>OY776673.1:95083250-96338250 GCA_963675555.1 Leptura quadrifasciata
TTTATTATTGCTTAGCTAAACTTTTACAGTATAGTTTTATAGGCTTTCGTCAATTGTCCAATAAATGCTGTATAAATGTTTATAAAACAGCGAAAAACAAATTCTGCAAAATGTTTTATAATTTAGCCGTAAGAACAAACATTCGTAGCACTTATTTATATGATAATTTAGTTGAGAAGACTAAATCACCTTGGCGGTTTTAATAAAACAAAATAGCTTTTGCAGAACAGTACTGCAATAATAATAAAATAAAATTATCCTATTATTTTAAATGTATAGAACAACTTTGTTAGTTAGGTTGGTTGGTAATAAATGACATACTGACTCGTAGTGGCTTGCTTATATGGCTAAAGTGAAATTCAGTCTGAAATATCAGCCTTTCTAAAACTCTTGCACTATTTGACGCGAGCTCTCCGACTATTATATCTCGAGAACTCGGAAAATTGTGCCTGTATTTAATAAAATACATTTTCTGCATTAAATTATGGTACATGTTAGATGAGTAGAACATATAAAGGTAATATTGGGGTATTGATTACTTTAAGAATACTAGAAAGATTAATAAGTAACAGACAGAACCATCGGAGTCTTTATTTAAATTACTGCGGATACCTCAGATAAGACGAAATCGTTGTATAATAGTTGGTAAAGCTAAAATCAACATCGACTTACAAACTCTCTAACAGTCCTCGGCCTCAGTACAAAATATTTCTGTTCACAATGATATAAAAGAACTTTATAAACATCTGTGTCAGGTAATAATTATGGTTAATTAACTATTTTCCTTTGTAACCTTATAACAAATATTGCATCTATTTTTTGCAAATAAATCTCAAACCTCAAATTATTATTTTTGCTATTAAAGCTTTGTGTTAGTAACGTGAAAAGTGATGACCTTAAAAGTATAAATTTTTCTTATCTTGAAATGTTGTATTACTTAAGAGTGTTACAGTGTACGAATGTTGCTGTAATATTGTCCATAGGACTATATATACAGAGTGTTTAATCGAAGTTATACCCTGATCTAAATTTAAAGATGTTAGATAAAATGCACTATACAGACGTCATATGCAAGCCGCGAACAGTGATTTATAACTAATAGGGAAGTACTTTGACAAAATTTGAAAATTGACATTTAGGTTGGCAACAGTTGAAATTTGTTGGACATTTTTCAACTTGACCCACCTCAATAGGCCCCACGTGCATTTATAAAAATGTGTAATATTTTCTTTTGTAGGGTATAATCGCGGTTATATATTTTTCATCATTTGTATTTAAATTATCATCTACTCGCGCTTTCTTCAATTGAACATTCGTAACAATTTCGGCGTGATCTCCAAATGGATGACTCCCGCGATAGCTAGTAGATAAATCAATTCGAAATTTGCCGAAATATGTTTTCATTAAGTTTTAATTTCAAATACCAGGATAATACATTATGTTTTTACACCTTCGGAATTATATTTAATATTTCCATGTTAGAAATCAAGGATTATTTACAAATCCTCAAACACCAAAAGCCCCACCAAATCCTAAAATGGAAAGCCAATAACTGTGGTAAAAACAAAATCGACAATAATTTGAGTGTGTCTAACCCTTCATCCTTTCTGGAATACAAATTATTTCCATTCCAAATATGTATACGGGTATTATACTCGATTGATCCTTTCTTATCCCTTCTTATTTATCTTTTCTGCTGCGGTAGCTTATTTATGCGTAGCTTTACAAGGTTTTCAGTTGATGCTCAAAAGACGGATATATATACAGTCGAACGACATATTTGCAATTGGTCTTAATGCATTCAACCTATTCAGTCAAGCTTTGAGATCTAAAGTGCGTAGCAAACGACAACAACTAATATCCAGTGCAAAATAAGGATAATGCATCTTCCGTAACTTAAGCAATAAAATTATTGACATCAATGTTTCCAACTTTGTGGACATTATAAGTGAGAACTTTCTCTCGAGAACATTTAGTTCTTATACAACCGCTTGAGATACTTTTTCAACGATAATGAAAAATTATGGCATTAGATGTTTCGACTTGTCTCCGAACTTGTAAATTCCCGTCAGTCGTTTGGTCTTCGCGCTTAATAGAATAATGTTATACCTGTTTACGTGAAATAGTGGAGTAAATATAGATTTGTAGAGAAAATTTTACATGGAGAAATGCGACATAGAAAAATATGTTTTTTTTTTAAACTAAGAATACCCTGAGTTTTCTGCTTCGAGTAAGTAGGGAACCATTTTTTCCCCGGAAAAGGGGTAGATTGGTCATTTTTAAGGGTGGTTTTTCAGTTTTAATTTATTTTGGACCCTTCAGAATGCTAGTTAAGAAACTAGAACGCTACCATTTAATTGTAGATGTTCAAAGAACGTTCAGTTCAAATTTTGTGAGAATTGGTTCACCGCCTCTCATGATATGTATATAAATATACTGAAAAAACGTAATAAAATTGAATTACTGCTAGCTTGGCCAAAATTAAACCAAATGTGATGAAATTTTAGACGAAAGTAATCTATATAACCAGAAATAGTAGGGTTGGCACAAAACAAAAAGTTTTAAACAAATATTTAAAACATGGCACCGTTGTTTAGACAAATGTTTAAAACATACTTAATACACAATTCAATGTTTTAAACAACTATTTAAAACGCAGTTTAACACGCAGTGCAATGTTTTAAACAAATGTATTATTTTAGAGTTTGTGGAAAAGTGCCGACGATGGTTTCACAATGGTATGCCGGTTAAGAACGCCATCTGTGATCAAGTAGTAGTAGTAGTAGTAGCAGATACAGGAACTTATTATCATTTAATTTTAGTTGAAGAAAGTTTTAAACGTGTTAAACCTGTTTTAAACATACCATTTAAACATTGAAAAAGAACTGTTTAAAACAAAAAAAAAACAGTTTTTTTGTTTAAAATGAAAAAAACTTTGTTTCCAACCCTGGGAAATAGCCTACCAAATTTTAGCAAAAAATATCCAATAGTTTGGCCGCAATTACATTTTTAGCCAAAATCCTCAACATCTTCAAAACTTTCCCCAATTTGCCCAAATGGCCAAACGAATTTTTTTTTTTTTTACCAAAATGAAGGAAGGAAGAGAGAAAAAGAACGGTTCTCGGTGCATCGTAATGTACAAATCTTTTATTGTTCCATAGTGCGTGCACAGGCGCAAGAGGAGTTCAGTGGAAGTCGAAAAAGAGGGAGAGGGAGATTTCAAAGACGCATTAGCTTCACTCCTGCATGTTATTAATGTCAAATAGAACATGAAGATAAATAATTTATTATATTTACATGATTCGATTGCATTTCTAATTCAGAAACATATTTTCTCTTAAATGTATTGGTACATCATTCAAGAACTCGCCTAGCTGAGTTTGTAGAAAATTTAGTAGTAAGTATAATGCAGCGTTTAAATTAGGTGGTAATTCACGCGGTCCAAAAAAATAATGAAATATTCCACACCAAATTTTCATTTTAAATTCATATTGAAAGTGGCGTTCCTCTACTAAGTGCGGACTTTCTATGTCCCACGCATGTTTGCTTCTAAAGTTAAATACACCTCTACGTGTAAAGGTGGCTTCGTCCGTAAGCAACACTTACAAACATTGGATCTCTAAATATTTTCTGAAAGTTATTTGTGGCATTCTACGAATATTCTTTCCTATTATTTGGGTTTTCTACCACATGTATTATTATCCTCTTCAAAAACAAATCACCAAATCTACAAAATAATAGAATTATTGGAAAAAAGCCTCTGCGCCCGTATTTGCAAAACGTAACCTCTGACTATTCCTTTGACGTAAACGTCACGGGCGCAGAGGCTTTTTTCCAATAATTCTATTATTTTGTAGTTTCGTTGATTTGTTTTTGAAGAGGATAATAATACATGTGGTAGAAAACCCAAATAATATTGGATCTCTGTCATGGGCATGTCAGAAATGAGCGGCCTCCAGCAGATTTTGAACAGGCGTAAAACGGTACGGATAAAGCTTTTCTGTATGAAAAATTTTTGAAATCGATGATTTACTAACTCCAGTAGCAGCAGCCATACGCCTCGTACTTATTTCCGGGTTTTCTGCGACCCGGGCCAAGATTTCCTCTTCCTGTTCCACAGTAATAAATTTTGGACCATGTCTTGTCTGGGACGAAAGGAACCAGTATCCTTCAATCTACCGTAAATATTATAAGATAATTTAAAATCCGACCTCCTATTTGAATAAGTTTCTAAATATCGATGATGAAGTTTTGCGTTCATTAAAATTTTCTTGCGTGTATACGCAAACCATATCGCACATCTCTTGGTTTGAAAATAAATTATGCCTTGGCATTTTAAACTTATTTTTATTAGATATTATGTACGCGACTACGCCGCGAATGATAGACCGCAACATTCTAGAAGAATCGAGTACATTCGACGCGGGTATATATGCAGTGGATCCAAACGCACTGAGAACAGTGTTGTATGAGATGAACAAGTGAGTAGATCAAAGAACAGTAATAAGTTGTGAACTATAGTTGTGAGACTATAGTAGAATAAACTTGTAATTAGTGTGGACTAATGTGTAATTGTAAGGACTAGTTATCGTAATTAAGTGGTTAATAAATCAGTGGTTTGTGAAGATTCTTGTTGCAATTTATTTAACCTACATGCATGGTATTTACGGGAGGTTGTAAACGCGTAACAATATTTTCTAGCAACACACATAGTGCTGACAAGTACGTTTGACAGATATTAGTTTTGAAAGCGTCTCTTGTTTTTGTTGTAATCAATATCTACCTTGAAAAATTGTACATCCCTAAATCATAATTTAAATTGGTTGCATTGAACACTTTAAAACTGAATATCTCGACAACGGTTCCTCGTAGCGACATTTTTTACGTAAATAAGACAGAAAAATAGGAATTTTTAATTTAAAAAAACGCCAAAAGTATATGACGTATAAACGGCACGTAAGCTACCATAGGTGGCGCCCTCTACAAATAACAGCAAAACTATGAATATATTTGAAACCAAAGCCTCAAAAATCCCCAATCACCAAATTTTGTTAAATTATTTAAATTTTCAAAAGAAATTATTTAAAAAACAAAACAAAAATTTAACTTTAACATTCTGTGCCTGCGTTGTAAACTTTTGGATTATGATAAGTTTGGTTAAATTGTAATATTTTTACACGCTTTATATTAGCATCACCTACATGTTTGTTTGTTTGTATGTAACTATTTCAATCTTTGAACGTGATTCTCACACACTTCAAAACGTCAGGTTAAACTGAAACTATGTACACTTATCAAGTACCGATGACAATGCAATAATTTGACAACTTTGTCCTAATGTCCTCACCAGAATCATCAGAATAAAATAAAATTAAAAAAATTACTAATCTATTGTCGACATTTTGGCGGAGGCGCCGCAGTTAATAATATTTAATTATTATTTGCCGTTGTATAAGCCTTTGTTAAACGCTAGTTCCAACTTTAATACATACATTATGATGTAATATTAATTATATACTACGAAAAGCAGGATGAATGGCAAGAGGGTGACTGTTTACACATTTTAAATATTTTATATAGTAAAAAGCACCCCATGCTTTTTACAATAAAAGATTTAAAATATGTAAACATTATTTTTACTTTTTAGTTCGGTTTGCTATTAAAGCGTGTTTTTTAGTTTTTTTAAACTATATTTTTTTTATGTAAGGAATCTGCCATTGCTCTGTACCATTACTTATGGGACACCTGTATACCGGCATTCCACAACGCGCTTGATCATTTTTACTTATTGTAGGGTTCTAAAAATTTTGCAAATTTTTAAAAATGCCAAGTTTAAAAAAATATAAAAGTCATAGTTATTTATCCTTAGTAGTAGTGAAGGTATATAACAAGAAAACATTAAAATAGTTAAAAGTGTAGTTTTGAAAAGATAGGCGTGTTCGATTTATAATTTTATTACCAATGTAAATGAATTGGAAATAACTTATATTATGCAATGTTCTTTTTTCTTGATTTGCTTAGGTGTACTGGTTAGTTCACCTTTCAGGGCCGTATTTCTGCATTTATACAACGCATAATTTAAGTATGCAAACATCGTGACCCATAATTCGCTCATTCCGCTGTCTTCCATTATGGTTCACAATCGTCCAAAGTTCTTCTAAACAATGTCCTTATAAATTTGTTAATATTTCCTTATTTTATATTTTATTTGTTTTACAAATATTAATTGATTTATAAATTATCGCCGAAACAGATTTTTTCTGGTGTCAAACGTTGAACTAAATCGCGCATATTGACGACTCACATGACTAGAATAGTTGTTAGAAGCATTTTAATATTCAGTGGCTCAATACTTACTACGTGTTAGACTTGATCAAGGTATTCCGGGTTCGAATCCTGGCTGATGTATGGATGTTTAGGCTGTCTTTCTATGCAGCTGAGACGGTAGTGGTGAGCTTAGTGTTGTATGAGAAACAACACGGCTAGAATCTGTTATTTAAGGTCAGTTCGAGTCTCAGTTGCTAGTGGACAATGTCGTAGAGAGTAGTTGTATAGGTGAGTGTGTTCGTATTACTTTGTCGAATCTAAATAAGAATGTAAAAATCTGCTAAAACGGTTAATAATTTTATTACCAATGAAAAATCTTATAAACTAATGTTTCCCAATTATTGTACACCAGTCCTAATTTATTTATGATGGATGCAGCCTGTTGTGATACCTACTGATATTAACTGATAATAAGGTCGACAGTAAATATGTAGTTAACACATATATTAAGGTGGTACAAAAGTATTTTCGTTTTTTAATGTAAAATTTCAATTCAATTAAACAAGAAATAAACCAATGAAAAATTAAAAACAAAATATATTATGTTGGATGGTTTGTTACTATTATCTAGCGACATTTTTTTTTTGTCCCATTTTTTATGTTATGATAGTAATCCTGTGGATTATAGGCGAAAAATTTACGATTCCTGTCTTGTATCTCTACGCTATTGACGAATTGTCGTCCAGAAAGCGCAGTATTCACCTAAATAACTGATAGTGATGGTGACAAATCTGGAGTGTATGCATGGTGTGGTAATAACTACAATCTATCGAGTTGTTCTAGTTTACGGCGGGTTCTTTGAGTAGTGTGTCATCGGACGTTATCCTGGTAGAATAATAGCTATTTCTATTAGTCAATGCAAAATATGTTTCTTCTAAATTTTCGTACATCAGATCTAATTGCTCATAGTGCAGTTTATTGCTATGCCTTGAGGTATCAGCACAAAATGGTTGTCACCTTGTTAATTCCGCCAAACACGAAGTATCACTTTTGTGTCGAAACTTACGCTTTACCGCAGCTTCTGCGGACTGACCTCAAGGTTTATCCATTTTCCATCACACATTACAATTTTTTGTAAGAAACGTTGATCTTAGGGGTTATCAGGCAGTTTATTACAGAACGCATACGCTGCTGTGCCTCTTCTCAGTCAATTATGGAGTATACGTCTGCCTCGTCCGCTTACCTTCCCTAACATGCCTATGGTCCACCGCGAAGTTCTTTTGCTGTAATTGTCGTCTGCTAGTGGCCGGTTTCCCACAACGCTTTGAAGAAGTTCCTCTCGGTCTGCAGTTGAGTCTTCCAGAACTTGGTTGATATTGAAGATCAGTTTGTTCATTGTTTGTTTAACGGTTAAGATACCTTTCAATAACAGTTTTATAGAACCAAATGTAAGAGTAATATACAAATAAGGGACACTGATTTAGTTTTCTATGTACTCTTGATGAAAAGCTCCAATACGAGTATTAATGAAACTTTTAGAAGCTCATTAAAAAAAGTTCATTTTTCTGTATATGTAATATTAAAAAGTGCAATTTTGTAAAATGATGTTTTGATTTCATCTTACGAGCTTACACATGGTTGCCATTTCTGTATCGCACCTTACACATTCGGGGTGTCTACCAACCGGGAAAAAGACGGGATTTCGGAAAGTAACCGAGAATTACAAATGTCGATACTCGCATTTGCGATATACAGGGTATTTTATGTAGTATTGTATATTTCTACAGAATGTTTTACATTAGCCTGTAATACAGAGGCCTTCTTATCTCTGTTCACATTATGAACGATATATTTTTCTGTAGATAATTGCGGATTTTCAATTTTAATACTTGATATATAAACACATAAAAATAAAGTATTGAATCAAATAAATCTCTGTGTCGTATATTCGCAAATCAATATTTTGTTCATATAAAGCAAAATAATGCTTTTGTGCCGAAATAAATTTATTTATTACAAATTTCTCGCTAAAATATTTGTTTTATATGAACAAAATATTTATTTGCTGATATGTGACACAGAGATTTATTTGACTTAACACTTATTTCTATACGTGAGTATTGCTGATTGTTCATAAATTATTTATATAAGTTCTCAGTTCACTGCTAAGGTTTATTGTTAAAATTTGCCCATTTTAGTATTTGGTTTTTTAAGCACGGATTAAATTCGTAGGTACATTATCAGTCCGTCTTTGAAGAAGCATTCTCAGTTTGTTTACAATCCAATTAAAAAACCTCCAAACTCTTTTTTAATCTATTTCAAGGAGGAAAGATTGGATGATCTCTTTTGAGCAAAAACTCATACACTGACAGTCTTAGAAATATTGTCAAGTTATTTCTTACTTTGCCTCACGGTAACGCAACCCCCGAAAGAGGGTGACGGTGACGTTCTTGTAGAAAATTTCTTGTCTTATTTATGATTCAGTAATGGCCGCTGGTGGTATTTTTTCTCTTGATATAACGGAACAAATGCTTTTTTCTACGCGGAATGCCAATAGCAGATGGAAGCAAGCCCTGGGCAATCGAAAAACTCGACTCACGACGGAACAGACTATAGCTGCAGAAAAACGTAAAGCTCAACTATAGCTAGACAGCTTGAAAGTAAGAAGAGAAAAATATTTCTAAATCAAAAAGAAGTTGCAGCCAACGAAGAGCAATTAAAGTCAATTCGCAAGTAAATACTTTGGATGTTTTACTTGTAGTGTGTACCTTGGCTTTTAATATTAGAAACATGTTGATTATTTTACATTTTTTTTACTATATGTCTTTTAAGTACATTTATGTACTCATTGTTATAAGGGTCATTACGTAAAATAAATATTTTTTTTTATTTACTATTTAAAATATATTTTATTGTAGTAAAGCATATATAAAATATGATGAAATTTTCAATGGGTTCTCTTTTCTTGTATGTACCTTCAAAGCTGTTGATTGTTTAATTAGAGAAATGTGATTTTTGTTCATTACTTCTTCATTATTGTTTGTATTACTCTATCATTGAAGAAAACCAGGAAAATCTAGAAAAAAAGACCTGAATTTGAATGCCTGGATTTAATTTAGACACCTGGACATTGTCCGTAAATCATCACTCAAATAGTCTAATGTTGTAAACGTTACTTGCACAGTTTTTAGTGCATCAAGGTAATATTTTGGTTATATCCCCATAAATCAAAAATGAAATTATTTTGTATGAATCACATCTGTTATGTTTGTTTTCTTATGATCATCGTATTCCATAAATTTAATATTGGTGTGAGTGTATGTGTGAGAAATATTATGCTTGTGTAAGCAGGCTATGCTGTATTATATTAAGAACGATTTGATATAATTCTTAATGTGCAATGTATACTAAATAATGTTTATCATCAAACATAAAATATCATTTAAGTTAACGTAATGTAATTAAATTCGTGTTACGTATTTCTTCAAACTGCAACTTTGTCGTTTGGTTTAAGTTCCATAAATTTTAAGAAAAACTTTTCTTTTCGCGCCTTGGGTATTCGTATGCTCGGGAAAATAAAACTTTCAGAGGGAATAAATCCTTCACGGAAACATGTTGGTAATGGTCGGTTTCAGCGTCCACACTCCCTGATGTCAGGTGACTGTTAGCGATTGGAACACTGGCGTAGTGTATTGTGTTGGAAAATTTAATCCTTGTCAATTTTTGATATGATATAGGACAATCTATACTAATAATTATTATTTGTTTAACGATACATTTTGAATAGATTTATTCGCCGACTTTTTAGATTTAACATTAATTTTTTTATAGTTTTTGATCTCTCAATGATCTTAAGTAGTCAAAGGGTTAAGAATATCCCACATTTCAGTCTACATGTAAAGCTGCATTATGCATCTCTGTCAGACCCACTGACGGCCCATCCTGATGATAAGTACTGACAATAAGGCTACCTTATTGTCCAATGAATCTAAACTGTCGCGTATGTAAAGTTTCTCATTCACATTGTGTCGGATTGACTAGATTTATGATGAAAATTTACTTATTACTTGTTACATTTAAGATATTCTTTGTCACGAACAGAAAAAATCCGATATCACTGTTATTTGCATGTGCATATAAAAGTCAATAGAAAAAAAAAAGATATTTCTATTCCTCTTTGCCAGTTCGCTGCTCCAACTGTTCTGGCTTTTTCATCTATCTGATGCTTCCATCTCAGTTTCGGTCTTCTCTTGCTTTTGGTTCCACCTGATTGAGCGAGCGGGATCTTTTCTAGATGGGTAGTTTTCTTTGGATCTGATGATGTGGCCTGGCCATCGAAGCCGTCCAATTTTTATGGATGTGACAATAACTTGTCCATGTATTTTGCGTATAACACATAGTTATATCCACGTCGCCATACCCCATTGTCACATAGTGCACCATATATTCTTCTTAAATGAGTGAATAGTTGTTCGTTAGCCTTCGTTAATGTCCAAGTTTCTAATCTATACACTAGCACTGGGATAATTAGTTTGTTATACAGTAGAGTTTTGGTTTTCCAGGAAAAGCTTTTGATACGTAGATGTTATCACAGTCGAAGAAGTACCTGTCTGCCAAAACTTTTCCCCAAATTCAAAAATACTTTATTAAAGGTAAAGTGTACAAGAAAGCTGCGTCCCCAGGATCTGCCCCGGGACCGACCCCGCGACCACCGCGTTGACGCGGTGGCGGATCGCGAATTCGGGCGAGACAGGCCTGGTTCGGCGAAAGCAACAAATTAAAATAACAAAAAACCCAAACTCCTTTTAAAATACACAATCAAATTAGGTGGTAACGTTACAAACAGGCTTAAAAAATAAAACTTAACACTGAGCATTAAAAAATTAAAAGGACACTCGCGAACATAAAACACTGTTAAATTTGGGCATAGACGCTGACACCACAACTCGAACAAGGTGCCTTCCGCGAATTGCTCCAACGACGGGCTGCGCTAGGCTGGCCTAAACTGTGGCTTTACAAAATTTTGATTTAACAAATTTTTGGTTCCCTTTCAAGGCTGATGCGTAGGAAAAGTGAATTTAGAAACAAAAATGTACAAACAGAAACGAAGGAACAACAGACAACAAAAATACACAAAAATAAAAGAGGGGGACAGGAAAGAGTTAAAAGTCGATGAAAGGTATGAAATATCAGTGAAAGGTGGATAGTATTAGAGAAAGGTATAGCAGGTGAAAGTTTGGTTGTCTGTTTGCTGTCTGATTTGTGTAATGTATCTTGTTAGCGGACTATCGCCCAGCTTGAACGAATAGAAGTTTTGAGAGATGTGCTGGACGTAGTCGGCTATCGGGGTTATGTCGTTGCAGCGTTTGTAGAGGTCTCTGAGGGAGGTGTACCTTCCGGAATTTGATATGAGGCACATATATTTGTGTTCCAACACTTTCAGTTTTCTCATTGTCGTGGCCGGTATGCTGCACCACGCCGGTGCCGCGTATGTGATAGACAGCCTGACCACCATCGTGTACAACAATTTCTTATTCTGTCTGTTCAAAACTTTTCCCCTCTGTATCTCATATGTAGTGTTGTTATTGAATTAACACTATTTCGTTGTTGTTGTATCTTGATGGGGGATATTCCTGGTTGTGGGGCCATGATTTTAGTTTTGCTCAGTATTCTTGGCTGCTTTGGTGTATCTAGCAATGATTCTGTTACATTTGGACTTTCGGAATATTACTTCCACATCAGCGTGAGCTAGAATTTGCGTTTCCTTCTAAAATATTGTTCCTCTTTTATCAGGATTATTTGGATTTTCACTTTGCACATGACTTTGTTGTAAGGTACTCTCAGTTGGTTCAAGGATTTGTATAACTTTGGTCTCATCACGCTATCATACATAGACAGCTTTAAATTCGATGAAAAGTGGAAGATATTAATACAAAATTCAAGGGCCATTTCTAGGATTTGTCAATTGATGAATATTTGCTCTGTTGTTGACCGACCTGGTCCACTGGGTTACTGCCCCAGAAACTCCTTCATGTGTATACCCTTTCATACAGAGTATCTGATAATATCGAAATATTAGTAGATGTTTACTTTTTACTTTTTTATGTTCATTTCTTATTGTTAGAATGAACATACAAGTATATAGTGCAACGAATGTTCATGGTTTAATTTTTTTAAACATTATTAATTGCAGAATATATTTTTTTATATTAACGATAATATGTCGCGTTCAATTATTCATTCCCAATAAAATGGGAAACAAAGTTAATGTGAAAGAGCTCTAATTTGAATTGTTAATTGTTGCAAGAAAATTATAAATATTGAAAGTTTTTTTTTTGTAAAAGAAAAAAATGTGTGGAAACTGAAGATCAAAACATTAAATTTTGTCAAAATTTAACATAAGCGTGTACCTACTAGACCTATTCTTCCATACAAGATTTCAAATCATCTTGTTCATTAATGATAGAAGTACAGAGCTTTGTCCTGCTGGAAGCACTTCTGGAATGGTTTTTGTACAGAGACTCTACTCTGGTCCTGCATACAGGACGTAAGGTACTACCAGCAGTATATGCAGCAAAACGTGAATGAACTATTTACTGTTATTAACTTTCGTAAATTGAAGACCTGCTGCCAGGACTCAATTTAATCGCAAATTGTGCTGCCAGAAGTGCAGCGCTTTAAATTGAAAGATATTTTTATTTGCAAAATAAATAAAATTTGGAGCATATTGTAAATGATTTAAATTAAAGTATAATTCAAAAATATTAATATCTTTATTAAATAAATTAAATATTATTTTTAATTTATTTTTAAGTCAAAAGCGGGAAGGGAAAATGAAAACAAATGTTCAATAAAAAATATCTTATCTCTTAATATCTTACCTTCTCTTTATCAATAATTATATTAATTTAAAATAAAAGGGAGGACAAGAGAGCTAACGGCTAGCCGATCTGTTGGGGAGAGCTGGGTTCGTGGGTTCTATTTAGAGGTTCTGAGGTTAAACCAGAGATTCCCCTTAATTATCCAGCCGTACCAATTTGTTTTATGACCTAAAAGGGTATGGGTTTAAAAAGATGGAGTTTTTAGGCGCCACCCGCAAAAATAAAGGTTTGAAGATCACCCTTTTTAAGTCATAAAACAGATCAATGCAGGTTGATCCAAAAGAAATGCCTGGCAATAATTCACAAGTAAATTAATGATAAAAAATGTTCAATTTATTTTCAAATAGAATTTTCGAACTACATATATAAAATTGATATTTATATTTAAAGAAATAAATTTGTCATATACTAAATTATATAAAGTTGTGTGAAAAATAGTAATTATAATAAAATCATACAAAGAAAAAAAATTTATTAGCAAAACAGTGATGAATGTAAAATTTATTGAATAGTCATAAAAAATTGAAAAGTGAATCTCACCACCTTTTACATGGATAGGGTGAGGCTCTTAGGACGCCTTGGAAATGTCTCTAGCTGTTGCCCCCGAGACCCCGTTGCGAAAGATGCCAGGTACCTATTTTCTACCGCTAAAATTCTGGATATTCACGGAAAATTCTGGACAAAACTTAATAATTGAGGTGGGTAGAGATATGCTCCAGTCTATGAATGGTCTGCGGTGCTGCTGATAAAGGCTATGGATACCACTATCCCGAAGATTGGGAATAATTTAAACAAATTGGTGAAATTGGAGTTGAAACTTTTCTAAAGTCTTCATAAACTTCGTGAAATAATTCATTAAATATATTGTGACATAATTCGTAACATTTGTTTAGTTACATTAATTTTAAATTTATTCTTAATTTCGAAATTTCTACTAAATTTCGGCAGAACTCTAGCGTTAGGGACAAAAGAAAAATTTTTATTAGACATGTGCACTGAAATATTGGTTATGATTTATAAAAATACAAAAAATTAAATTTACTAAAAAATATTATTCTTAGCGTGATAATATTAATACATCTAGGATAAATAATTAGTAAAATTACCTCTTCTCTTGTTAGTCACTCGGATGTACGCGGATAGATCAAAATTATATTTATTAAAGTATAGATTACTATCTCGCACGAG
This sequence comes from Leptura quadrifasciata, assembly GCA_963675555.1. NCBI lineage: Eukaryota > Metazoa > Arthropoda > Insecta > Coleoptera > Cerambycidae > Leptura > Leptura quadrifasciata. The sequence goes on from OY776673.1 coordinate 95,097,587, forward strand.
ATTATCAAGTTTTCACTGCCGTATCAGAAAGCAAAATGGAGTATATGATCTTTTATGAATTTAGTTATTTCGCTTTATCAACTTAGCGTTTGTGAATGAACGCCGGTGACATATACATAGTAAAATACTGAATTCTGTTGGTAGCATCTATCTAGGTATTTTAATATTATCATATTAACACTAACAGCTGATGGCCATATGGATCTAAAACGATATTAGTTCGGTTAAATATAAATAAATAAATTGAAACCAATGTATAATATTTACAATAGCAAAAAGGTAAGTAACAATTGCTACTAAACAAGGTAGGCTAAGACTAAATGAATGATATTAATTGCTTTATTAAATGGCTAAAATTATGTAAACACAGGTAACCTAATATTTCAGTGTCATAATTAATTTTCCATAATAATTAAGTATTCTTAAACTAAGTTGGTCTTGCATAAGGGAATCTCGTGGTCCACAGGTAGAAACACTGCCAATAGCTACAACATTACAAAGAAAATTTTAGTAAAATTATAAATATTGTTATATTGGAATATTAAGTATAAATGCAATAAATTAGATATAGTTAAATATAAAATTATGTGAGCAAAAATGTTATACTGCTAGACACAACACGAGGTCTCCTCAGGTGTCATAACCTATACAAATAATATATGCAATTATAATGTAATAATAAGTATATAGAGTATAAACAATTGTGAAAATGTAAAATTGTAAAAGATGTTGCAGTATTAATAAATAAATAAATAATAAATAAATACAAAGGTAAATATGAACAAAATATTAGTGATTAACAATATGAAAGGTTTAAATTAACTCAGGATGACTAATATCCTATTAGTGGTGTGCATGTCCGCATACAGGGTTTATCAAAATTATGCTATCTTTTTGTGTTATTGATATAAATACGAAAAAATCGTAGCTTGAACGCTACAATATTTTTAGTCGTCTATGCTGGGATATCATGCTGAATATGGTAGGTAAAACAATTTCTTCGTATTGTTGGAGAACACAACAGCACGTGCGCCACAAGTACTGCTATTATTATCATTAGTATTTGTAAATTGGTTTTTTAGGTCCAAGTATACAAAAAACGCATTTACCTTCAATTTGAAGAGAACTATAACTAAGCTTCCATCGATGTCCCACTCAACACTTGCCAGATATTTTTATTTGAAATTTTTTTTATCACTCCGACACACCTGGCGGTATTCCATTCTTCACCAAATTGTGATATACTCCACGAACAGGGCTCGGTTAAGGCGCATGCGAAGCAGGCGGTCGCCTAGGACGCCAAACTTAGCGCCTTCGGACAAAGATGCGCTTTCAGAGCATTTCATTGGCTTCTAAAAAATGTAAAAATTCGTCCTGCGGGCAGGTCCCATAATCCTAATATTTAGCGATTTCTAGTGTACTCAAATGAGTTGTTTTCGTACTGCCGGCAGGACACTACGTTCTATCATTAAAAGGCCTAAAAAACAATAACAACAATAAAAATTGAACTGAAAATGAATTGAAATTTGGTTTGGATGAGTTAGGTCTAGTTGGGCAGTTGTATTAAATTTTGTCAATATTCAAAGCTTAAAAGGAATAACGATATTTTTGGCACGGTCCAACTAATAAAAGCTGAGGTATTGTCGTTAACATAAAAAAGTTACCTATTCCCCATTAAAAAATGTTTAATACATTCACCTCATTCACTTTTGTAGGATGGGCTTAGGCTATTTTGATTCTAATATACTATATATTTTTTGTTTAGATAATATTATTTGTTAATTAAAAATAAACATTTTCGTTTCGTGGCTGACATTTAAAAGGGTTTGTTAATGTTTCAATGGTTTATTTAATCTATAAGAGCATCATTACTTGCAGGTATAAATACTACTTTTATCGATCGAAAACAATAATAATGGAATTTTATTTATTAAAAGATTGGTTGTTGATTCAATATTTATTATCTCATATGAATTTTTAACTTTGTTAGATAACATCGTTTTGATTAAGGACGATTACTTTTTAATTGGGTTAGTGGTCCCAATAATGTTACTTATAATATGTTTATTGCACTTGTTTTTATGCTGTATTTGTTTTAACAGAAGCAATAATACAACATAGGAATTTATGCCCATGTTTTCCTCATATAACGGGTCCGAGAGAATGAAGTATCCATTTTAAATTGAGTTGTTTTTGTTAATGACAAAATTTTTATTCAAAAATTAAACACAAGGTTCTTGAGGAAACACGGAAATTTTATTTTTTGAAGATTACGTCAGTCAAATAGCCTTCTCCTCGCTGCTGACACTCTTGAAGCCTAGGACGAAAGTTTTTCATCACCCGCTTCAACAAATTTGGGATTGCGTTAATCTCTGTCTGAATATTATATTTTAGTTGTTCCAAAGTTTGCAGTCGATTAGAAAACACTTTTGACTTTTAAGTAGCCCCTTGAAGAGATAACACAAGCTGAGCGATTCGGTGACCTTGCCGGCCAGTTGATGTCCTCAAATTTTGAAATGGCATGAACTAGGAAACATTTTTCCCAAAATTGTCATAGAATCCCTAACAGTGTGGGAAGTGGCTCGGTCCTGCTGAAACCACATCCTTCGAATATCCACACCAACAATACGAAGTTGTTGTTCAAAGTTACGCAATACCCGTTGATTGTGATGTAACAGTAGCCGTCATGTCATTTTCCTCAAAGAAGAACGGCCCAAAAATTCCAAAGGCGATACTGCACACCATACAGTAAGCTTTTTGCTATGGAGCGGTCCTTGGTACAATTAAAGAGGGTTTTCCGTCGCCCAGTAGCGAAGGTTCTGTTTGTTAACATATCCGGAAAGATGAAAATAAGCTTCACCTGACATTAGCAAGCAATCAACGATATTCGGGTTTTTAACAAATAGTCCTTCGAGACGTTCACAAAAATCAGCGCGTGATCCAAAATCTTGAAGCAGAAGTGTTTGTACGACTTGAATTTTGTAGGGAGGGAAGTGTAAGTCTTTCAGAAAGCGGTGATAACTACGGTTCGAAATATTGAGTACTAATACTTGTCGTTTTGCAGATCGTTTAGGACTTCGCAGCACAGCTGCTCTTACCCTTTCAGCATTCACGTACAGAACGAGTTCTTCGTTTTGGTTTTTCTCTGGCACATGAAGCAGTACTGCGTAACTTGTGTACCCATGTTTTAATTGTTATTCGGCTATGACAAACCCCTTGGCGTATTTGTATCCCTGTGACATTCCAAAAAAAAAAAAAACAATAAAAAAAGAAAAAAAACTGAAAAAAAAATTAAGAAAAAAAAATAAAAAAATTAAAATACTTATAAATGTCAGAAGGCACTAATTATTAGTAGAGAATATAAGTTCTTATGTGTGGGCATGAATTTGTGCACATATGTGTATGTATATATATTTAGGTAAGCAAGTGGATATATTTATGGTCATGTAAGTTGACTAACCCAATAAGTAGCATTATCGTCATAATCTCCTTTATTAATAATAATAATAATAAAGGTCTTTATTATGAAAGGTTCATAAAGGGCGAAGTTTAGTCACAGGACTATTCTTCCACTTAACCCCAAATGAATAAATTAGTAGTGTTTTACGGTTTGGATTTATTGTAGACTTGATTTTCTTTTTATATGCATACAATTTTAGATTACCATAGGACAACATGGCACTGTGCGAATGGTCACGCTACCCTAGCCAAATTCTTGAGTATAGATAGATAGATAGAATTGTTATTCGGCTAGGAATTGGATTTCGTGAATTTAAATGATAGTGACGATGAAATAAGCGCTGGGTGGTTACAACAGAATAGTTACAGTTCACAGCTAAACTGGTATTTCTCGCAAACGCTTTGACAAATGTTTTCAAAATGTTGGTACTCATAGAGACCATAAGAAAAATCATTGTGTGCCTGATGGACAGAACTTGTGCACAAATTTTGTATGTGCTCTCTCCGGAACATTTTTCGTACAGCAACCATATATACCAATAACAGCTTGAAACTACTCTTAAAATATAATATTTACAGTGTTAAAAAAATATATATTTTTGTGCTTCGTTAAATCTTGTGCTAATACCTTGGCACAAAACTTTTTTAAATTTTAAGTTAAGTTATAAGTGGGTCAATATCGAGTCAATATCTTTACAAAAAAGAAAAATAGAAGCCTCAACCTCAAGGTTCAATATTAGGGCCAATATTGTTTATACTATACACTGCAGGTCTTAAAAATATTTTAACGTCTTGTCAATCACATTATTACGCAGATGATATCCAATTATACTTAACATTTGAACCAAGAACTATCCATCAGTCAATTACTAAAATTAATAATGATATTGAAAATCTTGTGGAATATTTGCTTAAGCATTGCCTTAAAATTAATTTGCGCAAATTTTGTGCACTTATTTTTGGAAACGAAAAATTATGTAAGCATATTGAGGATAATTTTGGAATTTATGTACAGGACCAAAAACTGCTATTCTTGAGTCATACCAAAAATCTTAGACTTATTATAGATAAAAATTAAAATATACTTGTCATGTTAATCATCTACTAAAAAAAACTTATTGTGTTTTGAAAAGAATTTTAGTCGCGAAATATTAAAACAATATCTCAAAAAAATCCTCTGTGACTCCCTCGTCTTGTCCTTTTTCAATTATGGAGATATTATTTATGGACCGTGTCTTGATCAAGTTGATACGTACAGAATACAAAAGGTACAAAATACGTGTATTAGATTTATTTTTAGTTTAAACATGTGTCTGTTAAACTAAAAAGTTTAAAATGGCTAAATATGGCCACAAGAAGAATGTTTCATCTTGCATGTTTATTGCTTTGTTATTGTACTTATTTTATTTAATATTTATGTTTTAATATAGAGTGGAAAAAAAATGATAAAGCTTAACTTTCACGACGTGCAATTTATAAGAAATAAAAATTATAAAAATTAAAAGTAAGAATACCATTGGAAAGCTGAATTCTTCCTCTTTAAAATGCTACTTTATTTCGTTTTTAATGGGTACAAATTGTCTTTATTATGTTGTAGCGGCGGTCGAGAAATGCTTAATTTCCCTATGCGACGCGCTAGAAATATTGTGCGAACTGTAATAATTTCTCATGCTAAGGGAAAAATTTATTTAAAAAAACGTTTATACTATTTTTTTTGTAAAATTCCCCGCTCTTTCACGTGGTGCTATCCGTTTTTTTCCATTATTTTTCGAGATATTAGCAAAAACTGAATTTTTCTGTTTCGGAGGATGGTTTATAAGTGTTGCGGGGGTAAATTTTGGTAAACTTCTTTGAGTCACTTTTTACTAGCAAAAAACTAGCCTTTCATGAAGAAATTAGCGAGGTAACAATTAATTCCGACTTGAAACCTCTGGCAATTGGGCTAATTAGGAACTGTAAATTATTATCAATTTATTGTTTGAATGTATCATAAAATATGTTATAATTTTATGATCTTTGAAATTTTCCTTTTTTTGATTCTTATTAGAGTAATATTTCTCTTCAAGAGCTATAACCAAGATATGAAAAGACAACAATTTTTATTAGTACCGTTTTTTGGCTTGCTTTCTGGCTTTTCTATGCAATAGCAAAACTACCACACAAGCAGTTTCTACGAGATACATTTATAGATTTGTTATGATTATTGCTCGCAGTGCGCGGCTCTTTTCTTGTCGTTCAAATATTTTTGCGACTGCGATTAAACAATCGCGCGACTACAAATCGCTAGTGAGCGCCTGGCCCAACAGGCATAGATGTGGCGCAAATGTTTTTTCTAATAGAAAAATGTTTAAATTTCAATTTGGTTGTAGTTATAAGTTCTTACTCGATAGGTACAGTAATGAGCCAAGAAAAAAGTTAAAAATAGTGTTGTGCCAAGGCATTAGCATAAGGTTTAAAACAAAGCACACATTTATCACTCTAAATACTATGTTCTGAGAGTAATTGCAAGCTGTTACTCCATTGGTATGATTGCTATACGAAAACTGTTCCGGAGAGAGTACATACAAAATTTGTGCACACTTTCTTCCCGGGCACACATTGATTTTTCTTAGGGTCTCTATGAGTACTGACATTTTAAAAACATTTCATTCTGTTACTCTATCGGCTAGGTTTTTTTGCAGCCAGCTCTTGAACTATAAATTTCCATTTATCGCGAAAGCATGACAACTTGATTTGAATTTATATATCATTATATTATGCCTAGAATTAACGTTGAAAATGGGTACTTCATTCTGCCCGTTATTTTGTCCCCACATGAAACGAGTTGAAAAACGCGATAGCACAGTGGGCTAGAGCGTGTTCGATCCGTAACTCTACCAGATAGTAATATCCGAGGGAATGGTTGCCTGGTTTTTTCCATAGTGTAATCCCTTTCCGAACAGCTCTAGCTTTCTCTGGTGTGTTTTATTTAGAGGAGTCGTTAGCAACTGTATAGACATGAATCATTTACGAATACGAAAATTGGAATGATTCATAGCACAGGTAACCTCTATTAGATAAAAAAATATGTTGATTTCCCCTGGCTCTTCGTAGGCAGCTGGCCTAATCTAAGCGTTCACGCCGATGAATTTTACACCTAATTCAATGATTCAAATACCAGAATTTTCTCATTCGCGCTCCTCATTGTACGACCAATGCGTTAAAAGGTTATCTTGTGTATATGAAAGATTTTTTTCTTTATAACTTTTATATTAGTTCATGATCTACTAAGTAGCGAAAAATATTGTATCCAATGAGGTCCTACACAATTTATTTTTTGAACCACGTTTTTTCTCTTGTTGATATCTCCGGTTGTGTTTATCATATTGAGAAAATAAGAATACCTACTGGCTTGTTTCTTCTGGCTGCGCTACAAGCTGAAGCATCCACGCGAGACAAACAAACAAAAATACAATTCTGTAGGTTCCTTTAACAGCTACAATTTTGGTGTCTTGTATTATTTCCCAAATGAGGCCGTTAACGAGAAAAAAATTGAAAAAGGCAAAAAAAGCAATGTCGGAGCAAAATGCCGCGAAATAATTTAAAAAACCATTCATCGTATGAAAAAAGTGCTCATAAACAAAATTGTAGTACTTTTGAAAATCTATAAAACGCTTTTCAAAATTTTATCCTAGCTTGAACGATTGCCGAGTTATTTAAATAAAACCATCCGCGACACACTTTCCAATATGGCTGCGAACCCCACCACCCGAACTTCCCGACAACTTGGCATTATACGTTCTAATAGTCCCCCAACGAGCCCTCAAAAGATCGTCGACGCCGGATGACTTGCAAGGTCAAATGACATAATGCCCGGACTATATAAATATTTTAATATATTAACGGTTTGATATTCCTTTAAACGTATCCACTTTCCAAAAGAAGACAAAGCATTGACACCATAGAGTGAGTCACCCTAAGCCAGTTGACAACTTTACTAAAAATTAATAAAGCAGATCGTATGGATATACGACGGCGGGTACAATACACAGATTAAATCTTAAGGTGTGTTATTAATGTATATATTTTATATAATGCCGATTAATAAGCCAACATGCTTTAAATAACAATCCAATATTTTATTCAAGGTGTCTTTCATTTTAACAAGTCATTGACTCATTTTGTGAACCATTCTTCGATAAATTGTGGGTAATAAAATGAATTGGATCTTTCGTATCCATATGTTCGTATTCAATGTTCAATAATTTATTATTTTGAAATAAGGAAGTTGCTCTTGTAAGTTCATTTTCAGTATGTTTTTATGAAGTTTCACTAAAAAAACTCCATCCAATTTTCTTGGAAAGAATAGTTATTGATTAAATGTTATTAGTATAGATATGTACAAAGTGATTCATGACGAACTGTACGTACTATTGAGACCGATAAAAGTAATCGTCTGATTTCCCATTGTAAATATGCTTCTATTCAGTCAATCACAATATAATCGTTTTACTGTTAGTGTCATTGCCATTTTAAGAAAATATATTTTTATTTTTTTACTTCATTATGCCTTAAAGTTAGAGAGACGGCGACAATAAATGCATGAGTTCGCTGGTGGGGAACAAAGTGTTCCTACATGGAGTTCGAGCTCCCCACTATAAAATTGTTTCGTGGAGTAGCGCTCTGCAATGGTCGGCAAAGGCGCTACAGGGACGGCAGATGTTATAGATCATATTTTCAAAAGTACATCACTAGTTGCCTGAAAATGATTTTATTACATCCGGGTGACCTTCCAAGTACCGACAACCCTTTTCCTACCAGGTCCGTCGGTGTAGTAACCTTTGAGAAATATCTTTTAAAAATTTGAAAATTAAGAAAACAAAAAAAAAAATTTGGTGGCAAGTTGAGACTTGCAAGAATAGATTGACAAATTCCTGGAGATTATCGGAAATTTTTTTTAGCTCATCTTTTTTTTACAATAAATTTTTGAAGACGAAAATTCGCAACGTGCCAGCTGATTCGCAGGAACCGTGTCTATAGTTTCTCAGACACGCAAAGATCACAGAGAAAATATTTTCTGGCAGCTCGATTGGTTTTTCTTACCTCTGAATCTGACAGACTAATAGTCGGAAAAAAGACATTGGTAGGGAAATCGGTTGGAAATGAGGCTGGTATCAATCCAAAGGAGGAATATATGATCTGCTTGGTTTTTGAAGGTAGTGAATCTTTTGCAATGCGTCTCAGGGCCGATTTATCAATGCAAGGTTAACTCGCAACCAAAGGATAAATATCAAACAAAACAATAGATACCCATTGTTTCGTTTGACATTTATCCCATAGTTAACCCTGTATCGATAAACCGGCCGTCAGGCACGTCTTTCGGCGCTGCTGCTTATGGTGCTTCTTATGGTTATGAATATTATTGAATTTTTTCAGATAAAAAATATGGTAAAATTAATAATTGTTTCAACGATACACTTTAAAGAAATTGAAACAATTGAAAATAAAAACGGACAATAATGACTTTTTTATTGTTACAAAAGTTGAAATTAGAACGATTTGGAGTCATTGCATCTCAATATCACAGTGGCGATTATGTAATAATCATCATTATCGTTGTCAGATTCATCATCAATGCCGTCATAGTCGTTCTCCTGATCGTATGACTCTCTGGTACTGGGATGACTTTTGTCTGCCTTATCTCCGAGGTTGTTTTCTTCTTCGTCTACGAGATATTAAAAAAAACGTTGAGGTATCAATTATAATAATAAAAAGTATATTCTTTATGTAACAAAGGATGTACTTGTTATGTCATTATCTGGCAATACTAGGCAGATAATGGTGGAAGTTGTTCTCCCTCGAACCATTTGAAGTTCAACGAATTATTTTCTGCAATTTATCCGAAATCAGTGGGATTCTTCTCGTCTGGTATCCTTGCGTTGGCATTCATCCATGTAGTCGCAATGTATTTAGCTCTCAGTAGGTGTTGTATTAATTCTGATTTTGATGGTAACAGATTGCATCCATCGTTCTTCGACAGTCCTTCAAGTTGAAACATTCCAGATTCATTTTTGTATGTATCTGTGAATATCACTGATCTTGCAGTGTTGACCTCGTGTAGGCGTTACAAGGTTAAAAACGTCTCATTTTCGATCAAAATTCCAATTCCAATCCTAGCTGGAGTATGGCATATTATATTATTATCTACAACTTCCAGTGTATGAAGGTGCTTATTTAATCTGCAGTATCTGGAGAGAGTGTTTGTCTAGTGTACGACTGGGACCAGTTAAACCCATTCTACAGTACCTACAGCTGCTTAGGCAGCTCCATCACTTCGCGTGAACTTTAAGTGTATAGTTCCTTATCAAGTCATTGTGAACCGAGTCTGAAAGCACAATTGTAGATACTGAATTGATTATACAAGGCGCTCTCGGAGTTCTTTTACTCGACGGAACGGAGTTAATTTTAGCGTTATATTCAACTTGTTTCTTTTAAATGAAAATATGATTTTACTAAAAATATACTTATGTTACCTTAACAATAACATTATACTTATAAATCATAATATTAACTTGAAAAACATACAATGCATCGTCACTGTACAAAATGTTCATACAAAAAAGATACTTTATCATTCAGTATTTTGTTTTACAGCATTATACAGTACTGGGTATTGCGATTGTTATTAAAAAAAAAAACTTTATTCGAGAGGTTCTAGGAGTATGAAACGTAGGTTTCCCATAACTGTATATTATAGTATTCCTTGGGTGAAGAGAAATTGGTAGAATTTTCAATTTTATGTTTCACAAATATCTTGTCTCAGGTTTTAAGACACATATTAATCAACATTGTTTTGTTTCTATTTCACATTAATATCAGGCAAGTTTCAGGTTCTTGATTGCTACTGGAGCAAAAACAATATGGTATTACCAAAACGCTCTTATTTTATATTTATAGCGATTTTTTTCCATAGACCTTATTAACTATACGATAATTGATCAAATTATTGGAAGAAAATGTTTATTATATTAGTCATTAGTTTTTTTTTTTATAAGAATTGTTTGTAATTTGCTATTATTTTTTTCAGGTAATGTGAACTGGCCAGTGTGATAGTGAGTGGGGACGATGTCGGCAGCTATGCGCTCGACCCTTCAGACTGTCCCCGAGAGTCTGGAGGTGACTAAGAACGCCGACCCCACTAGCAGTGCCAAGACCCCAGTCAAAACCAGCTCAGAAGCCAACAAGTCATCCAGGTCATACAATTACCATCCTCCATCATCAACCAACAAGGTAGGATTTTTTTAAATTGCGGTATTGCGGAGCATAACTGCGTTTTTTCTAAGATTTGAAATAATAGTAAATACTCGTAATGCCTATTATGGTTCAGTCGTAAAGAGAACTTCCAGTTATCCTGTATCTCGTTGGAAAGATATGAATGTTTTGTACTGTTGAATAATTATGTGTTATTGATGTTTGAACTTAGTGTCTGGGTTAACTTTATGAATATACTGACTGTCAGGCTAAAATCTGATGCTTGCTTGGAAATTCTAGATTTCAGCGGGATGATTCGGATGATGTGGAGTCAATAAACAAGACGCTAATAAAGCCTGGTAAATAATTTTGCGATAATTTTTTGTTTTTCAATTTGAGAAATTCTAGAATCATAGTCCAGGGCAATTAGAATTTCTCTGCGCGAAAATTCACATGGAAAAAAAGTTCACACAGAAAAACTTGCTGAGATTTTTCCGCAAATACCATATTTTTTCACAATTTCCCTGGATAATAATTAATTTGCCTATGTATCCGTGAACATTATTTAATTCAAAATGTAATATTTCCGATACAGTTGCTATGAAATGCCTAGAAATGGTATCAGTGAAATAGTTTTGTAGTTCTTCCAAGCGGCACAAAATCATAGAGACTTCCGGCTCCAATATGGCGGACAATTTCGAAAATTGACAATTTGACAACAGTCATTGACTCCAGAAAAATTAGAAAAATTGTTCAGTTTCAAAATTTGAATTTGAAAGGTACAAATTGTTTAACTGATTAGTTATTACTGACATTTTACGAAATAATGTAATTTAATGTTGTACACTTTTTGAAGGATTACATGAGAAAAAAACTGAAGTACACGAAATGTTTAATAGAAGGGTTAGTTTTATAGCTAGGTTACATAAGTTTTTATATTCATCATTATAATTCTTACCAAGTGCAATGCAAACCAGCTTTTTACAGCCACATTTGGTTTTGATACATCCTTTCTCCCAATGGAATCAATTACCTGCATATTTTATATACCTGTGTACAATGGATCCGTGGATGAGGGTACCGCACTATTGTAAACTTTCATATTTTTGATTTTACGAGAAAAGGTCATTCTTCATAAAAGGTTTTACTTGCCTTAGGAAATCACAAAACAGCTGTCAAACAGTGTAATCTAAAAATTAGAAATAATAAAATCGACTTTTTAAGTAAACTTACATCTTTAATGAAAATTTTATTTAACAGATTTATTTCAATTTGAAGAAAGGTTTAAGGTCGCCATATCCAAGAGAGAGAGAGAGAGATCCGATAGGGGAATATTTACTGTTTTTGACCAACTTCTTCTAAAACCGAAATTGATTACAATTATCTCCCCACCTTCAACAATTCTTTTCTGAATGACTCCGATTTGAATACAATCAAGTTCAGTCCGAGGTCATTTCAAAACTGATAAAAAACAGAAACTCTATACTATGGGGTCAGATGGTATTTCTGGAAAAGTGCTGCAGTTAAGTCTTCCATCTATCTCAGAGCCCCTCACACATATAATAAATACCTCATCCGAAGTGGGCAGGCTTGTCGTGGAAAACATCCATCATAAAGCCAATACCAAAAATAGCGGGATCCGGAAAATGTAAATGATCTAAGGCCAATAAGTCTGTTATCAGTACCTCTGAAAATTGCAGAAGCTGCACTACATGAACAACTCGCGAATTGTGCAACGACAAATAGTATACTGCCACCTAATCAATCTGACTTCCGGGAAAAGCACAGTTCCATCACTGCGTTGGTAACAGTTGTAGACGATATTCTCGGCGCCATAGATAAATAAAAAGATACGTTCCTAGTACTAGTAGATATGTCTAAAGCTTTTGACTCCATCGACTTACGTTTTGATTAGTAAATTAAAATACTTCGGACTTTCCAATAATCTCTTAGCATGGATGGAATCATACCTGAAAAATCGACGACAAATCGTTAGTTTAAATAGTCCTACTGGTCAGATGTATTCACAGCAGAAAGAATTAAAATCTGGAGTACCCCAGGGCTCAGTTCTGGGTCCCCTCTTTTTTAATATATTTATCTCTGATTTGCAAAATATACCCAGTTATTGTAGTATGCAACTCTACGCAGATGACATACAGATATATTACAGCTATTCAACTCTCGATACCATGAACGCGCAGGAGAAAATAAATACTGACCTATCAAAAATTAGCAACTGGTGTAAACAAAATTCATTAATTTTAAATGCGAATAAATGTAAACACGTATTACTCCCCGCTACTACTTACAGCTAGCAATACAACTAAATGGTTCAGACCTTGAAACCGTATACTGTGCCAAAGATCTCGGTCTGATAATAATAACAATTTAAAGTTTACTGAACATGTGAAAAATAGCCTAAGAGATAGTTATTACAAACTTAAGCACTTATTTGCGTTCAAATCGGACTTAGACTCTAAGACAAAAATTATGTTAGTCAAATCACTGGTCTTGTCAAATTTAAATTATTGTGACATCATAGTAGGGCCTTGTCTAACAATAGAAGATAGAAATAAATTGCAAACTCTATGCATGAAGTTTATTACAAATATTCCTCTGCTCGCTCACGTTACACCATATATTCGTCAGTTTGAACTTTTAAAAATGCAGGAACGAAGAATTGTTCGTTTCTACTGTCTTCTATATAGTATTATAAAGTTTAAACAACCTGCCTACTTATACAACAAACTAGTAAGACGTAATCATATCCACGAGCGCGCTATCAGACACATTTTCTATTCTATTCTATATTGCAAACAAACTATAAAAGACTACCTAAGTGGAATTATAACAAGAGTAGTATTATAAATTTTTACTCAATAATTTCAAACATATGCAAAATAGTTAGATTTAAATTTAGGAAATACAAAAATTTACCCAATTTTTAAAATTAAATCTGACTATTTTGCAATCAACTGACATTATTGAGTGGAAATTCATGTCACTACACCTGTCTTAGTACTACTTAGGTAGTCCTATACTTTTTTTTTACCAATATATGTATTAAAAATAAGTTATGGCCAAAAATAATAAATATTTCCTTATCGGATCTCGCTCTCTTGGATATACCCACCTTAAATACAAAGTTTAGTTGCCAAATAAGGAAAAACATCTCTTTTTTTTAAATCATTTTATTAAACCAAATTGAATAACTATTCTACATATGGACCTCCTTGTACACGTTTTTCTGATCTTTTTCTACATTCTTCATATCAAGAAAAACTACCATCGATGCTGCAGATAATTTATTCGAATTCAATTGAAATATAAATTTCCACTATCAGTGGAGAAATATGAATAAATTCGACTCGACAAAAGTTTCCCTCGATATACGCGTACTTGCGCACTCTCATTTCTCGCCAAAGGGAGGTAATGAGTGAGTATGTTCTATTTCATAGTATAAAATAACTTTCGTAGAGCTATTGCCAGTCCATTAAAGCAAAACGACTTGATTGAAAGGTCTAAGGATAGGTACAAAAAAATACTCTCAAAGACTGTACGAGCGAAAAGTAGTAAGAATGGAGGTTCGTGGTAATTTCAGTTAGATTTTCTCAAAAATGTTGAAAATGATATGGCATTGTTCAGTTTATTCATGAATAATATGTCATATGTCAAAATCTGATTACTCTAACTTATTTGCTGTACATTAACTTCTGCTATAATGTACAGTATTCAAATTTTTCGTTATGACTTTCCTCTCTTCGGGGCCACCAACAACTGTATTTATTTAAATACGGTCCTGTCTTTTTTGTTTAAAATGTTTAAAGCATTACCGCACGTAATACGGACCAATCGATCTACAAATATTATAGTGGCATTTTTAGGGCAATAGTTAAACAATATAGAAATTTTCCTAGGCTGGTGCCAAAGCGGATTTTGAAAAAAAAAATTATTAACAGGCAAAGACCAAGAGACAAAACAAAAATTAACCAAGGGATAAAGTGAAATTGTAAAATAGGGTGCTGTTTAGGGGCTGAAAGTGTTTTTTCCGATTTTCGACGAAACGTGACCTCCTAGCGGAAAATGCCCTTCACAAAAGTTGTACATAATAGAAAGGTCTAAAACTTTTATATACTGCATTTTTTCAACATAACCTCACATTTTCCGAGAAAATGGCGGAAAACCGATTTTTCGGTTTTTTTTTTTTTCGCAAAAATAATTCAATTTACATGAAATTATGTAACAGTATACTTTTTTGCATTGAATAAGCATGTTTTTAAAATCTGGGAAACGAGTAGTTTCCGAGATATTTACATTTTTCGAAAAAAAAAACAAAATCTTCCACGGTAAACTTTATTGATGGTGTTTTTTAAATTTAAATATTCTATCCGGGCTCATTTTAGCCGTTAAAATGATCTATACATGTTGATGGTTTATTTTTCATGAAACCGCTTAAAACTGAGAAAAAAAGACTTCGAATATTTTCCATTTTTTAAATTATTTTCAATTTTTTTTATTATTTATGTAAATAATGGATTGAATTTCAATGACAGAATTTACTTCAATGTAATATTACTAAAGTTGAATGAATTTAATAGAAAAAAGTGGCGGAAACCATCCTGAAACAAATTAAAAAATCTTTTAAGTTGTGCATGTAAACATGGTAGAAAAAATTACAAAATTATGAATTCGGCAATTCACATTAGAAAGGTACTTGGAATAGGTGCTTATAAAAGGTTCAAGCCCGCCTAAAGTATGTATATATATAAACAATATTTTTCTGAAGACGAAGCGTGTCAAAATTTGTAAAAAAAAATATCAATAAATTAATTGTTTTACTTAATAATCATTTATTCAAATATACCTAAAACAGATTACTCATAGTTATGCCATTTATTTAGTCAAAAAATAGTAAAACATACATTAATAAAAATGCGCACTGGGCATGTGACTCTTAACTCTAGCTTACGACTATCAGTACGGTACGGTGTATTGCCATAAAATTTTAGAATGATATCCCCCCACTTGATTTAAATCCATTTAAATTTAGTAACATTACATTGAAATTTAATTCATTATTTACATAAATAATAAATAAAAAATCGAAAATAATAAAAAATATTGAAAAATTCGTAAAAGTCATTGTTTTGGTTTTTTTTTTTTAATTTTAAGCGGTTTCATGAAAAATAAATCATCGACATGTATAGATAGACCATTTTAAAGTAGACATTTGAATGATTAAAATAAGCCCGCATAGAATATTTAAATAAAGAAAAAACCAATAGTTTTCCGTGGAAGTTTTTTTTTGGTTTTGTTTTTTCGAAAAATGTAAATATCTCGGAAACTACTTGTTTCCCCGATCCTAAAAAAAATTTTGCTTATTCAATGCAAAAAAGGTATACTTTCGCATTATTTCATGTAAATTGAATTATTTTTACGAGAAAAAATTAATAAACCGAAAAATTGGTTTTCCGTCGTTTTCTCAAAAAATTTGAGATTATGTTGAAAAATGCCTGATTTGAAAGTTTTAGATTTTTTTATTATCTACAATTTTTGTAAAGGACATTTTCTGGTAGGAGGTCACGTTTCGCCGAAAATCGCAAAAAAACACTTTCAACCCCTAAACAGCACCCCCATTTCACAATTTCACTTTATATCGTGTTTAATTTCTGTTTTATCTCTTGGTTATAACTTTATCTAAATGTTCCAGCTGATCCTTGCCTGTTAATAATTTTTTTTTCAAAGGTATTGGCACCAGCCTATTCAGCCTCGAACCAATAATAGCTGTAGTAACTATTTTTTTACATATTGGGAGTGTTCGGCAACTGCTACTGAATATAATCCTTACTGAGGACAACCTGCTTCTCTGAATATCCACATAATAATAGGCCTCGAATAGATCAAATTGTCACCAGCTCTTCGACTACAAGTTCAATAGTTACGAAGTGAAAAAGTCGATTATAAATTTTCTAAATTGTCTGCCATATTGAAACCGAATTTGGCGCTGCTTAGAAATATAGTCACTTATAATATCACAAGAACTTAAATTATTTCCAGGAATAATTTAAGCTTGCGTGGTATTCGGTAAGAAAATTTTACACCACTTAACACCATAATTTGGAAAAAAATTATTAATCCAACCTGACATTTTAAATTAATTTCACTGCTTGTCAAGTTGGCCAGGGTATTGTTGTTTTTGACATATGTTGATTTGTCATTTTTGTTTAACCGGTTCTGTCACAAAGCTTAATAATTACTAGTTTAAAAGGTCTGTACGTTGAGTTTAATAAGTGTATAGCGAAATGTCGCGATTTGGTAAAGAAAATCAACAAGTAATTAGACAAGAAATTCAAAATATAACACCAGATAACACCCGAAAATCAAACAGTGTATGGAAACAGTTTGTTGAATTTTGTGACGAAAAGTTGTATAAAGTTGTATAAAAGTTGTTTTTTGAATTATAAATTGTTAATGCATAATAATTTAACAAATTTGTGTTTTCTGTTTAATGAAACTTTATAGCGAATAATAAATAATAATGTTAATTCAGAAATTTTGCATTATTCACATGTACATCTACATTATTTAATGGTTGAAGATCATATGTTTACCTTTTCAACTGTCAAAAAATGTTCACTTAAATATCGTGGCGCCTCGAAAAAATTTCCGGAAATTTTTTTAATTGCCATGGTAACTAGTCAAAATTAAGGTATCTTATTGGTTAAAAAGTAGAGGTGTGAAATTTTCATTATAATTATAATGTCAGGAATTTGTACGCCTAGTTACAAAACTGTTTCACTAATAGCCATTTTTTTGTGCGTGGTTCCTGTACTATTCACAGATACTTCCAATCTTTTAACATAATATTTATTTGTAGACAGCAAATTTAACCTTCACCTGTATTGTGGGTTGCATAAAAACGCTCACATATTAAATTTTATTTGTAGTCATATTATTTCAAATCTTAGAATGCAAGAAATTTTGGTTACTTGTTATTAATTTAAAAAAACCTACTCTACTAATACAAAATTGCTATTTAATTTTTCAATAAAATTAAAATATTTCTCTTCAATAAGTTGACCAAAATTTCACTGCAAGTTACGGTTAAGTTAATTTTGATTTCATTAGTTGGCCTAGTAAGGAAAGTATTATATTTACTTTCTATATGGCCACATCGAACCGGTTTAAAAATGTATGTATTGATTAAGTGTTGGTGAAGGGAAGCATTTTTGTAGCAAAAGCGCAAAATATTGTTTACTGTGTCTTCGTTTATTTTGTGTCTTACTTTTTAAATTGTTTAAGAATATATATACCTTCGATTTACATGTATTACAGAAGATGCGAAGGCTAATTTTGTAAAGTATAATAAAAATGATCAACAAAATAAGCTTTAATAAATCGAAAAATATGAAGGAAATCAAATTGGAGCTAATTAAACTTATATTAATTGGATGGAATCTGCGGTAGGTTCTTGATGAAATATATTCAATAGAATAATTATAAATATTCAAAAGAATAGTTACAATACGCACGTGGTTTATTGTTTCATTAGGTTTTTTCAGATTTCTCTGATATATGTTTCGGCCTTCCGACCATTATCAATTTAAGACTCTTTGATAATGGCCGCAAGGCCGAAACATATGTCAGAGAAATCTGAAAAAAACTAATGAGACAATAAATCAAGTGCGTATTGTAACTATTCTTTTGAATATTTATAATTATTCTCTTAAACTTATTGTTTAAAGGCTATTTTTGCAAATGTGTGTAATAAGTGATTATTAAAAATAATGATCTCTAATGCTTCTAAACGTATATGAGAAAATCAAATATAAACTTTTGTCGTGTGGATTTCTATTTCAAGTGTTTGAATTGAGTACCTGGTTGATAGATGGCTCTGTGTTGCAGGAATGGGCAATAAATTTATACGTCGATTTAAACTGTTTAGGTTGAAGAAACATTTAAAAAGTAATATCAATATTTACATTTATTTAATGATATTAGATAAACTGATAATACTTTTTTTTAACTAATACCAGGTTTGTCGTGAAGTAAAAGTAATTTTTGTATATTACCTTTTCCGCAGGATTTTTAAACATGTGACAGGAGGGTAGGCAATTAAGGTTGTCAGTGTTTACAAGGTATTTATTACCAGCAAAAGGAAGTTACTTATGTTGTCTTATAATGGGAGGGGGTGGATGTTTTTTGAAAAGATCGGAAGCTTTAAATTTTGCCGGTTTAGATCACAGCAGTAAATGATATATGTTTAAGTGTGCAGGTGCGTGAAGGTATCACTCCAATCAGTGGCGGAGTTTTACCCCCGCTAGCCCACGCTGCACGGGGAAGACATTAGGGGCCTGGCCGAACATGTCTTTGGCTTTGTTATTGTTTCATTTAACTTTACGTAAATCAAGGAATTTATTTATAGTTAGTTCAACTTATAATAAATACACCACAGGTAATGACGACCCCCTTTATCCCGGAAGGCTCTAGAAGAGCCTTGTGTGGGAGGGGGCTACACATTTAGAGACAAGGGACACACACCCAATATCCGTGTATAGTGAAAAAATCCCTCTCACAGTATTTCCACTGCCACGACCGAGGATCGAACCCGGAACTTTTGGGTGAGAGGCAAGTGCGCTCACCTCTCGACCATCAGTCATATAAACTTCTACGAAAAAATTATAAAAAGCGCTCTGTTATTTACTGTAAATATAAATATGATCATTTATCATCATGATTTATTTAACAAAGACGAGCCCAACGTCCGACTTTAATTAATTACGTGATATAGAGTCAAATATATGCCGAAATAGCACGTGCAATCGGTGGTTTTGATTTGTTCATGAGAGATCGCCTGGCTAGTCCTAAAACAGTAAACCCTAGCCAAAAATCGAAAAACCACAAGATTTCGTTTATTTCACAATTATTATTTAAAATAGAAGGACGTTATAATTTGTAACAATTAATAATACAAAGAAGTAAAGAAAACAGAGCTTTCATAGGTATTTTAAAATAATAACTAAATTTGTCTTGTGCTATGTGTTACACTGAAATTTCAATATTTTTTATTCTCGAGCACTATATTTCAAACAGGGCTTTAAGAGTTTGAAATTTTAAAAAATGCTAATTTTATTTTTTAGCATAAGGGGCCCCAACCCATTTGTATCGAGGGGGAAGGGGGGGTCAAAGTTTCGCCACTGACCTCAACTTTGAAAATTAGGAACAGTTTCGTTTGCAAAGATGAAACGGTAGTGTTTTTTTGTTTGTGGCGCAGTAATTTTACGAAAATCGCCTAGTTAAAAATTTGAGCGTAAATTTGAGGCTCTAAAATTCAAATTTTAAAAAAATTATTTTTACTATCGTGTACGTTTCCGATTACCCACTTTTTGATTGCGACGCGACACTGGTTTTCATCTGTGATAATGTTGAAAGTAAATAACTGCCTTGGATCAGTTTCAAACTTTTAGTAGTTCAATGGTATATTTTCAAGTGACCACTGCGCTTACTCTGTTTAGCAAAATAATTTGTTGCAATTATGAAAAAAAAATTCTTGAGTTGAAGAAAAACTATTTTTTTTCTATTATGATATTGTTATAAAATTTAATATATTGTCATTGTTATATATTCTTTGGGAAACTTATAACGGAGTGTCTATCAACCAGGAAAATTGGGAAGACCGGGAAAAAGACAAAAATTTGGCCCAACCGGGAGAAAAACGAGAATTTCGGAATAACCAATGGTGTAGGATGGGTAGGGCGATGAGCGTGCTCAGAAATGTTTTTTTACGATGTTTAAGTATTGTAGAATTACTTACCAATTGGCTTTCCGAAAAATGTCGAAGTTTAGTTATTTATATGCAGTTTTAAAGCAATAATCGTGTATACGTTTCTAGAACTTATTTTACAAAACAATACGATTAAAATATATCAGAAATTATTTTTTCTATAAGACATCGTCAAGATTTGCACTACCCTTTCCAAAACTTCGGAATCTCGTGAAAATTTATACATAATACGTATATACGTAGGTATACCTTTTTTGAGTAAAAACTGCGTAAAAATTGTTTTTCTTGAAACGTCAACAAAACATCATGGGGCAAGCTTTTAGGTAGATTTCTAATCTACCTATTGCAGAGTGCAGCATGTCACGACTTCGGGAAAATTTCACTATAGTTTCTTCGATTATGGTCCCCAGACCCCAAAAATGCCCCCCGTTCAAAAATTTATATATATGCTATATAACGAAATTTGTAAACACTCTAGAGGGCGCATTTCTCTACGGATCAAAACGAAATAGGGCATGTACTTTGATCTATATCTCAGTTAAATTCGAAGATGGGCCAAATCGCCTTGTTCGTTTCAAAATGGCGGCGGTTCAAAGTTTTAAAAAATTGTCAACATGTTCTTTCCAATCAAATGTGTACATGTGATACATCGTTGGATAGTGCTCATCTAGCCCTACAACTTTTGTCTAAAACATTATAAGACGAAATCTACCTTACCGACTGGCCCCTGCCATCTGTTTTTTTTTTAACTTAAACTATAATTTCTCTGACCGTTCGCTCGTCTGACAGACTTACTTAGGGCCGGTTTATCAATGCACGGTTAACTCGTAACCAAAGGATAAATGTCAAACAAAACAATAGATACTCATAGTTTCGTTTGACATTTAACCTATAGTTAACTGTTAACCCTGTATCGATAAACCGGCCCTTAGTCTCTTATTGTCGCTAGCGAGCTATGAGCGACGCTAAATGTATTCAAAGAAAAAATAACAGTATTTATTTTAATTTTATCACTTAGGTACATTATAGACAACTATTTTATAATGTAGTTATTGAAAATTATTATGCACAAAGTTTTTCCAAAATTTGGAGAATCGTGTAGGTAATTATAATTTCTTGCACATATAACAAATAACATATAAATTAGTTTCTATAATTAAATAAAAATTAACAACATTGATTTTCTTCTGTTAGTTACTATTTTTTTTATTCAAATTTTTTGTTGGATCTTCGAAAAAACTGTGAACAGTCATGCACATTATCTTTTTTTTAGGAGAGAATCGTATTATTTATCTTTTTTTTTAAATAAATATTACAGGTGGAAGTTGTTAAGTTTTGGCCTTTCTGAAGTAAAATACAATTTTTTGTATTTAGTTCCTAAAATAGCTATTTTGGGGACTCACTTGAGTCCGTAAAATGAGTCTTTTCTGGACTCAATCCCAAAAAGTTGCCATGGCAACTTTTGAGGATTATTTGGGCAAATAAAGCAAAATGGTTACTATGGTCGCATGGCAATTAAAATTCGAAGGTCACTATTTTCGTGAAATATTTGCTCTCATCAAGAATTGAATTGAATATATTTTAGGGATCTTTAATAAGAAATGTTGTTTGTAACACTTACCTAAATCAGTTTTTTGGGACTCATCCCAAAAAACATGATTTTAGATACTTGTTACAAAAATAACTATATTGTATTTATTATTTTATATTACATCAATGAGAAAATTGTAAAAAAACGACAAAACCGGGCATTTCAGCGTCCAAATTTGTAGATACCCTATATAGCTAAACTAAATTTGCAGGTTTTAAAACTCCCCAATATTTTGCAAGTTAAGTATATGTCTTTTGAAATATTATCTTTACACCACGAAGTTTGAGTCTCTTATTAAGCCGGTGTTATAATAGACATCTAATATTTGATGCAGGATCCTTAAATTCGACCGATGTAAATTAGCCCAACAATTCCCTTAATTTCATTATTGTTCTCGTAAACCTGTTAACAGTAACAAAGAGCTGGACAAGGAGGTGAAGAGAACAATATAACGTTTTGAGCATAGGGCACGTGTGGGATTCAAAACAGAGCAATAACTTTTGTCACAAAAGCAGACCTGGTAGATGAATAACTTTGGAGAATGTTGTTTGAAAGCGATATAAACATCTGAATATTATCTATGTTATATTTATCTGCATAGCAAGTGAAAACTCCGACCAAATACAAGTTCAAATTTCTTTGCCGAGTATGACATGAACGTAAAATATATAGTCTGCAAAAGTAGTTTTATATATCCTCTGAAGCAGAATGAAAACATCAAAAATTAGGAACAAAAAGTCGGATATACTACACCCAGCACGCTGCACACTTCGTGAAATGTTATTTTCACACATTGTCGTGTATCACTGCGCGGCAAATGGTATAGTAAGTAGAATGCGGTCGGGGTGAGACGGGAGGTCGAGAAACTTTCATTCGTGTCCCAGTAATATAATCATCATCTGTCTCGCTTTCACGTGAGCGGTTTTTGTTTTCTTTTTCAGGATATACCGGGTGTAACAGGATCATGGTATACCCCCCTTTTCTCCTTTAGCTTTGAAGATAATTGATTGAAATTTAGGATATACTACACACATAATAAGCGGCACTTTTTGACATACAATTGATTTTTTCACTTCCGGTTTTGCCGGAAGTGACACAAACTTTCGATTTTTAAATAGAACATCCTGTATATTATTGCATTTTTGAATTTTGCATAATTTTCTGAATCCAACAGTGCCAAATAAGTAACATTTCAAACATAATTTTTTTTATAATATAATTTTTAGTTTTCCATTTAAGTGTGCCATGGTGGTTCCGATTTATTCTAAATGACCCGTGTAATGCTACAAAAATCGAAATTCCGTTAAAAACACTAACGTGATTTATGAGCAAATAAAATTCACCAAAATTGTTTTTGGGGCAAAACTCATTTTTTTCAAATGGAACCATATCGATACCGCGGTACCATTTATTAGTACTATTAATAAGGAATTTATTCATATGTCGTATTAAAATGTGCGATGAATACAAACAAAATTACAGCTAAAAAAAATAAGAAAATACAATTTTGTTCTAATTAAATGTTAAGAAGTAACTAAGGTGGCTTTGAAACAATGAAATATTTAGCTTGTCAAACATTTGTTGGTTTAACGGTGTTTTTATTGTGTCTTTAAACATTGTTTAAAATGTTTGTTAATTGTGTTCAAAATGCCGCACATGTTAATTATTTATGGGGATTGTAAAAGAAATGCTGTTGCGGCTACCGATCTTTATGCCCAACGATATCCTGATACACAATGTCCAGCGAAAAATTATTTTAAACGTGTTGAAAACCAATTGCGAAGAGACCCCAACAATGATCCCGAACAAAACTTCATTATTGAGTTGATAACACTGTTTCTTTAAGGCAAGTGGGGTTTGAATTGGACATCAGCCACCAAACAGTAAGCCGAATTTTGCACAAATACCACTATAAATCTTTAAATACCAATTGCACCAGCATTTGTACGAACGTAGGATGGAGTATTGCAATTAGATTTTGTATAGTAACATGTAGCCAAACAATGATTTTGTGGGACTATTTAACCGACAAAATACAAAATATTTGTCAGAAGAAAATCAAAATTTATAAGTGCGGTTCGGTTTCAATTTTTTGCCTGGAATAATCGGTAGTAGAATCATTGGTCCAATAATATTTGAAGGACCTCTGACGTGCCAGATATTTGAGATTCCTGGAAAATGAGATTGGGGACATTTTAGATGAGTTACCTTTAGATTTAGGACAGGGAACGTATTTCCAACAAGATGGCTCTCCTCTCCATAATTCAAGGATAGTAATTGATTACCTTCAACGGAGATTCGGAGAAAACGTAATTTCGACGAATAGTTCTGTGAGGTGGCGTCCAAGGTCATCTGATTTAACGCCCCTTGATTTCTTTGTTTGGGGTGATTTAAAAAATATTGTCTATGCAACCGCCGTTCCAACCCGTGAAGACCTGGATCTACGAGTAAGACAAGCAATGAATAGCATAACGGCCTAGCAATTGGCGAACGTTCTTCGAGAAACAGCTATGCGAGTTCAGAAGTGCGTTGACGTTAATGGACAGCATTTTGAACAACTGTTGTAATCTCGGTTGTAATGTTTTGTGTTAAGTTTTTGTATTCCAAAACCACCTTATGTGTAACAAGGTAATTACAATAAAATTGCATTTTCTTATTTTCTTTTAGTTGTAATTTTATTTGTATTTATCGCATATTTTAATACGACATATGCATAAATTCCTTATTAATAATATTAATAAATGGTACCACGGTACCGATATAGTTCCATTTGAAAAAATTGAGTCTTGTCCCAAAAACAATTTTGCTGAATTTTATTTGCTCATAAATCACGTAATTTACTGTTTTTAACGAAATTTCGATTTTTGTAGCACTACACGGATCATTTAGAATAAATCGGAACCGTCATGGCACACTTAAATGGAAAACTAAAAATTATATTATAAAAAAAAATTGATGTTTGAAATGTCACTTATTTGGCATCGTTGGATTCAGAAAGTTATGCAAAATTCAAAAATGCAATAATATACATAATGTTCCATTTAAAAATCGAAAGTTAGTGTCACTTCTGGCGAAACGGGAAGTGAAAAAAATCAATTGTATGTCAAAAAGTGCCGCTTATTATGTATGTAGTATATCCTAAATTCCAATCAATTATCTTCAAAACGAAAGGAGAAAAGGGGGGTATACCATGATCCTGTTACACCCGGATAAAACTACTTTTTCCGAATCTGTATACGATCTGTTTATTAATAGGGCAGGCCAGTCAGATACTGGCCTGGGACGCGGAAAATGAAAAATAAGTAAGGTGGTTTCCCTCCTTACCGAAAAATTCAAATATTGAAAACTACACTCTCTTAAATGTTTAAAAGCCGTTATTCTCTCTATAGGTGTTTAATAAAATGTGTATTTCAAATTTAGCACTGAAATAAAACATAAAACCCACAATAAAATTGACACAACGGACAAAGTTCCAGAGAATTAAATTTTCCACAGGAGAGGGAGTGGGGGCTTTCTATATCTTATTTTTTTTATCAATCTATGCGTTTTAATCCGATGAATCTTGAACAGTGCCACATTTTGCACCCTTACTGCAGACGTACTATAAAGTATGAACGTATTCGCTCAATGAATTTTTTGTGGAAAATGCAGTTCTCTACAACTCTGTTTCTATATTTTTTTTCGTATTACGTAGGTACCATTTTCACAACATTTCGATTTCAAGTTTAAATCGTCTTCTTGCTTCCCTCTGCAGTGTCGTTAAAATTCTTAACTTGGATCTCGTGCTTTGCCTAGTTATTTGATAGTACATCTTTATTGAAAGAAGGGAGGAGCGAGAACCTTGGGGCGCGATATTCTATTGGCCCGCTATTGTTTATTAACGGTGAAGACATGGTGAAGAGGTTATCCGCTGTGCGGTATGGTGTACGAATAATGTGAAAATATTCGTGATAAAAGAAAAGAAGAATGAAACACATCGAAGTCAGTCTATGAAGAATCCTAGATATTACTAAATATTAGAAGTAATTTCGCCGAACAAATTTTTGTAAAAAAAATTGAGCCTACTAGAAGTAAATGCCATTTATTTAAAACGCCGCAACGGTGTGCTTTCACGCCGGTCTGTTTTCTTATTTCCTTCCATTTGGACATCGAAATTGGATTTTCCCCTCAAATCATTGCTTTAGGACTGCCTCTTATAACGAAGTCGTTAACTCACTAATTCGAATTGAAATATCATAAAGTATGTGAATTTAACCAAAAGGAGATTCTAACGCAATTCTTTTGCTTTAAATTTAAAGATTATAGCCTAATAAGGGCAGGGCGTCTAGCGGCCCTAATTTGTAATATGTTCCAGGTTTTTTCAATGTATTTGTACACTACAATAACGCTGTGTACGAAGTATCAAGTAAAAAAAAACCGATCCTGTGATTACTAGAATGTAAAATACTGATTTTTTCATAGTTATATTGAAATATCTTAAAAAACCGCTGCCCAAGGAATCACTACTTCCACATCCAGATTTTGCATCCAAGTCTTACACACTAAATCCCAATGTAATATTTTATTTCCTTTAATAATGGAGTGGGGGTGGCAGAGGGGGTAACAAATGCTAAAATAAATTTTAGAGGCCATTGGTTCTCTTACACACACTAAATCCCAATTTAATTTTTTACTCCCTTTAATAATATGATCGGGGTAGCAATGGGGGTGGTAGAGGCGGTGGCTAATGCCAAAAAAAATTTAGGGTCCGTTGGTTCTCGTATACACACTAGCAGCTAACGCCAAAAAATTTTTTTTTTGAAACGTTTCGTTCTTGTATACACACTAAATCACATTTTATTTTTTTTGCTCCCTTTCATAATAGTATGGGGGTGATAGTGGGGGTGGCCGATGCAAAAAATTTTTTTAAGACCTTGACTTTTCGTACATGCCGTCAATTGCAATTTTATTGACTCTTACCTGCTTGCTTTGCCTATTTAGCCTTATTTACCTCATTTACCCCAGAACTCGTCAACGGAATTAGATCAAAATATAATCTAGTTCCAGATCTCGTTATAATACATAAGTGTACCAAATTTCAAATCAATATCATAAACGGTTCCAGAGTAAACGTGCGAACAAAAAAAGATACAGACAGACAGGAATTTTTTTCTCTCAAATTTAAAATCTCAACGTATCATGACATTTTAAGTCTATTTCAACAAAAAAAAATATTTTTTTCTTTGCGTTACTATACCCTACTCCCACTGGACGTGGAAGTAAATAACGGTTTTCTTTGCATTTAAGCTTTTTGTTCCCTTTGTATGAACTTTAGCTTAAAGATTGGCTCAAAATATAACACGTCGATTTTTTTCAGAATTTATTTAGATTTCTTAATTGAGTAAAATTTATAAAATCTAGAAAATAACGTTAATAATGTAATTAATTACAAATAAATTTACGAAAAAAACAGTATTAACGTTATTTCCCAGATTTTATGAATTTTACTTAATTGGGAAGTCTAAATAAATTCTGAAAAAAATCCAAGTGTTATAGTTTGAGTCTACCTTTAAAACAAAAGTTCATAAGTACTATGGAAATGAGAGAAGGTCGGATGAGCAGCCGTGCAGTGTTCAGTTTAGGAGTAGGGAGTAATAGGTGTGGTGGTGGGGGGCAATTAGAGGGGTGTGGTAATTGTAGTAGTGTGAGGCAATTATAGTGGGAAGTGATAATTGTAGTGGTGGTGGGGGTAATTACAGATAATTTAGGTCAAAATAAGGATAATTACCGTAAAATAGGGGTAATTCAGTTAAAATAAGGGTAATTAAGTTGAAAATAAGGGCAATAAAAATAGGAGTAATTAAGGTCAAAATAAGGGTAATCAAGGGTAGTTAAGGCAATTACTCTATTGTCCTGTTTGTATTTTTATATTGTTAGAATAAGGTGCGTCCACCTGTCAGTCTGTCCCTCCATCCGCCTGCCCAACCATCCGCCCGTATGTCTATCTGTCCGTTTGTATACAGCCAGTTATTACATTGTCCTATTCCACAATTATGGTATCTTTGTATTTTTTTTTCACGATGAGATAACAAACACATTCTTGATTATATACCTGCCGGGTTATTTTACCTGCCTTATCCTTATATGCTGATGAACATTTCCATTCTACTTTCATATAATAAGGAATAAAAGCTTAAATGCAAAGAAAACTGTTATTTTCCAAGGTATTGCAATATGACTATACTTTGTAGTAATTATAATGTGGATATTTTTAGTTGATATTTTGCAGAGAGTGTTTTATTTAAAGTACAAATGCATAGAAACAACCTGGAGCAGATTACAAATTCAAGCCACTAGACACCCTCAATGGACTAAATAGAGCCTTTGGGAAATTGTATTGTTACTAATTATAATTATTATAATAATTTCTGTATGTGTCGTATGTAAATGAGAAATTAATAAACACATCAAGCTAATTACGTTATTATCTGTATCAAAAGAGCCATATCCAGTATGGGGAAATATATTTTTTTACCATAACTATTCCTAACGCGTGTATTGTGAACAAAGTATAAGACTACCCCTAACCGAGTACCCGAGCATTTTTATTTCAGTCGTCCATTAATAATTAAAAATTCGTCTCCATATCATTATAAAAATAATCTGTCCAAGAGTGATTTTTTTTAACACACCCGATATAAGTAAATAATCTTTTTACGTAAATGGCATATTAAAGAAAGATTAGTTGATAAAAAGCTAATTTCTTCTTTCGCCTGTTTGCAGGGACGCTACGACATAACAACACACAATTATAATAAATACATATTTGTTCAGCTTTGTACTGATATGAACAAGAGTCTAAGCCGACATGACAGTTAAACATAGGTTAATGATTATACGGGGTGTTACTAAAAGATATATAAAACATTTAACATTCTTTATTGAAACAAAGAAATAATGTGTTTTCATGGGCGAAGTTTAGCCTAGGCTATTCTGCCACTTGACCCCAATTCCTTTTATAGCTTATGGAAGTGAAAACCAAATTTGTTTAACAGTTCTACAATGAGGGAAGGAATTAGGAAAAAGTGATTTGAGACAATTAAATATTGGTTATTGAGTGAAACTGTCGTAGTGTTGACTGTCATCGTTAACTAAAATTTGGGGTGGACCGAATTCTTTTATAACAAATACATACAGGCCCTGTTCCTTTTATATGGTCAATTGAGTTATCCGTTCTATGTCATTAACTGAATTTGATATGGAGCCTGTGCCTCAATGAGCCAAGAGCGCATCTTCCGCAATGTCACAAAACCACTACCACACAAGATTAATAGATATTTATCCGACCTGTTCATGCTTTGAACAGAGTACAATCTCTATTAGGTACCATAACGAAAATAAAAAAGAGACTTCCTACATTATTCTGTTGGAGAAATTGATACTATGCATGGTATAGAGGAGAAAGAAATAATGCCTGAGCAAAAATTAGTAGATTGAATTTAGCTTTTGTACAACAATGTATTAACATCGGCGGATTCGGGGGGTCACGGGATCATGATTCTCCCCCTTCTCTATGGAGATCTTTCCTACACACGCCCCGTATCCCGCACAGAATATTCTACGCAAATTTTCCTACATACCCGCTCTTCAAAATATTGACTTACGATCAGTAATTACATTCACGAAATAGAGATATTTACGCCAGTCAGTGATACACAAACGAAAGTTTGGATGCGCCCACTATACACTTATGTATTGTGGATCCGCCGTTGTGTAATAATATGGACACGGAATATCGACAATAAAATGAAGCTCAACTCTCATATGAATTCGCCACCCACTCTTTTCCGAACTGAACTGAAAATTAACTGAAATTGAGACTGAACAGACACCTGAACTGCCATAAAGCCACTTTACTCCTTTTAAATTCGATAAAACTAGTGACGGGTAAAGCCGGTTGTCCATGAAAATAAAATTG
Source organism: Leptura quadrifasciata (assembly GCA_963675555.1). Lineage (NCBI taxonomy): Eukaryota > Metazoa > Arthropoda > Insecta > Coleoptera > Cerambycidae > Leptura > Leptura quadrifasciata. Next base: position 95,127,608 of record OY776673.1, read on the forward strand.
ATTTTATAAACTTTTCTGCTGCAGTTTCAGGTATCAGAAAATTGTCACTTTTAAGTACATGTTTGCTGAAGCCATAAGCGTTCTACATAGGGAATGTTCGTAGTTAAATAACATACAAAAGAAACCAAAGAAAAGAGATATTTATTATTACTGTGGCAAAAAATAAATATGTTTGGAAACTAATTTATTTTCAGAAATTATCATGGATCTCGGTAGAAAGCCTCTGTTAATTCTAAATGCGAAGTTGAAGGTAAATAACTAACTGCCATCATGGATGTCACAGGTAGGGGATCTAATCGTATTTATATACATTCAAGTGGGTATTGATGTTCCGTATTTTGGGATAAACTTTTCTATATAGGGTTATACACGGGAACCTGACATCAGTAAAATAAACAGTACCCAGTTGGTTTTTCGAAGTAAAATTTATTGACAGATAATGACATGTTATTACATGCCAGAAAAGGATTATTAAGTGTATCCATTTTCTTGGCGGTTTTTTAAAAATCTTCGTACACTTTTCCCAATATTTGCTGATCGATCAGACCAATTTCTTGCCTGATGACCTCTTTCAAGTCTTTTAATGTGGTAGACTTGTGTGTATAAACCTTTTTTGATTCTGGCTGCAGAAATTTCCGAGTCATATCATATAGCGATCCGAGTTAACAGTGACCGTAGTCCTGCCTTTCTCAAAAAAATAAGCCCACTGATTCCGAAGGGGGCAACGGCACACCAAATTTAGTGAGATAACTGTAGAGTTTTGGTTCCATAGTTAGTATCATGGTACACTAAGCAAAAGAATTCTGCCAACCTTGCTCCTCTCCGCTGACTACCTGCCGTGTACTACTTATTCAAAATGTGTCAAGTTCCTGTGTATATTAAATATTTCAAATGTAGTGTGTAATTTTAGGAAATCTGACAACATTACAATTCCTGTAACTCATTTTATTCCCATTCTTTCGATGATCGTTTTTCCCTGGGCGAACAATATTATTACACTTTTTACATTCTAGCTGATTAAGCAAGTATTATTGAAAAGAAATGTAATACACTAAAATAATGAAAATTAAATCTGACTTTGTATGTACCTCAGAAAATTTGATCATCTGTTTAATTACCTAATTTTAAATAAATTCATGAGACATATTTTGTTGAAATTTCACCGATACGGGTTGTCTAAATGATTTTGATAATAATCTCTCCCGGAGATTTTTTTCATTTTGAACCACATATGGGTTACAATAAAACCTGGTCAGATTGACATGAATACTAAAACTTCTCTATTAGGCTCTATTTTGGAAACCATCCTGTTAAAAGCGCAATATGTAATGAAAGAAAATATTCTCTTGGAGGGAACTGGGTAATACGAGTTGAAAGAGGTTAAAACTAACAGTCTTTTGGTTATATGAATCCACATCAATTTCCATTTCGCTATCTGAATCCTCTCTATCGATATCCGAATCGTTCCATATACAAATTATGTAGTATTTTAGCGGAAGCTGTCTGTCTTTGAATAACAATGCTATATAATTACTTTTACATAAGATTATTCAGCGAGTGATTTGCCAGTTACTATGTTTTATGCATTTAACAAAGCATTACTAGTAATGGATAACGGTGAAGCGTTTTTGAGGGTGCTATGGTGGAAAAATGGTATCTTTTGCAAGCTGAATGATATATTTACTACCCGCTTTTAATTGTCGCAAAAATAGGCTCGAGTGAGAGACTGCTAAGTTCCTGCTGCAAACAATATGGATGTCATTATCAATTAGTACCACAACTTTAATTGTATGAAGTCGGTTAAACCCCATTCACATCCTAATGTATAATTTGTTTTCGAAGTACCCTGCTATTACAACAATTGATTATCTATCTCCTGAACGCTAACTGTACAAAATAAATCATTGTAATCGAGCGGTGGTTCAAGTTGCCATAGATATATGAAATGATTCTTTTATCTAACTATGTTTTTAGACAATATACATACCAAAACTTTTGGAGACCCTAGCTCCATAAGGAAACATTTCTGAACAATGGTTGATAAAATGTTTCTTATTTATTGACGTAGATTCTTATCGAATTTATATATCGCAATTTGGAAAGACCTTATACAAACCTTGAAAGTTATTATTTAGAAGATCCTGAATATGTCTATTCTGTATATATATCTCAGTGTATTTTCTTCTTTGTCACTGATATCTCACTGGTATTCTCATGACATTGATGACATTAACATTAAGTTATCGTCACTAAACATTCGATTCTGTGTGTTTAAATAAAGTAAAATGGTGTCAAATTTGTTTTATTATTGAAAGAAAGTATTACAGTTTAGAGAAGTTTTATGCCTCTGATGCTATTTAATTTATTAATTTATGGAAAACATAATTGGATGTAACCTTGCGGGAACACGTAATATTTTAATTTCGATTAAAATACGCGTAGATAATATACATCAGCAGGCCGTGTGTAATGGAATGTGTGATGTCAATTAATTATTATTGTTCGTTCATTTAGTTAGTATGAACACCCACCTTTATAACTCTAAGTAAAGCAGTTTGAATGAATACTACCTTCCTTACTCTGGTAGTATCAAGTGCGGATTGTCTAATTCGGATATTTTAGTACAAACTGGATTATTTGAGGCATATAGAGTTTTACTTGTGTAATTTACCAGTATTGTTTGAGATACTTAACATTATGATTTTGCATGAACTATGTCAAAATCTGATATAGATGACACAAGACTGTAGGTACTTTCTTTATTTTTTGTTAAATGCTCTTCTCTAGATAATCATTTCCGAAACGTATTAATAAATAGAGCCTGGTATGATAGATGTTCCACCGATTTTGAAAATTTTCTGTATAAGAATTAATATCGGAAGGCAAAAAAAGAAAGAAAAAAGAAAAAATCGATGGGCGAGCCATCAGTTGCTAAGAAAAAATTGAGAAACCTTTGGGAGGCGGGAGCGAAATGGGGTGGTGCTGGGTTGGTACATAACGATGTAACGAACATACAGCTTAAAGCAACACACTGTGTTGGAATAACACTATTGTATAAATAAGCTACTTTTTTTGTATGATTTCTAAAATCTCATTAGAGAATGTATAGTCTAAAACACGTTTGGAATGGCATATTCCACACTCGCGAACCGTAGTCCTCGCCTTCGGTTCGGACTACAAACTTTTCGCTTGTGTGGAATTTGGGCCATTCCACTACTTGTAGAATACACTATTCCTAAACAAATTTCGCAAATTCGAATCAAATATTTTTTCCACAAAACGTCTTCGCTTGGAACTTGGTAGTCATCCCTTATAGATTGGCGTTGATTACATACCCTATTACTAAGTTATAACTTACCAAAATTTCACGGGCCGCCACTGATAGACTGCTATTTCATATGCATTTCAATGTGCGATAACATTTCGTTTCTTTTAGAGACATTTTAGAACATTGGTATTGGTATGGGTATGACTGATGGTCGAGAGGTGAGCACACTTGCCTCTCACTCAAAAGTTCCGGGTTCGATCCCCGGTCGTGGCAGTGGAAAATACTGTGAGAGAGATTTTTTCACTATACACGAATATTGGGTGTGTGTCCCTTGTCTCTAAATGTGTAGCCCCCTCCCACACAAGGCTCTTCTAGAGCCTTCCGGTATAAAGGGGATCGTCATTACCTGTGGTGTATTTTTTTTTTTTTTATTAAAATGATTTTGGAAAATTTATCATCCCAACGAAGATAACTATTCTTTTTCGTTTTGGATCTATAAATCTGTAAGAAACTACCGCTGAAGCTGCAGATTCTTTATCCAAATTTCATTAAAATATGAACGTCCACTGCCAGTGGAGAAATATGCGTAAGTTAGGACTAGACCAAAGTGTATCACGACATACGCGTGCTTGTGCACTCACATTTCCGAAAAGAAAGAAACAGTTGAAATTTTTTGTCTCAACGTAAGAGTTTGCACTGATGCCTTAGCAGTCCATTAAATTCAATGATCTAAGGTCGTACCGCTACCGCTCTTGATTTTCGATATCGCCGGTGATATTGTGAACGATCCAACTTTTCGCGTCTGAAGGACTTTTATTATATTTTCCAAAAATGAATATTAAACGTTCACAAAGAAGGGTTCAAAACGACTGTTTCAGACGGAGAATAATAGAAAATCTATACTTACTGTTTGTTTATGCTTAACTGCTTCATTGATGGTACCAATTGGACGTCGTAACACTATAAATCTAACACAGTAAATACAAACACTTTCTTAAATTTAAACCTGAAAAGGAATTTTGAAAACACAAGAAAAAGACAATATAAAGTTAAAAAAATATGTATCAATTCTCTTTAAAAAAATCATGTTTTACAAAAACGTTCAAGAAAAATGTATTGACAAAATATAGTCTGGCCCGTGTACAACACATAGTGAGGAGCGGAACGACTCATAATGTAATCAACTACCATCCAATGTGCGGTTTATAGCTAACGATTACACAAAAAGATTCAAGAAAAGTTCAATGTTTATAAATTTTTGGTGGGCTTTTGCCTGCCTGTCTGTTTACGTATTATCAGTTCAATAGTGATTTGGTTCGCTCCTCGGAGCTTAAAAATGCTTGAATCGCAATGATTTTGAATTATATTGTGGCAATATATTAATACGTTCAGGCAAGACGGTCCCATGCACGTCCGAGTACATGGTAAAGATACTTTTCTGACACCGAATCACTGAGGAACCGGTTTAGGACAAATCGCGTTAAAATCCATCATTTTCCCGTCAAAATCTACTGCTAGAAAATGAATGGTCACCCGTGTCGCTAAAGGCTATTTTTGCTGAAACTCTCGAAATACTTTGACTAGAGACTGGATTAACTTGTCCTCATATTTAATACAACGCATTAGTTGAAGTGCTGCACAACGTGGATTCGTAACGTCGATTTTTGTTACACTTTCTAAATATGGTGGTCGGGGCGACATTACGTTCCCGTGCAGCGACATTTACTACTCTAAAATTTACACTCCTTGATAAGTTTTCAAGATTTTGGCGTAAAAAACGCTCTGTACAGCGAAAATGTGATTTAAAATATAAAAACCTCTTCCAACGGCATTTTTACGTGATGCACGCTTTTCATGCGAAATGTTTCCAAAGCCGGATTTTGTTACAGTTTTCTTTTGGTGAATCTTTTTGTGCAATGTTAATTTATTTAAAATTGATTATGAAGAAAAAAAATGGATCTTTGGCTGGAGTCTCCCATGTGTTGTTCTCGGTTATTTTCAGACCGGCCTATCTGAAACATAACATAGATGCAAATCTAAAAACGGTAATATTGTACAAGTATCGATGCCGAGCATTCGATTATCAAACTTTAAACATTGTAGCCCAAAATGGGATAAAAAAGAAAAGTAAAACTTTGAATTCAAAAATGGTATAAAAAAACACTTTCGATGCACTGAAGTTCATTAGTGTTCTTTCACTAACTCTTGCTTGCGTCTGCTCCTCTTCGGGATTATGGCTTTGTTGATCACCCTCGGTGTCTAACTGCCTTCTGGATCAGGTTAGGTGGTCCTTGGACTCCTTTGGCTCTGCGGCTTTGATGTTGACATGGCACTGCTCGGTAATATGAAACAACATACAAAATTTTGTTAACTTATACTGGTTAAATAGGTATGGGCTTTATCCCGTCTGGGGATAAAGTGGAAGCTGCAACCGATATCATTCGTCGTCTTTGGGAATAAGAACATAGAAATTTTGTAAACTAATGCTGATTGAAATGGTTTCCGTGTAATTAAAATCTCTTCTTAGGAGAAAACTGCGACAGAATCCGGATCCATCGGATCGTCGATCTGCTCATTGAGCAGACGTGGCGGTCCTCGCTCTTGAGCTGCTAGACTCGTCTGAATCGCTCTCTTGCGTCCGAGTTGTCGTCTTTCCATGCCGTGTCAATGAAACATTTGTTTAGACCCTTTAGGTCGGACTCTGCTTACAGATGTATATGTTCAATAATATATGAGGACTTATAAAAACAAATTACAAAAAATACCAACTCTGCCTGATACGGCCCGAGTTGCTGCAGTGAATTTGGAAGATTTGTATGGTCGATACAATTTCCCCAATATGAAATACCTTAGAAAAAATGCATAAAAAATACCAACTTTTGCCTAATGTGACAAAAAGTTGGTATGGGAATTTGATATAAAATAAACCTAGCACTAAGTTAAAACTTAGCCTAGGTTAAAAATATAATTGAATCTCCAGAACTTGAATCGTAATCAGAAGTAGAAACGTCGTGTGGTGGTGCATGGATTTGGACTACAGTCTGCTCTGGCTGTTGAGGTTCTGTGGAATCGTCTGAGAACGGGGAATCATTTCCATCGAGTGATGTTCCGCCTGGACTAGCATTTTCTTCATCTGAAGATTCGAATTCCGCATTGTGCTCCTCTGGCAGGGATGGTCTCAAATCATTTACATGAATTCTAGTAGTTACGTTTCCCTTCTGAACGAGATATACTTCGTATACAGCGTGTTCTTTAACAGTATCCATGATACGCATACCTCGCCATTCTTCTTCGCCTTTCCATTGCGGTATCGTAACTTTTCTATCTATTGCAGTTTATACTATAAGCAAGAAACGATTAAGAATTTCATGTTTGGAAATTTTGGAAATTCAATTGCCATTATTTAGATTTTGCCTACTGCTGTGGCGCCGAATTATACTATTCCACGATGTGTACCATTTGCCAACCTTCCTCTTTTGATATCGACATCGTACGGCCCCCAGCTCGCGTCAAGAACTAAGATATGAGCGGCATGGGCTGCACATTTTCGCTTTCGGCAAAATTTGTTTCATCATATGTAAAGGAGCTTGGGGAAAGTTGGATTGGCTGGTGTTTCTGTTTTGGCCGCGAAATCACTCTGAAATGTGCAATCTATCGACAATAAAAACGTTAATAATCTTTTATTTTAATTTTACAAAAGGATGATATAAGTTAAGGCGGTTTTCAATTCCATGACCATCTTTGACCAAGGTAATTTTTGATATCACTGTACATGTAGGTATCCCTATATTTTTTCCACCATCCGAAATGCTATTCTGCAAAATTATTGTCCGTGTTGATGATTAGATGAAATAATTAATTTTACTAAATTATAACCTAAACTCTTAAGATTTTACTAAATTTATTTTTTTCAATTTTTTTTAATGAACAAAGTGAAGTAATACAGGCAATAATTTTACAAAACAGTTTTATGAGTGAGTATTAAACAATAATCCTTGTAAAATGATTATTCATAAAAATAAGTATTACGAATGCTAAAATGTTTATTGAATTTCTTGCATTTTTGGTATAAAAATTTTGGTAAATCAAATTCTTTTATGTTACGTTATCACATTGTATATATGTATATGTATGTATAGGTCCTTTAAAATGCCTCTCTTAGAATGATAACACTAATTCTTTTGAGAATATTTCAATTAACATTCGTGATAAAACATTGCAGAATAACACACTAAATTAAATGGCTTATTTTTTACACATAGTTATAAATACTGCAAGCAGCACGTGTTAGTATCCCATTGAGATTCCAAACAAATATTTATTTATTTTTACGTTATCAAAGCCAGTAAATATGTAAACTAAAATTTAACATTCATCGGCTGGTAACACTGGTACTAATTTTCCGTCACGTATGACTGGTTAGATGAGACAGTCATAGAAATATGTTTGATAATCTTGAAAGCATATTTTTGCCTTAGGTTTAAATGCGTCTGCGTCCACATGAAACAGAAGATACTAAATTTTATTTCGCAACACTAATTGAACAAATTAACAAGAGTAGGTGGTAACATAAATTTTGCGTCAAGATCTCCATATTTTTATGCTCTTTCAAAATGACATTAGTTGGAACTTATAGTTAAATTCAATAAGGCCTTATAGATATTTGCACGCAACCGTTGTTAAGTTGTTTAAACAATCATAAAAATGTAATCACACTGTTTACAAATACTAAAATCGAAATTATTCATAACAAATGTATATATCAGTTGAAAAAATGACTTCTCCTCGCCGCTTACAAAATTCATCATGGTTCAAATGTGCTTTTAGAGGGCGGAATATTAAAACAATATTTTTAGTCGCAAACTCCTCTATAAAATCCTTATTTTACTATAAGGAACGTAACCAGACTGCAACCAACAGCTACTCTCCGGGCTATGTCCCCCGCCGAGCGCTGAATTACAAGTTGCAAGCCTGACGCGTTAAGTGTAATAATTGCATATTACCATCAAAACGCTAATGCTTCGATTGCAACAAACACCAGCCGAAAGACTGATCCTACTTAAAGGAGCTCTCGTGCCAGTCGCCACAAACCCATGGCAGACTGCAGTTTCGAGCTGTTGGCTCTCGTCAGTGCAAGGTAGGCATGTGACGACCGACACGAGGATCACTTGACTGTTTAGTACATGGCACGAGACCTCCTTTAAGTAGGATCAGTCTTTCGGCTGGTGTTTGTTGCAATCGAAGCATTAGCGTTTTGATGGTAATATGCAATTATTACACTTAACGCGTCAGGCTTGTAACTTGTAATTCAGCGCTCGGCGGGGCACAGCCCAGAGAGTAGCTGTTGGTGGCAGTCTGGTTACGTTCCTTATAGTAAAATAAGGATTTTATAGAGGAGTTTGCGACTAAAAATATTATGTTTTAAAATCCATCATGTTTGGTTGTAGGGAAACGGACTTGCAAGTGAGACTGCACCTAGCAATCTTTATTGTAGCAAAAAATAAATAAGCATTACTGAATTTGCTCTGGTATTTATGAGCATTGTTGTATTGTTTACAGTTATAAGATTTTATGTATTGGAAATAAGGACCTCCTATATAATTCTGTTGCAATTTTCTGTCATTTTTATATAGACAGTAGTAATTTAGTCGTTTCTAAATTGCTTTTTTGGGAAGTATCAAATACCGCAATGGCACACGATTACCTAGTGTAATGTCTCGGCAGTTGTTGCCAATATATTTTTAATTGGAAGCACCAGTTCCATGGATATATATTTTATTGCAATTGCAAAGTATAACTACTAAGACATACCTTTAATAAATCTTGACAATGAAGACGAAGAAAGTGCCATATATAAGAAAGAGTTAAAAAGCAAACTTATGATAGTCGTTTATTGTTATATTTTCACTCATTTTTTAGGGTCCGTAGTCCTGTTTAATGACGCCTATTGTAAAAATTGATATTTTGTGGCATCTGAGAACCACTTATTTAAAGTAAGGAATTATTTTTAAGCCAATGGAGAGTAGTGGTCTGTCATTTAAAGGAAAATCAGTGGAAGCGGCCGGAGTGTGGGGGGGGGGTCATTAAACCAATGTAAAAAAGTGTGTCTGAGAACGGCGTAAAGTTGGTTTCATTATCTTCATATGGATCGAATAGGCCAAAAAATTATGTTTGAAGGATTTTTAGAAGGCCAAAATTAGTTACAAATGGCGCTTGACGCGAAAAATGAGCTTTTTTAAAATTTCTTTTTCAAACCGCTGTAAAAGTTTTTTAGCATCAAAATTCATTCAAATAGGCTCGCAGTATAATATCGATATTAAATAGTGGAAAATTTAGTTTGAAGGAACTTTACGCCCTGTAGACAAGGCTTAACAAATACGACAAATATATACTTCTTACAATTTTCAGTATGCTCATTACATGTTTTAGATTATTACTTTATAATATTATTAATAACCAATAAATATTTATTTTTCACCACTCCACCCCCTTGTCAGAGGGTTGAAATTGCGTAATATAATGAAAATGTGTCCTTCGGCGTTAGATATATTCTTTAGTAAACATAGTAAATTGCCCTGAGAGGGTCACCCTTGAAGAATCAATTATGGGATTGATAAATAAAAAATAAGCACTATTAATTAAAAATATCTATTGAAAAAAATTCAAAATAATAAAATGCATCTATAAAAAGTTCGTTATTAATACATTTAAAAAATTCATCCCTCTACCGGAGGAGTGAGTGGTAAACATAATAAATCTGTTTTATATGTATTACACGACACGAATATTATTTGAGAAATGCTCAAAAATACAATTTATGTGCGTAAAAATGTTTTGAAGTAAATAATTCATGTACTACGCAATTTTTTAACCCCTTCTCAACTCCTTAATTAATTTCCCAGGATTGATCCTCTCAGGGCAAATTACTGTGTTACTATACAACTCTAAATAATTATCTAATGCCGAGGAACACATCTTAAAAAGGAATTAATTGCATTACTATGTTACCAAATTTCAACTCTCTGACAAGAGGGTGGGTGGTGTAAAATAATAATTTATTGGTTATTAATAAATTATAGAATGTGTCAAATGTGGGAAAATTTAAATACACTCACATGCAAAAAAACGCAACAAGTTAATATTTGGTAAAATTTGAGGTCTTATAATTTTTTTATTTTTAGTTCAATTTTGATAAATTTTTAGCAAACTGTAGATGAAATGACTAATTTCAACTAGCATATCCAGTCTTTTGTTAAATGCTGGTGTATTAGTCATTATACAGGGTTAATTAAAAGTTCGTTTTATAACCTTAATTTTAAAACACCCTGTGGAATAATTTCGTAATCAAATTCTTTCAAAATACCAATTTTTGTTAAGAGCTGTTTCTTTTCTACACTTTGTTTTTTGGTTCATGTCTTTAGGTGCACTGGTTCATTTTTAAGAGCGAAATGAACTTGTCAACAACAGTTTACTTTATGACGAGACGGCTTTGCTTGTTGTTGTAATGAAATGGCAACAATATATTGTTTAGTTATTACAACTTACATAAAAAGAAAGAAAAATAAGAAAATTTATTTATGCAAACAATTCAACTTCAAAATCAAAACAATTCAACTGTAACATTAACCTAAAGAAACGTACTTTTTACAACAAATTTAACTTAGTATTTTGTATTATCACCTCTAGCCCTTATAACTGCCTGCATACGTCGGTTCATACTGTCAATAAGGTTACGAATAGTATCTTGGGGTATATTTTGCCATTCCTCCTGAAGGGCTAAACGAAGCTCATTTACCGTAGCCGAAGCTACTTTGCGATCTCTGACCCGCCTACCAAGCATGTCCCACACATGCTCTATGGGGTTAAGATCGGGCGAACATGCTGGCCAGTTCATTTTGTTAATACCAACTTCCGCGAGGTATTGTGTAACACGCAATGCTGAATGTGGCCGCGCATTATACTGCATTAGGATAAAGCCATCGCCGATAAATCCACTAAAAGGTACAACGTAATTGCTTAATATCTCCTCAATACATCGGTGGGCCGTCAAGGATCCATCGATGACCACCAAATCGGTGCAGGCCTCCCGGGTTATTCCTGCCCACACCATTACCGAACCTCCTCCATAGCTTAGACGGGGACTGAACGTGCACTTTGCAAATCTTTCTCCGACCCTTCTCCATACTCTTTTCCGTCCATCTGGAGAATGTAAGCAGAATCTGGATTCGTCAGTAAAAATAAGATTGTTCCATTGCCCTAAGTTCCAAGGTAAATGTTCAGTGGCAAATTGCAGTCTAGCTACTCGGTGACGAGGAAGCATTTTAGGTCCAGTTGCTGGTCTGCAAGCTTTCAAACCAAACTCCTTCAATCTTCGGCGAACTGCCCACACACTAACATTAGTACCTCGGACCTCTTGGAGTTGATTTCTTGTCTGCACTGATGTTAAATGACGATCCCGCAGAGTGTTAATGTGAAGAAATCTGTCATCCATAGCAGTAGTTTTTCGTTTTCTGCCACAACCTGCCCTACGTTTATTTCTGCCAGTTTGTCTAAAACGTTCGACTACTCTTTTGATGGTAGAGCGATGAACATGAAGGGTTCTTGCAACATATTCATAATTACGTGTATCTTCAACAAGAGCAACAGCTTTTGCGCAATTTTCCGCACTTAAAACCATAGTAGCAGTATAACAGGTCTTGCGTAACAAAAATTACTGTCAATATGACATTAGAGCAACAACGAGCAAAGCCGGCTTGTCAAAAAATAACATTTCTCAAAGTAAACTGTTGGTGGCAAGTTCATTTCGCTTTTAAAAATGAACCAGTGCACCTAAAGACATGAACCAAAAAACGAAATGTAGGAAAGGAATGATTCTTAACAAAAATTGGTATTTTGTAAGAATTTGGCAACGAAATTATTCCACAGGGTGTTTTAAAGTTAGGGTTATACAACGAACTTTTAATTAACCTTGTATAATGACTAATACACCAGCATTTAACAAAAGACTGGATATGCAAGTTGAAATTAGTCATTTCATCTACAGTTTGCAAAAAATTTATCAAAATTGAACTAAAAATAAAAAAATTATAAGACCTCAAATTTTACCAAATATTAACTTGTTGCGTTTTTTTGCATGTGAGTGTATATCAATTTTATTAATGATATAATGAAGGTTGTTAAGAAGTATATATTTGTCGTGCTTCAAACCCATTTATTTAAACATGTCTATCAGGGCGTAAGTATTATATATCAAAATTCCTTCAAAGGGGATTTTCCACTATTTAATGTCCATATTATACTGTGAACTTATTTGAAGGAATTTTGATGCTGTAAAATTAATTTTTGTAGCGGTTTGCAAAAGAAATTTAAAAAAGGTCACTTTTGCGTCACACGGCAATTAAAACTAATTTCGGTCCCCTGAAAGAATCCTTCAGTCATAGTAGATCTTTTCTTTTCATATAAAGATAATGAAGCTAACTTTACGCGGCTCTCAGATACACTTTTTTACGCTTGATTAAATGGTATAGTCCAAGTCAGCACTTTCCGACACTCAAAAAACGCAACAAGAACTTTATGACATAACCCGACGCACATTAAAAAAGACTAGTCGTAAAGTTTTTGTTGCGTTTTTTATGTACCGGGAACTGCTAATCTCAACTATACCCCCTGCACTCGCCCCCTATTATTTCCTTCAAATGATTGACTACAACTCTCCTTGTGTTGACTGAGTAAACAATCTTTACACATTTTAGGTCGTTCTCAGATGCTAATAAATATGAATTGCGTAAAATGGGCGTCAGAGTAAAGCGCTCCCACCGCTAAAACCAGGACCCAGCGTAGGGTTGACTCCTTAAACAGAACTACGCACACCATAAAAGCTGAAGGAGGTTCTCAGATGCTCGTTGAAAAATTCAGTAGCTCCTGGTCTATAGCACTTATTTCCCAATTTGATGTGGCCGCATTCCTGTTTCGACGAAAATAACATCAAATTTGATTTTTTAAATGGAACACTGTATAATGTTTATAAATATTTCTTTATAATGTTTTTTTCGTTTTCCCGGTCACCTGAGCGACTCTTAAGTCTAGGAGATCTAGATTTGTGTGGATGAAGGAGACGGGGGACCCTACAGTTTATAGTGGGATTCGAACCACTTCTTGGGGATAATTTATAATTGAAAATTACTTCGCAGTAGGTGGGCCTCGAACCTATTTCACTAGGTAAGCTCAGAGAGAAAGCTAGGACGCGCCAACCCACTGAGCTACTGTTTATTATTTTTGGAATCTACAAACCAAATTCTATCTGACTATTTTACGAAATTTTTATTTTTCTCAAAAGTAATTGTGAAATTTTTAATTTTATTTTTCAGCCTAATACACTACGACTGCGGTAAAATTGTTCTTCACCCTGTCAACCACACAAACGATAATTCTGATAGCAAATTAATTTTAAGTGTTATGTGGGCTAATACATTTTACATCCTAATTACAATGAAGGTGTAAAACATTTATCTGTTGATTGCTCAAATGTATCTATGGGTGCTGTATTAGAACAAAAAATTGGAAATCTGGCTACACCTTTGGTCTTTTTCTCTCGCAAATTAAATGATGCTCAGAAAAGATATTCCTCCTTCGACAAGGGATTGCTGGCATTATACTCATTATGTATTATTTATACATTATAAATATTTTAGTTATGAAAACTTCAAAGGCTGAAATGCGGTATTATATTATCCGCTTGCATAATATACAACCCATTATTAATTATTGAATACGATTTGGCGGGCATAGTTTATCTGAACAAAATGGGTAGCTGACAATGTAGGCTGCGGCGATAAAATGGTAAAACTGATATTAATATGAAAGTAGGGTTTTCGCAGTTCGTACATATATTATGTATAAATTCTGTTTTACGCCTGAATGTATCCTACTTAATAAGGGATGTTTGTTCCCTCATTCCACAACCATTCTTCTACAAACCATGAGAGAAGCGGGAAATATTACTCGAAACAAGACCTTAATGCGTTTGCCATTGACCTATTTCTGTTCAAAATTATCATCTAAATTTCGAGCTAAATGTATTGACCTTAAGCGTCATAAGTGGTGTTTGGAGATGAAAAATACTTTGTAGCAGTTACGTTCCATCTTAATTTGCCGTAATATAATTGCGGAATTCCTATGACGACGCTCTATAATTAGGACAATTGTGTAGCCATAGGCGTACAAACATAATTTCTGTAGAGCATCGTGAACAAATATGAGTATCCCGAGGCATTATAAATTACTCTAGTCATCCAATTGTGTATTTCGTTAATTGAAATCTTCGGTCTGTTAAAGACTTATTGGTATATTTCGTCATATTTCATGTAACATTAAAAAGTAATTGACGTAACGTGTCACTTTTAAAATAGGTGCTGAAAAATGTGCCTAATAACTCTTTTGATTTTTGCTAGACGAAGGAATTTTTTATTGGCATGCAGATTTTTTCAAAAGAAACTGCATTAAATTCTACTGTAGATTGGGGAGTCCGAGAGATAAGGATTTCACTAATAATATTTTTTCCTAGGGTGCCCCCTAACTGAGTTAGGGGCACCTTAAACTGGGTGCTAGGAAACCAGTTATCTCCAAATAACGTTCAAACGGTTTGATGTACAATAGTCAAAATTTATATTGAGCCCTTTATTTTGATGTGCAATGTAGAACAATGTGTACTGACCATGCATGGTGTGCCCTTCGCAGGATGGTGTGATAAACTTCAAGGTCATATATTTTTGTCTTGCGACAAATGTCAAATTCTTAAGAATCATTGGATGACTTATTCAACTTAGTAACTTATTTATTTCTTGCGGTTTTTCATATAATTATCCGTTTCCGTAATCGCATTTTTATGATATTTCTTATCTGTTTTTTGCAAAAAGAACTTCTTTCGCGTATTTTTATTTTTACTTATGAGAAGTTCCAGTATTCAGAGTTCATTTATCGATTCGATGTTCCAAAGTTTTGAAAAATCACAAAAATTTAAATGTGCATTAAGTTACTATGCTATATACTTTAGTAATTTGACTCTAGTTCTAGGTGTTGTCAAATTAGTATGACAGTGAGAGAGAGAGAGAGAGAGTAATTATTTATTTAGCTCAGTGATGTTAGTGCGTCTAGCTTTTCCTCAGTACGTACCTAGCGAAGTTGGTTCAAGCCTCACCTACTGCGAAGTAATTTTCAAATACAAATTATCTCCAAGAAGTGGTTGGGATTCCACTATAAACTGTTAGTGTACATTATTTATTCTGGTCGTTTTACTTAGTCTTAACTACAAATAACATATTTTATATTGAAGGCATAGAATTTATGTACCAGCCGCTAATCATCTGGAAAATACGAAATCAGCACGTAACAAATTCTTACAAGTTTTTAAACTTGCTGTGAAATACGACAAAAAATTGTGTATTTCACGTATGGAACTAAAAAGTGTATATTAAGGAACCTTAGAGGTTCTTTGACAGTACTTTTAACTAGTTACCGCAAAATTTGCAAAGCCAATTTATGTCTTTGAATAATTTTGGCTTTTAAACGTCATTTGAGAGAGACTTTCAAGTATTTTTAAGATGGTAAAGTTAACTTATGTCGATCTGTTTATTTAGTACAGAGAGTTTATGCCATTAGTAAGTAACTCAACATTGTTGTTTAACAGAAAATTTATCAAAATTAACTTTTCCTTAGTTCTTTCTTTTCTTAGTTCTTAATTAGTTCTTTTATGGGAAGAAAAAAGTTTTATGTTGATTACAATGCAATTAAGACAATTAACTTTTACCCAAGTTCAACAAAATAGAAAAATATTCGCTTATAGAACAGTTTCGTTAATTTAAAAATAAATGATCTTTTACTTGCTTTAAAATCGACATCGTGCTAATGTTGTTTGATTTCTTACATTTCACAATTCAAAATTGTGTTGTTTCTCTTTAGGGCGATTGTTTTGCGTGTAGGTATAATAAACTTTTTATTTTTGAAAGCACCTCCTCATGTACCATAAAAAGTGCCACGGGCCGTTTTTTCTCGCATATATTGATAGTGTATGTCATTTGTATTGAGATTGTAAGTACAAGAGATAACCGCTGAAATCGAAAGACACTATTTAAGAGACTAAAAAGGTACTTCATCAGGTGACGTACAAATATATAATGCTTTTCATATTGGCTAGGGTTTTAACCTAGCATCTCTTGCACTACCGGCTGATGTACTGGCCCTTTGCGCTGCGAGCGCCACGTCATCACATTCTTCATTATTATCCTCTACTTTCACCAATTTCGATGACCATTGAAGACTTATTTGACCCGATTAAGTTAAATTTTCATTTGACCTCTAGTGGGGACTATATAGGAGGTTTAAAATACCTGCAAACTGTTTATTTGAAGGCTTTTTAGTTAACAGGTTTAAGCTTGTGATCATGCCGAAGGTATTAATGGCGAACGATCCAAATTCTCATTAGTTGCAGTTCTAGAGTTGTTTTTAATACGTTTCTTCTTGTGAAATTTGAGGTCTTTGAATTTTACGTGTAAGTATGCCAAGCAAGTCCAAAAGAGTAACTTACTTTTCGTTGTCAGCTTATAGAGACGTGAAATAATTAATTATCCAACTTAAAGATGACGATCAAGGAACTCCACCAAACTTAGTTCTCCCTCTATGGTTGTCCAAAGGCACGGTCACAAAAGTCCTGTAAATTAAAATATGTGTATAAATTCTAATTTTTTTTAGACATGGTTTTAATCTAGTTACATGTCACTAAATGGTGGAGTTAAGTAATAGAAAATATAGCATAAACAATCACACTAGTATCCAACTTTAAAGACCAATAAAATTCCAGAACAAGTCGTAAATTGGAGTTTTGACTGTTGGGTTAGATTTTTTAGTTGTGCGACGTAAGTAAAAAATAATAGAAAATGAAAAATGACTCAATTGACTTCATTTTAGTGATATAAGAACTAATTTTTAGAAAGTCTTCAGGTTTTGAAATACTATGGCGATTGAGACATTGTATACAATACTGCTTCAACAGTTCTCTGTCGTATACGATTTTTCTAGGTCTTAACTAGGAGAACCTCGCAGAAAGGTTTTATTCGTGTACGGTGTATAGTATTTACAGGAAAGGCCGCATTATTGTATACTGCCGATAATTATGAACAACGCTTTTGTTTATTAAGAATAATTGTAATAGCATTTAAAACAGTCAACGCTGCATTGATAACATCCGAGACCACCAAGTTATTAATGCTATCCGGCCTCTCGGATTGTCTTATCTCGTTCCCATCAAAGTCGGCACGCAGTACGCACTGCCCGAGTACAGTTGCAATAATTTGATGCCCGTCTGCGTGCGGGTTAGGTCTCGTATTAGCCCAGTCATTTTGGTCGGTGCAAACCTGATTGATCAGTATTTGTGTACTACTATTTCCTCATAGTGAATAATTCTACAATAAAATATGTTATAAACTTAATATACTAAGAGACTAAACGCCTCCACAGAAAAGGTTTTATTTAACTTATTGGTTCAACCAATTGTTTATGTCACTGGAGGACGGAAACTCATTGGGTTAACGCGTCTAGGTTTCTCTCTGCGCATATCTAGCGAAGTGGGTTCGAGCCCCGCCTACTGCGAAGTAATTTTCAAATATAAAGTATCCCTAAGAAGTGGTTCGGATCGAACTATAAACTGTAGGTCCCCGTCTCCTGATCTCAGACAAATCTAGATCTGTTAGACTTAAGGGGGTCACTCAGGTGACCTGGAAGGCAGCTAATAAACATTTATGTCACTGCGTTTGATTTGAATGCGTTTTTAGTGGTGTTCTCTGCAATTATGATTGGAAGCGCCAACGTGCTAATACCAATAATGTAAATAGAAAAATTTGTTTTGAAATTACTCTCCTGAGATGTTAATTATGTGTGTTTAAAATTCAATACCTTGATAATGGTACCGGGTAACCCAACCTATAAATAATATATTTCTACTTCTAGTTAATTTAAACTTGTTAAACCATACCACAGTCCACTGGTCGGTTTAATTATCGTTTCATGTGCAACAACTATAACTGTTGGCCATAATTTATTTACATACGTCATTTATGCAAACCACTTGAAAAGCTTTCGGCGTCCTTGCGGCTTTGTTAAGTTATTAATGTTTCAGGAAACGTTTGCTTTGTTTTGAAACAAAATAATGGGCAAGTAAAATTTTAAAGATTTGCGACAATGTTGATTTAATCAGGGAGTCTTCCTGTGTGGCTAATTGTTTATAAGAAACAGTACAAGATAAAATTTTAAATTCTGTTTTGTTTTCTAAAGTTACGCAAAAAATTATTTTCAACTAGATTCATCACGAAGTATTTCTCATTGTCTCTTATTCTGAATGTCTGTTTGCTTAGGTTGAGGAATATATCTCAAATCAAAGTATTGTAGTCGTGAAGACATTCAAAATTTAGATAATGTTGAAAATGGGCGTTTTGAAACCAAGGAATACCTAATATATTTGAATCGGCATGCCGCCTGGTTGTCAGTCAGCCTGTGTGTCTGTCTGTTTGTGTCTAATATGTTTTTCTCGAAGACGTCTCATCGTAGAAATCTGAAATTTTATATATAAGACCTGGGAGGTCCAAGGAAGAACGCAATTGAATATTGGTGCAATCGGTGCACCAGAAACGTCTCTGAACAGGGCCAAAAAATAATTTTGCGTCGAATGAAAATTGTTTAGAACGGAAAATTGGACTGAAATAATCCTTTGAAATTTTGTCGTCAAGGGGCCAGGGATGGCTCCAGTTAGGGCCCAAAAAGAGTGTGCCGTGAAATCAAAAATTGTTTTAACACAAGAATTGTTCAGAACAGAAAATTGTGATAAGAATTTCTTAAGTTTCTTGTAGCAGGGCTGACTGTAGGGAGAGCCCGAAAACAAGTTTTTATACTGAAAGAATGGCTAAAGTGGACAATTACAACAAAAGGCTGTTTGCAAATTTCCCGTCAAATCACAGGGGTGGATTCAGGAAAAAAACTTTCGTCGAATCAAAAATAATCTAAAATAAAAATTGTTCGGAATAGAGAGTTGTATCAAAAAGTTTTTTCAAATTCTCGTCAGAAGGGCAGAAGTGGCTCCAGGTGGAGTCAAATTTGAAAATAACAATTGTTATAATAGTGAAAAATTGCATCGAAAAGACTTCGCAAATTTCTTGTCAAAGCACAGCTTAGCGGAGGGCTTAAAAACAATGTTCTTGTTAAATCGAAAACCGCTTCAAGTAGAAATTGTTCAGGATGGAAAATTGCATAAAAAATGTATTTTTAAAATTTGTTGTCACAACGGGGCGGTTACAGGAAGGACCCAAAACAATTTTTCGTCCGTTCAAAAAATGTTCCTAATAAAAATTGTCCAGAAAAAATCGGTCCGGATAATTATATCGACAAGTTCTACGAAACTCGTCTAAAAACAATGTTTGTCGACCCCCCGCCCAAAAAAAAAAAAATTGTACGAAATTTTAGAAAATATCTCAAATAAGAGTATAGCAAGCAATATGGAGAATTGTAATCAAAAACTGAATCGGAACATTTGCTTTCAAATTTATCTCCAGAACGTCAGGGGCGGCTCCAAGAAGGAGTCAAAATTTTTTTGTCAAATCTTCTCCTCAAACAAAGATTTTGGAATATGTTAAATTGTATCGAAAACGCCCTTTGCAAACGTCTCGTCGGTCTAAACGTTGCAAAGAAAAATTACATTTAGGTTAATATTTTATTTTACCATTACTCACATTCCCGCCATTCTTCAAATGGTCCATCACGTGCGATTTCCGCGAAAATTCAATAGGCACGTTACACTGCTATTAAACTAATATTATTGAACACCAGTTCTGGATTATATACAATCGATTTTCTAATTGTCGTGACACGGGCTTGAAGTCGAAGAATTTTAAGAAATCCGAAACAGCAATGTCAGTTAAAAACAATAGACTAACTAATATGTAAAACATTAAGATATACTCTGAAATTTTTTTAGCAGTCGCACGCATGAATGTGGCACTAAGTATATTTTTATCATTATTTATTTATAAAAAAAATGTTATTACCGTCAAGAATTGTGTAGCCTCACAAAAAAATTTTACCTGCAGACATCCGATTTTTAAATCGATCGGATCTAGCGTAAACAGCTGATTGAACTTGAATTTGGATGCCTGAGTTAACAATAACTCAAGTGTATGAATAATCGACTGTACTATGTAACGTCACAGACTTAGAGAAAATTCCGGAAAAATTTTACAGATATGAACTCAGAATATATAAAGCCATATAGAGAAAAAATATACATTGTGTGATAGAAGACATGGTACAGCTTGCTATGTATTAAAGCATATAGTGCATTCTGTGAGTCGGACTGATTTTTCAGAGCTCAACGAGACTATGTCCTCCCCCCCGTTTTCGAGGATGCTGAACACTATGGCGCGGTGGTAAAAACTCTCCGAGCTCACCCCACCTCCCAAACGGCCAAAAACCACCCTCGAAAGTGGTAAATCCCCCGAAGATGGCCTATCCGTATTAATTCAACGCTCGGCGGGGCACATATCCCGGAGAGTAGCTGTTGGTTGCAGTCTGATTACGTTCCTTATAGTAAAATAAGGATTTTATAGACTAAATTTTGCGACTAAAAATATTATGTTTTAATATTCTGCCCTCTAGAAGCGCATTTGAACTATGCTAAGCCCAGTCAGGGTATTTATTTTTCAATTGCAACAGACACTGGACCGCTAGATGGCGCCTGCTGACTATTGTTTGCGACTGAAATATTATGTTTAAATATGTACTTGTTTATTTATATTTTTTGATTTGTGTGAGTTTTTGTCATTCGCTTTAAGTGAAACATCCGGTATATGTTTACTATTGAGCAGATATGTCCTTGGGCTAAATTTCATTTCGTTCTCTAATATTTGCCCTTGTTTTCTATAAACCTACAAATTACGATTAATTACTCCTGTTAAATTATCTGTCCACTTTAAGTGACTTTTAAGTTATATGTTTTGTTTCTGAGTCATGTAATGAAGGCATATTAACCGGGTAAATAATGGATTATTGTCGTACTACTTCGAGTCAAACAGGATTTTCACTTCCTTTGTTGGGCTTCTCATTACGACTTCGTAGAATGTCATGCATGTTGAGATTCATAACTTTTGTATTTTTTATTATTTCGATGAGAAGAACCATTTAGAATTAGAAAATTAAAAATCGATATTTTCACAAATTTTACTTGTTTTGTGTACCTTATAAATTTACGTGTAAATACGGAATATTTGACTTCTATTAAGTCTTTTTATTATTTCACGTTTGGGAAGTATTCCCAAAATGAAACGGTGATTAATGATATGTTTTCACCCTATTTCGTTCTAAAAAAGCCAGAGCAGTTTTTGCACACGTTTCTGATATGCCAACAATTATTAACAGCCACTTAATTTTCTAAATGGTTTGACCGATTGAAAACAAATGTATAGTGGGTTCTGTTCATATATCCAATCCATTATTTTATGATTTTTTGATCATATAGTTGTATTTCACGATTACTACTTTACATTATCCCGATAAGATAATTAATCTGTAGAATTGACATGGCGAAATTAGAATGACTTTTTGTTATAAAGGCAATGGGTGTTTTCCACGAAATGATTCATTAGCATTTAACCATATTTCGTATATCGTTATTTTTAGTCAGAACTAGCTCAATTTCATTTTCATTATTTGTCACAGCTTTAGAGAACTTTTATTTCATAATAGCCACATATCTGTCATACACCACCCACAACACCCCTTTCTATATATTTTCAAGAGTTTTGGCAGCGCATCGAGTTCGATCTCGTCGCATTCGATTTGTATAACATTTTGTATTCGCCTTTACTCCTTTCTGAAAGGATAGGTTGCAGAAAGACGAAATCCTCATCAAAATTTGCTTAATGCATCTTGATATTAGCGTAGTGATACTTCTTTTTAATTTGTATACTAAATTTCGCACCCCTACAACATATTGAAGTCAGTGGCGATTTGCGGTATTGTCACGATGTCCTGGCAATTGGTATAGTAGAATGCGGTTGCGGTGAGACGGGAGGTCCAGAAACTTTCATTCGTGCCCGACTAATATAAATCATTTGTTTCACTTTCACGTAAGCGATTTTTGTTTTATTTATCGCACTTCTTTACTTTAGGGTAATATAAAACTACTGTTGCCGAATCTGTATAGAACTTACTTGAGTAAAAGTAGGATAGAATATATGATACAGTTTTCTTAACGGCAATTTGAAAATCAACTGAGATAGTGGATATTTGCATCCTTTATAAACAAAATAGACACAATATAAGGTGCATGTATTATTGGAGATAAAAAAGCGATAAGATGGAGAAATTTATAAACAATTTTATGACCTTTTCGACATTTTTAAATTTGACCCGCCTAGCTTTGAGATAATTCGAAAAAACTAAAACGGTACGTTTTAAAGAATGTTTCGTATCTTTTTAATTACCTGTGGTGGCTTTTTATAATGAGTACATTGCTAGGGCACTTGTTTAAGATGCTTTTCTTGGCGTTACCAAAAAATGCAATTTTTTTAATGCCAATAATTTTAGATTTTCTGATGGACGTCATATTGAATTATTTTGTGACAGAACGGTGTTCTAAATTCTTTTTTCAACAATGCATCATGATGTTAAAAAAAATAGTTTGTTGTATCTATATTGTGGCCAGTTAGATCTCCTGACGTCAGTCCTTTGGACTTTTATCATTAAGGTCATATAAGAAATGAGATTCATGCAATAGAACCACCAGAAAGTGTACAAATAAAAAAAGCATGTGATAAATGCTTTGGCTCTTAACATATAACATTAAAGAGAGTGAGTAGTTCAATTTGAAAGCGTTATCAAAAGTGTATCGATCAGTAAAAACGATAGGTACAATACTCATTATTTTGTATATTTATTTTAAATTGAAAAAGAATAAATAATTTTAAATGCGTTTGGTACTGATCTCTGGTGGCATGGACGCGTTTCATCTAATGATCAAGAATTAGTTGACCTGAAGTTGGTGGCAGCAGTTTTTATCTCTATTCATTTGTTGATATCCCTCAAATTCATCAATTTGTCCAATATTTTTGCTATACTAAATGCAGTTTTTAGGCACATTGTCATTGTTATCTATATTGTTGGCATTTAGCAAAAAGTAGAAATAATAATATTAATTATACAAATTAATTACGAATATTTGAGAATGTCCTATTATTATTCTTATATTTGCGATTTCATTTTATTTGCTATTTGTTATTATAATATTTTCTGCTAATTATGCTAAAACAATATGATAAACCTACCCATTTTGCGTTAACTAGATGTAAAAAACGTGTTTCCAATAATCGTGAGTAATATCATTTTGTAGATAGGTGATACACAATAAATAACACACCGACTAGTATATATGTAAATATTTACTGGTTACGTAAATGCAGTATTTTTTTAGTAAACAAAACTATTTCATTTGATTTTATAATATGTTGTTTGTGTTTATTAACATCGCTATTTGTTCAATTACTATTATTATTATAGTTTCTCTGTGATAAAACCTGTGTGTGTGTTTCATACTTATTAAATTTGTGTACAAGTCAATGTGCAAGGTTGCGAGTTTTCCCAAGAAACGTAAAAGATATAACGGGAAATAAAACAGTTTGGAAATCTATGCCGAAAAGTTGGAAATATTATTTAATTGTAACTGTCAGTTTTACTTGTGATCGGTCCACGAGGTTCCGTTATTATTGGTACAACCATAAAATTTGTTCTAATTCCTTGTTTTCTGTTAAATTTTTTATTATTATTTATTAGCCGTTACTCGAGTCCGAGTATAAAAATGTTACAGTCGATAAATTGTGTACAATAAAAAATAAGTAAAAGGTGTAGTCTATTGTAATTCCCATTCATCTACGGTGCACACGACTATGGCTGTAGAGGCCAATTCGGGAGAGCACATGTCGACCGCAGTCAGGACAAACATAGACCTGGTTATGTCTTGGATTCGGCCTTCTTGCAGCAACATTTCCTTGATAGCTGGCCACAACCCCTCGCCATTCGGTTCTGTCCGCTGCAAGTTGTTCCCATTGCTCGTCTGCAATACCGCAGGATTTTAGATTTTCATGGAGAGCGTCTTTGAACCTCTTTCGTTGACCGCCACGCCTTCTTCTACCGCTTAGAAATTCACCATAAAGTGTACATTTAGGAAGGCGGTTATCGTGCATACGATGAACGTGACCTGCCCATCTTAGGCGTGCTCTTGAAATAAGCACCTCAATTGGAAGGCTGTTTGCTCTCCTGAGTACTTCCACGTTTGATATGTGATGGAACCAACGGATTTTCATCATACTTCTGAGGTGTCTTTGCTGAAAACGTTCTAATTCTTTCACATGACGACGGTAAGTGACCCAGCTTTCACATCCATATAGCAGTGTTGGAATGACAACTGCTCTGTAGACAGCCATTTTCGTTGACAAAGCAAGGTCGTGGTTGTCAAATACTCTCTCTCTAAGTCCCCAGAGTGCTCTAGATGCAGCGTTAATTCTATTGCGAATCTCGCTGTCCATGTTTGCTTTGTCATTAACAACGTTGCCTAAGTAATTGAACTGATCCACCACTTCAAGGGAATTTCCGTTAAGTGTAATGTCTATTTGGTTCACTTGATGAGGAGTTGACATAATCTTAGTCTTTCCAATATTGATTTTAAGTCCCAAGGAATCATAGCTCTGGGCATACACATCTAAAAGTTCTTGAAGCTCTTCCGGCGTAGAGGCTAAAAGTGCACAGTCATCCGCATACTGGAGATCACAAATGAATCGTGTGCGTGTCTTCGTGAAAGCTCTAAAGCGCCCTATGTTAAAGAGACCGCCATCAAAACGGTATCTGAGACCTATTCCTCTGACTGTCAGTTTGTTGTCAACAATAATTGTTAGAGCAGTGGTAAACAAATTAAAGAGTAGGGGTGCCAGGACACATCCCTGTCTAACTCCAGTGAGGGTTTGGAAAGGTTCGGTTGCCTCATTATTATACATAACCTGGGCGTTGTTGTTTGTATGTAGACTGCGACATACTTCTACAAATTTTCTAGGGATACCTAAGCGGAACATAATTTTCCAGAGCACTTCCCTGTCCACCGAGTCAAACGCCTTGGTTAAATCAATGAAGGCCATGTGAATTTCTCCTTGATGTTCGAGTGCTTTTTCTTGAAGCTGTTTAAGTGTGAAGATTAAATCCGATGTGCCTCGGTTTGGTCTAAAGCCACTCTGTGTTTCAGGAAGTAACTTTTCCATAACAGGTGTTAGCCTATTTGCCATCGCTTTAGTGAGTATCTTCCCTCCAACAGCCAGGAGAGCTATACCCCTGTAATTTCCACAGTCCGCAGCGCTCCCTTTGTTTTTGAAGAGGTTGATTAAAAGTGTATCACGAAACTCCTGCGGAGCTTGACCACTTTCCCACACGACATCAAACAGTTTTTTGAGGTAGGGTATGAGCTCTGACGACACAGCTTTAAAGACCTCAGCTGGGAGTGAGTCGGCGCCGGGAGATTTGTTATTTTTTAGCTGCCCAATGGCGGTTAAGATCTCTTCCGTTGTTAGTGGTTTATCTAAGTCTTCGAAGGTGTCATATTGAGGGATAAGATTTATAATATCGTGATCGGCTTGACTTTGCTGGTTAAGAATGTTAGAGTAGTGTTCTTTCCATCGGGCTCTTATTTCCTGGTCTTCTTTGAGGAGATTTCCATTTAAATCTTTAATAGGGCACATATTTTTCCGACTGGGGCCGTACACTGCTTTTACTCCTTGAAAGAAATTCCTGTAGTCGTGTGAATCGGCGTACCTTTGAATTTCTCTGGCCTTGCTTGCCCACCACTCGTTCTTTATTCTTCTGATTTCGCGTTGCGTTTCATACTTAAATTGGGTAAAAGCTTCTGCTTTTGATGAGTCGTTGGGGTGGTTGATAGCGTTTTGGAAGGCAGTATGTTTGCGGTCAAGAAGTTCTTGTATAAAAGCTTCATTATCATTGAACCAGTCCTCCTGTTTTTTACTTGCTGCAGTGCCAAGAATTTCCTCACTCGCACTTTTTAGACTGTCTTTAATTTGTGTCCAGGTAGCAGCGACATCTACAGAATTGGTTTCTTCTAGTGCACTCAAATTCTCTTGAACTTTTTGCTTTAGTTGTTCGACGGTTTCTTGGTCACGCAATTTACTAATACAGAGACGGGGTCTACGTTTTACTTGAGTTCTTCGGTGTTTGGGTCTCATAACAATTTTCATTTTAGAGACAACAGGATGATGATCGGTCCAACATTCGCTATCAATGCGCGCCTTTGTAATTTGGACGTCCTTGAGATGCTTCCTACGTACGATAACATAGTCCAGTAGATGCCAGTGACCTGATCTGGGGTGACGCCAGGTGCCTTTAAATTTATCCTTTTGTCGGAAAATGGTGTTTGTTATAACTAGATCATGTTCGGCGCATTTAGTTAGGAGTAGTTGACCGTTAGCGTTCATGTTGCCTAAACCGTTCTTGCCTATGATGCCTGGCCAGGTGTCTGCATCTCTCCCTACTCTAGCGTTAAAATCTCCAAGAATAACGAGTCGTTCCGTTTTAGGTATTCTACAGAGGGTTTCTTCCAGCTGTTGATAGAAGCTTTCCTTGGTTTCGTGACTTGCATCCAGAGTGGGAGCGTAGGCGCTTATTAGATTTACCGCGTTGCCATCTGATAGCTCATAGCGTAGCAGCATTAGACGCTCGGATAGGCCTTGTGGTACTTGTGTTAAGTTGGATACAAGTTGATTCCGAACGGCATATCCTACTCCATGTTGTCTTCTTGAATTGGTGGGAAGACCTTTCCAATAGAAGGTGTAGTACTTTTCTGTGAGAGAGCCTTCCTCCAAAAATCGAGTTTCGCTGAGAGCTGCAACGTCAACATTGAGTCGGTGAAGTTCTATATCTATTAGAGCAGTTCTTCTTTCAGGCCTATCGGTGCGAGTGCTGTCGTTCAAAGTACGAACATTTCAAGCGCCGTAGATGAAAGAATTAGTTTTGTTGGATTTAACTTGACGGTGTTTTTTCGACATTCGATGAGGTGTCCCTGTGGGCACCCTCCCCCGGAGATCCGATCGGGAGGATATTTTACCTCCGGATGATTTTGTCCCACTTGAACGCTCCATCATTTTTTAAAGCCTTAATCGACTGAAAACGAAGCTGCATTTGAAGTTTTAGCTGGAGCAGGTATGCAACTGACCAGCTCGGTTGCGGAAGGCGAGTGGTGTGGTCCCATGGCACAGAAGGAGACTGCGACGATGGGGTAACCAAACGATTCCAAAAGCAGTGCGGTGGGTTATTTTTACCGCACTCTTCGTGAGAAGGTGAATGTGCTCACGGCAAAAGGTAAGGGTTATTCCGCCCTTACTCGGTCGTTAGAGCCTCGTTAGTGAAAACAGGGTGCACCAAGTTCAAATTGAACTCATCGCGAAGGTGAGGTTAACAATTGAGTAGGAGAGACTATAACTTGCGCTTCACTACCCCATCACACCACTGGTTTTATGTTTTTCAAATTATAGGCTATCTTCGAATACTCTACTTTTGTTATAATTCTCTTTAGACATTCTTATGCTTTTTTGGAACTAAATTGCTGGCCCAATCAAACGTTGCCGTGTCAAAAATTAGCAACAATGAATTAAGTACATACTCACTGGTGGAAGGCAATAACTAGAAATCGATCTGCGATTGGTGTTGTGAATTACTTATTAAATCCTCGGTTAAATCTATACAATTAAAGCTGAAAGTGTCTGTCTGTAAATGAAAACCAATTTTCCAGTGAACTAAACTTCAAATTTTGGCACATGCCTACATAATGCTTGCAAAAAGAAAAACTCAAAATCTTTAAAATTTTAATCGGGTATAAGATATACAATATTATTATTATATTTTATAAACCCAAATTTAACATATACATCGGCAATACTTTTGAAATGAAGGAAAGATGTCCTGAAAGTTAAAACTTTAGAGGCCTTGAGGGATCTTCTAAGAGATCGGTTAAAGGTGCTGAAAATTTTGTCTGCGGGCAACACCAGGTTGATTTGCTAGATGTCCTTTTGATTTGACATTGCTGCCATTCACGGAACACACACCGAGGCTACATTTATTGCCAGTAGCGGCAGTCATATGGTGCATGATATCGCAATATAGGATGCACGTAGGTGTTTATGAAATGCGCTGCCACATTGTGTCGTGATGGTGGAGTGTTTATGCCCCCAGTTATGTCTTTTTGTTTCTTGAGTTGTTCTTATGAGTTTTCTATTTCTTCCATCTTTTTATTTCAGTTTGATTCTTTTATAATTTTTATTTTTCATAATCCTTTTCAACTGTTGTTCCCAATGTTCAGCGATTTTTAGTTTGTTGCTGTTCAGTATTTAGCGTCTTCTTCAGGAGGTGTACTGGTTCCCTTTTTTGAATATATTACCAGTATTTCATTCATTGAATACGTTATTATCTTTTTTATAATGGTTTGTCCCTCTTATTAATATTGACGTTTGTCTCGTTCTTAACCCTTGCTTTTGCAAGTAATTATATACAGAGCTTTCAATAATGATCACAGGACACGTGATTTTTTAGTTCATCTTTTAGGCTTGTCATGTTTTAGCCATGTCAGAACCTTCCATACTAGGGATATTTTAACTCGTATGTATCTAAGGGTGCGTTTTCAATTATCTTTGCTGACGGTTTTTTTCGACGAAGTTACACGAAATCTCGACGGAGCGCACGGTTTAATTGGCTCTGAAACTGAACACGCCCACCGGAACCAATAAGGCAACGGTTTGTCTATGCAGAATATTTAGCGCCGTACAGTCTTCTTGTAGGCATATCCTAACATTTAACTATTTATTTTAATCTGTAATGTCATATCATAGATGTAGTAGTAGTGTTTTGGTGGATATTGCATAATTATCAGTTCTTTTTCACGAGTTTTGAATTGTTTTATTTATTATTTGAGTACTAATCAGTTCTTTTCAGAACTACATAATTTACATCAGTTATCTTCTGGTGAATAATGATAAAGAGAAAAGAATGTTAGGTTAAGTAACGTCTTTTAAATTTTATTCTAGTCCTGTCTTGCAATGGTTTTTACGCCAGAGCAAGATGGCTTCATTTTGATGGCTCATTTTCGAAGTGGAACTCGCAACGAACAATTTATGGAAAAATTTCCCGACGCAAATATTCCATATGACACATTTTCAAATCGTAAATATGTACTCGTTGATCGTTTTGCAAAGAAACACTGCCTTTGCAAGGGAAAATCCACTGGTAGGCCAACTGTTTTAACTGAAGTGGTTATGAACGACGTTCATGAAAGAATGAATCAAAGCCCGACAAAATCCATATCAAAATTGTCCGCTCAAACAGGTAGGTACTTTTACACTAAATTTTTTAATTACATTCAGTAATCGTATCCACGTTACATACCATTTAAATTTAGTTTCTTGAAAATATAAAATATGAATTTCTTTAGTGAAAATTATTATCAACTAATAATGATACCTACTAAAACTCTTGTTTATATATAAAACTGGAATGCAAATAAAAAATATATAAAACTGGGAATCGGTTCTCTTCAGATGTCTTAATATACCTAAACGACAAATCAACGAAATTAATTTTTTTAGGTCTTTCAGTTGGAACAACCCATAAAGCACTCAAAAAACTCCATTTGCATCCATACAAGGTAACCGTTGTTCAAGATTTATTACCCCCTGATTTTGAAAATCGAGTAAGATATTGTCGTTGGTTCAACGGAAATTTAAATAACAATGTATTGGATTTAACCTATTTTACTGATGAAGCGTGGTTCCACTTAACAGGTTATATCAATAGTCAGGACTACAGGACATGGGCTACAGAAAACCCTCACACTTACGTAGAAACAAGTTTACACCCCTTAAAAGTGGTTGTATGGGTGGCAATATCCAGAAGACGAATTATAGGCCCTATATTTTTTCGTGAAACAATTAATGCCCAAAGTTATCAAACAGTCTTATTTTAGAGCCATTTCTGGTGCAGTTGCATGATGATGAACTGCAAGATGGTTATTTCCAGCAAGATGGCGCTTCTGCCCATACAGCAAAAGCTTCACTTGATTTTTTACGGGAGTTTTACGATGACCGATTAGTCAGCCAGGGACTATGGCCTGCACGGTCTCCAAATCTAACGCCCTGTGATTATTTCTTATTTCGACACATGAACAATGTTTTTAAAAATAGATTACATACCATTGACAAATTACAAGATAGAAAGAAAAATCCGCAATATTACTGTTGATCAGTTACAGAACGTATTCGAAAATCGGAAACGAAGAGTCCCTGTGTGTTTAGAAACTCAAGGCAGCCATTTTGAGCATTTGTTATAATTTGCTGGCATTTCGTATTAAAATGTATTCATTCATCTTCTAATTTAAATCTCATGTAACAAAAGTTTTTATTATGTAATTTCTTTTATTTATTGTGAATTGTTCAATTCGAATGTTTATATTCATGTTGTCTGTGGAAATAAAGATTATTTTGAATTAGGTGTAATAATTTATTTCTTGCGAACATTTTTTTATTCAGATAAAAGGCATCCCATTTAAATTTGCTTTTAATATTAAAAAATTCTTAAATTTGATGAATAAATGAATTATCGTAATTTTTTTACCTTTAACTAGAACGCCAATGGATTTAGGGTATTTCTGTTTAGTGCAATACCATCGTGTATAGTTGGTTGTCTATATTTTTACGGTCACGTGTCCTGTGATCATTACTGAAAGCTCTGTATCTTCTTAAAATGGCTCTACTTTTTCTCTATAAGAAGGCCGCTCTGTATGCCGTTTTAATTCATCCTTTTATTCCGGTTTATAGCTTCTTCTTTTTAGATAGTTTCCTAGGTATTTCTGTTGTTCATCGTTCTTAAAGTGTTCCCAATTTTACATTCTTCTCTACTGAAGTTTTCTTTTGTTGACTGATCTCGCACCTTTCAGTTCAGACGGGTCCAGATGCGGTTTCTAATTTTTTTTTTTAAGTTTAGAAGATACCGTTCCTTGTTTGTGAGTTTGTCAGACTCAATGTTTCTGAGTTTTATTTAAAATCGGTCAGTAAAATAGCCGTCTGATCAAAGCCGTAGTACTTAACCTCAGTTTACCATGCATCTCTTCGTAACTGATGAAATCGAAATTTAAAAAAAATCACCAGGGAAGAGTCTAAACACTCTAAACTTTTTCTTTCGATATTTTTTATAATAACAGTGTCATGGAAATTAAATAAAACAGTTATTGTACATAAGCCTCTCATTTCAAGTTTGTATACTAATTTGTCTTACTTTGTTATATGTTCTTTTATAAAATAAAGAGTTTTCTTTTCTATAGCTGTTTATGTTATAAAAATAAATGATCCGGTGGAAAGATGTGATATACTAATCCTAAGTTTATTTTAAAAACCACTCGGAAAATCATATAAAACACAAACCAAGTAGAGAATGAGAATATAGTAGAACTTGTCCACTAAAATTGGTCTATGCATCGTTGACATTTTACCCTTAATACCTTTTCTCATCATAAATAAAGGATACTTGAATTTCTCTAGGGATATATGTGGTCATTAGTGTCAGTAAAGTGATCGCCTTGGTTATTGATAGCGAGAACTAGAGCCGTATTTGATATAGTGCAGTGTCTGCCGTAATTTATTTGTAAAATTATTTCCGGGTCGGTTTAAGAATAACTAAGTAATTTTACTTCAAATATAACTTGAAAACACCAATTGGTTTATTTATACGGAATGAAAATACAGTAGTTTTTAATTATTTTAGCATCGTTGGTAATACTCACATAAAAATAATTTAGGGGTACAAGTAAAAATTGTTTGACTTGTGAAGTAGGCTTGTTATGATGAAATAAATGAAACAAAACATATATTTTCTCTACAAACACAAATAAAAAGTCATAAATCACACGATTACGTAAAGAAAATTATGCAATTACAATTTAATGAAGAATAACGTAGTCTCCGATGTAACTGTACAGCTCTACATAGATCTCTTTGACGTGCATCTAAATAATTAGTTTGTCTTGGCGACTGTTCCAACACACTCAAAACGTTGGTGCCTTCTTTGGAACACGACAGATTCATTTAAAACGCATCCCTCGGTGCTCTATTGAAGTTAAATCTGGACGCTTTGTTGGTTTAAATTCAATATAATTAGTCTATACTTAAAAGAATATCATTAATAATTATTATTTATTAAAAAATCTCATGCATTAGGGCGAATTATTAAAACCCAGTCAACATTTGTGTTTGATTTTTGGGTGACATTTTGATCAAAATAGAATCAAATACACATGTATGCAACATGGTACCAATTTAAACTTTTAAATTAACTTCGTGTGTTCGCTAAGGTGTAAATAATTTTAAATTACCTCAGGCTGGTTTTAAAATAAAATTAGACAAATGGGGAAATATGGAAGTGTTTAGTCGCTGATTCAAGCGGTGCGGTACGCTCGCACGGATCAATTTGTTTCTCATCGTTTTCCCTACTATCCTCCATCCTACCAACATCTTTCTTTTCTTTACGTTCTGCCACAGTCCCACTGTCATCCACTGACCACTACCGCTCTTTTAACCACCTCGCCACAGTTTTCCCTCACCTCTCCCCACCACTTTCCTATTATCGTCCCTTACCTTGCCACCAACTCCGGTGTAAAGTATAGCCTATTATCTAGTTTGGAAGGAGTTCTACACTTTTACAAATTATTACTAAAATATGGTAAGCCGTTTTCGAGTTATGGTGGAACAAACATTCAGTCAGACCGACAAACAGTTACACAAAAACATTTTGATAATACATTTTTTAACTTTAGTATTATTAAACATGAGAGGCAAACCACAGATGAAATCTGGTGTACACGTTACAGGAAATCAAGGAGAAATCACAGGAAATCTTCGTTGAAGTATAACATTGCACACTTACAAAATTTATGCGCAGGTACATTTTTTTAAATTCAAGCATCTGACTAGACTAAACCAGGGTACATATTGTCATCCTCCTCTAGTATAAATTAATTAAAAGCTAATCATTATTTTTATGCGAATAATTTGACAATACGCATGTGCGTGATTGACATCATGCAGTAAAATCTTAGCGCGTGGGTAAAAGTTTCGGTGTACTTTTATGGTTTAATTTTACTGCATACATGTTACAATTAGAAGCTAGCAGTATTGTTCTAACAAGTACACGGATTTTCTGCGAGCAAATCTTGAAATATTAAATGCATATTAAAGCATTAAATCAAAACGAATTTGTTTCAAAACTTCTCGTGCCATAAATGCTTCGACTGATTTTTTAGCGACATCATTTAGAAATAATGATAAATAGGTATATATTTTAACATAAGGTTGCCATATCCAAGAGAAAGAGATCCCATAAAGAAATGTGAGTGTGATTTTGCAAATAACTGAAATTATTATGTGGAAATTTATAATAGTGGTGTTGTTACCGTTCTACTTAGGTAGTCTTGTAGTCTCTTCACAAAATGTATACTAAGAATATAAGTTATGGCTCAAAAATAAGAAATATTCCCAAAGATTTTATAATAATACAATTATTATACCGTAGGAAAACGTTGGTATATGTATATAATCCCTACAATCATGAGATTTCAAGCTTGAAATATCTTTATCTATCTACAGAAATATTCTAGATTTACTCATCGATTTTAGTGAGATTAAATTAGAAGGAAATCACAGGAAATGTAGAGGGAATCTAAAGGAAGTGAGAGAAATCATTGTAAACGAAATCTGGTATAGAAAAACTAAATTACAGAAATACCTGATTTTTCAGTCCTATAAGTAGGATCGCCCTCCTAATTATAGACGAAATCGCGAAGGGATGACTAATTAACTGTAATAATTACAGAGCTCGTATAAGTGCCGCTACAAAAATGGAGGTAGTTAAATATGTATGATCTCTTGATTTTATAAAATAAGTACGTACATGCTATTTCTGTTTTAGTGCGATATATATTTTTTCTACTCCCTTATGTAAATTTGCTGTTTTCCGTACAGTCTGTAGAATGGATAAGTGGGCCATTCCAGTTAACTGAACGGATATATTTCATATACGTTCTAGGATGGATATGAAGTCGACCAATCACAGTTCGTGTATTAAGTACATAGGCAACTATTCGTTTTAAAAAATTCAAGTTAGTGCGTAAGCTGTCAAAGTAATTGTCAGTGTGTATTCGCGCAGTTTGAGCTAGAAAATAATTTAAAATGAGTGATTCCAGTGAAGAATCGATAAACGGTATACCACCTAAAATTTTATTGAAATTATTATATACAGATAAAATTTTAGAGATATATGACAAAAAAAAATTGATTGAACCTATGATCTCTTGAAAAGTGTGCATATAACCGCTAGGCTACTGAAGCTTTTATAAAATGTTTGCACCTAGAGCATAAGATTTAGCAGAAGCTAAGTTTGTATATTAAAATTTGATTAAAACTATTATTTATAGTTTTTTCTTAATCGGGTCGTAGAAAAAGTATACTGTACAACTCGAGTGGATTATCCATATCGCACTCGGCGTCGTGCTCAAACTTCTTTCTCTTCCGATATGGCTATCATATCCACTCTTGTTGCACAAACTACTAAAAATTCACTTAGAACAAACTTTATTACTATTATGGCATAAGGTTTCGTTATACATTTTCAACTGAATTGACAAATAATTTTTTCTGTTGTTAATTTCACAGACATTGTTGCCAACATAGCCCATTTGCCAGGGGGTTTTAAGTCGGAATTAATTGTAACCTCGATAATTTTTTCATGAAAGGCTAGTTTTTTGCTAGTAGAAAGTGGCTCAAAAAAGTTTACCAAAATCTACGTCCCGCGAACACTTATAATCAACCCTCTGAAGCGGAAAAATTCAGTTTTTTGCTAATATCTCGAAAAATAATAATAATAAACGAATAGCACCACGTGAAAGAGCGGGAAATTTTACATAAAAATAGTATAACAGTGTTTTATCATAGAAATTGCACTTAAATTGTCAACTTTGATACCGTACACTTAACTGTAGTAAATGCTGACAACACACCTTTCAGGTTGATAATTTCTTGAGCAGCAGCACCCGCAAACACATATTCTGCCTCCATTGATGAAAGCGCAACATAATTTTTTTTCTTTGAATGCCAGGTGACTGGATTTGTTGCGTAAAACCATATAAAACCGCTGACACTTTTCCCTGTTTTCTTGTCTCTTGCCCAATCGGCATCACGGTAATCTTCTATTCCTGTTGTTCCTTTGGTAAACTGTAATCCCATATCCCTTGTATAACTTAGATACTGTAATATACTTTTGTCAGCTTTCCAAGTTTGATTAGTAGGTTTGTCCGAATATCGGCTTAAATATGAAATGGAGTATGACAGATTTGGTCGTATAGTTACTGCTATGTAAATCCGACTACATATTAGTCGACGATAGGGAATTTCCGAATTTTCTGATTCTTCTTCGACTGAAAAATTTTCTTCCATGGAAGTAGAAATCCCGCTACATTGTTCCATGTTAAATTCTTCTAATAACTAATAACTTTATTATTTTTGGCTATGTTACTTTTATACTGTCTCTGTTTTATTTATCTGCACACCTAAAAATGATGATACATTGCCAAGGTCTTTAATTTGTTGATCGTCATCCGTAATTATTGTATCATCTACAAAGAGTACAGGATATATATCATTTTTGCAATACAGGCAGAAATCATATTTGAATTGATGAAATCCAAGATTTAACATAACCTCACTGAATTTATCGTTTCAAACTTTAGGTGCATTTCTAAGTCGGTAAAGACTACGATTTTATTTGAGTGTATTTTACTTGGTACTTATGCCTTCAGGAACATAAATGTAGATATCATTTTTCAATACACTATTAAGAAATTCTGTTAGAATATCTATTTGTCTAAACTTCCAGTTGTTTTGTACTGAGACGGATAACAAAATTCTTATACTGGACATTCTACAAACAGGAGCATAGCTGAATTCAAAACCTTTTTCATATGGTTCTTGAAAGCCTGATGCAATCAATCTCGCCTTTTTAGTCCCATCTTTTATTCTGAAAATCCACTTGGTTTTTATTGCAGTCTGCCCATCAGGTAATTTTGCTTCTGTCCATGTTTGTAGTCCTTTGTGAGCGTCTAGCTCATTTCTAATAGCCTCTCTCCATTCTGAATGCATACTTGCTTCTTTATAACTTTTTGGCTCTGCTATTGTTTCAATTAGTAGACAATATGATGCATATAGTTCATAATCGTTTAAATTTGTTGGTTTCTTTATTATCCTACCAGATTTTGATGCCTTTTCTTCTTTATCATTTCTTTCAGAATCGCTTTCGTTAAAAATTTCGTTCTCATATATGTTACTTTCTTCGTTACTAGATTCTTCCTTGGCGTCTTTTTCTATTCTTGTTGCAGTACACTTTGATTAGTTTTGTCCATTTTTTTCTTCTTCTTTAGTAGTATTTCTTTCTACAATATTTTCTCCGTATTGTCTTCAACATTCGTGTCTTTTTTGAATTTATTTCTTTTCAGTTCAATATATTCCATTATGCTCTCTTCAAAGCGAACATCTCTAGATTTTATTATTTCCTCTTCACCCGGTGTCCATATTCTATATCCCCCTCCGCAATAGCCAATCATGACTACACGCTTAGCTCTTGGGTTCAGTTTATTCTCCTTTGGTATAGTAGCGACCCAACCAACCAACATCGAAAACTTTCAATTTTGAAATGTAATTTTTACCATGCCAAATCATTGCAAGGGTTTTCCTCTTTCCAAAGCAGATATGGGTGTTCTATTCAGTTCATATACAGATGCTTTTAACGCCTCACACCACTGGAACTTTCAAGTTCTTCTTTTATGAAATGATTACTGGCACCTGAATCTAGTATAAAAACATTGTTGTTATCTAATTTCTTCTGATTACAAAAATTGGCAGCTATTAGTATAATGTTCTCTTTGGCTGAATTTGCTTGTTCTTTTTCTTGGTTTACATTTTTAAAATGTCCTCCACCACCACGTTTACCCCTGCCTCTATTATATCGGCTAGACTTCGCCCGAAGTATTGTATAATGCAGTACTTAATAAAGACAATTTATTATTATTATTATTATCTTCCATAGTTGGACCGCCTTGGACAGTGTGCCTTAAAATGAGTCTTATCACCACTGTACCTGTAGATGCTTTTAAGCTAAAATCATTGCTACTGCCTTGATCTCCGACACCTTTAGATTTGAATTTTAATTCTTCATCTAAAAGTCGTGCTTTGACGAAATCCATCTTTACTTCTGCAACTGTTTCGAGAGCTGTTATTACTGTATCATACTGTGATGGACGCGACAGCAACAGATGACACATGCGATCAGTCTCATCAATGGTGGAGCCCAAATCCTGAAGATCTCTAATTATAGTGTCAAATTTGAAGAAATGGTCTTCGAGGTTTTCATTTGTACCTGACTTTAAACTTAATAACTTTCTCCACAGTGTCAATTTTGTAAATGAACTTGTACGCTTTCATCTCCTCCTTAGCAGTCCTGCAATCTTTAATGATATCTAAGTGTTTATCAGAAACGCCCTGTATAATAAATGTCTGGGCCTTAGCATCTTGAACCATGAATCTTTCTTTTGTGCATCTTCAGATTCTACTTTCGGTGGGTCTTGATCAATGACGTTTACGCATTGTTTTTTTCTGAGAATTGCCATAATACGAAATCACCAGTTGTTGTAATTGTTTGCTGTTAAAATCGGCACATTTGTGTACACGTTTGACATCATGACTCTAGGCTTTCAGAATTCTAACCACACAGAATTTTTCTCTTTCCACTGGTACTGTCAGTATAAGTATACACCTGCTTTTAACGTTAGACTGGGCCCATAACCTTTTAGTGCGATATATATTAAAATTATTTAAATAAAAATATTTTTGACAGACATATTCTGTTGTTATTTTCACAGACATTGTTGCCAACAACATGGGAATAATAAATCCTCCTAACAATTTCTACACTGGATCGTAATGCGTTAAAAAACACTACTGCGAAGCTTTTTTAAATTATCTACATTCATGGAACAAAAGGTGCGAATTGTGCTTTCAGTACAAGTTAAATATCCAAGGTTACCTTTTGTTTACTTGAAAATCGCGCTTACATATCTTGAACGTAATAGCTCCTTGATAAGAACTCTTAAAATCAAGTCCGATTCAGGGTAGATACGGTGTAAGTAAACCAGTAAACCTTGATTAAGCAGGAGCAATGGAAAGTATGAAATATGCCCCGCACGATGATAAATTACCGATTTTATTTTACATTTAAATGATTTTACTTGTTGAAACATACCTACGAATTTTTTCTAAACCATTTAAATTTTTAAGCCGCTTCACGTAACTGGTATATACCTAGAAGTATAAATTATCTTTTTAAAGTGGATTACAACTAATTCCATCATATATAATGCCAGCAAACAATATGATTTAATTTAAACAGAAAGAAAAAGCGCTGTATTTTCGTTCAGTCACGTTCAACGTCATTCGGATTCAGTACATCGCCGCGTTCTTGAAAATTATAAAAAGGAACACAACCGACAAATAAGCACATGGCCCGTTTCGTATTATACGGGCGATAGCGGTTTAAAAAATATATATTACCCATCAAGAAACGTGAGTGAATGAGTGCGCAGTTCTTCTATTTATTTTACCGTTCGTTGTCTTGGAGCTAGGAGGCTGTGCAGAGCCAGAACAAAGTGATTATCGTGCGAAGCGTGGCTATTCTGTTTTTCAGTTTCCTCTAGCGGGACAGCGGATGGCCCTGCGCGCATATCAAAGTTCAGAGTTGGCTCTGGATTACGCGTACGCGCTGTAGTTGCTACGTTTCTGCCGCGCGCAAATACTGTTTTGCTACAACCCCGTTCTACCGTGCACTTGTTTTAGCTCGATTGACAAGTTCAACGCCGAGTCTGTTGATTGTTTATTGTGTTGTGATGGTGGACTGGATTAATTTGTTTTTGTGATTTTGTTGTTTCTGTCGAATTTTGTACTGGAATAGTGAAGTGACGTTGATTTTCGCAGTGTTTACCACATTCCCCTCAAGAGACGTGTTACAATATATTTTTGTAACAAAAGAGATAATACGGTTTGTTTAGCATTTAAATTTAGACCGCCGTTATCTTTTGTGCATGACTGAGTAGAGTGACAAATTATAAATTAAGAAAAGAACAATTAACAGTAAATATTGCTTTAATTCTACAAAAGTCATAGCTATTATATTTTGGTAGGTGGCCTCTTTATTTAGTGCATATGAAATACTGTAACAACGAATTTTGTAATATTTTAATGAGAACGATCATGAATTCTAGATGAGTTCTATCAATCATCGTCATAAATAAAAAGTATAATTAAATTTTGCTGGTATCCAACCGCTTAGTACAAAGTGGATCAATTATTATTAATTCGTAATAACTCCATAACAATACCTTTCATAATGAACATTATAAAACGACATAACCTTATTTCGTACAAAGATTTAAATTAATATGATTAATTACCTATCTAAGATTTTACTCTTTGTTTACAAAATAATGCTTTATGTGTGTATGTATTGAAAGCAATAAAATGAAATATTTTTGTTGGCAGCTGGATTTCATACATTATGCATGTTTTACAAGTTTTAAGGCGCATACACGTGTTAGTACGGAAAACTACTTATTAATACATAATTATCGCGATTTAATTAAGATTCCATGCATCATACCACTAACAGATTGGCTTATTAGACAAATGGTTGTCATTAAAAACTTTTGAGGAAAAATGACATCACCTAATAGTCATAGCTATAGGTCAAATGAAAGTAGGTAGGTACCTACACCATTATAAACAGATTTATTTAAAATATCCATTGTGAGTTCATCAATGAATAACGTAAACAAACAATTAAAGCTATTTGTGTATCGCTTCTCATATATTTGAAAATTGGAGTGGTTAAAGTTTTAGTAAAACTCTTGGAAATTGATATAAGTGTACCCATTTCCTATTCGCAAAATACCCATATAACCGAGCCATCGTAACAACAGACTTCTCAGAATATTATAATACAATAGGAAAAAAGAAAAAGGCAACTCCTGCATAATTTTCATAAGGAGTCACATACTATATGTATACCTGTACCGTAAATATTATAATAAATTATTATCATTGTTTTTCCCACGTTTTAATGCTAGAGGTACCTGTTGGTAAACGAGATAATCATTCTGTACATTGG
Organism: Leptura quadrifasciata; assembly: GCA_963675555.1. Taxonomy (NCBI): domain Eukaryota; kingdom Metazoa; phylum Arthropoda; class Insecta; order Coleoptera; family Cerambycidae; genus Leptura; species Leptura quadrifasciata. The sequence continues at coordinate 95,168,262 of OY776673.1, forward strand.
CGTAGTTATACCAAATAATCAAATTATCTAATTTACGCATAGATTTGTAAATTTATTTAAAGGTACTAAGTATGTTAATTCCAAATTTTAATTGTCTTTTAGATCCTGTGTAATAATATATTTATTTCAATTTATATAAATCTTTATTTAACAACTCGGCTGCTAATATGTGATACAATATAGGTAAAGGACAGCCCCAATAACGTCTGCGTCTAACGTCAGAAATAACCTCAAAAATACAGTTAGGATTTACTCTTATCACGGCCTTTATGTTACATTGAGCTCAGAGTTACTATTTTTTTTTGTTTTTTCGAATGTTAAGATGCTCAAGATAGCATTGTTATTTAATCTGTAGGATGTCTGAAATTTTTGTCGTTATTTATGGTAATTGAAATATTTTTCCATCGCATGTCAAACAGATCGTTCCGTTTCTCTCCATGCGCATGGATTTAAATTATTCTGCCGACGTTTTTTGTTGCTTGTTTAATATATATCCCAACAACTTAAGGAGGAACCAAGTAGTTGTTTTTCAAAGATTCGCAGAAAGCTGAATTTTTACATACACCTTTATTTAAGCGTTATAAATAATGTGTAAAAAGTCCCCATCGATATCGTGTAGGTATGCTTCAAAAGTTATACGGGGGGTCAAAGGTCAAAAGATTGGTTTCTCGTTAATATCTCGCTTGCTATTGGTCGGACGATAATTTTTGCAGTTGAAAAAGTTGCCGATAAGGAAATGCTCTATAAAAAAGATTGTTTACATTTTCCATGTAGGAGCTACTATTTCCACATACGCCGCACAAAGAGTCAACATGATGAAACAGTGTTGTAATAGCGATACATTTCGATACATGGTTTCCCCAATAGGCTTATAATTCATGCCTTAGTTAAAATAGGTGGAAAATCAACACTCCTCTTCATCCTCTTCTACTGAGAGCAATGATTCCTCTTCTGCGTTTGCTTTAGTGTCGCCATCATCAATTCCCTCAAAAAGGTTTGTTCCTTCGTATTCAAAATCTTGCGGGTTGATATCTTCGAGGATATCTTCAGACGTATCTACCGAATCATCACTGGGAGGTGCATTGAGACAGGATTGACCAACTGACCGTGGCAGTGTCCACAAATAGTAGAGCATGGCAAACTAATTTTTCTACAACAGCAGTTCGTCCGACAACCCCCTCTACCGCTCCCATTGCCACTCTGTTATTAAAGAGATTTAATGTGTATAAGACTTGGATATTTAAAGAAGTGATTGAAATATAATTCAATGTCTTACATTTTCAATTAAAAGTGTAAATGTATTGTATGTAATATAAAAAAAATAATCCTCGTGGTCTAATAATGTATAATTTTTATTTCATGAAATAATAATAATTAAAAAAATTAATAGAGATACACGTGGCAAAAAAATTATTAATTAAGTAATGAATAAAAAATTTATATACATAATAATTTTAAAAACCCCAAGTAACAGAGTTTGGCTCATTTTATTCATTATTTTTCAAAATAAGACTTTTCTACTGAACTCAAAAAATGCACTTTTAAAAATGCATTTTGGTCTGCACAGAATGCATTTCCCATTTGTATAAGATAAAAGGTTGTAACATTTTTTATAAATGCCGTCCTTAATCGTATGCAAAAAACCCCATCTCGATCCGTCTTTGCTTAAAAATCGTTTGAACACGGCATTTTAGTGCTAAATTGCCTTGACTATTTGTCAACAGAATGACTGCCGTTTGATGTTCCAGTATCGCTGCTTCTACGATCCCTCTTTTACCAAATAAAACCTCCATTGATATATCAGCGGTGGGTTCATCGTTATTAGGAAATTATCGGACATAATATATGCCTTACTTTTTGTTACTCTGTTTTGACATTCAAGCAAGTACGTCTATCAATAGCAAGTCAGTAACAAACCAGACTGTTTGAGCCAATCCGCATCAAGAATTTTATAGACCCCTTTACGAGAATTCAAAATTGTCATCCACATTGACCAACGACAGTTGCAGTTGCCATAAGAAAAATTTACGGTAAAACCTTGGGCAAGACTTCGCAATAGTTCTCGTACTGCTACTCTGTATTCAGTATTTTGTCGCTCAATAAATATAACACACATAAACAACTACTGCTGGGGATGACGTAAAAGTTTTTTAGTCTCCTTTATTTGCTAGTAGGTAATTTTTCAATAATTTTTTCACAGTATTTTCAGTTTTTATCATATTTGTAAAGGACGCCATTCTTTACTTTCTTTCTTCAAATACAATAGAGACAAAAGGTACGTAAATAGTAATTTATTTCTGATACATTGAATCCAATATCTAAGGGTCCGATGACTTTATGTATGTACCCAGTAATTGATGTACAAAGCGTCGCTTCGCGTCGGTCGATGGACTTAATGGTCAATCAATATCGGTTGACAGATATCCAGTAGTTTTTTTATATCAAATTTAATATTTTAATGTATTTTGCTACACAATAGTTATTTATAGCAGATATTTCATCTTGAGAGAATTTTCAAATTAAATTTTCATAAAGCGTAGATCTACGGAATATCGTAGAAGCATAAAATACTCGGTGGAAAAGAATGTGAATTCGTAGTCCGTACTTCATGGGCATAAGCTTTCTCTGATCTATATTGCTGTCTATCTCAGTGTGTTTTTATATTGTTTATGTTGTCACCCTTTAAATAGAAATATAATACTTCGACCGTTGTCACTTCTAAGACGGTTAGTCATGTATGCCGTGAGCAAACCAGCTCAGCTGACGCGAAAGACTTTTTACCACCAGTCAGCTGATTAGTGACATTGAGACTAACAATGACGAGCAACGCCTACTATTGATCAATGTAAAATATAAAACTTGAACCGTTTCAGTGTAATAAGTAACTATTGCAGATTGAAGTAACGTGATACGATGGGAGTGAACGTTTTATTGGAAACAATAGCAGATGTCAGTCACCGTTTCAAAAAAATAAAAACAAACTACAGAGGTGACCCTTAGCACCAACCAAAAATGACTAGCTCCCCCTAGAAATTGTAGGGAAGGAGCCTCAGGGAGGGAATAGAATTAACATGATAATAAATAAGATGCAGTATACTGTTTAGTTTTCTAAGGTGTTGGAACCGTGACTGACAATGAAATAACATCCGCAGACACTAAAATAGAAGCTTTAAAATGTTCTAAAATACTTTCTAAATATAAAAAGGTAGAAAAATCATTGACAATTGGAGACCGATAATTATCAACTTTAAATTTCTTATATGAATCAACATTTTCATGTGCGAAGTATACTAGCATCGTTTTTTTCAAGAGAATATCTTCAACCAATCTTTTCTGGATAACCCATTGTATAAGTATCTGACATCATAGACGCTAACTCACAAATCAACATACTGTACACAGATTTCGCTAAAGCATTTCACAAGCTTATCATAACATTTTATGTTCAAAATTTCAGAAGTTTGTTTTCGCAAACCATCACTTGAAAGTAAACATATTGAATGCTATGGTCAACGGCGGTATCTTCTTCGGGTGTATCCTAAGGTTCTATAGTAGGCCCATTATTCTTCAGCATCTTCGTCAATGACACTATAGTCAAATTGGATGTCAAGGCTGACGATATAAATGACTGCCCTTGACAAAATTGATGAACGATGTAGCTGTAATGTTCTAACATTCACTAATAAACATCAATATGTATAAGATGATGGGGGTTTATGAGGCTAAATAATTAAATAAAGAAATAAGTTATTGCAATAACTTACTTCTTTATCAATATGTATGTCGAATTTTAATTATTTTTAGCGAAGTGCTTATTTGGTGAATAAGTCATTAATGATATTTCAATTCATTACTTCTCATTTCAAGATCAGTGAAGACTAGACATGAATTTGAAGTCAATTCCCAACCTCATACACACGTGGAGACCCTGTTAACCAACACTCTTTAATATATCTTGGCCAGGTTCAACTAATGCATTGGATCTATGTTAGCCAATCAAGATCTACGAATTATTTGGTCGCCGTCTATTGACCTTAGTCGGTATGTACGTGCCTTAAGCCAAATAAAAATATTTCAGGCTTTATTTCGTGTGAAATTACCTAGTTTCTTAATGCGGCTACAACTCGGATTAACTTTCCCATATATAGGAAGGAGTAGGTCAGTACAGCACACTGATGTCCAGGTGTCAAATTGAATTATTACGATTTTCCGAACGAGTTTCACATATTTTGTATAGTGGCGAATTGCAGACCACTATACGGCATGAGGAAAAGCATTAGCAGGACAAACACATTTATAGCAAAACATCTTGAAGAAGGCTATTGATATTCAGGGAATGTCTACGGGCAATCCAAGGGTTAGTGACCAACTTTCGACCCAATGTGTTGGTTGCATTTCGTTGGTCTTGGTTGGACTGGCGGGTACGTATCTTAATAGCTTTCTTGTTGGAATTGGCGAACGAATATTAAAAAAATAATAGTATTTAAACGTGATTTGACCCTATCACGTTTCTGGTCGGAAGCTGCAGTTTTATCAGTGATTCATCTGGAACACGGCCCTATCAAAATGTTCCATACTCTTATGTTGATGCTCGTGTTGGTCTATTAAAGTTGCTAATTTAATTTATATTCGTCTACTTGAAAATAAAGCCTGATTCACAAAAATTAACGTAGGTGTAGATAAGTCAACATTCGCAATTATTCACGTTTCAGATTAATAGACAGAAAATTAGTAATTTTTTGTGTTAATAGTGAAGGTGTGATTTTATATATTAGTCATGCATCGAGAAATTAACTTTATTTAAAAAATATGTCGGAAAGATATTTTTAATAATACGATTCGATAAACCTAGCAATAAACAGAATACTTCTTAAGGTTTTTTCAAACGCTGTGAAAATATTTATTTTACATTACCTATGTGGAATCTTTTAAAGTAAAGAAACTAAAGAAAGAAATATACTTAAACAAAGACTAATGATCTTTACTTTCTCTATAATAAATAAACATGGTTTATTTATTATAAAGTAATTTGATTAAAATATACCTATGCTATGTTGCGTATAACTGCTGAGTATTATGACTATTTTAAACTTTTTTAGATTTGCTAATATTATAAATTTTCTGTTTTTTGTTTCATTTGGTGTATTTTAAGAATTTGTTTATTTTTAGTTTTACGCGTTTTACAATAACCATATGTATTGTATAATCACTAGTCAGGATGCTTTTGTTTATATATTAATGTAATTCATATAAGTTTGTGAATGGAAATCGTTAACGCTGTTAGGTTAGAATATTCGCAAAACAGAACTTGCGACAATGGCTTTCGTAAAAAGTGCTTCTGAGAATTCAATTTTTTAGCTTTATTGGATGTTATAGATGTGGTTTTTATTATAATTTTTGCATTCAAACTATGTGTATCTACAGTGTGTCTCACTTTTCACTACTACACTCCAATATCTCGGCCATTTGTTGATCGATTTAGATCTTGGTATACTTATTGTATTTCAGATTGTGATTAAAAAATTATTAAAAATAGGCGTATTTAATTTCGAAAAAAATATGTTTAAATAACTTTTTAATAATCTCACACACAAGAAGTATACCAAATTTGATCTAAGTCGATCAACAAATGGCCGAGATATTTGGATGTAGTGGTGAAAACTCTGTATATAGAATGTACTTACAAGGTGATTTTTTCCTATCTTGTTTATACTATTCACAAAAAGTACAAGTACCTCTTCCATACATCAATTTAGAAATTTGGTGTAAATTTAATGTTAAAGTACTTTGGTTAAGTAGACTTTATAGATTCATACACAGCGCCAATCACGAGAAATAGAATATGAATATGAAGTCCAAAGTCATTGAGCAGGTGGAACGCCTCGCCATTCTCTTGATAGCAGCTGGAATTTGTCGTATACTTTCTCATTTTTGCATTCAAATTTATTTCACTCTACCTTGACCTTTGCACGTAAAAATTCTTTACTAAGTAAACAATAACGCCATCCATATCATCCACATAAAAAGAAACAAATTGAAATTTCTGTCAGAATTAAAACACGTGATTCCTGGGAGAAGTCTATCGATTCGGACTTTTGTATTCATATGCAAAGTCAGAATTTTCTAAAACCCAACTGACTCTAGTGGAGCAGTTAGCAAGGGCTCAAACATAGATTTCGTACTCCAATTTTCCCCCGCTAGTTGATCCACTAAATCAATTTAACTTTCAAATGGAAAATTTGCTTGATATTCAATATCGCAACTAATGGTCAACTTCTGTGATACTTCTTTATTGACTTAAATAATGTCCGTATGTTTGATCCTAGATATTAACAAATTTTGAAGTTACTCGTGATTCAATCCAAACGTGACATGAATATCAGTCCCAAAAGTACCTACATTCTTGCCATATTTCGGTTTAAATGTTTATATAAATAATGGACAAACATTTTTGGGAGAATTTGTGAATAAAAAGTCGACATAATAGATGATGTTTATACACGCCGCATTGTACGATGTTTCTTTCCTTAATGTGACTATTTTTATGTCTTTTTCAATACCCAAGAGCCTCAATAAAATATGACGTCTCCTTCTTTATATAATTACGAAAAACATATAAGAGGATTACAGGAGAAAAGTTAATGAGGATATTAATCTAAAAGTAATATTTCGTATTATTCTTTTATACATATATCTACTAATTATGCAAAGGACAAATTATTGACCACAAATTAATAATACTATTCTTAGTTGTACTTAACATAGTCTTATATTTGTTTCCAATATAAATGCATATAAGAATACAAATTGTGATCTAAAACTTTTCTCTCTATTTCTCTCTCATTCTTGGACGTGCATCTTAAATTTTATCTACAGTTTTTTCCTACCTTAACCTGTGTAGGTATCTAAAATCGTTTATTTTGGTTTGGTCCTATACCTACGCCTACTTACGTGGTTTTAGAGACCTAAGTAAAAACATTGAATTAACATCTGAATTTGATTTGATTTCTGTTCGAATTTTTTGTGGTTTCAGCATTAACATTCAACCAAATTTCAGACGACCTAAGAGTTACGGCATTAATAATTATTATTCACATATTTCCCTCTTATTCACAATTTGTTAACTACTTTGATCAATATTTTATCAGCAAATTTTGCATGCTGACCTCGATGCTGACATAAAATTATTTAGAATATTCGGTACAAATGGTACTTAAGCCTGTATTGTATGTGGCCAGAATTTGCGAGTAAATAAAACGCGAATCTACATATATTATAAATTCAAACTAATTCCACTCTCTCCAACTAAAATATATTGACAAACGAATACAATATATATCAGGTTTAATTAGTTTTGTGTCATTAAAAAACTGGTAATGTACCTGACAAACCAACAACTTTTCCTCTAGGAACACTTTGAAAAATTTCTCTAATATTAATTAATCTATTATCAATATTTCTCAATAATTTTAATAAATCTGATTAACTACTTGAGAACCTTTGCCTTTGGATTAATTAACATGTAGTTGCGAAGGGATAAGGGATTGTTACTTTGCGGTTTGGTTATCAGGACAATTAAATTTTATAGCCAAGCAGAACAGAAGTCGGTGATCCGTCCGCTTTTTTATAAGAAAGTGATTAATTCCGATACATGAAAATAATGGCAGTATTCAAATATGTCGGATAACATTTATCTGGCGTTTTTTTTTCTCGTTGTTTATTTTTTTATCATCGATGCAGCGTCTATTAAAGAAAGGGAGATGTAGGTCGCAAAGAGATGTTGAACTTGGTTGGTACTGACCTCGCCCTTTTGAGAAAATTTGTATTTGTTCTGCTTATTTTCTCTCACGGTAGAATATAAGCAACGGCTATTGCCCATTGCATTTTTATACTTAATATTGTTTGGTAATTAGTCGACATAATCCCATCCTGTCCTAGACTAAAAGTATTACTAATAAATTTTACAAAATTTTAGATATGATTTTTTAAAAGAAATCCCATAATGACCCGTTGGAATTAGATTATTGCCCCATATTGGAGATTGTGCTTGGAGATCTAGAAAGAAGACCTTGTCTACACGTATCAATCATTTCAGAAGTAAATTATCTAACCTACAGTTTTCCATTGTTTCAAACTGTAAACATTACAAGTACTCCACTCTAGAGGTCATTTTAAAGCGTTTCCTAGAGTTGGCTTGTTTGTAATCATGCTCTATATGTATTCTATGATAATTAAATTTAATTACAGTATTTCCTATTTAAATTTAGATTTGTTACCATACCGAATGAATTCACGTTTAATAAATATTCCGTTTTTGTGTATGGAATCATTAGTATAAAATTTGCAACTTGAACGTTTGTTACATATGAACAAAATGTACATAATGGACAAAATTATGAAATACACATACATAGATACCAAGTTTCTGTCATACGCAACGTAGATAACAATCTACATTAACTTGTCGTCAAATGACACAACAGTACAAACTAAAAATTTTAATTTTATTAGGTAAATTAGCAGGTGTTTCATTTTTTTGTTCCACGCAATTATCATTTTACAACCTATAAATTATCGCCTATCTATTTTTGGAAACTAGTCGTACTTCATTTTAAAAAGACGAATTTTACGTCATGTTGCATCTTAGTCGAGAAGGATTTTTTAAACGGAATTATGTGCTTAAACACATTCTCAGAATTTGACCGAATTTTTAAGTGCTGCATTTGTGACGAGTACATCCTTGTTGTAGACGACACTGACGTGACGTACGACCCAATAAGGATAAATATACAGGGTGTTTCATAATTTGCTGCTGATCCTAAATGGCGATAATCCTTGGATAATTTTAAGAAAAATTCTTTTTATGAACATAGTTCCGCAACCGCTTTATTTCTGAGATACAGGGTGTTGAAATTTAACAAAAAAATCTGTTTTTCTCCAATATCTCTAAAACTGCTTTCTTACAATTTTGGTACATGCAAAGTATGGATAAGAATACATTTTTTCCAGGATAAATGTTTTTTAAATTTTCATCAGTGGCGCCCCTGTTAACATGTCCTGCAATATTTTTAATTTAAAAAATGATACGCCACTGTTTTTTTAAAATAAATATTATTTTCATATTTGCGGTTTATCTTCGTCGGACGGTTTTAAATAAAATGCATTCATTTGCTTGTCCCTATGCGATTTTTTCTCTTAGTTTTAATTACATAATTTGTGCTAACCAAAGCATCTAGGCAAGATTTTTATAATTTTATTAGCAACTATTAACTATTATTTAATTTTAGTAATAAGTACGCATAAAAATACCTTTTTTAAATTTCAGTAAGGGGGCGAGCGTAGGTGCGTCTTTACTATGTACATACTTCGATATGCGATGTAAAGCAACGTTAGGCGTGGTTAGTAATTGGATTGGTGACCGTTCCAACGAAGACCGCGTCCTCGCCTCACACATCTTCCAGCGGCTTGTATATCAGTGTATGCGCGGAAGCTATACAACCTTAGGCGAGGGTTGTATAGGAGATATACCATCCTTCGGAGGGGATGTAAAGCCGTCGGTCCCTTGTCTATTAAATGTTAGGCAAGTAAAAGATCCCTACTCTTCTTAAGGGAAGAGGTTCGGCAAAATTCCTGGTTGGGGGCAGCTCGTCTACAGGCGTCGGTGTTAGGCCTCAGTAGCGGAAATAGGCCGACGTTAAATAAATGTATAAAAAAAAAAAAATTTCAGTAACTATTTTGAATAAAAAATACCAGAATTAAATTAATTGTTCAAAATGTCCGCCTCCTGCAAATATACACGCTTCAGCCGTCCTTCTCATTGACTTGCGTACTCTTTGGAAAATTCCTTATAGCTTCACAGAAAACTATTATGCGGTTTCGCAATTCTTCCTCAGTTTGAATTGGCTAACTGTAAACCAACGTCTTGAGATGTCCCCCAAAGTAATCCAGACTGTTTAGGTCTGGGATCTAACTGTCCATGACCTCTGTTCCCCCACGACCTATCCAGTGATTATTAAAGTTTTTGGTTAAATACTCGCTTGCCAACGCATTAAAATTGGTACGTGCACCGTCGTGCATAAATCACATGCGATTCGCATTAAAATAAGAACATCTTCCAACAGAATTATCAAATTGTCATCAAGAAACGGGCGATAATTACGACCATTTAATCTGCCTGGCAGAAAAAAGGACCAATTAGGTAACCTCCAATAATTCCAACCCACACATTTAATGAGAATTGCACCTGGTGATGAGATTCCGCGATTGCATGCGGATTTTCCTCGACCCAAAAATGATCGTTATGAAAATTTCCGTGTCAAATAAAGGATTTTTTGTAACTTTTTGGAGAAACCTTTGGCAGGAATTCACTCGTAATGGAAAGTCTCGAGCCTGAACCCGTTGAATGTGATAGGGATATAATAAATAATTATGTAGAATCCTCCACACTAGAATATGGACGATATTTATATTGGCAACTTTCCTCGTACTTATGTCGGGATTTTCCTCAACTGAATTTAACGGCTACCTCAATTGCTGGAGTTCTTTCAGCCGAGGTGCTCCTTTTAAGTGATTATTAGACTCAAAACTTCCTGTTTCACATAACCTTCTGTGGGAGCTTTAAATCGTTCGAGTATCAGGAACAATTCTATTTGGGAAGCGCTCTTGATAGCCTGGTTTTGTATGCGTTCCTGTCAGCAAGCCCATACAAGTAATGCATGTCTGCTGATTCGGTATTTGTAAAATTTACCATGTTTTTGATTAATAAACAAGTTTTATAACCTAAATAATGTCACAAGACACGTATCTGACAAAGAGGTGTGAAAATTGTTTACGTTCATAAAATAAGGAAATGTGTATACTAGATGTTTCTAGCCTACAAGATGATTATTCTACTCTTTATCGACTGAATTCGCAGAGGGACAAGCAAATGAATGCATTTTATTTTTTAAATCGAAAACCGTCCGCCGGACGAAAAAAAGTCAAGGGACTATTTTTATGACAAAATAAACAGAAAATATGAAAATAATATTTATTTAAAAAACAGTGGCGTATCATTTTTTTATTAAAAATATTGCAGGGCTTGTTAACAGGGACGGATAAAAATTTAAAAAACATTTATCCTGGAAAAAATGTATTTTTATGAGTACTTTGCATGTACCAAAATTGAGAAAAAGCGGTTTTAGATATATTGGGGAAAAACTGATTTTTTTGTTAAATTTCAACACCCTGTATCTCAGAAATAAAGCGGTTGCGGACCTATGTCCATATAAAGAATTTATTTTTAAATCATCCAAGGATTATCGCCCTTTAGGATCAGCATTCAATTATGAAATACCTTTATACTGTTTGGCAAAGTAGTGCCCCAGTAGATTATTTCGCCAAAATGTACAAGAAACCAATATTATTTTTTAATTCCTCAAATAAAAAATCGGCAGCTACTGGAAGCGGCTGGAACCTCCCCACTCGGTGGATCTTTGAAGCCGAAAAGAGCATTAAATTGTGTGACAAAACGGCAATAAACGTAATCCGATCTCATCCAAAACCTTTTCAGATCTTCCGGGGTACTAAAAAACCCCTGCGGCTCGTGCTGCAAATCTCATCTATGCGAGTTATTACCTACATTATCGCTCGTTGAATAATATACTATTAGGATATTAAGAACTTTAACATCACTTGAACGACTAAGCAATCTAGTTATCTTAAATAGTACAGATTTGTAAAGCAACAAACTTAGAATTGGTAAAGTGATAATCTATAATAAATTCTCTAACGAAGATACAGAAAGCATATGATAATGATATTGTGACATCTACCTTTAAAGTTTGTAACAATCCACTGGTGCAGTCACTAAAAGTTACAAATATGCCAAAATCTTCATGACATGACACCGACGTTATCGGATGCCAAACGATGACAATGACAATCGTCAAAATTTGCTCATTGCAATCCGATCGCTCGCGGTAGTCTTTGTTAAATGAAACATTAGCATTTCAATAATTTTACTAGATTATAGAGGAATATTTGTAGTTTAATTCTTCGATTTGTCTGTATATATATTTAAAAACGGCACTAAACGCAATTCCCTCTACTCCTAGAGTAGTGAAGATTCCCTCACACGTGAAGTGACGAGTTTCACGACGTAACGGCGACGCGCATCGATCATGTCACGCGAAATGCGATCTATGCTTCTTATTTGCTTTGTTTTTAATTTTTTTCACGGAAACCAAATCGAAAGGGTGGAAGTGAGATATATCGTTGAAATCAGAATTTTAACTGCTTTTCAATGGTTCCATTGCAAATTGAAAGTAATTATAAAATAAACAACTTATTGCGTCAGAACGTAATCCGATCTCAACCAAAACCTTTTCAGATCTTCTGAGGCACTAAAGAAACGCACATGCAAAGTTTCATTCAAATCCGTTCAGTAGTTTCGGCGCTATCGTGCTAACACACATACACACACACACACAGACATTTTTCAAAAACCACTTTTTTGGGTTCCTAGGACCTCAAAACGTAAAGATTTGATGTTATCTCAATTTTCGTTTTTGAACCAATTTTAGTAAACTCTCACAATTTTATTGTGGAGAGGTTAAAATGTTGAGGGCTTGGGAAACAACGAAAGTAGTGGATCCGACCTGGGGCCTTATTTTCGAATCCACACGAATTAGTTTCGTATACGAATTTTATGTACTTTCGTGCAAAAAGTATATGGTATTTTCCGAGTATTTTCGAAATGTGTGAACACCGATAGCCGCATGCGTTAAGGCTCGAGGTGGCAATCGTGATTAATCACACGGGTATCGCGCTGCCGGGCTCGAATCCTGGCTCCGGCACTGTAGGAGGAAATGGTTGTATGTCTGCGTTTTTTCAATGTGCAACTCCCTTCCGCACAAGTCTCTGACTTCTGGAATTGGGGGTTGTCTAATTTCTGTGGTGTTTATTTATTTATTTATTATACGTATACAGATATTTGCGGCCGAATTACATCGCATGGGGTCTACCCATACGAAACGTGATTCGTTTCTACTTCAATCGAAATAATTCCGTGTACTGTTGATCGTGTACGAATATATTCGATTATATTCGAAAATAAGGGCCCAGCAGATTCGCAAATCTAGTACAGTTGCTTAGACAATTGTGTGTACTAAAAGTCACTGCACCTATAATTATTTATCATTATGTTTAATTATCGTATTTCAATATAGAATATATTCCACAATACCGTTACGAACTAAAAACTGAAATATTGACCAAAGTATTTTTCCTGTCTGCAATATTTATGCCGCCTAAAATAGCGTCAGAATTTTGATCCACTTTGTATATTGTTGGGACGCACCAAAATATCGATTTCGAGTATATCACTCTACTCTCATGCACAAATTGTTTCCGTATAGGTACTTACCCGGATAAAAATAGAAAAAGTGTGACACGTTAGTCAACATCACCACAATCTATTGAGAAAATACTAAATGCGGGCGTCGAACGATATTTTCCATCGCGATATTATCCAAGGTAAATATTAGATATAGGTGAAAAGAAATTTATCTGCATATGAACATTCTTCGAAATGTTACTATGCCGATCGCAGTAATAGAAGACATGAAACTTTTATATAATACCCAAAGTTAGTGTGATGAGCTTTCGGTTGTTTTATAACTATATTTAAAGAAAAGTGTTGTAGATATAATGTTCAAGTAAGAATAAACTGAGACATAAAAAACCAAACAAAGACTTTACGACCCCATTAAAATACCGGTACTCTTTTTTGTGCTGCTCGCAAATTGACTCGCTTACCTTTATAGGTATAGGTACGTCGGAAATGTTTCATGTCAGGCTTGGCACCATGGCCCGCAGCGATATAATTATGTTGTAAAGTTTTGGTTTGCATTTTTTATTTACTGAGATCTGTTTACTTCAACTTAGCGCCGTGGCCCGCGGCGATTATAATTATGCCGTAAAGTTTTTGCTTGGTTTTTTTTGTCTCGGGAAGTCCTTACTTGGACTATACAACATCTACAGCAATGTAATTATACTGAGGTTCTTACAAAACTCTTGCAATACGCCGTCATTGTCCACGGCTTTTCAAAAGATTTTCTTGCAAAAACTTTAGCTACTTGATGACTAAATACCGACGATAGAGGAACGCTGTTCCTTCATCTGTTTGCTGATGTGGGGATGGAAATTAAGACGAGGCGCGTGATTAGAGCTAAAAAAGAAAAACTCGAAAACCCTGCCAGATAATTTGTAGGACAATTTCGCCATTCGATTTCAAAAATATTAATTAAATAATGTGTAAAAATCAGCCCGTTAGTAATAAACTTCAGACCTCGTTATTTTTACATATTGGGCGTATGGAGGACTAGCCGGTCTAACCCATAGCTTTTGCAGGACAAGCGCAGCTCCCTGTTTTTTTTTTATAAATTATCTTACAATTTAACTGAAAAACAAAGTCTTAGATGTAAAATTTAAAAAATTGTCAGATCAACATGTTTAGCGGCTGCGTAGAACTTTGCATATCTCTATTCGAGGATTTTCGCAGAGAGAAAAGTTGGGAGACTCGTCAAAACAAAGCCACTCATGAAAATTCAGCCTGTTAATAGTCACATTAAAAAAAGGGCCCTGTACCATGGACTTAAAACTCTTGTTCTACAAAATAGCGGTATCAATTTTATAATAAACTTTTACAAGCTAACTAATGTTAGAGGTTTTATATTTGAATACCTACTGTAAATTCAAATTTTAAAAAGAACCTGTTACCCGGATGGTACTGCAACCTATTTTATATACCGGGTCATGATTATGGTAGACCCCTCTTTTTGTCCTTATTTTTTAGAATATCAGAATGAAACTTGGTAGATGTGTAATATGATCTAGAAGACACTTAGTGACATAACTGTCATTTTGTTTCCCTTCTGGTCTCCGCTGAAATGGCACCAATTTTTAAATAGAACACCCTGTATATTATTATATTTTTGGAATCTTTGAAAGATTCTGAGTACGGTGATACCCCATAAGTGACATTTCGACTCCATGAAAAAAATTTTACTCGAAATTTGGTGCATCTAGAGTGCCATGACCAGAGAAAAATGCTTTTGGGCACATCCAAGTATTCCTTAGAACATCCGTTTATGGTAGTAATCTACCATTATGATTCAATTTGAGAAAATTAAGTTTTGTTAAAAAAACTGTTCAGGCCAAATTTGATGGCCCACGAAATTCACATTCCAAATTTTTATGCTCAATTTAATTTTTCTAACATCACATCGGTCCATTACAAGCAAATTTTTCTGGTCATGGCACTCTAAATGTTCCAACTAATTTCGAGTAAATTTTTTTTCCATGGGATCGAAATGTTGCCTACGGGGTATCACCGTACTCAGAGTCTTTTAAAGATTCCAAAAATATACAGGGTGTTTCATTTAAAAATGAAAAGTTGGAGTCATTTCCGGTGACATCGGAAGAGGAGAACAAATGACAGTTATGTCACAAAGTGTCTTCTTGGTCATATAATACATCTATCAAGTTTCAATATGATATTCTAAAAAATAAGGAAAAAAGTGGGCCTACCATTATCCGTTGACACCCCGTGAGCACGTACAGGTTGAAATAAGTTCCTTAAAACTTTTTAACGCTAAGTTTTTCTCCTATAGGAGTTGCAAGTTGCAAGATTTTTATAATAGCCTCCTCCGTATTTTCGATTTTTCGCTTTAACGGTCCTCTCAAATTGTAATTGAGGAAGTTGCATAATTTTTTTTTACATCACAGATAGATAATCCTGTTTTTTTTTTTCGTTGAAATTGAAGACGAAGAAATGATTCACTATGACTGAGAATTTACTACCGTTGAAACGCTCTGTCCCTGCAGAGTGACGTCAGTCATGCCTGGTTACATCACGTCATTAATGCTGACATGCTGAAGCATCTAAAAGAACTACTGACTATAGATTAATATACTAAGCATACACCTAATGAAATTCCAATCCGTCATATAAACCAATAATTAATAATAAGATTAGAAATAACAACGAAAATTAGCAAATTCGGGGCAAATTTGTGACGTAAAGTCAGTATCAGCGTTTTTAGTCACGTGGTTTTTTTCCCATAAAAAATCAAAATTTAGAGTCGAACATTTGTTTTCATTAGTTTGTTTAATATATTATTATTCTTAACGTATGTATGACATATTATGGAAGAATGACAAATTCAAGCATTTCTTAAAATTCATGCATCTTCCTGAATTTGCATTGCTCTAATTTCACCTATATCTAGTAGCGTTACTACTGGATGCTTTTACCTAGGTTCAAAAAAGCACCAAGTGCTATCCCGTGACAAATAAAAGCAATGACAATCTGACGTTAAAATTTCAAGCCCCTCCGTTTTTTGTGGGATGATGTTCGAAGTTGGCAGTATTGGGGGCAGCAAGTTAGACGCGGCGGCGGCTCTCCGCAATCCTCAAGTTCGACAGCAGTACAGTGTGAAAAATCAAATGATGCGTTTGCTTAGAAGGTCCAAGTCAGCGGCAAACCCGCCTTCGGAAAAGTTAACTCCGAAACATTTGCATAATGGTCACGGCCATCACTACCACCACAATAACGTGGTGCACCCACAAGCGAGGAATGGAGGCATGGTGGTGAATATTGTGGAGGGACTACCATTTGTTGTTGGAAAAAACAGAAAGGTAATTAATTGAATTATTTATCTACAATAGGTATATTGAGTACAAGTTCGTGTCTCAGATTCCTTTAGAATACAAAGTCAGATTTTCGGGAGAAAAATTATATATAACATCTTCCTGTAACTTGATACACTGTTATATCCTTCATTTAAATATAATTGAGGTTTGAAGAAGGCACAAGGGATGTGGAGAAGGAAAAAAATAATTAGATATATTGTTAAAATCGGAGACGCAAGGATCCTAAAATAAGCCAGTTGCTCAATTCTGTCAAGTTAACATTACCATATCGAAATTTTGCAATGTCAATATATGGATTAATTGACACTTTTTCTCGTGCCTTATTTAAAAAAAAACCTCTGGTATGGCCAACTTGATAGTCAAGTTAGCATTACCACATTCCGAAACGGGCTAAAATGGTGGAAAGCGGAGCTCTGAGTATCAAAATAATTTGTTGTGAGCAAATAATATGCGAAAAACCACCCCCTGATGGTTTACTGGTGTGGTAGTGCTCAGTACAGAAAAAAATGTATTCAGTCTTCTCCTATTTCTACGTAATGGAAATTCGCAACAAACTGTTTTCTGACAGGACAAATTACGCCCCTTACGGCAAATTTCTGAAAAAGAATCAGTTCGGAAAACCATCCCTTGATGATTTGCGGGGGTGATAGTGCCGAGTACGGAAAAAATGTATTAATTTAATTATTTTCGCAAACTAGAAATTCACGATAAGCTGCCATACATCAAATCTGTGCCGCGAAAAAATTTGATGCGAATTTTTCGTTCACAAAAATAGGAAAATTAATACATTTTTTACCGAAATCAGTATTACTACCCCCGGAAATGATCAAGGGATGGTTTTTTGGACTGTTTTTTTTTTAGGAGGTTGTCGTAAGGGGCTTACGAATTTGTCGTGTCAGAAACAGTTTGTCGCGAATATCCATTACGCAGAAATAGGAGAATTAATACATTTCTCTCTGTACTGAGCACAACCACCTCCGTAAATCATCAGGGGGTGGTTCTTCGCATATTATTTGCTCACGACAAATCATTTTGATACTCAGAGCTCTGTTTTCCACCATTTTAGCCCGTTCCGGAATGTAATAATGCTAACTTGACTATCAAGTTGGCATTACCACAGTTTTTTTTTTTAATAAGGCGGGACAAGTTTTTCTTTTCACGACAAAAAATATATTAACATTGCAAAATTTCGATATGGTAATGCTAACTTGACAGTCAGTCAGCTTGCTTGAGGGTTGCTAAAATATTTTCTGTTAAATGGTATAATGTAAATTTTAATTGCAACTCTCTACATTTTATCGAATTACCTACGTCGGCGTCGTATAATGTCCATTTTCGATGGTCCATAGGGAAGGTACAAATTTCAATATGCTAACGGAAATTAAAAACGCGTTCTGTTATTAGGATTTTAATGTAAGACTGGCATGTTGGCAATCATTTTGAGCTATTGCGAATCATAACATTTTCGCAATTTGACGGCAACGGAAATTCAGATAGCAATCAATTCTTTTTAAACAAGCTTTTTACTTATATTTACCATGAGTCATGACAAATGAACGAAGAGAAGAACATTGCGTAAAAATACATCACAATTGTGTTATAACTCACAGACGACCCAATCTGTGATTAAATCTAGAACACAGCTATCTTATGTTGTGGGTTAACGAAAATAAATAAAATAATTATTTTTATTTAATTCATTATCATGTGACCTAAATAAAAAAAGTATTGTAAGTAGACTTGGAGGCGACTCTATTGCTATTGGCACTAGTGAGAGGCAATGGAGACACGTTGTAAATATGTCTGAAAGAATTTAATTTTTTTAACCGCCATCATTTGTTACAGCCCAGACAGTCTAGCTAAAATAACATTTTAAAGTTTATTGTCGATGAATGTCACACGAGCTAATGTTAAATTTATTTATGAGTTTTATAATGACAATTAATTTCATGAATATTATGAATCATAACTTCGTAAAAACATAGCTAAATAATAAGATCTTACCTACCTCGTTTTTAAATGAAAGTTTATTATAAATTACCAAGGTTTAAAGTTTTTTCTGGCAATATTGATTAGCAAGTATTGAAATATATAATTTGTAAAATATTAAATATTCATGTTTAAGGTGAGCATATCAGAGAGAGAGAGAGAGAGAGAGAGAGATCTGATAAGGAAATATATTTTTCGTCATAACTTTTAAAAAAATAAATATATTGGTAAAAAAAAGTATAGGACTACTACCTAAGTAGTACTATGAAGGTGTAGTGGTATGAATTTTCACTCAATAATTTCAGTCGTTTGCAAAATAGTTAGATTTAATTTTTACAATTTTGCCAATCTTCGTATTTCCTAAATTTAAATCTAACTATTTCGCATATATTTGAAATTATCGAGTGAAAATTTATAACCCTACTCTTGTTATAGTTATACCTAGTAGTCTTATAGTTTATTTGCAATGGGTGTTTTAGAGTAAGAAGTTATGGTCAAAAACAGTAAATATTTCCCTATCGAATCCGAGATCGAATCTCTCTCTCTCTCTCTCTGAATATGGCGGGCGACCTTAAGATATTGATTCTGTGGTATTCTAGCTAGCTTCTACCACGATAATGTGAAGTTGTTTTACAACAAAAAGTTAATCAGGAGTATCTTTGTCTAAACTGAAATCTTTATAGGAGTATAAACAAAATGAAAGAGAAACACGGCTGAAAAATATCACACAAGCTTTAGGATTTTATTTTGAAGATTTTACCTTTCCACCTTCTAGAAAATCAATTTTGCTTGCTCTAATTTTATGATCAGAAGTAATCTCCTGTCCCTCCCTAGGGAGAAAAATAACAGTTGAGGGAGGAAGACGGAGGGAACTGACCAGTTGACCAGTCAGGTATTCTTATTGCGTTTCTTCTTAAGGAAAGAGGTTCGGCAAAATTCCTGGTTGGGTGTAGCTCGTCTACAGGCGTCGGTATTAGGCCTCAGTAGCGGAAATATGCCGACTTTAAATAAATGTATAAGAAAAAAAAAGAAATAGAGCTATTGGGCCAGCTCTATTACAGAGCGATAAAGACAGTCTCCAAAAAATTCAAAATTGCTGTTTAAGGTTTTGTTTTAATTTACGCAAGTTTGATCACATCTCAGCCAAATTTAAAGAATCAAACTGGCTTAATCTTAATGAGAGGTTCTAGGTACACCTAGTTTGCTTAATTTTCAAAGCTAACCTCGCTTATTTGCCACAATATTTATTGAGTAAACTTGTTAAAGGCAGTGATGTTCATACTCGTCCTACTAGGCATTGTAATCTTTATAATATACCTAAGCATAATACGGCTCTGTTTCAATGTTCATTTAGTTTCAACGCTGCCAAAATTTATAACTCTTTGCCTAATGACCTGAAAAATCTATCCTCAGTTGCTCATTCAGGAGACAAATCAAAGCCCACATATTTAATAAAAGAAATGACATTTAATTTTGTATTGTATTGTATTTTGATTATGATATGATTATTATACTGTTTATTGTAGTTCTGTTCTTAATTGAGATGGTTACATGGAAGAGCGACTATGTTGAATATCGCCATCTCCCTTATGTACTCTTTTGTATTTTTCGTGCTATATAAAAAAAAATAAAGATATTATTATTATTATTATTATTATTAAAAAACGAAGAAAACACCGGCGGTGGACCAAACAATTATTTCGTCGACGATTGCAATATGGAAACCAGCTTCTGAGAGGTCTAGTAGTAAAACCCATCAATGATACTATAACTTTACCCGGATGACTTCACAAGGGGTCGTCCACAAATTACGTAACGCAAAATTCGCCAATTATTGCCAACTCCCCCCCCCCCCACGTAATAGGACCGTAACGCCTGGCCTGACCCCCCCCCCTCTTTCGATTCCTTTACGGATCGCGTGCATTATAGTGCCATGATCTGTTTGTTGATATTTATTAGAAAACACACATAGCAGTGGCGGTACTTTCTAATAAGCCTAAAAGTCCGGCTTGCCTTACTAAAATGCTCGATCGAAAATATCAACTTCAAACCTTATTTAACTATGCCCTCTGATATTATTACTTGTCAAACTAAAACATGGTACAGTAAACGCCACGAGTGTTGGCGAGCGGTGGGGACTGTAGCGGAACATGGTCGACCTATCGGAGAACAGCACGATCACGTGCCATAATAATTTATCCCTGACTACACCAATCATGATAGAGATGCATATGCTGGGTCTATACCACCATCTATATACAGATTCCCCTACCCTCGCCAACACTTGTGGCGTTTGCAGTAACGTACTCGAATCTTTTCGCCAAATTTCTTCAACAAAAACTAATAACCACACCTACGCCTAATTTGTGTATCTATCAGACTAGTAAGTCAGAATTGCCAACTTTCCTTGGCAAATTGCGCGCGAGTTTTTAATTTAAAACTTGAACATTGATAAATTTTGCTATTTCTGGCGGTCCTTATGTAACGCAAACTTGACACCCCCTCCCCCCCACGTAACAAGACCGTAACCCCAGGCTGGACCCCCTCCCCCTAAATTGCGTTACGTAATTTGTGGACGACCCCCAAGATTTTAAATATCTCTTGTCACAGGTTGATCCCATAATAAGAAGAATGGATACTAATATGAGAGAAGCAGTAACAGAGTCAGTGGATCAAGTATGCAGGTTGTTTTAAAAAAAATAAAACGACCTGCATACCTGATCCGGTGAGTACTCTTCTTTTCCTTTGATTTTTCACTCCTGTAAGACCCCATTAGAGTTTTCATTTTTGCTTTAAAAGTATTGACAGCTTGCCCCATTTTGATGCCGATTTCCTTCCACGCGGTCTTATGATGGCATCCCACAAAAATCGATAGCTCTGATACAGTTCAATAAGGGCAATGCAGTCCTTCTGGTTCATTTTGAAGCTCGAGACAAGTATGCGTTTACACGGAGCGAAACAAACAACGCGAAACACTTTGATGCGCAGTCAAAAACCGACTACCAGTCCGTTCATCTCGAAACGTCCTCGCGCAAGAAGTTTCGGGGTGGGTACTAGGTATCCACAACGCGAATCTATTTTCGCGAAATGGAACCCCAGCTTAAGCCCCTTTTCACACTGGGCGATTTAGCAGCCCGATTGTAGTTGAAACTCATTACAATAAATGCTAATTTTTGATAGGCTATCCGGCAGTAATATAGTAAGTACATTGCCATTAATCATTCATTTGAATCGTTTCGCTAAAAAAAAACAGATACCTGTAGAAATCAGTGGCCGGATTTTAGACAAGTATCCGGATGGCCTATAACTAAGTTTAAAATATGAATTTGATATTTTAAGAAAGTAGGAAGATATTGCACAGAAGTCTCATCTCCCTTATTTTTTATTTTCGAAAATAAATTTATCTAAAAGACCATCATTATTTACCTCGTTATTTATTATAATCCTCAGAAATATCGGGAGCGATTTTGGACCACCGTGTATAAAAACAGAAATTTTATTTGTAATTATTAATACATCTGACGAATTGAAAACAAATCGGCTTCTCTAAATACAGTGAGGAATTTTGTACATCCTCTAAAACTAACAGTTTAATAAAAAAAAGTCCACTCTCCTCGAACATGCCCAAAACATTACATACATTTTTTAAAAGTTATTATTACTTTCATTTTGTACTATCCGTCATTGTCTTGTAAATAAATGCAATTAAGGTATAGTTCAAGTAGGAAAATCCTGAGACATAAGAAACCCAACAAAAACTTTACGACCTCATTAATATACCGGCACTCTTTTTTAGTGCTGTTCACAAATTGACTCGCTTACCTTTATAGGTTTTTAATGTGCGTCGGGTCTCGGATCGTTATTTGATGTCAGGCTTGGCGCCATGGCCCGCGGCGATATAATTATGTTGTAAAGTTTTTGTTTGCATTTTTATTTACTGAGATTTATTTACTTCAACTTAGCGCCATGGCCCGCGGCGATAATAATTATGTCGTATAGTTTTTGTTTCGTTTTTTTGCCTCAGTTTATTCCCACTTGAACTATACTTATTTTACTCTTTATATTTCAACATCAATCGCGTACGCGTATTGATAAACATATGAAAAATACAGAATAAGTTCATATCGTGATAGGCATAATGTTAAATACATTTTAAAAACATATGTATAGTTCAAGTAGGAAAATCCTGAGACATAAAAAACCCAACAAAAACTTTACGACCTCATTAAAATACCGGTACTCTTTTTTGTGCTGTTCGCAAATTGACTCGCTTAACTTTATAGGTTTTTAATGTGCGTCGGAAATGTTTCATGTTAGGTTTGGCGCCATGCCCCGTAGCAATATAATTATGTTGTAAAGTTTTTGCTTGCATTTTTTATTTACTGGGATCTATTTATTTCAACTTGGCGCCATGGCCCACGGCGACAATAATTATGCCGTAAAGTTTTTGTTTCGTCTTTTTGTCTTAGTTTATTCCTACTTGAACTATACCTCGATATTTACAGTAATCAATCTTTAAAGGTAACATTTATTAAGACTCCAATATATGGAGAAAACCGATATTAATGAAGTGTAAATATAGTCTTCTCAGAACTTAATAGCCATTATATTTTTGAGGGTATAATCAATCACCATGATCATATGAAACTCAGGAAAATCTGGGTATTTAATAATTTTTCAAAGCTACACAAAAAGCAAAGAACGTAAAAAATAATCATAAAAGTCAAGAATTTACACAAATTCTCTGAAGAAATTTTAGTGCTGAATCTTTTTATTCCCGGCATCTTGACGGATGTTTTGTGGCCTCTTGGTTTATTACTTAGAAGCAAATGGCTGATTCATCAATTTATCAAATATTTAGATTATAAAAATAAATAGTTTAGAACAAAATTCAAGCAAAAGCAAAAGATTTATTGCAAAATTTTAGCATTCACGTTGAAAATAAAGTGTGCGTAATAAAACATGTAGATTTTTCCGGCATTTCCCAATTTTCCAGGGCAATAGAAATTAGCCAGTTGTTAATATTTCGTCGAGTTTAAAAAAAATCTACGTTGTCTAGAAGCCGAGCTGCTTTCCCCACCTCTTCACCACGGTTGGCGCTCTTGCAAAAGTGCCGTCACTTTCAAGGGCTAGGACTTCATACTCATTCCATAAATTGTATACTTATCAATCGAGTCATAAAATATGGGTCTTCATTGAAAATCTGTAAAAAAATTTTTGAACAAATAGTTTCTTTTTTCAACTAGCTTACCTTTATAGGTTTTTAATGTGCGTCGGGTCTCGCGGCGATATAATTATGTTGTAAAGTTTTTGTTGCGTTGTTTTAATTACTGGGATCTATTTACTTCAACTTAGCGCCACGGCCCGCGGCGATAATAATTATGTCGTAAAGTTTTTGTTACGTTTTTTTCTGTCTCAGTTTATTCCTACTTGAACTATACTTCAACTTTTCAAGAATCCATTCCTTTTTGTTAAACATCTCTAGATCCATCATCTTACTTATGACGATTGTTTATACAGACATTCTCTGGGATAAACAAATGCGATTATTCATAAACTATCAAACCGATCTGGCTGAAATTTCGCACACTTATAAAGACCCATAATGGCCTCGTCACCAAGATGTTATATGTCGCGACCATTATTGCAAAAGTTATTACCATTTATAAAATACTGCAAAAAGGGGGTTATTCGCCATTATCTCGATAATTTATTTATCGATTTTAACGCATAAAAAATGAAATTAAGGGTCTTTTTATTACCTACAACTTTTACTAATGCAACTTTTCTCTAAAATGCAATTGGAAAATTCTGCGACCCGAAAACTGAATTTTCCGACTTTGGTCGTTGTTTATGAGAAAATAGGGCAAATTTTGCTGTACGTCTATACGTATTTATTTATCATTTACTATGACTACAACCTTCAGATACCTGTATTATTTTTTGTTTTTATGTGTGAAATCGATCGATTTTCTATACTACATTATATGGTAGATCTGACAACAGCACGCCAGTTGCCACGGTTGGCTGTAGCGCGTGACCTCACCAAAGGTTTTTCCTATCAACTTTTTAGCTCGTATTGTGGGGATCGTCCTCGTCTCGCGTGTCATCTTCTACTTCTTAAACAATATTACCGTCAATCGTTCTATATTATCGTCCTTTAGGTTGATCGGGAGACCGTGACAAAACCGTCAATTGCATCGCTAAAAAATCAATTACTCAATTACCAATTCTACTTCGGTTCATTTGTAACAGTCCAGGAAACTAATGTTTAATGTCATGAAAAACTCAAGCGTAGGGATTTAACTCATGCAAAAACTATATTAACTCTAGTTGAATCGATGAGAATTTATAACCAGGCCATTTGTGTGTAAGTGTGTCACTTTCACAAATAAAGACGATTTAGTAACTTCTAAATGACAACATTTTGTTGACCTCATATTTCCTGAGGATTTTTTGTCGCATATCACATCTCTTAACTTTCCGACGGAAACAGCTCATAATAGTTTTTATTTCGACAATCGAAATCAGCGATGAGCTGAAATCGAGTTATTTTCTGGTTGTGAAGAGACAATTATAAGCCGACCCATAATTCGTATCGCCAAATAGGTTACTCGTTCATACATTTATCATCTAAGGAGGCCGTTCCCTGCATTTGTTCTGAGGTAATTAAAATTCTATTAAGGAAGTTATAATTAATCGCCAACCGTATATTTCAAGCCTTTTGCTGAACAATAGCATACTCCTTTTAAACGCAGAAATATTACTTCTTTTGTGTTAGATAAGTTTTATTAGCGTCATTTCCATTGGGATTGCCTCAGAGGCAACATTATTATTGTTTATTATTTGTCTGAAAACTGTTTTATAACAACGTTTACTGCATTTATTTTGCTGTAAATGATCTTGACGGTGTACTTACCTTTGTAGAGGAGTTGGATTTCGACATTTTCAATGGAGAAGATGCATGCATTTTAAATATGAACTCGTAAGAGAAATTATTTCGGAAATAGTAGACTTTAACATTTTGAATTCTTATGTAAACAAGCCACGTAATCGAAAACTTTACGATATTGACTTGACGTCAATAATTGGCCCCGAATTTGCTAATTTACGTTGTTACTCTTAATCTTGTTATAAACTATTGGTTAATATGACGGACAGTAATTGAATAACATGCTTAGTGTGTTTAATCTATAGCTTCAGCATTCCCTTTAGACGTTTCAACATTTTCAGCAATAATGACGTGAAGTCACTGACGTAATTCGGCAAGGACATTTCGTTTCAATAATTTTGAAATCCGAGTTAATTTTATTTTATTTTCAGTTTTAACAAGAAACAACAAATACGATGTAGCATATTTTTCAGTCTCTATC
The DNA here is from genome assembly GCA_963675555.1 of Leptura quadrifasciata. Lineage (NCBI taxonomy): Eukaryota > Metazoa > Arthropoda > Insecta > Coleoptera > Cerambycidae > Leptura > Leptura quadrifasciata. Next base: position 95,194,319 of record OY776673.1, read on the forward strand.
TATGATTTAAAAAAATCATGCAACTTCCTCAAATCGTTTTAATTTATTTATCTACTGTGTATCCTTAAAATTGGTTTTGAGTGTTATGGTTAATTTTTAACTAACTTCTAGCCCCTGCACTTCAACTCTCGGAGCGCCTTGCACAGTAATTTATTACTGATATTTCAAGCCTTCAAATCGTCTTGTGATCCTAACATTCCTAACCTATATAAATCTCATTTCTGAGATCTAGGCGTGTCCTAATAGTCCCTATTGTTGGATAGTATTTGGTCCTTACATCTAAGTATCATTTTGAGGAACATTTTGGCAAACGTTTCTAATAAAGTGTGTCTGTTACCATCACAAAATGGGAGCTGCTGGCAACATCTGATAAATTTTCGATACGTACACAATTTCTTATGGTTATGTAGCACATGTGTCCATTGTGATGGCACTACACGTTTCTTTACTAGTTTAGAAAATAAAGAGAAACGTGTTTCGCATTTGTTGCTGGCTGATTCGCATTTTCATTCAGCCAATCACTTAATAATCCTATTATCAAGTACTCCGCACCACACGTTTGTTTTTCTGAGTACTGCCCCTTCGTTTATGGTCATTCAGGATTTTTGACAGATCGGTAACGTGAATTTTGAGCCGGCACCACTCTATTTGTAGAATCTGTGTCTTTGTCACAGTGACAAAATTTTCTTCAAAAAGTTCCTATTCAAATATTCTGTTTGGACCTAAAGACAGAATTCCAGTCCTCTATCATCTCCCTATTCCAAAATATGTAATACTTGATGCTTTATTTTATTTTGTGCAAGGCGCCTTCTAATATTTTCTTTAGGAATGTTTAAGTCACAAGACTAGCTGTTCTCAAGCTCGAATGAAAATTATTATGGAAATATTTGGATATTCACTCATTATTTCTAATTTCTCGAAGTGGATTATTTCTGTTTTTAAGAATATCCTTTGATACACCACCTGTCTCGTTGAAAATTTTATTTATACGGTGTATAGTACTGCTGCTCACTATTTATCAGGAAGTTTGGTATGAAATTCATTGGCAGCATGGTCGCTAACAAAGATACACACGTTCAATTTGGTCTTTCACACTACTTAGTTAGATATTCCATAATAACATCATCAAGTTACAGTATTCCTGTACAGAATTCTAATCTGACAGGATTAATTAATGCTTAAGTCATTTCTGTGCAATTTCAATTCATTGTCAGTTTTTATTCAATGGATTAATTGGTAAGAAGAACTAGAATAATCAGAACAATGTGGTTTTTAATTTGGCCACAAAAATATTAATGTGCAATATTTCTTATGAAAGTTTGTAGGAGTCCATTTCAGATATCGCTCAAAGTGTACTCAAATTTTTTGTAAAAAGTAGCACACAAAAAATTACACATGGTTTTGTTTAAAAATGTGATATACTTTGTCTTAAAATGTAGTTTTTGACACTCTACATTTAAAAAAAAAATTTTTCGAAATCGGATGATATTTACAAAATCCATGTGATGTTCCATTTTCAAGTGAGTCGCGCTATACCTATATCTAACTGAACAAATAAGTGCATTGGGTTTTCAACCATTTAAAGCACTTGCATTGAAAAATTTCGCTTCTAAGTTATATCGTAGTGGAGCAGATCTGGCCGAGTTATCTTGGAAAAATCATTTTCCCATACATTTAATATGTTGTTTCCCCCTCCCCCCTTTGACATTTGCGATACAAATGTATCGAAATGTTGTGTGGACCCAACTCTATTTATTGGCAAAAAATTACAATGGATGTTTCCTTATTCGAGTCTGGTTTTCCTCCAGATCTGCTCCACTATAGGGATTTTAAAGAAACTAAAGTTTGTTGCTATTTTAGTATTTTAGTAAATCAGCGTAAATATTGATTTTACTGAAAAAATGCTAGAGATAAAAAATAAAGCATATAAAATGACGATGATGTTGCGTTTTTTTTCTAAAGTAAATATTTACGTTTATTTGATAAAATAGCGACAATTTGCGTTTTTTTAGAAATATTCCTATGTAGTTGAAAAGTTGAATTTTGTCAAAAACATGGTTCATGGTTTAAAAAATTTTGCAACTGGGGGACGATAAATTTTAACAAAAAACAGTTTTATGCGATTTTTTCTGTTTATAATTTTTCGGCCATAACTCTTTTTTATCGTAGAGGAATAGCTAAGAACTCATTTTAGAGCTTATTTCATTAGTTTTTATTTTTGTCATTGCCATTGTTTAAATGTCATTGATTTACCGCTTTTGACCATTTTAACATTACATACATCATCGTCAAAATGTTCACGCACTATTTTCAAAGTACCATTTCTACGAAATTACTTATCCCACAGAAATAACTAAAAAAGCAATTTCATCGTTATTTTATAAGCATTATTTTTGGACATTTTTGCTAAATATGATATTTTACTACTTATTCACTGAAAAACTTTTGGAAATACTCAATTTTTACTTCCAGGTCCAGTGGAAGTAAAAGTACATATATACATATTTGTGTTGTTGTTGAACTAGGTTTTATGTCATGAAACGTCGAGATTTTAAATTTGAGCTAAACAAATTTTCTGTCTGCCTGTTGGTCTATAACTTTTTTTTGTGCGCACGTTTACTCCGGAGCCCTTTATGATATTGACTTGAGATTTGATACACTTATGGTACTGGTACTAGATTATATTTTGATCTAATTCCGTTGAAGAGTTCTGGGGTAAATGAGGTAAATAAGGCTAAATAGGCAAAGCAAACAGGTAAGAGCCCATAGAATTGCAATTTAGGGCATATACGGAAAGTCAAAGTCTCGATTTTTTTTTTTGCGTCAGCCATCCCCCACTATCACTTCCAATGCCACCCCCACACTGTTATGAAGGAAGTAAAAAAATTCAAATGTGATTTAGTGTGTATACAAGAACGAAACGTCTCAAAAAAATTCTTTTGCGTTAGCTGCCCCCTCTACCAACCCCATTGCTACCCACACCCTATTATTAAAGGGAGTAATATATTACATTGGCATTTAGTGTGTATAAGACTTGGACACAAAATATGGATGTGGTGGTAGTGATTCCTTGGGCAGCGGTTTTGTAGGTAAAATTGCTATTTGCAAACCGCTATACTTAATAACTACTGTTATTGATTTTTGTGAGTGCTTTACAATAAACAATCAACGAATACGTATTTTTTCATTTGTGTCTTCTCCGATATCCCCGAGGGGCTTATCTCGTGTGTTATGCCTCCTAAAATAATAAAAAATGTTTTTACACCTGTATACCATTCAATCTCTATGCGAGTAGTAAACAAATAAAATTACAAATACAAGTTTGTAAGTAGGAAGAAAAGCCTTCTCATCAAATCTGTTACTCATAAAAACCCACGTTTCCTAACTAAACATCAACATAATAAAAATTTGCATTAATAAAAACTATTTTAAATGAATACTTTTTAATTCTCATGTCATATAATTACAACAGTATTTATTACATCATTTGATTAATAAAACTTATTATAATGCGTGGAAAGATACGGCAGATATAATGGCAAAATTTAATAGAAAAATTATATCATTATGAAAGTTTAATAATATTCATTCACTTACAGTTAACATTATAGTTTTCAATTTTATAAGACGGTGTATGATTTTGCATAATAGGAATACATTATTCAACTTTCGATGTAGGTAGTTGGTATGAAATAAGAACTTGCTTTTCTTAAAGTCGTACTATAAAGTAAAAAATAATGTGTAATGTATTTACCAGACACTTTTCTAAAGCCGTAAATATCACTCGTACTATTAATTTTTAGGTTGAATAATTAATCCCCCATATTTTAATTTCGCAATGTTTCAATCAATGTCCCCTAAGATATCTAACTATACTGGTTATAACAGATTTAAATTTGACTTCCTTCTTTTAAATTAATTTTGGTAATACATCCTGTTTTAAATGAATACAAAAAAAATCGTTTCAGGTATTATAAATATCAGAATACACAATAAGAGACGAATGTGCAAGTGGTCGAGGAAGCTCTAAAATGAATCATAATTTAATTAATATAAATGAGTTACATCATCGGCAAGAACGTTTCTAGTGAAGAATAATATGAATTTTATGTAATAAAATTAACTTTATAGAGTTATCATTATGATTAGCACACTCAACAGTAATCAGTGCCCTCTCTCAAATATATTTTTTTATTCTATTTTCTAACTCTGTAAGATAATAAAAATTTAATTATATAAGAAGACATTGATGATTATAATTAAGCATTCCTATATTTATTTATTCTAAAAGTTACTGAAGCATTTTGATAAAGCGAAATGATTTTACTTATCCATAAAGCAAACGGTGCGCGATGTAGAAACTAGTAAACAACCTGGTTTTTTCTGCAATTTTTGAGTTGAATTGAACGCAGCTGGAGGCTTGGATGCTACTTTTTTAGATCATATTTTCCGGAAAACAAAATATTGTGTATCTTAGCCATCTTTGTAATTTTTCATTAATATCTGCATTATATCTAGTTGATCAAATGTAGTATTCAATAAGAGGAACGAGTTACATATCTACGATCCAAATTATGGTGGGGCAATAGAGCGTCAGACCTCGATATCTCGAGTTCTACGACAGCTAGAAATTTTTTAGAAAATTGCAAGTAAACTAGCTAAAAAAGTCTATAACTGGAAATTATTTTCGAACATACGGGGCCAGCCAATACGAAATTACAGGACCAAGTGCCTTTTTTTTAATGGAATGCTATGTATATCAGTACATTTTTTGAAGCCTCTTTCTAGGCTCAATTCATTCCTATATTAGCGTTGAATATCTCCCAACCACTTGGATGTAATGAATTTTTTTGTTGAAATAATGCAATCTGCAGATGGATATTTAAAAAATCACCACAGTCACAATTATGGGTTTTAAGAAAAACTTAGTGAATATCAGTTACGAGATCTAATTAATGTTTTTGAACCATTTTCAGTTCTTAAAAATGTCCAGGGTGGCCAAAAGTTATTTTTCAATTAAGAACATTATAAATTGAATTTTCTCAATTTTTTCAAATGGAACACCCTGTATATTTTTCGACGATGTGATGTAGAAATGAAAAACGAACATTTTTTGTAAGTACTTCCCTAGGGCTAATTGCAACCATTTTCGTTTTATTGAGCAATAATTACAAAATTCAGAAATAAACTTGAAAAAAAGAGGTTTCTTCAAATAACTAAAGTAGAAAAAATCATAATAAATGTTCCACGTTTCCCATTTTGATTGACACATTTCTATGCGCTTTTGAAATGAGGTCCCACTGTTCTTAAAACTGCCAGTGTCATAGATGTAAAGGCAATTATTATTCTTTCCTTCATATTTTGTACTGTTGTTGGTGTGTTTCTATAAGCAATTTCCTTCATGTCCCATAAAAAGAAATCCATTTTTGTAAGATCTGGGAATCTAGCAGGCCATTTAGTGGGTCCATTTCTTCCAATCCTTTGATTAGTGTAGGTATTATTTAAGTGGTCTCTAACTGCATGTAAATAATGTGGTGGAGCACCATCTTGCTGAAGCCACATCATATTTCGAATTCTTTCATGGAGATTTACCAGTAATTGTGGCAGATAGTTTTCCAAAAAATGAAGATAAATAGCTCCAGTCAATGTACCATCAAAGAAATGTGGCCCTATTACATGTTCTCCAATAATTCCTCCCCAAACGTTTATAGACCATTTGTGTTGGTTATCAACTTGCATAAAAAAGTGAGGATTTTCCGAAACATAATAATGGAAATTGTGTCTATAAGCAAATCCATTTCTATGAAAAGTTGCCTCATCACTGAATAAAACAGTATTGAAGAAGTTGACATCATGTTGCATTTCACCTCTAGCCCAATTACAAAATTGTAGGCGCTTCTGAAAATCGTCATCAGATAATTCCTGGTGCATTTGAATATGATATTCGATCCACAGACCGTCTACTTATTCCTACTAATGAGCTCACTTCTCTTTGACTAACATGGGGATTCTCAACGTTGCCAGCACCATAGAAAACTGATTTTCTTCGTTCTCAACACGTTCTATTCTTTCACTTTTTTTATATTCGACATTTCCAGTTTCCAGAAATCTATCGAGAAGGTTTGGAAGCTGCTAACATCTGGAATCCTTCTTTCAGGATAAGGTGATAAATTCTATTAGCAAGTAATCAATTTCTGTCTGACTCGCCTAAAGCAAAAGTCATGTGTCTACAAGTTCCGCTTTATTAAAATTCATATTGTAAAATTCTAAATATTTTAAATTCAATAGTGTGATAAATTCTCCTTTGTACACGACAATTTATACCAAACTGAGGTTTTATTGCTTGTCGAATAACGAAAACAGCAAAAAATGTACAAAAAAACATTACAGTAAAGGACCGGTTAAATACTATTTACTCATTTCAATGGATTGGAAGAAATGGTCCCACTAAATGGCCTCATTTCAAAATTGCATAGAGACGTGTGTCAATCAAAATGGGCAACACGTCGAACACCTATTATAAAAAATTTTAATGAATTATCTGAGGGAACCTCTTTTTTAAGTTTATTCTTGAATTTGACATTTATTTATAAAACGAAAATGGTTGCGATTAGCCATAGGGAAGTACTTACAAAATATGTTCGTTTATCATTTCTACATCGCATCGTTGAAAAATATACAGGGTGTTCCATTTGAAAAAAAATTGAGAAAATTCATTTTAAAATGTTCTTAATTGAAAAATAATTTTTGACCACCCTGTACAGCCTTAGGAAATGAAAATGATTCAAAAACATTAGTTAGATGTCTCGTAACTGTATTCACATAAGTTTTTCTTAATACCCATAATTGTGACTGTGGTGATTTTTTTAGTATCCATCTGCATTATTGCATTATTTCAACAAAAAAATTCATTACATCCAAATGGTTGGGAGATATTCTATGCTAATTTAGGAATGAATAGAACCTAGAAAGAGGCTTCAAAAAATGTACTGATATACATAGCATTCCATTTAAAAAAAGGCACTTGGTCCTGTAATTTCCTCTTGGCTCGCCCTGTATGTTCGAAAATAATTTTCAGTTATAGACTTTTTTTATCTAATTTACTTGCAATTCTTTAAAAAATTTCTAGCTGTCGTAGAACTCGAGATATCGAGGTCCGACGCACTATTGCCCCACCCTGTATATATTTTTCAAATTACTATTAAGCTATGTTATGCTTATCGTTTTAGTTCAATGTTTAACGAAAAAAAAAAATAAATTTAAAAAAAATTGTATTTAAAACAAACAATAAAATAAAGAAAATTCTATTATCAAATCCACCTTATAGAATTAAGAGTTGGATTTTCAACTTTATAATTTGTTATAAGTTAGAAACCTTATAGCTTATAAGCCCTCCAAAATTTGACTTCAAATTTAGCACGGTATTTTAATTTATGAGGGACATGTTCCACCAAATGAGTTGCATATTGGCCTGTGAAGTTGAGATATATAATAAATATTTAAAAAATCAACATTTTTTTAGCTTTTACTTTTTTTCACGTTAAATTAACCTGGATAACTTTTACAGTTCAAGTTTTATTCGAAATTTAATTGCGAAGAAGCTTGATTTTCTCAATGTGAAAAATTCAATCGCAGATGTTCGATAAGAAAATGAGGAAAAACATACTTCAAAAAATAAATCGTTAAAATGTTCCATATGGTCCTAAAATTTTGCCCACAAATTCTGTCTCTCAGTATACATTCACATATCCAATTATCCAGACAATTCTGTCATTTGCAAATTCAAAATAAGAATTGGATTCTAAGTGAATTGTATTTTATAAAAATATTGTTGTTTATTGTAGGCTTCGTATGATTCAATTAGAGAAAATATTACAATAACTTTCAAATCATTGATTCGTTCGCCTGCGCATAACTAAAAAATTAATTTCATTATTTATGATTGTAAATTGTTACAAATTATGAATCAGGAGTTAGGTGCGGTCAATAACAACCTTTAATTGCTAAGAAAGAAACTGATTGTGCAATTTAAGACTTTCTGTTTTTTATAATTTTCAATATAAACCACAAAGGTAATGTTACGATCTGCTTGGTATTTCTATATTCCTGAGTATAATACTACTCATAACTATGACACTTGATTTTATGTAGCACTATATTTTTATCAAAAATATCAAATAATTTTAAGAGCCGCGTAAGAAAAAATAAAACGAATTAGAGGTTTTATGAGTTTTATTGAGATATATTTCTACAAGAAATTAATTGCTAATGAAATTTTCACAGTAGATTTCCTGAGCCGCTATAGGTTTGGGAAAAATGCCATTTGGTGCCAAGATAAAGGAACAATAATCTAGGTTTCTATGTATTTACTTTTTGAATTTCTGTGTTTATAACTTACATACAACATTTTAAAAAAGAAAAAGAGAATCCATAGAAACCTGGATTATTTATTTGTTTGTTAGTATCAAGTAAGTAACTTTTCTTAATTTTCATAAATAACTGAATGCGTGTGGATTTATAATTTTCTTGATTTCTCAGATTTTCGAATTTCAGGAACCTGTAGCTGTTTGGCAAATTCATTGTGAAAATTCTATTTTTCGGACAATTTTTGCAAAAATATATGTTAACAAAACTCATTAATCGACCACTACTTAGTTTTACTTTTTTAATTTCAGTGTATATAACTTGCAAAACAAATTTTAAAAATAATTTAAAAATAATTTTCATTAATGAGCCGATATGCTAGGATTCTGACGAAGTCTCTCTCTAGTGTTTTTGAGATATAATCTAGTGGATGAAGCAGTTTAACAAAAATCAATTTTAGTTCTTATTAATTTAAAGCGAAAATCTGCTAATGATGATAAAGATGAAGAACACGTACTGTACTAACATTACTACTTTCTTAATCCACATGCATATACAAATAAATACTAACAGTAATTAAAGGTATATTTTGAAGTACATGTTTTTATTTTATCGTTATAAAAATAAATGATATTTTTTCTCCATGGTATCGATATCTTATAGTCATTAGTCGCTTTTACTAATATGATTTGCCATAGGATCCTGTCGGTGACTAATTAGATTTTTTTCTATACCCGCATTCCTTCCCGACAACACAGTTTATAAAATTTAAAGTATGATCGGGCCTAGTTTTCTTAGTTGAGTATCCACTAATTGTTTATAAGTCTATGCAACCACATTAAACTCTCTTGATTTTATGGTTGCATATTTACTCCATGCTACCACTGGCGTATCTAGGTATTTTTAGTATAGGAGCTAGCGCTCCATTTTTTTCGAGTAATTTTATAATGAATAAATTTCGTTTTTAGTAGTTGATTAATATTCAACAGTCAGCAAAATGAACGTCAGTTGCCGCACCCGCGAGTATTTTCATACTGTGCCAAAATTTATGAGATGATTTTTTATATCATTTTCAGCAAAAGAATAATAGTCAGTTGTATTGAAGAGAGGGGATTATACGTCAGTGTCGTATATGAACCATGTCGAAAATGTTCAAGTATAAAATCATTTTATACCTTATGAACTTTATGCAGCTGAATTTTTATACTTTTAAAATAATAGAGAATTCGTCAGCTGTATTCATAACGGGGGGCGCTTAGTGCATCTGAGCGTTGCATAGTCACTTTGACAAATGAACTTACGATTTTAACATTAAAATTACTCTCAGTTAGTTTAACATAAGTTATGCCACTTTAGGCTGTGAATAAAGATTTTTTTGATAGATTTTTCATACTAATCAAGTTCGTGTCGGTTTTAAATTATATTATTGTGTACTGTAGAATCAAGAAATCTTAAAGCTGCGCATGTTCCACTACTCCAACTTAACCACCGCCCCCCCCCCCCCAAAGATTTTTTCAAAGCTTCCTGGTAGAATTGACTAGTGAGTTTACCCTAATCGAGTGAGAGAAACTTATACAAACCAAAGAGAAACGTTACCATCCGCTGCTTAAATTTCGACTAGTTTATTTAGTTTCTGTTGTGTTGTACTATTGAAACGTGATGATTCAGATTTTTTTAATATTAGATATTTAAATTTTTGATTTTTTTAATAAATTTGAACAATACACAAGAAAGCTTATCTTTACTGGTTCAAAAATTATTAATCGATTTCTTCGTTTAACTTTTCTGTAGTATCTGTTTAATAGTCTTCCTCGCTACTATCATCGGAGCTGTTTATGATGACATTTCGTTCTTGTTAAGATTTTTCTGTATCATTTTCTTTGGCATTCTTTAATGGTTCAATCTCATCCCTTTCGACGTTTTCTGTAAAAAAAGTACAAATTTGAAAGCTAGGTATATCGACATTCCTTTAAATTCAATTTCAATATATTATAATAATATATATAGATATATAGATAGATAAAGGAGCTGGTTATTTAGCCTTTACCACCGCGACCTTTCCAGGTCTATTGTGGTGCTCCTAGAATACATTCCTTATAGTACCTCATCCAGCTTTGTCCTTTGTGCTAGACTCCATAGCTTTAATAAAGGCACTTTTGTATTGCTGTCCGCCGTTGGTTTTTCTTCTCCGAGTACTTGGAACCTCAGTGTCGCCAGGCCTTCACAGTGGCACAATACGTGAACTGAGGTTTCCTCTTCTTCTTGACAGAACCTGCATGTTGCGTCCTCTGCCAGGCCCATTAGACTCATGTGTCTGTTGAGCCGGCAGTGCCCAGTTAGAAGGCCTACTACTACTCTGATGGCCTTCCTATTCTGGCTTAGTAGATCTTCCGTAAATTTAGCTCAACGTTCCTTAATGAACTCTCTGGCCTGTCTCTGTCTTGGGAGATTCCTCCACCATTCCAGAGATTTATTTTGCACCCATTCCTTAATGGCTGCTCGTATGCATGGCTTTGCCACGCCACAAAAGGGCTCGGGTCCTATTTGGACTTCAAGTGCGCCTTCTTTGGCCAGTTGATCAGCATTTTCGTTTCCTCTGTGTCCCTCGTGTTCTGGTACCCATGCGAAGGTCACTCTGTTCTGACTTCCCAGCTCTGTAAGGGCCGTCAAGCAGTCCCACACCAATCTTGAGTTGATTTGCATGGAACTGATTGCTTTTATTGGCGCTTGGCTACCAGAAAAAATGGCAATCGACTGGTTAACAGTGCCTTGTCATATTATGTCCTATAATAATATATAAGAGAAAAAGTACCTTCAGGATTCTCATCGATGATCGTTACGGGAGTTATTGTCGGTGGGACTTGATCACCATCAAAGCACTTGAAAGTGTATTTGTTATTTTCTTCCCTCCATCCATGGTCTAAGGGTGATAACTCTGATTGAAGTGACTGATGAGCATGACTCCAATGATGTGCTACAATCTCGACTATAATATGATGCGCGTAGAATGTATTGATACATTTGCAATTGACATGGAGGAAATATTGCTCCGTCAATTGTATTTTTAAGCATAAATCTCTCTTTTTTTCATTAATTTAATAGGTTTTAATGAATGTTACTACTCGTGCTGTATTTACATTGCCGTTTGATTTTAAACCATACATTCTGCTCATAAATTGTTCAATATTTTTTGGAAATTGATCTATATTACAGTCGTGTATATTTGAAGTGTCTGGAAATGCTTTAATGTAGGATTCTGATTGTCTTAAAATGTCAAAAGATTTTTTTCCCTCTTCTATAGAAAGCGTGATTGAAATCACATACTGTAAAGGCATGAAATCCTGGCAATGATGCGCTGAAGTTAGGTCCAAGTGCTCGATACAACCTTGATGTAAATTGCTCTGAATATGATTCAATTTCCTAACAGTGTCATTAAAATATCTGTATCTGAACATCTTATTATTATGTTAGCATCAGTATCCAATTGATAAACGTATGGAATACTATCTTTGTATTCGCTTCTTCATGAGCTGCACAATTGAAATTCTGCTCTACACTTCTCACGATTTTTTTATCGTGTTTTTTATATTTGTAGCATATGCCATGATTTATATAAATTGTTTTTTCTCGCTATAAATGGAGGCATGTAATTATTTTCCCAATAATTGCAAATAAATTGAATAAAGGCCTCTTTACAATAAATATTTTTCAATTCGTTGGCAAAATTAATAGTGGAACGTTCGCATTTTAAAATTTCTTGGTTCTACAGTACGCAATAATATAATTTATAACCGACACGAACTTGATTAGTATGAAAAATCTATTAAAAAACTCGTTATTCACAGCATAAAATGGCATAACTTATGTTAAATTGATATAATATTGATTAAAATTGAAAGATCGAGTAATTTTATTGTTAAAAAATATATAAAAACCGCCGTCGGCTGAATGTTTGTGGATGGAAGAATCGTCAGTTCATTTGTCAAAGTGACTATGCAACGCTCAGATGCACTGAGCGCGCAGCATGTTTATGACGCTGACTGACGGTCTTACCCGCGTTATAAATACAGCTGACGATTTTCTCCATTATTTTAAAAGTATAAAAATTCAGCTGCATAAAGTGCATCAGGTATTAAATAATTTTATACTTGAACATATTCAATATGGTTCATATACGACACTGAATCCACTCTCTTCAATACAGCTGACTATTATTTTTTTGTTGAAAATGATCTAAAAAATCGTCTCATAAATTTTGGCGCGGTATAAAAATACTAGTAGCATAATTTTTTTTACGACTTTAACATGCCGTCATCTTTAGCTCCACCGCTACTAGATTAGCTGATGTTCAGATCGCTTATTAGGGGAAAACTATTATTATGATTTTCAGTCGGTATGAAATGACCTGTCCAAATACAGCGCTATCTCCCGGACTATTTGTTTGGGGGAAAGGAGAAAAATACTTATGTTTGTACAGAAAAATCAACCTTACTAGTTGAAGCAGATTCTCAGACAACTTTTCAAAACTTCAGTAGTCCTTGTTCTGTACGTGCAAACCAAGTTATTAATCGAGTTATTAATTTAAGAAACTTTTTTAACATACATAGACTGTGAACGTCAGAATTGAATTACCCCCATTTAAATTGAACCAAGTGCTACATATATGGTGATCGTTAAAAACGTGCAGGCAAGCGTGCATACATATTTTGTAATGATTCATTACTTTGGATGAAATTGTCACTGAAGTTTTTCTTAAGCTTATACTGACAGGTACAACATGTAGAATTTCTCGAGATTACAATATACGTGTCTTATATTAGAAAAAACTCTTTAGAGCAGAACAATGTGAAACTATCAAACTGCATTAGGCCTTAGAAAGCAAACATAAGTGTAGTAGCTAGTGGCCAATGTACTGCAATCATTTCTTCTTCTTATTCAGACAAATTTCCGAAACTGTCGAGAAACCGCGTTTCAAAAATTTCAACTTTGTCTCGCTTCAGTCTGATATCGGCAGCTGTCTCAGTCAATACATTCTAACCATTCAGCTTAATGCTGAAATAGTGAAATGCTCACGTTTTCTATTGGTCCAATATTGAGTTTTTTTATATTGAGTTAAACTTTTCAGAATGATACACCAATATTGATCCAATATTAGGTTCTACTTGGGTCGTGTGCAATACATTATAAGTAATTACCTTCTCTTATGTCTGCGAAATCCTGCCATTTTAATGAGAGGAAAATGAAATTATTATTTATACATGTGTACATAGAAGATTAGGTACTTATCATTTTAAACTTTTATGAACTCTGTAATAAAAACTGACGGCTATAGATGTATCGGTCATTGACGTAAGCCACTGACGTTAAGCGAAAACCTTGAACCAGTTTCTTACACTACACACACTTTCGATTTTCGAAAAACTGATAACTGTTAAATAAAGTTTAATATAAAATTAATTATATACGCGTTAATCGTCCATAAAATGATCATATTTATCGAACGGAAGTGTTGTTTTTTAATAGCAGACCGTGTAACTTTGTTTCATTTATTCACTAGATCGATGTAATGAAAAGTACATTTTATCACTTCTGCAAATATACCAGATATTGTGGTTCGGCATTATCCTTTACCAGTGCATCTCGCTTGCAATTTCGCGACACATTGTATTTTCAGAATGAGCACGGATAGGATTAAAGTATGGAGAATTGTTAGCCGCAATTGTTTGCATACAAGCCGGCTTGCCTATAAGAGGCAGATTGCGGAGAGCAACTTTCTTCCATTGTTTTGTTTGAAATTAAATTTTGAAGTACAATAAAGAGGGTTGATTTATAATTAAATCTTCTGGCTATGTGGCAAATGCTATACGCCTGACGTAGAAATTTGAGATGAAATGTTTTCGCTTCACAAGATTCAATTTTCGGAAATTGGAATGTATATTGGAAGTAAAGATATCTTGGAGTTTATTATTCTCTGTGAAGACAATTGTCAAGTGGTAGAGAAAGAAGAAACATAAACAGTATTAAAGTGTGCTTATTGAATTATAAAATTATTGTGCTATTAAAATTCTTAATATATCTACAGGGTGTCCCTCAAACGAATGGACATAGAGCAACTACGTGCAGATCACGTCAGAATATAACAGTTTAAGCTAAAACCTCTCTATACCTTTATCCTGAGTTTATAACCCTCGAAAGCATCTTAAGATTGAAATTTTTTTCATCCATCCTTTAATATGCAAAAATTGTATTTCGTGTTATGAAGAACTTAATTTTGCTATTTTTTAAACATAATATCTCACTAGTAACGAGGCTGGTAAAGATTAGATTCTAAATAACGCTAGAGTTTGTATAGGTATAGAAACCTCCAGAATTACAGTGCAGCCAAAGAAGACAATAAAACCTTTACGAACTCAATATTAACGCCGGTGAACCATTCGGAATGGTGTCATCAAAAAAGCCAAACCTGTAAGGTAAGTGATTCAATTTACGAGCTAAATAGTGCATAGAGTATCGGTATTTTAATGAAGCCGTAAAGTTTTTATTGCGTTTTTTATCTGCACGATAAAATTGTAAACGACGATACCTAGGATACTGGTATTATTTCGTGTTAATATTTACTTTCAAGCCTTTAAAATTAAATTGAATATTTCTGACGGTAGACGAATTAGATGGGTGACCATTTCAAGGGAGGCGTTCTCGCCTCGCATCTTCCAGTGGCTTCTATATCAGTGTATGCGCGGAAGCTATGCAATCTTAGGCGAGGATTGTGTAGAGGATATATCATCCTTCGGAGGGGATGTAAAGGCGTCGACTCCTTGTCTATTAAATGCTAGGCAAGTAAAAGATTCCTACTCTTCGAAAGAGAAGAGGTTCGGCAACATTCCTGGTTGGGGGTAGCTCGTCTACAGGCGTCGGTGTTAGGCTGCAGTAGCTGAAATAGGCCGACGTTAAATAAATGTTAAAAAAGTAAAGACAAAGCGGCTTTTGAAAAAAATTGTTTTCTGCTATTATTGAACACACCTCAAACATTTCACTAGCGAAATATATAGATAATGTCACCAAATAATTTTAATAAAATAATAATAATAAAAATTCTTTATTGAGTATAGACTTAAATAACCATCAACCGAAGTTCTTCAGCCTGTTTACAAAGATATGTGAATATGTGTAACTGGGGCGAGCGTAGGTGCGTCTTTATCGTACAAACATTAAATATACACATATATGAGTAAATATGTATGCGTATACCTTTGTGGTGCGCTTAAGTTGCTAATACGTTCCCACGGGGTTGGTTCTGGATATGTTCTGCATCTTTGTATCTGTTGGTTTCTTGTTTTGTATAAGAATCATATTTTTTTCTATTGTCTTTCTCTGTTTTTGGCAAATTTGGTCGACAATTTTGATAGTATCCTTGAAATCTGTCCTACGTTGGTGACCTGATAAGAGATCATTGGTTATGCGGGTTATCAAGTGGATTCCAACACCAACACCAACAAGAATGCAGACGTAAACGTATAAATGACATGTACGTACGCGTAATAATACGTTTGTACTTACGCCTAACGTAAACTTGAGTATTCGTACATGTACCTAAAACATATCGTATCGAACCGATGGCGTTGGGACCACTGATTACGCCCGACATTTTATCATTGTAACTGTCAAAGGTGCCATATTCACATTACCGCCTTACTTTTGGCCTATTTACAAAACTATACAATATAAATAGAACAAAGACACCAATGAAAAGTTTTAGGTTAAGTGTGATACCTTTATTCTTATAAGTCAAACTACGAAAGTGTTTGCTTCTAGAAATGCAACTTTTTACTTTCCTCCCATATACGTAGTATATAAGGAAAGTATGGTGATCGTGCAAAAATTTTATTTTGAGTTTTTTATGGATTTACACGTTTTCAAGTCTGCCGTTTGTGGTCGCTCCTAGACCCCAACTACTGAATCGATTCTGTTCAAATTTTACATGTGTATTCAAGAAGGCCACATCTCGAGGCGAAATCGCAAAATCGAATAGGGGGGGGGGGGAGGCAACCCCTAAAAACAGAAAATAATTTTTTTTTCTCTAAAACGGCTCTAACGATTTTGATTAAATTTGACTAACGATTTTGATTAAATTTGACACATAAATACTCTCTTAGTACCAGCATAAGATGACATAACCAGTTGCTCCCAAAAAAATTCAGGGAGGGGTGCTACAGACGGTGAGCTTTAAAGAATTTAATAATTTTTTATCGAAAACACCCATTTCGATCAGGGGAAACAAAATTCCAACTAAAAGATGCGTGAAGTACTTGGGGGTTAGACTGGACCAACGACTGACGTTTAATACCCATATAAATGAGACTGTATGGACGGTCTATTCCCTGTCCAGGAGCCTGTATCCGCTTATGGTCAGGGGTAGCAGACTCAACAGACAAAATAAAAAATTGTTGTACACAATGGTGATTAGGCCGTCCATCACATATGCGGCGCCGGTGTGGTGCAGCATATCGGCCACGACAATGAAAAAAACTAAAAGTGCTCGAGCACAAATTTATGCGCTTCATTTCTAATTCTGGAAGGTACACCTCCCTCAGAGACGTATACGCACGTTGCAACGACATAACCCCGATAGCGGATTACGTCCAGCAGATCTCCCAAAATTTCTACTCCTTCAAGCTGGGCGATAGTCCGCTAACAAGACACATAACACAAATTAGGCAGCATAATGCCCCATTTCAGATTAAACACCCTTTACATTTTTGTCTCTAAATTCATTTCGCTTCACAATTTTTTAGAAAATCAAAACATACAACCCAAATTTTTTAAAATCAAAGTAGACCAGCCATGCGCAACCCAGCATTGACTTATCTCCCGGAATGCGCCTCGTTCAAATTGAGGTGCTGGCGTCAGATACGAAATTAAAAGTGATCAGTGCGCAAGTGTTTTAATTTAGTATGTAGTTTTTATTCGGTTTTGTTAACTTTGTTCTTTAAACATGTTCCTAATTTTAACACCTTTTATAATCCGTCTGCGACAGAAGGAGCCTAGGTTTAGTTGTTTTAATTTTCTTTTTAGCCGAACCAGTCCCACTCCGCCCGGCCATGCAATCTGCCACCACATTAGCGCGGTGGTTGCACGGTCGGACCCGGTGTGGGTTCTGGGGAGGTACTTTTTTATATTAGAATAAGAAATAAAGTCTTATTGATTGGTTGATGACCGAATACATAAAGACACATATTCGGAGTTTCTTTTATCATCATGTAAATTTTATTTTGCACCACTGTGTGCATCAAATGAAGTAACTAAGCTTGGTCAGCTAATAGATAGAAATAATAAATACGTAAGCCCAGAGCTCAATATGATTTTTCAGCATGTAAACTAAAAAATATTGTCTTTCCGTATTTACTCCGTCAAAAATCACAATGATAAACTCGTTAAGATGAAAATAAAGTATTTATATTATCTACGATGTTTGTAAACATACTTCTATTTATATCTTGCCATTAATTCAAGTTATTCCGAAAACGGGTAGTATCTCATTTCAGTTTTAAAGTTCCTTGTTCCCGTTTCTGCAATTAAGTTTGTTTTCACCAGCTGCTACCTTTTCGTCCTACCAACAAACCCGTTTAGACGGTATATACTTTTCTGTCTAGTGCTGCTGACACAGGGAAAGATATGGTTGTTCCGTTTTTATTTTGAATTGCGGGGTTTTTTATTAAAATTTCAAGAGATTATTAATGTAGGGTAATAATAATAATAATTTATTATTCGAAAGACCATATTGGTTTAGGATTAGTCACAAAAAAATTTGAGCAACTTACAGTGAATTAACTGGTGTCATTAGTGCTTAAACTTAGATAAAAAGACAAAAACGTACATATACAGG
Organism: Leptura quadrifasciata; assembly: GCA_963675555.1. Classification (NCBI taxonomy): domain Eukaryota; kingdom Metazoa; phylum Arthropoda; class Insecta; order Coleoptera; family Cerambycidae; genus Leptura; species Leptura quadrifasciata. The sequence goes on from OY776673.1 coordinate 95,212,566, forward strand.
GTGTCCCAATGTTACCTCCTTTTCCTTATTATTTATTTTTGAGAAAGAATTGAGAACATATGCGGACGACTAGCTGGTTTAAGTCGGAGCAGAGAGTCGTGGATCCAGAGTATTCGTAAGAGTGGAGAAACTTACCCTTTTTGATATGTACAGCATAAGCGACATATTTCTGTTTATTGTGAGAAAAGGAGACAGAGAAAAATTGATGTTAAATTGAGCACCATCTATAGTGAAAATAACGAGAAAATAAGTAGAATTGTCTCTTTTTCTCGAATAACCAGTCTACTATAGATCAGACTGAAATTGTTGGTAAGAGAAATAAAAAGATAGTTTAAAATGAATGTTAAAATATATTATATGAATAATAGATAAATCGGTTTATAAAGACTAATTGAAATTTTAAAAATATATATATATATATAACAAATTTATACCAGGATCCTAGATTGACTATTATTGTTGAGGTGACTGGTTCTGGGACAGCAATCCAGGCCCACAATTGTCTCTTGTTGCAAGAATGTAGTCTAAAGGTTTCCTTGGCAATTTACGTATCTTAATGAAATGGAGTGAAAATTGTAGGAAAATGAACCAACTTTTGAGCTGTGCAAAAGCTATGCAGAAATGTATAAGTATATATATGCATAAACATAAAAGTACATATAAATATATAGAAATATATAAGTATATAAAAGCATATATAAGTATATAAGAATTTAAGCTGATTTCGTAAACTATAAATTGCCAAAAAATGAAAAAGAAAGAAAAGAATATTTTAAAACCATGTGGTACATATAGTATTTTAACTACTTATTAAATTAAAAAGAATTGACCTTAAATTTAAATTTATTTTAAAAATAATTGAAATTACATCAAAGACAAAATTGAAGATTAATTAAATTTTAAAAGAGTAATAAATGAAATTACCTGGATGTTATTGTTAACGCGGATATAAAAATGTAATATCAATTACTGAAGTCCACAGTTAAAATTTATATACGTTCGAATCAGTACAAAGGCTGCAAGCAAATGATTTCCTAGTGAGTTTTACTGATAACGTAAACTGCAAAATAATGCTACCAAATAAGCTTGAGAAATCTAATTCCCTAATTAAATTGAAAGCTATAAAATACAGAAATAGTACAGGAGTACAGGTATGGCCATCTGTCAATGGTTGAGTTAAGCGCAACAACTTGCAGGTCGCAAATTCTACAAGTTCCTTTACTCACAACTAAAATAGTGGCATATAATCAATAAAAGGAATCTATAATAAAAGTTTTTATTACTTCCATACCACAGCTGATTTGCCCTTGCCTCACAATTCGTAAATACAATACATAACCAAAAATGAGAACAGCTGTAATAATAATAATAGTAAAACATATCGTGAGAACTCAATAAATATATTACATCTTATAGGATATACTGTATATAGTAACGAGAAAATAACCATATGTACTTACATAGTAAACAAAAATATAATAGTACACAAATATGAAAATTGAAATAAAGGTATCTGATGTAAATAAATGTTTTGTAGACAATTGTTTCCTGGGATAATGCTGTATAGAACGGAAATACATAATAGTGTAGAAAAACATGACTGAGTTCCTAAGATATAAAAATATGTACATAAAATAATGTGAAATGGTTTTGCAGTTATACAAGTAAAATTCTGTTAGTTGAAAACAGTTTCACTTACAAAAACTGAATCAAAATGTTACACAGATCGTGCTAAATATAAACAAAACCTAGTTTTTATATAAAACTGTTAAATGGACATAGGCTGTGTAACACGAATAGTGCTTTAAACTCCAGTGTCAGCCATATTAGAAAACTTTGGAAAACTATTTTTTACGGACGTGGCATAGTGTCAAAAGGCGCACATTTTAAAAATATTTTGATATATACAGGGACTCGCTGTAGCGGAGCATCTTCGAGGTCATTTTTTTAAATGGACACCCTATGTATTCAAAAAAATATGACAATTTTTGTCGGAACAAGGTTTAACAAATTAATTCGCTGTATGTATTACTGTTAATTAAGAAGATTTATTGGGAATTACTACAACGACACAACCACCAAATATTGATTATAATTATACGGAGTGTATTTTATACTAGCGCTAATTCAGGACATTTCAAAGTGAATTTTTTCAATTTTTTCAAATGGAATACTGTATATTATTGCAGTTTTGTGAATAATATCATATCATAAAATCGATATTTCCAGAGATATTTTTACTTTTTCATTAAAAACAGTTAAATTATAATACTTTTCATTTCGAACTGATCTAGTAGCCATGATTTTGACATAAAGTGAAAATAATAATTGTTGCATGCATCTTCCTCATTGGGAAATCGTTCCAGTAGAGTCGTGATTAATAAATAAATAGATAATACTAGCCAAAGCTCTGGGCGTCAAACTTCAAACAGAATTTCCGTGCAAAAAAATGCTTTCTACACATTTCTGAATATTCAGCTTGACCTGTATATTTTTTGCGTTTTTATGTACGAATAAAGGCTGACGGTACTCCCAAAGGTTGTGGAAGCAATTTTTACATCAAATTTACTAATTAATTGCTTTGTTTAACGCGTATCACACCGTAAAAATTATGTCTCTTGCCGTTTTTGCCGTGTTTACAGTTTTTTGTGGCCCTATAACGTGTCAGTGTACTGTTATTGTCATACATTCATGCAATAACTGTTTGCGGCAAATTCAATAGAATTGAATTAGGTCGTTGACTAAACAAAATGATGTTATTTGATTAGCGTCATTAAATGAACGTGGCTGAATTGTATAATCATTATTTATGCAGTCTGATGAAAGAATAATATATTTTATTCTATATTTAAATAAATGCTTTGGTACAAAGGCGGGTGTTGAAATCTAGGTTATAATTTCCAGCTTGAATAAGTTTTGTACACCCCCTGGGAGGGCATTGCTTCATATTAATATGAATGCGTCCTATTCTCACCCACTTAAATTCGGGCCAATGCGTAAAATAATATTAATCGCAGGCTTACTTATTCAGAGAAATATAGACTATGATCTACGTCTACGCTAAGTTTTAACACATACGTTTTGGCTTTGCTTTTGTGTCCAAAAAGAAGAGACGGATTTGTTCCCAACTTGAGATCTGTACGAAAATGTTTGTTATGTGAACGCGAACTATCCATATTTTAGGCGTCTGAGTTTTGTTTCACTTTGTAAATGAACTGTTAGGACGTTCACTTGAGGTTCGACTTAGGCAGACGTAAAATACAAAACTTATACTTCTATTTTGCTCAACGGAAATTCACCAAATGATATCAACTGGAATGTCGCTGCACTTGTCTTATATCTAACACTTCTTAATTAACCTGAAAAGGAATATTGTTGGTATAGTGTATTGAAACCGTATAAAAACTAAAAGCCGGCAAAAATAGTCGGCATCTCTTGCGGAGGTAAATAGAAATGCTTGTCATAAGAAAAACAATAAAGAGACGCCGACTGTTTTTGCCGGCTTTTAGTTTTTCGGTTTCAATTCTGGTCGTAAACACTATAATAACTTAGTAAGACAAAATGAAAGAGGATAGAATTCAGGTAAAGTTATATATTGGTCTTTTGGAAATATTTATTAGTAGACAATTTATGTATATGTAGGGATATAAGGCTTATAAGAGTGTCGATCCATACCACACATGGTGAGGATTAGGACTACTCGGACAATGCAGTTTCCTACTACCATCCAATGGTTTACGTTAAAGCAATCGACTGACACCAAAAAGATTCAACTGAAAATTCAATATTTGCTCCTTTGGGCTTTTAGCTTGCCTGTCTTTATACGTATTGGTGGGCACTCTGTTACCGAGTTTAAAAGTGCTTGAATTGCAATAGATTAGAATATTATATTCATACGTTCAGGCAAGGCGGTCTCATGCACTTTGTACATGGTGAAATAGCATGTGTTCCGAATCACTGCGGAACCGTATGTAGACAAATATGGCGTAAAACATTTAATTTTACCGCCAAAAAATGTCTGTTAACTTTGATAAATGATTTAAGAAATTTGGTGTCCACGGAAAATCTCCCTTCAGGGACTTTATTACGGAACTATTAAGTCCGTTTTCGATACAGTTGCTAAATTTACGCCATGGGCATCGCCCCCCCCCGTCTAGGAAATTTCATTGCTGTTACGCAATTTACATCTCGTGCGACATCTTTCGTTGTAGTTACAAAAATTACATCCCGTGGAACGTTCTGCGTTGTACTTACGCAAATCGCGGCCCGTGGGACTTGGTTCATTGCGACCACAAGAATTATGCCCCGTGGGACATTTTTTATTGCAGTTCCAAAAAAAATTTAATTTTTGTTATAGTTTACATTGTTTACAAAAACAATATTTAGCACTCATGTCTCAAGAACTTTCATAGCATTTCCAAAAATATCTTCCGACAGCATTTCTACGTGTCGCATGAGATTCATGAAAAATATTTTCGGCAGCATTAGGTTCCGTATTGAAAAAAATGAAGTTGATGGTGACCCCGAAGAGACGAAACGTCATAATAAAAATTTGCATGCGGCAAGTTATACCAAAGTTAATGGATCAAAATATTCCTATAACTATTTTTTATAATAACAGCGCTAGATAAAAAGAAAAGAAAATTAGCTATTTCGGATTCTACTGTATATGTCCGGAACCAATCGGAATAATTTCAATTTCTATAACCCATTTCATTAGCCTTCCAAATACGAATCTTTTATCCCATTCAACCGACTTTGTAACTGTTATGGTTTGCGAACTAGACTGTTCAATATAAAAAGTAGCTACCCTGTATATAAGAATGAAAAATGTTCCTCTATAATTGACATTATTGTTAGATATTAAATAAAATTTACATCCAAATTTTCGTTAATCATACACCTGACACAGAGGATGTGTCATATGTATGACTCTAGAACTACCTGAACAGTTTTTTTATCGTATCACTTATGAAGACTATAGAGGCTCTCGTGGAACAAATTGTCTAAGGCCAGGTGCGCACTAGCGATTTATAGTCACTCGATTGTTTAATCGCAGTCGCAAAAATATTCGATCGACAAAAAAAGAGCGCGCACTGCGAGCCATAATCGTAACAGTACCGTCTTGAAATGGATTTCGTAGAAACTGCTTGTGTGGTAGCTTTGCTATTGTATAGAAAAACCAGAAAGCAAGCCAAAAAAAGGTACTAATAAAAATTGTTGTGTTTTTATATCTTCCTTTATAGTACTCTAATAAGAATCAAAAAAAGGAAAATTTCGAAGATTATAAAATTATAACGTATTTTGTGAGACATTCAAATAATAAACGGATTGCAACTTCTCTATGCGTTTTAAAGTATAATGTACAAAGCATATTTAGTAAATAGCAGTCTCATAATTACAGTCCCTAATATAATGTTAGTAATATTTATTGCAGATAGCGTTTTACAATTTATTTTACTACTACAAAATTCTTATTATATTATACTACATTAGAGGGAATAAAGTTTAAAAATTCTACTTTCAAACGTTTGTAGCACGTTTGTGTTTCTGCGGAACACAGCACCCTCCATCTCTGTTTCATATCGGAAGTCTCATATCCTCTTCATGTTCTGTTTCAGTCGGCGACAATCGCGTCGCCACTAAAATAGTGCCAGTTCTATTTTTCAGTAGCAACGATTATTTCGTTATTAATGCGTGTATATTCGTTAAAACATTAACATTTCATTTTTGCCACTAAACAATCGCGCGACTACAGATTGCAAGTGCGCGCCTGGCCTAAAGCGTTCAGTATCATATCATTCCACCAGGGCCGGTCATAGGCCCAGGCAACTGCCTAGGGCGCCGCGATATTAGGGGCGCCAAACGCCAACAAATTTTTATCTCGAGTAGACAACTAAAAATAAAATGGTTTACGTATTAAGTAATTAAGAAAAAATTTAAAATCCTACAACACTGTCTGGTATTAATTACATATCTGGCAACAGTCGCTCATGGCGCTAGTAAATTGGGAATTGTTTTTATTTCACGAATCACGGCATGCTGTAACAATTGTGAGTGGTACGACGTGTGACACTTGGAAATTTTGATCCTGTTTGCGTGTTTAGCCGATATTTGAAAATGAAACCATCGCGGATCCCAAGGTACCATTCAAAATTAAAATATATATATATATCTTAGACACAGCAATTCATTCACTACCTGAACGGTTTTGTCAATTAAAGGAGCACAGTGATATTTTTAATTTCCTGTACAGTATCTCGATACCCTTCCAACATGAAGATTTATTTAAATACTACAACAATTTATCAACTGCACTAACTGCTGGCGATAGCTCTGATATTGAGCCGAAGAAGTTCAAGAAATAACAATTCTCTCAGGTATAATAAAAAATACCAACCAAGAAGTGTTATGATCTTGTCAACAAAACATTATTGGTTCTTTTCCAATTTTAGAAATTTCTTTGCAGATTGTTTTGACGTTGCCAGTTAGCGTTGCATCAGAAGAACGGTCATTCTCCAAACTTAAATTAATTAAAACATACCTCTTCGATTATTTTTGTCTCAGGCAGGAGAGATTGAACGGGCTTTCGCTCTTAGCAATAGAAAATAACGTACTCAATCGTGTCAATATTGATGAACTAATTTCTGAATTACTTACTGATCTTGCAAAGCAAGACTGATGCAATTTTAGTATTTATAGTAATTAGTTTTACGAAGTTATTTTGTTATTTTAGTTCATTTCAAATATAATTTTAAAAACAAAGTGCTTGCTTTGTTTTACAAGTTTTACTTTAATGCTTGTTGAATTAATATGATAGATAACTTAAAATTATAACACCGATAGGTAACTGTTTACCGCGTTGCTCTTTGATTTTTTTACAAAACAATTTGAAAGGGGTGGGGGCGCCAGAATTTTACTTTGCCTAGGCTGAAAATAGTTATTGGACCGGCCCTGCATTCCACTCATGTTCGATGTTACTATAATCTACTTTTTTGCTGTTGATTGATATTAAATACATTTCTTGTACGCTTGTTATAAAGAAATAGAAATTTCCCCTAATTTAGTGATATACATCGCCGAGACTTATTTTGCATTGCTCATTAGTTATTGATTTTTCTTAAATTTTTGCCGTATAAATAATATACCATAAATCGCTCTATAATCGGTCATACCCTAGCAGATAAGATACGAATAACGTAAATTTGTTATATTTTCCCTTTGTTTTTTTCCTGTATTTATTTACCTTTTAATATGGCAACTTAGAAGGTGGTTTACTCATTTTTAATAGTATATTGCTGCATTTCTTTCCTGTCGCCGTAAATATTGACGTTTATATTGTCTATATATATAACAAAAGCGTATTTTATGACATGTCGATGAACAATTACTTTGTTTATTTTAGTCATGCTATTAAACATTTACAATTAAAACAATTAATAATGAAATGTTTAACGATTTTCTACCTCTGCAACGTATAGAATATTAATCACCTTAATCTTTGACATTAAAACATAAATGTGTTTATTACTGATTACTGTTTATTCCTATTTTAGAATAACGAATGCAAGAGGAATCTAAATATTTGGCAATAAAAATTTGTAGAGAAAATTACAACAATTAACAACTTGAAGAAAATTGTTTTCTTTTGAAATGTCCTTAAGCTTTTGGGATCACATCAGCTTCTTGAATTAGAATTTTAAAATTTTTTATAGACCAAAAGCTACTTGAATGCCAACGTCTGGAAATAAATCATGCCAACAATTTTTAACCTAAAAGTGCACCTTCTTGCATCCTCGATGTTCTAACCTGTTGATAGTTGTTTCTTAGTCAGTTATTTAAATTTACTTATAGCATTAGAATTGTTACATTCAATTAATATACCTCCATTATTAGATTTTTCACTTTAGAAATCTGAATGGTTAAATTTAATGGATTATTGCTGTCACTCACATTTTGTATGAGCATTATGTTGTTCAGAGTTTTTTGGATTAATATTACCCTGTATTTGTTTTCAACTATGTGAGAGTAAAAGGAAACTGGTTCTGTTGATTTATCAGGTAAAGATAATTAATGAATTTTCTCATTAGCGATTTTTAGAATTTAATATTTTCAAATAACTTTTCAACATTGTTCATAACATTCTTCAGTTTCGATTTAACGTTTATCCTTCATAACGTTTTCAAAGTCAGATCTTATTTTATTCCATTATTTGTATCATCAATGAGGACCTGGAACTCTTGGTTTTAAAATATTTTAAAAACGTCTGGAGCAATTCTAGTACATATCGTATACTAAGGTCCACAAGGACCAGAGCAATAAATGGAGATATTGTTTATTTCCTATGACAAATCTTGAACTAAAACAGTTTTTCGTTGTTTTTCTTTATAATTAAATTATGATAAAAGGTTATGTACGTCTCATAATTTTGAAAATATTGTTTAGCAACTCGAGTGTGTAATAATTGCATAAAATCCCGAGACCGACGCGACGGTCCAGGGATTTTATCTAAAAGCTCAAAAGCAAAATGTTGAAAATTATGTGGAAGTACACAATTTGAGTGATTAAACTTAATGAACGAGGGATATATGTAAAGATTATTTCCAAAATAGAAGATAAGGTAGATGCAAAATATAAATGCACAGTGAAACTTTGCCAAAATGAGTATATTTTTTTGATTTGTGTCCATTTTAGGTAGAAATTTTAGATAATTGGTACTGGTATTTCAAACTGTCACCATTGAGCGTTGCTTAACATAGGGCAGCTAGATGAAAAATAGCCAATTATTTTGCATTTTTACGAACTAGTCACACATTTAAACAAGTCACGTGGTACAAATTTCATGTTTCTTGTTGGTTAGATATACAGGGTGTCCGGAGACAAAATAGAAAAAAATTAACTGTAGATTCCTTAGCCCCAATTAATTGAGGTTCTTCATATAACATTTTTCAAAATACCCCCTCGTTCTCAAGTTATAACCCCTTTAAAGGGGTACGTTAAAATTCCAAAAAATATTTGGCATATTTGGCATATCTACTACAATTATTGAACGGCATCTTGCAATTTTTTTTGTCCCCTTGAGTGTTTTACCAAGGGATGGAATGGGCAAGCCATAATAAATTTTTAAATTGTTTCACTTCTTTAATATTATTATTTATATTTAATAAATTATTCCATTAATAAATATATTTGTCAATTTGATTTAAAAAATACGTACGTTTATTATTGCATAAAAGTTGTTAATAAATATTTAGATCATTCGATTATAGCAGGCTACTAAAACCTTAAAAACATATCGTCGATATCAGTAACGAATGAAATGCATGAACGTAAATTTTATTTCTTATCCCGAAAACGGTTGGTAACACGGCATTTTTTAAAGAGAAGAAAAAGTTTTAGAATCAACAGGGGAATCAAAAAATATTTTATTTTGAAATGTAAAATGAATGGATTTTAAAAATATATTAGGGGCTGCTCATTCCACCCCTTGGTGGAGCACTCAAGGGGATGAAAAAAAATCACAAGATGCCTTTCTATAAGTGTAGTATATATGCTAAATATTTTGTTTTTTGGAATTTTATTTTTTCAGTAAAAAAATGAAAATGATTTTAACGTACTCCTTTAGAAGGGCTATAGCTTGAGAACGAAAGGGTATTTTGTAAAATGTTTTATGAAGAACCCTAATTAATTTGGGCTAACGAATCTACAGTTAATTTTTTTCTACTTTGTTTCCGGACACCCTGTATATTGAGGGAAATAACCAATTAGAAAAACACTTTAATTATTTCACCAATTAATGCAGATATAATGATGATTGATATTGCGTTTTTCAAATTTTCTAATTGATTTCCGGTTTTTTTAAATTGTAGTAAACACGAATTTCTCTATGTTCTAAGTAGTTTATACTGAAAAAAGTTAGTATCAACGTTATTATTCCGAGATAAATCCTAAGATAAAAGTTTTTCCACTGTTCATCGAATAATTTATGCACGAACCAAGTCATAAGGTCAAATTAATATAAACAGAGATAATTCTAAGTTTATATCTGCAATTTAAAATAACAATTACTAAAACCAATAATCTATTCCTTTCACAACCCCTAAATTGACTTTTTTGTCACAAATGCAACAGTAAGTGTACATCGACACTGATCTCTGTATACAGTACGGGGATCGCTATTAGGCGTTTATTGAAATCCTATACATTTATGTACATGTACAATATAGGTTAGAATCACGAACTGATTGATATGAAATGGATAGTGGGGGCATAGGCATAACAGCTGGTTGGTCCACAGCGGTTAGTAATGTAAATGTGTTTGGAGGGAAAGGTGTAGGTGACTGATCGTCAAATAAGGAATTTGCGAATTACCACGTGTGATCCCAAAATATTAATTTTTTAAATTTAATTACGGTGGTCAACAAATTATCAAAAGAATCTTTCTCAAAATAAGTGGGGGTGGGTCGATTTTCGTATACTACAATAAATAAATTTATTATATCACACCGTGAATGCCCACCATAGTACCATTTAATTATTTGTACTTTCTCTTTTATCCATTTTAACAGGTTAATATTATTTTGAGTGCAATAGTACTTAAATTTCGTAAGGTTACCTGTGACTAATAAATAATAAACAAATCCATAACATCGACAATCAGCAGCGCCAGCGTACAGCGCATTGGATCGCGTCACCCCAATCACACTCCATTAGATGACATTCTCACCCGTATTGCACATTTACATAAGTGTATAGGATTTCCCTATACGCCTAATAGTGATCCCCGTACTGACAGTTCCTTGTATTAAACATGTAGAAGGTGGGGCTTGTAAAAGGTACTCAGGATTTTCTTGATTTCCTCGCAAAAGGCCTGCATGGACATGGAAAACAAGCGACGGCCTTCGATTGTTTTCATTGTTTTCTAAACTTTTTTTAATATTTTCAACATTTTCTATAGAGTGACTCGCAAAATAACCACTTATTAGAGGTACTGGTCTATAATAGAATATACTAGAATATTTGTTTATTTAACATAGAAATATAATAAGTAATTAGTTGTAATATCAATAAGTATAATCATACAAATAAATAAATGGGTAATTGCATAAAAGCTCGTTAAAGTCTGCCAACAATTGGTAATTCATTAATAGATCATTAAATATGTATGTACGTATACTATGTGAATAAAGAGATCTATTTGTTTTTGCGAAAGGTCCTAAGAACCTGAATGCAAAATATAATACACCAGTTATCCTATAAATAAATATTGGGTTGGTTGAATGTATTTCATAACACGAACAAACATTTATTCCAAATGACAATGATAAAAGGGAAATTTTAGATATTAGTTTATTTAGTATAATGAGCTAAAATATTAAAACAACATAAAATAGAAAAGATAAACTTACGAGACATTTAAAATCATAAAAACATATTTTCTATCTCTTGAATTGAATATGGTCCACGAGTGTTGTTTCTCGGTGTGGTTTACATTGATGAATTAACAAACAGTGAGAATATAACTTGCGTAAATTTAACAAATTTTGCTCTTTGTACTATAGTTAAGAATGATAGGTTTTCCGTACCAAACTTTTAAATACATTTTTTGGATTATTATTAATGGTTTAATGTTAGTTTAATTTGCACCTCCCAAACCAGGGGCGGACTGGGCCATCGCTACAAATCCCGGTGGCCCGCTACAAAGTACGCCGCTGACGCCGGCTATCCTGGAATGATGATACATACAATAATATCTAGCTTTTACGTTTACAGGTGCCAATACGTTACTGTCTGTCTCAAGCGACCCCATACTTATTTGGCGGCTTACTTGTTATGGAAAGTTTGATTGGAACTTTTACATTATGGGCATAAACTATGAGATGGTTAGTCGAATACGTTTCACAAAAAATTTAATAAATAGGTATAGTATCGTTAAAAAATTCCCTGCAATAAAAAATGCAACAGAAACTTTATGACCTCATTAAAGTAATCGTTACTCTGTACTATTCGGCCCGCAAATTGAATCACTTAGTTTATAGGTACGTTGACTTGTTTGATGACACCATACCGACTGGTTCGCCGGCGTTAATAATGAGCTCGTAAAGTTTTTGTTGAATTTTTGATTTGTAGGGAATCTTTAAACGGTACTATATAATATTTTGCGAGACTTTTGACTTTTAGAGTTATTTGAAATAAAAAAGAAAACTCGTAAAAAATACTATTTTCTAAGAGAATATTTTCATTAGAAGTGGGATAAGAAGTAATAAATGTGTTTTAGTGAAGACCACTTTTTAGTTACGTTACGTAGTTAGTATGGTACGAAATACACTTGCCAGACTTCCAAATAAAATATAAATATTCCATTGCTACTTGATTACCGAAGAGTCATTTGGTTACGGAAAGTATTTGTTTAATATCTCAGTTAAGTAATCTTTTATGTAAGTTTGGATTTATGTATGAGTTAATAGTAACTTCAATTAAAATTTTAATTCAGTGTATGTCAAAACTGTTTCTTATTCATGCACTACTAACTAATTTAACAAATATTAATTGTTGTATCATGAAAAGAAATTAATTGTCTTCAGTAGACAAGGAAATACATAATAATAAAACTAATTAGTTGTATTGTGTATATGCCACGCTGCAGCGCAACTGCAACTCAGGTCGCAATTAAGGTGAACTTTTTATATAATAGACACGGTGTTTCATACATCTCATCAGCCAATAAGCAACTGATGTGTACCACAACTAGAAGCAGGGTCTGATCTTATACATTTGTAAGGAGTTGGTTAACGTTAAAAAATAAATAAGATAAGACACAGCTTAAGCTAGTTTTTTTTGTTAGATAGGGGAAAGCTTCCTCTATAACATACTAAAACTCCCAAAAGTTTTCATTAGGGTAAAATGGAAACAAAATGTCCGCCATTTTGAAATTATTGTTTATCTTTGATTAACTCGCCGAGGATTCATTTTATCAAAAAATACTAACAATATTTTTTTTCAGTGGAAGACAAATACATATTTTTGTTCTACATGTTTTTACTTATATATTCAGGAATAACGGAGTTAAGTATAACTATTTAATTCATTAAAATCAAGGTCACTAAAAAAGGCAATTTATTATAATGTACGTTTTCAAAAAAACAAAATTTATTGGAAAACATTTGCTCATGAATTTATTCTTCTTCGACTTCTTCATTGCAGCCATCTTACTGCAGCTGAAACCATAACACTGTCCACTCAAGCCTAGTATTTTACAGAACCAGTTCTTTTTGCAAGAACAATTTTTGCAGCTTCAAAAGATTACTTTTAAAATGTCTCGAGGTGCTACATGTTTTGTAGTTTTGTAGTAGTTTCTGTCCACAAAAAAATTAATATACATTAAACTAGTGCAAAATAAAGATTTTTACCTAACAGTAACAATATTAGAACTGTGGTTGAATCCGAACAACAGCAGCGGCCATAGAAATTGCTTGATTTATTTCAGTCAGATAAACGCGTATGACGTCACATGCTTGCTGAATCGGCAGGTGCCAGATCATCTGTACGCTGCGTTAAGTTTATTACGTGTCGTTCTCGCTAGAACAAAGTTTCAATTCACGGTTCAAGTAACAGTGCCTTTACAATTTAGAACGTCAAAAAAGAGTTTGTTTATTATTGTCAAATATGGAGGAGGGTTTCCAGAAAGGAGATTATTCACATAATTTGTCGAACGTAGACGTGATTTTGGTATCCGATTTTCTTTTAAAGCACAGATAAATACGACTATGACAACTATCGGCAAAAAATATCCGGCCCGTCCTAGCTCATGACAGTCGCCAAGACCGCGTAGCAGGAGCGTTTTCTAACTTCGACTCGTTGAGGTAATTTCTATTACAAATATCGCCCAAAGTAAATGACTACTTTTTTTAAACTTCGTAGGGGTTTATAACACCCTAAATCTATCATTTCCAATTAAAAACTAAATTTTATGAACAGACCTATTGGAATAGTTTATCCATTTTATGTACATTATTATGAATTTATTAAAACAAATTTAATCGAACGATTGTACCTGAAAATAGATCCTAAAGAGATATTCTTTAGGAATGGACCTGGAAAAAAGAAAATGGATATATTCTCATTCAAATTAAAAAAGATATAGCACCTCAAAACATTTTGAAAATAATTTTTCGCAACTGCAAACATTGTTCTTGTAAAAAGAATTGTTGCTGTAAAAGACTAGGGCTTGAGGTGTTCATTAAAATGTGGCCAGGCCAGTGTTATGGTTTCAGCTGCAGTAATGGCTGTAACGAAAGAGTCGAAGAAAAAGAAGAAATTTATGAAGAAAGTATTTTTCAATAAAATTTGTTTTTCTGAAAATACACCTAATTATAATAAAAATTCAGTGCCTTTTAATTTGAATACGCTTGATTTTAATGAATTAAAATACTTCTGAGCTATGTTTTTTAGTTAAATATTGGAATATTTTAAAAAATAACAAGAAACAAGAAGTACATATTCTTCTGTAACTTTATAATTGCCGTGTTCCATGTAAAAAAATTCAAGGTTAAGAGCTATTGTATATCAAACTGTTGATAAGTTGATGAACTGTGCCATCAGTAATTGACCTTCGTAGCGGAAATGAATCGTTGATGAAAAAAACATGTCTGAAAATCAAATGCATTTTTACCGAATCTTGTAAAGATAAAATAATTGCCCCTCAACTGCTTTAGGTACCAGCCATTTTAATTTAAATCCCGATATTTTTTTATAGGTGCTCGACATTTATAATTTACAACAATATGGTTTGTAAACTTGTTGACAGTTACGTACTCTGTACTACATACCTATCATTATTTTGAATTCCATTCATTTCTTATTGTATAAATTATTTTATTAATCATCACGGTTCAGTCAATGCATACTCAACCAGTAACAGCCCAACAATCAGTTTTAGAGTATTAGTGTAATATTTGCTATCTTTGAACATCGTAAAATGGGTTTAGTTTTCTCTTTTACTAAGAAAAATTAGGAACATAATTTCACAAGGAACGAAAGTTAAGTCTAAAGGAAGAAGAACTGACTTTTCATGCAGAGCATGTGAAAATTTCTAAGAGCCATGATTATTTTTGCGAATTTGATTTTCTGTACGAAAAACTTCTTACAAAAAGAAGAAAGGAAAATATATATTTTCTGGATACAGAAGATCATAAAACAGCCACGCATTTTTGTTCATCGTTTTGCTGCTTCAGTCTAAACTTCAATAGGCATGACCGTATCTCGTACATGAGAGCTGCCTTATAAAAATGTTAATTTCTTCATTATGGCCAATGCCAAAAGAATACGTATAAATGGAATATGTATGGAGTGCTTGGAAACCGTATCCCTCATGTGAGAAGTGCTTTAAAATAAGTTTTATCCAGAAATTGTTTGAGTAGCGAGGGAAATATCCGTGTTTGTTTCAAATATTTTAAATATAGGAAGGATCTTATTATATTTTTAATTTTTTTTTTTGTAGTAAGTAAATAATGTGAAAATATACAGTATTCTCTTCGTAATATGCGTTTAATGTTAAAAGTGTTTTCCAAGTGAAAATAGTGGTTATTGGAAAAGTATCCTCTATCCATGGTTTCTCTAGTAGATGCATCAGGAATATTTTTTAATCAATGGTATATACGGTAATTGCTTGCAATTCGGCAGATGCCAACAGCTGATTTCTAACTTTGACAATTAATAAACCAATCATAATATAATGCAGAGTTGTGAGCCGCTGTAATTGTTTATTTGGGGCTTTTTAAAAAAGATATCCCAGAATACTAAAAAATTGATTTCCAATTTATCAATTTCTCGGAAGAATGACTTTTCAATATTATGATAACATCCTAAAAACGTTTTCATTGTTTTGCAATCACCATTTCTTTCTTCAGTTGCTTCTTTGGTGTAATTGTTTTTAAAATCGAAATTTGGATTTGCAGATTCAGTCATTTCTAATGACGGTTCAAATTTGATGTTGGGGGAGTCGAAGTAGAGATGGGTATACAAATTCTTTTTCTCACAAGTAAAAAATAATTTTTTGCTGAACTTTACCAACGTTGTCAATTTTTGAGCTATATCTGTATGTTAAGTGTAGACAAAGACATATTGTACGGGACGAATTTTCGAGATTCGTTTAGTTAGGTATACAAGATTTGTTTAAAAGTTTTTACCTGACTTTGAATGTTATGGTATCTCGAAACATGAACGAGGTTCGACAATCTGCGTCACGTGGTTGGATGGATTTTACTGGGAAATTAAAATTGATATAGAAAAACAATTTTTCATTAAAAAAATTACCCCAAGGGTGGTTCGGAATGCTCAATGAACTATAGGGCCTCGTCGCTCTTTACCTAACACAAGATCCTTGAGATTTTCCAGGGGTTACTTCGGTAACTTAAGAAGCGGTTAAGAAAATAGAAGATTTCTGATGAATTTAAGGTACAATCAAACCAAGGCAATCTCGATCAAGATATTTGGTCGGTTCCATATCAATCGCAACTTTCACTAGTTGTACCTCCCGAATCTCAAATATGACTGGATAGATGAAAAAATTGCAATATCACAACAATTTTTTTATATCATGATTTGGGATTGTTCGTCGTCAGCTTTTCTTCTATTTCGCTGTCATCCTTATTGGTGATTAAAAAACATTATGATTACATGCCTCAAACTGTTGTTGATTTTCAGAGGTACGAAAATTAAGGTTGAAACACAATCAGTATCTTCATAAGCTGTAAATGATTATTATGCACATTTTTTTTAATCAAAAAAATTAAAAATATCTAAATAGTTTGGAATCGAATTTAATTCATGTTTGCAAATACCTAACTACTTGGACTCCAGGCCTCAGGGATTTTTTTTATACTTTCTGAATGTCTGGGTATTTTTTCTGTAAAACGGAAAAAAACAATATTTGTGTTTTTTTTTCTCAAAATTTGAGGGGTTGCAGGGGGAATTTTTGGTGGGAAGTTAAACAAACATTCGGATTCAGCGCTCCAAAAAACATAAAGTAGGCCTATTTCTTCCTGAACTACCATGATTTTCCAGGTAAGGGCACATGGTCTCTCTCTCTATGCCTGGATTATTGACTGTTAGACAAAAGTAATTTTTTATGACACGAACAAAACAGTGTATTTTATCATTTTATGTTCAAGGTACAATAAAATTGCATCACCCCATTATTTTGATCAGTTCACAGCGAATTCAGCCAATTGTTAATTATTTAAAACCCAAAAATTTTTGCTGGTTAATTGGATCTTATTACCAAATAGTGACGCTAAAGTCGGTTAAAAAAAATAAGTTCCACTTACTCCGGTAGTCGGTAACAGCTGAGTAAAATTTTATCTATCGTTACACCATCTCCCTAGATGAAATAAATATATATATATATATATAGAGAGAGAGAGAGACAATATAGCACAGTTTTTTTTTTATTACAAGATACGGGTGAAATTTTATTTGATATTAGAACTTTTACCTAGGTAGAAAAACAAAAACAAGAAAAAAACAACAAAAATTTAGCCATGCTAGTAAATTCGTAATGTAATAAATATAGCGGAATTTTTTACAACGGTCGATCATATACAACACACTAAACGTTAGTATATGTGGTTGCATATGTATCAGAAACAAAAGTTAAACAATTCCTTATAATATGATAATATAAGTCTGTGACCTTCGCGAATGCGATAAGTTAACATTGAATTGTTCTGGGTAATAATAATTATTATAATTATCATGTATTGATTTATCATCATATTTAATTGTTGAATAAAATATTTCAGCTCACTATTAATTTGACACAGATAAATTGTATTGTCCTTGAAATAGTACAATAAAAATTATTGTTACCTTATTTAATGACAAATATGTCATATTTATCCATTTTCGTAATGAAAATTAATTTTACTGCAGAAAAATTATCGTATGTAATTTCTTAACAATTTTGGGATTACAATGCCTAACGATGGTTTGTACTGATAGCTATAGAAATATATTATATTGTTTATAGTACCGTTCAAAGCTTTACTGCAAATAAAAAATGCAACAAAAACTTTACGAGCTAATTATTAACGCCGGCGAACAGTCGATACGGCGTCATCAAACAAGTACATTAAAAACCTATAAAGGTAAGGTTCTATTTGCCGGTAAAATAGTACAGAGAGTAACGGTATTTTAATGAGGTCGTAAAGTTTTTATTTCCTTTTTTGAGTGCACCGTAAATCTGAGCTCGACTATATCTGTCAATAGAAAAGACAAGCAAAAAACCACTAGGGGCACTTTGAGTTGGATCAGAAGTTTTATTAATTACCAATAATTAATTTGAGAAGATCTGCCATCTGTAGGTCAATGGATAGCGGACACGTATAGCTGAGAAGGAATATGTTCTTTTATTGGCACAAAGCGTGGCGGTCACAGTGTCGCGCTTAACTAAGTAATAAACTCTTATACGTAAAAAACGGTTCTCGTTGTTAACTTCTTCGCCAATGGAACGACCATTAAAAAAGAGAGATATAGGTCGAAAAAAAGCCTTGAATTTACTTTAGTCCGACAGTTTTTACTGACATCGTCAATATTATAAAACCAGAAATTCTCAACCACATTATTTATTAAAAGAAATCTCGAAAACTCTGGACTGTAGACCTATATATTTGCATGAGCAAATTTATCCTCCAAAGGTCTCACAGAAATGAGTAATCGACTAAATCGTGTTCCATGAAATTTTTACCCTCATTATTATAACTATTAGTAATTGGTACATAAGTATAAATAAATCTGTTATCCTTTTGTTGTTTTTTTATCGAAAAAATCCATAATAGCTATTATTATACATGCTAAAAATAAAATCAAAAGAGAACAATACTCGTTAAAAAAATATCTTGATCTAACACAGCAAGTTTGTATTTATATTTTTGTTTTTTATTTCTTTTCCTTTTAAAACACGGCCAGTAAGTAAATGATTAATTAGAAATAGACTTTCCAAACGACATCGACTTTACTACAATTAAAGTCTAAAAATAGACTTGGTGGTTTGTTGTAATAATTTGGTCGATCGATTTGTATCGTATTCATACCTATAACTATCTAGTAAGTTGACCGAGAATTCCCTTTTTGATTTTGTAAATATTAATCAATGGTTAGACAGTATAATAAAGTCATTTCATCCACAAGTGAAAGTATCAATCAGCGCATAAGGCGCAGAACATTGTTCATTTCCGTGAATGGATGTAATATCTCGATTTTTGACCTGGGAGCCAGATGTGATCACTAAAATTGCTGTCAAGGGGATTGCTGCAATTTTCAGGAAATATATCATATTGACACCAAAAAACGCCATTTAAAAATCCTATGTTAGATTTCAATTCGAATTTAATAAGTAACATGACCGCTCTGATCGACCCCTCCCCCTGCACCTATTGGCAAATAGCCAGCAAAAAAGCTAGTAAGAGCCATTTTTGCAGAGGTATCACGATCTATAAAGAAACTATTTCCATGACACTTTTTACTAAACTTTCTTTCGTGCGGTAGGTCAGTTGTAATTTTTTCATGGTTTTTTTTTAATTTTACTTAGTTATCACAGGAATTCTACTTTTAAAAAAATCGATTAAACAATACAAGACAAAATGGACATGGAAAGTGTTGCGGTATTTAATTTTTATTTTACACCTGAATTACAAAAGAGCCTTTAACTCGATACAAACTTTTCGAAAAATTTAAAAATTTCATTTCGAATTAAAATGTACATACGACTCATCGTTGAACAAAATTCATCTGGCCCTGCAACTTTTATCTGAAACATCTTTATGTATAAAAAAAACACTTAGGAAAATGAGGAATGGTCTAGTAAGGTTTCAAGTTTTTTTTTTAACTGGCGAAAGGAATCCTTTTTCACTAGTTTACTCGACCACTAAGAGAATAGAGATCTGAAACAGTGCCAAGCAATACAAGACGAAATCAACCTCTCAAACAGGCACCCACCATCGGGATTTTTCTTTATTGCCCTAAAATTATCATCATGGGATTACAACAGTTTCAAACGTTATTTATTAACTTTAATGTCAAATTTCACACACATTCAGCGACTGAGCTAAGCAAAGAGATGCGAAAGACGTTCACCATTGTTCAGCTGATTAGTGTCATTAATGTCATCATAAATAACTAATGGTGGAACATCACAAATTGATTAGCGGACTCATAGGCTACGTATATATCACTACCCAAGGTCGAAATGTGCGGTTGTTGTTAATAATTAATTGGCCAATATTAGTGAATTTTCTTTTTAGCCAAAGCTAGAAGTTTATACTATAATTAAAATATTTATCAGGAAAGATGTATACTCTCATCAGTATGTCTAACTCCATACTGAATGTAAATGATGTACAGAGTGTTTTGTCGGTTTGTCAATAAGTTACATGTAGATGAAGTCTAAATATGACGATTTAACATTTTATCTAACTTAACTCTATATCAAGTTGCAACTCTGAAAAAAATATAGCTCTTCTCCAATCAGGAACTTGTAAAACCTGGAATTCTAGCATTTAATTTATCACATATTCATATTCCCATATAATTTCGAATTATGCGTAGGGGAATCTTGAATTGGTGACAATTTTCCCGTGGCAAAGTGACATCTAGCTCTGAACGTTGCGACTACCATAGTATCTCTCTATTAGACTTGGAAACATTTGTAGTCATGGAGGACCTAGAAAAGTTAGATAATTTAATTTGAAAGAATTGCTATGAACCCAGCCAATGTCTACGCCAAGAAAAATTAATATTTTAGACATTGTGTAACATAAAATTTAATTTGGTACACGACTTTAGACATGCTGTAAACCTTAATTAATGCTAAGCTGACATCAGTAGAAGTACTGTCATCTATAGACCACTATATCTTAAAAAATATTTGACATACAAATAATGTCCTTAACATAATTGTCGAGAAAGCAACGTATTACACTTTTAGTGAAAAATATACAGGATAGTAATTATTTAAGAAACAAACTTAGGAAAACATTTGAAATGTAGACACAATTTCCAAACGAGAAAACATAGTACACTTTCAGTGAAAAAGAGAACTTACATATATACACGATGGTTATTCAAAAGAAAAAAATATATTTAATTAATGAAAGATATATAACATGAATTGACCGATATAATTTTTTTGACCGACACATCTCTTACATCTTTCTCCTAAATTCTTTAAAAAATGTAAGTATATTTTGCCGAATGAGAAATTTATTATTTTTATTTTGTCCTCCCTTTTCAATAGCTATAACAGACATTCAATTATTTATTTCTAAAAAGTGATTATTGCAACATATGACTGGTGGTCGAGAGGTTAGCGCACTTGCTTCTCACCATTCCAATAATCTTTATTTTCTTAAACATGTTGTATAAAAACTGATATTTAGTTTAACCTTTTTTGGAAAACAATTTTTATTTCATTAGTTTTTAATTCTATTCTTATCATTTGGCATAAGTCGTTTCTGAGCTTGATACTCATCTGTAACGCGTCGGGATAACATAGATATTGTACACTGAATATGAATGATATAAATAAAATAGAACTTGACATGTAAATACTATTCAATAAAGCATTTTAAATTGTAATTGTAATTGCTTCTCACCCAAAAGTTCCGGGTTCGATCCCCGGTCGTGGCAGTGGAAAATACTGTGAGAGGGATTTTTCCACTATACACGGATATTGGGTGTGTGTCGTTTGTCTCTAAATGTGTAGCCCCCTCCCACACAAGGCTCTTCTAGAGCCTTCCGGGATAAAGGGGGTCGTCATTTTACCTGTGGTGTTATTTAAGACAACAGGACGGCTTTGCCTGTTCGAAATATTGAAATGACGACTGTAGAAACTGGTAAGATTTTTCTTTGACAATTCTATGGCGTTTCTTTGATAGTTGCTGGATGGCGTAAAAGCCAGGGCCGGATCCAAGAAGGGGCGAAAGGGGGCAAACGCCTCGGGCGGTACGTTGAGACGCGGCAACAGTGTTGCAAATTAGTGTTAATAGTCCGATTTACGGACTTTTTTTAGATGTTACAGACAATTTTCGAACTTTTCCTCGTTCCGGCCCTCGACTGTTAATATTTTTTTAACAGAAAGGATCGGAATAATGCAAAATATAATGAGTATCCCCCCACCCGTTCTTTATATTTTGAACGGAAACAAAGAAAGAAGCTATTAAAATAGAGAGAGCGAATTCCGAATTTTCCCATCCCTCTGCTCTTACTTTCTAAAGCATAGGATAATTTGGTAATTGTATTAATTTCATCATGAGAATATGGATAAAGTAAGCAATCGCAAATTGAACATTTTTCGGAACATTTTATTTCTTAAGACGGGGGAGGGGGGGTGCAAAATCCAATCTTTCCTCCCCTCAAGAAATTTTCAGATCCGGCACTGGTAGAATCAGCTACTTCGGGCATATGATAGTTTCAGGTAGATTTAGTAGAACGTACACGTACCTCTCGTAGTTCTTAACAGATTTTGATGAAACTTTATAATTTTGGGTTTAATATTTACGTCATGTTCGTAGTTAAAGGAGCTCGGTGATTTGAGATTTTTCTAAATCGCCCAAGTTTGTTGAAAATGTTCAATTATTTTAAGATACTTAATAACGATATGAATTCAAGACGAAATTCCATTTTATTTGAATTATTCACTTTTTTATCCTCCATATTCAATTTTTTAAAAGTTTGTACAGTTTCTGTGAAACTGAAAATGTTGATGTATTTTTATGTACCGAATATGAATTTGTATTCGAGCCGAATTTTTTATGTACAATGTTGGATCCATTATCCTGAGTTTCTTGAAAATTACTCAGGTTTCGTTGAAATTGAAAATGTTTTACGCGAAATCTACCTGTTCCTTTGGGCAATCAAGTATTCTATTCTATTTTTTTTTTAATACATTTATTTAACGTCGGCCTATTTCCGCTACTGAGGCCTATCACCGACGCTTGTAGACGAGCTACCCCCAACCAGGAATTTTTGCCGAACCTCTTCCCTTAAGAAGAGTAAGGATCTTTTACTTGCCTAACATTTAATAGACAAGGAACCGACGGCTTTACATCCCCTCTGAAGGATGGTATACCCCCTATACAACCCTCGCCTAAGGTTGTACAGCTTCCGCGCATATACTGATATACAAGCCGCTGGAAAATGTGTGAGGCGAGGACGCGGTCTTCGTTGGAACGGTCACCCATCCAACTACTAACTGCGCCTGACGTTGCTTTACGTCGCATATCAAAGTATGTACATAGTAAAGACTCACCTACGCTCGCCCCCCTATTCTATTTGTAAAACAGGTAATTTGTGCAATTCTTTAGACATATTATTAATCTTACAGCTAACAGATGGCGTAGTGTTTAGTGCTAACTAATTTTTTTTTTTTTTTTATACATTTATTTAACGTCGGCCTATTTCCGCTACTGAGGCCTAACACCGACGCCTGTAGACGAGCTACCCCCAACCAGGAATTTTGCCGAACCTCTTCCCTTAAGAAGAGTAGGGATCTTTTACTTGCCTAACATTTAATAGACAAGGGACCGACGGCTTTACATCCCCTCCGAAGGATGGTATATCTCCTATACAACCCTCGCCTAAGGTTGTATAGCTTCCGCGCATACACTGATATACAAGCCGCTGGAAGATGTGTGAGGCGAGAACGCGGTTTCCGTTGGAATGGTCACCATCCAAGTACTAACCGCGCCTGTCGTTGCTTTACATCGCATACCGAAGTATGTACATAGTAAAGACGCACCTACGCTCGCCCCCTGCTAACTAATTATTATGTTATATTTTGTAAATCCTCGGCCAAAAAGAGTCTAACGACTTTTATCAATTTTCACACGTGGATACGTGTTTGAGACGGTATAATTAGTTAGTCCCATAAAATGCGTGGAAAATATGTTTTACAGAATTTCATATTTTTGTTTAAAACTTCTCCAACAACTTTAATCAAATTTAACACACGGACACCCCTTAGAGTATGAGGTAACATGGCCAGTTGGTTTTAGAAAACGCAAGACGAAGGCTTGGGGGAAGGTATAAAGCATTATTTTTTCTCTACTGCGTTGTAACAATTTTGCTTAAATTTAATATATGGATATTCGCTTAGCACTGAACATGAAACTTGGTACATCTGAAAACTAAATGTTTTAAATCCTGTCAAACTCTGTTAATAACTCAGTTAATAACTAACCCAGATTTAATGATGCAAAAGTTGGATATGGGAAACGGGGTATGGTTCCGGCACGTCTACATCGCTCATATATGGGAAAGTTTGCCAGAGTAATTTTGGATCGTCTTTTACCCTTTATATTTGTTCTTTTTTTGGTTCGCTCTACTTATTCAATAATTGAGGGTCAAAAACTGAATCATTGGTTAAATCGTCTTTTTCTTTATACATTTGATTTTATTTTCACTCAAGATAAACAATCACGCTTCAGATTACCTTTAGACATTATATTTATCATACTATACCACCATTTGAGATATAATTAATTTTTTAATCCATTGTGTTCTGATAACTTCCTTCCTGCCAGTCACGTGTCAAGTCCGTGCGGTGTAGCTAGCTGGTGGCAACGATGGTTTGTTTTTTTGCTATTCACTGTTATTAAATGTTTTGGAATCAGAAATTTTCTTCAATTTACTTAAACTTCCTGAATTTGTCGCGAACTGTAATAAGGAACAATTGTTTCCTTATTAGCAGTGTTATACACTACAGAGTGTTCGCTAATTGGTGGTAGTTCTTATAATGGTGGATAGTATTCATTTAATGGAATAACTTTTCTATACTGCATCTTCCTCAAAAGGGTATTTAAAAACGAGGGCTAAAGTTAGAAAAATATTAGTGGCAACGTAGCAAAAGTCAAAGCCAACACTGTTGTACTATCTAAACGAATATTTGAGTTGTTTTAAAATACAACATTATGCATTCAATTTTTTATTTAAAAGAAATGCGTCAAGAAATATATGAATGGATAATAGACTTGCTCGCTGTAGTAGGGATTCGAAATGTCGTCCTTCTACTTGAACACACACACACTCACAGTAAATCCCTCCATTGTTATCTTAGTTATCGAAAAACTGCACTGCTCTACTGATAACGGGAATAAACACTGACCGACCAAGATCGAGCGCTTACTGTGAGCGATGACAAATGTAACGTGCAACGTTTCCGACTTGTGTCAGTTTCCCACATCTCTTAGAAATTAACTAAATTTTTATTTCGGTTATTTGGCATAGTAGACAAAAATGTTAAATAGCAAGGTTACTCCATTTTATGAGCATAACTATTCTTTAAAAGGACTACCACCAAATACTGAAAACTCTGTATATATAATTATTTTAATTTAATTTGTAACATATTAAACATACCTACTTATAGATATATACAATTGATTATTTTGAAATTAATAATATTTCAACATAATCAATACCTAATTATAATAATTATGCACACTTTACACCCCATATTTTTATTATTATTTCTAAATTTTTAATTCTAATTAATAAATATACCATAATAAGTACTCTTGTTGATACTCCTGTGCCCAGACCACAAAATAACACTCTGTCAATATCTCATATATTATTATAGGAAATAGGAATTATCTGCAGTTTCACCTGTGGGGCACTTTTTGACGACTATATATATATTTTTTTTTGTAGTGAGGATTTAGTGTAGCAAAAATATAAAGTCTCTGATTTGTCTGAGAATTACAAAAATGCGTGCAATTTGAAGGTTTGCATTTTTAATACGGTCCTTGATAGAGCAATACGAAAGTAAATATTTTAATTATCCGTAATTGCTCGTCCACTAAATGACCTATAATAATAATTGGTCATAGAAAAACAGGAATTACTAAGGTTGCTAGAGTCTTAACAATATTGCCAAGGTACATAAAAATACATAAACCAAAAAATCTGAGCGTAATTTCCATTTGCATTACTTCCTGTTGAGAGCAATCATATTATTTTTATAACAAATACTCTGTAATGAAGTTTACTACACTTCCTGATTGAAATTAAATTAGTATCCGCAAAAATAATAATCATAATTATTGTTAATTGAAAAATCTGTATAAACGCATAGTAAAAATCTGTAACCGTTGATCTAACTCTAAATTCGTATGATTAGGTTACATTTAAATATTGAACAGGGATATAGATGCGATCATATAAAACAACTTTTGAAAAAATTTAAAGAATATAAATAGCCGTATAATTATCAACCATTGTCCCATCACCACTGATAAACACCGGACAAACTTTTTGTTATGCGCGGCTGAAGCTGGATAGTGTATTATCGGGATTTGGCATCTTATTCTTTTAAATTGTTTTATAGCATTTAGGATATTATTTTCAGACACGTTTTGAAAAGTAATATTTTCATAATTATTATGCACACATCAGTTCGGTATTTTTTCCTCACCTATTTCTGGTAGAAAAATACTTCTATCACTTGAAGGTTTTACCGGGAATTCTAGAAGTTCAATTTTGGTAGGAATATATGACCCGAAATTTTGGAAATCATTGAAAATTGAAGGCTAGATATTTTCAATATAATTATGTATGCCTGTTCCTTTACCATAAAAGTAGTCTTCTAAATTCCTATAAAAATAGTCACTTTTAATACTTCTTAAACAATCTAACTTTATATTTTACATTCTTTATAATATTTGAATGATATTAAGTTAGCCAAGCTCGAAGTTTACCATGCACCGATGTTAGTTGGCATGCGTGGTGTATACATGCATTAGGGTTTATGATTTCCCGACTTTTTTCCATTCCCGGGTATCGGGAAATAAAAATTGCCTTTCCCGAGAATCCCGGGATTCTCAGGAAATAATAAATTTTTCATATATTTCTTGAAAAATACAATTTTTTTATTTGAAAATGTCACGCCATTCAAATATTTGTTTTTATTTTCTTTTTCTTCTTTGGTCAAAAAATAAATCAGTCAGTTTTGTTTGTTTTATTTATAATAAAAAAAACACAACACTAACTACAGGAAATGACACAATAACGAAATAACATAAAAGATAAAATATACGATAATAAAATAAAAACTCATCTTAAAAAAAAAAAAAAATCTTACTTATGTTTTTGTTTTTGCGGCAAATAATGCTTTTAAAAACATTAAATAATAAGAATGAGTGAGAGCACGTCCGACGCGTACGCTCGGTAAAACTTCGAGAGCGCGCGCACTCTTCCACGTCTCCGGTGAATTGGTGATTGCAGAGTCGATTTACGTGAAGAGAGCACGAAATTTAATATTTTTAAAACTTATTTTTATTTCCACGGGTTCGGGAAATCCCGACTATTATTTCCCGGGAGCGGGAACGATAAAAAGTGACATAATTCTCGGGATTCCTGGGACAGAAACCCTAGCATGCATATACAGTATGGGGATCTCTACTAGCCGTATAGGGGAATCCTATAGATATATGTACACGTGCAATACGGGTGAGAATGTCACCTAATGGAATGTGTCCGTTGGGCTTAGATCACAGGCAACCTTACGAAATTTAAGTATTATTACGAAAGTACAAATAATTGAATTGTACTATGGTGGGCATTCACTGCGTGATACAACAAATTCGTTTATTGTAGCATACGAAAATCGACCCACTCCCACTTACCTGGAGAAAGACACTTTTGTTTATTTTGGTAATTTGTTGACCACCATAATTAATTTCAACAAATTAATATTTTGGGATGACACGTGGTAATTCGTAAATTTCTTATTTGACGACCGGTCACCTACACCTTCCGTTCCAAATATATTTACATTACTAACCGCAGCGGATCGATCAGCTGTCATGTCTATACCCCACCATTCATTTCATATCATCTCGTGACTCTAACCCATATTGCACATGTACATAAGAGTATAGGATTCTGCTATACGGCTAGTAGCGATCCCCGTACTGTATGTACGGGGACACTACAAATCGCATTTCTTGGCGAATTCACCAGTTTTTTTTTCTGCCGTTAATTATCAAAGCAAGAGCTCTATTGAAATTCATTGCTATTATCTGCCTCGTAGTTTAAATTCGATACTAGGATAATTGATATCAATCTGCAAAATTATTTTTTCCTGTGAATATTTTTAAGCAGTTGATTTATTATGATACAGAAATATCATTAATCATTGTTGTTGCATTTTATTATTGTTAACAAATACAATTTTAACAAATTTATATTTTTCAATATTAAAGTTTCTAAAGTTTTTTTAAAACGTTTATAAAGCGATTTGCTGGATGTGCACTTTTGGTTTTAACAACGTTCTTTGAAGTACTTAGCAAATATACATTGGTTTCTAAGTAATAATTTTCTTTGAAATATACGTCAGGAAGTACGGATTAATCCCGATAAATATATATCGGTATAGTAATATATATAGTATATACCTTGCAAAACCTATCATGAAGCACACACACCTTTCTATATTTAATCGTCTAATATATTGGTTAAATAAAACATCATGTCTTCCACAATTGAAGGTGAATAACAGAATAGAATTCTATTTGGATTTAATATTTAAAACCCATTATTAATACCTTGGTAATTTTCCTTGTCTGAGTAGATTTTCTCTTATTTTTTTAAAAATTGATCTTCAGATATCAGGAATGTCAAGTGTAGGTTAATACAGAGATAAGATAGGTATAAGGTGGGTAATACAATTGTCATTTGTTATAATTTTTATGTGAATAAAAATATATACATTCAGTAGTTGTTACTTGGAGCGTTTTCTACCATTTCATTAATAACATATTTTTGAAGGGTTCCGTGTTTGGACAATCGTCCCTCAATGGAGAGGAATGTGTTCCACAGTCAATGTATGTTCCTTGACGATCTTGGATGGGTCAATTTCTGAGTTGATCTATTTTTATAAAAATTTCAACTCGAAATTACACGTGATCATTTATCTCCACATACTATACATATGATGGTTTTTTGTTGTCAATTTTTTTAGAACAAGTACCGGTTATTTTTAGCTCGTCTAAACTCTAAAGTATGCTGTTGCATGATCTCGGAAAGGAACACAATAAACAAACCTCATGCTAACATTATAAATTCTCTATAATTACAATGTATTAAATTGCATCTCATGAATGAAATTGTTGATCTGAAATGTTAAACTGGTATTATATTTATTGTATATAACCTATATAATAAAACCTTTGCCGTTTCTACCCACTTTGCTCTTCGTTATTTTGAATGATATATACCATTGTCATACCCCACCTTTTTCATTAGCTTTTCGTTTTATACACATTACCGCTGATTTATTGGCGTTTAGTTTTAATGCATTGTCGTTACACCATTGACTGATATTTTTTAAAGCAGAATTTATTTACTTGACACATTCTGTACTTTTCTCTACTGGACAGGTGTAGTTGGCTGTCATTAGCGTACAAACGATAATGCAAGCTAGTGATTATGGGGTACTTATATCAAAAGTCTATATAATAAATAGAATAGGCTCCAAATTACTACCCTGAAGCACTACTAAACTTTTTGTTTCGAATAGATCGAATATTTTGTCACCAACTTAACGCATTGCTTTCTAGAAAGCACATACGAATTAAACTATACAATTGTTATTTAAACAAATTTAATTGAAGTTGGCAATCACAATTTATTAGATTTACTTGATGATAAGTATTCTGCTGTCTTTTGCGAATGAAATGTCGTCTATTACTTTTAATAGAGCTTCTTCCCGGAAATCTGATTGTGAAAGCAATTATGTTGATAAGTTTCTATATAAGGAACAGTGTAAACGTAACTTTTACCCACAGAAATCGTTATTTTATTTAAAATTAATAACTTATTTTATTTTCTGTTGTCACTTATCATCAATAAAAATAGTTTTAGATGGGTTTGTGGTGAATACGCCGCCGCTTTATGTTGAATTGATTATTCGGCGGTTAACCGATATTAAATTTCTTCATAAAAAAAGTACAATTCTTACATAATAACAATATAATTGTATTTGTAAGAGAAAAACCATATAGCCCAGTATAATAACAAAATTTATGGTAGTAGTTTTCGAATAAATAAAGCAGAGGCTTATGTGACAAATTTACTTAAAGAGGGCGTCTTTTAATGTATCAAATTACATAGTTGGTAATTGACCGCGCTGGCTAAATAGATTTTTTGCCAATGTCTGAAAAACCATAGGATTTATCAAAAAGGTCAACATGGCAAAATATAGCTGAGGCCTAATACCGACGCCTGTAAGTAGACGAGCTATCTCCAACCAGGAATTTAGCAAACCTCTTCTCTTAAGAAAAGTAGGGATCTTTTACTTGCCCAACATGTAATAGACAAGGGACTGACGGATTTACATCCTCTTCTTGATGATATATCCCCTATACAATCCTCGCCTAAGATGTATAGCTTCTGCGCATACACTGATATACAAGCCGCTGGAAGATGTGAGACGAGGACGCGGTCTTCCTTGAAATATTAGAAATAGATAATTGCAAATGAAAATAACATCTTATAAAATTAAAACTGTTGAAATGATTTGCAATATATTTTTTAAATTTCTGTTCACCGAATTACAGTAAGTAATACAAAAAAAAATCTGTTTGCACTATATAACTTGTTTAAGGTTGTTTTAAATAAAAAAAATATTGTTAGCTTTTTGAAGAGTCCTATGAATAGCACTTTTCTGTAAAGTATAATCAGGTGTATCACAAAACTCCAAATTAGAACCTTTATTGTTTCTAATTGTAGTGTGTAATTGCTTTATATCTCGAATTGTGTACTATACTTTACCTAAAATCACATTCATTAATATTAAAACACAACTTTGTATGTTTTTCACGGGTTCGAACAGTTAATAGTAATATTAGATGATATAAAATGATATCAGGTCATCATATTATGGACTGCTTAAATCGCTGACGCGAGGTTAAAACAGACAAATGCTAGTTTTCAAACCTTGTCAAAACTGACAACATTTTGTTGAATAATATTATATTATTATAAAAATTGTTTTTCACAACTTTGGATCTTAAAGATGCTATTTCTTTATTCCTATCCAAAAGAAATACAATATCTGATGTTTACATTCAAATGTATGACTGATAGTCGAGAGGTAAGCTCACTTGCCTCTCTCCCAAAAGTTCCGGGTTCGATCCTCGGTCGTGGCAGTGGAAAATACTGTGAGAGGGATTTTTTCACTATACACGGATAATGGGTGTCTCTCCCTTGTCTGTAAATGTGTAGCCCCCTCCCACACAAGGCTCTTCTAGAGCCTTCCGGGGTAAAGGGATCGTCATTACCTGTGGTGTATGTATTATTTATTTATTTAAATCTAAATGCTATGTTTTCAACTGTCTCCCTTGGGCTTTCCACAGCACCTTATATTTTCACAAAAGTTTTAAAGAGATTTTCTTAGAACAAACTGATGTATATTACATGTGTAGCTTACCTTGACGACATAATCACTATTAGTAAAACAAAAGAGGGCGCACAAGCTGATTTTCAGTTCACCACAAAGTTTCTAGAATTTTTGGGGTTCATTATCAACGTTTAAAATAGTTCAGTAGTTCCTTCGCATATTTAGGCTTCATCTTTGATTCTTGTCTATTACCATTATCTTTGCCAGAAGAAAAAAAAAGATCGTTATTCTAGAACTTTTTAAAAATTTTAGGGAAAAAGAATATATCTACAAAAATTTACACATGGCAAAATTAGTAGCTGCGTGTCCAACAGTATCCGTATGGGACAGTTCATTTAATAATTTTAGAACGAAAAAAATGTCTAACTTTAAAGCGCAGCAATCAGAACTATAGAAGTGTAATAGATATTACACCTTCTATGAAAATTTACCTAAAATGATGGCTCGTTCAAGACCATAACCAAAAATAAGGGCATGCGCCTGTTATCAAGTGGGGAATGTGCTTTAGAAATATATTCTGAAGACGCTTAGACAACCGCTTGGGGCCCGTTTTGCAATGGGCAGTCCGCCCATAGTTTTTAGGACACATTCGAACGATCACACCTCATACATTTTTTAGAATTATTGGCCGGTTTTAATGCAGTAATATCTTTTACAAGCCATATTTCTAACTCATCTATACTTATTAGGATTGATAATATAGTCTAGTATACTTTAACTTGGCGTGTGTATGTATGAGTTAATATTTCCGTACGATTTCATTTTCTCCCATATTGTACACAAAGTTAAAGCAATAGTCCAGAAACATTGTCTACGTGGACAATATTTCTGGATCTTTGTGTACAAGAGAAAATGAAATCGTACGGAAATATTAACTCATACATACACACGCCAAGTTAAAGTATATTTCTTGCATTAACCGCATGGGTAGTGTTCGATTTAGTACTCTAAATAAACTTGCCATGAAATTGCGGGAATGGTGTGAGGCTGGCAACATTTTCCATGTCGCTTCATTCATTAATACGATAGAAAATATTTTTGCTGATAGAGAATCAAGGTCAACTAATATTGAAACAGAATATGAATTGTCAGCGGACGCTTTCCAAAAAATCTGTTCTCAGTTTGGTACCCCCAATATAGACCTTTTTGCAACAAAATTAGATACTATATCTAAACGTTACATCTCTTGGAAA
Source organism: Leptura quadrifasciata (assembly GCA_963675555.1). Lineage (NCBI taxonomy): Eukaryota > Metazoa > Arthropoda > Insecta > Coleoptera > Cerambycidae > Leptura > Leptura quadrifasciata. Next base: position 95,245,215 of record OY776673.1, read on the forward strand.
CCTGACCCAGAGTCCTTGGTTCATGCTTTCACCTTTTCGTGGATGGGGGAAAATTTTTATGCATTCCCGCCATTTTGTTTGATTTTTAAGTGCTTGCGAAAAATCATAAAAGAAAAGGCAAATCTGGTGGTATCAAGCTGGGCCACTCAACCATGGTACTCTTTGTATCAACAACTATTGGTCACAAAGGCCTTAATATTTAGTCCTAGTGAAACGCTGCTGTTTTCATCTTTCAGACAGAGGCATCCATTGTGGAGGCAGTCATTGTCCGTAGAGGTATTCCACCAGTCCTCTCTTGCAAACAGTACTCTCAGACAATACATACATATTTTCAAAAGTGGTGGAAATTCTGTCAGGATAAATCAAAATCTCTTTTTATGTATTCATTCCACATGCATGATCCTTTCCTTTTTGGCAGAACAATATCATGCTGGTGCCTCGTTTTCAACTTTAAATTCCCATTATTCAACCCTGTCCCTAGTATTTCCTATAGAGAATACAGGCAGAACCCTTTAAAAATGTTTTTTGAGGGGAGTTTATAAACAAAATCCCTCCAGACCAAAATACCACACAACATGGGATCCAAGTTGTATTCTAAAATACCTTGCTACAATTCATCTTTCAACTAATGCCTACATACCACAATTAACATTTAAACTTGTTACCCTATTAGTCCTAACTCCTAATTACAGGAATTCAAACATTCTCAAATATACAGCTACGAAATATTTTTCATCATGATGACAGATTAGAGATTAAAATATCTGATCACGTAAAGACATCAAATTGTGACAATTTTCAACCCCTCTTAATTATTCCGTATTTTCAAGAATATCCTGCACTATGCTTAGCCTCAGTGATTAATGTTTATATAGAACGAACTCAAAATATCAAACCTAAAGTAAATTATTATTTAATACTAACATATAAAAAGCCCATTCACTCAGCAACCACCCAACGCATTAGTAAATAGATAAAACAAACCCTTTCAAAAAGTGGTGTGGACATATCTCAGTTTTCCAGCTATAGTACGCGACATGCCGCTACCTCGGCAGCTTACAGAGCCGGAATATCTATAGAAGCAATTAGAAAGGTTGCTGGCTGGACACAAAATAGTCAAATTTTCAACAAATATTATATCTGAACATAAAGGACGCGGTTCATTATGTTCAGATCCTACGATGTTTGTTAAAGGAGTCTTACACAGCTCCAACAAATAAAATACTTTGTTTTTTGTCAATACTAATTTTATGTTTAATCCCTTATTTCATTTTTGTACTCTTTTACATGTTTTACCCTTTTATAAATAAATTGGGTAATACTGGAATTTAGATCGTGTGACCTTAAACATCTACAACTAAATTATTGTAATTAGAGAACGGCAACACGAAATATTAAATTAATAAATATTAAAAGATCAATTGACTTACCTTAAGGAAAATTGATCGGAATTATATGAGTCTTGCCGTTCGAAGAATTACAATTCCGCTCCCGTCAACCCTACCAGTCCGATCTAAATGTTGCCCTACAAAATTGTAATAATGTGAGCCTGGGATGGATGGACAAACTGGACATAGATGGTAGCAGTGTGCTTTTTACTCTCTGCAGTAGTGATCGTAGGTAAAAATATTTACCTACGATCACTACTGTAAAAAGCATACTGCCCACCATCTATATAAATTGAATTAAACACAAATGCTCGGAATACAGTGTAATTATCAACGGCTTATGTCTCTGATAAAAGAAATAAGCCTAGATACTTAATTTTTAAACGCTTTCAAAATTTACATATTTGCTTCATTAATTAAATTTAATCAATAGTTAACGTAATTAATATAATTTACCAACCAGCAATATTATTCCACAAAATTTGATCAGTTTTGACAGCGTTTGAAAATTAGCATTTGCATTTTTAACCCTACGTTAGCGATATAATCTGCCCTTTAATATTATGATCTGATATCATTTCGCATCATCTCATATTGCTATTAAATATTCGTACACGTTAAAAGTATACATAGTTGTCCCTTAATTTTAATAAACATGACTCTTGCAGAGGCATTCGCGCTTCGCGCTCATAGTGGCGCCTGCGCAGTTGAGGACGCATGAAAGTCGGAGATATGTTCAAAATTCTAGGATCGGTCCTCGGATTAGCCTCAAAATTCTAAGGAATTGTCCCTGAATGCGCCTCAATATTAATCATTATTATTATCAATATCAGAATTAAAATCAATATCAAAATCGACATGAAAGGATGTCGAAATGAACATGAAAGAATATCAAAATCAACATCAAATTCAGTATCAAAGTCAATATTAAAATCAATATCAAAACCGTTATCAAAATAAATATCAAAGTCAATATTCAGTATTTCATTTTTCAGGATTTCATTTTTCAGTACCTATTTCATTTTGCAGCATTTCATTTTTCAGTTTTTCATTTTTCAATATTAACCGAACATATATTTTAAGTCCGTATACGTTATAAAATATTGAAACGACATTCCCCGAATCGTTCGAGGCACGAATTCATGAAAGAAATATCGATAAAATGTAATGAAAGATGATGAGGAAAATCTATTTAAATTTTTTTCTACTCCCTTGCGTAAATTTGCCGTTTGCCGAACAGTCTATAGAATGGATATGAAATCAGTCAATCACAGCTAATCTTCCCAAAAAACGGTATATCACTGAAAATATTTTTTAAATCATTATACAGACAAAATTTTAGATGTACGGCAAAAAAAAGGAGCTGTGGGTGAGGGTGGAACCAATTACCAATTAAAAGCTTTTTTTATTGTTTTATAAGTACAATTCATTCTATTTGTATTGATTTTTCCCTGAGCTAACGTTTTTATAAACCTGCACAATGTGCATACAAAAACTAATTATCCTGTTCTAAAATAGGTAGTTCCTCATAGATACAGGTTGGCTGGTGGTAGCCGAAATCAATATGCTTTAGATTTATTTATTGTTGTTTTAATTTATCATTTCTTAACATTTTATGATATTTTTTATTTTTTCTTTATGATTGATTATATTTTATCTATTATATTGTGTAGGAAAATTTATTAAAACCTACTTAAATTAATCATTAGTTCTAAAAATAAATAAGGGTATTCTATCTGTTATATACATAATAAGGTTAAAAATTTAATTTTAATAAACGTGATAGTAAGTAAAGTAGTGCATCGCTGCTATGCGGCTTCGTGGTGTAATTTGTCCATTCCTGCGCAATGTGATTCTTACAACACTCATTAGGTAACTATTTATTTATTAATACACGATCCAATAGTATTTACATACTAATTAAAGGATGGGAAAACTACACATTTACAGGAGAAAAAAAAAAAGATAAATTTACAAAAAAATACAAAAGAAAAAAACAGAGAAGAATAATACAGAAGAACAAAAACACTACTGAGCATTTAAAAACAGCTTTTTGATACAGTTAATGGTACAATAAAATATATCCAAAATGTGCTGTACACGATGATAAACACTGCACAAACAGAAGAGAGTTGAAAATTTGAGTAAGTTGGTCCTCGGGGTTAACAAATAAAATGCATTAGTACGTCTAGTAGCGACTACCGCATCATTGCAATTTAATTGCCTTAAGATCGATGGGCAGTTTAATTTGTTATGGATAATTTTAAATAAAAATATAAGAGAATGCATATTTCTTCTATCAGATAAATTTAATACATCATACCTGGCCAATAATTGATAATGATCAGCACCGACAGCGGGGTAAACACCATCACCCCTGAAGGATACACATTTTAAAAATTTGCGTTGGATATTTTCCAAATTGTGTCTGTAAGTTTGATACCCTGGATTCCATATTATGCTTGAGTATTCAAGTTTAGACAAAACGAATGTGTTAAATAATAGGAACAATACACTACTATCATTAAATCCATGAGAGTTTCTTATGACAAAATCAAGACTTTTGTAACTAGCCAGTACAACAGAAAGAATGTGCTGGTTAAAACTACATTTGGGGTAAAAAATAACTCCTAGATCTTTAAATTCAGTTACTCTGTTCAGGGTTATTGAGTGTATAATCATAATGTAACTGCTCATTTCTTCTGGTAAAAGAAAGTACATGTCACTTTTGCACATTTAATGGCAAATTATATGTAATACACCAATTATTGATATGATCAAGATTCATTTGCAATTTAAGACAAAAAAGAGTTAATATCACAATACAACTTTAAATCGTCTGCATAAAGAAGCCAGCCAACGTCAATCATACTGACAATATCATTAACAAAAATAAAGAAAATAAGAGGGCCAAGAATTGAGCCCTGGGGCACCCCAGAAGAGGCTATAAATTCATCAGATCTAAAACCACAATACTCTACGTATTGTCGTCTGCAGTGTAGGTATGATGCAAACAAATCTGACAGTTTATCTGAGAATCCATGTTGACGAAGTTTACATAGTAGAATACCATGATCTAGTCTGTCAAATGCCTTACTAAAATCAGTATAGATGACGTCAACTTGACCTCCAGAATCCAGAGATTCTGAGATGTGTTGAGTTATACAAAACAGATAGTAGAGGTTGATCGTCCTTGCATAAAACCATGTTGAGAGTTGCTAATTCGCCCGCGAGTGTTAGCATAAATTATTTTGTGTAATACTATAATCGAAAGCCTTGGAACAATTACAAATAATTGTTATTGGCCTATAATTAATCACGCAATTTTTATCGCCCTTCTTGAAAACTGGGCATATTCGACATATTTTCCACATATTCGGTAATGAACTAGAACTTAAACAGATGTTAAATATTTTCATGAGCGGGATGGCAACTACTACAGCACAGTCCCGTAGCAGAAAAGCAGGTTTCATCTTTCTTAAAGCCTCGTAAACATCGTGTTCAGAACCTAATACCTAATAGAAACCTATACCTAATAGAAAAAGTATTTATTGTACCGTTATTAACTGACAAGCCGTTTACGGAACTAACAGAAAAACCTGATTTAAAAAACAAAGCAAAAGCATCTGCAATATCAACTGGCTGGTGAAACTTGATATTTTCAAACATAACAATACAGTAAATGGGGATTCATTCCCTCTTGAGGATAAATTTAGAAATAACATACATTTCAGATTTTGTGCATACATTTTCTATTACATTTGACGGCTTCATATAAATCTGGTGACCATACACATAACAATTATATATTCTAATTTGGGTCAAATTAGTTTGTTGTTATCTGGGTATATTTTTTCCTCATAGGTTATTATAATCTTAATAAATGTTCTTTCTCTGTGACAAATCAGTATATCCTAAATAAGTCATAATCGGCAAACAAAGTCCATATATCGCACATATTCAGGATCTAAAATTGTACAATTTTTGTGACGTAACCAATATAAATGATCTAACCTAACTAAATATTGTGATTTAATCGCGATACAAGAAGGATAGGAAACTTATTTGACTTACGTTTTATAATTTTTTGTATTTATGAAGTAATGGCTTAATGGTTTTCATTTATTTCAATGGTTTTGAAATTGTAAATAAAATAACAGATTTGCTAGTAGAATCAAAGGGTAGGTATAGTCGAGACAAGAATTCAAGCGATGCACGTCACAGATCGATTCTATAAATAAGGCAAAACTGCTAAGAATCATGAAGCCCAATTAAACTGTACCTATTTCTGAAAAAAGTTTAATAACCGGGTGTCAAGAATTACTCTTTTTAACGTAACTAATGATTAAAAATTATGTTAGTATTAAAATTTCTTTAATGAGATCACTCGTGACATGCATCGCTTGAATTCTTGCCTCGACTTTATGTGTGCATTGGTAGACTCAAAAACTACACTACAATACTATCTCCTCCTTCCTTATGTTGAAGATAAGCCGTTTTTCTTTGTTTATAAGCTCAAAACTGCCGAAACATTTTTTATTCAAACATTTGGAATTTTTTTTTTGTTTCTAAAATTTTGGATTATGACTGTGAAAGTAATTATAAGCAACCCTTTCATTGACATTTTCCTTTAAAATAAAAAATAAAAGTAGTTTACTCAGGTAAAATTAAAATTTGCTGACACAAGTTGTATTTTTTCGATACACAGCATTTTTAATAGGGTGACTTTTTGTCCAAATATTAAGATTAGGTCCATTTGTAGTTTAAATAACCGTGTATACTTTAAAATATGTTTTATTTTATATCCTTTCTACAATTACTTTTATGCATAACTAATTGAAAAATAAAAATACGTATACTATTACCATTTTTCAATTGCGCGTACATAAATCAGATACCTTGTATAACAAAGAGGTGATGCGTTTGTGCATGCCCCAGTTTCAAAATCGTTTATACTTAACAATTGATTGACTGAATCTAAAGAACCTCATCAATGTAAACAATTCGAAAACAAATCCAGATGTTCTTGAAAATTACGTCTTATTGTCTTCATTAAAATACCCATTTAAATTCGATAAAATAAATTGTTAACTAAAATAAACAACACGCGTGTTACATCTGTTAATTGTATCACAGTGTATGTATCGTTTTATCTATTTGTACGCGCATGTTGTTATAATTGATATCAATGAGTCACTTTTCTAATAATGGGCGTATATTTCAAACCAAAAGATCGAATGTAACGGGAAAGGACTACCCAATAAATATGGCCTATTTTTGTCACTTGATTAAAAAAAATCATAATCACAGGTTAACAGTAGGTTACCATGGATGGTTACCTGTATAAATTACACATGATATCATGAGCGCAATAATATCAAGTAACAATCAACAATAACCTTGGCGAACATATATCTTTTTTTGTATTTATCTATTCATTTAATAATCGCAGTCGGTCGTCGCTGAGTTGTTCAATTTGTTTCGATTGCCTAAAAATCGGCGATAATTTTTTATTGCCACGCGGTCGCCGTGCGCAGTCTCGCTCTCGATAATCCACGTGACGCGACTGCAATTTTTTTCATTATCCAGTACAGTGCCGATACGTAACCTGCGGTAATAGCAATGCTGAGTGATTTTTCAATTTTTAACGAAATAATTTATACCTGGTACGTTACGAAACTGTAATTCAGGGTCTTGGTGTGATTTCAAGAAATAATAACCCATAATAAGATATTAAAGTTAATATTCGAAACCGTTTACACAAATATGACTTTAACTTTTATTGCAATGATTACGCTCTGTTTATCAGGTAAATAAGTTATATTAAAATAGTGATAAGAACAGCTGCGATAAAATATCATGTCGAACAAGTATGTGGTGTCCTTATTAAATGTTTCTATGTGTTGTGTGTCCTAAATATTACAGCTTTGTGCTTTTGTATGGCGGATTATGCTTATGTCAGAAAAAACGTACCTAAATTTATTCTTTATTTACACAGCAATAAATAATGAACGGTACGGAAGTAATAGACACCGATAGCAAGCAGAATATTACAAACCGTTCCGAAGAAGGGCTACCCTTTGTCGAAACCCGAAGTAAGGGTAGACCGCTACGAAACAGCTGGAGTTTGAATCGATATGATATAGGAATCAAAATGTTAAAGGACAGAAGAGAAAAAATTACCAATGCTGGGAAATACGCGGATCGGTACAAGGACACTTTTTCCCACGAAGTGCCAAAGGAAGAAAAGTTTCCGCTAAGTGCCATGTGTCGCGATACTCTCGAGCATTATCGAAAGGCGTCGAAAGGAGAAAGGGTGGAGGGTTCTCCAACAGTTAGCGCAAAACATAACCACAATTTGACTACGGAAAAAATGAAGTTGACCAACTGTTTAAAAAGTAATGCTACCAATGACTTGAACAAACAGGAAAACGCTCTTATCGGTTACAAACTGGTACCGGAGGGAATACACAAGACATCTTTGCATAATACGTCTCCTGTAAATACGCCAAAAACTCCTAAATGGCCTAGGAAGCACAAGGATGTCAATATATACAGCGTTACCCCTACCGACGCGACATCACCTTCAACTGTACCTCCCGGTTTTCCTCCAAAGCAACAAACTATCGGCCTTAACTTAATATTAAATGGCCAGAGCCCGGATACCATGTCTCACTTACAAAACGTCGAAAGCATAATAACTAAGCTGAACGAGAAGGAGAAGAAAGAGGAAAACCTCAAAAAATTCGAGGAGCTCGTTAAGAAAATTACGACAAAAGAAGTAACCAAGCCTGCTCCAGTGCCGAAAGAAAAAAGTTCGGATAAAAATCACAATCAACTAAAGTCCCAAGAGAACGTGTCACCAATAAACAACACATCAAAGGCGTTAGAGAAATCTCAGAATATTCTCAAATCCCAAGAGCACATTCTAAATCCAATCAAACATTGCAGCGAGGTGGAGGATTTGCAAGCTAGGGGTTTAAGCGATGCAGAAGGGGAAGGTCATGAGCCCTTCAAACGTCACGTTAAGGAGAGGAAGAGCATGGACCATCCCGCTCCTAAGGAAAGTAAATCCCACAAGGCACCAGGTCATTTGAGTCGGACTGCTTCTGATGCCCAGGATAAAAACTCTAAACGTCAACAAAGAATTTCTAGAGAACGTAGTCGTAAAGTAAGTCACGTTTAGGTAATTTTTTTATAGTAAAAGGATTATCTATCTTTTGTTCGATTGGATATTTCACCATTAAATAGCATACATCAATTATTGTTTCCCATCTAATTTTTTTATTAAATGTAACAATGTGTTATTCGGTGTTTTCATATTTGTGGTAAAATATCCAAGTTAACATAGTTTTAAGACATTGTTGCTGGAAATTATACACAATATTTACTTGAATTGTGTCTTACGAAATATCGAGTAAAAATATATTGTACTGTCAACGTTTATTGACGGTAAACTTTAATATCTTCCTTCTTATGTTATCTACGTGAAAAGTATAGTAGTTGAATCTGTGTAAATAACATATTACAAAACGCAAAATGTAGTATTTTTTCAATTTGTTCAATATTTTATCAGTTGGAAAATAAAACACAATATCCTTGTCATTTTTCGTCATTCTCTTATCTGCTAAGAATAAACAACATATTGGGCAAAAGTCCACTTGATACCTAGATCATGAATTTAAGTTAGTTCAGTTAAAAATTAAAACTTTGGTGTTGGTGACAAACGAATTGATATTTTACATTTGACTTCATGTATCTTTTATTTGACACAGTATTTACACTATTAACATTGTTAGCCAACAAACGAAGAGAAAGCTTAATAAAAAACTCAGGTGTTAATATTTAACTCGTGTTTAACGATGATTATTGCAGTTGATTGTTGACGAGTGTTTACTACGTTTTTTTGGGTATGCGAAACAGTATAAAATGTCTAATTTGGCACTTTTATTTATTGAGGAAAAAAAAGAACTTTTTTATTATATCATAGTAAATTTGGTATAAGCACTAATGAACGGCAAATATGTTGAAGTCAATATTTTAGGGATCACTTTCACATTTAGTCCCAAAGAAAGTTGATGCATATTTTTCACGTTTTTCTCGAAACTCGTTAATTTTTGTAAAAATTATCAAGTATAATAATTTTTATTTGACAATTTTTTCAACCCCTATTTTCAAAAAGAAAGGGTTTTGTAAAAACAAACTCTGTTTACGAAATTAGTAAGTTTAATTACCCTTAATTTAGTGTTTTACTTTTGATTGTACGACCAAATTTGGCCAAGTTATGCCCAAAAAATGAAAGAAATGTACCTAGGGGTTGCTACGATGACATGGTTGATTAATAAATTGAGTTAAATAGATTATTGGATAATAATATGTTCTTTAATTTCAACGCGAAACAAATAGTTTTTTATGTAGTTACAAAAATAATGATAATAAAAATGAAATTACACAAATAAAAGCCTTTATTTAAACTTTTTAATGATAATGACTCCTCGATAGAACTGAAATTCTTTTTTTATATCACCATATATTACAAAAAAATTAATAAGCTTTATTATCCAAAACTGATGCTGATAGAGAATTCAAAATTCGCATTCATTCGTGTATAGATTCACTGCCATTAAATAAATTAGTTATTTTAATTTATCCTATTTGAAAAATACTTATACACGTATAATATATACACGCACACACACCTGTTTCCTTGCTCTCTCGCAGACATCAAAAGTATTATATTTTATCATCAAACCCGGATTTTACGGTAAAAAGGTGAAAATAGCCGACAGCTGATGATTATACCGATTCTGCGCTTTCGAAACCATCAGTTTTCGGCTAATATTAGCTTTAAAAATACGTTTAATCTCGCTTTTTAAAGATAAGTCTCTTTCCTCTAAGATACTATTAATAATTTTTTAATATTTGTCCTGACGAAATAGTACATTATTATAATACAAGTGTAAGTGTATAAGTAAGCCGTTAAAGCACGTACGGTAAAGGAGTAAGTAAGGTAAAGGCTACTTATACGCTATTTTTCATTATACCAGTACTGCAAAGCAAAAATTATAAAAATAACTAATATAGATTCATTTTACAAGGTAATCTCTGAATTTCATTTTTAATCTGTAACATAGAGGCGGTTACAATTTTTCTGTTGCTATATACATTTTTATTATAAATTTGTTAATTTGTTGATTTTTGAAGTTTGTTTCGACTTTGTGTTCGTGAATAATTGGGGTTGTTTGACATTAGTAAACCAGAAGCATTAATTAGGTCATCGTTGATAAATTGTAAACTAGCAGACTGTACGATTCATATTCTTTTAAGTAAATAAATTAGTTCTGATTACCTGTGTATTTATCATTTTTTAAAATTGGTAGTTACCTACGCAACTTTAAAGCTCTAGTGCTTTAAAGGCCCAATTTTGTACTCTTTTTAGTTTCAATAACATAGATTATAATTCGGGTAAAATAAGAAAGTTATCTGTGTTCAAAATTTGCCATTTTTAAGAGTAGAAAAATAACCATTACATGCATGACCTCAGCTGATTGTAACTCCACCCAGAATAATCAGAAAGAAAGTAGTTTTTGTAGCACTATGTAGTATAAAAGTGATTATAAAAAAATATTCATTTTTATATAAGAAATGTTATTGGTACATGTGCCGTGACACATACCACACACCATCAAACACCGGATCCCAGCTTTCCTGCATCCACAACGACCTTCACATTCGGTGGAACATTGACAGAAAATATTCAAAATGGCTTCTGGAGCTGCTGGGTCTGTTGTAGTCGGCATTGTCGAAGATGTATTGACAGAATATTTCCTTTGGAGCAGGCACTTCAGGGTGGTAGACAAGTGATAGCTCTAGCTGTTGAGCTTCGCCCTGTTCGTTATTGCTAAGCAGCCCAAAAAGGCCCGAAACATTTCCTTTGCGCTACTACAGAATTTTTCAACAAGTGGAAAAACAGAATAGCCATATGCCATTGACTCAATACTCCAATATTTATTTTGGCTGCTGTTCTGACAATTCTCTGCTTCTGTTTGTGGGTCTTTGGACCTCGAAGAATACCACATATTATTCAAGATTTTTTCACCTGTAGCGCGAAAGCTATTGCTTATTCGGCTGAAAACAATGCGGTCCCTATATTTATCCTTCATTCTCTCTTTGATAGTTTTTGTAGTAGGTATTGTTCCTGAAACTTGCTCTAATAACTTGTCCTCGAGGTTGGTTCAGACGTTATGAAAAAAGTTTTGCGGCAATTCTCATGATAGATCGCATCTGCAGCGTGAAGATCGGCAACTGCACAGATGCGTTTCAGGCTGGTGCAGCGTTGCGAGATTCTTAAAATCCCATTAATGACAACCGGTAAGAGACGCACAATACAAATGAGGGAAGTGGTTGACCTTGGACGTCGTTATCGCGTCACGAACAAGGGCTCGGCATAGCCCAAATGTATTTATGGTTTTTATAGTAAAGGCTATTTAAAAAGTCAGAATTTCCATTTTTCTACCCCCCGTGTCTCAGTATTGATCGTAGAGAAAAAATGAATGAGGCTATTTTGGTAGCAAATTTAATTTACTTTAATTTTGTATATGACACTTTATCCGCTAGAGGCTGCCGTTTTCGAGATATTTACGAAAAACGTGAAAACGGATCTTTTGAACCTCCCCCCCCCCTCCTAACGCTCACACCCAAGCGGTCAGTACTTTTGAGTATGTTGTTCAGGGAGGTACCCCCTACCACTGTACGAAAATTTGGGAATACACGATTTATTTCCGCCGTGCGGTCTTTTTTGGGCTCCATTGACTGAGCTAAAAGGCCCATTCGAACAAACGGAGCAAGACGTATTTATTATTAATTTTATGTTCCAGTTTCACAAAAAAAGAAAAATAATTCAAATCTGCAAATTTTGGTCGTATGGAGATAAAGAGAAAACGAATTGTAGGTAATTAAATCTTCTATCGAAAAGATAGATTGCAATTCTTCCAAAACGTTGCCCTATTATTGAGTGAATCTCGAAAAACGCGTTCAAAGTAGTGAAAAATTGCCAAATTTAGAATTTTCATATCTTGCCTATTTCTTGACCAAATTTGATGCAGAGGTCCAAAATTGTCGGACCCCAAAAGTACCAAAAATTGATCTACTTATAACTTTCACAAAAATGTCGTCTTGTAATATATTTTATCTTCGAAGTGGCAGCAGACCAAATAAGATGAACTCATGGTACACTAAAATACGGGGAAAATCAATATTCTAGGGTATCCCAGATTTACAATTTTTCAAATTTCCAAATCCAAATAGGTACGGTCGTGAGCAAAAAAAAAAGACGTCTTATAACGGTATTTTGCTAAAATCTAGTTGTGTACATCTAACTTTAATTTTTGTGTCATTGTCAGTTAGTTGTCATAATTTATTGCAAGTGTACAAAAAACTAATATGCCTCATATAAGCGATTTAGTTAAATCTGGAGTTATTGCTAAAGCAGAAGATGGATGGTCAATGAGTCAAATTAGTAGAAATCCTGGATCAGGGCGACGAAGGATATCAACTCAACAACAAGATTTGCAATTGGTAAATGCTTTAGTAGAAAATTCATTTTACTCAGTTATTCAGGCTGCTGAAGAAACGAATTTTCCTGGATCGAGTAGTACTGGTCGCCGGCGCGTAAGAGAATCAGAGCTACGCTGTCATGCAGCAGCACAGAAATACTTACTTAAAGCTGAACATAAAGAAGCTCGAGTAGGATTTGTGCTTGAATTTTTAGCGCGTGATGTACATTTTTGGAACAATGTAATCTTTACAGACAAAAAAAACTTTCCAGTCAACACACAGCGATCGTATTCGTGTTTACCGCCCTCCGAATACTCGATTCAATGAGAAATATATATCTAACAATGATAAAAGTGGTAGATTTTCCGTCAATATGTGGGCTTGGATATCGGCACGTGGTCCTGGTGTTCTGTCGCATATTAATAGCGAAACGTATATTAGGATTTTAGACAATATTATGCTCCCTTCTGTGTCACAATTATTTCCTAATAATGAGTTCATATTTCAACAAGACAATTGTTCCGTTCATACTGCTCATACCGTAACTAACTGGTTTCAAGATAACAACATCAATGTTCTTAACTGGCCCAGTAATAGTCCAGATCTTAACCCTGTGGAAGAAGTATGGCGACTACTCGTGAGAAGTATCCAAAGACGAAATGTGGGATCACGGATTGCCGAAGAATTATTGGAAATAGCAAATAATGCATGGGAAAATATTACTAATGATTATTGTATAAGGTTATTTAATTTTATGCCAAACAGACTTATAGAAATTATAAATAGAAATGGTGCAATAACGAAATATTAAGTTAGTTTCTTGTTAAGTAGGATATCCTTTGGCCTTTGATCCAGGATTTCTACTAACCGTTTCTACTATTTATGGTTAATGAGGTGATTCACCTTTTATTATTCTTATTGGCCGTAACATTTTATACGTCCCCCAGCATCCATTATAATCCCCCTTTCGGAATTTAATGATATCATAAAAGAGAAAATTACATAAGGGTTAACGGATACGTAAATTTTATATTAGCTGATTTTATTACTGTTCAATAAGTCTATGTCATATATCAAATATATTATTCAATATCGCGTCGTACTTATTAAAACACCAATGTGAACCGAAACTTTTTCTCCTTCGTTTCACTTATCTTATCGACAGGCCCCTCATTGAAAAACAATATCGAGCCGTACTTTCATTTACGTTTTATTATTTTACACGGGCTTTTATCAACGTCAATGAATGAACTATATTTAGAAAAAAATGTACATTGATTTTCTTTTTCAATATTTAACAAGCGCGGGTATATGGGATCGTGACCCTCGCTCTTCCTTTAGAAATGATCAAAATATGGACTTACGGCCATTAATTTCATTTCACAAAATAGAGATATTTACTTCAGTGATCGCCCCTCATTCGGTAGTCTGAATCCACGCCTGATATTTAGTTTATTACTAATATTTATATCACGCAAGAATTGAGTACCAGTGAACCCAGTATAAATGTTTTATATTCCATTGTTTGCGTTTTATTGGCGACATTGTGATGAGATGTTGCTGATTCGTAAAGGGTGACTCACACTATATACAAACCCACAGCCTCTTTATTGAAAATCGCGCTGAGATAATGGCAACGGCGCCGGCGCCTTAAAGCGCAGGGTTAGGCTGATAAAAACAATCGCGAATATCTGTACATTTTGTTGCTATATTTGTTAATGACAGATTTTTCATTGCATATATCTTTTGAAATAATGGATTAATAACGTCACTTCGTTAAATGTATCAGGTGATTCAATAAATTTTTATTGAGAGAGGGAAATTAATATACTTATAGCAAACAATTTCTGTATGTAATCCACAGGCCCGGTTTTAATAATGTATACAATGTTGATGTAACTGTTTAGCAACTTGGTAATAATTGGAGGACGCCAATTTCAGATCTACTTTTAATTTTTTTGTAACACGTAAGGTTTTCGACAAAACGGTACCAGTTAAAAGCAGTTTGCATAATTTATTGGTAAAGAAATATTGCAGGAGAAAAACGCGTTAAGAATATATTTAGTTATAATTACATGCATTATTCACTACTAAGTAGCAGTGATTAATCATTAATCACTACTAGCAAGCAGGTACATCTTCAATTTGAGTGCAATCTCTTTTTACTAGAATTTATGGACAGTTTCTGAAACATGAAATGGAGTTAGTCATTAACTGTCATAGCTGCAACAATTTTTACTAAATAAATTTATAAGTACCATTTTGAGGATATGAAACTGCCCCTAATAATATCAGACTGCTCTACTTCTAACGTAATGGTTTTTCCAGTTAAAGTTTTGACGAAAATTTGCATGCCGCTTCTAAACCGCAGCACTAGGTGAAGGGTCGATTCCTTTTGAATATTATAGTCAGACAGTGTATGTACGTCCATCTTCCAGTTGTTTTCCAACAAAAATAAGACGTAGATCTGGAGGAATACCATCTTTGTCCTGAATTTTCGCCTTCACGTTTAGACAGTGTCAGAAGGTTCAACTTCTAACATGATCGTTTTACCTGAAACTTTCAGCAATATTCAGTTCAATTCACAACTTCTTTAACATTAGTTTATACAAGTAAAGTGTATACGACCAGAATTGAAACCGTATAAAAACTAAAAGCCGGCATCGCTTGCGGAGGTGAATAGAAATGCTTGTCATAAGAAAAACAATAAAGAGATGCCGACTGTTTTATCCGGCTTTTAGTTTTTATACGTTTTAAATTCTGGTCGTATACACTATACCTCCCCAAGGCCTAACCCGGATCCGACTGTGCAACCACACGTTGTTCGCTGTGGCGAATTGCAGGGCCGAGCGGACTAGGTTTTAAAACAATTAAAACTTATACTTAGGCTCCTTCTGCAGAATGCAGATTTAAAAAGGTGATAAAATTTACAAACATCTAAAAACAGATTCAACAAACCTTAAAACTACACATTTTATTAGCAGCTCGCGTACTTCACTGTTTTTAATTTGGCTGTTAACGTGCAAATGCCGGACTGCTTATAGACTGCCCTAAACATTAGTTTTATAAATTTTGGTTTTCGAAAAATTTTGATTTTGTTATAAAATTTTGATGGAAACTGAATTTAGAGACAAAAATGCACAAAGAGAAAATGATAAACAAACTGGACAAAAAGAAACAAACATAAAGGTAGAGGGGGACAGGAAAGATTTAAAGATGTAAAGGTATGAAATATCAGTAAGGTGGATAGGGTACGCGAAAGTTTTAGTTGTTGAAGTTTGGCTACAGAGGTTGCCGGAAGATCGGTCCGAAATGGGGCATTAGGGAATTAGAAATGAGGCGCATAAATTTGTGCTCCAACACTCTTAGGTTTCTCATTGTCGTAGCCGACGTGCTGTACCACACCGGTGCCGCGTATATGATGGACGGCCTGACCACCATTGTGTACAACAATTTTTTATTTTGTCGGTTGAGTCAGCTACCCCTGACCATGAGTGGATGCAGACTCCTTGTCAGGAAGTAGACCGTCCGTACTGTTATATGCGTGTTAAACAACAGTCGCTGAGCCAGTCTGACCCCCAAGTACTTCACGCACTTCTTAGTTGCAATTTCGTTTCCCCGGATCGACATCGGTGTTAGGATTTTATTTTCAGTGAAACGGCGTGTGAAGACTATCGCCTCCGACTTCTAAGCTTTTACCTGAATCTTCCACTGGGCGGAATACGCCATGGCACGGGCCATCTGCGCCTTCAGCAGCATGTTCGCTGCTTGGGCGTTATGCTAATGCGCATACATGACCGTGTCGTCGGCGTACTTGGCCAACTTCGTATTCGGGAAGTCTGGGAAGTCAGAGACGTACAGGTTATACAACTTTGGCGATAGGCACGATCCTTGCGGGACTCCCGTGCGAATCTCCCGCCGTGTTGAGAATTTGTTATTCACTCGAACCTGCCGGGATCTTCCCGTCAAGAACGAGTAAATGAGTTTTATGAAGTAAATTGGAAAGCTGTAGTCATGTAGTTTGTAGAGTAATCCCGGGATTAAGACGGTGTGGAACGCCTCCTCAATATCCAGGAGCACTATGGTGGTGCTCTTCCCGAGATTTTATTGCGCTTTGACGTCGTTAACTATTCTAACGACTTGCTGCACCGTGCTCCTGCCCTTTTTGAAGCCAAATTGGGTATCATCGTTGATGTAAAATTCCTCCTGCACATGTCGAGTCTGGTCAGGACAACCTTCTCCACCAACTTGGAGGTCGCCGACAGTAACGAGATGGGCCTGTAGCTTTCAGCAATATGTAGAATATAAACAACGTTGACGTTCAAATTTAATTCATCTTTTAACACATAACGGCGTACTTGATACGCCCCCATACATGGAAGGTAATTTTAAACGATTTGTTTCGCCGTCCAGATCTGCCAAATCGCATTTGCCGACTCTCTGGGTACAGATATTTTGGTCTCGACACACCTAAAAATCGCATCGTGTATTTTTGTCAGAGGGCAAGTCGTTGAAGGGACGGGCCGTTCGGTTGGTAAATCGTTGAAGGGACAAGCCGTTCAGATGGTAAATCCTCTTTAAATTTCGAGAGAACTGAGTGAGGGTTCAGATATTTTAAACGTGCTTAAAGTCCAGAAGGGAAGCTCCTCATGCTTCTTTTTCATTCTCCATTATTGCTTTCAATTGTTCGTCTTGTCTGTGACCATATAGAATGTCTTAATTTAACTTTGCGTCTGAAAATCGAAGAACGATTTGGAACGCTTCAGTGCCTTCACAGATTGCTTTAAAAGTCTTAGTTTTATTTTTTTATAGGCACAGGTGATAATAAAATGTACACGTTTCTGCATTGTATTGCATTGTAAAAAATGTTATGAATAAATTTTTTGCTATCATGAAATCGACAGCTTTGACGCGTCAGACTGGGAAATCGGAAAATATGTTTCGTCAGACAATACGAAAACTTGTTTTTGTATGTTTTAATAAATTAATACAGCGAAAATCAGCTAGTTATTAATAAAGTTTCTTATAGTCGTTTTTCCGACATGTTCGAGATAGCGGACACGCCCAATGACCCACATTTATTGTCAGACAATTATTTTTTCACGTTTCAATTCACGTTTTTAAGCTATTCTACTTGGAAAAATAACAGTATCTATACATTTTTTATACGCCGTCAAAATGACATGTTTCGGAAAATCTAGCGAGAAAACGCCCCAAAAACAAAAAAAATGATAGAATAGACGAAGTTTGGAGAGAGTATGTATCAGCAAAATTTTTCCCGACGGGCACCTTAACCATAACTTAAAAGCAAGAGAACAAAACAGTAAGAAATCTCTGGTCGTATTTATTATAACTTTATTTATTCACAAACGGTTAAATATATTTTACGCAGTTAACACTTAATTTCTCAATCATATTTTATAACAATATAAGACGGCACTCATTACACAATGTAAATTTTACGAATTGGAGAAAAATGATGAAATCTTTAGAAATCTCCGTCTAACCTAACCTACTTTGTAAAGGGGGCGATTAGCCTAATAAACAGTGTTGCCAAGTTCTACGAACTCGAATTTCTAGTTCTCTGTCTATCAAATGTGAACAAAAATTTTGATTCCGTTTCGTCCTGTTACAAGTCTTAACTACCCTTATCTTTATTATTTTGAAATGGATAGAATTCAAATTTTGTAAGTATATGTAAGTCTACTGATGCAATGGAAAAAGTGTTCTGGGGCCGTTCACAAATTACGTCACGTTAAATTTGGCTATTTTTAACCCCCCCCCCCTCTCCCCCTTGTCACATGTTGTAACATTTAACGATACCCACCTTCACGTTCTCAAATACCCCTCCCCCCAAAAAGCGTGACGTAACATTTGCATGGTCCCTACTTGTAAAAGACATCTAGTAAGATCGATAATAAATGCAATCAAAAATTACCGAAGAATATGAACATATCGACACAATTAAGTAGTTTTAAAATTACAAGGAACTATCTATATATCTATATGTTTGGTCCTGTAGCAATAGAAATAGTTATGGGTTGCTAGTAGTAGTAAATGAAAGCAAAACCTATTGGCCAACTCAATGCACATTGAATTCAGATTCCTTCACTGCATAAGGATAATTTGACGTCTGTTAATGTCGAAATATGTCGCTTAGTTAATATGCTATTAACATATCTCAACATGGTGATGACGGATGATGAATTAAAGAAATAATATTTGCTACTGAAGAAAAATTAAATATAACCACACACATTTCAATAACGATAGCAAAATATTTTAATAAAAACACATGTAGTAAATAAAAGTCAGCGTTACGCTTAGACTTGAGATCAAGGAGTTCCGGGTTCGAACCCTGGCTAGGGTATAGATGTTTAGTGGCGTTTTTAATGTTACCGAGTGAACTAGTCGGGGTTGTGTAAGAGGTAACACGGCTAGTAGCTGTACTACTCCTGAGTTCGAGTCTCAACTGCGGCCGATGGCAATGATCGTTGTATAATTGTCTGTGTGTATGTGTCCTGGTTGATTGGTGGAAAAGCTAATGCTAAACTCCACCAGGACGGTAATCTTAAAGAAGTCTATAAAGAAAACGCCTCTGGACCCACTTGTTTTTAATACAATCAGTAAAAGACACACTTTAGGTACTTTGCTTTATATTCCTGAGCGAAGAATTACCTCCCGAAGTATGCTAACGCTATTTTTGTATCCCTGCAAAATTTTGTTAATTTTTTAATAATGCGTTTGTAAATTTAAAGAATATCAGTGTCGGTGTCCCTTGAGATCTGCTTTTATTTCACCCCATCTAATTTAACTATACAGATAATCACTTAGATTTTCTGTTAAACAACAGACCAGCTACAAGACAAAGTAATGAAGAATGTTATCATCTAACAAATGTTAAACTATTGTGATATTGATATTAAAGTAATATAACAAAAAATAACTCTAAATTAAATTGAATTACCTAAGAGTTAAAGTGTAAACGAACTTAATTTAAACCGTATAAAAACTAAAAGCCGGCAAAAACAGTCGGCATCTCTTTATTGTACATGGACGGAGGTAAATAGAAATGCTTGTCATAAGAAAATGATAAGATTTTCGGGCGTTATTATATTATCTTCTGTTTCAAATGGTCTCCAGAAAGCCATGGTAAATTAGTAAATAATTAAAATTTTTTACCTTTTATATAGTAGTAAATATTTATAAATATAAACAATAACTAACTAAACTCCTACGCTTAATATTATAATATATATTTATGCACTGCACTGGCACATTGACAGCACATCTCATAAGTCCACCGTTGACTACTGAGAAACGATTTACGAGTTTTTAGGCCTGTCCGTGTTATTATCTTTAAACCAGTGCAGTCGTAGATAGTTCATTCAGGCTGATTAGCTGATTACATTGCCAGTCTCGGACTCGCCTGCACAGTTTCAACTACCATTCGAATCTCGATACCATTGCTAAATATATAGGACAAAATATCAAGTTCAGTGCGCACGGTCCTGTGCTTTAACACTGACCAGTTTCAATTGTCCTCGTATAAAGTATAAATATTTGTCTGAACTCTAATCAGGCAATTATGAATATTATAAATATGTTGAAGTGCAGTGAATTCATTATAATTATAAAAAGGATTATATGGAGAAATGGTACTTTTTAATTCTCATGAATAAAAACAGAAAATGGCAATATTTGATGTCAATTTTTCTCTTATGACAAGACACTAGTAAACATTTAAACCTTCACGTATCAATCTTCCTCGATGCCCAGACTTAATTGAACTTATTTTTTATGTCGAAACCGTAAAAAGTATTGATTGAAACCATAAAAATATTGAATCGGTGTCACCTCATGAGAAAGTATGGAGACGTATAATTATACATATTGTGACGTTCTAAAAACTTAAACCTTATCCTTATCATTTATTAAAATAGTATGAGTTAGTACAAAATAAACTTTCAAAATAATAATCAGTATTTATCTTTCATAAAAGGAAATGTATTACTCATTTTATCTTTACAGGTGTACATTGTACATACATGTTGTTGACACGATTCCAATCAATCTCGGTTTGTTGCTTTTTACTTTCCCATATGTGGTTTTAAAACATGTCTGTCTTCAGTCCGTAGTCACACTTAGATCCCACTTCATTGAATTGATTTTACATCAATTTTGCATATACGATGGCTACACTTCGAAGCCAAGTCGCAAAACTGGCCCTAGCTCGTAGGGGTGTTAACCTCCAAAATCCTATAATGGAATGGAAAATAATTTTTTCTTTGAAACGGATTTAACAATTTTGAGCAAATTTAACAAATGGATAATCTTGTATAATAATAATAGCGTCTTTATTTTACACTTAAAAGATTTCCTTACAATTTCCTCTTATGTATATATTTGAATGGAATAATAGACGAAGTTCAGCAATAGACTTGCAATATTGACGATAAAAACAAAAAGACATTATTAAAGATTAGCTGCTCTTCTACTTAACCTAATCCGCGCACTACATTCAGTGAGAATAAATAGAAAATAATTGCACTTAATGTAAATAACAAAAATAAATTTTACTATGGTTAATAACAAAAAGAAAACATTAACTTTATTAAACTAAATCTGAAACTAAACTAAGGAGCTAATACTATTAATTATGTCGATCATAAATTAATATTTTTACATTTCTTTTCAAACAATTTCTTTCAAGTTTTCCGGTAGAGGGTTATAAACTGATCTAATATAATTCAAGTAGGAATAAACT
The DNA here is from genome assembly GCA_963675555.1 of Leptura quadrifasciata. Classification (NCBI taxonomy): domain Eukaryota; kingdom Metazoa; phylum Arthropoda; class Insecta; order Coleoptera; family Cerambycidae; genus Leptura; species Leptura quadrifasciata. Next base: position 95,266,926 of record OY776673.1, read on the forward strand.
GAGACAAAAAAAACGAAACAAAAACTTTACGGCATAATTATTATCGCCGCGGGCCATGGCGCTAAGTTGAAGTAAATGGATCCCAGTAAATAAAAAATGCAAACAAAAACTTTACAACATAATTATATCGCTGCTGGCTATGGCGCCAAGCCTGATATGAAACATTCCTGGCGCACATTAAAAACCTATAAAGGTAAGCGAGTCAATTTGCGAACAGCACAAAAAAGAGTACCGATATTTTAATAAGGTCGTAAAGTTTTTGTTGGGTTTCTTATGTCTCAGGATTTTCGTACTTGAACTATACCTAAAACAACGTTTAAATAGTTCTTCCAGTGGATAGGTGGAGTTAAAAGGCATTTGAAACGTAAATTGAGGTTATGTACATCGGTCCTAAATTTTATTTTATTGTATAAATATTCGGGAGATCTTTTAACTAAAATTTTATCATATAAACATGCCGAATGAAACAATCTGCGATTCTCCATATTCAACCAACCCGCGTCCTCTAACTTATATGATCACATCTGCGAATAACATAAATTAGCCCAAGACATGAATTTTGAATTTTTTTAATCTTATTCTTATTTAGAGTAGAAATATATTGTAATACAATATGGCACTGGTATGAGCTGGTCTGACCAATTACTTCAAGAAAATGCATTTTTTATTAAATTTAACACATGGTTGAGAAATAATAGAAATTTGACATATAATCCAGTCAGTAGGGACCAAAAAAGGCATTTGCCTTACAAAAGGTGGAGTAGTAATAATTTTTAAATATGTTGTTAAGGACTGGGCCAAGTTTTCGACCTTGGGCGGAGACCGCTCGAGCCGCCATCTTGAATAAAAGGTACAAAAAATTAGTTTTTTGAAAATAACTCCGCAGCGGTTGATCCAACGACAAAAATGTCCGTAGTAAAGTTAAAGAGGACAAAATTTCTCACAAAAAAAATTCTTTGTACCTTTTAATCAAGATGGCGCGGAGAGCGGTTCCCCCCAAGGTCGAAAACTTGGATTTTTTATCACCGCCCTGTCCTTAACAACATATTAAAAAATTGTTACTACTCCACCTTTTTCAGGGTAAAAATCCGACAGATTTACCCCATTCAAAAATGGGAAAGGGAAAGGGTGTAAGAAAGTTTGTCCGCGTTATTTCGGGCCATTTATTTGTTATCTTTTTCTTGCCGGCTTTATGTTTTGTTAACTTGTAAACATAAACAATGTGTATAAGTTAATCTGCACAAATTTGCAATTATTAATTATATACAATATATTATTGTTAATCACCCAGCCATTCGTGTTATTAACAATTTTCATGTTTATAATCAAAATTCTTAGTAGTTATAAATGTATTCATCAAGATTTTAGGTAAACAATGCTATTAAGTATTATGTAACCTAAAGATTTTTGTACTTTATGTGGTTAAAAAATAAAAATTATGTTGGTGATAATTATAATTAGATGCCCATTAAATGTATCTTTAATAGTACTAACAAAACCTCTAATTCGCTAAGGATTTTTATAAGCTATAATATTATTTTAATGATAATAATTACTCTTCCATAGTTGTTCTATATGTAATTCACATATAAGTTACTTTTACACATTTGTCATCGTTATGTTTTATTAGAATATTTCGCCATGGTTTAATTGGCTCTGATTTTTATAAGGTAAAAAAGACATTCTTGAAAATTGTAATAGAGTCCTTATTCTGAAAACAATATTTTTCTTAACTTTATGACCTTAAAGTACGTTAAAGAACCTACGATTTAGAAACGAAAAAAGTGTTGCACGTTGCCTCTGATACTTAGCGAAGGATCCAAAATTATACTCCTCCAGCATTTTTGACCGCTACAGCGTCCGTGTTAGGTGCATACGATTTACTCATAGATGAACTTTATTTTCACCAACTTGAATTTACTCTTATCGCAAAGGTAAATATTCAATTTTGATTTTTTCGAGCATTTTTAAGATGGCAGATTAACCTATAAATATCGTACAAGTTTAGAGTTCTTAAAAATTTCATTACACAAGCCAGTGTTCTTGTTATTCCGATTTGATTACGTGATAATATTACGCAGATAAGTAGAAAATTCGTGTAAGCGCATCAGAAAAGTGCATATAACTTTTGAAGCTCCACCCACTTTTTGGAGGTAAAACATTTTGTTTGTAATCAGGAGGTCAAAATACATAAGAATCGGCAATAAAATTTCTCCTGGAAAGTTGTCAAAAATGATAATTGGATTGTCTGGTCGATAGCCGAGTGGGTTAAGGCGCGAGGTGGCAATCGCGATTAATCACACGGACATCGCACCACCGGGTTCGAATCCTGGTTCCGGCACTGGCACTGTCGGAGGAAATGGTTGTATGTCTGCGTTTTTTCAATGTGTAACCCCCTTCCGCACAAGCCCTGGCTTCTGGAATTGGGGGTTGTCTAATTTCTGTGGTGTTTATTATTTATTTCTTATTTACTATAACTGAATACTTACTAAATTTTTTGAATCCTACTGATGAATCGACAACTGAGCAATATCCTGAATATTGGTTATAAATATTTCATCAACATCAGGTGCTCCCCAAGGATTGGTGCTTGATCCTTTGCTGTTTTTTTATCTTATTCATAAATGATATCGTCATTGGCTTACATAGCAAAACGTTACTTCTATCTCAGTCTCAAGCTATCTTCATATTTGGTGTAGGCGTTGTTTTTTCATTCGAAGTCTGATCACTGTTGTACGATCAAATTAATTAAAAATATATATATATATATATATATATATATATATATATATATATATATATATTTATCTGTGTGAAAACACCTATGGAAACGCAGTGAAGATTTTTAAAAAAATGTCATGAATTTTACATTACTTGTAAACTTTCATACAGTGGTTTATAACTTTAGATCTATTGATTAAAACTAATGCTAACCCGGGGAAACTTTACACATAAATGTGTCATATTGTGAGCTGAAAAAAAACAATTTTGGACTAATTGCCAAGCTTCAAAAATATGTTTCAATTGAGAGAAAATATAAAGTAGAGAAAAAATTGTGTTTTTGTCGCTTTAATAATAAGTATTGTAGTAAATCATTAGGGTTCCAAGTAAATACAGACATATTTAGACAAAATATGTTATCATTATCTGTAAATAGATTATTTTATCAAGTGTTTTATTCTTTAAAAAGAGTTTGTCCTTTATATATAAGAAATATTGCAACTCAAAATGTAGTTTTCATGTTTGTGTTCAAGTCTTGCAACCTTTATTTAACACACTTCCTGGCATAATCAATTGATAAAATTTTGCACAGTTACTAAGATTGGATAACAATACAGTATTCCATCGTTACATTTGCAAATATCCGCACGTAGGAGGCCCTGGGGTAGAAATTGATCCAAGCGGCAAATCCGGCAAAACGTAGAATACAAGAGGTTTTTCGCCTGATCAGAGAATTCTACGTCCGTTTTTTCCCGTACAAATGGTACGATATTAGTTGTGACATAGTGGAATTCCGTTAGGTCTATACTTCCGAACCCAGCTCCAATGAACAAATTTATGTAAATTGGTTCCATATGTTATAAATAATTAAAGTATGACTAAAAAGTGGAAAATATATATATATCTATTTTTTAACTTGCTTTTCCTACACTCGTACTAAAAAGTAAAAAATAATTGCAAGAAAAGCAAAACGTGCGTACTTTGTATGATTGTACGCATGATGAGCACAGCACGCCTTGCTTTTCTTGCAATTATTTTTTACTTTTTAGTGCGACTTTAAGAAAAGCAAGTTTTAAAAAATATATATAATTTTTTTTAAATATTTTTGTGTGTCTGAACTACTACATTTTTAATAATAGTATATGAACATTCTAAATAAAATTAATATGCGCATGGTTATCTGTTTTACGAGTTTTTATTTAGATTTACATGACATGAGTTTCGTCCTTACGACCATTAATAACTAACTTTAAAAAATGAGCTTACAATATGTATACAGTGTGTCCCAGATAGGCTAACCCACTCGTGCAACCTTCTTATTTTTGATTTGTCGAGAAAAAGTCATTCTATATAAAAAGCTTTACTTATCATAAACAGTTGACAAACTTAAGATAAATTATACAGGGTATTCTAAAAATTAGAACATATGAAATAGAATAAAACTAATTTTTTAATGTTTTTAATGAAATTTTTATTTAACGAAGTATTTTCAATTGTAAAGAAAAGATTAAGTACAAAGTTTAGTTGCAGATTAAGGAAAAACCTCTTTTCAGAAATAGTAACATTTTATTCAACCAAGTTGAACGCTATTCTACATTATTAAATATATTAATATTAGATGAAAGTTATACTATATTTTTTTTGAGATTGTTGTTGACTCCTCGTACGGGAGAAATTGTTGCACGATCTTCTTTCTCATTGATTTAGCTTTATTAATTTTCTAGCTGATCAGAATTAGATCAACAGTATATGTAGAGAGTTTTTCATATTAGATTTTGAATGAATGATAGTTATCAACTAGAAACTCAAAAAAGCATTTTTCAATAATTGTTACGATACAAAAAAATATGTAATTTTTGAATATAAATATTATATACTTGTCAAGATACGGGAATGATACTAAATGTTACATTTCACAAAAAAGAACCGGTAACCTTCATAGCACTAACACAAATTGGTATATGCCCCATTATAACATATCTGATGCTGTTAAATATACACACAATAAACCATTTGCATAAATCGCATCACAAATTAGCATTTAAATTGTTAATAACTAATTAATTTGAAATTCAAGCATCGTAATATAAGTATCTGGTTAGAAACTATGGAGAGCCCAGTGTTAGATGAACTGCCCCTTATAAAATTCAACAGTGTCATTATTATAAGTTGTCCGTTTTATTAAGATTAAAATGTAATTTTTATTAATTTAGAATATGTTTTTTTTTATATGAATACTTATAGGCAAAGGGTGACCCTTTATTAATATTAGCCCAATTCACAGTAAAAAGTGTGATAGTGAAAAGTAAATTGGTATTTTTATCTGCTAAAATAAACCAATAAAAAAGTCAGTGGCGTCCTGGCAAATTTTAGTTAGTCCGCGATTTGAGCTTAGGGGACCCTTTTTTTCAGAGTAGCTTAAAATGCAAATATGATATTTTTCGTCTGCTGTATATTTTCCAGACAGATGATTAAAGAAAGAGGATTATAAATTATTTCGTTGATCTGTACTTGACGTTCAATCCTTCCATTTATTACTCATTGTGTCATAGTACTGAGAAAATTGAAACAATTTGCATAGGTATTTAAAAAATAAACATAATAATATATTCTTTGGATTAAAAAACGTTAACAAATTAAAAATACATACTTAACATTAACAATTTAAAAACTTTAAAGAAAAACAAAATATAAATTCACATTATAAAACTAAATAAAAATCACATTCGAGTCGTAAGTCGCAGAAAAAAGTAATATAAGTAATAATAATTAACTAGCTCAGTTGTTCGCTGACTACATAAGCAATATTTTCTTCAACTCAATAGACGAGTGGGAGAAGCTGTCAATAATTTCTTTAATATGAGGAATTTTATCATTTTCTACAGTAATTAAGAGCAGTGGTTCTAATAATCTTTGATATATAGAAATTATTCTATGCAATATTTTCCTATTTGTGTCTCTTTATTTCGCTGACTATTTGGTAATGAATTTAGTGTTAATGATTTGGAGGAATACCCTAATATATACCCATCGATTGCTAATTTATGGTTTGCGCTTTTTTAATTCACATCAATACTCTCATATACTTTACGTCAACTAATACTCCCGATATCCATTTCGTTTCCTAATTGTTGGAAAATGCCATACATATAGCACAATACATGCAATTGTTATCTTTATTGAAACTAAACCACTTTCGTGCAACCAGTTGACCAAATATTCTGAATCACCACTGCTAGAACTACTAGGATTTTCGTGAATAACACCATTACCATCAAATCTCTTTGACGGTCCGACTAAGAACATAGATTGATCCTCAATGATCTCTTTCTATCTCCGGTATATTAATTTCTTCTGTTACAGAATGAGACCAGGACATTTTTTAATGTTTGGGATCCTTCGCAGCGATCAACAATTGACCGCGCCGTTTTTTCTTACGCTAGTCATAACGGGATAGAGGCTTTTTTTTTCATTTTCCAAATTAAATAACTAAATTAGCTATGTAGTATATAGGTATTAAAAAATAATAATAAATTGCTAAATATATATAGATTTAGTTCGTTTCTCATAAATTAACTACTTAACCTACCTATAAAATAATAATCTTTACAATAATAGGATAGCGTAGCCGAACGTGCCGAAAAGGCAAGAGGTAGTAATCTATGACCACTGTGCTCCAAATATTCAATATAACGATGCCCGAATCCATCAACATTTAGGTGATTTATCCTCTTCCACTTCACTTCCACTCTAACAGAGTATTGGCTTAGACATCAAGCAACAATGTTTAAATGTCTTTTAAATTCGGTAAAATGTAGCGACAAATTATGGACGATGTTGAAGAAACAAATAAGGGAAAATTATTGTCATATTTTATTGATCGGCGGGGGGCCTTAAACATCTAGGGCCCAGCCCGCATTGGCGGACCTAGCTAGGACGCCACTGAAGAAAGCACTAACATATTACTACGTGTTGCTTGTTATCGACCACAGTTGATGCCGAAAAGAATATTCATGCATACATTGTAATTTGCCCTAAAGTGCAATTTCGTTCGAACTAAATTTAATGGTATCCAAGTTGTTCACAATAATTTGCTAGAATATAAAAATATTGTGGCAGCTAATATTAAAATAGATAAGACTTATTTGTTAATTTATTTGTTTGGATTTTCGGTGCGACGACTGGTAATGGATTGATTATTATTAATCATTTTATTATCCACTTTATATCTATCCCTAAGAAAACGCTTATCTTTCTATAATTAAGATCTAAAATTGGAAAAATTTAACCATGATATGCAAAATGCTTTTAACAGATTCCGCTGGAATCCGAAACGTCCAAAAATATGTTGAATTGCCTATTCGTGTAATATTTATTTGTTCACCAAAATTTTTCCGTTACTTGCTAGAAAAATAAAGATTTTTTATTTTATCTGTCAAATTTTGTTACAAAGCAAACACGAATAAATTTTAAATAATATCTAAGAATTCATGGAACCCATGAACTAGAAACATCAATTCCGAACTATCGGATCGCAACGCAGTCTGGGTGTCGAACAAGGAATGCAAAGCAATTGAAAATATCGACGAATGAGATCGCACAAAAAAAAAGACCAACTTAACGACTTTACCTTGAATGGAACAAGTACAGAAAAAATGTCAACCGTATTGAACCTATAAGTTAATTATTACGTCAAATAAAGGTCCCGAACACTCGATAAAACATATCTTTTTACGGATTCCGAATGTTCGGAACTGTAGATACTTCTTTCGATCAAATAAAGCAATATTTACTATCGAACGTTTCTCCCATCGCCATTAGTCATTAGTCGCGAAACATCTTGCCGTCTGTCTTAATCAGTCAGTTTAAGGGTGCGTTACCAAGGTCAAATAGTGCGTAAAATATCCTTATTCTTATTTTACATTCATCTTAAAAACGAGCCAACAGAATTCAGAATTGATTTCATTATGTAAACTAGCAAACTTAAGACAAGGACCTATTATATTTTAAATTGTAATCCTAGTTTCCATTATTTTCTCCTTCTTAATTATTCAACGCTAATATGTACCACTCATTCGTCCCAAATTCGCCATAAATTGTTTTATTTTCTACAAAGGGACTTACATATTCAAATAAAATATAATACAATCTAGTATAAAATAAAAAATGAAAAAAAAGAGAAAAGTCTGCATACTATTTGTTCCTTATTAAAGTTTAATGACGAATATGAATTTGTTAAATTTCATCTGAAATAGTTGGGGGTTTTGCTAATAGAGGCAGCATCATAGTGATGACCATTGCTAGACGTATGTCAAAGCAGGGTCGGGCTCATAATTTTTCATTTAGCCTGAGAGCTTCGAGTGGCGGTATCATATGTGAATAAATATGTAATGTGTTCCTAATAACTAAATTCGGTGATTTACAAATATTTCGTCTTTTATGCCAACTAAATACGCGCATCCCACAATACTTCAAGATGTTTTATGTGTCACCGAGGTTTTGTTTGTAACTGGTATGTATAAACATAAAATCACATCGCAATTACATTCGTACGGTTCTGTACCGTCTAGACTAGTGTGACTTCTGTATTATCGACAGGACGATGTAATTTACTCGCGACTGACTGGTGCGTGCAAACGCAATCTTAATGCTTCCTGACGAAATTAGCAATATTCAGTTCATTTAACTAACAACATAGATACTTATGATGTGACTATTTAAGGGTCGCCGAGATTTAATCTTCTACGGGCCATTTCAACAATGGTTATTTCATAAATTGCCTATTATTAAAAAATATTGCAAAGATGCACAAAAATGCTTCCTCCTGGTTTCCACATATTGGTGTTTATTAGATACTCCTTCAAAAAATCACTAGAATACATTTTAACACAAAAAACCGTAGTTTAATGTGTCCTCGGTTGGACTAGTACCAGCAAATAAATATTATTGTTACATGGATAATTTCAACTAACATAATTTTTTATTATTTCAGACTAATGATAGTTCAGTGGAATCAACGAGAAGCAGCTCGGCATCAACGAGGAACCGGCCGAGGTTGGGAGAGGAACCTACGATTGGCAAATATAAATTACTTAAGACCATCGGCAAGGGGAACTTTGCCAAGGTCAAATTGGCGAAACATGTGCCCACTGGGAAAGAAGTGGCCATCAAGATCATCGACAAAACACAACTTACCCCTGGTTCACTACAAAAATTATTTAGAGAAGTAAGTACTGTCACAATTTTTCGTGTTAAATGTTGTATTTTGAAATTATCGGCTGGCAGGTTGTTTATAGATAGGAGCTGTAAGTGGACCACAGTACTGTATACCGTGATCTATAACATTTACCAATATAAATGCTATATAATTCGGCAACGAAATATATATAACACATAAACATAAGAACCCCAAAATAATTCCGAGCCATCCAAAATTTTCATTAATAGACTAAAAGTCCCTATTAAATTATAGCTTCCAGTTAAAAAATAACCTTTATGGTATTTCTTTCTCACCCTCAGATAAGTTATCTAAATTAGGATAAAAATTGATAGTTTTTGAGATAATGGCAATAAACTAAAATTAACCTCCCTTTTGTCCTCTAAAAAACCCACAAGTCAAATTATGGGTACTTTTCAGAATTTCCTTACAAGATCAAAATAAAAATCTCCAAAAAAATTTAACTTGGTCGAGCTTTTTTTGTAGTGTTACCCTTTTTAAGTTCAATTTTAAAACAAATACGTGAACCTTATTGTCGATATCACGTTTTGTTACTCCAACTAAAAGGTAGGATGTGGCAACACTGATGTCATTCATACATAGATACATGGACTTTGCCATATTTATGTTTTACTTTTTAATATAGCTAGGCTTCTAATTGAAACATCGCCTATACTGTATCTGATATTTGACAATATAATTAGTCAGGTTGAAAATCCCATGTAGAAATCATATTCTCGGAAACCTTAAAACATGACGTGATTCTACTATTAGACTATCATTAATACTTTCTAAAGGGGACGTCTAAACAATTATCACATTGTTTATCGCAATTCTAGGGTCCCGATTAAACAATATATATATTATCTGTTTGAAAAGTTAGTTTTATCATTTATATATCGTTTTATGCTATGACAGTGATGAGTTTAAGAATATTATTTAAGTTATTTTATTCACATGGTATCTTTAAATCATAATTAATTACCGAATAATTTAAATGGGTCACTACCAAATTGCAAATATCAGAATCCACATAATTTATAAATGAACATATTCACTATATTAGACCAGTAATGAATGAGCTAGTGTTACCATTAGGTACGTTTACTAAACATTTTTCGAAATCCTTTAAAATGTTTAAAATTTACCCATGTTGAACAAAGCGATAATATATTCTATTTTAAACTCTTGTTAGAGTTTTTGGTGTGTTGTATGAGTAATCTCTTACTTTTATATATTCTTAAGTTCAAGATTAAATTGTTTTACACTGTTGTATTCAATATATATTACATTGAATATGTAAATAAGCCTCTTACGGTACATTGTGATTTTTATAAAATATAAAGGGGATAGGAAAATAAAAAATTGGAAAGCTAAAATGTTTCACAATTCCTACTTCTTATACAAGATGTATGACAATTGAGTTGCGCAGGTTATACTTAATTTTATGAAGAAAAATTATTAATTGCATTATCCTTCTACTTTTCAAATTTAACATGCGAAATTATTCCATCATAACATTTTGCTAATCCAGTTACGGACCAGCATCTTAGATAAAATATAAATACCTACTTAAAACAGCGCTGAATATCCTGAACATTATACTTGTATATAAGTAGGTAACATATTTAGCAAGCAGCATTCTAATTTCGATTGTACAAGTGAATGCTACAACCATTTCATAATATCAATATTTCTGAACACTTTGCAGTTTCTTATAGGGAAAAAACAGAATTTTTAACGGCGATGTGATTAATATACCCTTTAAAACTCTGACACTTATCAAATATCACTACAACATCCTTTATTGTATCAAGCATCTGCAGTATTCGATTGTTTATGTAATAATTCAGCTCGACAGAGTAAAATATTTTAGAATAGGCGTTTTTTAAATACATTTATTTAACGTTGGCCTATTTTCACCACTGAGGCCTATCACTGACGTCTGTAGACGAACTACCCCCAACCAGGAATTTTACTGAACCTCTTCTTTTTCGAAAAGTAGGGATCTTTTACTTGCCTAACATTTTAATAGTCAAGGGACCAACAGCTTTACATCCCCTGCGAAGGATGGTATATGCACTATGCAATCCTCGCCTAAGATTGCACAGCTTCTGCCCATACACTGATTACAAACCGCTAGAAGATGTGGGGCAAGGACATTGAATTTCCAAGAAACAGTCACCTGGCCTAATACTAATTGCGCCTAGTACTAACTAACGGCTTTACATTATATATCGAATTTGACTGTAAAAGCAGCTCTAGTGAGTTGAACTCTGCCATTGTATACGAATTAAAATTTCTAGTGGTGTAATATCGGGGAATCTAGGAGGCCAGAGTTCAAAAGGCCTATGTCTTCCTGTCCAGCGCATTGTAAAATATTCGTTCAACCATTGACAAACAATTATAGAATTATGAATTGATGCACCATCTAGCTGGAGAAAAAACTCTTGTCATATGTTAGGAGGAAGCTTGCCAATTGCATCCCATAATTCTATATCAAAACATTAACTAAACGCTCAGTATTTAACGAGTTATTAAAGAAAAACGGACCAATTATTCGGTCTCCTAAAATTCCACACCATATGTTAATATTTTCTGATTACATGGTTTTTACAATTAATAACCCAATGAGGATTTTCTGTAGCCCAGTATCTACAATTATGGGACGACACCACCCCATAGTGGTAAATATAGCCTCAACAGTAAACAAGATTTTACTTATAAATTTCCGGTTGTCCAAAAAATTTCCCTGGACCCAATAGCAATCTAACCTTTTATTTTCATCACTTTCTTTCAAAGTATTTAGAAATTTTAGTCTATAAAGCTCGATATTATGACGTCTGAAACATCTAATTTTCTCCTTGTCTATGTTCAGTTGAGACGCTAAATGTCGTGAGTCAATCTTGGATTCGCTTGATTTGCAGCTAAGATTACCTTATCTTTAGGGTGCCGATGTATGAGGTTGGTCATTCTCAAATCTTTTAATAACACTTCCAGTTTCATTGAAAAGAGCATTTATTGTGGCTGCAGTTCCGTAACTAATATCGGGTCCTAAAGGATGCCTTCGGTTAAATTCTGCTACAACGAAGCTCATCACCAAATAACCTTATCATTGCGATTTTTTCACATATGCAGAAGCATTTTATGATTGTAAACTAAGAATTTTACACAATAGAACTCAAAGATTTGTCAGATTAATATTTAATATAATAGTTTAGTAGTACATAACCAAAATTGTAACCGTGTGTGGCCTTATGCAGAAAAATATTTTTAAAAAAAAGTAAAAACACGAATTTCGTAATGAAATTTGGTCTTGGGGCACAAAATTATATTCTAAAAAACATTTTATAGTAACTCTTCGATATCTTTAATACGAAGAAAAATATCGAGAATGGGTCGTATTTGAAATGCTGCCGTTATCCCAGTTTGTTAATTAGATTTAAGTTGATTAGTGGTAGGAACTTTAATCATATTAATCAGTTTGAAAATTGGCGCAATGTCAGGACATTTTTTATTTTCATGTGGTAATTTGGGCTTGAATCAAGTTACAAAGTAAAATGTGTTGTGAAACATTCTAACAATGTAAAATAATCTTGAAACCTAGAGGTCGCGTAATTTAGATAACAAAATTTCACTTAACACTGTATTTTGATTTTTACTGTACAAAAATTAAAACAATAGTTTTTATTTTGGTAAGGGCTTAAGCCTACTCTGTCTTTTTTGCTGGTAGAACGGAGGGAAAAAATCTTTTTAGTTGATACTTTATTACAGACTTCACCTTTACAGAATAATAAAGATTCCATATGCCTTATTGTAAGATAATGTTTATTATGTTGAGGCATAACCTATAACATTCATCGACTTGACACACATTTTGAATATTTTTTGCCTATTATTTATTTTTTTGTTTTCCTCTAAAATTATACAACACTATACTCAAGCGTTGCTTTGTAGTAATCTGTCCTTTAATTGTTGCAATCTGAAATCTGCTGAGAAGGGAAACTTGCAGCTGAGGGGTCGCCCATTTCAAACTTTTTTTTTTTGTAAAGCTAGGAATCAATAAAACAATAGGTGTTGCTTCGTTTGTTAATGACTCCAAAACAAAGACCTATTTCGAGCAAACGGAGAAAAACATGCTTGTATTTCTTTATTTATTCTCTAGTTTCAAAAAAGAAAAATTTCAATCGGCGACTCGGAAATAGTATAATCATCAATTTCCTAAGTTATATTACGAATCTAATAACACAAAATTTATTTATCATCTAGGTAAGGATTATGAAAATGTTAGACCATCCAAATATAGTGAAACTCTTTCAAGTAATTGAAACTGAAAAAACTTTGTACCTGGTCATGGAGTACGCCTCTGGAGGTGAAGTATTTGACTACCTCGTGCTCCATGGTAGGATGAAAGAAAAGGAGGCGCGGGCGAAATTCAGGCAAATTGTCTCTGCAGTACAGTACTGCCATCAAAAAAGAATAATTCACAGGTATGTATGCATTAACATAATAACTAGAACTTAGTTTTGTATGTTAAAGACATTATTTGTTTGTTGGGAAAGAAGGGTTTTACTGTAATATTAATTATAACTTAATTCAATGTTCATTCACCAATAATTATATATTCTATATTTTAATACAAAAATGCATTCTGTTATGGTCGTACAGATAAAAAACCACTGCCCAAGGAATCACTACACCCACAGGTGGGGGTGGCAATGAGCATGGTAGAAGGGGTAACTAATGCCAACATAAATTTTAAAGACCCTTGGTCATCGTACACACACTAAATCCCAATTTAATTTTTTACTCCCTTTAATCATAGGGTGGGAGTGGTAGAGGAGGTGGCTGATGCCCAAAAAATTTTAGAGCCCTGGTTCTCGTATACACACTAAATGCCAATTTAATTTTTTACTCCCTTTATTAATGGGGTGGTAGAAGAGGTGGTAGCTAACAGCAGAAAAATTTTTTGAGACGTTTCATTCCTGTATACACAATAAATCACATTTAATTTTTTTTTACTCCCTTTTATAATAGTGTGTGTTGAGTTGGCTAATGCTAAAAAAATTTTTGATACCTTAACTCTTCGTACATGCCCTAAATTGCAATTTTATGGGCTGTTACCTGCTTGCTTTGCCTATTTACCCTTATTTACCCCCGAACCCTTCAACGGAATTAGATCAAAATATAATCAGTTCCAGATCTCGTTACAATACTTAAGTGTACAAATTTCAAGTCAATATCATAAACGATAGTAAACGTGCGCACAAAAAAATTACAGATGGTACATTTTTTTTCTCAAATTTAAAGTCTCGACGTTTCATGACAGTTTAAGCCTATTTCAACAAAAAAATATATATGTATTTTTTTTGCGTTACTATACTTCCACTGGACGTGGAAGTAATGAAATAACAGTGTTGGTCTATTGAACTGTTTTTAAGTTCGTAAATAAAAACATTAAAAGGGCGTAACCAGATAAGCATGGATGAAGTGGCTGCGACAAGAAGCCCCATTAATAGCTATATCAATGTATAGTAGGGCTGGTAGTGACCTGTAAAAATCAGAGAACTTGGGAAATTTAGTAAGAAATCAGGGAATTTTAATAATTTCTTTAAAAGTTTGGAAATACTCTAAATTTAAGTCTATGAATTGTGTGTTCTAGCATTTAATTTATTGTATATATTTAGACGCTCATATAATTCGCGAATTGGTTTTAATTTTTCCGTGACAGAAAGTGACATCTAGCTTTGAGCATTGTGACTACAGTAGAATCTCTTTATCAGACTTGATACAATGATGGAAAACCCCAAGAATTGCTATGAATCTTTTATAGTTCTGTTGGTAAACCTATGAGTAAGTGATAAAATCTAATTCTCACTGGCCATTTTTAACTTGTTTTGAAGATAGTCAAATGAGATTTTAAGATCGGAGACTTTCTAAAATTTTCTCTTCACTACTTAGCGAGATGGAACAAAAAACTATGTGATGGCAGATATTGTTGAGAACTTTTCACAATTTTTTTTATATATTAATAGATATAATATACACAAAACATATTTAAAGCTTATTTTGATGGAATTGACTTTCTAAAAATGACCACAAATAATTCTAGATGCTTTCTAGTATCACTTAACATCAAACTTTAAATGTGGAAACCCTTGGAAAAAAATAAAATATGAATAATTACACAAGCAATCATGAACATGATCTAATAGATTAATCATTTTGTCCACAACTACTGAACATATGTTTAATTTTTGCACATCTAATTACTACTTTATTTTTGCAGAGATTTAAAGGCTGAAAACTTACTGTTGGATAGTGAAATGAATATTAAAATTGCGGACTTTGGATTTTCGAATGAGTTCACCCCTGGAAATAAATTAGACACATTTTGTGGTAGTCCACCATATGCAGCACCTGAACTTTTCCAAGTAAGTTCCTTTTACTTTGACATTTTACAATATTGATTAACAACTTTATTCTCATGGAGATATTAATTTTCTGTATGGTATTATTTCTTTTTTTATCTCAAAAATAACGAAAGTTCTACTAAAAGTATTTATTCCAACGAAATACTTATAAGCCATAAGCACCAATGTCATAACTAGAAACCATCTTTTTTAATGGTGGAGTAGAAGTACGTCATATAATGTCAGTGAAATAAAATATCCATCCTTCCCCTTAGCATGATTTTCTACTGCCTATCAATTTTCATTGTAAATATTATTATGTTATATTATTATTATTATTTATTATATAACCATTCTACCTCAGAATATATCAAGGTTCCACAAGTATTTTACGTTTTTAAAGAAAAAATAAATTCTTCAGCTTGAATGTGTTTTGTATGTGTTTCCTAGAGCATAAAATACAGTAATATTGACATGAAAATTTCATTATGAAATTGCTGAAGTTACAAAATTACCACAGGAGCAGTATGGGAATGTCACCAAGCACTTGTGGGTGCCTCCAGCATGAATAACTAACTGGTATGCTGGGTGAAAGGACACGCACAGTGTAGTGGCAACAAATTATTAGCCGACAGACTAGCTAAGAAGGCAGCAGGCCTAAGTATTTTTGGACCAAGCCCAGCCAGTCTGTTACCGATCAAGGCGATAATACAAATAATTAAAGAGAACACCTACCATGAATTCAAGAAACTGTGGGATGAAACAAACAACTGTCAACTTGCTACGGAACTACTAAAATATCCCAACAAGAGTACAGTAATGGACTACCTGGCAATGTCCAGAAGGAACCTACGTTTTATAACGGGAATCCAAACTAGACACTGTCCGTTAAGGAAACATCTCCATAATATGAGATTAAGCGAAACACCTCTCTGTAGAGGTTGTGAACAAGAAGATGAGATGGTTCAACAGGTACCTGTGACTGTTCTGCTGTCTCATCAATCAGAAAATCCATTTTTGGAGAATGTTGGCCTACTTTGATCGATGTAAGGGAGATGCCCCTAGGCAGTATCACCGCCTATTTGGCAAGATTAGGTTGGTTGGACGCCTAGGCGAGCGTCTGCCTACAGGGAGGATGTACAAGGGGCCCAATGGGGCCTAAGTGCTGTGCTTCAATGATTTTTATTTACCACCCTCCCAACCAATTCTAGATTCCAGAATTGCTTCTTGGAGCCGGTTGGAAAATATGACAAACATTGTACCATGGGACTTCAAAATTTTATGTCGCTAACATTTTTCCTTCTGCCAAAAATTTATATTATTGATTTTAAAGTTAAATGGGACTATTTTAAGTTAACCTAATGCAGTGTTGTTGGACATTTATTCATATTGTATGTTTGTCAGACACTTTTAGGACATAACGTATTGGGAAATGTCAGATCTTCTTGAATTTGTCCAATTTTTAAATACCCCGCCCAATATTTATTTAATTTAGGGACATTTCTTTAAAAAAAGTGTTGGTAATAAATAGTTAAACTGGTAAACAAAATATATATTTTATTATCATTTGCAAGAGAATGAAAAATAATTCAATATTAATCTTATAGGCCATATTTTTACCTGCCAGGTACAAAAAAAATTATATATCACTATTCTGAATCCCAAAACATCAAAAATGAAAATATAACTTCTGTGGCTTATGCAAATAACAACTGAAACTGTCAAGCAAGAATTAACGAAACACCTTACTTGACTTTTTTCGAGCGAATTCAGTAATAATGCCACATATATTAATTTCATTTAACATATCGCCTTCAGTAGCCAAAATGGGTAACATCTTCCTTTTTTTTCCCGTAACAGGCTGGCACTCCAAACAGGCCCTTGTATTGCTTATACCTTCCGCCGGCCCTTTTTTATTATTTTTTCTGTACAGGCTTTGTTCCTTAAGATTCCTATGACATATTACATACTATTTTGAAGATCTTTATAGTTAATTTAGGACTAACAGCCATTTTCATAATAGTATTCTAAAACACCTACTTTAGTCAGTTTTACATTTTCAGTCAACTGTAATGATAATGGGTTTCATAATAATAGTGCTGTTTTATTATAACAAAAGTCGATTATTATATTTTTAAGGTACTGATTGTGGTACTGTATAATGAAATTGCAGAAACTATTGAGGTTACAGTGCTTTTTGACAATGTGTTTAGAAATATTCTTTATACAGCAGACAGTTTGGATGTTTAAAGAAAAGTATCCTGATTTCAATGTATTTCAATCCTGTTACAACAAAATTCGTATTCGTATGCAAATAAATATTGAATCAAATGGGCGTGATTTCGCGGCAAATACCAAAATCAAGCCCCCTTAAACATTTTTAGCAGATGTGTCGGTAAGTATCGCATTCCAGAATGACTTCGCAGCGAAAACAGAAATACCTGCCTAGATGCTTTCTCAAGCTCTCTTGCAAATGATGAAATGAAATTTCTTCGAAACCTCAAATTATGCGATTTTAAAGTGATCATATCTTAGTCCTTGCGCAAGCTGTTGCACCGTACAATGTAAAAATCGAAAGAGGAATATTGGCAGGCTGTGCGTATCCTGAAATCCACGATTGAATCTTAAAAGCCGATGTGGTAGCAGTATTCAATGAGGTACTTTTGACTTCTTGCGAAATCCTAACCTCACTTTGACATGAAGTGTCTGAGGTTTCACTATGGGACCAGTTCCCATAAAAAATGTGTGAAGTTCTTTCATTAGTGGCAATACAACAATGAGTCTTTCATCTTATAAGGGCGCTTTTTAAAATTTCTGTCATACAAGCTGGATGACATATACCCTGCATTCGGAATAACTCATACACAATTATTAGGAAGATTTTCTGTATTCACTTTGCTTTGCTTTTTGCTGAAGAAAGGCACACTTGTTGATATTTCTTTGTAAGTTAATTAACACATTTGCTGTCGTTTTAAAAATACGTGTGACCTGAGATGCCATCATAATAGTTTTATTTTATTTGAGAAAATATATCACGGCCAGTTCTTCGCAAGTGTGCTCGTTTTGGCTGCGACGGCCCTGCTTCATCTTGTGAACTCGTTATTTGTGTGTAATAAAGGTCTAAAGTAAAGTAAAATACTGCTCTATTACTATAAAACTGTATAAGACAACAAACACTACCCTAAATGTGACCAGTTTTTTCTATAAAAAAAAAAAAAAAAAAAAAAAAATGCGTTAACTGGCCACGTAAGTGGTCGGTGGCACTGGCTGATAAGTCGAGCGTCCCCGTAAGTGGCCGGCGGCAGCGAATGTGACCATCCTGTCAGCTTCTTCCGAAGGATCTTAAGATGAAGAAGCTGACAGTATAATCAGCGAAACGTGAAGTCAAGTTCGACAACCACGGCAAGACCCAGAAGAAAGTACTTCAATAACAAAATTGATTGTCCACAACTTCTGGAACAACTTACATTTGATATCCCAGAACCAGAGCGCATTTTCTCAAATACTTTTTATCTTACCTCGCCTAGGACAAATTTGTTAAAATTTTCACCTTTACATTTCATGTGAGAATTGCAATAAGACTGCGTTAAATGAGTGGTTGGACTGGTCGAAATTGTTAAGTGAATGGTAAAATTATAAGATATGTCCAATCAGATTGGGTAAACCTTATAATTTTACCGTTCACTTAAAAGTTTCGACCAGTCCAACTGCTCACTTAACGCAGCCTAACCTGCAAGATAGTATTGATATTTTAACCTCTCCACAATAAAATTATGAGAGGTTACTAAAATTGGTTCAAAAACGAAAATTGAGATAACATCAAATCTTTACGTTTTGAGGTCCTAGGAACCCAAAAAAGTGGTTTTTGAAAAATGTCTGTGTGTGTGTATGTGTGTTAGCATGATAGCGCCGAAACTACTGAACTAATTTGAATGAAACTTTGCGTGTGAGTTTCTTTAGTGCCCCAGAAGATCTGAAAAGGTTTTGGTTGAGATCGGATTACGTTTAGTGCCATTTTGACGCAACAAGTTGTTTATTTTATAATTATTTCCAATTTCCAATGGAATCATTGAAAAGCAATTAATATTCTGATTTCAACGATATATCACACTTCCACCCTTTCGATTTGGTTTCCGTGAAAAAAATTAAAAACAAAGCAAATATGGCATAGATCGCATTTCGCATGACATGATCGATGCGTGTAGCCGTTACGTCGTGAAACTCATCACATCACGTGTCAATTCACGTGTGAGGGTTTCTTCACTGCTCTAGAAGTAGAGCGGATTACGTTTAGGGCCGTTTTTAAATATATATACAGACAAATCGAAGAATTAAACTACAAATATTCCTCTAAAATCTAGTAAAATGACTGAAATGCTAATGTTTCATTTAACAAAGACAGCCGCGAGCGATCGGATTGCAATGAGCAAATTTTGACAATTGTCATTGTCATCGTTTGTCATCCGATAACGTTGGTGTCATGTCATGTTAATAAGATTGCGGCATATTTGTAATTTTTAGTGGATTGTCACAAACTTTAAAGGTAGATGTAACAATATCAATATCATATGCTTTCTGTACCTTCGTTGATGAATTTATTATAGATTATCACTTTACCAATTTTCAGTTTGTTGTTTTACAAATCTGTAGTATTTAGGATAACTAGACTTTCTTAGTCGTTCAAGTGATGTTAAAGTTGTTAATATCCTAATAGTATATTATTCAACGAGCGATAATGTAGGTAATAATTCGCATAGATGATTGTAAATTCATTAAGTTGAGGGTTTTTTTAGTGCCCCAGAAGATCTGAAAAGGTTTTGGATGAGATCGGATTACGTTTAGTGCCGTTTTGTCACACAATTTAATGCTCTTTTAGGCTTCGAAGATCCACCGAGTGGGGAGGTTCCAACCGCTTCCAGTAGCTGCCGATTTTTTTATTGTAGTTATAAGTCCATAAAAAAATTACATATGACTAATTGAAAGGTTTCCTGTCTTTAATAGCTCTGATATTATTCAGTACATGTTTGTTTGTAGTTTTACCTATATTTTAATCTGATTTGTATATATGTGTGTATATTTTTTATCTGTATGTATGTTATGTATATGTGCATATCTATATATAGGTATGTATTCTGTCACGGATCGTATTTGGTTTTGCAGATTTTGTGTTTCGTTGTATTTGCCCATCCTATAATTGGTTTAAGTACTGTTGGATGGTGTACACTAAAATAAAATAAATATAAAATATTAACCATAGAATAAATTCAAAAAATCTTCATAGAATTTAATACTATTATGTAATTCTACACAATTTGTTAATAAAATAATTTTCCTGTCTATTAAAAGGCATCTATTGCTATTTGTTTATATGACGTACTTTGTTCCTGTATTAGTTTTTAAGATATAATGTTGTCATGCAAGAGATTTGCCATATAAAGTCGATATATACTTAATTTTGTGATTTTCATCACTTTTATACTTTACTACATGTGCTCTCCCGAATTGGCCTCTATAGCCATAGTCGTGTGCACCGTAGATGAATGGGAATTACAATAGACTACACCTTTTACTTGTTTTTTATTGTACACAATCTATCGACTGTAACATTTTTATACTCGGACTCGAGTAACGGCTAATAATAATAATAATATTTTAGTTTTATTTATGAACAGTTTACTAATATTTAAAATTACATGTATTTTTAGGGTAAAAAATATGATGGACCTGAAGTAGACGTATGGTCATTAGGAGTCATTTTATATACCCTTGTTTCGGGCAGTTTACCTTTCGACGGCTCAACGTTGCGAGAGCTTAGAGAGCGAGTTCTGCGTGGCAAGTATAGAATTCCCTTTTACATGAGCACAGACTGTGAAAACCTCTTAAAGAAGTTCCTTGTATTAAACCCGGCGAAGAGAGCTAGCTTAGAAACCATCATGAAAGACAAATGGATGAACCAGGGGTACGTGGGGTTAGTCATATTGCATTTCATATGTGTTGTTGATGGATATTTGTCGTAGAATTGGCCTTGTTTTTAGTGAAACATCAGTTTCTAGTCTCCTGTTATAAATAAAATATTGATCCCAAAAGGAGATCGGTTATTTTGTTTAAAAGCAGAGATTATGTAACTGTAGGCTTTAAATGGTTAGAAGTAATTTTATTTCGATAAATGTTGTGATTAGTGATGCTACACCATAATAATTTTTCAAATTGTTGTGTCATTTCTGTAAGCACTCCCATATTTATAACAATAAATTTATTGAAATATTTTCAATTTTAGATGAAACTTCAATGGCAACATTGGAAATGTTTCAATGGTTTATAATGGGACTTCAAGACTGAAGATAATTAATGTTTTGTAATTGATATTGTAAATAATATAAGAAATAAAGTTAATTTAAGGAACTTTATATTTTCAAAATTTCTCCCCTTGAAAACATGGCGTGGAGACGCTATGAAAAGTAATTGCGAAATGAACTTAAATATTGCAGAAAGTATAGTTCGTAAAAAATAAGTAGGTTTCCATCAGTGATCTTTTGA
This sequence comes from Leptura quadrifasciata, assembly GCA_963675555.1. NCBI lineage: Eukaryota > Metazoa > Arthropoda > Insecta > Coleoptera > Cerambycidae > Leptura > Leptura quadrifasciata. Next base: position 95,288,814 of record OY776673.1, read on the forward strand.
AGTGGAGATTTTTTTAAAAGAATGAATTATTATGGTGTAGTTATGTTCATACGACACGTCAAAAACAAACACAAATATAACACATAAATGTAATGTGGTACTAAGTAAGTCCGATGAAATAATGTGGCGGGTGATGGTTATATTCATTGCTATTTTTGCAGTTACGAAAATGATGAGTTAAAACCCTATGTAGAACCCGAGCAGGACATGAGCGATCCGAAAAGGATAGAAGCCTTAGTTTGTTTAGGTTTTAATAGGTACGATGTAGAAAATTCTTTGGATTCTCAGAAGTATGATGATGCCTTTGCGACGTATCTTTTACTGGGCAGGAAAAGCATAGACGTAAGTGTTTGCTTATCTTTTTACTTTTTTGTTGTTAAATCAGAGTATTTCTGCAAGTTTGCCTCCATGTAAGTAAGCTATTGCTAGTCTATATGCTGCATAGTGAAAGAGAAACTGGATATTACTTTTGAAGCACCCGTCCCTCCTTATTTTACAGAGAAAATCCCAATCATTAAGTGACCAAGAAAGCAGTTCATCTCGCCACGCAATTGTTTATCTTAATTTTATATCAAGATACATATATAAAATTTACGTTATCGTCTAGTTTCACATAGGTGCAACCTCAACATATGTTGTGTTTGTAGCAATTCAATTTTATTATGTAGAGTTTGAGACCATTGTTTCCTTAATTCTGATATTATTTACCTAACACTTTAAAAAATTAATTACGCTTTTAACTTATACACTTTGTAAAATATAAAGCACTGTCGATTAATTTGAGAAATCTAATTAATGGTTTGTTTCAGTTAGATCCTATTTTATTACTTCATATTGCACTATGTATTTATGTTAAAGTTTTTTTAGATTTTAACTTATCGAAATTAAATTATTATCATTTATTTAGTTTAACGGCTGAATTTAGGTTATTTTATACTCTGTTTGCTGAATAGAAATAGTTAAGCCACTTCCCTAAATAGTCCGCTATATTTAAATTGAATTGTTCTATTAGTTGATTTTTTAAACCATAATACAACCAACCATTTTATGTTTTTGACGTTGTTTAGTTTTTGACGTGTGTTAAATTTTTCGTTATCTTTATTTGCTGTTATTCCAAAAATCCTTTTATCAATGTGTCGAGTGTAAAACTGGTCATTGCATACATTTTTAAAAATTAATGAGGAGTGCCTTAACTGTTTCTATTCAGTAAATAGAGTATAGTTAGTTGAATATCGTAGAAAGTTTATTTATTGGATTTCCAGAAAAGTCAAAGTTGAAAAAAAAAGCAATATGTATATTGTAAAATTGAGACAACAGGCACAGAACAATTTTATTTTATAACAATTGTTGCAGAAAATAGCTAAATATGAAGTTAAACAGTCCAAATATTTAAGACGATTGTCTAAATATTATATAGGAAAGTTTACGTTGCTATAATAATGACCATACTATATATGTTTCAGGGTAGGTTATGCAAATAACAAGAACCATGTTATAGAATAGAATCTCCGTGTTATTTTTGTGTAAATTAGAGTTGTGGCAATTGCCAATATAATCATTGTTATTTATTTTAAATTGGAGTTGTAGCAATCATCAATATAATATAAAACTTGATGCAAAACTAATGACAAGAACCACGTCAGTGTTCTAGCAATATCAAATTTAAGTTGTAAGTGAGAGTTAAATACTCCTGTAAAATATCGTAGAATGTTGGTGAAAGTTCCCTAATGTTATTAAACAATGGCAACTGCCAAATTGTGTATGACTATCGACAACTTAAACACAAATCTTCGAAATATTTTACAGACAAGGCTTTCTGGTTCAGAACATCATAGATAAGGTAACCTCCTAAATATAATAGAAAGGTACCGGCCTATGGGTCTGTGAACTGAACATTGGCCTGACTGTTTTGTAGTACGCAGAGTAGTTATAATTACGGACAGTTACTGAACAATCAAAAAAAAATTAGATGCGTTGTCTGTTAGACGCCTCACAGAATAATTTAAACAGCAAGACATTCTTCTGAAATTTACATATCAGTAGCACACGGTCAGCCATTAGTATTAATTTAACTGGAGTATAGTTGAAGCTAAAATCTCTTGTCTTTGCATAACTGTGAATATACACAGTTTTATGATAGAATGTCCCCTTAAGAAAATATTTAACTAGTTAACCTAATTACCTAGTTTCATTATTATTATTATTATTATTATTGAAGATGATAATTGAGAAAATTATCTCATAGTGCAATGAAATTATCCTACTTTCTTGTGCCAAATCATATATTTTATCAAAGTCTAATGTTTCTTTTAGTAGGTACCGCAAACACGAGAAAATGCCAGTTTCCCACCCAAAATCAGAAAGTAAATTCATTTTAAATAATAACCCTGTGTCCCCAAACAGGTTCAAATATATATTTTTATAATATGGAGAATTGTATAGAAAGCGCCCTTTGCAGGTTAAACGTTGCCACGAAAAATTATGTTGAGGCTAATTTAAGATTTCATCGAGTTATTTTAGAAAGCTAAAAATACATATTAGGGTATTGGATGATAAGAAAGCCCTGTCGAGGTGCATCCATCCGAGACCGATTTTTTATTCAACCATCATAAAAAAAAATTCAAAATAAAAATAAAGAAAACAATAATCACGAGTTTTCATCACGCTAACACATTTAAAAAATTGAAGTTTATCCAGTGTGTAAAAGGCAAATTGTTTAAAAAACAAACTTGTCTTAAGCGTTCCACTAGCTTGCACCCTATCTTTTTCTTGTTGGCACATTTAACAATCTAATATATTTAAAATTTACATAAAATATATTTTCATTTTTTTGTACCGACATATAGTTCCCAGATCAAAATTTCACAAAAAGTTCTTCTTTATAAAACGCTGTAGGACGAACTATTTTCTGCAAAAACTGCTTTAAAATAATTGTTGCGAGTCATTCTATAGTTTAGTTTTTCGATTTTTTTCAAAATTAAGCTTCTTTATTGACTTTATGATATTCATGCTGCCATATTGGAAAAATGGTTTCACAAAATATCTCGGCTCTCGTTGGTTCTGTATCGATTTTCAAAAAACTATTTTGAAGACCTTAAAATTTCCTGTGGCTTTGCTTATTGCACCATTATTGTAGGATTAAGGGAGCATATCCAACAGAGAGAAAGAGATCCAATAAGCAAATATTTATTATTTTTGGCCATAACTTTTTTTTTTAATACATATATTGGTAAAAAAGTATAAGACTACCTAGGTACAGCTATGTCAGGTGTAGTGATATAAATTTTCACTCAATAATTTCAGTTGTTTGCAAAATTAGTTAATTTAACACTACAAGATATGGAGATTGCCACTATTTTTTAATTTAAATTAACTAATTTTGCAAACAACTGAAACCATTGAGTGGAAATTCATATCACTACACCTGTCATAATTCTACTTAGGTGGTCTTTTATTTTGTTACTAATATATGTCTTAAAAAAATATTATGGGCAAAGTTAATAAATATTTCCTTATCGGATCTCTCTCTCTCTCTCTCTCTCTCTCTCTCTCTCTCTCTCTCTACGATGCGCAAAATATAATAATTATTAAAACAAAAATTGGATTTCAGTTTCCCTAAGTCGTATATCAAACATGTAAATGCAAAACTTGTAGAGCATTTTCATCTGGCTCATTCATTTTTGAGATGACCGTATGGCTTACACAACCTCACAAAGTTCGAAAGGACTGCACGACGATCCGCGTATCTCGGCTATTCTTATCATACGACCAAAGTGAGTCCGTCAATGCATCCTCCTTTCTGGTGGCAAGTCTTAAGAGTGGAAAAGAAGAGCATCCCCGTTATCTTTCAGGGAGTTGACACTGTAAGTGTGCAAGCATTATGGTATGTCACATACGTTAATGAGAAAATAACCCAAGCAAGTTTATGATGAGCAACAATTGTTTGCCTCTCAAATACATCTGCATCTATTTCGATTACCTCAACTTCAAATTCTGAGTCTTCGTTGGAAATGAGTGCAAATCCAATTTTCGGCTTTAAAAACTATTGTTTCACTTACGCTAAAGAAGCAACTGAAGAAATCATTGAAAACCGTCCCAATAGTCATGAAAAGATTAGATTAGTCAATAAAAAAGAATTTCAGGATGTAGTTCTGAAAAATTTAATGAAAAGCAATAATGAATTTTACCACATAAATTTTGGAGCAAATTTCTAATGTATCGGATTGACTGCTGTTGCCTTCTCAAATGGTCTGAATTGGAAGATGACTAATAAAGCTCCAACTGAGTATTTATTTGTGAATTATGCCTCCTGGGGAAACCACACTTAAAAAACGGGCCTTTAATCTACCTCTGAGGTGGTGCGGAGAAGAGATGTAGTAATATGCCGAAACTACCGCTTTGTGCCACGAATTCCATGGACCATCGTGCTATCTTTCGAAAAGTTTTGCATATACTTACTGTTTAACATAAGACTTAGAGATAACGAAATGCAATTTTGTTTCTTAAGGGTGCATTACCAAAGTCAAATAGTGCGTAAAATTTCCTCATTCTTGTTTTCACTTCTTAAAAACGAGCCAACAAAATTCAGAATTGATTTCATTATGTAAATTAGCAAACTTAAGACAAGGACTTTATTATATTTTATTATTGTAATCCTAGGTAAAATTAAGTTTCCAAAATTTTCTCCTTAATTATTCAACGCGAACTTTCTACCCATTTGTCCCAAATTCACCATAAATTATTTTATATTCTACAAAGGGACTTAAATATTCAAATAATATATAATACGGTGTAGTATAAAATAAAATAACATGGAAAAAAGTGAAATGTCTGCATAATATTTGTTCCTATTAAAGTTTAATGTCGAATACAAATTTGTTAAATTTCGTTTAAAATAGTTGGGCGTTTTGCTACTAGAGGCAGTATCATAGCGATGACCATTGTTAGACGTGCGTCAAAGCAGGGTCAGGCTTATAATTTTTCATTTAGCCTGAGAGCTTTTCGAGTGGCGGTATCATATGTAAATAAATATGTTATGTGTCCCTGATAGCTAAATTCGGTGATTTACTAATATTTCATCTTTTATACCAACTAAATACTTCAAAATGTTTTGTGTGTCACCGAGGTTTTGTTTGTAGTTGGTACATAAACAAAAAATCACGTCGTGATTACATTCGTATGGTCCTGTACATGGCCTAGACTAGTGTGGATGGCTTCTGTGTTATCGACAGGACGATGTAATTCGATTACTTACATATTTACTCGCGACTGACTGGTGCATGCAAACCCACTCTTATTTTTACCTTTCATGCGCTGTAACTGAAAAAATATTAATCCTATGGTAATGGTGCAAATTCTTTCACGAAATTTGTCACGTGTAAAACTGGTCATTGCATACTGTTTTAAACAGTTTTACGTTCGTTAAAATGAAACCCCGTATTCATAAATAAACTTATATATTATGTAATTTTAACTGATGAAAATAAGCAAAATAGTAAATGAGAAAAACGTATATCGTTAGTTAGGCACTGTTCATCACTTGACATAATGTTCGCAACTATACTTGTGACATAACGCCCTCATCTATTCGCCCTTGGCCACCACCCATTCCTCCTTGCGTTTCGGGCTGCTCAGGGGCGGCTTGTACGATATTATTTTTAACACATACATTGCTAAAAATTAATGGGCTTAACTATTTGTATTCAGTAAACAGAGAATAATAATTTTAATAACATGTTTGAAGAATCACAATTGTAGCTTGATTTTAACCATTATAAAGGCAGTGTCTCAACACGGTCAAGGTTGAGAAAATAAACAAAGATTGGTGGCTGTTTCTCTTCCTATCTAGACTAGCTCGTACTTCGGCCTCAATGTGTATTTTATCGTATATAAATTGAAATCGTGTTTATCTAATATCAACTACCTTGCTTCCACATTGCATGTCTCAGTTACTAAGCTAGGTTTGATATACTTTAGACGAGACTTTAATGTTGTGAATAACAGGTCTATTTTCTTTTTAAGCCTGAAAGTGATGGTAGCCGTAGTGGTAGCAGTTTATCGCTGAGAAATATGACAGGGCAGCAACAAGCAGCACCTCAGCCTACAGCACAGAGTCCCTCACACCGTGGTGTCCACCGTTCAATATCTGCGACACACGCTAAGCCTAACCGAAGGGCCTCAAGTGGAGGTTAGTATACTGTGGCTTATGCTTGTGATGTTTTTTTCTCATTGTTGTTTTTTCTCTGTTTCCTTTTTAGGTGGCACAATAGGTTGGTATATTTTTTATTGTTCTAATTTTGTTGAAATCAAATATTTTATTATTACTTAATGTTTTATTTTTGATCAAGTGTTGTTTAAAAATCGAATCCATCAAGTTGTTCTGAATCTTAACCCATGTATTTGTCTGTTTTCATTATTTAGGTGAAACTTTAAGGACGGGACCTCAACCTCAAGTACCTGCCCCTCAAAGTAATAATCACCAATCAGGTTTTAAAAGACAAAATACTGTCGATAGTGCTACCATTAAGGAAAATAGCGCCAGACTTAATGCTAGACCTGCCAGTGCTCAACCAAAGACGACAACGGATAATAGTAAGTCGATGTGCTTTTGCTTAAAAATATGTCTTGTTTTGTATAATCCTGTGAATAGTTTATATCTTTATTCTAATGTAAAATCTGGTATTTAGAAAGAGGCATGCTCGGAGAAAATAATGTTAAAATTTTTCTGATAATTTATAATTATAATTCTCTTTAATTATGCAAAATGTTTTTTATGTGATATAAATTTGTATGTAGATAATTTTAAGTGAATAAGTCAAAATTTTATTAAGCAACCTGTGCAGTTGCCTTAGTTGCATGAATAATAATAATAATCTTTATTTACAACCAAAAATACAAAGAATTTATTAATAAAGTAATGCACTTAAGGACATTTCCAAAAAGTAGTTGATAAGCACTACACTTTTTCGCACTACCCCCTCAGCAAATAAGCACAGAAATAATCCTACTGCGTTGCTTGACAATCTGGCAACGCCTCGTTTTTATACTCATCAGAATGTGAGTTGAATGTTGCTTAGCCCTGGATACGTCTACGAAAATCGGAGATATAACCGTACGCACTATATCTACGATAGTTGGGCATAGCCAATGAAATGGACTGATACCGCATACGTCACACTCCGATAATATAGAACATCTGCTAACATTTTATAACTTTGCTTTCGACGTTAATTAAATTATGAAATAGGATCATCGATCATGAATTAAAATACGTGAGAGGAATAAGAAGGAAGATATCTCTTTCCCGTGCTACTTTCTGATATACCTAAACAAATATACGTATTACATATTTTAGTTTAACAAAATGTCAAGGGCAAGGGAAATTATCTATCATACTGCATCAAATAATATTAACATATTTAACCTAACGAACTAACCAAAAGAAATATCCGTATTACGTATTTTAGTTGTTAACAAAATGTAGTAAAAAAAAAACTGTAACAAGTTGATTCGAACCTTCGACCTCACGTGTTAGAATCGGACAACTTAGTCACTACATCACGGACTGCTGATGAGAAACCTGCATACTTCTTGCTGTATCAATACGTCAATCGCATAATTAATATGATTTTACTGTTGGAGATATAGCACGTACGGTTATATCTCCGACTTTTGTAGATGTATCTACTTCCATGTTACTTTGATTTAGAGTGCTTATCGTATTTTGTGAGGTTAAGAATTTTTTGTGAAACAACTAAATTTGGTGAAATGGAGGAATTTTTATTCACTCTAAAAAATTACTTATCCAATAATATATAAGATCATTAAAGATATTTTAATATCAGGATAATGATAGTGCCTTCAATGTGATGGACCCGAATCGAGAAAATCTTGTAGAAACGTGATTCGATGAATTTTCAGTTGACATGATGTGATTCCATCCCACAAGGTTCCCATGAAAATAGATTGCATATTCTCGAACACCTTTGGCGCTGAACAATAGGGTTTTCCCAGAAAAATTATTGCTGAAATACTTAACTCACGTAAAAAAATGATTTATGGCATATTTATTATCTTATTAATTTTACTAATAGTAACAAAAAAAACTTGAAGTTTGAAAAATATTGGGTTCATTTTAAACAGCCATAAATTGGCGCGTTGTGACGTCAACACCCTGAAATCCAATCACAGAATTAACATCACAGAGGTTGTCTCTGTTCAAGATTGTTTATTAACCTTGGTCGCTGTTAACATAACATAACCTCTATTTATTGACAGCACTCAGCACTTTTCTACTTTAGGTAAATTATCAGCGGCAACTTTAACATATCCCTCTTCCACTTGATTCCATTTTGATTGTAGATTTAATAAAACATAAACCAGAAACTGATAAAATAATATTTTCACTCCAAACAATACAAACATAAAAATAGTTTAACGTTTTAGGTTAGTCATCTGATGTGTAATGTCAGTGAAGGTTAAACCTAAACTACAGTACAAAATATTAATGTCCGACGCTTTCACGAATAACTTGTGCGGAATTTATCTGGATTCTGATTGGCCAATATTTACGCGTCCACTGCTTTAGACCAATCACAGTACAAGCATTACAAATTAAAATTGTGAGAAGTTTTAGAGGAAAGCTTTCTTTAACACACAGTTAGAATCTATTACAAACTAATTATATCCATAATCTCATTGGTTTTCCGGGTAGATACGTAATTCTGGCGCGTAAAAATGCCCGTTTTAAAAAGCATTGAAATTATCAGCAAGTTGTTTTAACGATATTTTCTTAGAAATAATTCTTATTAGAAAAGTAAATTGTTGTAAATTAATAAAATGTTTTATTATATCATTTTCACGACACAAATTGTTAAAATAAAATTAGTGGGAAAACCCTATTGTCTATCTAGTGTTCGTGGGAATGGAACTTACATAGTTGACATTTTTACTCTAAAGTTTGGAAAAATCAAAATCAGATACTTAGATATGCCTTGTTTCGTTTTGCAGTCCTACATTCTTATTGGTAGAATGACAACCATAGTTGAAATCACAAATGTTGTCTTTCACGTCATCAATTTATGTACTTATCAATGACATGATAATTTTCTATCTTTGTAAATACGAAGCCTATAGGATGTAAATGACAGAAAGCCACATCTGCCGAGGCCACGACATAAGTTCCAAACATAACGATGCATTTTACAAATAAATATTACAAGCTTTAATCATAGCCGCAATCAACGTTCAGCATTCTGTCAGTTCTTTCTCAATTTAGTAGCATACCATGGATAAAATACTGACTGCGGTAGCCAGGGACATGGTGGTGAAATTAAGAGTATACATTTTAATCAGGAAAAATGTAACAGATTTTTTTACTTTCGCATGGAATCCATGAGATCAGTTATAAAATTATATGTGGCAGGGGATGTTAAAATTCATTGTATCACATGCTATTATTGTTCATATATTTTCATTATAAAATACTTGTTTTTTACAAATGTTGATACGCATATGCGTGCCATTCTGTGTGAGTTGATTGGATTCGGAAATTAAAGAATGATGATGTGAACGATTTTAACTTTATGTAATATACTTTTACTGTCTTTTTACAGTTTTCTAATAGGATTTTGAATATGAGAACATATAAAATACTTTTATCCACGACCACTATATTAGGAAGGTTTCATACGTCGTTTTCCATGGATTTAAGGCCCTTTAGTACACTAGTGGATTAGAATTCATAATACCACTCTTGGCATAGAAACGATTCAAATATCTTCAATTTTTTTGTGACTCTCGGCTGTGCCTCGAGTGCACATTTTTTCTCGTAGATTAAAGGCTTGTTAATCCCCTTATATAATTAATAACTATTTTTTTAAATAAAACGTATTTTATGGGTTGGTATAGCTTTATATTCTTTATAGACAACTCAAATAACAACATTGGTATGTAAAATTGTTATTTCAGCACAAAATGCAGTATAGAAAACTACAAAATATATTCAAAATTTTCTTTTTTGTGCTTTTCGTGGACTTTTCTATGATATATACCTATACCTTGCTGCCACAGAAATATTTAATAATTTTTCAATCAAATAGTTAAAGGAGACTGCACCCTTTAATAAATTCTTTCCTTGATACATCCTATATCTTCAAATTGGTCAGTGATATTCAATTTTAAAATCTCAAAGAATAAATTTACACAATTATTCTATATTTCCATTACTCCTTAGGGTTTGTAAAGAGTCATTATATCGAGACAGGTAGATCCCCAAATCACTATTCCATAGAGTACATCCTGTCGAAATTTATTTAAGGAATAAAAAATTTTGCCCTTAGCATGTATATACATACTCTAAATAGTAGTTTGTTACATCTAATCAGGATTCCTTTGAAACAAAAGATTTTCACCATAATTACAATGCCAGAAATGGTCAAAACTTGTGCGTCCCATGACGTTACTTAAAAAGTATGAGGGGGTGTGCCCCAGATACATGAGAATAAAGTTAGGGGTCGCCCATAAATTACGCAAAAGAATTTGGGCGAAGGGGATCCGGCCTGGTGTTATGGTTCTGTTACGTGGAGAAAGGTGGGGGGCAAGGTTTGCGTTAAGTAATTATTTTAGAACCCCCAGAAATAGCAAAATTTATTAATGTTCAAGTTCTGAATTTAAAACCCGCACGCAATTTACCAGGGAAAGTCTGATAGACTGTGTGAAAAAGTGGAACAAAAATCCGTTCATAGATGATAATATAGAATGCTATATTTTCTGACAATGGCCAATTCTGTCATCGTATATATGGATTTCCATTGTTTAATGTGACACCACACCTTAATGTTGACTAGAAATTGTAATTGTTTATTAAAAAGTGAATTATTATTGGAAATCAAAAAAATCTTTATTTTCAGAAGTAAAGTCTAAAACTTTTACAATGCACTCGTTACATAACGAAATAGAGTGAGGGGCGTCAGGCCTGGTGTTACGATTCTATTATGTGGAGGGAGAGAAGAACAAAAATTTGGTGAATTTAGCGTTACGTAATTTGTGGACGACCCCTTATCTAATAAGCTTCCAATTGAACTTAAACGTGTCCATGATCCAAAAATGTTTAAAATGTTAGTTAGCCAATGGTATTATAGTGTGAATCAATTAAAAGTTTTAATCAACATGTGTTGTTTTAGTAGCTTAGTTTTTTATTGCCATTGGTGGCGCAGATATTTTCTCACAAATTTGTTTTTTTTCTTTTTTCACCAGACATGTCACTTATTAATGATCATGTAGTTATTGTGGATAATAAAGATTATTATTATCATTATTTATAATGTTTCAAGGTTGGTAAAATTTATGTGAATTTGTGCAATTCGCCATTTAATGTTTCAATGATTTTATTCCATTTTAAAAACTGATCTATGTAAATACCTAGATACTTGATTTAATCCGTCTTCTCTCGAGTTTTTCTACAGCTACAAATTAAGATATTACACTCATGACATAATGTTCATATCGGTTTAACCTACGAGATTTCGACAAGAAAATGATAAATTTTGTTTTAACGAGAATAACTCCAAAAAAATACTGTCAGGGAAATACGGCTCTTTTGTACATTTTTCTGTTATCTGTACCTCACCTCTCAAGTGATTTAACTACTTATAATTTTTGTTCGATTTTCTATCAGAGTAGAATTCTCGTCATAACAATGTACAGGACTGTAAATGAAAATTGAAAAATGCATTAGAATATTGATATCAATCTGCCCTGCTTAATCTACTGTCATTTTTTTTCGCTGATCCATTTGTTGTAGTGTTTATTGCCCTTTTTTGTTTTTGTCATATTAGGTATACAAGCTCCAAGTAAAGCTCGAACTGTATCTAAGAACACCCCATTATCTTTAGGAACAACGGTGGGTCGTCGATCAACAATTAGTTACGATGGAAAATCAGATAGTACAGAGAAAACTAATTTGGCCACAGACTTACCAGGGTAAGTTCCTACAGCAAATATTTATTATATTATTGTTATAAATGTCACCATGTGGACATTACATTTACCTTTGAGGATATGTTGGGTCAAACAGTTAAAATTTCCAAATTTGAATGAAAGTAAAATATAAGTAAATACAAATTTTTAATTGGGATTCGTGTTAATAGGTCTTTTATAATTTTGATGGCAGGGCTCTGTTGCCATTGTTAAACGTACATCTTTTCTATATGGCTGTAATTATTTATGATGCCATAGGATTGTGTTAATTTGAAAGCTTGTCCTTTGTGTTAATGAGTTTTCAAGTTAACATTTAACTTGCGTTTGTTTACTTTAGTAGTTTTAACAGAGTATATAGGTTAGATTACTGTGAGATCCAACACAATTCTAATAGTCACTAATAAACCCTGTAGTTTATTAGTTTTAATACAAAAATTTACTAATTGTTCCCATTAAAAAAAATCTTTAGAATTTGAGCCCTAATGCTGTATACTTGCCACCATCACAATATTGTGTTGTAAATAGACATGTTAGTTAGTTACATAGACTATAGAGTAAAGTTAACCTCCACAAAGTAAATTGTATTATCTTTTGCTAACCGCATGTGCAGTCCTGAGGCAATTGGTACTGGAGACTCTTTAAGGCCTGGAAAGGGTCATGTCAAATCTGCCTCGGTCAGTAGTAGTGGCCCAGAAACTACTACTGATCCCTTACGTACTAGGTAGGTTTAGAGTTTGAGTTGACTAAAAAACATACATTTTTGAACCTGTTTACCAGTAATTAAATAATTTAATAAAGGTGTCAAACATACAGAAGATGTAACTCATAGATAAAAAGAATGTATGTTTTTTTAGTGACTCGGTTGTCTCCTGAAATTTCGGTGTAATTTTTCATGTAGCTTGATTAGTAGCTGTGTATTGTATTTCCCCTTAATATGGTATCTGTATTTAAACAAATTAAAATACTAACTGTTCTAGTCTGCCGTTCAAAGTAAATGAGAACAAGACTATGCTGTGAGGTTTATAATGTGGTAATCATTTCATAAGGAAAGCTTCCTGTGGGAAATATTTTATGAAAAAGCAGTTCAGGTAGACATGTCCTAAAATGATAATTGCTAAAAATTATAAAGACCTAATTTCCCAATTTTAACATGATTTCTTTATTTGAGGATGAATACGACACTCAAATATGTATACAGTTTTCTGCTATATCAAAGATTTTGGCGGCTTGGGCGAATACAGTGAGCAGGCCTCTAAGGCTGTTCACTTTGTTTTTTTCAACAGCTTGAAGAAGATAAAATAAACTAACCACATCTAGGTCCCAACAAAATTCAAAGCTTCTGTTCGTTTTTATAACAGCTATAATGGTGTAATATGTAGGTGAATTATTTGCCTAACCTTTTGTCTTTGAAATATTTAAAGCAATTGATGGCAAATTACCAGCTTTTGGACATTGATTTCAGTAAAGCATTTGGTAATGTTGATCATGATTTATTACTTGCAAAACTGTTTAGATATGGTATAGTGTATATGACCACAATTGAAACAAAACCACAAAAAAAAAAACTAAAAGCCGGCATCGCTTGCGGAGGTAAATAGAAATGTTTGTCATAAGAAAAACAATAAAGAGATGCCGACTGTTTTTGCCAGCTTGTAGTTTTTATACGGTTAATTCTGGTTGTATACACTATATTAGAGGCATAACTTTATAGTTACTTATATCATACCTTCAGGGACGCACACAAAAAGTTCAATTGCCAAATGGTAAAATTAGCTCAACATGCGACATATTAGCTGGTGTGCCCCAGGGTTCAATCTTGGGCTCCATACTTTTTGTAATTTTTGCAAACGACCTATACTTCTATTTAAGTAAAGTATCCCCAACAATTATACAATATGCCGATGTATGACACGAACATCTTGATAACAACTGAAACTGTAGAAATTCTTATGACACTCTCTTGTCTGGTCATAACATGAGCTCAGAAAAACTATTTACTGATAAGCCACAACAAAAGACAGTGTGTACTATTCAAATCACTAAGATCCATATACACTTTGAACAAAAATTCCCCCTTGCAAACTAGTGATAATGTTAAGATCCTAGCTATCACCTTAGATTGCCATTTACATTGGAATTGACACATTCAAATTCTTTATGGAAAATTAAGTAGAATCTATTTTGCTCTACGATTCCTTAAAAACTTCTGTGGTATCCATATTCTCAAAATCCTGTATTTTGCTTCCTTTCACTCTCATTTAAGAAACGGTGTTATAAACTGGGGAAGCAGCTCGCAGAACCAACGTACTTTCATTTTACAGAAAGTTGCTGTTAGGATATTAACAGATTTAGGTTATCACAATTCCTATAGAGATGCTTTTCGCCATCTACAAATTCTAACCGTTGTTGGCATGTTGCTATATTTTTAAAAACAGATCTATATTTACACAGAATGCAGCCTCTCATGAACATAATACCCGTCATAAATCAGAACTTCGACCTGACCCTCATGTCACATCTTTATATCAAAAAAGTGTTCAATATAATGGCTGTAAATTATTTAATCACCACAACAGATTAGAGAATCACAAAACCAGTATATTTTCAAAAGGAAAATTTGAAAAATTTTGTTAGTTGTTTTTTTGTATAGTAGTTTTTGCTTTGTTGCCCATTTTGTATTCACTTTTGTTTCAGATTTTTTTTAAATTCTATATTGACATATCAGATATATATGTATGTTCTCTTTCTGATGTATATGTATGAGTTGAAATAAAGCTATCTATCTACTAATTGTAAATTAATTTGTCTATGTAAAATGTTATAAACGGAACCATATTAGCATTTTCTTTTTAAATTAATCAATTAGAAGATTCACCATGTGGTTATTTAAAAATGTAGTCATTTTTTAGATAATAAACGATAAGCAGTAAACCTGGCAGATGTCGTGTGCAGTTTTTGTTACCTAATCTATAGCCAATCTGTACTGCAGCAAAGATAAAATCGTATCAGTAATTGTTTCCATGGAATTTATCTATTGATTATATTATAACTAATTCATGGTTATTTGCCAATGCTCGCACCTTGAACACATCACTTAAATGAAAGCCTTATTGGGCCAATATTCACTTTATTTTAATAAGAAGTATTCATAAATAATTCCCGTTTTCTCACAGATAATAAAAGTTACACTTAAAGTTGCCTCATTTACTTTGAACTTATTGTAAATAAACCATTTAACTATTTTAACACTTATAGTATTATTATTTTGGTAACTATTATGATATAGTTTTCTGAAGAAATTGTACCTTATTTAACCAAATGTTTTTCTTAGCAGTCGCACAAGTGCATCCCCAGCTGCAACGAGGCAACAGGCCTTCCCTAGGAACACGTCGTCGAGAAGTACTTTTCACTCGGGTCAGACTCGGCCCAGAGCTGCCTATGCACAGGGTTCACCTGGAGATTCGCCGCACACTAGACCCTCATTTTTTGCCAAATTCAGTCTCAAAGGCTTTACGAAAAGGTAACAATTAATTATATAATTATAGTTGTAGGAAAGCAAAAGGTAAAGACTGTTTCATGTAGAGTTATCACAAAATATTTTGATGAAAATTAATTTCAGATATATTCTCTTGAGTTTAGTTTTTGTGGAATTTGCTAGATGCATTTCATGTGGACATTCTTTACCTTTTGCTTAACTACGATATGCTTTTAAATGTTTTAATTCTTATAGTGTTGTTACTAATATACTATTAATTGCTTAAAACTAACCGCTTACATGTCGCTTTATTAATGACTAACAACCACTATCACTTTTCTATGTAGTCTAATTACACAACCGCTCTTATTTGACTCTAAAATTCTTTAAAACCTATTTCTCATATATATAGACCAAACTTTGACATGTCCTTACGGCAGAAATGTTTGTCCTTTCAGCTGAAGACGGTACATCTCTTTATGTTAACCTTTATATCATCCCAGGGATGTTGTGGAATGTGCACTATTGTTAAATGTTCTGTTTATGTTTCAAATAACTATCATACTTTTTTTTATTAACTTTAATGTTTGCTATAACTTTTGTAAGCATCTTGACTTCATTATGGTGTTCAGGTTATTACATTGTGTTACATCATGAATTGGTTTACATTGCCTCTACTTTGTGTGTGTGCTGTTATAATTTTTTTGTATGTTAACCGCCAATGCTTTATTAGATTTGAAAAATAGTTAAAACAGTAGAGAAAAAGAATATATTATTATATAGGAAATGAAATTATTTCTTTTGAGAAACTCTGGGGGTAAAACTGAAACCAACTTATTCGGGTCTGCAATAATTACACTTGAAATTTTGAAGAAAAAAATTTTAAATGCTTTTTGTGTATGTAGACGAAAGTGATTATAACTAGACGTTTTTACAGAATACCTGAATTAATGCCCTTCTATATCTAATTAGAGAAGATTTTGTTACTTTGTGATAATCGAGTACACATCTGCTGGACACTCAAAAACACATCAAAAACTTTACGACCTCATTATTATCACCATTGACCCATGCCGCATGGTGTCATCAAACAAGCCGACACGCATTAAAAACCTATGAAGGTAAGCGAGTCAATTTGCGGTCGAGATAGCATAAAGAGTAATGTTATTTTAATGAGGTCGTAAAGTTTTTGTTGCGTTTTTTTGAGTTCCCAGCAAATTTGTACTTGACTATAATTTTCTCTTATTTATAATACAGGGCGACCCACCGAAAACAGTCCAACCATGTTTTGTGTCTTTTTAAATGAAATAAAAAATTACCCGGACCTGCCAATTTTTGTTTCCAAAAACATAAATAATGTACGCCATTATTTAAGTTTTTCATCTGTACCATTTCAACCCCTAAGCAGGGATGACCTCGAACATGAAAATTTTGAATAGCAAAGGCATAGTGTGGCACATCATTTTGAAACTTAATAAATCTAAAAAAAATAACTCTTTTTAAATTCGAGCCACTGGTTGTCAGATAACTGTGAATTAAAGAGATTAAAATGTTCCAATAATTGTTCACCATTTGCCTCCATTCGATAATAAAAGAGTTATTAATGGTGTGGCTCCGTAAGTCTTCCAAAGAACTGGGCCAGTTGCATAGATTTAGTTCTTTAAAATAATATCCCAGAAGAGTTCAAAGGGAATGAGTGGAGATATTTTGAGAGGCCATCCTCAATCCACCTTCTATCACTTTGTAAATATTGCTTGTCGGAAAACATTTACATATTGTTATGTTATTCCCTGAATGACTTTTCAAATGCCCAACTATCCGTGGCATTTTTTTATAAGCACAATGACTGTAACAATCTACAAAAATAAGAATACTGCATTGTGTACTCACGAGCCTTTTGAACAATCAAACTGACATCATCAGGAGATGAGATTATAATTTAAAATATGCAGGAGAAGAAGAAGGTGCATTAAATTCTACTGTAGACTGGGTCCAAAATTTACATACACATTTTTCTAATGACTATCTAACACATCAAAATAAAGGGTTCAATATCAAATTCGTCCATAAACCTGAAAATGCCTTGTAAAGAGAAAGATAGTTGTCATTCGGTATTTCCCAATTAAACGAGATGTGATTTTTTAAACATGGATGAGTCAACAAATTGTAATTTTAAACATAATATTTTTAGTCGCAAACTCCTCTATAAATCCTTATTTTACTATAAGGAACCTAACCAAGGGAGCTCCTTTAAGTAGGATCAGTCTTTCGGCTGGTGTTTGTTGCAATCGAAGCATTAGCGTTTTGATGGTAATATGCAATTATTACACTTAACGCGCCAGGCTTGTAACTTGTAATTCAGCGCTCGGCGGGGCACATAGCCCGGAGAGTAGCTGTTGGTTGCAGTCTGGTTAGGTTCCTTATAGTAAAATAAGGATTTATAGAGGAGTTTGCGACTAAAAATATTATGTTTAATATTCCGCCCTCTAAAAGCACATTTGAAATTGTAATTTATCTCTTGAACAACTTTGCCAAATATAAATTTCTAACTTAAGAATTGTATAAAATATTGGAAGGTTCTGTAGTTTCAGATTCATAAAATAGAGTGTACAATAGTTCAAAATTTGATTGATTAAAGCTGTAATGGTAAAAAAAACTTACAGTACGATATTTTGCTGCTGTTCAATACTGTTTAATCCAGTTATATGTATGATTATACAGGGTGTTCCATCTTCTCTAGCAGGCCATCGATTTCCTTATTTGAAATAAAACACATTTTTTTTATTTGCCCGCTTAATTCTGTTGATAACTCAATAGAATTTTGAAAAATGAGGTTTGCGGAAAATATTTCAAGTACCTCTAGATCCATATACATGAGATTTTTAAAAATCCTGAATACATTATGTACTGACCATATTAATGGCTAGTAGAGTGGATGTTATTAACATTAATACATGTTGTTGAAAAAAATTGATGTTATTTGTCTGCTAATTTGTATTTCTTTAAATAAAACATCGTATTTTCTGTCGTCATCTGTGACATGTTAAGTTACCTCTTTCCAGTGATCTATTCTAGTAGATATTTATCTGTAACTCTATTCCTACTAAACCGTGATACCACTGCAAAATAAAAATGTCTGTCACTATCTTTTCTGCTGGCCATTTGTCAGTAGGGGCAGGGGGGAAGTAGGGGTTATAGCCCGGGGAGATCAGACTAGTCATATTTTTTATAAAATTTTAATTGAAATATGATATCGGCTTTTTAAAGGGTTTTGGCATGCTTTTTTCAGAAGTTGGACCTAGGAGCCAAACCTGATCACCAAAACTGCTGTCATGGGTATTGGAATTTTCAGGACATGTGAAAACATGTATCACATGAACAGCAATAAAGCCCTTTAAAAATTTAATATCAAATTTCAATTAAGAGTTTAATAAGAAACACGACCGCTCTGAATGCCGCAGGCTATGGCCGCTACTTCCCCCTCCCCCTGCGCCTATTGACAAGTAGCCAGCAGAAAAGCTAGTGAGAGATATTTTTGCATCAGTATCAGGGTCTATACAGGGGTACCTTTACAAATAAACACCTACTATATCATTGGAAAGGTAATTTAACTATATCAAATGACGTTAACTGAAAATAGGTTGTTGAAAAAAATCAATTTGCAGCATATTTTATTAGCAAATACGTAACCTCATAATTTTTTTCGGCGCTGTATGAGAGATAGTATTCATAATTTTCAAAAATCTCATTTTTATGCAACCAGGAGATACTCAGAAACTTCTTTGCAGACTTCACTTTTTTTTTCAAATAACTGCATTTGTTATTGAATTATAGGCAACTATTGAAAAATGTGAAAAAATATAGGGTGTTTTGTATTTAAAATAATGAAGTTAATGCTTGACTAACTAAAATAAAACACTCTGTATAATTCTGAATATTTTTGGGTTGTGCAAAATTGAGAAACGGAATTATTGTAGAGAAGAACGTTTTCTGCCGGTACAAATACAACCGTAATCAACTAAATTCAGAACTTTGGGGCACCCTATATTTAATAAATTCAATAGATTTCCTGGTTGGCGCCAAGTGAAACATTATTAAATATATTAAAACTGGAGATACACTTTTTAATGTTTCAGAAAGTTTTATTAAAACTTAAATTTTACACGTGTTTCGGCTCCTCCAGGCCTTTTTCAAGATGTATCGTACTCTTGCAAAAGACCTAAAGAAACCGAAATACGTGTAGAGTTTCAGTTTTAATAAAACTTTCTAGAACATTAAATATTGTATCTCCAGTTTTTATACACCCTATATTTAATAAAATAATGTAGAAAGTTAAAACAAAAATGTTTTACAAAATTAATTGAAATAAGAAATAAAGTGTATGTGTATTATATATGAAACTTAAATACTTTCAAGAATTAAAAGTGGTGGTGCTGGCAGCTGAGTTCTGTGTACATACAGTGTATTGTTTGTTTGATGTAACGCTTTGTAATGACTGTTTCCTCTTTGGGATTTTGTGTGTGCGAGTGGTTCGTCCCTTAAAAATCAGCAAATTTTGAAAGATTATGACTCAGTCAGGGTTATTTCTCGTTCAGGAATTAAGAGAGGGATTTTGAGGGACGTACCACCGCATGCTGGAGTCCAATTCAACCCCTCATACCTCTCCGACCCATCCAGTGGAGTAGAGCTTCCGAAATGACCACCATGTGTGCACAATTAATACTCTGTGAATCATTAACGGACAACGTTAGAAGAAAATGTATAAATGGAGTGTTTTAAGTGATATTTGTTTTAATTTAATAACTTTTAGTGATATTTGAACTGTTACTTTATTCAATTGTTTAGTTCTTTTTTATAAATTGTTACCAAAGGTATTTGTATGAAGGAATTTACCTTTATTTCAGTTAGAAGATATAAACGCTAGACAAATAATTAATTATAATAATTTCAGTCACCTTTGAATGAATTTTTATAAGTCATAAAAAGGCAAACATTAATTTCCCACCTTTTAAAGAGATGTTCCCATGATTCTTCACGATTATACTTATAGTTCTTATTTGACTTGTAAAAATTTCTGCTGGGATGTGCAAGTAATATAGAAATGAAAATAAACAAATTTTGCATAATAAGATATAATTTTATGGTGCAAAGTGATTTTTCTAGTGCAATTTTATTATTCAAAGTGTAAATAAGACTGAATTAAAGTGATTCGATCAGTCATATCAATTTATCATTATTGATTGTATGAAACTAGATAAAAAAATTGTTATATATTGTAGAAACCAATCTGGAATTTGTTATTCGAGAAATGAATATTGTTGTTAATTAAGGATTAATTTTTAAACAATATTATTTGCCAACACTATAAAATTCTTCTTATCAGCTATTTATTGTAACTGATAATTTAAGATGTAATTGTTTTTTAAATTTTTTAATGCATTTACTGTTGAATCAAATTTAAGTGACCAAAGTATTATGTAAATTTAACTGTAATTTCTCTATTATATCATATTGTTTTACTTACCGCAGGTAATGTATTTTTTTGAGAAAGTAATATAGAGTGAAATATAAGGTTGACTTTTTGTTAGAGATTTTCATATTTTATAAAACTTGCTGCCTCATGCTAAATGTAAATAAAATAATGCTAATTTACTTACAAGGCTGTATTATTAAGGTGGGTGGGCTTCTTAAAATCTCTTAAATCTTATATTTAATTTTATTGGATTCAAGATGCCGATTTTATTTTTTTCATCCTGTAATTTTTATTTGTCTGTCCTTTTCTAGCGATATGCGCCATCTTGAATCCAACCAAACCAGTCACCGTAATAACAGAGTTTTGTGAGTATTGAGTTTTTTTTTCTAATTTATATATTATTCTACTAGTTTATTATATAGGACACATTTTATTTTTATCACCGATTTATTTTGGCAGTTGCATGAACTCACGCTGCTTTATCCCAAAAAAAAGAAAAAAATGGTTCTTTTACATATAACCTTTTATCGGTGCCCAATTTTTGAGTTCTAGTCAGCTTATTGGATTAAAATTTTGCTCAAAAACTAGTGGCTTGACAGTGACGATCATTGGTAACTCAACCAACGAAGGTTTTTACTTCAGAATTGTCAGAAGCAGGATGGATTTGGATAATTTCTTTTTTTAAAACTTTTTCTTATATACATAATTTAAAATCAGAAACATTCCGACAAGCTGATTCAAATATTTAGAATGTTTAGATAATTTTAATTAACTGATACAGATTAATTTTATATAATGGAAAGTGATTTTATTAAGATTTAGTATAATAAAATATATTTGAGTATAAAATGTACAAAAATTTAATCGGAAAATATTAATTTTCAATTATTTATATATTTTTGTAAACACCTTTTAACACAGTGAATATGAGATGTATACGTAACAACATGTATACATTTTGAGCCAAAATTGCTCACATGACATAAAATAACAACTAACTATTTCTCATTTTACACATAATTATTCAATCTTTATTGAATTTTGTATGCTAATTCGAGACATTTGATGTAATGTTTCTAAAAATTGAAACCCATTTGGTACAATATTTTCAATTTTCCGATTGTTTCTTATAATTTTTCAAGCCTTGATGGCTGATTTGTCGCAAAAGTGTTTATTGTACTCAATATATTTATTAAATATTAATGACACCTTTTCGGTTGTTTAAAACATATAAATGTTATTGTATGGAAGTTTTTAATGTCTTCCTTGTATTATTTTCTGTATGAGAATAAATTTTACTTTGAAAATCATTGTGTTAAATTGTGAAAGCTAAAATATTTTCAAATACATATAAATAATTGAAAATTAACACTTTCCATTGAGATATTTGTTGTTTTTACACTCGAATATTTTTTTGTTATACTAGATCCAAAAAAAAATCACTTAAGTAATATTAAATACCATTGGAAAAGAATTCATTTGTCGATAAATTAAGTATAATTATTTAAACAATATAAATACTAGAGTCCACCCGTCGGAATATTTCTGATTTCAAATTATGTATTAACAGGTCTAGCAAAATGAAGTATCCATTTTAAATTGAGTTGTTTTATTAATGGATAAATTTTATTCAAAAATTAAACAGAAAAACATGGAAATTTTATTTTTTAAATATTACAGCTGGCAAATGAGCTCCTCCTTGCTGCTGACACTGTTAAAGCCTAGCACAAAAGTTTTTCATTACCTGCTCCAACATTTTAATCGGCGTTAATCTCCGTCCAAATATTATAAAGTTTGCAGTTGATTAGAAAACACTTTTGACTTGAAGTGGCCCCATAAAGGGAATCACAAGCTGGGGATCCAGCGACCATGCCGGCTACTTGATATCCCCAAATTTCGAAATGACATGACCAAGAAACATTATTCGCAAAATTGTCATAGAATCTCTAGCAATGTGGGAACTGGCTCCCTCCTGCTGAAATCATATTTTTCGAATATCCACACCAAAATTACGAAGAAGTTGTTCAAAGTTATGCAATACATGTTGATAATGTTGTGATGTAACAGTAACTGTCAAGTTATTTCCCTCGAAGAAGAATGGCTCAAAAATTACAGTAACAGTAACCTTTTTGCTATGAAGCAGTACCTCGTGCAATTGCAGAGGATTTTCCGTTGCCTAGTAGCAAAAATTCTGTTTGTTATAACATATCCGGAAAGATGCACATGAGTTTCATCTGACATCGGCAAACAATCAATGATATTCGAGCTTTCAGCAAATAGCCCTTCGAATTTAAGTGTAAATCTTTCAGAATGCGGCGATAACTACTGTTCAAAATATTGAGTGCTAATGGTTATCGTTTTCCAGATCATTTAGGACTTTTTAGTACAACTGCTTTTACCCTTTCAGCATTTTCAAGTTCTTCCTTTTGGTTTTTATTCTCTGGCACATGAGGCAGTACTGCAAAACTTGTGTACCCACTTTTTAATTGTTATTCGACTGGGAACTGGATCTCATTGATTTAAATGAAAGTGATGACGAAATAAACGCTGGGTGATTACAATAGAATAGTTATTTTTTAAATAAGCTTCAACCGCAAAAGAACCTTGAATATTTGACCAACACAGCCAAACTGAACTGACATTTCTTTCAAAAGCTTTAACAACTGTCTTAAATGTGCATTAATCGTGAAAGCATGGAGACTTGATTTCAATTTATATCTCATTATATTGTGGCATGAATTAACTTTGAAAATGGATACCTCATTCTGCCGGACCGGTTATAAGAAAAAATTCCGAGAATTCCGAAGTTTTTGATTTGATTATGGGGGCTTGAAAGTATTCTCAATTCAAGCATTTCTGTGTTGGGCAGGTCGTATATTGAAAACACGTTTTTTCTTCTTAAACACAAATAATTTATATAAATCTATATAATCTATTAATTAAACTTATATAAACTGGTAAGAAACTTTTCCAAAGTGGAATAGATAATTTTCTCGAGCTATGCACTTTGTAAAAACAATCTGAAAATCAAATGACCTATTAGATATTTTTTGTCAGTCATTTTTATTTGCTATTATTTAGTCCAACTTTATTATTCCCATAATAAAATAACAACAGAAGAGTATTTTTTCTTGACATTTTAAGACACCCACACCCTCCTTATTGTTTAGATCTTTTTCTTCCTTTTTTTTTTTTAGTAACACCAAACACCATTTACGTGATCGTCTACTTTTTTTAAAGTTAGGACAAACTTAGTTATGATAGTAATTTTATTTGCCTAAATTTCGGAAAATAATCACTTGTTTATAAAAATTTTACAATTGTTACTATTTTTATTTTAAATACTTTATTCAACTCTGCTTTGTTTGTTAATATTAAACTTGAATTTGTTTTTTAAAATGGTACTAAATGGTGACTAACGGTTTGTTTAATATCCGGAGAGTGCGAGAAGGTTTAAAATTTCAAAGACGTAATGTATTATCGGAACTCATTTATTAAGTCTACCTCAGGCTATGCCGACCACAGTAAACCTTTTTATAGATAAGGATAAACATATAGAGATAGCGTATTATCGTTGGCATAAGGCTTTAATATCTCCGCTGGAATTATAAATATCTGTGGAACCATTTTCAAATACGTCTTATGTTGTAATTTTCATATACTTACCATATATAAAACAAATGCAAGAAATTGGCACTCTTTCAATACAATTCATGTGAGTTTGATCCAGATAAGGTGAATATACGGGCGCGATCAATAAGTAAATTGAGAAAGCACATGAGCATCACAAAGTGATTTTTTGACGTTTGCATGGAGATGACGCCTATGCAGAAAAAAAGCAGTCTAAAGACATAAGCATATTGCACATTTCTTTGGATATACTGGTGGAAACATAATAAGGAGTCGAGAATAACTCCAAGATTTTTAGCACTATCCGAGATTTGTAAAAGCGTATCATTGTGATATTAAATCTATTTCTTAATAACAAACTATTCTGTTTTTCCCAAATAACAGTAGAATAGGTTTAGAAGGATTTAATAACAGTGTATGCTTAGAAGAGAGCTCAGCTGTTGTTTAGCAATATGTGTTGAAAGGAAACAAATAATAAATTTGTGTATTGTCAGCATATATATGTATTTTTGAGTGTTTTATGAACTTATGAAATTGCGATGTGTAGATAATGAAAAGTAAAGGCCTCTGCGGCACGCCCCCTACGCTTTTCTAAAGATGTCAATAAATTCGTTGCATCGTTATTTGCACTTCAGTATTTCAATAAGTATTTCATGGTCTATGGTATCAAAAGCTTTACTGAAGTCAAGCAGTGCCGCTGCCGTTGAGTTGCCTTATCACTTGTCTAAAATATATCATCTGTAATAGTTAGTAGTGCTATTGTGGAGCTATAACCTAGCCTGAAATCTGACTGTGTGGAGGGCAAAATATCTTGGAGGGTCAAGATGTTCTTTGAGTTGTATTTCCATTACTTTTCCCATAAGTTTAGGAAGAAGAAATATATGATTTTAATAAATCCTAATCATATTACAATAAGTGATATATCAAAGTATTCTATTATCCATTATAAAAATTAAAGCAACTCCTTCCAATGAAATGACTTGTCTTATCACGTCAAATCATACAAATTTTTTTAGTATGGTGGGGTTATGTGGAGAGGATAAGGAGAACAAAGATTAGTTGGTCTAAATACATAGCGTCTGTGTGAATAATATGTAAATACTTATTACAGGTTAGATTGAAAATTTAAGGTTTACTTTTTAAAATGTCTACGTTCATCAGAAGACACAGTGAATGTGGGAATTAGTGATTTTCCAAAGTTGCAATTCGATGGAACTCGATTAATTATATTGCATAAATTGGCCGAACGTAGGTGCGTCTTTACTACGTAGGTACTTATGTCCCTTATTTTTTCGAAGTTGCCCCCCCCCCTAAAAAGTTGTCTCGAGGTCCAAAATAAAAGATCCCGTTGAACATTTGCAAAAAAAATGCCAACTTCGAAAAATATGGGACACCCTAAGGTACATATTTCGATATGCGATGTGAAGCAACTTCGGATGAGTTAGCACTTGGAAGGTTGATCTTGCCCTTACCTCACATCTTCC
Source organism: Leptura quadrifasciata (assembly GCA_963675555.1). NCBI lineage: Eukaryota > Metazoa > Arthropoda > Insecta > Coleoptera > Cerambycidae > Leptura > Leptura quadrifasciata. The sequence goes on from OY776673.1 coordinate 95,314,855, forward strand.
AGCGGCTTGTATATCAGTGTATGCACGGAAGCTATGCAATCTTAGGCGAGGATTATGTAGTGGATGTACCATCCTTCGGAGGGGATGTAAAATCGTCGGTCCCTTGCCTATTAACTGTAAAGCAAGTAAAGGATCCCTACTTCTTGAAAGAGAAGAAGTTGCAACATTCCTGGTTGGGAGTAGCTCGTTTACAGGCGTCCGTGTTGAGTTTTACACTTTAGGTTAGGATTTTAACTTAGATTTCTTAGAAATGATAGTAGGGTGTAATATACCGTTTAAGAAACTAATTAATCCACTTTTCAGAAAATTTTGCAAAAATTTATTAGTGGTCACTATGGCAATATGTAAGTGTCGTCGAAAACAATACTATGAACAAAATAAGGGAAAAATATTGCTATGTTATCTTTGGAAATATTAGAAACAGTAATTTAAGTTATCAGGCGTTCTTGTAATGTCTGATTGTCTGTTGAGAGATAAGTCCGCACAATCAACTAGCAGTTCTGTAGGTATTTGTGAAAACAGAACTTCTACTATTCTGAAGGGTTATTGACTAACCAAATTTTACATTTCTCTGATACTGCACAATGTATATATTAATAGTAAATGTGCATGTAAACAATATAAAACTTCCCTACTAGTACCACAGTTAACTTACTTTGGAGCATTTATCCCCATACCGAAAACATAAAGTTGTAAGTATTTGAGTTTACTTCAATTCAAGTTAAAATGACTAGCTTGTGAATATTACTAAGACCTTTACCTAGTGATTGGTTTATGGATAGATTGTCTTCCATCTCTCCCCTAGCTTCCACAAATATATTTTCTCGCAGTTTCTGATCCCCCTCTCTGTAGAAACAGTGAATAATGATAATCGTTAGGTCGTGTGAAACAGAGTGGAATGGACAGCAAGTAAGTGTTTGTCATATATGTCTTGCTTTCTCAGACTTTCCTGTTTGTTTATGTCAATAAATTGAATAGTTCTAACCATTTCAGCTTTTTAAAAATAAAGTTCTTTATTGTTTGAAATTTACTTTTTTTGTATTACACATTTGACTCGACTTTGTCGACCTGAGATTATGACATAACTATAATAATAATATTTGCAAAAAATTTAAAGTTATTTCATAATTTCATATTTATGCATTTATTATATCAGGAATATATTTGTGAGACGTTCTAAAGTTTCTGCCTTTCAATATCAAAGAATTCTCTTTATAAAAGTGTTTATTCAGATCACAAATGTTGTCATTCACGTCATCATTCTTTAATTTTGTCTACTGCGCATTACTGAATTGAAAGAAAACTGGCAATGCTGAACATTGCTTGTGGGCATAACAAGCAGTTACATTGGTCGTTTGTAAAACACATCGTTATGCTTCGAACTTCTGTCACAGTCTTAACATACATGACTTTCTGTTATTTACATTATATATGCACTTTGAATTTACGAGGATAGAAAAATCTCATATCGTTGATAACATTCGTGATTTGAACTGTATAACATAACACAATAGAGGTAAGTAAGCTAATATTAGAGAAGAAAAAAAAAATTTAATGAGTACAATACTCAAATGGCCAATGATCGAAATGTACATTTACCTATTTTGCGAAGTAATTTTTGATGTTATTGTATCATTATTATATATTTTTTAATTTAATGTACAAGCTCTAAGTGTGATTATTCAGAATTAACAATTAGGAACATTATGTGTCGATGACCTGAATTAACACATTTTACAACCGCAAAGCATTTAAATGGTACGAATGGGGATTATGGTGTTGATAATTTACTAGTTGGAGGTAACGGTTATGACGCAACCTCAATAGATAACTTAATTGCTACCAAAATGCTATCAATTACACAAAATACTACTTCAAAAATAAATCAAAATTTATTTTATATTCGACGTAAGCTGAAGTTAGTTCAATTGAACAGAGTTCACGGAATGCTAATGCAATGTATTTTTGTTGAACCAAGTTTAACGTTGACTGTTCTTTCAACTAAACTATCATTCATTGTTATTTTTTATAACTTGCTCTAAAGAATTTACATAAAATCTTTCTTGTTAGCAACTGAAAGTATTTTGTTTCATTCCTTGAAATTGATGAATTTTTAACCATATTTTGTCAGACACATTCGATTTTGATCAATTAACTTCATCAGCAGTGCTCAGTGATATTTCCATACTGATTTAAACAAGACTAGTAGGCATTGCACCTGTTGTGCATCTAACAACGGTGGTTGGCAAAATTTTAAAACAAATCATACAAGAAATGTGCAATTAATATGAGAAAATGAGAAAGGACAATAGTGAGCAGTTAACACTTAAAGCAATTTAAAATATGTCCAATGATACACAAATATTGCCATTGCTCTGATAAATCTATGAAGAGTGCAATATTTGATCGCATAAGTCACCGTATAAACTTCTCGAAACATGATAATCTCAAAGTCAATCAGCAGTCTATCTCATCACCATGTATCATTAAAAATGCACTGCTGAAAACAATGATAGATTTATCACAGTTGTTATTGAAGTGAATTGAACAAGAGTCCAATATAACTATCAGTCTATTAAAAGGGTAACCATATTTTTTCCTAAAGTCTTAGACCATTCAAATGTGTAAAGCAATACTGTAAAAATAAGATTCTGATTTCTGATGATAGATGACTCAATAGCTTCATGGAAATTTTTCAATGTTGTATGTGGTGTAGAAATAATTTAAAATATAATTTTGAGATCTACTATAGTCGAGTACACATTTATTGGGCATGCAAAAAATGCAACAAAAACTTCACGACTTCATTAAAATACCATTAAACTAGTCGCAAAAGTAATTGTGCCCAGGCACGGATTTGAAATATTTAGATTCAGTCGTTCAATTTTAACAGAGCGTTACGGTCTCTAATATTAATATGTACATTCTAATGCATGTCAGCGAATCCCTCTTGACTCCCCGGTAATAGATCGTACGTGCAAGTCACAGAATAGCCGAGTCAGGTATTAAGTGAATCATGCGCCAAGTCAGGGAGTTGGGAATCTAGTGACAGTAGACCCGTGACTATAAAACTGAGAACAACTCTGCGAACTTTGAATAATAAATAAGTTGTGTGCTAATTTTTAACCTTTATTAGGGGTTAACACCCTCAATTTAACGTTTGCAAATTGACTCTCTTACCTTTATAGATTTTATATTATAATGATGAGGTTGTTAATCATAGTGCTCCAAGAAATGGGGAAAATAATGAAGTTAAATTTAAATGTTGTGTTAAGAAATGTGCAGTAATGGTATGTGTGAATTGTTAATTCAATTTTCCACAACAGTTGCTGTGAAAGAAATGCAAATAAAATAAAATTATTGGGTGATGGCAGAGTAATTTACTGTGAAATAAATAATGATAAAAATAAAGTTTATATAAAAAGCGAACTACAAAAAATCAGACTTGAAAATGAATACCTGAAAAAACTGGTTGAAGAAATAACAGACAAAAATAATATTTTAAAAGAAAACAATAAGTTCCTACTTGAAAGGATGTCTATTCAAACTAATATACGTACAGAATAGTACAGATGCCAACCAACAGATGGCCTCAAAGGAAATAGTTAAGTCTAAACCTCAGGAGATGGCAGCAGCTAAACATAACATAAGAACTAACAAAAAAGAACCTTCTGTTAAAGATTTACACTTAGAATCTTCATATGCTAATGTAACAAGTAATGCTAGTGCTAGCGCTTCAAAAGACAAGGATGAATTCTAGACTGTTACTTACAAACATAGGCCAAACAGCATGCCAGGGAAAAATAAAGAATATAGTCGTTTGTCTGAAAGAACGGTCGGAAATAAGAACAGCAATATTAATTATAGAGTAATTGGAACGAGAAGAAATGTAAAAAATTCTAAGGTTGTCGCTGAGGACAAAAGGCATGGATTTTTTTTGGAAATCTGGACAAAAATATAACCAAAGATGATCTATTCTAATGGACCATGTGAATAATATTGTGGGCCATGAAAATTTTATATATGATAAATTAAACACGTATTATGGAAGTGTCTGCTACAAAATCAGAACTGACATGCAAAGCTTTCGATCTTGTGGGTCATGAGCTCTTAATGAAGAAACTAAAACATACGATGTAAGAGGACTGGCAGGTGAATGGAATCAAGTCCTATCTTGAAAATCGGGCACAGGTTGTAGAAATCATTACTGAACATTGCAGAGGTAGATCTTCTGCAAGTAATTTAACAAAAGGTGTACCACGGGGATCGGTGTTGGGTCTGCTATTTTTCACATTATACACCAATAACCTAGCTAGTGCACCAACTAGACATTAATACAGGTACAGTAATGTATGCTGATGATACAAGCCTAATTATTACAGCCAAAAATGAAGATAACCTTGAACTGTTAGTAAATAAAGAAACCAACGTGGTTAACAAATGGTGTCAATCCAATGTTCTGCGATTGAACGAAAGCAAAACACAGTTTTTTAGAACCAGAAACTGTAAAAATTCAAGTTTCTCTATAAGCATAGATAATAAACAATTAGCAAAGAGTGAGAGTATTAAATGTTTAGGTATAACAATAGCTGAAAACTTAACTTGGACTACACATATTATTAATATTTGTAATAAAATAAATAAACTAGAATATATACTAAGGCACCTTTCATATAACTGTGATTTTGAAATATGTCGAACTTACTATTATTCGATGATATATTCACGCTTTAAATATTCGATTTTGGCTTGGGGATGCTCAGGGCAATTAAATCCATTATTATTTAGACAAAAAAATTGTATTAGAATTTTGTTTAAACTGAAAAAGGGTACTTCATGTAAACAATATTTCAGGGAATACAAAATACTAACTGTTCCATGTATATATGTATGTATCATGCGATAATGTATGTGAAAAAATCTAAATAAGTTTAAATTAAATGAAGGAGCAACAGATTACTACATAAGAGACCCAATAATAACAACCGAATTGTTCAAAAGTGGCCCACTGTCTACTAAATTGCAGTGGGCTTGTACAATGCTCTGCTAATAAGGTTTAGAATGATTTGAGGCACCAGCTTCTTTTAAAAAAGCAACTCTTGCCTTTTTCTGGGATAATGCTTACTATAGTATAGATGAATATTTTAATGAACATGAGTAACTGTGATGGTCAATGTTTTAAGTTTTTTTATTATAATGTATTTGTGTATTCTAACGTATTTGTGTATTTTATTCTAAGACATTATATTACTACTTAAGATTGTTTTATCACATTCTTACTCACTAATCTGTTGTATAGACGCGGATGAGGCCATTTTCTTGTACAAAAGTCTAATAAAGTGTTATTATTATTATTATTATTGATGTGCATCGGCCTGTTTGATAACAACATGCCGCATGCTCCAACGGTGATAATAATGAGGTTGTAAAATTTGATTGGCCTGTAAATGTGTACTCGACTAGACAATCGTGTTGGAAAATTTGACATGAATTTTCCCAACTCCCAGCTATCAGCATTGTATGATTTAGAAACTATAGAGCAGGATCGTTAAGTGTATTATTGTTTATCTCCATATCACAATATAAGACGAGAAGGGGTCTAAGTCTGATGCAATTTATTTTTTGAGAGCCTATTGTTTTATAAATTACTGTAAATTAATCATTAATTAGTTTCCTGTAACAGTCTATTTAAGAATGGGAGATTTGTTCACACAGCAATCGCTGGTTTGGCAGATAAGAAAATTTCAATCTTCAAGGTGACTGATATAATAAAAGATTAGCTGATGTTTAAAATGAAAGTATACTTTAACTCCACCTAGCTGGGCGTAGGAGAAAAGATCCAGTTTGTGTCTTGTATTGAAATGTCTGCTACTGCTGTTGTAACTATTAATTTCGTATTTGTCTCATTGAGAACTTAGGCCTACTAGCAATTATTTCATAGAAATACCTAAATTTGTGTTTTCAATTTTATCTTGTACAAATTATCACCTGATTTGTAGCAATTTATGATTGCATCTGTATTGGCTCATAAATTGGTTTACTCAAACAATTTCTGGAAAAATATTTTGTAGCATTTACGAGTATCACTCAGATTACTCTGCTGACATTAGTAAAAGTGCTATCTATTTCCTACTAATGCAAATTGGGTTATTTATTAAATAACAGTGATGAAAATTCAGTAATGAAATTACCTAGTATATTGTATGGTTGCTACATTGTGACATTGAGCTTAATTTTTGCGTGAATGTTTAGTCATTGAAAAGGAAATGTTTTATCTTCTCATTGTATTAACTGTTACCAACAGAACACCTAACAAGAATACTTTGATCAAATATACGGAAGATCAAAGAAATCACCAAGCCTGTATCTATATCGTAATACCTATTAAAATTATTGATTGATACATTTATCCTATATAGTAGTTATGCTACACATTCTTTTATTTGCTTAATTCATAATTGATAATGTAATATTAAATCTGTAACAAAGCCAACATCGAAAACTATAGAGGAATCGCAATTATTTCCTGTATCCGGGAGAGTAATGGAATCCATACTTACAGATGACCTTTTGACTTTATTTAATAAGTCAGTGGTCAATGAGCAACATGAGTTTTACAAGGGGCGGTCCACGACTACGAACTTGGCGATATATCATGACTACCTGGTGAACAACGCGAACAAGTTGACATGATCTACACGGACTTGTCAAAAGCCTTTGATAGTGTATGCCATGAACTTCTATTATGCAAACTGAAAGGCATGGGCATCACCAGTATTTACCTGGAATAGATTAAGTCTTGCCTACAAGTCAAAAATCAACGTGTTAAAATCTGCGATAAAGTGTCTAATATAATAAGTGTTACATCAGACGTCCCTCAACGTTCTCACATTGGTCCAGTACCATTTTTGCTTTTTATGAACGATGCAATTAATGTCTTTTCAACTTGTAATGTTCTTATGTATGCAGACGATGTAAAATTCTATAATGTAATTAAATCTTTTGATGATTTTAGAATCCCCTGGTATAATTTATGATCTTGGCGTCAACTTTGACAAAGACCTTACTATCATTGAACATATTAACAATTAACTTTTAAAGCTCTGAGACTATTAGGGTTTATTAAGAGGCATACACATCATTTAAGCCACCTATACATGCTATAATGACTTTATACCACACGCTAGTGCGCAGTGTATTAGAATATAATGTGTCATATGGTCTCCACAATACGCTTCTTATATATCGCTTAGGAGATGTACAAAGTAGATTTACCAAATACTATTTTTATAAAATGGACCTGCCATATCATGCTTTTGATTCACACGTAAAATTAGACATAACGGGTTTAAGATCGCTAGAAGATCGTAGGAAATTTGCTTGTCACTATTTTCGACACAAACTAATTAATGGTTCTATTGACTGTCCATTTCTCTTGAGTAAAATTAATTTTCATGCTGCCCCCTGCAATACCCACTACAGGAGACTATTTTTTATCAGACCTCATAGGACTAACTATGAATAACAAGCTTTTTGTGATAGAATGGCAGCCAACTTTAACGACAATTTTGCTGAATATGATTTGTTTGGCATCAGCTATAAGTGAATAAATAAATAAATTTTTGAATGTAAACTCACTAAATATTTTCCCAATTTGTTGAGCATAAGTGGGCAAATAAATCCTGCTGAAACACAAACCATCAATGAGAGGGAAGTTGTTACTCCCGTAATCATAGATTCAAGTCATCAATATTTCTCTTTCTATTTCTTGGGCCAATATTCAGGTACCTTTTTATTCTCGGATGATTAGACGTTTGCCTACCACCCTTGCTTTTCAACCTTCGACAATAGATTGAGTTGTTAGACCATATCTTGCAATAGGTACCTTTATTTAATAAGTAGAAACATTTTTGTTTATATAAGACAAAGAAATAGAGAAATAAAAATGATAAGTGAATGCTGACGAGTAGCATAGCCAAAGTCGGATGGAGATTTTGTTACTATATGCATAGAAACTGAATATTATAAAACGCATAGAAGGTAAAACTAATTGAAAGAATTTTACTGAATACGTTAATTTTATTGTTTAGTTGTCTCTGACTGGAGTACTTAATCTGAAAATGCATTAATTTTTTAAGTTCCTGCATCCATCTAAAATACATTGCTGTAAAAAATTAAAGGTTTTTTTTTTAACTTCAGTATAGTTATACACATTACACTAACATTCACAGTTTTTATTTGGAATGCATATTAGCACCACATCACTAATCAGTTCAGTGGTTATCATTCTCAATTTTATTTTCAGAGCATTAGAACCAGGTCAACAAGTTAAACATGGCAACTCACCATTACCTACAGTGGGGTAAGTTAAAGAATATCGCATCCCATGGTATTTCCTATCATGAATTGGTGTGATTAACCGCCTGATGTTTTTTTGATGTCGTTATTTTTACATGTTGGTTTTTAGTTTCTATGTATTTAACAGAGTTTATTTTATATATCCATTGAAATCATTAAGACTATATTGTAAAATGCACATCTTCTGTAACTTCTTGAGTAGAAATGGATTTCTGATTTTGTTGTTTGTGTGATTATCTTTAAATATAATAAAATTACATGTAACAATTTTGACATTCAAATGAAATTGGTGCGGTCAGTCTATCTGATGAGTGTGGGATTACCTGAAAGTGGTTTTACTCTCAAATTGGCTTTAATTAGAAAATATTTACCCTGTGAGGTTTGTGCAGCAGCCATGTTTTTAATTATCGTTCGTTTGTAACCTTTATCGTTTAACACCCTATATTAACTTACATTTAATACTAATTATATGTGTTATGGTTTCAATTCATTAATAGTTATACACAATGCAGATATAATAATTAGTTAGAGGAATGTATATTTGATGTACAGTAACGCAACGTTATACAAAGGTAGCAAGTATAATTTTGAGGTCCCACTAATAATATGATCCTTAGGCTTCTTTTTTGAAAGCTTCACATGCATGCGTGATGGCACATTTTATCTGTGGACAGTTGGTTTATTAAGTTAGGAGTGACTCTTATATTTTGCAGCTTATGGTGGTGCCGATTTTAAAAAGATAATTTTGTAACTTGACAATTCTTCTACATCCCTGAACCGATTCAAAAAAAAATTTGATAGGCGTTTAGAGAACACATGGACTATTGAAATCTCAAAAAAATATAAATATCGCTGGAGAAAAAAGCCCAGTATTATTTTGTTTTTCACACAACAGAAAATAGTCTAGTACTATTCCATCGAGTTTTCTTTAAAAGCCTATCAAAAATTTTTTTTCAATTGGTTGAAGAGGGAGGTAGGAGAAATTGTCGAAATACATCCACCGCACTGCCCACCTTAAAACTAAGAAAAATAAGGCACTTACCTTCTACTAATTTTTTATAAAAGAAGACATAAAAAAACCAAGTTGGGTTCAAAATTACTTTAATTAACCGTTAATTAAAAGGGGTATAAAGAACCGCATTTAAAAAGGTGGTAGAAATTGCATAGAAATTACAAATTTTAAATCTCATGTACAGTGTGTTTGGTTCACCAACGTACAGCTGAAAGGAGGTAGGTCAGATGATGCAGTGTGTAAATTAGGAAAAATAAAGTAGGTATAGTCCAAGTAAGGACTTCCCTGCACTCAAAAAATGCAACAGAAGCTTTACGACATAATTAGATGATGCAGTACCTCGGGTGTGTAAATTGGGAAAAATAAAGCAGGTATAGTCGCAAGTAAGGACTTCTCTGTACTCAAAAAGCACAACAGAAACTTTACGACATAATTATATCTTCGCGGGCCATGGCGCCATGCCAGTCATCAAACGACCCGACGCACATTAAAAACCTATATAGGTAAGCGAGTCGATTTGCGAATGGCAGTACAAAGAGTACTGGTATTTTAATGAGGTCGTAAAGTTATTGTTGCGTTGTTGTGTCGGGAACTGATTACTTCAACTATACTGATTTTTTATTTTTTTTCATGAAAATAGACCAAGAGCTATTGACGGTTTGAAAAGATGTTTAAAAACCTCCTTCAACAGTAGTCCGTAAGTCTTTTTAAGGAGATAACCTTACACTGGCTGCCAGTCCTGGCGTTGGGGGCGTTTTCCTATGAGGACAATTTTTCATATTAAAATTTTTGTGTCTTGAGAACCACTTCCACAAAACATCAAATGGCTTGGCAATTGCACTCGAATACAATGCTGCACACGTGTTTCACTAACCATATTCATCGAGAGACAAATAAGACTGGTTTTCAGTTTTAATCATATCTTGATGATGCTAACATGGTTGGTGGGAAGGACATCGAGTATTGAACATGGCCAGTCTGTTCCTGCTGTTACTCAATATTACTTTGCAGAGCGAGCATCACACAAAGTGCCTATTTAAAGTTTTCAATTATATTTCTTTCAACAATGAATAAAATTTATAAAAAACAATACTTTTTGCGTAAAGAAGTAAATTATTGTTATCTGTATATATATTATTATTATTCTTATTACACTAAAACATCTTTTTGTATTACTAACTGTAATGGGCTTCGGCCCGTAAATAAATAAATTTATACAATTGTTCAAAATTTCCACCATTCTTCTGAATGCAAAGTCGCGTGTATTTTGTTTTTTTTTATAAAATTCCTCACAAAATAATCTAAAGAATTTAAGTTAGGTGAGCCAGGTGGCCACCTTACTGGTCCATTAGCTTTAAAAACACCCTAGAAGAAAAAAGTGAATAAAATCGAGTTAAAAGTAGACTTGGATTAACCATGTTAATTAATGCTTTAGATTGTTCATAAATAATTTAGAGAATTTAATATATTCAATCCTGCACACTTCTTGATAAAAGGTGTATGTTTTTCTACATATTCTGATACAATACCGTCCCAGCCATTTTATCTGGATATCATTTTCCTATATGATGATTTTTTTTTGACAAAATGACAACAAATGAAATGTACCTTCTAGACGATATATCTCATGCAACTTAGAAGTAAATGATTGTTTCTTTTAATTTTGCGCATGTTCATGTTAACTCCATTAAATATGTTGGTATTGAAAAGTGAAAACTTGCCATATTATTGATTCCTTGTGTTTTTCCACCTTTGTAATTTATCGGTTTTAAAGTAAAGATTAGATTGGCAGGTCTTTTCTTTGTTTCTAGGGTTCAAGGTGCCCCAAACGAAGAACATGTTAAACCTCGGTCCCTTAGGTTCACATGGTCGATGAAGACAACTTCTAGTAGAGATCCCGCGGAAATAATGGCTGAAATCCGTAAAGTATTAGATGCTAATAATTGTGACTATGAGCAACGGGAAAGGTTTCTTTTACTATGCGTTCACGGCGACCCCAACACAGACAGTCTGGTGCAGTGGGAAATTGAAGTATGTAAACTTCCACGGCTGTCCCTGAATGGCGTACGATTTAAGAGAATTTCAGGTTAGTATAAAACCTTAGTAGTTGTGTTGATTGATGTTCATTCAGTGTAAGCAGGATATAAAGCATATTAGTCTAAAATTTCACTGCAAGAAGTCTACCCTCATATGTTTTTTCATCAAAATGCGAAAAAAATAAATGATCATGAATTGGTTAATTCCTTCGCGGCCAGGTTGCCTATCAAAATTCAGCTGTAGATAAGGTTAACAAATTAGTTAACGATTAATTTTATTTTGAAAATTATACCCTTATTTTTTTTTTTTCATTAATTCAAGCGCCGTTTCGAAGATAAACATCTGTGCTACTATAAAAACAAGTGTTGCCAACTGCTTGAAATGGTGGAATTTTTATTAACAATCTACTCTCATATGTTTTTTCAAATATTTTTTGCCAAAATGAAGCTCGAATTTTTCCCTAGAAGATGAAATAAGGTTGCCAAAGTAAAAACTGTTGCCACTAGAGGTTGCCAGCCGATTTATTATTCCATGCTATCGGGAGCGAGTGAGAAGGAATGCGCGCACAATTCTGTGCAACAATCAATGACAGAGCATGGCGGCAGTGGCGACTGGTGAAGGACGTCAAGAAAACAATGTATTTTAGTGTTATTTTGACAATTTTATTTATTTGCATTACACTGTTGGGTTTACCATGCACACGAAAACGCGCATATTGAAAATAAAAAATGTTTTTGCGCATCAATCGTCATCAACCTCGTCTGAACTTGATTGCGCATCACTCGCATTTTCTGAACTGTCATTTTTTGAAACATTTAGTATGTCCTCCACTTGCATGATGGTTTCAAATAAAAATCAAAGAACCAGCCTCAATCTTCAGGGCGCAATTTGACACAACTTATTTCCGTAGTGTTTTGCAACATCAAATAAACAAATATTGTTCGCAACAGTTTTTATTTTAAGGATCTTCAACATGGCGGAATGTGACTTAATCCTCCGCAGGAAATTTTCATTGCTTTTAGTTGCTGCATAAATTTTAATAAATAATTGATGTCTGGCAACATTCATCCCATACATAAGAGCTGTAAACTCTTGGACAACGTCGATATTTTTTTGTCGAATATGTTTCTTGGGTCGGTCAAAGATTAAAAACCATCAGAAAGGACCCCGCAGGAAACCTTATGAAAAATGGCCTTCTGTCAAACTATTTGAAATCACCCATTTTTAGTAGTCTATGGACAGTAGATCAAAAGTGTCAATGGGCAGTACGCCCTAATAACTCCGGGTTCGAAGATATATGCCGCTGAAGTTGCACTACTTTGTGTTACTTAGCCTGCATGTATGATACGACATTTATGCTTTATGTCTACGAAAATGGCTTGCCCAGGTTGCATAAAAAATTAAGGAAGGACTTTTCAGGTCTTCTCAAGGTTGAATCTGGTCACTCAAGGTCAATTCAACTATTATCTATCATATATACTACCGATCTACTGAGTTTCACTGTCGCAAGTTATTGCTGTCTAGGAAGGTTTCAAGGAAGATCAAGAATATGTTTTTTATTATCAAATATATGTAATGATACTCTTTTTCATTCTAACAATGGGCATCACCTTGATATAACGTTCAAACAATTGAAATTCCATGAATGATAAACTGGGACTCGGTAAAAATTTTAACAAAAGAAACAGATACCAAAAAAAGAAAAATTAAAGAATCAGCAATAATCTTATTAAATGAAGATAAGTGCGCATTGAATTGTTCTGTAGATATTTGTACAACCTGGCTACCAATGTTAAAAGAAGAACTTAACAAACTCAACATTATCTAAAAGAAAATATCATCAGTTCTATGTTCTGTGTAAGTAGTAAGTATCTATGGAAATAACATAAACAGAATCTTAAAGCTGTGTATTTGACATACACAGCAAAATAAGAGTTCTTCCAAAAAATAGCTTTGACAATGGAAAGAGATTACTTTCCGAAACGTCAGCAAAATACATTATTTCTGTGTTTATTCCGATTTATATTATTTGCAAAACATAACCTCTGACTTTTCCTTTGGCGTAAACGTCACGGGCGCAGAAGTTTTTTCCAATAATTCTATTATTTTGTAGATTCGGTGATTTGTTTTGAAGAGGAGAATAATATATGTGGTAGAAAACCCAAATAATAGGAAAGAATAATGATAATTCATACCTAACGTTCTTAAACGCCATTGTTCTAAAATCAATTCTTACATTGTTTTCATGCTCTGTGTTGGTATATAAATATTTTCCATGTAATGAACATAAAATAATTGTTCTTTTTCAATGTTATTTATTACTATCCTTCACAATCTAACTGGCAAAAACAAAATCATATCTAAAGTAAAAAAATATTCTTATTTTTTCATTTTTAAGTTCACAAAATATGTTTCCTTTCTAATCAGATTCAACCTTGAGACGACCTTGGCCTTTGACCTCTATGGATTTTTGGAGGTTAGAATCATCGACGATGATGAAAAGTCTTCCCTTAATCTTTTATGCAACCTGGGCAAGCCATTTTCATAGACATAAAGCATAAATGTCGTATCATACATGCAGGAATACAAAGTAGTGCAACTTCAGCGGAGTATATCTTTGAACCCTGAGTTTTTACGGCGTAGTGCCCATTTACACTTGATTTACTGTTCATAGACTACTAAAATCAGGTGGTTTTAAATAGTTTGATAGAAAACCATTTTTCATAAGGTTTCCTGCGGGGTCCTTTGTCCTTGCCTGCAAAAATGTTGAAGGGTTTGACTTTACTTTTGTTAAAGAACGCAGCCATGTAATCACAATCAGACATGCGTGGAATGCCAGCAGACCGATGCATACAGTTGCATCCATTTTTTACGCGAGTTCTGTATAATTTATGTGATTCTGATCTTTCTTTTTTTACCTCTTCACATACTATCGCACACGCATTTCCCCTCCACAGTCGCCCACTGCCGCTACGCTGCGTCCTTGTCTGTCGCGCGGAGTTGCGCGCGCATTCCTTCTCACTCGCTCTCGATAGCAAGCGCCAGAATGGAATAATATATCAGCTGGCAACCCCCAGTGGCAACAGTTTTTACTTTGGCAACCTTATTTCATCTTATAGGGAAAAATTAGAACTTCATTTTGGCAAAAAATATTTGAAAAAACATATGAGTAGATTGTTAATAAAAATTCCACCATTTCAAGCAGTTGGCAACTCTTGTTTTTATAATAGTACAGATGTTTATCTTTCGAAATGGCACTTGAATTAATGAAAAATAAATAAGGATAATTTCCAAAATAAAATCAATTGTTAACTAATTTGTTAACCTTATCTGCAGCAGGATTTCGATAGGCAACCTAGCTGCGAGGCATTAACCAATAATGATCATTCATTTTTTCCGCATTTTGATGAAAAACCAGATGAGGGTAGATTTCTTGCAGTGGGATCTCGTACTATATATGGTTATCTCCTAGATCAAATGTACTTTAGTAAAAATACAAAAGTTGTATTAAATGTGATCGTTTTTAGACTTTTAGACTTAGAAATGGAATATATGTAGTTTTAATCATCTAATGATTTAAACAGGAAACAATATTAGGACTGCATAGAATATATTTTATTGTTCGTTAATAGACCCTCTTCTAATGCCATTAGAAAAACAAATGTTTATAAAAATCTTTTATTTAAATGCTCTAAAAAGTAGAAAATAAACTTTGAATTAAACCCATCATTTTGATACATTATATAATTTTTTTTATGATATAAAAGCTCGTCACGAGATTTTCCTGTGTTAAGGAGATTGTTCGCGACAAGCTTTTATATCATGAAAAAAACTAAATATCGATTTGGACTATGAATGACAAAATTCGTCCGCCAATTTTGAATTTCTAAATTTTGACCAAGAATTCATAATTGGCGATCTCGAAAACCCCCAGATATCGATTTTGAGTTGAATCGGATCATAAACGGTGAAGTAGTCGCCCACCATCTTGTTTTTTTTTCTTATGAAAATGTCAAAGTGTATTGTCCCCAGACATATTACACACAAAAAATTTCATGCAAAATTTCAAAGCTCTAGCTTAATTAAAACTAATCGAAATTTTGATTGCAAGATTTAACCCAAACAAACTAACTAAGTAACTAAAAACTAACAAACATTTTGCAAGTTTAATAAAAACTTTTAAAAAGACTCCTCCTGCATCACTTAACAGAGGACATAAAGATTGTGTATTGGAAGCTTCTTTAATTTCAAGGCCATTATTTTTTTAATCTTTTTTATCTTTGCTGCTCTTATCATATCCCATCAAACATCTGTCGAACTCTCTCTAGTTATATTTTTCTTACTTTTTATATTATTTGTATCTGTGGATGAAATAATACATTATGTACCAAGAACTGTAAGTGATACTTTTTGGGTCAAGAATGCAATTTGGGAAAACAAGGGATTTCCTGAGCATTCAAGACCTGAAAAAATCACTTACTGTTTGCGATTAATAAATCGTTTTCCGGAATACCTGTGAAAATCAAAGAAAAGTAAGAAATAACGAGTTGGAATGGAATTATTGACAGTGTCCTGTTAGAATAGTATGTTCATATTTTACCAAATTAGGTATAGCTTAGAACCTAACAAAAGAAAGTTTAAAAGCCAAATAATTCATTGAAAAGGCAAGCCTTACATACTTTAATTTAATTTTTGACTGTTGAAAAATTGGTCAACACCATCTGCTTCCTTCTTTATGTGTCCAAATATCATAAATGAGAGCTCCGACATAAAAAATGTAGAGGAGCAAAATGAAAGACCATAAACTTTTAAGCAACCATCACTAGATTTTTTCGATTTTGAAACAAGTACAAAAAATTAAAGACATATCATTCCAGAAATGAAATGTTGCTAAAAGCTCATAATTTTAAAGTATGCTTTTTACATAACTGTCCATAGATAAAAAAATGTTATATTTTCAAAGGTTTATAAAATTAATGTTTAAAGGAAGTTTATTTTTTTACAAAAGTTAAAAGTCAAGCTTAATAAATCACATTCCACTGAATAAAATAATAGTAAAATTATGCACAGGCACTAGACAAGTACATTATCATCTTCATCATCAGATAGAATTTCAATATCTTCTTAGAATTGATGCACGATTGTCCTTGACACTCTCGACACATGGCAGAGCATTTTAATTCAGATCTCCTACAGTCACATCTATTGGTACAGCTAGATTTACAAGTGCACGAAATGAGTGTTACTAACTGGCGAAGCAGGGTTTCTGGTCATACACACTGGTGTTAAGATGCCTCCCTTTCGTATCCATCCCCAGTCAGTAAAGTTAATCTCATTACCTTTTCATTGCTGAACCTGTAGGTAGATACGATATGAATGCTGAGCTGCTGCATCACTGTTTGGAGGCAAAGAAGCAAGGTTAAACATTTTACCGACTGTCTGTTTGGAAAACAAATGTTTGTATCTGTACCACCGTAAATCATCTAAGGTAGTAGAAGTAAAAATTCTTCTTCTGCAGCAGTTACCCCTTCCTTGTTGAAGAAGGATTGTTTAAACACTTTCATGCCTTTCCTCAAAGCACTGTCTTATGGTAGTAACTTCAATGCGATTAGTTTACCTTTCTTGAACATGGCAGAGGTGGTGTCACAGCCACTCACAATATGTGCAAACAGAAGCACCTCCCTATTTTCTCCTAGATGTTTTGCTGTCGAGGGATATCAAACACGATTTTTTGTGTTTTAGCACCAGAAGCAGGGCGCAGGAATAGAACCTTGTCAGTTTCGGAAGCAAACGAAATTAGCAGAAAAAGACAGATAAACAAAGACGCACATGGTGTTGACCTATTTTTCAACAGTGAAAAATTAAATTTCTGGCTAAATGGCAAGTTATATAAAAAAATGCTAACAACAAAAAGTGTAGACAATTTTATGACAAACATTTTTCATTTGAAACGTTTTTTTTATAACATGAATAGTTTCCGAGATAAGTGTGAAAAATGGGTTTTCGACCGACATTTGCGACAATGCGTCCAAATTTCCAATATCGATAACACTGCATAACATTTATATAATTGAAATACCTGCATCTCTTCCACCCTGTTTGTATATACTCATTTTTATGTAATTCTTTATGTCATAGGATTTACTTCAAGAATAACATAATAGTTTCGTATGTCATGTTTACTGTCAATTTTATGTATCACCTTTAACATAAAGTTTTTTTTTTGTATTGTCCAACTGGTTATGAAATACAAGCTTTTCCTGAAATTCTTCCTCATTTGCTAAGTCTTTTTGTTAACATAGTTTACTTTCAATTTTGGGCTCTTCTGTTCAAATGTTGTGACTTCATACTATTTTTCTAACTTTTGTTCTTATTTTATCAACTGAGTTCTCATTGTAACAAATTGGTACTCCTCCACTACTGGTGTGTTTTATACTAGAGACACTGGTCCCTAATGATTGAGGGTTTATTTTCTTCTGAACAGTTTCTTTGGGTTTTGCTACTAGTAGAGATTCATATTTTGCTGCTGCTATTTGAACTGGGTGACAACGAGATTAGTCCTGTGCCAATTTCTAGGTTGATTGTAGGAATACAATTTTGAAATTTTGGCATATCATTTATGATACAAAAAGCCACATTTTGCACTTGTTAAATGAAAAATATCACTTCTGGTCCAACCGGAAGTAGCAACAACTTTTGATTTTTAAATAACCTATATATATTTGCATATTTAGATTCCACATGAAATTGTCTTTACAAAGATGTACACAACTAGGTAATTTTTTTCCAAATGGCGTCATAAATTCGAAAGAGTGAAAGAGCTAAATTGGCAACTGCAAGACATGTTCTAAAAAAATGTACCCAGTAGGCCTTGAATCTGATGTATCACCTTAATTTTTATTGTCGCATTTCAATAGAACTTTATTTCGTGTCAAAATCACTATTTTGAATTCAAAAACAAATTTTCGAAAAAACAAAAAGTAAATGGATTTTATTAAATTTTTTAAATGGTAACCATATTCTTTTACTTGCACCAACAAAGCCTAAAACATTAACCTTTTATTTGATGTCTAATACGTCTAGTTTGAGTGCTAATTTACTTTGAAATTATTGGGTTTCTGTAGATGCTATTGTTAAAAAAATACACAAAGACTAAATAAAATTTACAGAATTTATTAATAGTAGTTTGTGCAACAAGAGTGGATATGATAGCCATATCGCACGAGAAAGAAGTTTGAGCACGACGCCGTAGGCGGAGTGCCTCAATCTTTCGAGTGCGATATGGATAATCCACTCGAGTTGTACAGTATACTTTTTCTACGACCGGATTAAGAAAAAACCACAAATAATAGTTTTAATCAAATACGTTTTATAAAAGCTTCAGTAGCCTAGCGGTTATATGCTCGCTTCGAAATGCAAGAGATCATAGGTTCAATCCCCGAATAAAGCTGCTTTTTTTTTGTCATAATATATCTCTAAAATTTTGTCTGTATATAATAATTTCAATAAAATTTTAGGTGGTATACCGTTTATCGATTCTTCACTGGAATCACTCATTTTAAATTATTTTCTAGCTCAAACTACGCGAATACACACTGACAATTACTTTGACAACTTACGCACTAACTTAAATTTTTCAAAACGAATAGTTGCCTATGTACTTAATACACGAACTGTGATTGGTCGATTTCATATCCATCCTAGAACGTATATGAAATATATCCGTTCAGTTAACTGGAATGGCCCACTTATCCATTCTACAGACTGTACGGAAAACAGCAAATTTACAAGGGAGTAGTAGTAATTATTTATAAGACAGGAAAAAATACAATTATAGCAATTGTTCAAAAATCCATTCCTTCAACTTCAGTACATTTTTGAGCCCTACTGATGATTTCCCTTAGCACTCGTTCTAACATTTGCACAGTTATTGTTGCAAAAACTTGGCAAATTTTGGTTTCCAACTCCTGGAGGTTTCTTGAAAATGATGAACAAACTCGGTCTTTAACGTACACCCACAGGAAAAAATCCATAGGGGTTAGGTCAGATGATCTGGCAGGCCATCTTGTGAGCCCATATGTCGAAATGACTATTTAGAAATCTGTTTTCTAAATAATTAGAGACACCTCGAAGATTATGCGGCGGAGCCCCATTTTGTTGGTAATAAATGCTTTTTCTCAAACTCATAGGTAATTCTCCTAAAAAGCCCTTATTCCCTTTCATTTCCAAAAAATTCAGGTACCTAATTCCATTTAAAGTCCCCTGAAATAAAATAGGACCTTATGATCCTAGTATCCACATTTCCTACCCATACATTTACCCCAAACACTCCTTGGTGATTTCCTTCTCTTAATTCATGAAAATTTAATTGGATGGAGTCTGCGGTAGGTTCTTGATGCAACATATTCAATAGAATAATTATAAATATTCAAAAGAATAGTTACAATACGCACTTGGTTTATTGTTTCATTAGTTTTTTCTCAGATTTCTCTGACATATGTTTCGGCCTTGCGACCATTATCAAAGAGTCTTAAAAACTGACCTGAAAGTGGTGGTTCACAGTATATATTTTACAAATGCTCTACCTACCTAGAGGGAGATAATAACTTGATTTGCTATTTCTTAAAATTCAACAATACAGGCCGGAACTACGAACTTAATTTTATTACTGCGTCTAGTACAGGATTGTTTATAAATTCTGTTTGTGTATTTGTAACGTTTTTATGGTTTCTTAGGGCCTTCTAAATTTCTAAAATTTCAAGCATGTCTAGAATTTTTCCTTTGTTTGCATTATGCAAAAGTTTAACACTACTACCGTTAAAAACGTGATTTTGCTCAATGCAATGTTCGGCGAAACCAGTTGATTTTTTATTATATAAAATAGACTGTTTGTGTTCTCTTAATCTCACATCTATGCTACGGCCACTCTGACCTATATATACGGCATCACAGTCATCACACTTTATTTCATATACCCCCAATTTTCATGAAAATATTCCTGAAACCAGTAATGCAAATTTTTTCGGTTAAACATGCCATTGTCATTGAACCGACTTTCATCTATGCACAGAATTCTGGGAACAATGTTTCTATTCTCTAGTAACCAATTGCAATAATGAACTCCTACCTACATCAGCTTCATATAAATGCTGATGAAGTTGATATTTATATGATTTATATCCATGTTTTCTCAATATTCTTCTAACAGATTCTCGGCTAATATCAAAAGCACTTCCAATCTCACATGTACTTGCATTTTTATTCATTTCCACGGACGCTAAAACATTAATATCTGTGGACTCTTCAATAATAAACGTATTTTGTTCGTCTTCATTTGACTGGGCCCTAAATTTTTCTTCTAAAATCTTAAAATATTTTCTACAAGTGTGATGCCTTCAAGGATTCCGCTCTGCATATAACCTTTCAGCTTAATATGCATTTCTTTTAGATTCCCCATAAATAAGTAATGTCCACTTTTTCATTTTGGGTAAATACCACCATTTTGTATTTTTTTGAACTTTTAAATAGTTATATTAGCAAATAGATCACAAGCAAATTAACCCATTCATGATGGTTGACGTACCGATACGGTTTTCAGAGAAGACATTGAGAACCGAATGCCATACATGTACTACACAGTCAGATAATAGTTTGGGGCGGCTGCCGTATGTGTTTTAGGATTTTTATACTTTTACTTGCCAGATGCCGTACATATACTACGCTATTACACATCAAACTTAACCGAACGCCATAAATGTATGTCTGATATACTGTTTCAGGTAGACTGACGCCGTACCGGTATGGCTATTTGTTTTTGAGATTAATAATGGGATTAAATCATTATAATGTAATATGCAGGGTGGGGCAATAGTGCGTCTCGAGTTTAACGATAGATAGAAATTTTTAAAAAATTGCAAGTAAACTAGATAAAAAGTCTATGACTGGAAATTGTTCTCGAACATACCGGGCGAGCCAAGACGAAATTACAGGACCAAGTGCCTTTTTTAAAATGGAATGCTATGTATATCAGTACATTTTTTGAAGCCTCTTTCTAGTCTCTATTCGTTCCTATATTAGCATTGAATATCTCTCAACCACTTGGACGTAATGAATTTTTTTGTTGAAATAATGCAATCTACAGATGGATATTTAAAAAAATCACCACACTCACAATTATGGGTTTTAAGAAAAACTTATGCGAATACCAGTTACGAGACATCTAATAAATGTTTTTGAATCATTTTCATTTCCTAAAAATGTACAGGGTGGCCAAAAATTATTTTTCAATTAAGAACATTTTAAATTGAATATTCTCAATTTTTTCAAATAGAACACCCTGTATATTTTTCGACGATGTGATGTAGAACTGAGAAACGAACATTTTTGTAAGTACTTCCCTAGAGCTAATTGCAACCAATTTCGTTTTATTGAGCAATAATTACAAAATTCAAAAATAAACTTAAAAGAAGAGGTTTCTTCAAATAACTCAGTAGAAAAAATTATAATAAATGTTCCACATGTTGCCCATTTTGATTGACACACATTTTTATATGCGCTTTTGAAATGAGGTTCCCACTGTTTCTAAAACTGCCGGTGTGGTAGATGTAGACAGTTATTATTCTTTCTTTCGTATTTTGTACTGTTGTTGGTGTGTCCTCTATAAACAATTTCCTTCACGTATCCCCATAAAAAGAAATCCATTTTTGTAAGATCTGGGGATCTAGCAGGCCATTTAATTGGTCCATTTCTTCCAATCCATTGATTAGGGCAGGTATTATTTAAATTTAAACTGCATTTAGATAATGTGGTGGAGCACTATCTTGCTGAAACCACCATCCTATTTCGAATTCTTTCAGGGAGATTTACCAATAATTGTGGCAGATAGTTTTCCAAAAAGAAAATAAATAGCTCCAGTCAATGTACTTTCAAAGGCCATATTCCTCCCCAAAAGTTTATAGATCATATGTGTTGGTTATCAATATATATTAAAATCGTGTTGGTGCGTGCCCCTTGCGTTTTGCAATTTTGCTGGCGCATATTCTCCGGTTTGCGGCAGAGCCAGAGGTCGGGAGCGGGACGAGCGGAAGCGGGAGGACGAACTACGTCCCAAGTTCGTATTGGCGACGAGTGCCTTTCGGGGTTGATATTTTTAATTAGGCTAATAATGTCGGCTATCTCTTTCCCTACACGCTTTTACGACCCTCAAAATGAATTTGCGTCGCTCCTTTTTGATGACGTAGGCGCCCGTTTATTTTGGTAAACGTAAAAAATTTCCGTTTTTGTTTCGTTCCTGGCGGCCTTATAATTCGATTATGCCGGTGGGATTTACGATTTGCTTTCATTGCCGTTCATGTACTTTCCATATCGACATCGTACGGCCGTCTGCGAGGTGTTTTTCGCCAGATATGAGCGTTTAAAAATTGCGTGTTTGGTGGTTTTTCACGATTCTGGCGAAATACGCACATTTTCGGTTTTCCTTCAATAACTTCTAAACCGCTGGAAATTTCTTAAAAATAAAAACTCCCAAAGGACAAGATTATTTAATGAGGAATCGTTTCCATTTTTCAGATATCACCTTCGACGAACCGTTTTCGAGCTAGAGCGTTTTGAAGGAAACGACGTCGGGTGGCCAAAATACGTAGCGTTTTCGTTAAAAGCCGAATATCTCGGCAAATAGGCCGTTTTCGGCGAAAATGTTCGTACCTAACGAAAATAAAGCTAAATAAATTATCTACCGCTATGCAGAGTTTCATTTCTCTACTATAAATATTAAGAAAGTTGTGGCCTTTAGAAAATGCTACTTTATAGTAAAACGGAATATTTTGTTGCCGTCAAATAATTCCTTCTGAATCTCATGATGTACGTGAAACATTTTGGAAAGGCGACGCGGTAGCCGGACGGTTATAGTCGACGCTTGGAAGCGGCAGGTCCCCGGTTCCATCCTCTGGCACAGCAGCTCTTTTTTTTTTTTTTTGCCGTACATTTTATCTTAATTGAAAATTCATCTTTATTTCTGTCTTTTAAATTTTTAACCTTATTATGTATATAACAGATAGAATACCCTTATTTATTTTTAGAACTAATGATTAATTTAAGTAGGTTTGAATAAATTTTCCTACACAATATAATAGATAAAATATAATCAATCATAAAGAAAAAATAAAAAATATCATAAAATGTTAAGAAATGATAAATTAAAACAACAATAAATAAATCTAAAGCATATTGATTTCGGCTACCACCAGCCAACCTGTATCTATGAGGAACTACCTATTTTAGAACAGGATAATTAGTTTTTGTATGCACATTGTGCAGGTTTATAAAAACGTTAGCTCAGGGAAAAATCAATATAAATAGAATGAATTGTACTTATAAAACAATAAAAAAAGCTTTTAATTGGTAATTGGTTCCATCCTCACCCACAGCTCCTTTTTTTTGCCGTACATCTAAAATTTTGTCTGCATAATGATTTAAAAAATATTTTCAGTGATATACCGTTTTTTGGGAAGATTAGCTGTGATTGACTGATTTCATATCCATTCTATAGACTGTTCGGCAAACGGCAAATTTACGCAAGGGAGTAGAAAAAAATTTAAATAGATTTTCCTCATCTTTCATTACAGTTTATCGATATTTCTTTCATGAATTCGTGCCTCGAACGATTCGGGGAATGTCGTTTCAATATTTTATAACGTATACGAACTTAAAATATATGTTCGGTTAATACTGAAAAATAAAAAACTGAAAAATGAAATCCTGAAAAATGAAATCCTGAAAAATGAAATACTGAATATTGACTTTGATATTTATTTTGATAACGGTTTTGATATTGATTTTAATATTGACTTTGATACTGAATTTGATGTTGATTTTGATATTCTTTCATGTTCATTTCGACATCCTTTCATGTCGATTTGATATTGATAATAATAATGATTAATATTGAGGCGCATTCAGGGACAATTCCTTAGAATTTTGAGGCTAATCCGAGGACCGATCCTAGAATTTTGAACATATCTCCGACTTTCATGCGTCCTCAACTGCGGGGATGCGACCGGAGGGAGCATCCCCGCGTGGCGCCGTAGGCGCCACTATGAGCGCGAAGCGCGAATGCCTCTGCAAGAGCTAGAAATGGCCGTAGGCCATTTCTAGTCAACTTGCATAAAAAAGTGAGGATTTTCCAAAGCATAATAATGGAAATTGTGCCTATTGACAAATTCATTTTTATGAAAAGTTTCGTCACTGAATAAAACAGTATTGAAGAAGTTGACATCATGTTACATTTCACCTCTGGCCCAATTAAAAATTATAGGCGCTTTTGAAAATCGTCATCAGATAATTACTGGTGCATTTGAATGTGATATGCATGCAACTTATTTGTTTTTAAGATTCGACCCACAGACCGTCTACTTATTCCTACTAATGAGCTCGCTTCTCTTTGACTAACATGGGGATTCTCAACCGTTGCCAGCACCACAGAAAACTCATTTTATTCGTTCACAACACATTTTATTCTTTCACTTTTTTTATATTCGACATTTCCAGTTTCCAGAAATCTATCAAGAGGGTTTTAGAAACTGCTAACATCAGGAAACCTTCTTTCAGGATAACGTTGGTGATAAATTCTATTGGCAAGTAAACAATTTCTCTCTGACTCGCCCAAAACAAAAGTCATATCTACAAGTTCTGCTTTATTAAAATTCATATTGTAAAATTCCAAATATTTTAAATTCAATACAAATTGTAACGACTGATAAATGCTCCTTTTTACACGACAATTTATACCAAACTGAGGTTTTATTGCTTGTTGAATAACGAAAACAGCAAAAAAAAAATTTACAATAAAATATTACAGTAAAAGACCAGTTAAATACTATTTTCTCATTTCAATGGATTGGCAGAAATGGTCCCACTAAATGGCCTCATTTCAAAATTGCATAAAGACGTGTGTCAAAATGGGCAACACGTGGAACACCTGTTATAAATTTTTCTAATGAATTATTTGAGAGAACCTTTTTTCGACGAAAATAGTTGCAATTAGCCATAGGGAAGTACTTACAAAAAAATGTTCATTTTTCATTTCTTCATCACGTCAAAAAATATTTCCATTTGAAAGAATTGGGAAAATTCAACTTAAAATGTTCTTAATGGAAAAATAATTTTTGGCCACCCTGTACATTGTGACTGTGGTGATTTTTTTAAATATCCATCTGTAGATTACATTATTTCAACAAAAAAATTCATTACATCCAAGTGGGAGAGGTACTTCTTCTGATCATCAAATCATAGTACCACAACATTGGCTCATAAACATTATTTGCAGAGGTTCCTGTGGATGTGCTGGCATTAACTTTCTTTAACTCCCTGAAATAACCCTAATTATGTCTATTTTTTTACGCGCAGTATCAATTGTTGCAGCTTCCCCTAAAATGGGCATCAGATCTTGTAATGCATTTATTCTTTTTTGTCTGTTCATGTGTAGTCTGCACTTGAGACTTTCCACAGACAAGTGTGGGACTTATATCTTTCAATGAATTTTGAAAGTGTTTCACGATCCATTTTAACGTGTAGTCACCTTACGACACAAGTTCTAAATAATGTTGAATTTTGATTTTGCTGTACACCAAGTTACTACACGATCAAGCACGCAGGACGTTCGATCGCTCTGATGTACGTTCGCGTTATTCATTGTCTATCTGCACAACGTTCGTGGTGGTGGGGGTACTCACTAGATGCAAAATTGATCGTGCAATCCAGCAAACAATTATCAATGTACGTCATGACTATTCACTGTCGTTTTGCATCAGGCATCGTGGATGACCATGGCGGGCTGTACAGCAAGATGGATCGTGAATAAAGCGCTTTAGAATTTTTTAACACTGTGAAATTGTTCTATGTGTGAAGGGTCAAGTACGGTAGCCATCCCCCACCATTTGATTCTCGGTGCCGTCCTAAACAGAAACGCGCGGCGAGCAGGTCCGCCTCGATTGGGTTAAAAAAGCAGTACATAAACTTTATCAAATAATAACTTGGGCAAATGTTTGAAAAGAAATATCATTTTGTCATGGCATGCTTGTAAAATTTAATACATACCTTAGTAAATACGGTTTCATTAAATAACTGAAGAATAGCATCTACAGAAATCCAATAATTTCAGTACCCAAACTAGACGTATTGTACATCAAATAATTTTTTGTTAATTTAAAAAATTGTTTTGCAATTCAAAATAAGAGTGGTTTTTGCAAAAATAAACTTTTATTGAAATACAACAATAAAAATGAAGGCAAAACATCAGATTCAAGACCTACTGGGTGAATTTTTTAAAAACATAGTCTCCCAGTAGTTGCCAACTTAGCTTTTCACTTTTTCGAATGTATGACACCATTTTGAAAACAGTCACCTACTTGTGACACATCGTAACGAGATTTTGATGTTGAAATATGCGAAAATATATATAGACTGCTATTTAAAAGTCAATTTGAATGGGACTAATTTCGTTGTCACCTGGTATGTAATGTCGATTTTTCTTCAGCTTTTTTCTTTAGTTCTATGTTCATTTTAAGCGACTCAATAGTTTCTATTTTACTTTCAATGATTTGATTTTTTTTTTTTTTTTTAATTAATTGCAATAAGAAATCATCACTCTTTCTTCTAATTTGAGACATCTTGCTTCTGTGGCTGTTAATTTGCCTCATTGTTTACAAACTTTTTTCCTACATCCATCACAAGTAAATAGTTTATTTCTTTATGCTTCTTGATTACCATGCATCAGATTACTGTATGTTTTTTTAGTTCTTCTGT
This sequence comes from Leptura quadrifasciata, assembly GCA_963675555.1. Classification (NCBI taxonomy): domain Eukaryota; kingdom Metazoa; phylum Arthropoda; class Insecta; order Coleoptera; family Cerambycidae; genus Leptura; species Leptura quadrifasciata. Next base: position 95,342,063 of record OY776673.1, read on the forward strand.
CCTTACTATTTTGTTTACTAATGCCTTTAACTATATTTTTTAAATTTAAATGCCTATATTTAAACATTTTTGTGGACAGATATTTTTTTTTTTTTTTAGGTACTAGTATTGGATTCAAAAATATTGCTAGCAAGATAGCAAACGAACTGAAGCTGTGACTGCTTGTAAAAGAGCCGGAATTATCCAGCGAGCCAACGTAAGAAGAAGCAAGCAGTGTAGCGATTTCCAACTCAATGATTCTTAGTATTTCGAAACAGCCCTTAACTAAGTTCAGGGTAACTACTGACCAGTCGACACGCAAGATAGTGGCCACACTCATGTCAAGCGTAAAAACACCAATTTGGCTTCTATCTCTCACACCAGTTTTTCGAATATCGCTCTACAAATTTAGTTATTAAGAATAAATCAGACTTTGCTTGTGATATGTGGAATTGAAGTAAAAGAGTATGAAATCCCTACACAAATATATATAAATTAGATCTCTTTTCTTTTTTCTAATGCAACACCCGTTTTATTATTATTTTTTTAATCGTGGAAGATTGACATATTCAGTGGTACTTTATTAATGTTCTAATTATTTTAACAATAAAAGAAATAGGAATAAAATGTATTATTTTGTTATTATATGGGTTTTATATAGATATCATAAATATTTATTGTATTTAGCAAGTTGATTTCCCATTTTTAATTTTTTATTCAATTACTTAATTTTTACAGCCAGAGTTTTAAATCAATCGCAATATAATGAACAGGTACTGAGGAGGAATGCAAAATAAGTATGTGTCAATTTTGCAACATCAAAATTGCGTCGGAACAGATTTTGGCTCTTCTCGCGTCTTGTGACTTGCGATTTCCCATGTACGGCCGAAAACTCTTTCCAAAGCGAATGAAATTTCCCCCCTTCTAGGTGATCATATTCAAATTTATAATCATCCGGCTGCATCTAGTCGCTTTGTTTATAATTTTTTTTATGTGATTTTAAATTTAGAGTGTGAAACCTTGAGTCACAAAAAGGACATTTACGGTGCGCTAGCACTTAATGCGTTTTTCAAATTAAATTTGTATATATTGTATGAAAGTTGTGTGTAAGACTGAATGTTTAAATTATAGAGTTGTAATATTTTTAACAATTTTTACTGCATTTGCATTTGTCAGGTCAGATATTAGAATTAATTTATTATTTATGTATTTATCAGAGCTTCACAGATTCACATGCAGAAAAATGAAATGTAGTCTGAGAATTTGCAAAGAGAACTGAAAAAAAAAAACTAGGACAGTTTGTAGGATATTCTAATAACATAAAGTTCCCCGAATTGTCACGAAATTCAGTGACTCGAATGACAATGAGGACGGGTTTGGAAGACATCTCCAGTTTCTCAAGACGTTTAATATATAAAACCATTAAATTATAATTTTTGACATATGTAAAAAAATTGTAGCTTTGATCGATAGGATGTAGACTAAGACGAAATTTTGGACAAATACATTTAAAATGGCACAAAAAGGTGACAAATTTATGGCAGTCTTCTGCTCTCATGGGGTTGACGATTTTTACAAAACCAATTTTGATCCTATAGGTAAGGATACTTCATTTCCTTCATTCATATATTTTTGCTAATTACCACGAATTTAGTAAAGACATAAATGTATAAAAGTAAATATAAAATATTTTGGTATACTCCTCTTTGCTTTTATCCAAAATGATCATTAAAATAATTGGAAATATCTATCGGGGTTAATTTGCAAATCATTGACGCTAACTATTAACCTGCAAATGGCTCAGGCTAATAATTATTAATCAAAATGTTCCTGGGGTTTTTTTGCCTGTTAAATGTAAATGTAGTGGATCACATTAACATAAAAAATGTCAGATCTGAGTGTACTTAGATAAAAAACATCTTCACCTTGTTATAAAAACCTTACTTTTTCTAGATTTAAATTTTATACAGGTTCGATTTTTTGTTTTATTAATTTGGTTTGTATTATATTTTATATGTTTTGTTTTCTTTTACATGTAGAAAAAGTAAGGTTGAACTTCATTAAATTTATAATAATGTAGTAATATACTATAAAGTATAATTAATTGTTAGAATGACAGCTTAGATTAGTACGGTACGCTGTAAAGAGCAATGTTTGCTTTTCCATAAATACAATTCTTTCACTGGGGATGGGCACTTTATGTTAGTTAAGCTATTGATCATTTATAATAAAAATTGAACTCATTAAAGCATTTTTTGTATTAACCTCAATCTCGTAAGGTAAGTAGTATATGTCAATTATGGAAATTTTACTCTCTTTTAGATTTAGACTAGGAGGTATGGGCGGAGTTGTTTCGAGTTAAATTCGAATTTAATTTTTTTGCTGGAATCAGTTCAGGAGCAGTATCGATAATGACAATCCTTGTTACCAAACGGTCGATATTGTTTAAAACAATTTTATTTATAACTAAAGGAAAAATAACATTTTTCAATTAAACAAAATTTTTTAAATATTTTTTGGCCGATTAACAAAAAATATTCTATAACTTTTTTTTTCATAAGGTTGATATTTTCAATGTTATTGATTTTTAAATTGAACAAATTTCCCGTTTTTTGACTCTAAAAGTATAATAAAAACATGTTTTTTTTCAGTTCATAATTTTTTATAAAACTTTAGACTGCATATTAACTTTCAGGAAAGAAAATAGTCCATTTTTAATTTTCTGTATATGTAAAAATTATTTGTTTTCACCCGCACGCATGTGCCAAACGTCCTAATTCTCTCCAAGTACTGCCATGCGCATCGTCCATTTAGAGAGTCGGAATTTACGGCGAAATTACTGAATGTTTGCGCCTCGGACTAAATAATGTCCCTCCCCCATTTTCGAGGGTGCTGAATTGATTCCTGGGGCTAAACCAATTTTTCCACCTCAAATTGGCCAAAAACCACCCCAAAGCCTCATTTTCCGTGAACCTGGTTTATTTTCCCCAGTTTTTTGACTAATTATTGTTCCCTCAAGTAGAATGGAAGGTCCCTCAAGGGATTTGACGTTAGCCCACCCCTACTCCAGGCTTCTAAACCCTTGTAGGGGGTGGAAAATTGATATTTGTTTTTGTGAGAAAAAAATTGATATTTTATAGGAGGTGTTTATTTGAGGAAGGTGGTAGGTGACCAGAGTTGTGTAACCACCCCCGGTAGTTGTTTTCACCCTTCAAAGGGGTGGAGAATTGATTTTTTTTTTTCTGGGAAAAAATTAATTTTGTAGGAGGCGTTTCTTTGAGGAAGGCGTTAAGTGATCAGGGTTGTGTAACAGGCCCCGGGGTTAGTTTTCACCCTTCAAAGGGGTGGAAAATCAATTTATAAAAATACTTTAATTAACATATTTTTTATACTATTTTTCAATTATAGATGAAAACAGTTTCCACCATCTTGAAGGGCGAAAATGTCCCCCGGGGGTGGTTACACAATCCTGGTCACCTACCGCCTTCCTCAAAGAAACACTTCCTATAAAATATCAATTTTCCACCCTCTGCAAGGGTTGGAAGCCTGGGGTAGGGGTGGCTGAGGTCAAATCCCTCGAGGGAACAACAATTAGTCGAAAAACTGAGGAAAATAAATGGGTTCATGAAAAAGGGGACTTTGAGGGGGGTTTTTGGCCAATTTGAGGGGGTTGCCGAGGCGGAAAAATTGATTTAACCCTGGAATCGGTTCAGCACCCTCAAAAACGGGGAGGGAATATTGTCTAGTCCGAGGTTCAAACATTCAGTAGTTTGTCTAACTCTTTCAATGGACTATCATGCGATTTCTGTTGTTTATGCGTCATGATCAATACAATCGCCCAGGGTGGCGTGCTACCTAACATTCAGGCAGTATTGTTGCCAAAGAAGACCAAAAAGAAACCTTAAATCTATAAGATGTCTCACTCGTCTTAAGAGAAATAATTTGTTATTAATTCTATTATTATTAATTAATTATTATACATTATTTAATTAGTTAAATATTTGGATCATATAGGTCTTGGAATCGTTCACCAACAACATCTTTTCGACGGTTAGCAGCATGTTGTACTACAGATATCTTTCCCATTTGGGTTGTTACACCATATAATTATTACAAAAAATGTACCATAGAGTATTATCAACATATCATGTTCTTTTAGAAGGACTGATTATAAAAGACTTCGCATTAAATTCTCTAAATGACTAGGTGGTTTTTCTATTTTTAAAAATTAATAACATTGAAAATATCAACTTCACAAAAAAAAATTATTTGATTGAAAAAAATTTTTCATAAATAAAATTGTTTTAAACAATATCGACAATAATTGTACTGATTTGAGCGAGAAAATTCAATCCAAATTTAATTCGAAAAGACTGTGCCCATACCTCCTAATCTAATTACTGTTGGTTGCCTTGTTTCGCTACTTTGTTATACAGAGTGGGGCAATAGTGTGTTCTAATTCAGTACCTCGAGTTCTTTCATTGCTATAAATTTAAAAAAAAATACAATACGGTAGAGTCAAGTGCTTTCTTTTTAAATGCAGTGCTACCCAGATGGCACACGATATCCTGCAATATGCAGGAGTGCTCAGTTTTGGTCCTTATTTGGTCTGGACTTGTTAGGACCAGGCATTCTCAAGATTTCTAAGGCGGGACATCTAGTGGAGCCAAATTAGGCTCGACTTTCATTTTCTTGAACTTTGTTGAGAACTTTTTGCCATATCTTAGCTAATTTATATTGTAAAACGATGACAGGTCTTAAATGAAGATAATTGAATAAATCTCTAACTTTAAGAGTATGTTTGATGTAGGACACATCGTTTTTGAGCTAATTTTGAAAATGGAAGATAATTAATATCTTTAAAATAGTATAAAAAAATCGAGATGCTGTACTTAGTATATTATTGGAAATGGATGTGAGAAGCCTAAAAATTAACAGAAATTTTGATAAACTTTAAAAGAAATTCTTGGCATTTCTCGCTAAAAATGCTTAATTTTTCAGAATATTTGCAATCATTATTGTAATATTTAGGAAGTGGTCTGGATTTTATTTGGAATAATCCTGGAGAATCTAGAAAAGGGAAATGGTAAGTTGAAATTTGTTAGGCTCCCTGTGTTTAAATATATAGCTGCTACAATTATTGCTTCAGTAAAGTTGTTCCCACCACGCTGCATAATTTAACAAACCAATAACGAGCGAACCTCCTTCCTCTTTCAACAAGCGGTAGCATGAAGGAAAGTGAATATACGCATATTGTGTCGAGTAGACATTTAACTGAGTTGGTGGTCTATTCCCCTCTTGGAATATCGTTTCCTTGTCTAGTGCCGCAGGGTTACTTCAAGTGTATTTTGTAATGTTTTAAAACTCAATATTGGATTTTTACCATTTAAAATTATTTTAATCCGTTTGTCATTAATTTCGTTTGGCTAGATGCCAATGAGCTGTGTTGCCAGTGTCACTCGACCCTACAATACAACAGTTTACAATATTGGCGAAGTCGTGACTATCAGAAATTGCCTATTCGAAGTTACTATTGTAACTTTTTGGTATTGGAACGCTTATTCTACTTCACTGAATAGTGAAGTAAAAGTGGTAGTAGTGCCCTGCAAACTTTTTAAATTTTATAAAGTCAAATAAGGTTTTAATTTAATAAAAGAGTGAAATATGGGTGATCCAAAGTGATGGCAAGGAAATCTGGAACATGTAAGAATCATTAGGCAACAAAGCTGTCCGAGCAATGACAAAAAGTGCTCGCAATTACTAAGCACTGAAAAAATGCTTAAAATTAACAAGCACTAAGCACTATTTAAAAATTTAAGTAATAGAGTAGAGTAATATAGTATAGTAAGATCTTTAATCGTTTGTTATATTTAAAATTTCTCATATTTGAGAATTCAAAAATGGTAATATCGCTTTAACAATGTAGAAGTGGTTCTTATCTTTGGTGACATATGAACCAGACTGCGGATTGGACTGACTGCACTCTATAAAAACGAACTTAGAACTATAGTGTTGCTTGAAGAATTAGTACTTCTGGATGTGGACTATCGTTTTGCCACTGAAACTTAATGTTTTACCGATGGTTCTATGCAGCTTCTTCAAAAGGTAAGTAAGAACAAGCACGATAACTCAACATATTATTAGCCATCTCAAAGGCAAAACTTATTCTATAAACACAGAAAGTGCACATATCAAGTCTGATCTGGTTGACACTTGACGTGTTGATTTAGCGAAATGTTCTTGGCTCATAAAGATGCCATATGCAACAGATGACAAAATATCAAGTTGTGCTCATAAACAGACAAGTCCAGATCTGGAAACACTAATCCTCCACTGAGAAAGATTTCCTGATTGGGGCTGTGAAATTAAAAAACAACTACTTAGTTGTTTACTAACATTTCGGTCAATCCTATACTTTCACTTCCTTCAGAATTCGACTGTGCAATCAATAAAATATATAATAACTGACTAAAACTGTTGTCGTAAGGTGTCACAGTTTTTTACATTTTATTGTGTGCCTACTTGAACGAATTTTTGTTATGAAAACCTTGAAGATCAAAATAAAAGATTGACTAAAACGTCGGTAACTAACTAAGATTCTTTTATTCATCCATACAGTCCCTATTCTGGTAAGCTTCTTAGGCTGTATAACAAAATTGAGATACATAACCATTTCTATCTAACTGTTTATTTCACAATTGAAAAGTATTTTAAGTGTTTGCGAGCCATAAAGTGTTTGGGAGTTTTGGAATGCTTGCGAGCTCTAAAGTGCTTATGAGCCCTTTCCAGTGCTCGTAAGCACTTTCCAAGTGCTACACAATTCCTAAGCACCAATTTTAAAAAGTCCTCTTAAGAATAGTGCTCCCGAGCACAATAGTGCTTGGGCAATCACTAAGCACAGTGCTTAGGAACAGTTCTGTTAGGTAATATGCAAGTAAAAACAAGGACTTTTTCTAAGGGATCGATTAACCTAACAACCAGTGCCGGTTTTAGATAAAATTGCCTTAGGCCCAGGTCAATTTTGTCCGCAGAGTGGCGCCCCTAGGCCCATGAGCTCTAGTCAGAAAACCGACCCTGAACACAACAAGAAATAAATAAAATTATCATAGGTCCTAAGGGCACAATTGAGAAGTCAAGATAACATAAAAATTGCTGCCAACATGGTGGGAGAGTTACAAGGAAAACTAAGCCCGCCTAGGAGTTTGGAGGAAGACTGCATGCCCTCAGGGGCAGACACAATGTTGAACAGTTAAAGTTTAGAAGAAATCCAGGAACCCACTATAAATGAGGCAGAATCAATTACTAACGATGATCTAAAATAGATAAGGCTAGCAACTTTTAACATTAGTAATATAGTGACTATAGTGGGTTATAATATTGGACGAATAGAGACAAAATTGTAAAATCAATGAACTTCTAAGGGACGATAAGCTAAGTACTGAATCAAGTACAAACAGTAAATCAACAACCACAAGAAAGACCAAAACGCAAAACTTATGGCAATGTTCTCATTACAATAAACTCCAATAAAGACAATCAAGAGAGTAGAAAATACCTCCTCAGATGACATGAAACAGTGAAAGACTTGCCACAAATGTATTCAATATTTAACATTGTTAAATAAGGATCCATCTATATATTTTATGTGCAATTATAGACGATCTTGATCACCTTTCCCATGCTTATGATAAGCACAAAACCCCTACAGATGCATTTATTAGAAATATTTCCTCATGCTGTAATATGGTGGCTCCGTTCAAAGTATCTACTCCATGAAAAAGTAGCAAAAAAAGGGTTAAACACAACAGTTCTGTGAGAGGGGGTTGAACATGATGGTAATATTTTTAAGGCCCCCACCCTTCAGTAACTACCCCTAGAAATACCACCCCTATTTCGCGTTTTCTACCATCGTAGGCATGTGGATCGATTTTTGGGGCAAGATTTGGGTAGGCCGTATGAAATTTAACCATACATTATCTAATCCATCCCCGAGGTTGAATATGCCTTCCCTAATACTAAAATACCCCCAAAAAAATCAAAATGCATGAAAATTTGTTTATCCCCGTTTTCGAGGGTGCTTAACACGATGGAAATATTCATTTCTCCTTCGCTCTCCACCAACCACCCCTAAAACTATCCCATTTTCATATTTATTAATACTGGGCATGTGGGGACTGGTTGGGTTGGGGGTTTTAAGGGGATTTTCACATTGTAAAATAAATTGAGTGATGAGACATGTCATCGACCCCGGGGTTGAAACTACCAAAATGGGGATAAACAAATGTTCATGCAGTTTGATTGTTTTGGGGATATCTTAGTATTAGGGGAGGGGGTAAGTTTCAACTTTTGACAAGGTGTTGAAATTCAAATCTCATATTAATAACTCTATTCACACAACATTTATGAATTTAAAAATGATTTTTAATAACCGCCATTTCTTAAATAAAAAGGTTAAAACAATATTATGGGAATCTCTTGTTTTATCAAAATTTAACTTTGCTGACTCGGTACAAGGCCCATGTTTAGATTCTGAGGACATCAGTAGAATAAAAGTTATTCAGAACTCCTGTTTAAGGTCAATTTGCGGTGTCCGGCGCCGGCAGGCTATTTCGCATAAACTTAATGAAATTGGATGGCTTACCATGGTTAAACGTCGTTTCTTACACTCGGCGCGCTTATTTCACAAAATCATATTATAAATAAAGTTCCAAATTATCTACATATAAAAAAAATTCGTATAGGCCAGATGTTCACAAACTCAACATCAGATTTAAAGGAACCTAACCTCCCACGCACCACACGGGATTATTCAAACGTTCATTTACTTACCGAATTTCCAAAATTTTCAATTTCGTACCATCTAATTTTAAATCTACGATTTTTTCTTACAAACCTGTGTCCAGTACAGAATAATTAGATGTCCAGTATACCGGGTGTTAGAAAAGTATGGGAACGGTGGAAAATCTCGAACAGTTTGCATCAAATCGAAAAATAAAAAAATACGTGTCAAAAATGTTTCAAAGAACTATCTACTGATACCAAAATGACCTCCCCACCCAACATCCTGTGGGTGGGGCGAGGGGCAACTTTAAAATTTCAAATGGAAACCCCTATTTTTTTATTGCGGAATCGGATTCTGCGGCAAAAAATACGCAAATTTTATTCCGGATATTTTTTTCGATTCTTGCATGGTGTCGCTGTAATTGCAAAAAATGAAAAGAAAACATTACTCAAGAGTAGCGTCTTGTGGCCATAAAAAAACGTCCAATTCAAAAACTGAAAGACACGTATTTGTTATTTTTACGAAATCTATCCAATGACATTGGATTCGACTCTCCCACCCCTAACCCAGTGGGTGGGGCGGGGGGCAACTTTGAAATTTGTAATGAAAATCCCTATTTTTATAGCGGATTCGGATTCTACGGCCAAAAATACGTAAATTTTATGTCGAGTATATTTTTCGATATTCGCAAGGTGTCGTTGCAATCGCACAAAATTGAAATAAACCATAAGCGTCCATAAGTTTATAAATATTTACAAACTCTAGCTACTCGTGTTGACAAAAAAACATTCAGTTTAAAAAACAATATCTGTGATCTTGGTTTTTATAAATGTTTTTTTTAAAGTGTTCTTAATAACAGTATTTGTTTTGTGAAATTTCAACGAGAATGTTCAGTTCCTTCCAACTTTTGTAGGTAGGAGCGCACTTTTGTGCGGAAAAAGTTATTTCATTTTTCATTAGTTCTCGCGTTTTTTTTCTGCATAATGGCTACTTTAACAGAGGAAGAGAGAGTTTCTCTTTTAATGATGCGAGGGTGGGGCGATATAGAAAGGTCCTACGATGAAGTTGTGATTTTATTCAACGAAACTTTCCATGTAGATCAAGTGAGAATTTCGAAATCTACTGTGTCCCGTACCATCAATGATTCCTAGACACAAGGACCAATAAAAATCGCCCAAAATCTGGAAGACCAAAATCTGAAACATCGGAAGCTCGACAAATGGAAGTGGCCCAGGCATCTGTTGAAAATCGAAGGTTATCAATCAGGAAAGCCAGTCAACAGCTTGATATGAGTGCATTTTCAGTTCATAAAAATTTGAAACTTTTATCCTTACAAAATTCACCTCCACCAAGAGTTAAATGAAGATGATTTTGATCGGCGTCTTGAATTTAGTGAATTAATAATGGAAAGGAGTAACCAAAACCCAAATTTTTTGTCATCTCTACTTGTCTTCTCAGATGAAGCAACTTTCGAACTTAGTGGAAAAATTAATCACCATAATTTCAGATATTGGAGTGACGAAAATCCTCACTGGATGCTTGAAATACACACGCAGTATCCACAAAAATTTAATGTTTGGGCAGGAGTTTTTAGGGATCGAATCATAGGACCATTTTTCATAGATGGAAATTTGAATGGAGAAAAATACCTGGAAATGTTGACAAATCAAATAGTTCCCGCAATACAAGAGATTGCTGGTGATGAGTTCGATAATGTTTGGTTCCAGCAAGATGGGGCTCCTCCACACTATCGGGATATTGTTAGGGACTATTTGACTTTCGAAAATCGATGGCTAGATCGAAGAGGAACTATTGAATGGCCAGCAAGATCTCCCGACCTCGCGCCACTTAATTATTTTGTTTGGGGCTACGTGAAGGTTTATTTTACTAAACCTCGTGATTTGGAAGAGCTGAGGCAACGCATAATAAACATTTTTGCAGAAATACCACCTCAAATGATAAGAAGTGCAATTGAAAATTTTTACGTTCATCTCGGACAATGCCAAGAAGTCAATGGGCACCATTTTGAACACCTGCTATAAACTTGAAATTAAAACCTGCTAGTGTAGTAGTTAAGCTGTAAACCAATTGCCTCAACTGGCCGAAATCCTCACCTTGCCTTAAATGGCTGAGATACCTCCTTGCCTTCACTGGCTGGGATCAAGAACTTGTCTGAAGTGGCTGAATTAAGAGGTAAAATCACTGTTAGTTTCTTTTAAAATCGAGTTTTTTATTGGCCTGTAAAAAATGTAAATTGAAAATTACTAGCAGCTAATAAATTTACAAAATGTTAATAGTTGTTGTAATTTCCGCACAACCATGTAAAATCACTGTTCTCAAAACAGCTCGGGAAATCATTCACTCTGAGATCAGTAGTTTTGCTTTTCGTATTTTTTTAAGTATGCGTTCAAAACTTTCATGTTTCCACTCAATTTTTTGCGACTGCAGCGACACCTTGCGAGAATCGAAAAAAATGCCCGATATAAAATTCACGTATTTTTGACCGTAGAATCCGAATCCGCTATAAAAAATAGGGATTTTCATTACAAATTTCAAAGTTGCCCCCGTCCTACCCACTCACTGGGTTAGGGGTGGGAGAGTCGAACCAATGTCATTGGATAGATTTAGTAAAAATAACAAATACGTGTTTTTCAGTTTTTGAAATGGACGTTTTTTTATGGGCACAAGACGCTATTCTTGAAACAGTAATGTTTTCTTTTCATTTTTTGCGATTACAGCGACAACATGCAAGAATCGAAAAAAGTATCCGGAATAAAATTGACGTATATTTTGCCGTAGAATCCGATTCCGCAATAAAAATAGTGATTTCCATTTGAAATTTTAAAGCTGTCCCTCGTCCCACCCACAGGGTGGTAGATGGGGAGGTCCTTTTGGTATCAGTAGATAGTTTTTTGAAAAATTATTGACACGTATTTTTTTATTTTTCCAATTTGATGCAAACTGTTCGAGATTTTCCACCGTTCCCATACTTTTCTAATACCCGGTATGTTATGATATGTTCTCGTAGATCGTTAATTTTAGACAGTAAGGATCTAATCTTAAGGTTAAGTGCGAAAGTAGCCATTATGCATATGTTGAGAAAGAAAACCAAATAAAGTCACGGACTAAATAAATTATATGTAAAATCTTATCTAACAATAATAATAATAATAATAAAGACAAGTCTATAAACTTGTGCGTCTTGTTGCATAAAGAGAACAAAAGAAAAGAGATAGTTAAATAGTTGTAATCATAAATATATATGCAGGCTTAGTAAAAAACTAAAATTAGGAGAGAGATTATTTTGGTTTTCTGGCTCCCTAAGCTGACTTTCCTCTTTTGGCTTTGTTTACATCAGGTGGATGTTCTTGCTTTCTTTTCTTCTAATATTGTACAGGCAATAGAATGTTCGGATGACTGAAACTCTCTTACCATCGGTGTAGAAGGAGCAGTTGGAAGTAAGGGCTATATTTTTTTTCAGTATTACAGTCTGTTACAGTATCAAAAATAGTCCATCTAACTTCTGATTATTTTTCAAGTCTTCAAAAGTGAATTTTGAACCATTCCCTATCAGCACATCCTTTTGCATTGTTGCATTAAGTTATTTTTCTCATGCCAATTTCAGGTGACTTAATAAAAGTTTCTTTTCTGATAATCTTTAAATATATAGTCCGGAGATAAATATACCAGTTCACTTAATTTCTTTAGCATTCTGTAGAAATTCAGTTTTTAATCTGTTATGTAAAAGTTCTACGCCAACAGGACGAGGTTTATCACGTGAAACTTCTCCAAATCTGTATATGTCTCTAATTTCGTTGTTCGTGCATGCAATATTAAGCTTTTCGTTAAATATGTTTAATACAGTTGATTCAGTTTGGCCTTCTTCTTCCTTTACAACATGATTAATTAAGTTATATATTAGTTTCCTTTCAGTTTTGAGATTTTTATTTTCTTGTCTTAGTCCCTGTACTTTATTTTTAGGTAGATTTCTCATCTACCTATATATATAAACTTTTGAACGGGGGCATTTTTGGGGTCTGAGGACCATAATCGAAGAAACTATAGTGAAATTTTCCCGAAGTCGTGACATGCTGCACTCTGCAATAGGTAGATGAGAAATCTACCTAAAAATAAAGTACAGGGACTAAGACAAGAAAATAAAAATCTCAAAACTGAAAGGAATATATATATATATATATAACGAAATTTATTAACACTCTAGAGGTCGCATTTCTCAACGGATCAAAGCGAAATTTGGTAGGAGCATATACTTTGGATCCATATCTCGGTTAAGTTCGAAGATTGGCCAAAATGGCGGGGGTTTAATGTTTTAAAAAAATTCTCAAAATTTCATTTCTAATCAAATATGTACATGTGATACATTGTTGGATAGTGCTCATCTAGCCCTACAACTTTTGTCTAAAACATTTTTTGCTAAAACACATAGAAACAATATAAAAAAAAAAGTGTGACTTATTTATATTTTGAAGACTACCTACCTGCTAATAGTTCATAAATCGATGACAATAAATTGAAGTTGGGCAGTTCTAATAAAGATATACTTAATTACTTACTTAATCACTTATTAACTAAAATAATAGAGATCTACAGCAGTGCAAAACAATATACGACAATATCTACCTTTCAGACTGGCCCCTGCCATCGGAGTTTTTTAAATTAGAATCAAACTACATATTACAATCAGCAAGTATTTGCATAAACGTCTTCGTGTACACGAATTTTAGACTTCCCTGCGGAATAGCTGCCTATTGTAATAATAATATCTAGATATGTAGCCGTTCGATTTATCAATTAGCACACGCCATCTACACTTTATCAAATTCGTTGCCACAAAAAGTTTGTAAACACTAGTGTTTTGTACAGGTTATACTATCAAATGTACTTACAGTTTATAATTTAAACACGAATTATAGCTGTCCAACGACACACTTATGTATTTAGGAGTATTTTGCAATTTATTTTTACTTATTTCCACCACAAAACTACAATTTTCACAAGACAGAAGTTTTAGCAGCCACCCAGTTTGTGTGTCAATGTCATAACAAAGTAATACAAAAAAAACAGCCATATACTCTCGTTGATGCCTGCAGCTCAGCAAGCATGTGAGTTGAGTTTAACTCCCTAAAAAGAAAAATGGCAACGGCGTAGTTTATATATGTTTCTTTTCAGCATATTATTTGGCCATTCCTCTTCTCTTCTATGTTGCAGAGGTCATGATTCAAGTTTTGTACTTGCCAGCACTGTATGTGGTAGAAAAATCTATAAAAGAAGAAACAAATAGTATAGTGTATACGATCAGAATTGAAACCGCATAAAAACTAAAAGCCGGCAAAAACAGTCGGCATCTCTTGCGGAGGTAAATAGAAATGCTTGTCATAAGAAAAACAATAAAGAGATGCCAGCTGTTTTTTCCGGCTTTTAATTTTTATGCGGTTTCAATTCTGGTCGTATACACTATAACTTCTTATTTTCTGCCACTTTGTTGTTCCAGAACCTTCGTAAAGGCACCTGAATAAGGGCTATAGTTGCCATTATACGCATTTTCAAAAGTTGTCTAATAGGTGGATTATCTAGGTTTGACCACAAAGTTGTGTCCCACCACCATTCCATTTCATGAAATTAGGGTGACCAAATCTCAAATAATAAAATGAAAGATATTTCAAATAATAAAACATGTTTTTAAAATTCAGCTATTAAATATTAAAAATATAACAACAAAAATATGTAAATATTTATTAGACTTATAAATACTCCTACTTGTGTTAACATTACTAATCCAAGATTAAGCTACTAGACAATTTCTCAGATACAAATTTCCTTGAATTTATGAATCTGGCATAAAACTTAAGTTATATTCAAACTCAATAGCCCCAAATAGCGGTTCTGAAATTTTTTTCCATAAATGTGTTTGTGCTGAAGTCCTCAAACAATGTAAGTACAAAGCATCATATCTCCATATAAATTTTAATAAACCCAGGACCCAAAACCTACATATTGATATTTAAACAATCAAAAAATTACCGCATGTCCCCCCCCCCCTCTTAAAGGTCCTGAAGCAGCCGCTTCTTTGCTTAATTTCCCAAGGGCATAAATAAAGGGGGGTAGAGGTGGTAATTACCCCTCCCAAAAGGACTAGAACATAAAAAGTCAGGCAAGAGAGTGGCTTATCTGCAGATACTTATAATTTTTTAGTTTTACAATATTCCGTGACATTAAAAACAAAAAAAAATTCATATTACCCCCTCACCACAAACATTTATTTATGCCCTTGTAAAAACACCGCATAACCCTGGTGCTACACCTCTGGATGTAGTAAGGTTTCTTTAAAGTCAGACACGTTCTTTAGTATACATTTTCTATATTTAAAAAATTAGGTAAGCTAATACAAAATATATTTCATCATATTATCTTTATATGATTTTTAAACAAACACAATAACATCATTTTATACTTATTCATTAATCTATTAATAGTACTTATGTTTAATATAATGGGTCTGTAAAGATAAACGGTAGGCTGCCTGGGATAAAACATGTCGTCCAGCAACCAATGTACACTACCATGCATTTTTCAAAGCAAGTACTGCTCAACTTTTAGAAGCCCCAACATAACTTCCTTCAATGTTTTATCCCTATGGACACAGCACAATGAACTAGATTCCTCAAGAAAGAACAGTGAAATGATATAATTTTGACTTTGGACAGGTTCATTACGTTTCGTCAAAATAATTCACAAATTTACAAAGATTTACTTTTTAACCTTTAATATTCTACAGTCTCGCTAGAGCCTACCAAATTGTGCCCGAGTAAAGGAGAAAAACATTGATAATGTAATATGTGATAAAAATAAAAATATTTGTGACAAGTCCTCGTTGAATTTTAAAATTTTATGGTTACAAAAATAAAAAAAACTGTACATATGCTACAATTTAAAGAAATAAAAATAACTATCAAGGTTGTTAAGTTGAGTAGCCTCTTGGCTACATGACTTAATTTGAAGGTTTTGTATTTGTAAACTTTTCGTAAATACAGCTATTTATCAACAAATGAAAAAAAAAGTCACAACAAATACAACTAATCCGTAATAGCTGGTCGATACACGCCTACCACTACTGCATGATCTCTTTCATACGGTTCTAAGGTAATCTGCTCCAGAGGTTTAAGTCGATCATCCTGCAACTTTTTAACTTCTGAAGCAAATACTGCCTCAGGTTGGGCCATCGAATCTATGCACGAAGCCTTAATAGATATGACAAAATGTCCATGAGTCTTAAGGTAAAGTTGGGCATTAAGTGCCACAATTCTAGCTTGATCTGGTTGTGCTACATCGGCAAAAATTGTGTCAACCATACCAACTAACATCCTATACTTTAAAGGATGTCTAGCATCTTCTATTATAGGAATAATATTGGTTCGTTTCTTAGCCACATTAAGCAAATCACGTCCAGACCTGTGGGAGAATTCCACAGCGTATACTAGGCCCTCTGGTCCAACTATATCGGAAACATGCGACACAGTAGTACCCGATGCAGCACCAAGATACAGTACTTTAGTACCTGGAGGCATATAGATTTGATCTACGCCACCTAAAACTGCAGCAGCTAGTTTACTTCTAAAAGGGTTCCATACTCTATATTCTATTTTATTTCCATCATTCTGAAAATAATGAATAAATCAATTACTAAATAATGAACTATTAAGAGATAATTTAAAAAAATGCATGTTACAACAGACTACTGCCCAACATATAGTTACCCCATATAGTTTTTAAATAGATAAATAAAAGGCACATCTGCTACAATTTTTTTAGATAAATACTTTATAATTAATTTAAAATAAATATAAATTAAAATTAAACATATGTCACTGAAAAACCTGACGTTACAGCTCATATAATAATAATAATAGTATATTCTCCACTGAAAAAAGAATATACGACATAAGTAATAAGGTACTGTTCTGTCGTCTCATCAATAAGAGAATCCGTTTTAGGAGAAGGTTGGTTGGAGGCCTAGGTGAAGGTCCTGTCTACAGAGGGAAGTACAAGGGGCCTAAGTGCTATGGTTCAATATTTTTCTTTGACCACCCTCCCAGACTATGAATAGTTATGTGAATAGTTTTATGAAAAATGTACCTATGGAAAATGCAAGGATAGCAGATGTATTTCTACGGCGGAGAGTTCAATTGGTATATAAAAGGGCCATGGTTCAATCCCGACACACCACAGTTCCCTTCTTTATTCTTTTCGTTATAACAATTGTGTAACTATACATTATTTTTAAATACTAGTGGCTTCAATACACCTTTTTTCTTGAGTTCCTCGAGTATTCTATACACACTTGTATGGAAACACCCATGAACGGGGTACTGTGTCAACAAAATGTGAAAAATTGTACTGTTAAACAGCATAATATATTAATAAAGAAACTACACCTATAATAAATTACCCGCTGCTATTCAAGTGAGTTCCACTAAATGAACCATATTAACACATTCGCCGCTGCGGGCCACTTACAGGGAAGCTTGGCTCTATCAGCCTGTGCCACCCGACCACATATGTGGCCAGTTATATGGGATGCACAAATAGCTAGACTGTTTGCGGGCATTAATAGCGAGCGCATGTTTTTTGTGTTGGCATGGCAGAAGAATGTTTTAGAGCGAATTTTATCGGGTTGGTTTTACGTACTTATTTTTTTAGATAATAATAGTCATATTTAGGATAGGGAAAATAGTGTTTGTTGTTTTACACAGTTTTATAGTAATAGTGCAGTATTCTAGTTTACTTTAGACCATTATTACATAAAAATAATGACTTCACAAAATGAACCAGGGGCCGTCGCAGACAAAACAGGCATGGTTTAGTGCAAGCCAATGTTGCATAACAAAACCCACCCAATACGATGGCCTCTGGGGCCACACAAGTATTTGTAAAAAGGCAGCGAATGTGGTTAATATCTGACAGATTAGTTTCAAAATACTTCGCCACATTCATGAAGTATTGCTTCTCTTCAATGGAAAGAAGAATGTTTAGGCGTTATTTTGGTGGGACCGAACTAAATAGAACCATTCTTGCTCTATAATTTGTAAAAAATTCGTAATTTGTCGAAAAATAAGTAGAAGAAAAACCATTTATTATTTTAATTAATTAAGGGAACAGTAGCTGAGTTGACTAGAACACGTTATATGGCAAATTCGCGTTGGTATGGCTCAGCTGTGTTCTGGGTTCAATCCTCGGCACCGATACTGTCAATGTTGGTGTGTAATGGATGTTATCTGCATTTTTCTTCAAATGTGTAACCTCCTTCCAGACAGCCTTTGACTTTTGATTTGGGAGTTATTTATTGTATGTAGTGTGTTTCTGTCATGTTTATATAAAAATTATTAATAATCCATAGTCGATATAAATCTGAGTGCTCCAACCTATAAAATCACTTATCTGTCATGCGGCACATGTAACAGAGGGACATTAATTTAAGCATTTGCATTTGTCAATCTTACTTTGAATAGGCTTTGTTGTACGTGCTGATCACATGTATCTATTATTATCCTCCTTTCACAGATTGATTATAGTGTACTACCACACCAAATATAAACTCAAAATATTTAATACAACTGCTATATTGTTTCACTCCATATAATTATGCCATTTGCTACAAAATGGATGTTTTTTACTTTTAAATTGCATGTTTTTGAAAGTAATTAATTTACGATGTTTAACATCTTCTTTCTCAAGTTAAACCGTGTTTTTTTAGTGTTTTTGTAAAGTATAAACAAAATAATGTTACCAATAGAAATAATCATTAACAGTGGAAGCTTTTCCGATGGATGAACAGTACGTTAAAAGACAATCATCTGAGAAATAAAATGTTTTTGTATGATACTTATGCAAACGAAGACACTGCTGGTTTAGAATTTCTGTCAGTTGTTAAACATTTTGAT
Source organism: Leptura quadrifasciata (assembly GCA_963675555.1). Taxonomy (NCBI): domain Eukaryota; kingdom Metazoa; phylum Arthropoda; class Insecta; order Coleoptera; family Cerambycidae; genus Leptura; species Leptura quadrifasciata. The sequence continues at coordinate 95,360,783 of OY776673.1, forward strand.
TTAAACTTTACATCTTTTTATTGCTAAATATCCTAAGTTGACCATAATAACAACTATAATTTTTTAAGAGAAATGTATTGCATACATTTTCAATGGGATAATTCCACAGGGTGTTGAAATTTTCAATATAAACAAACACTTTAAAATTTAAAGATAATAGCAGAAATATTTTCTACTATCCATTTACAAAGCTGTAAAGGGTCCAAGATATATTTTTTTAGGGATTTATCTCTTATTGTGCAGCAACCACCATCACAAGGCAAAGGTTTGAGAAGAATGTATCACCCACATACAGACTGACAGACACACAGATGGCATGCTGATTTGGATAAATTTGCCACTGTCTGGCCTCAAAATGACCATTTTCATCATAACCTCCTAGAATTTCGAAAATATGCCTAAAAATATTATTTAAAAAAATGAGGGCAACAAATTTGTAACTCCTTTTCACGTAAAAAAATACAGTAAATCCCGTAACACAAACCAGAAGAATTTATGTGCTATCTCAAAATGACACTTCGCAAACTAATGAAGCATTACCTAACCACTTCCAATGAACAATATAATACCAAGTATACAACTTTTATTAATTTTCCTTGTTACATTTTTTTCTTATTTGAAATGACAGAATTATGCTTTCCATTATCATCACTTTTACACTTTGTATATCATTTAATATTATGGCATATTTGCATTTCTGATTCATACAATGTAAACAAACGCATGGGAGTTTATGACCGATCGACCCATAGCAATGCGACATTCAGCAAATCACACTTTGGTACACATTGAACTTGCTTTTATCATATATTTCCTACAATTTTTAAAGTTCAAAATTAAAATATTCATTTTAAATTTTGAAAAGTTTCCTCACAAGTCCTTTGTGTTGTATGTCATAAAACCGCTGTAAATGGCACCTCGCGCGCCTCTCTAGCTCTAACAGGAGAGCTGCTATGGCAATTTAAAAATAAATATGTTGATCATCAGATTCTCAGATTTTTTAAATATTGCCATATTCAAAATGTGTTTTTCTTAGTCTATGTGCAGGCTACCTCTGTACTGCGCTGTATTAATCAAAATCTGTGAAGGCGAGATAACATTTTTATCAAAATGTATTGACCCAAATTAAAATTTAAAATCAGTTAAAAAGATGATTCCTATACAAAAATATAACAGGAGTGTTATTTTTATTTAAAAAATTACCTCTATAGCTATTCTTTTTTCCCCATAAACATCTGATCCAGGTACGAGGTTAATTGTAACCAATGCATCTTCTTTTCCTTTTGCAATAAATATTCCTTCATGTCTATGTGGTTCAATAACCACTGTTTTACCACCTTTAAAACCTCCGCCTCCACCTCCTCGGCCACCACCTCCACGGCCACCGCCTCCCCTTCCTCCTCCCCTACCGCCACCTCCTCGTCCAAAACTAGGGCGGCCGCCGCCACCACCACCACGTCCACCACCAAAGCCTCCTCGTCCTCCTCTAAAGCCATTGACAGCCCCTCTTCCACCACGGTTCCCACCAAAACCACCTCCTCCTCGACCTCTACCGCCTCCACGGCCCGGTGAAAATCCTGGAAGTTATTTAAATTGTGATATCGTAAATTTTAGAATGAAGCAATTAAAGATAAATAAACTGGGTAATTCTAAAGGAGAACGGAAACCTCGAATTTTTGCGTCATTTTTTCAGGATACCCTATTTTGGGGTCGTAGAACACGAATCCGAAATTAGTTTTTTATATATAAGAACCGTTTGTCCAAAAAAAATTTTTGATAATTTTTCTTGAGACAGGCACTTTTTCATGCCCCTATTTATACACCAACAGCGCTTCTATATCGCTTTTTTTCTTATTAAGATCACACTCTGGCCTTTATAGAACAATAAATTCTTCACTCATGGAGGAAAACTCGCTTTCCTTTGCATGAAAATCAGAATTTTATTCACTGAAACTGTATTAGATGAACCTATTTGTCATTTGTTTACTTATACGTGCATGCGTCGTTTGGTGTCTAAAGGAACGACAAAGATAATACTGTCGGTATTATTAATTATAAAAGTGGCAAGGGATATATGTTTATAAATAATACTTAACGCCATCTGCCCCAGATTTAATAAGGTGCTATGTACATGTACTATATATCCCTTGCCCTTGAAAAACACATTCGCGCCCGGTAGACGCATACAATTTTATAATTAATAATACCGACAGTATTATCTTTGTCGTGCCTTTAGACACCAAGCCTTAATATTGCACACATGCACAAACGAAGCATGCATGCAGGTACATGTAAACAAATGACAAATGGAGATTCATCTAATACAGTTTCAGTGACTAAAATTCTGATTTTTATGCAAAAGAAAGCGAGTTTTCCGCCATGAGTGAAGGATTTATTGTTCTATAAAGGCCATAATGTGATCTTAATAAGGAAAAAGGCGATATATAAGTGCTGTTGGTGTATAAATAGGTGCATAAAAAAGTGCCTGTGACAAGAAAAATTTTCAAAAGAATAGGTTTCGTTAATGTAAGAGCAAAGAGCAGTCCATTATAGCGCACTCGGTTTAAAGTCATTCTCAACGTGTATCATATATAATCTTTAAATAGTTTAAATTTCCCGATTTCCGAGAATTTCCCAATCTCTTATTCGTAGAAAGGTAGGATTACGGTAGTTGGTGATGCACAAAAAACTAATTTCAGATTCGTGTTTTACAACCCCAAAATAGGGTATCCTGGAAAAATTCGAGGTTTCCGTTCTCCTTTAGAATTAGGTATTCCTATTGATGAAAATGCATGCGATTAGTAAATGTAATCATTGAGAATCAGCACTCAACCTGATTACTGTTTGACTGTAGTCAATTGATGCAGATTCGTTAAATATGTATAGCGAGTTTTTGTAGATCAATATGTGACTAAAATTATGATTTGTTTTTTAACGATTTTTGTATAAATAATAATGAAGAGTTAATCATTGGCAAAAATTACATATGTTTTATTTCACACCTTAAGAATTTTATGATAAATACTTCATGTAACTTAGATAATGCATTTTTAATTTTAAATGCATAATTCTTTTCACCTAAGTATCCATCATATTGTGCAGCAATTAATCCCTTGCAACATTAATAACTGATAATTAGCTTCCTACAGTGCTTATTCAACTTATATATATGAATGCTACCTTCATGCCGTGCGAATGCGTACAGGCTTACACATAACAATTTATGTATACTTGAGCTGCAGAAATTGCCACGTTTTAGAGAAACAGATATTAAAATCACCTTTTTTGTGTATTTAAGATTAAACTATAGTCAAGTAAACATTTACAATCAACAAAACTTAAAAACCATTCTTATAACCAATTTGTTAACATATTTTGGGTGAAACAAATTGATTGTTCAAAAATTTTAAACATAAATAAAGGCTACAACAAAATTAGAGAAAATAACTATTACTTATGAATTTTTAATCCTTTCTTAATTAGTCTCGACCATAAAATATTGCACTTTTTATAATGCAATACTTATTCAATTCTCTATTTAATTACTTACTTACCTGGACTCATATTTTTATACTTCAAGGAATTACTAGTAAAACAATAGGTATTTTTCCTATTTTCTTAAATCTTAAACACTACAAATGCCGCAAGCACGTGCGAAATCTTAAAATTTTCTGAATTCTAACCTCAATAAAGTGATCAAGCAACAACCAACAGAATCTGTGACAGCGTGACTACACGCTTTTTAGCGAATCCACTGGACTACTGCTCGACCGGCAGAAAAACTACTACTGGTTTAAACCAAGATTAGTAAATATAATCTTGGGTTTAAACAATGTACTGATAAAAATAGTGACAAATGAATCCTAAATAAGACCGACGAACCCAGAAAAGAATAATTTTATTTTTAGAAGCATATTATTTATTATTAACAAGAAATAGTAAAAAAACATATTTTTACCGCACGCGTATGAAATTGCAAAATAAGCTTTGAAATGGGGAACATTTTTTTAAATTTTATCCGCCAGAGTGCACCAGCTGTACTCGGTTGTTTGTCCGTCAATGTCAATACGAAAAATATGTCTTTGTGTAAACAAAGTTACCAACTACCGTAATCCTACCTTTCTACGAATAAGAGATTGGGAAATTCTCGGAAATCGGGAAATTTAAACTATTTAAAGATTATATATGAGACACGTTGAGAATGACTTTAAACCGAGTGCGCTATAATGGACTGCTCTTTGCTCTTACATTAACGAAACCTATTCTTTTGTTATAAAAGATAGAAAATCCCACCTATATCTGTTCAAACGGAAATAGTATGACGTCATAAACTTTGGTCAGTGGTAACCAAGTTGCCGAATTTACCCATATTCCTCAACTGATGATTGACATTCACATTTTAATGAAATTTTGAAATTTGGATAAATAATCTGCAGCTTCAGCGGTACTTTTTGCAGATATATAGATTGAAAATGAGAATGAATTGGGTTTATAGAGTTTTGACAATCATTTTAATAATATCTAAAAAATACTATAGTGACGGGAACCCAATACTGAAACTGATCCTTTGGGACAGATATCACAACTGGGATAAGCGAATCCACACGAAAATAAAAACGAGCATAGTTGGGTGCAATTTTACTGGGCAGTCAAAAAACGCAACAAAAACTTAAGTACCTCATTAAAATACCGTTGTTCACTGTACTACCTCGCCTGCAAATTGGACTTATCTTTATAGATTTTTCGGCTATGTATATATAGGCTTGTTTGATGACAATGATGACACCATGCTGAATAGTTCACCGGCGTTAATAATTAGCTGGTGTAAAGTTTTTATTGCCTTTTTGACGTACAGCGTAAATCTAAGCTCGACTATCGAACTCATACGGGCTACGGACAGTACCATGAATGAATATCGAACAGGTATGCATGTGAAACTGGAACTGATGCGTTAATACTCTTGGGTACACCTCTAGATCGCAGAGGGTCACACTAGAGAAATTTCACTTGGAGTAATTTGAAAGTATCATTTTCTAAAACTATAAAAATAAAGACAGAACTAGTGATCTGCATGCACTTGAGTCAATTTTCGTAAACTCCGACTATATGTCAACTAGAACTGAAGGCTAGTTCTCACGGTGCGAGTTGGCGTACAAGTTGACTGAGTCGGTAACTGACTGACAGTTGTTGACCCTATATTGTGACGTATTTTCCTAGGGGCGTAGAGGGCGGCCGGAGGGCTGTCCCTCTAGGTTTTGGCGGACACCCTGATCGTCCCCGGCGGTTGCCCCTCTTATAAAAAACTAATTTGGTGCAATAAAATCGAGTACGGTACTGGAGCGGCCGACCATATTCGCCCAGGGCGCAAAATTAAATACGTTAGTTCTCCTAAAGGACGGTAAACCAGTGAAATCTATGGTAGTATAGAGTTCACAGAGGTAAACTACCGTCCTTGAGTTATCCGTGCTTTTCGACCAACCAACACATAAATATTTAAAATGTCGGAAAGGTGGAGTGAGTCAAGGACCGTAAGCAAAACAATTCTTGGGAGTGAGTGGCCAGCAAAGATTCAAGTTTGTTTACTTATATAGAGAAGAGAAAAATTTGTAGGATATGCTTAACCCCGTTTAAAAAAATAGAGACATTCGGATGACCTATTTGCAACATATTGGGCAGGAAATTTCACCATGAAAAAATATTAAAAAATTTTGAATCAGAAACTGTTTCAGGTAAACATTGTTTATTACGAAAAATTGCATCAAAAATGCATTTTTCAAATTTTTTCTCATGGGCACCAGGTTTTTTGTCGAATTTCGAAATTATTTTAGAAAGTTAAAAACATATTTAGGATATGGGATGAGGTGAAAGTACTGTCGAGATGTACAAAAACCCGAGATCGATTTATATTATACCTATATATCCTTATACTTTTCTTTTAAATATCATTTATTTAACGTCGGCCTATTTCCGCTACTGAGGCCTAACACCGACGCCTGTAGACGAGCTACCCTCAACCAGGAATTTTACCGAACCTCTTCCCTTAGGAAGAGTAGGGACCTTTTACTTGCCTAACATTTAATAGACAAGGGACCGACGGCTTTACATCCCCTCCGAAGAATGGTATATCCCCTATACAACCCTCGCCTAAGGTTGTATAGTTTCCGCGCATACACTGATATACAAGCCGCTGGAAGATGTGTGAGGCGAGGACGCGGTCTTCGTTGGGACGGTCACCCATCCAACTACTAACCACGCCTAACGTTGCTTTACATCGCATATCGAAATATGTACATAGTAAAGACGCACCTACGCTCACCCCTATCCTTATATTTACTTGCATGTGTAATGTTTATACATATATTAATTTATTTATCTACTCATATTAGATTATATATATTCATTAATCAACTCATTTGTGTCGCAGTGAGTCGGCGACACCAGTCAACTCAAACAGACTCCGGTAGATAGCTGAGTTCATGCTGAGTTTGGCGTAAAATAAGCGGAAGTTTGAACGAACGCGGCAAGCAAAATATATAGTGAAGAGTTAATGCAAAGTCTGATTGAAGAAAATTAAGGTATATGAAAAATGTAATTATTTGCAGTAATCTTTAGATATTAGATCTGTAGATTCTTAGCTATTTATTCGTAAATACTATGTCGATTGTATATGGTCCGTACAAGTTAGAATAATTTTGTATACACATTCATCTGAAATGCTGAATCCGTGAAACAAACAAATTTTACAATATTTACTTACATTAATAACCTTTCAAAAAGTGTAAGATACTTTTAAAAATGCTTATTTTTTTATGCGATTCACACTAGCCTAGCTAGCGTTCTATTTACTCTTGTGTTGAAAGTTGACACTAGGCGACAGTCGACACGAGTCGACATAGGAGTCGGTAGGAGTCGTGTAACACTCTCGAACATATTGGTAAAAGTAGTTGGAAGCTGGCTCGGTGAACATGCTTGAACGTGTGTGAGATCGATGAACGTAGTCGGCGGTTGGAATGCTCTGCTCGTTGTGCGGCTCGCCGATCCCCACCATCACCGACCGACCGAGCGTCGAACATGTTGGTACATGTACAGTGATTTCGCGAGCATGGTGGTGAATAGCAATAGTTTCTGGTAGTTGTGTGAGAGGTATGCATCAATTCAATGCCGGATTAACCCCAATACAATAAATGAGGTATTGCCTCGGGACCCCACCAATATGCTTTGAAAATTTATTTCGTTAAAAATAAAAAGCGAATGATTTAATTCTGATTTCTTTCGAAATTTGGAATGAAAAATCAAATTCCCGCTCTTCAGTTAAGCACGCCGTCCCTACTATAACGACCATGAGTAATGTATTAATACAAAAATTAAGACAAAAAAATAAGACAATATAGAGACAATAAAATAATATACTAAGACAAAAAAATCTGTGAAATTCGCTTGCATCAGCTGTTGGTAGATAGAAATTTAAAAGATACGTTCCCCAATGTGGAGACACTACTAAAAATATATCTTGTAATAATTGCGACAAATTGTACTGATGAGAGATCATTTTCAAAACTAAAATTGACGAAAAATAGATTAAGATCGTCTATGAACCAAAGTAGGCTTCACCATTTAATTAGAATGAGTATCGATATAATATCTTACGAGCGTTGGACTTTTCCACTATTCTTGAAGAATTCTCTAATAAAAATCTCGAAATCTCGCCCATATCGGGATATTCGTCTATAAGTTTAATGCAAAATGTTAAACATCGCTACGTTTGTTACCCTGTAATTACCAAAAATTAATATGTAAATAAATAGGTCCTCATGATTTACACCCCAGATTCGAGAAAGCTATGGAGGTTGATTTTAAGAGAATCACAGGTCTTGAGCAAGCCTTCGCCCCAATTTTGCCTACAGGCCCCCATCCATGGTCATCCGGATCTGCATCAATTTCTCGTATTCAGTTGTCACTTTTTTTCACAGTAGTGAGACTCACCGTTTTAAATTTTGAACTGAAGTTGGTAAATTCAGTGCGTACGGTCGCGAGCAAAAAAAAAAATAAGACGTCTTAACAGTATTTTGCTAAAATCTAGTTGTGTACATCTAACTTTAATTTTTGTAACATTGTCAATTAGTTTATTAGCAATAATTTATTGCAAGTGTGCAAAAAACTAATATGCCCCATATAAGCGATTTAGTTAAATCTGGAGTTATTGCTAAAGCAGAAGATGAATGGCCAATGAGACAAATTGCATTGCGTTATAATATTGACAAAAATTCGGTGTGTGACATTTTATGAAAGTGGAGAATAAACGGTACGATTAGTAGAATCCTGGATCAGGGCGACGAAGGATATCAACTCAACAACAAGATTTGCAATTGGTAAATACTTTAGTAGAAAATCAATTTTACTCAGTTATTCAGGCTGCTGAAGAAACGAATTTTCCTGGATCGAGTAGTACCAGCCGCCGGAGAGTAAGAGAATCGGAGCTGCGCTGTCATGCAGCAGCACAGGAATACTTACTTAAAGCTGAACATAAAGAAGCTCGAATAGGATTTGCGCTTGAAATTTTAGCGCATGATGTAAATTTTTGGAACAATGTAATTTTTACAGACGAAAAAACTTTACAGTCAACACACAGCGGTCGTATTCGTGTTTAGTGTTTACCGCCCTCCGAATACTCGATTCGATGAGAAATATATATCTAACAATGATAAAAGTGGTAGATTTTCCGTCAATATGTGGGCTTGGATATCGGCACGTGGTCCTGGTGTTTTGTGGCATATTGAGGAACGATTTAATAGTGAAACGTATAATAATAATAATAATAATAATAATAATAATAGGTCTTTATTTTCTCAAAAAAAGTAACAAGATTAGATAATATAATTTAAAAGAATACGAGAAAAACGCCGAAGATCAGGTGGCCGCACAAGACGAACCTCTGTATTTAATCTTAAGCGTAGGTAATAGCAATATGGCAAAAAAAACAATCAGTATTGCTAATAACAGATAGTATGTATGTAGTAACATGATATTTGTAGGCACTAGTGTAAAAAAAAATAAAATTATATTTTTACACTAATTAAAAGAAGAATTCACCTATGGAGCATTAATTTGATTCATTCAAAAGATATTTTCTTAGTGTGAATTGTGTGTATATTAGGATTTTAGACAATATTATGCTCCCTTCTGTGTCACAATTATTTCCTAATAATGAGTTCATATTTCAACAAGACAATTGCTCCGTTCATACTACTCATACCGTAACTAACTGGTCTGAAGATAACAATATCAATGTTCTTAACTAGCCCAGCCATAGTCCAGATCTTAACCCTATGGAAGAAGTATGGGGACTACTCGTAAGAAGTATCCAAAAACTAAATGTGAGACCACGGAATGCCGAAGAGTTACTGGAAATAGTAAATAATGCATGGAAAAATATTATTACTAATGATTATTGTATAAGGTTATTTAATTCTATACCAAACAGACTTGTAGAAGTTATAAATAGAAATGGTGTAATAACAAAATATTAATAGTTAGCTTCTTCTTAAGTAGGATATCCTTTGTCCTTTGATCCGGGATTTCTACTAATCGTATCGTGTATTCTCAAATTTCTTAAAATGTTACACACCAAATTTTTGTTAATGTTATACCGCAGTGCAATTTGTCTCATTAACCATCCATCATTTACTATAGCAATAAAATAAAAAATAAATAAAAAGTGATATCTGTTTTATTTCGGCTACTCATTACACATTCAAATAGAGACAGATTTACATTAGAAAAAAAAAGTTGTCCTATTTTTTTCTGATCACGACAGTACATGTGTGGAAATCGCCGAGCATGCTTGGCTTGAAGTTGGGTTCAACGTGATTTTTTCGACTCTAATTAACTGCTTTTGAAAAGTAAAATATCCATAAACAAATAGCGTGAATTATAAGCGGGAGTTATATATTATAATTCACTGTTTGATTAATTTTGACGTTTAACTGTCGATATTTGTAAATGACGTTTCTGTATACTTGCAATTTAATATTAATTGTGGTAATCGTATAGATACTTGTATATTGTTCAACGAGCGGTAATGTAAGTAATAACTCACGCTGATGAAATTTGCAGCACGAGCCGCAGGCGAGTGTTGTAAATTCATCAAGTGAGTTATTACCATTATCGCAAGTTGAATACTATACTTTATTTACGATTACAGCAATTAATATTAAATTGCAAGTATACACAAATATTTACAAATGTCAACAGCTAAACGTAAAAACTAATCAAACATGTCAAATGACCTTCCTTCCCTCAATAATAATAATAATGGACTATTCATCGTATCGGAAAGGTGATTGGCTGTATCTAGTGAACTATAATATATAATTCAAGCTTATAACACACGTTATTATTCCCTACATTGCCGCTCATTGAATAATATACTATTTTACACTGTTAAATATTTAAGTATGTTGATAAAATTGGTCTTTCTCACAACTCTAGTAATCATTCAAATGGTATTATGGCAGTTTCGGTAATAACTAAAGGATTGTTGAGTTTTGACGACAGACTTTAGTTTGTTGGCAAGTTTCATAATGCTTCTTATTTTTTTAAAATTTTTCTAACCGTTTCGTTAATACCGCGATGTAAATTATTTTTGCCAGAACGATTTTGGTCTAATATGATTGGAATTTCATTTTGATCCGGAGTTTTGACAATATTTTGGCTAATTACTAGTTTCAAGTTTTTTCTGAGAAAATGAACGATAAAATTTCAAGTATTGGGAAATCTAAATTGTTCTCAACTTGATAAGTTTTGGAGAGGTTTAGACTTGTTGATACTTAAATAATATTAAAAATATGTGTTCTATTACAGATTCGGGGTCAAAAGGCAGAGGGGTAATGTTATATTTTCAATGTCGAATCGCGACTTAGTACAGACAATAATATTGATGTTGATTCGGAATTTTCTTCGAAGATGTCTTCGAGAATTTGATGGTGGAGGTTTGTTAAATCCTTTTGCTGAAAAAATGTTATAATATTTTTATTTTCTTAGTCCAAAAGTGTGTGTTTGAAATTTGTATTTTTGAGTAATGTATTAAAAATATAGAATGAAGAAGGTATCGAACTTTTGGGTGATTTGTTCGTTTGTTATTTTGTCATCGTCAGTTTCATTGTCTGAAGTTCCGGCTTCGTTTGCAGTTAACTTTTTTAATGAAATTGTGAACAATATGAAACATGGTTTATTTTTATTCTGGATAGTGCGTCCGCATTTTTATTAATTTTATCAGGTTTATAATATACGATTTCGTAGTCGTATTTTTCTAGTTTGAATCTCCCACGAGCAAATCTACTTCCTGGGCCTTCTATAGAAAATAGCCAGGTGAGTGGTCAATGGTCTGTTATAAGTTTAAATTTTCTACCAAGCAGATATGGTCTGAGGTGTTTTACCGATCATACCATAGTTAAAAGTTCACGTTCTATGGTTGAAAATTTGGTTTCTGCACCACATAATGTTTTTGATGCGTATGCTATAGGTAAATCTTTGCCTATATTGCCCTGGGAGAGACAGAACCTATTGCAAATGCACTAGCATCTGTAGTTAATATAAAAGCATCGTTGAAGTTAGGGTCTATCAACATTGGTCTTGTGATTAAGGCTTGTTTCAATTTGTTAAAGGAGCTTAAATGGTCATTGTTCAAGTTAAAAGGTATATCCTTCTGTAAAGGTATTGTTAGATTTCAAAATTTTGAAAAATTTGAGATTGAAACGTCTGTAATATGCAGCTAAACCTAGGAATCATTCAATTTCCTTGGGGTTTTTCGGTTGAGGAAAATTTAAGAAGGCGTCGACTTTGGAAGGGGCTGGTTTTACACCATCTATAGTAATGCGATGTTGAGATGTTCTAAATAAGAGTATAAATTTCGCAAATTTCTGGTTGAATTTTGAAATTGGCTATTTGCAAACATTTAAATTCTTCTGCCAGTCGAGCAATGTGTTTGTGAATAGTAGGAGAGTAAATAATGTAGTAATATAAGGGAGATGCCCCTAGGCAGCATCACCACCTATTTCCCAAGATTAGGCAAGGGTCTGCCTACAGGGAGGATGTACAAGAGGCCCAATGGGGCCTAAGTGCTGTGGTTCAATAATTTTTATTGACCACCCTCCCAACCAATTCCAGATTCCAGATAATGTCGTCTATATGAACGAGACATCGTTCGTTTTGAATATCTAGCAAAATGTTATCCATCTTTTGAAAGTTGATGGATCATTTTTAATTCCAAAAGCTATTCGTGCAAATTAATAATGACCGTTTTCAACTGTAAAAGCAGTCTATTGAAGTCAATTTCGATCTGATGGAAACCAGAAGTCAAGTCTAATGTCGTGATATATTGGCATTTTTCTAATTGGCCGAGGTCAGAAATGTTCAGAAGGGGATATTTGTCATCAAGTCAAAATATTGTGTAATCCACTACAACTCCATTTTTGTTTACCGGAATCGTGACCAGGGAAAAATTTATGGTCTGATATTTTAGAGACTTGAGTTTTGACTTCGTCTTTGTGAATATGAGGACAGCAATATGATTTTATAAAACAGATTTGGAATTGTCCGTGTCAATAGAATGTTTGGATCTTATTAGTAAAAGTTAAATTATCACCAGCTAAATTTTTCATTCAAATGTTCCAAGCATAATTGACTTTTAATTTCGAAATTTCTGTCCGTCTGTTGTTGGTGGCCCGGGTTTAGACAATTGGAATTAAAGGTTGTTCTAAATAATAAATAAATAAATAGATAAACGTCACATTAATTAGACAACCCCCAATTTCAGAAGCCAGAAGCTTGTACGGAAGGGGATTACTCATTGAAAAACGCATACATACAACCATATCCTCCGACAGTACCAGTGCCGGATCAGGGGCTCGAATCCAGTAGCACGATAGCCGTTAGATTAAGAGCGCTCCGGATATAAGCCGGAAAGACTGTGCAAATTACTCTCATATAAATCATTATTTTAAAAAACGGCTTTCACTAAAAGACATTAAAAATATGTTACAATGTGGGACGATGAGAGAAAAAAAAGTATATATAAAAAATAATTTTTTTTTCTTCTGTTATCGACTTGCAAAAATAATTTTTATCGTCCCGCATAGGTACCTTTAAAATAAACATTTCCCTTTTGTAGAACTAAAATAAAATTAGCCCTAATGTCCTCAAATGCACAGAGAAATTTAAAGATTAGGTATAATAAATTTGTCCAATGTCATATTCTACTACATCTCTATCTCTCGCCTTCCAAGCACACCGTACATTCAGCTGCGTCATTTTATTGACGTGAAGTCATTTACAATTAAAATTGGAAGCATGTATGACTAATACACTCCGACCAACTCTTAATCGCGAATGCCAACTCCCGCCTTAACCAACGCGGTTATCGGCTCGAATGTTTGTACTGATTCGAGTTTAAGGTTTGAAAAATGTACAGTTTGCGTTAATTATTGATGTTAAAAATTCTGCGTTGTTTCTATTTTGACAATTGCGTTTTGGTAAGCGTACTTTTCCAATTTCCAGGGTTATCAGTATAGCCTCAGTATTTTGTGGGCTGCATTTTAATTTAAATTTATTTTTCATGGGCGGTTCATTGGAAATTAGGTTTTGATTTTTAATGTTGCCTGAATTTTTGTTTGCGATGGTAAACTATCAGCAACTTTAAATATTGGTAGTTTTAAAATTCGTGACTACTTAATTGCTTACTTTTAAAGTCTACTTGACATTCACAATGTTCTGAAAAGTCCGCAACTAAAAGTCCGTCAAAGTCTATATCTAAGTTATAAATTTAAATTTTGTGAGGATCACCTGTAGTAAATTGTATGAGAATAGATTTATTGGCATTAATTTTCTGATCCGCTATGCCTTGTATAATCACATTTTCAGGGATCTGCGTTTGTAATTTTCCACAGTCTTGGGTTTAAAAATAGAAATACCTGCACCTGCGTCTATTAAAATTTTAAATTTGTTCGTGATGTCTTTCATATAGAATAGGTTTTTCGAATTTACAGTTAACAATGCATGTGAAAGATTGTTTACATGCAGTTGTGTTCCGGAAAGTTCAGGTATTGGTCGAAACTGCCTTTGAAATTAATTGTTTGTTATTGTGTTTCTAATTCAGCAATTGGTTCGGATTCCTTTGGGAGGACAAGTTAATTGGTGTGAACCTTAGTAAGAATCCTAAGGATTAGCCGTATAATCGGTGTAGGTATTGTTCAGACTGAGAATTAGCAGTATAATTCTCTGAATAGCTTAGATTAGTTTCAAAATTATAATTTTCATGAACGTCGGTTTGAGGTTGGTAATCGGGAGAATAATCCTCGTATTGATTAAAATAACCGGTATGACTATCATAAAGTTCGTAATTTAAATGTTGAGCTTTTTGTTGATTGAAACGGTTGAAGTTTGAATTTGTTGAATGGCAGCAGTAGGCAGCTTTCAGTGAGAACCTGAAAATGGCAGATGAGATTCTGCCGAAACGTTGTTTAGACAACCGTGACTCCTAGAGGAGTCGACCATCGACGCGGAAGAGCACCCGGAAGTACAATAACACTTCATTTAACACCCGCGAAAATCTAAAAAACGACATATATATATATGTATATATAGGTACCGTCATCGGTTTAAGCGCTGAGACCTCGATCAGCGAAGTAAGCAGCGTTGGTCGAGGCCGTCACTTGGATGGGTGAACGGCATCTCTGTTGTAGGGTATGTCCCCTACTAGTCAGAATGAAAAAGCAAAAAATCTTAAAAATTAGCAAAAAATCAAATAATCTTATGCCAACTGGCAAACCATATAAAAAAAGTCAATAACACCTCAGTACTATCAAAAATCCGTAACTCAACTCATAAAAATCAGAGAAATTTAACCAATCATCCATAATTCACAAATAACCATAATTCATCAAATTCAGACATAAAACATTCATTTCCACCCATCAGTAACCAAATCATCACAAAAAACAAATTTCAAAAATACAGCCCCCGTATATTCTTTAACTTAGTCGAATTCTTCATCTAAATACAAATTCTCATCATCGCCCTTCATTACGTCCCGATTTTATAAGCAATTCCCCTTTCCAAAAAATTCGAACTTCTTGACCACCCCTCGTATATGTAACTATCTTAAATTCATCCGTCGAGTCCGTTTCCCCACGTTAAAAAAACAATTTCAAATAATTTTCCATTTTTACTTTCTAATCAGCCCCTGTATACGTCAATTCACGTTCAGTGCCCGAGTCCCAAATACCCGAATATCGTTTCACCGAATTTGCCCAATCCCACTGCTATTATAAACTTTCCTCTTTTCAATCACCCCCGTATAATAGCAGACACCCATACTATATCTCCATTTAGCTCGATTCATACCCGTATTGTACCTTGTTAATATCGTATCTTTTTATCTGACGCACGAACTGGATATCTGTTAACGGAGTTACAGCCTGTTAACAGCGGACCTTCGTGATACCTTACGGGGTCGAGCCAAATTTCACTCACAAAACTTCAAATAACTCCCAAACGAAAAATGATCCGACCTTCAGTCAAATTTTAATCGATTCCCCTTCACATAACCTATCTGCCCATATAAAAATTATTTTCAAAATCAAAAATTTTCAGGTATTGCACAATATGATGCAATCGATGACTCATCCGTGCCCGCACTGAGCGATTTCACGCCTTTCCAGCTCTCTGCGAGACTCGACGGGGCGAGAAAAACGAAACGCTTCCAATTTAGTATAAATACCGGTGCATCGCAAGCCGTAAACAAGTTCAGTTTTCGACAGTGACTCCAAAGTTTAGTTCGCGACGTGATAAAAGTGGGACAAGTTTCCTTGTAGTGTAATAAGTGTGTACTAGTGCTTCGGTCCGGTTAATATTTAAATACCCACCGTCTAGACAGGCTTTCTTAACCACCCATCCTAGCAACTTCTCGTGACTAACTGTTCCGATTCTAGCTTCCCAGGCCGAAACCTGGTTAAAAAGAGTTAGTTTTTAAGTATCGCCTTTAGTGCTCCTATTTTATAATTTATTTTAATCTCTATTCCCGTCCAAAGCGACATTTCAATTTCTTACCGACCCGGCTACGTTTAAAGGATATTCTTCAGGACATTTTCTCAGATTTATATACGATTTTAAATATTTCAAGAAGCAGTTTAGTAAATTATACTGACTGAATTTATGTGTCGAATAGTTTCTACCCAAAAGAAGCTTTGTAAAATATATTAATTTTTCCAACTCTGTTCATTAAAAAACCCAAAATAAAAATAATTGTTCGTACCGTTTAAACAAAGTGTTAATTTTTTCAAGAAAATATTATACAGGGTGCAGTCCTTGACCCTTAACAAAAAACATTTTTTAAATAAATCAGTGCTTCGACTGTTCCTGATTACATCTATACAGGGTGTAGTATTGACCCAAACCTTCACCACAGAATCAAACCAGAAGACTTCTCACAACAAAATAAAGTGCACGAACGCCCTCAAGGGTCTCAGCTCTCAACCCCAGCAGTTCCAATTTTTTATTTTATCGAAGCGAGGGTCACGTTCGTGTTCATCTCATTTCGCCGTCCTGGTTGAGTGGAAGAGTAGCTGTTGCTAAACTCCGCCAGGACGTAAATATAAACAAGGCATTAAAATAAAATAAAAATAAAAAATAAAATATATATATATATATAAATATATATATGTAAATATATATATATATATAAAATTATTAATGAAAATTAGACAGATTGAGGTATAATTCAAAATATTAACTAAATTCGCACCAGCAGTTGCGGCTATACAAATAATATTATTTCATTTTTTGAGGTAATTAATTAAGTTTTAATTTTTCAATTAATAGGTGAAGTTTTAATTTAAATAAAGATTTAATTTTGTTAATGAAGTTGAAAAATTTACTAAATATACTTACTAGAATTATTATAGTGTGTTTTAGATTGATTTTCAATATTTGTTGGTAATTTAATAATTTTCAGTAAACTATGACATAGGCATCTAATTTAATAAATCTTGTTTAACCTTAAGTAGTGTTAATGTATACTGGGTGTCAACGGATCATGGCGGACCCCCCTTTTTTCTGACACCACGCCGGTCCATTACAAGCAATTTTTTCTGGTCGTGGTACTCTAGATGTACCAACAAATTTCGAGTCAATTTTTTTCATGGACTCGAGAACGAGAACCAAGGACTTCTAATTCTTTTTTACATTAACCACCCCCTCTACCACCCCGATTCTATTATTAAAGGGAATAAAATATTACATTGGGTTTTAGTGTGCATAAGATTTGGATATAAAATCTGGATGTGGAAGGAGTGATTCCTTGGGAAGCAGTTTTAATGTAGATTTCTGTAAAATATTCTATAAAATGTATTTTTTTCTTACTACATGAGACTTTTTTTTCACCTTGAAAGTTAAAACCAGCAAGATCACAAGCAATATTAAAACTACCCAACTAGCTAAAAATATACAGAAGATTTACAGAGGACATCTCTTGTGATTATTTCCAAAAGAGATAACATGTTTTCTGTACATTTTATAAATAATTTAAATTCATATATCTAACTCCAAAAATGCAAGCTTTCTAATATCAATATTTAAAAAGAGGAACATGCAGTAGGTATATAAAACAAGTTTGTGAAGTAAGATACGGTTGTCGGTTTAAGCACCGAGACCTCGATCCACCTACTATACCTTCCCTGCTACTATCCACCTTTCACTGATATTTCATACCTTTCATTGACTTTTAATTCTTTCCTGTCCCCCTCTTCTTTTGTTTTTGTGTATTTTTGTTTGTTGTTCCTTCGTTTCTGTTTGTACCTTTTTGTCTGTAAATTCATTCTTCCCTCATTAATCTTGTAACAGTTTCCAAATTTTTTATACCAAAACAATTCAAAATTTAGAATCACAGTTTAGGCCAGCCTTGCGCAGCCCGTCGCTGGAGTAATTCGCGGATGGCACTCCGTACAAGTTATGGTGTCAGCGTAAGTGCCAAAATTAAACAAAGTGTTGTGCGCAAACGGGTAAAACCGAGTGATAGTTTTAAAAAATTTTGTTAAGCTTTCTTTTTAAGCCTTTTTTGTACACTACCACTTATTTTAATCTACTTTTGTAGAAGGAGTTCGAGTTGTTTTTATTTATACATTTTTACTTTCGCCGAACCAGCCCCGCCTCGGCCCGACCTTGCGATACACCACCGCGTTAACGCGGTGGTCGCAGGATCGGTCCCGGAATGGGCACTGGGGAGGCAGTCACATGTTCCCTTTAATTTTAATAAAGTTATGTTGAATTGAATTGAATTGAGACCTCGATCGGCGAAGTTAAGCAACATTGGTCGAGTCCGTCACTTGGATTAGGTGACCGATATCGCCGTCGCCGTCCCGGTTGAGTAGTAGAGGAGCTGTAACTAAACTCCGCCAGAACGTTAATATGAATAAGGCATTAAAATAATAAAAAATAAATAAATACTTGGTACATCATAAAGAGACAAAAAGTATTATACTATATATATTACTTAGTTACGTATATTTTATATATCGTAAGATCATTGCTACGTCATAAAGAGGTAAAAAGCATACATGTCAGTTACAAATATATTCAGTATCGTAAAAATCATATGCACATTTAGCTGACATTTCGCAGAGTATGCATATATAATTATACGTCACATTTTACATAACATGTTACTTCTGCGAAACTAAGTTTACGCAGCATTTACATATCTGCTATATATTTGTGTTTGCTGGGTAGGTATAAGATTGATAGCAGAAATGTTTTGTTTACTGAGTGTATTAGCAGTATAATAATAAAAACGTGATGATTCTTAAAATAACTTATGTTACAATATTCTTCTTATGTAGGTTATTTTCTTTCGTTGAGGGATTGTGATCCGCCACTAGCAGTGAGGAATGTCTCCTTGTTCTACCAGGTCACACGCACTAGTTAGTCACCACGAATATGCTCCCCTTGTTCTTTTGCGCTGTACTACCAGTTAGGCTCCTTTTTCTAATAATGTTGAACGGATCCTACCGACTGCGCCAATTGTTAGATTTCGATTTTTGTAATTGACGTTTTAAAAACTTTATTCACTTGTGAAGAGTCAACGTTGACTCTTTGAATAAATATGTAATAATATTAAATGCTTAATTAAACATGAGTATGATAACTATATAGTTACAAGGGTATCTTACAATTGCATTTGTAACATTGTAAAAGCATCGCCAACTAAATGTTGAAGAGCGAGAGAGAGAGAGAGAGAGAGAGAGTTAGAGCCACCCCTAGAAGTATCATCCATTGTGAACGATCCATCTTTTGCGTCTGAAGGACTTTTACTATACTTTTCAAAAATGAATACTAACGTTCACAAATAATGGTTCAAAGCGACTGTTTCAGACGGAGAATAATACAAAATTTATACTTACTGTTCGTTTATGCTTAACTGCTTCTCTGATGGTATCAATTGGACGTCGTAACACTATAAATCTAACACAGTAAGTACTAACACTTTCTTAAAATTATACCTGAAAGGGAATTTTGAAAACACAAGAAAAAGACAATATAAAGTTCAAAAATATATATTAAATCTCTTTAAAAAATCATGTTTTACAACAACTTCAAGAAAAATGTTTTTGACAAACTATAGTCTGGCCCGTGTACAACACATGGTGAGGAAAGGACGACTTATAATGTACCAACTACCATCCAATATGCGGTTTTTGAGCTAACGATTACACAAAAAGATTCAAGAAAAGTTCAATGTTTATAAATTTTTTGGTGAGCTTTTGCTTGCCTGTCTATTTACGTATTTACTGTTCAATATCAATTTTGATCGCTCCTCGGAGCTTAAAAATGCTTGAATCGCAACGACTTTGAATTATATTTTGCAATTACAATTTCATACGTTCAGGCAAGGCAGTCCCATGCACATATGAGTACATGGTAACTATATTTTTCTGACACCGAATCACTGAGGAACCGGTTTAGGGCAAATCCCGTTAAAACCCATCATTTTCCCGTCAAAATCGACTGCTAGGAAATGATAGGGGACCCTTATCGCTAAAGGCTATTTTCGCTAAAATTCTCTATTTACTTTGAATAGAGACTGGATTAACTTGTCCTCATATTTAACACAACGCATCTAGGGCATATATAAATTTAAATTGTTCTTATTTATTTTCCCAAATTCAAGCAATTATTGCATTTAATTCATTTCGTTTTACATTTATTTAGCCATTAAATAATGAACATGTTAATGTTGCCAGAAAGTCATTTAAATTTATATTCTTTTAAAGCAACATAAACGATACATTTTTACGAAAGAATTTAACTAAAATCGAGCCAAGCAATAGTGTATGTTTACAATGGGCGCGATAAATTTCAAGTACTTCTGTCGAATCACATAGGGTGAAATCGCCTACCTTTTTCTATCTTAAGCATGCAAATGACAGAGATAAAAGTTTTGAGTCTAGAAACGCTGCCAAAGTACGACCGAGCCAGTGTGGAATTTTTATAATGTAAAAACTTGTGAGCGTGTAACCGAGGGAACGGAGGAAAGCCCGGAGCTCCCTTTGAACACTTTAAGCTTCGTCGCGACCTTTTATAGTTCGCCGAGCTGGGGAAGAATTTCCGGGATATCTTACGTTATACCGAGTCCCAGGTAATGTGCTGTCGCATTACGTGTGCACTCACAATTCTCCGTGCTTTAATTTTTCTTTTAAATTGAAGTAAGTTACACTAACGATAAACTAATAAATTCCATACTGGTCAGAGACGACTAACGTCGTGAGAGTCGCAGGAATATAAAAAAAATATTAGATTTTTTTTTGTTATGAAACATTAGTTTTGAAAGTTCACATGCTGAATATTTTACTAGGAAAATTTACATTTGCTAAATAACAAATTTATATTCAAGAACTATATATTTTCACCGTTTATGCAATGACAAGAAACTTTCACTTCTATCATTCTTCAGTGGTGTACTATCAAGTGCTACCGTGTGCCTATCTTGACACGTAAAATGTCTTAAGATAGTTTGCCTTTCAAATTATTGTGTGGGGTTTCTCACCGGTGGCTATTTGGTTTTCTATGATTGTTTAACAACGACCCATTCACTTAATTACCTTGCGCACTACAAGCAATACAGGCCATCGGTCAGTACTGGGTCAGTTGGCCCGCGAACTTTCTCTGATTCTGAGTGGTTTACTTTTCGTCGAGTACTGAACCGGGACGTCTCGTTTGTTTGAATTACATCTACCCACCCCGTATTCCGTTACTGAACAGTCATACACAACTTGGTAATTACCGTTTGTATGATCAATTAAAGAATATTTCCTAACCATTCTCTGATATTATACATGAGTATTTAATTCTCATTTATCACTTATATTCTATGGCGTACGAGCATGAGATGATTCTTGTCCTCTGTTTTGCATTAAGTTTTGTTTTCATCATAGCGTTTGCTAACTCCATAATTTCAATCATATTTTAATCGCCTATTTGCCGCATCTTTAATTACAACTACAAAATAACATGGCATACGATTGTATTACCTGGTTCTTGTTATTGCATAGCAACCTTGAAACATGTATAGTATGGTGATTACTATAGCGACGTAAATTTTCCTATTGTAATATTTAGACAATTGTCTCAAATATTTGGATTGTTTTTGACATATCTCGCTATTTGACGCATCAATTACAGAATAAAATGGGTTTATTGTGATTATTTTTCCCATCAATTACTGTTCTTTTCTTTCCACTTTATCTTCCTAGCCATACAAATAATTAACTAAATAGTTAAATAGTAGAAAAAATAGTTTCATATCCATCAAATAAAATAGCAAACAAATTTCAACTATAAATTTACCCTACAAGCTTGAGTAGTAAAATCTGAACTAAATAACATAACTGAATAGCGAGGTGTCTGAATTGATAAACAGTGTATGCAAACTTACAGGGTATTTAAAATAACAGTGATTAATTTTCCCAGATATATAGTATCAGACAGAGCGAAGTAATAACAAACTTTACATAAAAGAACCTGGGGTAATTAAAAAGGGTTACTACACACACAACGAAATTTGGGGTCCTAAATTAGTAAAACTAGACGATCACGTAAATGGCCAATTTTATTTACTTATCCTTCAGATAAATAGTAATTAATTTACTGGTGACAAATGCCTAGTACTTTATGTATAATAAAGCCACATACCCCGCAAACGTCTCAGTAGGTACGGCAATCAAAGGCACACCGCGTTAAAATTACTTATATTAGAAGTAGATAATATAGACTGGAGACGAAAAAAATATATAAAGTAGAAAATTTTTTTCATGTGAGAAACTTGCTATAGGTAGGTACTGTTAGAAAAAAATACACATGGGGAACATCATGGTGGAAAATAATAAATGACATGATACAACCTAATATACTTTTAATGAAAAATGTACAGGCAGACATAAAAAATAATGAAAAAATGTAAGGGGGAGTAGTGGGGCACACTAGTATTTGCTGTGCGGTTAACACTATTACCATGAATGAAACCTGCTATCCTTATATTGAGAAATATACAAGGTTAGCACCAAAAACAATGAATTATTCATGCGCGATCATTTAGCTGCGCTCCAAGTCCAGCTGCGGAAGAAACTTCTCCCACCACGCGTCACTTCCCCTCCGCCCGAGCGCCCAAACGCCCAAAATTCAGAAATAGCCCGATTTTCAAATGCGTTTTAAAGATACTAAACGAAACCTTACGAACATTTAAAGATAATAGTGTTGTAGAGAATTTCATCAGGAACAAATAGCTTTTTGAAAAATTGTTCTATGACCATTTTTGACCATTTCCACGCCGTTTTTCGGAAACACCTTTTTTGCATTTTCGCTATTTCCGCTAAAAGTTATTAATATTTTTGTATGAAATTTTTAGAGCAGGTAGGTACCAATAACAGCTACAATTTAAGCTCAGAAACAACTTCCAATGGCCATATTTAGCTGTTTTTAATTTTTTGTGCAAAAAGTTATTTCGTCTTTTTACGGACTATTTCGTAGTATTTTTTTGTATAAAAAAAATTTTTCTTCAGCATCGAAAACGTGAAAAAACCTGTTTTCGGTACTTTCATGCCCTTTTTTCACCAGGTTCCAAATAAAATTTGCTTTCCAAAACATGTACATCTAATTCCCACTATTTTTCTCCTAATTATCACGTTCACAAAATGCATTGAGGAATTTTTCGAAAAAATTCATTCTCCTCTGCTATCTGACCTGGATTACTATTAAAACAGTGCTGGGCAGGGTGTCATGCGGTACAATTTTTTAAGGCCAAGCGAGTTATAAACTTGCCGCCCTCATTTTTTATTAATGATATTTTTAAGTGCGAGAATAAATTATTAAGTCCAAAAATACCGCATTTTTCCAATTTTGCCCTCTGAAACGGCCGCTTCTTCGCATGATCCTCTCAGAATGTAATAAGATTTCTTAGAAGTCAAACACATCCCTTAATATGAATTTTCTATATTGAGAGAAGTAAATAAGCTGATACAAATGATACAATATATATTTCATTTTATTTATATCATATTTATATAATACAAAAAATCATTCTTATACATAAAATAATTATTAATATTATAATATTACTTATATTTACTATAATGGACCTGTAAAAATAACCAGCGAGGAAATGCAATGTAGTGCTGCTTGTGTAACAACTGACGCACACGCAAAGCAAGTAAGTAATTAGGTACTGTTCAACTTTTAGAAGCTCCAAGCTAATTTTCTGCACTGTCTTATCTTGATAGGCACAGTACAGTGAACTAAAGTGTTCAAGTAAGTAAATTGAATACAATTTAGATTTTTGGCATATTAATTAGGTGTTATCAAAATAATTCACAATTTTGCAAATATTTAAGTACTTACTTTTTAATCCTTTCACGATCTATAGTCTCGTTGGTGCCTACCAAGTTGTATTTGAGTTTGTCACAACAGTAACGAAGAGTAAGACATGATTATGTGATATGGGGAAAATAAAAATATTCATAACAAGCCCTCGCTGTAGCCATCAGCCTTGCATGTTATAAAAGTTTAATAATAGGTGATTTCAAAAATAAATAAATAGTACAAATATTGAATATAAAGTATTAAAAGTTATTGTTGAATAGTTTCTTGACTAGACTTTGTCTAATGTGTACGTTTTGTAAACTTTTCTTAAAATTATAAAGATTTATTATTATTTCAATATTTCTCGCAACAATTGAAAACAAAAATAAAACCATAAACAACTAATTTATAACAGGTGGTTCATACCGATGTCGATATCGATGTCGATACACACCTACCACCATTGCATGACCCCTTGCATATGGTTCTAAAGTAATTTGCTCAATAGGTTTCAGTCGATCTTTCTTCAACTTTTTAACTTCTGAAGCAAATACCGCCTCAGGTTTAGCTATAGAATCTATGCACGAAGCCTTAATAGATATGACGAAATGTCCACCAGTCTTGAGGTAAAGTTGGGCGTTAAGTGCCACAATGTCAGCTTGGTCTGGTTGTGCCACATCGGAAAAAATTGTGTCAACCATGCAAGGAATTAACATCCGGTAGTTAAGAGGATGTTTAGCATCATCTAGTATAGGGATAACATTGGTTCGTTTCTCAGCCATCATTACCAAATCGCGTCCAGGCCTGAGGGAAAATTCCACAGCAAATACTAGGCCTTCTGGGCCAACTATGTCGGCAACATGTGACACAGTAGTACCCGATGCAGCACCAAGATACAGTACTTTACTACCTCGATACATATGGATTTTCTCTACGCCATTTAAAACTCCAGCAGCTAATTTACTTCTAAAAGGGTTCCATACTCTATATTCTATGTTATCTCCATCTGTCTGAAAATAACGGATAAATCAATTACTAAACAATAAACTATTAAGAGGTAATTAAAAGAGTAAATTTTACAAAGGACTATATATTGCTATGATATTCACTTATACTTAATTACAAACATGAGGAATATGTTTTCTAGTGTGTGAAATTAGATGAATACTCTGTATTATACACAAATTATTATTATCTGTGAGTACTCTTGGTATTCTTTGTAGGAATTCGAGTCTGTAGATCGCAATACACTGAAATGTGTTTTCAGTTTATACTTTCAATGGGGGTTTTTAGTTTTAAAAAACTTATCTTTGTCAGTATTTTAATTTAATTAAGTATTTATACTTATTGCATGTTATCTATTATATTTAACTTACCTTTGATGGGATATTGTACTGGGTTTTATTATGATAGATAGCAAGAAGGACTGGTATAGATAAAGAGAAAGGGACAAATTCATATTTTATAAGCAATGGAATGAATTCGAATAAATTCTATAGTATATTGTGTTTGTGATGCAAACCATTTTAATTAGGGAATCTGTATGGATAGTTATTGGGTTTTATTGCTATTTTAAAGCAAATTTTAATATTTGGTTTTGACATAAGTCAAATAATTTCTTATTTTCCATACAATTTCTTAATTTAGCCAATATAAGCAATTAGAGATTATATAAACTGTTTAAGAAGAGTTGAATTACGATATGAATAGTTTTTATACATCTGGGTATCTGTATCGGACAGTCATAAAACTGAGATTACTCAAAATCATCGTTAGTGATCATAATTCTACTTCTAAACCATCTCTAATTGTTTATTGCATTTTTATTGTTCTATTACTTTTAAATTTGTAAATTAATTTGTGCGTGAGTGCGAATTTTGACACAAAAAGGATCTAAGCTGTACCAGGAAATAAATACTCACAGAATAAGGTAAAAATTAGCACAAAAGATGTGTAAAACTCTCGGTCACACATTTTATTAAGGAATGTCAACCCCCCACCCAAGGGGTAGACAGAAAACGTATTGTTAGAACTGTAACATTTGCGTTGCTATGGCAATATTAAATATCAAACCGACCCTATATAAAGAGCTGCAATAGCTGAAAAAAAAAGGTTGTTTTTTTTCCATTAGACCACGAATCTGAAAACATGTAACAACGTAACCTGAAAATTGGAGATTTGACAAAAGTTGTCAAAAATATAATTTTGAAGAAAAGTCTAAACATTTTGAAATTGGTATCATAGAAATTTAATATTGGAGTGGAAACGAAATAGAGTTGGAGTTTTTTTTTAATTAATAATTTTGGAAAGCCAGGAGAGAATACATAGACGTTTGGAATTTATTTTGAAATCTAATATCATTTTAAAACATTCGTGAGTTTTATTAATTTTAATACTGAACTTTTATCCATTTGTTGTCATTTTTATATTTTATATTTTAAGTTAGATCAGGCGGATTAAGTTAATATTGTTGTTTTTATATTTTACATTTTTATAAAAATACAATATATTGTTAGATTTGAATTCGAATTTGTTTCTTTGTGTGTATGTCGAGTGTCAATAGTTATGGTTTAATATTCTGGGGCTCTAGTGTCCATGCCAGTCGTCACATACCACTTGCAGACAGCTCGAAACTGCAGCCTGCAAGTGGTGTGTGACGACTGGCAAGGAAGCTCCTTTAAGTAGGATCAGTCTTTCGGCTGGTGTTTGTTGCAATCGAAGCATTAGCGCGTCAATATCCATTGGCTTGATGACGGTCTCGATAACTAGGGCCGAGTAGGACTACTACTCTTTGCTCCTAGATTATCTCTGTAGACCTGGACCGGCCTTCGTGATAGGTGGGCCCGCTTACTTCTACCAGACCCAGCCCGCAAATGCGAGATGTGTCGTGGTATTTTCTGCGGACCTCCCCTGGTCCTGGCTCTTCAACCTCACTGGCAGAGGTCTCTTCTGGCGCTCTTCTTGTCTTGATATTTTCTTTCTTCGCCAGCTTGTCACCCCCGTGGGTAGTCATCGGTCTAGTTGGGTTTTAGGAAGTTTTGGTTGGGATTGACTGCCGGTACGTAGGACACAGTAAAGGTGTGTCCTACCCCGGATCATCGGAAAGGTAAGGATATGAGCTGTGTAGCTCGGGAGTGTGGAGACCCTAAGTGCTTTTTTCGCACTTTCGGACTCCACGGAGCAGGTAGGACAACGGGCGTTGGACGGTATGTTATCCGACGCCCGCAAGGAGGTTGGGTTTGGGTAGAAAAACGTCATGTCTCTGGTAGTGGTGGTCCGTCCTGGGGTATCTGAAACAGATCGGTTAGCGGGAAATATAAGTTATACTCACCCGTTGTCCAGAAGCTGTACCCTCGGCCGTTTGTGCCTCGGGGTGTCGGCAGGGTCGTAATCAGTGGCCTGTCTGATTAGCGGGTTCCCGTGCTCCTCTGCTTGGGCGTACAGCTTCTTCGCTCGTTCCCGGATGACTTCAGTGACCGTGGTGTACTCCAGGTCTCTGACGATGTCTGCGTTTCTCACGTACCATGGTGCGTCGACCGCCGTCCTGAGGGCGATGTTTTCCACTGCCTGGATTTTCTTCATGTAGGACTTTGCCTGGTAACCCCACGCTACCGAGGCGTACGTCAGCTGCGGCCTGATGAGGGTTTTGATAAGCGTGAGCTTATTCCTCAGGTTGAGACGGCTACCGTTTCCCATCATCGGGTAGATGAGGGCTCTTGTGCGCCGCGTCTTGGCTGTAATAGCGTCCGTGTTCTGTCTCCACGTTAGGCTTTTGTCCATGACCACGCCAAGGTATTTGACGGTGTCGTGCCATTGGATGTCCTCGCCGTTCATGGAGACGTGTCCTGTGGGAATTTCTTTCCGCACTCGTCTGAAGAGTATGGCTTGGCTTTTGTCGGCGTTGACGGCGACTTTGCACTTCGTGCACCATTCTTCCAGGAGTGTGGCCATTTCCTGGAGTTTTCTGGTTGCGTTCCTGGCTTTCCAGGATCTGGCAATTATTGCTGTGTCGTCTGCATACAGGGCCAGGGCTGTGTGGTCGGTCCTGGGGAGGTCTGAGGTGTAGATAGCGAACAGGTGCGGTGACAGCACCGAACCTTGCGGGACTCCCGCCTCCACGGTCCTGTAAGTGGAGAGTTGGTCCGAGATTTTGACCCTTAGCTGTCTGCGGTGCAGGTAGGACCTCACTAGTTTGACGAGTTCGATGGGGTAACCCATACTCATCATTTTAGCTAGGAGGCCGTCGTGCCAGACCCTGTCGAACGCTTTGGCAACATCTAGGAACAGCGCCGCGGTGACTTGCCGCTGGTTGAACCCCTTAGTAATCTCCTCGGTGAGGCGAAGTACTTGGAGTTCGGTGGAATGTCCTGTTCGGTACGCGAACTGTTCATCCGGGATGATATTCAGCTCTTCTGTCTTTTCTGTGAGCCTCTTCAAGATGACCCGTTCTGCAACCTTGCTCAAGGCTGGGAGGAGGCTGATGGGCCTGTAAGAAGACGGGAAAATTAGTTCTTTCCCTGGTTTAGGGATCATAATGACGTCGGCCTTTTTCCACCTGGCTGGAAAATGCCGTAACCTTAACATCGCGTTTACGATGTTGACTAGCGCCGCTACTCCTTTCCTGGGTAGCTTTTTGAGAGCGATGTTTCCTATCTTGTCACATCCCGGAGCCTTTCTCGGCTTTAGGCTCCTAAGGATTTCCTTGACTTCCTCGGGGGTAGTCGGGCGGATGTGGTCGTCATCAGGCAGGCGGTGGATCCTACGTACTCTGCGCTCGACATCGTCCACCCAGTCCTCGTCCTCGTCATCGAGCTCGTTCTCTCTACACTGCAGTTCTAAGCTGTCGGCAAACGCCTCGGCTTTTTCCTGGTTAGTGTAGACGATCCCTCGCTCTCCGTGAATCGGGGGTATAGGTTTCCTCCGGTTTCGCAGGGCACGTTGGGTATTCCACATACTTCTGTCCTGTGGATCGAGTGACTCAAGGTGGCGTTGCCACCCCTCCTGACGGTGTTCTTGGAGGGCGGCTTTCACTCTTCGGCTGAGGACGTTATACTCCCTTCTGTCGGCGGGGAGCCTCGTCCTCTGAGCCCGTCTCTTGGCGCTTCTTCTATCCCTTATCAGCTGCCTGGTGACCTCTGGTAGGTTCGCCATCGGTGCTGGGTGTCTTCTTACTTCTGTTTCTGTCGTGCTGGCCCTTATTGCTCCCAGGATCTGCTCCTCTAGGGTAATGACGGCCCTCTCAACGTCCCCCACGGTATCTAGCCTGGGAATTTGTGCAATGTACTGCTGCAGGTGCAGCCGGTACGATTCCCAGTCCGTTCGTCGCTTCGTGAAGGTAGCGTTGTCGTCACCCGCCTGTCCTCCTAGAGTTAGGAAGATCGGGTTGTGCTCGGTAGATCCCTCCGTTCTGGTGGAGATCTCCGCTTCGAGGGTCATCTCCTTTAGGATGGCTATGTCCAGTACGTCTGGCCTGTTTCTACCGTTGTCAAAGGTGGGCTGGACTGGTCCTACCACCAGCAGTTCGCCGGCGTGCTGTCCCAGGAACCGCAGCAGTTCTCGTCCTCGAGTGTTGGTTACGCCGCTGTTCCATTGCTGGGATTTGGCGTTAAAATCGCCAATTGCGACGACCTGTGTCCTAGCGGGTAGAATTGCGTCCAGATCCCCCTCGGTTAGCGTGCTGTGGGGTGGCTGGTAACATGAAACCACTTGGACGTCGCCGTTTCGTGCTGTGGACACTACTACGGCGGTGGCATTCATATTTTCTAGCTCAGGTAGTACCGTCGGATGGTGGGCTATGGTCTTTTTAACGAGTAGAGCCACTCCTCTTGCGGGTCGCCGAGGTATGTTTACCCAGTCCATCCTGTACGTGTGGTATCCTGGGAAGTTGATCTCCTTGGCCGGGGTCATCTTGGTTTCCTGCAGTGCCATGACGTCTATATCGTACCTGGTCAGGAGCTCTTCGACTTCAAGTCTCCTTTGTTGCAGGCCTTTTACATTCCAGGCCGCCATCTGCAGGAATTCCGGTTTAATCTGTAAAGGCATTACATATTAGTAAAGTTTGGCATTTGAGCAAAAAATGCACTCATCGCTGAGCACATTTGTTGCATCTGTGCTAGCACCGCTGTGAGGTTTTTGGCCTCTGGCGATGCTTGTTGTTTTGAGGCAGGGACGGTGTTCTGTTTAGCCTTGCTAAAGTTAATGCCGGTTTCGGTTAGACGACGGCTCACCGTTGTCCATGTCTCCTTGTTTCTCAGCACTACCGGCGGTATGCGCTGGCTTCTTGTTTTTGTTTGAGGGGCCTCAGTCTCCTCTGTCCTGGCGTTTTGTCTGGGGACGTTAGCCCCCTGCTGGGGAGCTCTAGATCCCGATCTGCTTCGTCTGGATGACTCTGGGGGGCACTTGAGGGGCTCTTCAGCCACCTTCTTTGCCGCCTTAGGGGCCTCTTCGTCGGAGTCCGTATTAGTGGCGGGTGGGTTTTTCCGCTTCCGCGTTTGCGATTCTCCTCGAATCGCACGCAGAAGTTCTTCGTGCTGGGACTTTTGCTCCCTCTGCATTAGCTCCAACCTCTCGGTGAGCTCCTCTATTTTCTTTCTGAGGGTTTTGTTTTCCTCTGTGAGACGTTTTATCGTCTCTTTATCGTCCCTTCTGTCATCCCTTGGGGTTGGGGTATCCCCTCGGGAGCTACCGCTCTGGGACGTTTCGTCTTCACTGTAATCCATGCTACCGTCCTCCACGGTAACGTCGCTGTGGGTGTCCTGCAAGGGAATACCTATAATATTATTGGGAAAAGTTATGGTTAGTAACAGTAAAAATGGTGTCTCCAAGGGAGGGAGACTTTATTTATCTTTTTAGTACACCGTCTTGAAAAAGACGTGTGTACTTCCTCTTCTTAGAACTGTCGACGACGACACTAACTGTGGGGCTGCCACTTCACTGTGCACTTTCTTGGCTCGGTACGTCTGCACTCGGTCACCTCTCGATGCACACGAAGCATTAGCGTTTTGATGGTAATATGCAATTATTACACATAACGCGCCAGATTTGTAACTTTGGTTGCAGTCTGGTTACTTTCCTTATAGTAAAATAAGGATTTATAGAGAAGTTTGCGACTAAAAATATTATGTTTAATAATTTTTAGCTATTCTCGGTTTGTAATTTATTAACGACATATAATTTTGTAACAATTTTCTTACTAGATTTTCATATTTAGTAGGACAATTTATCTCCAATCTATTAGGCATTTTATAATTATTCATTTCACATGTAGGCTTATATTTTTCATCATTTAAATTATTATTATTACAATTACCTATATAACCCACTATGTTTAACTCATTTTTATTAAATATTTTCACCGCAGTACCTTTTAAAACTAGGAACTTTTCCCCAAAATCTATTTTTGCCTTAAGTCGTGATAAAATATTTTCACCAATTATGACATCAAAACTCAAATTGTCAACAATTACAAACTCGCCTCTAAAACGTATCTCTTTTACTTCAAAATCTAAATTTATGATTTTATTGCATTCTGTGAATTTCTTACCATTTGCATTTACTAATTTAATTTTTGAAATCTTTGTACAATTTTTTTGATATAACTCTTTTTTACTATCTATTATCTTTCCATTTATTAAACTGATTTCTGATCCCGTATCAGTCAATGCTTTTAAATTTATTTCATTAACTTTAATGTTGATGATTGGTAAATTACTAATTCTATTATTATCTAAATTTGATTCATTCTCAATACCTATAAATTCTCGCATATGTCCGTATGTCGTCATCCCAATTAAAACTTTCCTATCTAAAAATTTTCCCTTGGAAAATGTGGATTTACCTCTGCTATCGTCTTAATTTTATTCATGTCATTCTGTTGATCAGATCTGACATTTGTATTGTTTACCTGTGCATATCTTACTGAATTACGTTTATTATCATACCTATTCTGTTCTTTATTATAATTATCATTACCGTTGTACCTCCTATTTTCGTCATAATCTCTACCTTTATTTTGATTATTAAAATTTCTACTGTCATAATTTTTTTGATAATTATTATTATTATACCCATTTTGTTGTCTATTTGCATAATAATTTTGTCTGTTGAAATTTTGGTCATTACCATCTGTTTGGTTGTATGTTTTTCTATTAAATGATTTATCATTTTTATTCCATCCCATATGTAGATCATCGATCACTCTCAAGTACTCATTTAAACCATCTAATGTCGTAATGCGTTGTGTAATGATTACTTGGTGGATGTCATCAGAAAAATGTCTTGCTAGATATTTAATAATTTCATTTTCTGTCAAGTTTGGCTCTAAGAATTTAATATTATACATTTTACGCATGACATAATTTTCCTTAGACATACCACTATTTTCTGAATATTTTCCATTAAATAAATTGAAACGAATTTTTTCCTGACAATATTCAGACCAATACTTTTTTTAATAATAACTTTTCAAATTCTTCTAAAGTTTCAAATTCAGATTTTACAATTTGATACCAAATTTCGGCTTCACCTTTTAATGAATTTTGAATTTCATGTTTTAATTTAAAATTTAAATTTAAATTTATAGATTGTAGATATTGCCTTAAACGTTCTAAAAATACTTTTGGGTGGATTCTGGAATCACCATAGAATTGATTTACCAGTGTATGATGTGGTGTAGCATATGTGTTAAATATAGGTGTGTATGTATCCTTCAATATCTTCGTATTCTGTTCGATCTTACCATCCTGTTCTTTTAATTGTGTTTTGATTATATCTTCTTGTTTTTTCATGCGTATATCTATTTCATTCATACCATCTACTATAACATGTTCTACTTCTACTCTTACTTCTTTTTTTAAATTCACTTATCTCTTCATAAACCTTTTCTACCTTTTCTTCTACTTTCTTAATTTTCTGGTCCACTTTATTGTGTAACTCTACTATACTCGTTTCCAATTTCCTATTGTTCTCATCCATTTTTTTTTATTCATATCTTATTTGCTTTCATCAAATTTATTGTCCATTTTGTTGTTGATTTCATCAAATTTATTATTCATGTCTTGTTTGCTTTCTTCAAATTTATTATTCATGTCTTGTTTGTTTTCATCAAATCTGTTCGCTATCATGTTCATTAATTGTATAAATTCATCATCATTTTGTGTTTGTTGGGATGTATCACCTTGTCGAGAAGTTTCTGGTGTTTGATTTTTATTCTCCATTTTTATTTGTTTTCCTGATCTTAATTTCATACAAATACCACACAATTAAGAATTAACACTTTATATACCCTTAGTAAATGAAATTGTTATTGAATTTCAAAACTATGTACCACAAACAGTTCATAAACTTTCACCAAGACTGCACACTTTATCAAATCAACAATTTTACAATCGCCACGCGTTGGGCGCCAAATGTGCTGTTCTACTTTTATTGAACTTAATAATTTGCAGTACTAATCAAATTTTAACTTGTTTATTTCCAAAAGATAAAAAAAACTTTAAAACCAAAAGATCAAATTAAAATCTCTTACCTTTTGATCCGAAAGTATGTCAAAATATTTAATGGGCCGGCTAGCTTATCTTTTCCTTCAGGAGCAGGTTCAAATTCAGTTCCTGTTTTAAAATGAAATTTTATTAAAGTAAAATTTTTAATCTGATATAAGTAATTTATTTTCCTTGATATTTAGATAATTTAGCAGATTTATAACAGGTTCGAAAGTCTAATAAGTACACTATTTAAATTTTAATATACAACCTTGTCCAAAATTAAACACACAAAACCTTCCTTCTTCGTAGCTACACTCTTCTCTTTCCAAATCCAACAATTCTCCTTTCATTAATTCTTCACCTTATCTCGTCCTTATCTCCTCTGCAACTCCTATTCACAATAACACCTTTTCCTTCTTATTTACAATCTATTTTTACTCTTCTTCGCTGATCTCCACAATTTCTGACTTTTTTATTCAATTTCAAATTATTAATCCTGTTTATTATTTTTCTTCTTCACTCCCTAATTTTCACTTGTTCTTTTTTTCTTAAATTTGTTTTTCCAATTTTACAACCTCTCTTTTATCTGTTGTTTGTTGTTCTATATCACTAAATATCAAAGTACCCAAAATAAACAAAACAAAACACCATATGAATTTTGATTAATTTCATTCCAAACATAACCTAACTTAAACCTCCTTGTCTTTCTCCAGGAAAACATTTACCAACTATAAAAAAATTTCCTACTTAAAAGAAATGTCATAATGACTTAAATGTCAGAAATTATTTCAACAACAACTTAATAACCACTAACATAGATGTCAGTATCAAACTTACTGTTGACATCAAATAAAAACTTTAAAACTATTAAAACAACTCTAAACAAGTATTAACATTCTAAAACACATACCTTTCGGATCTTTAGCTAACTTAAATAAATTTTGAAAACCATCTAAAGGAAACAAACAAATTCAAACCCTGATTCAGCAAATAACACAAACATGCAATCTTCGTAATCGTCAAATATGCAAATACATAGCAATATATATATATATATATATATATTCTCCCAGCACTCTGACCCTTCTAGAACATTGTCTGTCCAACACCTATTTTCTCTTTCAAGGCAACTATTACAAACAAGTGAGAGGAGCTCCAATGGGATCACCTCTGTCCCCCCGTCATAGCCAACATCTACATGGACAACTTCGAAACCCAAGCCCTGAATTCATCCGAACTGAAGCCTACTTGCTGGCTAAGATACGTAGATGACATCTTCGTTATCTGGCCACATGGTAGAGATTCTCTAAACAACTTCCTGTCTCACATTAATCATATACACCCTCAGATCCAGTTCACTATTGAAATCGAAAACAATTGTTCTCTCCCTTTCCTAGACGTCCTCATTACAAAACAAAACAACAATCAACTCTCCTACTCTGTGTATAGAAAACCAACCCACACCAACCGTTACCTTAACTCAAAATCACACCACCATCCATCACAAATAAATTCCGTTGTCAACACTCTTGTAACCAGATCCCCCAGACTAACACACAATCACAACAGACAATCCGAACTACAAACATTACAATAAGCACTTCTACAAAACGGTTACGACAAAGGACATATAACGCGATCCATACACAAAGCACAAAATCCTTCCCAAATTCAACAGACAGAAACTCTTCCTCAGCAAAAAGCTTTCCTACCCTACATCAAAGGTGTCACAGACAAAATTTCAAAAGTCCTGAAATCCAATAACATAAAAACCATATTCACAACACACCAAACAATTTCTAATTTAATCAGAACCCCAAAAGACCAAATACCTAATGATTCCCACGGTGTATACGAAATACCTTGTTCAAACTGTCCCCAAAGCTACATTGGACAAACCAACAGACGGATTAACAATAGAATATATGAACATCGTCTTGCAGTTAGAAAATCCGATCCCACATCATCACTTGCCCAACACCGCCTTCTAACAGGCCATAATATAATAATAATAATAATTCCCCTCTGGTGTCGGTCGTGGGCTTGTTGGGCTAACCACCCACAAGTTTCTACACTCCGGTTCCTATAAACCGAAGGCAGGGCAGGGCCCCCACAATCGACCCCATCCGGATAGGGGTCACGGGCAAGGTGGTGGGGCCCAACCGGATCGATTGCCTAACGACGACCGCGAGCTACAAGGACGCTTTGAGTGGGCAGATGAACTGAGGGATGAACTTCTGTATTGTTATGAAAGCAGTGAGCCCGCGCGGAGGGGATACATGGCGCGGATGCATGCTCTGTGGTGTGAGAGGCTACCAGAGCATAGCGCCTTCACGCCACAAAATCTGCGTGACTATGTATCCCACCTTCGTAGTAGGGGCTACGTGAGGGGTCCTCAACCGGTGAATGCGGCGGCTCTTCGGCCACCTCATTCACCGGTTGAGGACGTGGTTCTTCTCGTTCCGCCAACACCAGAGGGCCTCAGTACCAGACGGGGGCTACACCACATAAAAACCCTCGGGCCACAAGACCTGGCCAGAGTGGATGAAGAACTTCGTGCAGTACTACCAGAACGGGATGACATCTGGCACATAAATTGTGCCGTGTATGCTGCTGCTCAACGCTTTTCTCGGGTGGAGAGGCGAAACACTGCTTCCCCACAGGAGAGGGCGGAGCGGCGCATACAAAAGATGGAAGCCAAGATCCGGTCGGCGAGGCAACACGCATCCCGTATCCAATGTGTGATGGACTATATGGCGGCCAACAGGCCGTTCACGCCTAAAGTGCGTCGATTAGCCGCCAACTTAAGACGCGCCCATCACACACTCAATGAGGCAGTGCTGCGAACCACCAAACAGCACTGTCTCGACAGGATACGGATGCTAGTGACTTGCAAAAAGTCACTAGTGAGGCGGGCGAGAGGGCTTGCGGAAAATAAACTGTTCCGCGAAAAGCCCTCGCGCCTTTTCCAACCGCCTCCGCGTGTTGTAGAAAATCCGCCGACTGCAGATCAGGTGGAGAACTTCTGGAAAACGCTGTACGAGGAGAGGCTTCCACTCAACCGAGATTCTCCTGCCCTTGCACACTTTGAAGCCTTTTGTCAAAGGCTTCAGCAACCACAGGGAGTGTGCGAACCAATAACCCCAGAAGAGGTTCGTAGGCCTCTTGAGGGCTCTAGGAACTTTGCTGCTCCAGGTCCCGATGGGATAAATAACTTTTGGTGGAAAAAGTTATCGAGCACCCACCACCCATTGCCAGAATTTTTAATTCCTGGTTGAATGGGGAGCAGCAAATCCCTTCTTGGGTTGTTGAGGGGCGGACAGTGCTGATCCCCAAGAACGGAGATTTGTCCAACCCAAAGAACTACAAACCGATAACCTGTCTAAACGCATGCTACAAGGTGTTTACACGCATTTTGTACATGCGGGTGCTCCACGCAGTTGAACCGGTTTACGAACGGATATATGAGCAACGAGGGTCGAAGAGAGGTGTCGCTGGCTGCAAGGAGAACCTGCTGATCGACAGATGTGTCACGCAGGACTCCATGCAGTATAAGCGGAACCTCTCTATGGCCTGGATCGACTACCGCAAGGCATTTGACATGACATCACATGAGCTCATTGTTCATTTGCTCCGATGTCTTGTGGTACCAGGCCCCGTAGTGAGATGTATTGAAGAACTGATGCCGCTCTGGAGGACTCGCTTTACCATTATATCGGGTAACGATAAAGTCCAAACAGAGTCGGTAACATTCAGAAGAGGAGTATTTCAGGAAGATTCCCTCAGCCCCCTTCTCTTTTGCATCTCACTACTGCCATTATCCGTCTCGCTCCGGAAAACCCGTGGCTACAACTGCGGTACCCCCGGCGACAGGAGGCATAAGGTCACCCATCTATTTTATATGGATGACCTTAAACTTTATGCCTCTGGAGAGAGGGATCTCCAGCAGTCCCTTAGGGTGGTACAGGAGTACACGCAGGCTGTCGGTATGCAGTTCGGGTTAGACAAATGCGCACTGATCCATCTCAAGAGAGGGCGATGCGGTGACTACGGAGAGGACGCGCAGCTCGTGGATGGAAGCATCTTACACCATCTAGATGCCGGAGAGTCGTACATTTACTTGGGTGTCGAGCAACGCTCCAGCCAAGAAGTGAGTGTAGTGAAAAACGCTCTTCGCGGCAAGTATCAGCACCTACTCCAACAGATCTGGTCTTCAGAACTGTCGGGGAAGAACAAGGTGTCTGCTACAAATATGCTTGCCGTTCCGATCCTTCTCTACTCTTTCGGAGTAGTGAAGTGGACTAGAGAAGAGCTGCGTCAACTTGATGTAGTAACCCGCAAGAAGATGCATCTCAATAGGAGCTTGCATCCTAAATCGTCCGTTCCACGGTTATATCTCCCACGACATCGGGGAGGCCGTGGACTCTTGAGCTTGGAGAGTCTCCATAGCAGGATGGTTCTGGATGGAGCATGTAAGGTCATCAGGAGTTCGGATCCTCTCCTCTGCATGGTCCGAGACCATGAAAATGCAGAGGTAGGAGCTTTTCCCATTAAGGCAGCACGGAGAGCAGCCGATGAACTTGGTCTCATCTTCGACGTCGAGCGGGTAAACCCCGACTCTGCCACCGAGTTGGAACCCGCTCGACTAAAAGCCCACATTAGAGCTGCAGAACACAACATCCTTCTGCAGCTTCATAAGGATAAGCCATTGCACGGAGACTTCTATAAAAATATAGAAGACCTCGGCTTATCCGAAAGGCTGACCTTCGCCTTCTTAAGGTCAGCGGGGCTGAAGTCTGAGACCGAGGGATTCATAATGGCTTGCCAAGATGGTGTATTTAACACCCTCGTCTATCGACGTCGTGTCATGGGTATGGAGGTCCCTGATATCAGCTGCAGGGCCTGCCGCAGAGCGCCGGAGACTGTAATGCACTTATTGTCGGCTTGCCCGACATACGCAGTCTCGGCCTATATTCATAGACACGACGCAGCATTACGAGTGCTTTACTATCATCTAAGGCACTCGTATGGGATAGACGAAACACCAGTGCTGCCTTACGCTCCGGGGGATATTGAGTCCGTTGTGGGGAATGAGAAGTGCCTAATTTATTGGAACTACTCGTTTCCCACCGTCAGGCAAATACAAGCCAACAAGCCTGACATAGTACTCCTCGACCACCAACTCAAGACAATGTATGTCGTGGAATTCTCAGCTCCCGCTGAGAGCAACATTGTCTTGAAAGAGGAGGAAAACGGACAAAATATCGAGATTTGCTCTTCGAATTCCGCAGGCTTTATCCAGGCCATTCTGTTAAAATAGTGGTACTGATTATAGGAGCCCTCGGTGGAATGAGGCGGACGCTGCTTTCAGAACTAAAGATCATACCGGCATGCCGAGATTCGGCAAAGATCTTAGCCGGCAGAATGCAGAAGGCTGTCATCCTCGGTTCATTGCGTCTACTCAGAGCACACGATTCTCGGACCCGGTAGTCACTCACTCCACGGGCGTGGGGAGTGGCTATTGGTATTACCAGCTCCCCTCTGTGAGGGTCGGAGCCACAGAGTAGGGTGACTGGTTTTTTGTAAAAAAAATAATAATAATAATAATAATAATAATAATAGGTTTTTATTGGCATCTAGAAAGCACTATACAAAAATAAAAGGGACAACAAGTACTACTGCGCCAAAAGGCAGAGTTTGGAACTAAGTTCCATTCTTCCACTCAACCCTAAAGATACAAAATTTAGTAAACAAAGAGTAAGAACATGTTAATAATTACATAATTACAGTACAATGTGTACCGAGTGCATAAATATATGACTACATATAATAGACACGTAAAATAATATTGCAAGATATCACTTAACACAACTAGTTCACCAACTTATACTAGTACACAAAAAATAATGATATTTAATATTCACAAAACACATATTTACATAAAAAAATACTATGAATCTAAAATCACAATAAATCGAGACCGTACAATATAGCAGAGTTACAAAAAAGTTATCAGACCTTCGAGCAGCGAGTATTTTAATTTTTTCTTACAATTGAATAAAGACAAATCCTTTAAAACAGATGGAATTTTGTTATAATATTTTGCAACATAGTAGGAAAAGGAGCACTGAAAGAGTGAGGTTTTATGTGCTGGTATTGTCAGTATATGTTTATGTCTAACATTAACATTATGTGCATCTGCCCTAAACCTGATTTTACTTAGCAAATACCGCGGATCACCATTTTTAATAATTTTATGGATTAGAGAGCAAATATGCAAATCTCTTCTTTGTTTTACTGATAACCACTTTAATTCGTGAAATTTTGCCGAAATATGATCATATTTTCTTAAGCCATATATAAATCGTATACAGGTGTTCTGTATCCGCTGCAGGCGAGTATGCTCATAGTGATTTAGAAGAGGCCCATACACCACATCTGCATAATTCAGATGTGACATAACCAATGACTCACTCAATATTATTCTATTTTTAATAGACAACAAATGTCTACTGCTATATATTAATTTTAGTTTACTGAATGCATTTTTAACAATATGTGTAACATGCTCCGAGAATTTCAACTTAGAATCTATAAAGAGGCCAAGATTTTTAGAAATGTTGCAAAGTTGCAAGTCCTGATCATTTATATTAATATGAATACTATCAGTATACAAACCGCATGATGCTCTGCGTCCAAATAGCATTACTTTGGATTTGGTGGGAT
This sequence comes from Leptura quadrifasciata, assembly GCA_963675555.1. NCBI lineage: Eukaryota > Metazoa > Arthropoda > Insecta > Coleoptera > Cerambycidae > Leptura > Leptura quadrifasciata. Next base: position 95,400,892 of record OY776673.1, read on the forward strand.
TAATAGTTAGGCAGTATTTTTCCGACATAGATTCTAGTGCCCGTAAATCCTGATTCACTCGTACACATGCTTCATGACAGTCATTTTTTCCAAACGAATAATAAATTTGGGTATCATCTGCATAGAAGTGACTGGAACGATACTGTAAACTATCTTGGAAAGTCGATGTGTACAAAGTAAACAGTAGAGGACCTAATATGGAGCCCTGAGGAACTCCGGAGAACGTGTTTAATGGATTTGAAATGTTGTTACCTAATTTGACCATCTGTTGCCTATTTAACAAATAATTTTTAATGAGTAGAATTGCGTTTCTATCAAATCCCAAGTAATGAAGCACCGATAATAGAGTCTCATGATTAATCCTATCGAAGGCCTTGGAGTAATCATGCAAGACCAAAATAGTTAAATTATCTTTATCGCACTCCAATAAAATATCATCAATAACCTTCAGCAAAGCTGTTGTGCAACTGTGATTTACTCTAAATCCTGATTGGTTTTGAGGCAATAGATCATACGCTTTTAAGTGATTTTTTATTTGAATATTTAGTATTTTTTCTAGGATTTTAGATATCACAGGTAAAATACTAATTGGCCTGAGGTCTCCAAGGTTACTAGGTTTACTTATTTTTGGAAAAGGCAGTATATATGCTATTTTCCATTTAGAAGGGAAGACACTAGTTTCAATGCAATAATTTATCAAATGAGTTATGAATGGTAAAACGGTTGGACAACAATATAAAAGCATGGTTAAAGAGATGTAGTCAGACCTGCATGCTTTAGATGTTATCGAAAGGAGCGTTTTATAAACTTCCTCATCAGTAACCATCGAAAAATGAAAATTTATTACATTGGGCTTTACATTATTTCTAAGAAATGAAACAGTGGGTTCATCAGCGTTGTCTGTAACTTGACTAGAGGAAACGAAATATTTATTTACATCGTCGACACTTCCTAAAGACGAAGGTATATCTCTAGAAATTTGGCGACTATAAATATTTAAATCACGAAAAGATTTCCAACAATTTTTTTTATTCTGTTGCAAAGAATAATTTAAATAGGCCTTTTTTTTCATTAATAATAGCAGTTTTAACATAATTGCGCAGATTTTGTAATAATCCCAATGAGCAGGGTTTTTAGACTTTTTAAATCTTAGCAGTGCTCTGCCTCTCAGTTTACACATAAACTTCACATTATCGGTGAGCCAAGGGGCTTTCTTCTTAGTTATTTTAGCAGTTTTAAGAGGAGCATGAATATCAAATAAACGTAAAATCAGAGACGAAAAATAGTCAACTTTATCATTGATATCATGCATCTCATAAATTTGCAGAAAAGGAGCATTATGTAGGTCTGTAAGGAAATTCGGATAGTTGAAGTTTTTAAAATCTCGATATGTTCGCAAAAAGGGTTCCCTAGGTAAATTTAAATTGCCAATTTCACAGGAAATTAGACAGTGGTAAGCTATGAACGGCGCATCGGAAACTGTAGTATTTAAAACATTAAGGTCGGCCGAGCAGATTATTAAATCTAATAATGTACAGCCAGTGGGGCAATATCGTGTCGGTTTATTTATTACCTGTTGTAAGTCATAACTCTCCAAAATATTATAAAATCTTTCTACTTCAGGCCTGTCAACAGAAAGGAGATCAGTATTTAAATCGCCTGTCAGAATAATATGATCACTCTGAGGTACAACAACATTTAAGATATCTTCAAACTCTATAATAAAATTAGTGTAATGAAACCTCGGCGGCTTATACATCACACCAACGGTGTATTTTGCTTTGTTAGTAACTACGGTTATCCATAAATGCTCCAGTTCATTAGTCTGACAATCTAAAATAGTACAGTTGTAGCAGTTTCTTATGTATAACGCCACACCCCCGCCCCTACCAGCACGATTATTATAGAACATGGTATATCCTGGCAACTCATAGTTTTGTATAGCTAATTCATTAGAGAGCCACGTTTCAGAGAGTGCAATTATATCGTAATGGCTGTTCAAGAATTCATCTTTAAACGTTGCAAAATTGGCTACCAAAGATCTAATGTTAAGATGAGCAATGAGCAATGTCAAAACTCATGATATCTATATCTACAAGGTACTATCGGTAGTATGTATGTATAAACAGAACCTTGAGAAATAAATTTAAAAAATATTCGCTAAAAAAGATGAATTAAAATAGTTACACGATAAGACAAATAATTACAAGGCGTACAAGCATTAACATAGAAATAAAGTATGCAGCATAATGAAAAATGTAATTTAAACAGATCAAACAGTCTTAATAACTAAATAAAAAATGTAATGTGATAATTCAAAAGCCAGAGAGTAACCGCCAGAGAGTAACCATCAAATAATAACATATATGGAAGATAGCCTACTTTTTCAGTTTCTGTCGAGTGACTATTACGACTGGACAATGGCGAATCTCGCGACGCTGACCCGGTCCTCTGTCCAGAGGTGTTGCGCACAGCAGAGCGATCCAACTTTACATGCGGTGATGATTTATGGTCAGCTATTCCTAGTTCGACCACGTCGATTAAGGAATTGTTAACAGAAGTTTCAATAGGCGAATGACTAATGCGGGTAGGTGTAGATGGCGCGCTGGAAGGCCCGGCATTTATCTTCACTTTCTGTTGAGATTCTTTGGCATTAGTTCTTGGGTCACAAGATTTCATATTAACCAACTGTGCAGGCGTATAGAATTCATCATTAATCATCAGCTTATTACCCTTAATTCGAGCAAAGATGTTTTTAGCCCTAGCTTCCTTCAAATGCTCTTTCAAAATTTTCAAGTCTTTGCGATCTTCAATACACAAATCTTGTGCTATGTAGGTATTGGTTCCTTTAAGCTTATGTAATTTTTTTAGGATAGAAAACTTTTTTAAGAAAGAGGTGAATTCTACTTTCACAGGAGTTCCTCTTTCACTTTTAATTGTGTACAGATTGTTAAGATCGGACTATATCAACACCCAGAGCATCCTTAAAGAAAGTAATTATTAGGTTTAACAAGTTGTTTTCGCCCTTGACTTCTAATCCGAATATAATAATATTGTTTTTTCTGAGTCGTCTTTCAACAGAAAGAAAATTTATCTCCAAATTGCACTTTTTTTCGAGTTCAGAAATTTTTTTATTTTGCTCCTCTAATTTCAGTAAAATGTTATCATTGACCTTATTCAGTTCATCTATTATATCATTTCTAGTAGACTTCGATAGACTTCGATAACACCAAAACCATAGCACCATCATTTTTCCAGAAACCGCGAATCATCCGCGAAGCAATTGAGATTGAAAAACGTCCCAATTGTCTAAACAAAAGGGATGACGGTCTTCGTCTTCCAGTCGCTTGGAAATCATTGATCTCCAGGCTAGCCCCACAATATTCATCCACACCTCATAATCCTGATAGCAGCCGTTCTGCTCTGATGCCTCCATCAACAGGCCCTCAACCCCCCACCACTCTTCCACCCACAGACAGCTTTCGTATAAATAACACTTCGTCCGATAATGCCAGCGAGTTCGCTCTAAGAAGTAGGCAGGTTGAGGCCTTAGAGACGGATCGTGGTGAGATCTGGGGAGTAGGCAGATTGAGACCCCGGAATCGAACCAGTTCCACGAACTCCTAGCGTTATTTTCTTTGACAATTTTTACTTGACCCACTTTTTCTCTTGAAAATGGCTCCAAAACGGGAGCCGAAACGTCGAGACATTAACAATCTCAGACGCGGTTCAACCCAAGAACCTAGTATTTTTCATATATATATATATATATATATATTTTTTTTTTCTCCACCAACCGAGATCCGAGATATATATATATATATATATATATATATGTATGCTGTTATTATAAATGATTTGCAGGAAACAACTACTCAGCGGGCAAATACCCCGACCTGCATTGAATTATACCTTACAAATCATTTGGTAGCCAATGTCATTTGTCAATTCCCCGACCAGACATAGACCGGTTTCGAACTTATTAGTTCTCATCAGTATGCCATAGGTCGTGGAATAGACAAATGACAGTGGCCAACCTGCTAGTCTTATACAGACTAATGTAAATGGTGTAGTGGTGAGAGGTAAGTGAATCCTCTCATGTGGTCTAATGCTACTATACATCAGACATCATAGATGTCTCCATGATGTATAGCGACTTGCCATTTTGCAAGTACCGAGAGCGGTGACCTTCAGCCCTTGGTGGACTTAACCTATATACTGTTATTATAAATGATTTGCAGGAAACAACTACTCAGCGGGCAAATACCCCGACCTGCATTGAATTATATGTATATATATATATATGTATATGTATATATATATATATATATATATATATATATATATATATATATATATATATATATATATATATGTATATGTATATATATATATATATTGATTAATGTATACCAGTGTTACCCAACTTCTCATATACTTATTACGTATTAATTATATTTGTATTTTTCTCCTTTATAAAACTTTAAATATTTTAAATATATACACATATATATATATATACAAATAAAAATTTTTTTTTTTTTATTAGCCGTTACTCGAGTCCGAGTATAAAAATGTTAGTCGATTAATTGTGCACAATAAAAAACAAGTAAAAGGTGTAGTCTATTGTAATTCCCATTCATCTACTGTGCACACGACTATGGCTATAGAGGCCAATTCGGGAGAGTACATGTCGACCGCAGTCAGGACAAACATAGACCTGGTTAGGTCTTGGATTCGGCCTTCTTGCAGCAACATTTCCTTGATAGCTGGCCACAACCCCTCGCCATTCGGTTCTGTCCGTTGCAAGTTGTTCCCATTGCTCGTCTGCAATACCGCAGGATTTTAGATTTTCATGGAGAGCGTCTTTGAACCTCTTTCGTTGACCGCCACGCCTTCTTCTACCGCTTAGCAATTCACCATAAAGTGTACATTTAGGAAGGCGGTTATCATGCATACGATGAACGTGACCTGCCCATCTTAGGCGTGCTCTTGAAATAAGCACCTCAATTGGAAGACTGTTTGCTCTCCTGAGTACTTCCACGTTTGATATGTGATGGAACCAACGGATTTTCATCATACTTCTGAGGTGTCTTTGCTGAAAACGTTCTAATTCTTTCACATGACGACGGTAAGTGACCCAGCTTTCACATCCATATAGCAGTGTTGGAATGACAACTGCTCTGTAGACAGCCATTTTCGTTGACAAAGCAAGGTCGTGGTTGTCAAATACTCTCTCTCTAAGTCCCCAGAGTGCTCTAGATGCAGCGTTAATTCTATTGCGAATCTCGCTGTCCATGTTTGCTTTGTCATTAACAACGTTGCCTAAGTAATTGAACTGATCCACCACTTCAAGAGAATTTCCGTTAAGTGTAATGTCTATTTGGTTCACTTGATGAGGAGTTGACATAATCTTAGTCTTTCCAATGTTGATTTTAAGTCCCAAGGAATCATAGCTCTGGGCATACACATCTAAAAGTTCTTGAAGCTCTTCCGGCGTAGAGGCTAAAAGTGCACAGTCATCCGCATACTGGAGATCACAAATGAATCGTGTGCGTGTCTTCGTGAAAGCTCTAAAGCGCCCTATGTTAAAGAGACCGCCATCAAAACGGTATCTGAGACCTATTCCTCTGACTGTCAGTTTGTTGTCAACAATAATTGTTAGAGCAGTGGTAAACAAATTAAAGAGTAAGGGTGCTAGGACACATCCCTGCCTAACTCCAGTGAGGGTTTGGAAAGGTTCGGTTGCCTCATTATTATACATAACCTGGGCGTTGTTATTTGTATGTAGACTGCGACATACTTCCACAAATTTTTTAGGGATACCTAAGCGGAACATAATTTTCCAGAGCACTTCCCTGTCCACCGAGTCAAACGCCTTGGTTAAATCAATGAAGGCCATGTGAATTTCTCCTTGATGTTCGAGTGCTTTTTCTTGAAGCTGTTTAAGTGTGAAGATTAAATCCGATGTGCCTCGGTTTGGTCTAAAGCCACACTGTGTTTCAGGAAGTAGCTTTTCCATAACAGGTGTTAGCCTATTTGCCATCGCTTTAGTGAGTATCTTCCCTCCAACAGCCAGGAGAGCTATACCCCTGTAATTTCCACAGTCCGCAGCGCTCCCTTTGTTTTTGAAGAGGTTGATTAAAAGTGTATCACGAAACTCCTGCGGAGCTTGACCACTTTCCCATACGATATCAAACAGTTTTTTGAGGTAGGGTATGAGCTCTGACGACACAGCTTTAAAGATCTCAGCTGGGAGTGAGTCGGCGCCGGGAGATTTGTTATTTTTTAGCTGCCCAATGGCGGTTAAGATCTCTTCCGTTGTTAGTGGTTTATCTAGGTCTTCGAACGTGTCATACTGAGGGATAAGATTTATAATATCGTGATCGGCTTGACTTTGCTGGTTAAGAATGTTAGAGTAGTGTTCTTTCCATCGGGCTCTTATTTCCTGGTCTTCCTTGAGGAGATTTCCATTTAAATCTTTAATAGGGCACATATTTTTCCGACTGGGGCCGTACACTGCTTTTACTCCTTGAAAGAAATTCCTGTAGTCGTGTGAATCGGCGTACCTTTGAATTTCTCTGGCCTTGCTTGCCCACCACTCGTTCTTTATTCTTCTGATTTCGCGTTGCGTTTCATACTTAGATTGCGTAAAAGCTTCTGCTTTTGATAAGTCGTTGGGGTGGTTGATAGCGTTTTGGAAGGCAATAGGTTTGCGGTCAAGAAGTTCTTGTATAAGAGCTTCATTATCATTGAACCAGCCCTCCTGTTTTTTACTTGCTGCAGTGCCAAGAATTTCCTCACTCGCACTTTTTAGACTGTCTTTAATTTGTGTCCAGGTAGCAGCGACATCTACAGAATTGGTTTCTTCTAGTGCACTCAAATTCTCTTGAACTTTTTGCTTTAGCTGTTCGACGGTTTGTTGGTCACGCAATTTACTAATACAGAGACGGAGTCTACGTTTTACTTGAGTTCTTCGGTGTTTGGGTCTCATAACAATTTTCATTTTAGAGACAACAGCACGATGATCGGTCCAACATTCGCTATCAATGCGCGCCTTTGTAATTTGGACGTCCTTGAGATGCTTCCTACGTACGATAACATAGTCCAGTAGATGCCAGTGACCTGATCTGGGGTGACGCCAGGTGCCTTTAAATTTATCCTTTTGTCGGAAAATGGTGTTTGTTATAACTAGATCATGTTCGGCGCATTTAGTTAGGAGTAGTTGACCGTTAGCGTTCATGTTGCCCAAACCGTTCTTGCCTATAATGCCTGGCCAGGTGTCTGCATCTTTTCCTACTCTAGCGTTAAAATCGCCAAGAATAACGAGTCGTTCCATTTTAGGTATTCTACAGAGGGTTTCTTCCAGCTGTTGATAGAAGCTTTCCTTGGTTTCGTGACTGGCATCCAGAGTGGGAGCATAGGCGCTTATTAGATTTACCGCGTTGCCATCTGATAGCTCATAGCGTAGCACCATTAGACGCTCGGATAGGCCTTGTGGTATTTGTGTTAAGTTGGATACAAGTTGATTCCGAACGGCAAATCCTACTCCATGTTGTCTTCTTGAATTGGTGGGAAGACCTTTCCAATAGAAGGTGTAGTACTTTTCTGTGAGAGAGCCTTCCTCCAAAAATCGAGTTTCGCTGAGAGCTGCAACGTCAACACTGAGTCGGTGAAGTTCTCTATCTATTAGAGCAGTTCTTCTTTCAGGCCGATCGGTGCGAGTGCTGTCGTTCAAAGTACGAACATTCCAAGCGCCGTAGATGAAAGAATTAGTTTTGTTGGATTTAACTTGCCGGTGTTTTTTCGACATTCGATGAGGTGTCCCTGTGGGCACCCTCCCCCGGAGATCCGATCGGGAGGGTATTTTACCTCCGGATGATTTTGTCCCACTTGAACGCTCCATCATTTTTTTAAAGCCTTAATCGACTGAAAACGAAGCTGCATTTGAAGTTTTAGCTGGAGCAGGTATGCAACTGGCCAGCTCGGTTGCGGAAGGCGAGTGGTGTGGTCCCATGGCACAGAAGGAGACTGCGATGATGGGGTAACCAAACGATTCCAAAAGCAACCTTTGTGTGCGGTGGGTTATTTTTACCGCACTCTTCGTGAGAAGGTGGATGTGCTCACGGCAAAAGGTAAGGGTTATTCCGCCCTTACTCGGTCGTTAGAGCCTCGTTAGTGAAAACAGGGTGCACCAAGTTCAAATTGAACTCGCGAAGGTGAGGTTAACAATTGAGTAGGAGAGGCTATAACTTGCGCTTCACTACCCCATTACACCGGTTACTAAAAATAAAAATTCATTAAATGAGCTAGAAATTCGAATTCGATTATTACAATACTGCTATTTTCTTTATAATCACTTAAATATAAATTTTTTTCATCCAATAAAAAATATATTTATAAATTCTTAAACAACTGGAGTTTTATACTTATAATACTTTTTTCATCAAAATGTTTTTCAAATGTTAATTAATAATAAATTGTCACCGATTCAATGTCACTAATTTTATTATCCAAATTTTCACTGAAATAAAAATATACTTATTAACATTTATTACGCTATTAAACTATTAACATATAAAAGTAAGACGCAAAATATTAATAAATAATACGTAAAATATTAATTTATTTTATAAACAATTATCAATTACCTTAACTAATTACTTTATTTATGTGATTTATTTCATTTGACAATGATTAATTCCAGTCTGGAATTAGAATGCAATGATACAATCCATTCAAGCCCGGTGGCCGTTGGTCTGCCCAAATGTTACTCTCCACTTACAGGACCGTGGAGGCGGGAGTCCCGCAAGGTTCGGTGCTGTCACCGCACCTGTTCGCTATCTACACCTCAGACCTCCCCAGGACCGACCACACAGCCCTGGCCCTGTATGCAGACGACACAGCAATAATTGCCAGATCCTGGAAAGCCAGGAAGGCAACCAGAAAACTCCAGGAAATGGCCACACTCCTGGAAGAATGGTGCACGAAGTGGAAAGTCGCCGACAAAAGCCAAGCCATACTCTTCAGACGAGTGCGGAAAGAAATTCCCTCAGGACACGTCTCCATGAACGGCGAGGACATCCAATGGCACGACACCGTCAAATACCTTGGCGTGGTCATGGACAAAAGCCTAACGTGGAGACAGAACACGGACGCTATTACAGCCAAGGCGCGGCGCACAAGAGCCCTCATCTACCCGATGATGGGAAACGGTAGCCGTCTCAACCTGAGGAATAAGCTCACGCTTATCAAAACCCTCATCAGGCCGCAGCTGACGTACGCCTCGGTAGCGTGGGGTTACCAGGCAAAGTCCTACATGAAGAAAATCCAGGCAGTGGAAAACATCGCCCTCAGGACGGCGGTCGACGCACCATGGTACGTGAGAAACGCAGACATCGTCAGAGACCTGGAGTACACCACGGTCACTGAAGTCATCCGGGAACGAGCGAAGAAGCTGTACGCCCAAGCAGAGGAGCACGGGAACCCGCTAATCAGACAGGCCACTGATTACGACCCTGCCGACGCCCCGAGGCACAAACGGCCGAGGGTACAGCTTCTGGACAACGGGTGAGTATAACTTATATTTCCCGCTAACCGATCTGTTTCAGATACCCCAGGGCGGACCACCACTACCAGAGACATGACGTTTTTCTACCCAAACCCAACCTCCTTGCGGGCGTCGGACAACATACCATCCAACGCCCGTTGTCCTACCTGCTCCGTGGAGTCCGAAAGTGCTAAAAAAGCACTTAGGGTCTCCACACTCCCGAGCTACACAGCTCATATCCTTACCTTTCCGATGATCCGGGGTAGGACACACCTTTACTGTGTCCTACGTACCGGCAGTCAATCCCAGCCAAAACTTCCTAAAACCCAACTAGACCGATGACTACCCACGGGGGTGACAAGCTGGCGAAGAAAGAAAATATCAAGACAAGAAGAGCGCCAGAAGAGACCTCTGCCAGCGAGGTTGAAGAGCCAGGACCAGGGGAGGTCCGCAGAAAATACCACGACACATCTCGCATTTGTGAGCTGGGTCTGGTAGAAGTAAGCGGGCCCACCTATCACGAAGGCCGGTCCAGGTCTACAGAGATAATCTAGGAGCAAAGAGTAGTAGTCCTACTCGGCCCTAGTTATCGAGACCGTCATCAAGCCAATGGATATTGGCGGCGTGCTCCAAAGTACTATTACTATTGAAGCGTACACTAATGCAGAGAAACCGCACGTGTTTTAGAAAAGTCAAGCGTCGGTATAAGCGCGCTCTACCGGCTCTTGAATGTAAACTTATACGACTTGGATTTCGTCAATTTTGCTTCACTTCAAGTATCATATACTTGAAACCTGGATATAACACGATGAAATATTTGAAAGTGAAAATTTAGACTTTCATCTTTCTTTTCATATGTTAAAATATTAGTACCTACATTTTTTCCAAGAAAGATTTTCATACTCACATTAAAAATGAAATAAAAATATTTCTGAAAATAAAATGATGTTTACTTATTAAGTATATCCTACTTTCACGTTACAATTTTTTTCCTACAAGTCTTTTTTAACAGTTTTAGACAAGTGAAAATTTCCTAATACTAAAAAATGGAAAAAATACTAATGATTTAAAAGTAATTTTTTTTCACCATGGATAATTTACAGCATAAAAATTAATCTTAGATTGAAGTTTATAAGGTATAAATAAACAAACTATGTCTACAAGGATTGGAAAAAAAATCATGAAGCTTAACTTTCACGTGAAATTTATAAGAAATAAAAATTAAAAGTAAGTATACCATTGGAAAGTTGAATTCTTCCTCTTTAAAATGCTACTTTTTTTTCGTTTTTAATGGCTACAAATTGTCTTTATTATGTAGCGGCGGTCGAGAAATGCTTGCCTGTGCAACCCGCTTGAAATATTGAGCTAACTGTACATTCATGCTAAGGGAAAAAATTATTTAAAAAAAAATTATATACTAGTTTTTTTGTAAAATTTCCCGCTCTTTCACATGGTGCTATCCGTTTTTTTTTTCTTCATTATTTTTCGAGATATTAGCAAAAAACTTAATTTTGCCGTTTCACAGGGTTTTTTATAAGGGTATAAGGGTAAATTTTGGTAAACTTTTTTGAGTCACTTTCTACTAGCAGAAAACTAGCCTTTCATGAAACAATTAGCGAGGTAACAATTAATCCTGAGCTATGAATTCAACTGAGTTCTAGCCTCAATATATAGATTAAATTTTTCAAAAGTGCTCAGTGCTCGTGAATTTTAAGCATTTTTTTCATAGTGCTTAATAATCACGAGCACTTTATTATTAACAGTGCTTATAGTGCTCGAAAAATTAAGCACAATTTTTCAGCACTTAGTGCTCGCGAGCACTTTTTGTCAGAGTTCGGAGTAATAGTTAACCAATGTAAGTCGAACTGCCAGTATATCGAAGAGCGCTTCTTAAAATAAGGCACACTAATCATAAATAATAATAATAATTACCGATACTATTTATTCAGGAGATAAAAGTAAGAAAGTAAGAACAAGCATGATAACTCAAGACATTAGCCATATCAAGGCGAAACTTATTCACCTGGCTGAAGACAGAAACGGAAATGGAAATGAGAAATGAATATTTACAGTGGACCAGTTAATTAGTGTACATGCATGCAATGAAAGTTGCAGTAAGGGCAGTAATTTTTAACGTAAATTAAAAGGGGGTGTGCGGGATATTATGCGCCATATTAGGGCGAGATGGCATAATTGAAATTTAGTGAATATGCGATTTTAAGTTGCTGAGACACCCCAAGAAGTTCTAATAATAATGTAGCGTAGTCAAACTTTTGTCAGATAGTTCTTAACACACTCATATTTAACAGGACGATAGGAAACCTATATTTGTACTTGGTGCATTTTGGATTTGGCAAAAATCAGGTTCTAAGAGGGTAAACTACCCCACAGACACTAATTAAAATAGGCCTAACTTTCGTCAAATAGTTTTTAACACATTCATATTTAACAGGACGATAGGGAACATATATTTGTATTTGGTGTATTTTGGATTTGGCAAAAATCAGGGTCTAAGAGGGTGAACCACCCCACAGAAGCTAATTAAAATAGCCGTAACTTTTGTCAAATAGTTTTTAACACATTCATATTTAACAGGACGATAGGAAACATACATTTGTACTTGGTGTATTTTGGATTTGGCGAAAATCAGGGTCTAAGAGGGTAAACCACCCCAGAGAAACTAATTAAAATTAGCATAACTTTTATCAAATAGTTTTTAACACATTCATATTTAACAGGACGATAGGAAACATATATTTGTATTTGGTGTATTTTGGATTTGGCAAGAATCAGGGTCTAAGAGGGTAAACCACCCCAGAGAAACTAATTAAAATTAGCGTAACTTTTCTCAAATAGTTTTTAACACATTCATATTTAACAGGATGATAGGAAACATATTTGTTGTATTTTGGATTTGGCAAAAATCAGAGTTCTAAGAGGGTAAATCACCCCCACAGAAGCTAATTAAAATAGGCGTAACTTTTGTCAAATAGTTTTTAACACATTCATATTTAACAGGGCGATAGGAAACATATATTTGTATTTGGTGTATTTTGGATAGGAGATAAACCATCCTTCGGAGGGGATGTAAAGCCGTCGGTCCCTTGTCTATTAAATGTTAGGCAATTAAAAGATCCCTACTCTTCTTAAGGGAAGAGGTTCGGCAAAATTCCTGGTGGGGGGTAGTTCGTCTATAGACGTCGGTGATAGGCCTCAGTAGCGGAAATAGACCGACGTTAAATAAATGTTAAAAAATATATATATTTTACGCATTAATTGAACTGGGCATTTATTTAATGTACCGCTCTCGTAAGTTTTGTACTGCTGCTGAAGGATTAAATAACCGACCAAATTATTTTATATTACTGGCTACTTTTTACTGCCACAATTAATTAATTAGTACAAAAAAAAATTGTACTGCCCGTTTAAATTTTAAACTGCCCGATGTAGCCGCTGAATGTTTGAAAAACCGCTCAAATAATTACTTTCCAAATATAAAAACAAAATCGTATTTGGAAAACGACGAATTAAAAAATAGTAAACATTTGAATTAGTGCCTGTGGGGTGGTTTACCCTCTCAGACCCTGATTTTTACCAAATCCAAAATACACCAAGCACAAATGTATGTTTTATATCGTCCTGTTAAATATGAATGTGTTAAAAATTATTTGACAAAAGTTACGCCTATTTTAATTGGCTTCTGTGGGGTGATTTACCCTCTTAGACCCTGATTTTTGCCAAATCCAAAATACACCAAATACAAATATATGTTTCCTATCGTCCTGTTAAATATGAATGTGTTAAAAACTATTTGATAAAAGTTACGTTGATTTTAATTAAACATAATATTTTTAGTCGCAAACTCCTCTATAAATCCTTATTTTACTATAAGGAAAGTAACCAGACTGCAACCAAAGTCACAAATCTGGCGCGTTAAGTGTAATAATTGCATATTACCATCAAAACGCTAATGCTTCGATTGCAACAAACACAGGCCGAAAGACTGATCCTACTTAAAGGAGCTCTCGTGCCAGTCGTCCACATCACTTGCAGACTGCACTTTCGAGCTGTTGGCTCTCGTCAGTGCAAGGTAGGTATGCAAGGGAGCTCCTTTAAGTAGGATCAGTCTTTCGGCTGGTGTTTGTTGCAATCGAAGCATTAGCGTTTTGATGGTAATATGCAATTATTACACTTAACGCGCCAGATTTGTAACTTTGGTTGCAGTCTGGTTACTTTCCTTATAGTAAAATAAGGATTTATAGAGGAGTTTGCGACTAAAAATATTATGTTTAATATTCCACCCTCTAAAAGCACATTTGAACTATGCTAAGCCAAGTCAGGCTATTTATTTTTCGATTGCAACAGACACTGGACCGCTAGATGGCGCCTGCTGGCTGTTTTACATGTCGCTATTGTAAAAATACCGGGATGTACTATAGTCAAAGGATTCTCATGTCGGTCGTTGCATACCTACCTTGCACTGACGAGAGCCAACAGCTCGAAACTGCAGTCTGCAAGTGGTGTGTGACGACTGGCAAAGGAGCTCCTTTAAGTAGGATCAGTCTTTCGGCTGGTGTTTGTTGCAATCGAAGCATTAGCGTTTTGATGGTAATATGCAATTATTACACTTAACGCGCCAGATTTGTAACTTTGGTTGCAGTCTGGTTACTTTCCTTATAGTAAAATAAGGATTTATAGAGGAGTTTGCGACTAAAAATATTATGTTTAATATTCCACCCTCTAAAAGCACATTTGAACTGATTTTAATTAGTTTCTCTGGGGTGGTTTACCCTCTTAGACCCTGATTTTTGCCAAATCCAAAATACATCAAATACAAATATATGTTTCATATCGTCCTGTTAAATATGAATGTGTTGAAAACTATTCGACAAAAGTTACGCCTATTTTAATTAGCTTCTGTGGGGTGATTTACCCTCTTAGACCCTGATTTTTGCCAAATCCAAAATACACCAAATACAAATATATGTTTCCTATCGCCCTGTTAAAAATGAATGTGTTAAAAACTATTTGACAAAAGTTACGCCTATTTTAATTAGCTTCTGTGGGGTGGTTTACCCTCTTAGACCCTGATTTTTGCCAAATCCAAAATACATCAAGTAGAAATATATGTTTCCTATCGTCCTGTTAAATATGAATGTGTTAAAAACTATTTGATAAAAGTTACGCTAATTTTAATTAGATTCTGTGAGGTGGTTTACCCTCTCAGACCCTAATTTTTGCCAAATCCAAAATACACCAAGTACAAATGTATGTTTCTGTCCTGTTAAATATGATTGTGTTAAAAACTATTTGACAAAAGTTACGCCTATTTTAATTAGTGTCTGTGGGGTGGTTTACCCTCTTAGACCCTGATTTTTGCCAAATCCAAAATACGCCAAGTACAAATATATGTTTCCTATCGTCCTGTTAAATATGAGTGTGTTAAGAACTATCTGACAAAAGTTTGACTACGCTACATTATTATTAGTACCTACTTCTTGGGGTGTCTCAGCAACTTAAAATCGCATATTCGCTAAATTTCAATTGTGCCATCTCGCTCTAATATTGCGCACAATATCCCGCACACCCCCTTTTAATTTACGTTAAAAATTACTGCCCTTACTGCAACTTTCATTGCATGTACACTAATTAACTGGTCCACTGTAAATATTCATTTCTCATTTCCATTTCCGTTTCTCTCTTCAGCCAGGTTTATCGTCATTAACATTTATTTAATCAGAATGGGTTATAGTGAGGCTGAAAAGGTCGAAATATTTTCCGTTTATGTGAAAAATAATAAAAATAAGTGTGCCACAAGAAGAGAATACATGACATTGTATTCGAATCGAGCGATTCCTAGTATAAACACGTTCTTGAATGTTTATCGTCATATAAATAGGACCCGTAGTTTTTCAAGAAAACGACGTAACGTTACAGCAAACGAGGAAGAAGATCTTGATATATTGTTATATTTTAAAGGTAAAAAAATACTTTATTATAAAAATAGATCGATACCTTATTTTAATTTAGAAAATTCGTTTAATAGTTTAAATGCTTGTCGTGAAATGGAAAAAAGTTATTCCAACATTCAAAGAACTTTGAAAAATCATCAATATAGGCCTTACAAAATATTACCCGTCCAGAAACTGAATGAAGACCAAAAACGTATAAGTTTTGTCAGATCATGCTCCATGAATTAGATAAAATCCTGATTTTTTTAATGAAATTATGTGGACAGATGAGTCAAGTTTTTCCACGGAAGGAGTTTTTAATAGAAAAAACAGACGTTCCTGGGAGAATAAAAACCAAAGACAGAGAAAGGTCAAGGAAATATAAAAGTGGGGTAGAAAATCAATCCACATTTGGTGCGGAATTTTTCAAAACGAAGTAGTTGGGCCTATATTTTATGATTTTTCTTTGACACAACAAACACATTCTCGAAATAATTTTACCAGAGGTAGATCGTCTAATTCAAGAATTCCCTATGGATGTATTGTCTAGAATGATTTGGCATCAGGATGGAGCGACTCCACATAGTGTTTTAGAAGTTAAAGAACATTAAATAATCAATTTCCCATTCGGATAGGCAATGCTGGGACCATTCGATGGCCACGAAATAACTCTGATTTGACGCCATTATATAGCTTTTTATGGGGGTTTTCAAAAGACAAAGTCAATTTTAATCATAACCACAGTCTTCAGGCCATTAAAGCAAAAATTCAATAAGAAATTAACAACTTAAACAGAAACCATAATAACGCTATTTGCAATATTTTCCTAAGCTTAAGAAGGCACTATGAGCTTTGCATTGAAAATATTGGTGGCCACTTTGAACAATTTCTTTAATTGATTATTTATGTAGTATTATTTTATTATAAATAGTTTTCTCTTGCTTTGTTAAATCTGTTTTTTAATGAATTAAATATGAAGTAAATTCTAATATCATATTAATTATTTACACGTGATTATAGTTAGGTCATATATAATTTACATGTTGAAAATAGCACTTTTCATACGTGAAAGCGTTTTCACATTATGTTAGTATGCGTTAAAGATTTATCACACGCTATGTGAAATCAATAATTTTCAAGCGTAATTAGTAGTGCGTAGTTAGTAGCTCTTTTCAAAGCAGTCGTTGAAAAAAATTTTTATTTTACTAGCCAATAAGCAACTATTTACGATCGTTGCCATGGAGTTAATAATGATGCGACGGTTTGAAATATCAAAATTGAATAAACAATAAAATAACTATTTTTCTGGCCTACCTTGTTTGTTTCACTTGTGTTTTGACACGCATGGCTCACTCTTCTTGCAATAAAGCAGCTCAGTTGCATTTTGAATGTCAAATATGTCAAGAAGTATTTAAGGTAGACCTAGGCAATATTATATATTTGAAATCAGGGGAAAAGGGGCTCCTCGAAAATGCAATAATATATAGGGTGTTCCATTTAAAAGTTAGTTATTTCGTATTACATGACCTATACGAGCTATTGTTTTTTTTATCACGTTTCAATAAAATATAGATTCCTACAACTGTTATACGAAACTTTTTTCTATTTTCAATAATAACAGAAATAAAGGGGGGCCGGGTCAATATATAGTGAATAACCCTGTATACTACTAGCTTGCAATAACTCAACAAAAACCAAATTTCTGCTATTAACTTCACTTTTTACGCTGTTTATTTATATTTCAAACTTAAACACCCAAAATAATATATCATTTGGATGTGTATTTTTTAAATTCTAGATTTTCGAATCCCTACTGTGATTCTAACAAAAACATTTTTGTTATTTTTGTAAAGGGATTTTACAACTAGAAATTGTTTTGGTTTATAAAAAGCACGTTAAAAGACGATCATTTAAAAAAAATTACACTATAATTACAAACGGAGATACTGATAAGTACTGAAATAATCAAATAATCAGATTTAAATTTAACGTCTCTGCTTATTGCAAAGATTCTAAGCGTGATATCGTGAAATGTCAAAGCAGTTTGTCGAATCGTCAAAAATGACCCTTTTCGTAAAGTCGTGCCGCCTTTAGATTTCGCCTTCTCAGGTACAATCCACATGGCACATAAGGAGATTTCCTTCCTATCTTCAACGTGGTACAATGTTGTCCTTCAGCAGCCACCACTTTTACTCAATTAATGTTTAGAAATTGCTCGTTTGGAAATCCTTTGGAGAAATCTGTATGTAGTGTGACTGTAGTGATTTTTTCAAAATGCATCTGCAGATGATATTATTTCAACAGAAAAAATCACTACATCTAAATGGTTGGGAGATAGTCAGTGATAATATAGAAGTGAAATGCACTGATATTTTTTATACCATTCAATTTTTAAAAAATGGCACTTAGTTTTGTATCTGGTTCACCCTGTTTATTCGAAAATAATTTCCAGTTTACTTTTTTATATAGTTTATCTGTACTTTTTTTTAATTTCTAAATTCTAGCTATCGTAGAACTCGAGCTATCGAAGTCTGACGCACTATTGCCCACCTGGCTGAAGAGAGAAACGGAAATGGAAATGAGAAATGAATATTTACAGTGGACCAGTTAATTAGTGTACATGCAATGAAAGTTGCAGTAAGGGCAGTAATTTTTAACGTAAATTATAAGGGGGTGTGCGGGATATAGTGTTCGCAATATTAGGGCGAGATGGCATAATTGAATTTAGCGAATATGCGATTTTAAGTTGCTGAGACACCCCAAGAAGTTCTAATAATAATGTCGCGTAGTCAAACTTTTGTCAGATAGTTCTTAACACACTCATATTTAACAGGACGATAGGAAACATATATTTGTACTTGGCGTATTTTGGATTTGGCAAAAATCAGGGTCTAAGAGGGTAAACCACCCCACAGACACTAATTAAAATAGGCGTTTTCCTGTCTTTAATATTAAATTAATTATGTAAACTAATGGTAGAATCAATGCGGAAGCAGTTGCTTTTATAGCTTCAGCCATAATGCCATCATAACCCGGAGCTTTATTATTTCTCAATTGAAGTATTACATCTTTTATTTCTTGTTCATTAGTATCAGAAAAATATATTGAATTAATTAGTCGCCTATTATTTATAGATGCTATATTATTATTGTTACTTTTGATTTGATTAGCTAAGTTTTCCCCACATTTACATAATAATTGTTCAGGGTTCTGCCATTAGCTTAGGATCGTTTATTAAAGAGCCATTTGTCAGTTTGATTTCTTTTATTTCTGATTTTTTATTTTGTTCCATACTAACTTGCTTAATTGTGTCCCATATACTTGTTTAGGATTATTTTTTATTTTCCAAGATTTTGTTTTTATAGTAGTTAGTTTTGGCTATTTTAATGAGCGGGTTTAGTTGATTCCTCTAGATCTTAAATTCATTTAGAAAATTTATATTTTTTTGTCACGTTCCCACTTTTTGTACAGAGAATTTCGTTTTTTAATTGAACTTATTAGCCCGTACGTGACTCAGATTTTCCTTTTTTTTTGTTTGATTTCACAACTGTTCTACTTTCATCTAATTTAATTTGTATTGTGTCTATAAAACTTGCCATAGCTGTATCCGCGTTAGAATCGCTATAAATATTTTCAAAGTTAACACTGGATATTTTTTCATTAAATAAATTATAACTTATTATGGATTTTGTTTTCGTATTAGCTTCTCCTGATTTAGTAATACCTAGAATATCACAAGCGATTTATTTGAGACAGCAAATTCAGTTTTAGAACATCATTTAAAAAGACGTGGTTATGGTTAATTCACCAACAGTATCCTCATTTGATACTTTAAAACAATTATTATCGCTGCGAGCTCTAATTAACCGCAAAACTTGTTTGCCAAACATTACCCTTCTATAATCATAAAAAAATCCCAGTAAATGCCATAAGGGCATCCTTAAAGAGAATGTTGTTTTTACGGGATCGACTATCACTATAGAATCTTCTTCTTCTTCAGAATCGGAATAATTTTCCAGCTCCAGCCTCCAATACTAAGAGAATAATCATCTTTTTCATAGCACGACAAGCCTTTTATAGAGCTCACCGTACCAGGACCTCATACTTTATCCACTTCCTTCCCGTTTAATTCATGACTTATAGAATCGAATAAATAAATAGGCCCCAGCATTATTGGTAAATTTAATTGTGCCTGTACCAGCGGCATTTTTCTTTAAAGTTCCCTCTATAGATATGGCCGCTTCGCCCATTAACAGTAACACATCTTGCTAGCAAATGGCAATTTCTATTTCATCGTTATTTCCAAATGATTTCACAAAAGGGTAATACGTTCGACTCTCCTCCCTGACGACGGACTCATCGTATCTTGGGTCTTGAAACGATTGTAATTCTTCTAACATCGCAGCCCAAAGAATTTAAATACAAAATATTGTTTGGAGTTAAGGTGGACGTCCTCTATGAACACCGATTATATGATGAATGATGTTGGTTAAAGGAATTGTTGTTTATATATTTTTTTGGTTTGAATATCAACCTCATTGTAATTTTCTTAGTTCCAGCCTTACAATAATTTCCTCCCCTCGAAAATTCACCAGCTCCGAGTTCTGATCGAGTATTTTCAAGGTGATATTGTGTATCTCTTGTTTGTTGTTCATCGGTAGGAAAATTAGATTATTCGGCTCTATATCTATAGCGTATCCTGGATCTACTTTCAATCCAAATTCAAAAATCGTATGTCAGGGTTTATTGTTATAGAACGCTCCCGTCGTAATATTACAGTCCACCTGGATGGTTATAACTTTTACTATTTTCACTGGTAAATCTGATTGATATAATATTAGGTTCTAACACTTGGCTACTATAACCTAATAAAGTGGCCAAACTGTCTTTATGTGTAAAATTAATTCCGTGTTTACTCTTAATTTCACACTTGAGCGTATTGTTATTAGGCTTCAGTGAAAAATAATCCTCGTGTTCGCTTTGCCCTTACACCACTGGGTATTAATTTCTTTTGCAGATAAGATTCGATATCGCTGATTTCGTATGATCCGGTTGGTATATTTATGACTTTTTCCTTGGATTTATCGCCAAGTTCCCAGTAATAAAATTTATTATTTACACCACCCTCGATGTTCGGTATACTGTTATAGATGTGGAGACCGATCAGTGCCAGTGAATAATTATATCGAGTATCGAGATTTGTGGTATTATAAAGGTCTACAGAGAGAGAATAGAATTTCGACCACTCAATGTCAATATTTGAGACATATTGAATATAAGTCATACATGTTTATTGTCAACGATACGAAGCTATCGAAGTATAAGACGTTATTATTAGTTTTCTTGTATGCTACCCAATGAGTCCCTGGATCTTTCTGCGTGTCTAAGTTAATAATAGCACACTCGTATTTTCTCGGTGAGGACG
The DNA here is from genome assembly GCA_963675555.1 of Leptura quadrifasciata. Lineage (NCBI taxonomy): Eukaryota > Metazoa > Arthropoda > Insecta > Coleoptera > Cerambycidae > Leptura > Leptura quadrifasciata. The sequence goes on from OY776673.1 coordinate 95,421,818, forward strand.
ATGGTAAGGCGCATAAGGACAGCCGCCGACCCAACCTATGATCCTTTCTGAAATTCATATGCTCTTGATCACGTGACCGCAGAAACTAATATTCTCACGTCTTCACCTGTCTTCGGCAGCCTCCGGCTATTGTCGATACTTCTTACAGCCTCTAGTCATTGCCACCCACCTGTCTTCACCACCTACCTGTCTTCTTACAGCCTCTGGTCATTGCAGTTACTTCTTCACCGTCCACCTGTCTCTTCAGCAGTCTCTGGTTACTTCTTCACCACCTCGTGGTCGCTCTCGATGGCCACATGCCATCCAGTTCATGACGTCATTGTAACCCGCCTTGTTCCTCTACTCAGTGAGCCAAAACTCTCATAGTTCATCTACTAAACTAATACTTTTATTACACATTCTAACTCAGAAAAAAAAATAGTTTTGAAATCCAAAAGAAAAACTATAGTCTTTCATTTGAAAGTCGAAAGTTGATATCACTTCCGGTTAGACGGGAAACAGAAGAAAAATGAAAACAAAGTGCATTAGATGCAAAAAATGTCTCTAAGTATGCCTGCAAAATTTCAAAACTCTATCTTTAATAATAAGGGAGGAAAAGGTGTTGTACCAACTAAAAAAATCACCCGGTGTTTTATTAACATTATGTATTTTTTTAGTCTATATGTAGGCAACCTCTGTACAAAAGTTTCATCAAAATTGGAGATGTTCAGGTAGTTTTTTTAAAAAAGTGCGTTGATTTGATATGGAACGACCCAAATTGAAATCAAGTAAAAGATGTTTTCTATAAAAGAATATATTTCATGAGTGTTATTTTTATTCAAAAAATTACCTCTACTAATAGTCTTTTTTCCCCATAAACATCTAATCCAGGTACTAGGTTAATTGTAACCAATTGCTCTTGCTTTCCTTTTTTTTCAATAAAAATTCCTTCAATTCTATGTGGTTCAATAACTACTGTTTTACCACCTTTAACGTCTTCGCCTCCACCTCCTCGGCTACCACTCCCTCGGCCATCGCCTCTTCTTCCTCGACGTTCTTCACCCCTACTGCCACCTCCTCGCTCAGCACTAGGGCGGCGACCGAAGCCGCCACCTCCTCTCTCAGCACTAGGGCGGCGACTGCCGCCGCTACCTCCTCGGTCAGCACTAGTGCGGCGACCGCCGCCGAAACCTCCTCGCTCAGCACTAGGGCGGCGACCACCGCTGAAACCTCCTCGCTCAGCACTAGGGCGGCGACTGCCGCCGCCAGCTCCTCGATCAGCACTAGTGCTTCGACCGCCGCCGAAACCTCCTCGCTCAGCACTACGGCGGCGACCGCCGCTGTCACCTCTTCTCTCAGCACTAGGGCGGCGACTGCTGCCGCCACCTCCTCGGTCAGCACTAGTGCTTCGACTGCCGCCGAAACCTCCTCGCTCAGCACTATGGCGGCGACCGCCGCCGCCACCACCACGTCCACCTCTTCGTCCTCCTCTAAAACTAACGCGTTTTCGACCACCTCTTCCTCGACTTCTACTGCGTCCACGGCCCGGTAAAAATCCTGAAAGTTATTTAAATTATGAACTAAATATATTGCAAGTTCTAAAATGAAATAATTTACAGATAAACTTGTTTCAAATTTATTTTTCATTGGGGGTAGTTGCGGAAGGGTAGAGTGAAAGATAACACCACCATCGTGATTCCCGCCCTCGAAAACCCGTGAGTGATTTCGGTGTTGCGAGCAGGGTAGTTTCAACCCCCGGGGGTTGCTTAGGTCAACTGTGAGTAATGGTAAGAACCAAGATAGGAAACCCATCGTTTTATTTGCCCTACTTAAAAGATCTTTATCTTTTATTTTTGTCCAATATAATCGCCGTACTTATCCTATTTTGCTTTCTTCAATAAAATTATGCAATAATTTTCGATATTAATTTTAATGAAGCGAAAGCAAAATAGGATAGGTGCAGCAATTGTATTGGGCAGAAATAAAGGATAAATAAGTATCTCTTAAGTAGGACAAATACAAAAAAATTAGTTTCCTGTCTTGGTTCTTATGATATCGTAGGTTGTTTAGAGATTTATTTTTAAATAAGAAAAATCTAGTTAGTGTGTTTAGCTACTGATTATGCCCAAACAGATATGAGACATAAAGTTGCGTACCAGAGATCTTTCGATATCACGGCACACTAAGCATCAATATCTGCCAAGGTTCATATCATGGCCACCTAGACTTAATAAAATAAAATGGCTATTACCTGTCTTTCTAAAAACAAATACCATGTTGCGATACATGGTTGAAAAGAGACTTTAAAGACGAATCAGATAGGAAAAAATATACAGGGTACCATATAAAATAACAGATTTTGGGTCACTTCTGCTTAAACCGGAAGTTGAAGAAAATAAAGAAACAAGTTATTGCCTTATACCTCAAGAGAAAAACAACAATGCAGCTACGGACACGTGTTTCGGAGTCATTGCTCCTCATCAGCGTAGCATAGCTTAGAGAATATATCTTATAAATCGAGCAAAACCAACAAAGGTCGGAAAGTACAGTGCACAGTGTATGATGGGGGTTTATGAGGTTAAATAATTAAATAAAGAAACAAGTTATTGCCTTATACCGCAAGAGAAACAACAATGCAGCTACGGACACGTGTGTGGCACATGAAGTATGAAAGTACAAATCGAGTACTGTGCACTGTATTTTCCGACCTTATATTCTCTAAGCTACACTACGCTGATGAGGAGCAATAACTCCAAAACACGTGTCCGTAGCTGCATTGTTGTTTTTCTCTTGAGGTATATGGCAATAACTTTCTTTATTTAATTATTTAGCCTCATAAACCCCCATCATGTTGAAGAAAATGTTTGATAAGCTCAAAATAAGGACAATTATGTATTAGCCTTTACTCGAGTCCGAGTATAAAAAAAAAATGTTATAGTCGATAGATTGTGTGTAATAAAAAACAAGTAAAAGGTGTAGTCTATTGTAATTCCCATTCATCTACGGTGCACACGACTATGGCTATAGAGGCCAATTCGGGAGAGCACATGTCGACCGCAGTCAGGACAAACATAGACCTGGTTAGGTCTTGGATTCGGCCTTCTTGCAGCAACATTTCCTTGATAGCTGGCCACAACCCCTCGCCATTCGGCTCTGTCCGCTGCAAGTTGTTACCATTGCTCGTCTGGAATACCGCAGGATTTTAGATTTTCATGGAGAACGTCTTTGAACCTCTTTCGTTGACCGCCACGCCTTCTTCTACCGCTTAGCAATTCACCATAAAGTGTACATTTAGGAAGGCGGTTATCATGCATACGATGAACGTGACCTGCCCATCTTAGGCGTGCTCTTGAAATAAGCACCTCAATTGGAAGGCTGTTTGCTCTCCTGAGTACTTCCACGTTTGATATGTGATGGAACCAACGGATTTTCATCATACTTCTGAGGTGTCTTTGCTGAAAACGTTCTAATTCTTTCACATGACGACGGTAAGTAACCCAGCTTTCACATCCATATAGCAGTGTTGGAATGACAACTGCTCTGTAGACAGCCATTTTCGTTGACAAAGCAAGGTCGTGGTTGTCAAATACTCTATCTCTAAGTCCCCAGAGTGCTCTAGATGCAGCGTTAATTCTATTGCGAATCTCGCTGTCCATGTTTGCTTTGTCATTAACAACGTTGCCTAAGTAATTGAACTGATCCACCACTTTAAGAGAATTTCCGTTAAGTGTAATGTCTATTTGGTTCACATGATGAGGAGTTGACATAATCTTAGTCTTTCCAATGTTGATTTTAAGTCCCAAGGAAAATATATAGGTATAGTTCAAGTAGGAAGAAACTGAGCTATAAAAAACGTAACAAAAACTTTACGACCTCGTTAAAATACCGGTACTCTTTTTTGTGCTGTTCGCAAATTGACTCGCTTACCTTTATAGGTTTTTAATGTGCGTCAGGAATGTTTCATGTCAGGCTTGGCGCCATGGCCCGCGGCGATATAATTATGTCGTAAAGTTTTTGTTGCGTTTTTTATTTACTGGGATCTATTTATTTCAACTAGCGCCATGGCTTGCGGCGATAATAATTATGTCGTAAAGTTTTTGTTGGGTTTTCTGTCTCAGGAATTTATTACTTGAACTATACACCCGACTATACTCATATTGAAATAGTTGAGTTCAGTGAAAGAATTACCGTCAAACAAGTATTTGAAACACCCCGGGTTATACGAAACAACTAGCAACTCTTTTAAATTTTCCTCTTAAAATTTGTTCAGTTGACATTTCTTAGATATTTGATAATTGCAAGCTGTGTGGAAATTGTTTATCTTTCAATGGGATGCATTGAGTTTCAATGGAAAGAAACTGTAAGTACCTAATGTAATAAAATACTTTAAAAATTACTGTTTTAAAGTTTTTTTATAAGTACAAAGTGTCTACTCCGAATCGTGTAAACGGTTCATGTTTTACATTTGCTCCCGTGGGACAAATATTTACTTATAAACTCAGTTACATTTTTAGCATAATGGTTTATTTCTGATTATTTCGTAGTCTATAAAAACAGAAAAAAAAACAGGGTAATGTGAAACGACAATGCCGCGAAAACACATTGTAGCGCATTTAGAAGAAATCTTTGGATAGATTGGAAAATGCTTTAGAAGTTGTTATTGTTGTTGAAGCGTCTTTTGACCAAGCAGCAGAACCGCATGGAGGGCCAAAATGTAAAATTTGGAGAAAATATCGTGGAATGATATCGAATAAATTAAGGAAACCCCCAGTTTTGGGCACTTTAGAGGAAAAGAAAATCGTAGAAGCACCTACAACTGCATCAAGCTTTGGTTATCCGTTTAATAGACAAAAACCTAAGGAATTCGTTCAGGGATATTCTTTTGGTTTAGAACATTTACTTATTTTCTTTGAATCAAAGAAAAATATTTCCTTTTATACGGTTGGGTTTAACATTATTATTTCTAAGTTTTAAAATATTTTTCAATTATTCATTTGGAAGCAAAACCTTTGTTTCTAATGTTCCCATGATGTTCTGGGTGTTTTATATTTTATATTGTATTAATAGTTCTCGGGCCCAGGCCTAAAATAAAAAATGATTACCTCACTGCTGAAACTTCGTGAACGTATTATTCTCAGCCAGTCGGACAACTTTTTCCTGTACGAAGTAATTCGGTAGCGGGGCGTTTTTTCATGGAAGCGCTTCACTTATGGATTTGGTAAAAAAAAATTTATTACCTCAGCATAGTTTTTCATTTTAATCACTTTTTTTTTATTTAAAAAAAGAAAAACATTGTGTCGGAAAAATGTATTGAGTCGTTACATACAACGTTGCAGGTCTTTAATAATTTAAATGTGTAAAAATAAATAAATAATAATTCAAACGCAATGATAATTTCAATGTATAGAAATAATAAGCAGTATTTGGTGTAATGCTCACATGAGGTTACCAACAAATTTACACCCAGAAGATTGTGGTTGGACGGAGATTGATAATGTATATGAGTATTATTGATACGATGGAGCACAATGTCCTACCTTTAAAGAAATATCAGAATCTGATGTAGGTAAAGTATAATTTAACTTATATTTTATCTCTCTTTCAAATATTCAAGATATGTCTTTCCTAATCGAATCCTTTTTTTTATTTCAAAATAAAGAGACAACAATTAGTAAATTTAAATTTTTAATCTTAAAAACATTCTCTTAACTAGCACGCCACACCGCAAGCGGTCGTGCCTAAAAATACAAAATTGTAAAATTTTACGAATAAAAATTAGTCTTTTTTATTCTTGGTAAACAAACATCATTTATTAGTACACATGCGTTTTAAAACATTGCTGCAATATACAAAAGCTACGATGACATTTTTGACTTGTATTGCAATTATTATTATTGATATTTTTTTTATAAAATACTGATTTTAGATTCCAACAACGAAGATGATTGGGAACCGAGCACCAAATCGGGAACTGAAGATGAAGCGGAAGTGGAAAGTGAATCGGAAAACGATGAAGATTGTACTACAAAAAAAAAACAAAATAAAAAAATTAATTAAACATATATCTTAGTCATCTGCACGTGTTTTTGTATAGAAATCAGTGTGATCTTAAAAATTTTACGACTTTTTGAGAGTCCGATAAAATTGAACAAAAATTTTGTTTAAACAATTAAAATATTCAAATTATTTTTGCAAAATTTTGTTCGGCATATTAAATATGCTTGTATACCAAATGTCAGCTCTCCAGCTGAATTAGAAGCGATTTTAGCATTTTAACGAAAATTAAATTTTATTATTGTCTGAAAGTTATTTGTGGCATTCTACGAATATTCTTTCCTATTATTTGGGTTTTCTACCACATGTATTATTATCCTCTTCAAAACAAATCACCGAATCTACAAAATAATAGAATTATTGGAAAAAAGCCTCTGCGCCCGTGACGTTTACGCCAAAGGAAAAGTCAGAGGTTATGGTTTGTAAATAATATAAATCGGAATAAACACAGAAATAATGTATTTTGCTGACGTTTCGGAAAGTAATCTCTTTCCGTTTTCAAAGCTTTTTTTTTTTGGAAGAACTCTTATTTTGCTGTGTATGTCAAATACACAGCTTTAAGATTATGTTATTATTTCCATAGATACTTACTACTTACACAGAACATAGAACTGATGATATTTTCTTTTAGATAATGTTGAGTTTGAGAACACACATGTTCAAAATTGTATAAACAAACCGGTTGTCTGGTGGAGATATGTTGACATCTTTGCAATCTGGTGTCGATTTACTAGATAGTTTTTTGGAAAATATAAATAGTAAGGAACCGTCTATTAAATTCACATTAGAAGTAGAAAGTAGGAATGAACTACCGTTTTTAGATGTTTTAATTAGAAGGGTAAATAATACAATTGAAACAAGCGTTTATAGAAAACCAACACATACTAATAGATATCTAAATTTTAACTCAAATCAGTCAATAAATGTTAAAATGGGTGTTGTAAAATGTTTATACGATAGGGCCAAAATAATTTCATCTAATAATGAAATATTAAATAACGAGAAAAAATTTATCAAAGAGGTTCTAGTACAAAATCAATATCCTGAAGCCCTTGTTGATAGAGTTTTCATAAATGCTGAAAATAGGGACAATCAGGTACGACAAAAACCTGAACGTCATTATACAGCAATAATTCCTATGTATACGGACTATCGGAAAAGCTACGCCATATAGGTGACAAATTTGATGTTAGGACGATATCTCAAACGGGGAACACTTTAAGATCTATTTTAACAAAAACAAAACCGATAAACAGGGAGCAGAATTCAAAAAACTGTATTTACATTATCCCGTGCGAATGTGATAAATGTTATGTGGGTGAGTCATCCAGACCTTTCAGTGTGAGGTTGGATGAGCACAAGAATTATATTAGAAAGAATGAAATTCAGAAATCGAAGATTTGTGAACGTGCTTGGGAAAACGGACATAGAATAAACTAGGATTATCTAAAAGAAAATATCATCAGTTCTATGTTCTGTGTAAGTAGTAAGTATCTATGGAAATAACATAAACAGAATCTTAAAGCTGTTTATTTGACATACACAGCAAAATAAGAGTTCTTCCAAAACAAAAACTTTGAAAACGGAAAGAGATTACTTTCCGAAACGTCAGCAAAATACATTATTTCTGTGTTTATTCCGATTTATATTATTTGCAAAACATAACCTCTGACTTTTCCTTTGGCGTAAACGTCACGGGCGCAGAGGCTTTTTTCCAATAATTCTATTATTTTGTAGATTCGGTGATTTGTTTTGAAGAGGATAATAATACATGTGGTAGAAAACCCAAATAATAGGAAAGAATATTAAATTTTATTGTTTTTAGTGCACTTATTTTACAGTAGAATCTCAAGTTTTTACTATGTTATATTGCCATACAGGGGCAACGTTTTTCCAATATTTCAAACTCCTGGCTAGTCGGGAAGTATGAGAAAAAAGCGATACAAAAGGCCAACGCAAAAATTACGTACTTGAACATACCACGAATGTGTAAAATAAAAGCGTTTGAAATACTTAAAAATTTCATTACAATTATTTATAATGGAGATAATAATTGTTATAATGTTAATAAATATAATAATGTCACAATATTTTTAATTATTTCAAATAAAATTACAGTAATAATTATAATACTTACGTGTTTAAAATTGCAATAACGTAAGGGTACCTACTCGTTTTTGAAAATTTACTTTTTTTGTCCGACTGTTAAACAGACCAAGTAATTTTGTCGGACAATTATATACATTTAGGGACATTTAGGGACTTTAAATATTTTAATTATGATGATTTTTATAATGATCTAATTAGTATACCGTGGTACGATTTATACTCTCTAAATGACGTAGATATTATTCTGGAAAGTTTTAACGAGTATTTAACGGCTTTATTTGATATTCATGCACCACTTCGCAAAGTTAGAATTAGTAAACCAAAAGCGCCCTGGTTAACAGACACAATAAAGCTAATGATCAAAACGCGAAATAAAGCACGTGCTAAGTTTAAAAGAACGAAAAATTTAAATGATTGGGAAAATTACAAAAACTTACGTAACATGGTCACCACTGCTATAGATAACGAAAAAAGGGGCTATTTGAACTATATTCAAGAACAACATAATACTAAAAAAACGTGGGATACCCTAGACTTGTTCAACATTATTTCAAAAAAACAAAAATCAAATATTCCAGATCATCTATGCGATAGTAATAAACTTAATGAATATTTTATTGAATCAGTTTCTAAAATGATCACTTCCCCTCCTCAAGCATGTGTTGATTTTTATAACTCAAATAAACATAATCCCGACATTACCTTTCAACTTACACATGTAAGCCAAGAAGACGTTGAAAATGCTATTAACAAAATTAAATCTAATGCAGTTGGTAATGATAAAATAAGCATAAAAATGTTAAAGTTATGTATTCCTTATCTGACACCTATTATTACATATATTGTTAATACAGCCATAGCTACCGGGAAATACCCACAAGTCTGGAAAAAATCACTGATTTTTCCAATTAACAAAATTAATAAACCCACGGACTACTCCGATTTAAGACCAATAAATATCCTGCCGGTTTTATCGAAAGTTCTAGAAAGGCCGATCTATAACCAAATATATGAATACATACAAATAAATTCAATGATACCTACCACCCAATCCGGCTTTCGTGAGAACCATAGCACAACTAGCGCTCTTCTAAAAATAACTGATGACATTATTGGAGGTTTGGATAAAGGAAAGGTTACTATACTTCTCTCGCTTGATTATAGCAAAGCATTTGATACTATGAACCATAAATTGTTATGTTTTAAACTTAAATATTACGGATTTGATGAAACTGCATCACATTTTATAAAATCATTCCTCAGTGATAGAAAACAGTGTGTGGTTATAAATGACAATGTATCAAATGATAAAACTGTTTTATATGGTGCACCTCAAGGGTCAATTTTGGCTCCGTTGTTGTTTATAATTTACACGTCTGATTTTTACCGCTATTTAGAACATTTTACACCACACTTCTATGCAGATGACACACAATTATATTGTACCTCTGACATTCAACATCTCGAAAATAGTGTCGACCTGTTCAACGAAGAAATCAATGCTTTAGTCCTTATTTCAAAAAATCACTGCCTTTCTATAAATCCTAGTAAATCATCAGTTATAGTATTCGGTGCAGACAAAGATCGTCAGAGGGCCATAAATGGCATATCTTTATTAGTAGATGGACACAAGCTAGAATATAAAGAAGAAATAAAATGTTTAGGTTTAAATATAGATGTCCATCTTCGGTTTGTCAGTCACGTAAATTCTTTGGTCAGAAAATCATATTGTTTATTAAAAAATCTTTACGCTAATAGACATTGTCTCAATAAAAAATCAAAAATCATGTTATGTGACTCAATTATACTTTCAATGTTTAATTACTGCGATGTCGTTTATGGCCCATGCTTAGATTTAAACACTTCCTCGCGAATACAACAAATTCAAAATTCGTGCATTAGATTTATTTTTGGTTTACGTCGCAGAGATCATGTGTCCAGATATGTGTCAGAAATTGGATGGTTAAAAATGCAACATCGTAGAACTCTCCATATTGCTTGCTTTACCCACAACCTAATAAAAATTAAACACCCAAAATACTTATTGCATAAACTTGTACCAAGATATAATATACATCAGAGAGAATTAAGACATACAGATGAACTCACTATTCCTCGACATTATACAGCCAGGTTTCAAAGATGTTTCTCTTATCAAGCGGTAATTAATTATAATTCTATTCCAAATAATTTTAAAAAAATGTCTAAGTTATCCTTCAAAAAAAATTTAAAGAAATTACTTCTTGCTGACCAGTGATCTTTCATACGTAAATTGAGATTGTTTTGTATGTATATTTATTTTGTTTATAATGAAAGTTAATTATTATATATGTCTTATGTTAAAATTAATAATATGTTACTGTTTCTAATATGTAAATTGTCTTGGTTAAGTGGAAGAACAGCTTGCTGAACTTCGCCAAGACATAAATATAAATAAAGACGATTTATTATTATTATTATTATTATTATTATTATTATTATATAATTGATCAAGAATCAAGTCATGTAATACGATTGTGCTTATGTCCGACATGAGGTAGTACCTATAGGAGAGTTGCATAAAACCCTTAACTTTAAGGTGTCAGACAACGAAATTGCCCAAAAATGTTTGTCGGATAATATTGCCATTTGATTTCAAATATTTTTAATACGCTATCCTGAAAAAATCAGCTGTGAAGTAATACATTTTTTTTATATAACTTCCCGTGTTGGGGGTGTTGAACGCGTCAAACGACCCAATGCATTTTTCCGACACAATGTTTCTCTTTTTTTAGATAAAAAAATTGCGATTAAAATGAAAAATTATGCTGAGGTAATATTTTTTTTTTCAGCAAATCCATAAGTTTGAAGCGCTTCCACGAAAAAACGCCCCGCCCCGCTACCGAAATTTTTCGAACAGGAAAAAGTTGTTCGACTGGCTGAGAATAATCCGTTCACGAAGTTTCAGCAGTGAGGTAATCATTTTTAATTTTAGGCCTGGGCCCGAGGGCTATAAGATGTTTAAGTTTAGATGTTTTTGACAATTCCTGTTGCTTTTTCACTTGCTTGGGGCACTGTAATAAGTGCTCCGTTTAAATTGAAACATTAAACATATTATACGAAAGTACCAGGTGTTCATTTAATCTTTCCTAGAATCTCCCATAAAATATGGGATATTGTTTCTTATAACCCACGTACCCCGGGTTATATGAAGCGACAAAAATGATAGAGAAAAAAATAGTAAATATGATAAGCAAAAATTAATTGTATTGGTAAAGATTCTACAGGGGTGTCCTTCATAAAACCCGAAGCAGTTTTTACAAATACGTTGTAAAGTAGACATATTAATTTGAAGAAATCTAAAAATATAGTTTCATAAATATCCATTCGACGGTACTAACAAAGAGTGGCGTGCCGTAAATTCGGCAACGTATAGTTATTACCACTGACCGGACTGACCAAAGTTTATGACGACATACTGTTTCCGCATGAAAAGAGATAGTTGGGATTTTTTATTTCTTATGACATGAGAATAATTTTCGCTAATGTAATGCCAGTCCATTAGAACGTAGGTAGAGGCACATTGAATGGTCTAAGTATTATACCCACATAGCAAGCACCGGTAGTTTCAGAGAAAAAAAAATTAAAAAAACACGTTTTTTTCTAAGCTACAAAAAGTGCAGATACGACCTTCTTGATTAGGACGACGGCATAGCAAGTAGATAAATATGCTACAATTTGATTATTTTGATTGCAGTTATGCTAAGTACCTGCCTAGGTATTTACTATTGTTGTATGTTGGTGTAATAAAAAACGGTAAACCGTTTGTAGAAATCGATCTTATTTCATAACTCAAGAATTTCACGTAATTTTCAAGTAATTTAGATGATATACTTTTGATTTTAAATGTATAATTCATATCCTCTTATAGGTACATACTGCAGTTAATCCTCGCAACATCAATATAACTATTGATACTTAATTTCCTACAGTGCTTCTTCAACTTCATATGAAATGAATGATATCTTCATGGCACGCATATAATAATTTATGTGTACTTGAGCCAATATACACATTTTGGATAAATAAATATTATAATAACCTATTTCGTGAATTTAAGAAAAAATCGTAAACGATTGCAATCAATAAAACTTAAATGCAATTCTTATAATCAATTTATCAACACATTTTGGATGAAACAAATTGATTACTCAAAAATTAAAATATAAATGAACAGTGAAAATAACTATGACTTCATGACGTCTATTCTTTCTTAATGCCTGCTTACTCTCCACTACACCCTCAAATATTGCACTTTTATAATATAATACTAATACCTGCTTATTCAATTTTCTGTTTAAAAATTCGTACGTACCTCGTCTCATATTTATACACTTCAAAGAATTAACTAGTAAAAAAATAAACAAGAATAGGTGTTTTTAATTTTTTCTTAAACCACTACTAACGCCGCCAGCACGTGCGAAACTTGAAACTTTTTGAATTATAACCTCATCAATTTCTAATGACCATTAAAAAAAAGTTAATTTCAAGCGATTTCCGGTAAATAGCAGTTTTTACCATGTTGCCAATGGCGTGTGAGCCCGAATTATCCTGATTTCCGATTAACCGATACTTACCACAGAAATCCATATTCTTATGAAAACAATATAGATACTGTAGGTATCGACCAAAATAAATTTGTGTTAGAAAGAAGTGAAGAGCGGGAGGGAACATTTTGTAATTTGATCGTTTATGTTAATAATTTGATCGTTTATGTTAATAATTCAAAATCCATAAAAGTAACGGAGTATTTTAGACACGTAAAGCACCGACAAGAACGTATAGGCGTATACCAAGGATAATAAATTATCCTTGGGCGTATACGTATAAAATGACAGCTACGCAAGCGCAATAGCGAATTGTTCTACGCTCAGACAAACAAACATCTTTGTTTACTGAGGTTCTACGTTTATACGTGTTCCTACGTACACCTAAAACGTATCGTATAGAGCCGAGTAATGGCGATGAGGCCGGCGCCGATTGCACCCGATTATCATTGCAACTGTCAAATATGTCACATTCGCATAGCCACCAATGATTTTTCTTACTTTTGTCTATTTACAGAACTATGCAATATAAATAAAACAAAGACACCAATGAAATGTATTGGGTTAAGCGGTTATGTTTATATATGGTTCATTAAAATTAAAATTTAGTTCAGTAGATACGTTACATTTCAAACAGTGCTTTATCTCAATTTAAGTCCATGTATCATTACACGGATTTACGTGTATTTCTGCGTTTACTCCAAAGAGTTACGTATACGGTGTTGCTTTAAGTGTGTACAAGTACCTCAGACTAAGAAAGAGATAAAGATAAATAAACATTCAGGGATTGTGTGACTCCTACTTAACATGTTTATTGTTTTTATTAGACCAACGATTTCATTGGTTCCCGTAGTTGTAAACAACGTCACATGACCCGCATGCCCTTGCAGCTGCTTTATTTTCATCTGCCGCCATATTTGTTATTACTGTACATTGCTATTTTGAGCCTATTATAAACTATTTTATATTGTCTGAAAGTTATTTGTGGCATTCTACGAATATTCTTTCCTATTATTTGGGTTTTCTACCACATGTACTATTATCCTCTTCAAAACAAATCACCGAATCTACAAAATAATAGAATTATTGGAAAAAAGGCCTCTGCGCCCGTGACGTTTACGCCAAAGGAAAAGTCAGAGGTTATGTTTTGCAAATAATATAAATCGGAATAAACACAAAAATAATATATTTTGCTGACGTTTCGGAAAGTAATCTCTTTCCGTTTTCAAAGCTATTTTTTGAAGAACTCTTATTTTGCTGTGTATGTCAAATACACAGCTTTAAGATTCTGTTTATGTTATTTCCATAGATACTTACTACTTACACAGAACATAGAACTGATGATATTTTTTTTAGATAATGTTGAGTTTGTTAAGTTCTTCTTTTAACATTGGTAGCCAGGTTGTACAAATATCTACAGAACAATTCGATACGCACTTATCTTCATTTAATAAGATTATTGCTGATTCTTTAATTTTTCTTTTTTTGGTATCTGTTTCTTTTGTTAAAATTTTTGCCGAGTCCCAGTTTATTCTATGTCCGTTTTCCCAAGCATGTTCACAAATCTTTGATTTCTGAATTTCATTCTTTCTAATGTAATTCTTGTGCTCATCCAACCTCACACTGAAAGGTCTGGATGACTCACCCACATAACATTTATCACATTCGCACGGGATATTGTAAATACAGTTTTTTGAATTCTGCTCCCTGTTTATCGGTTTTGTTTTTGTTAAAATAGATCTTAAAGTGTTCCCCGTTTGAAATATCGTCCTAACATCAAATTTGTCACCTATACGGCGTAGCTTTTCCGATAGTCCGTATACATAAGGAATTATTGCTGTATAATGACGTTCAGGTTTTTGTCGTACCTGATTGTCCCTATTTTCAACATTTATGAAAACTCTATCAACAAAGGCTTCAGGATATTGATTTTGTACTAGAACCTCTTTGATAAATTTTTTCTCGTTATTTAATATTTCATCATTAGATGAAATTATTTTGGCCCTATCGTATAAACATTTTACAACACCCCTTTTAACATTTATTGACTGATTTGAGTTAAAATTTAGATATCTATTAGTATGTGTTGGTTTTCTATAAACGCTTGTTTCAATTGTATTATTTATCCTTCTAATTAAAACATCTAAAAACGGTAGTTCATTCCTACTTTCTACTTCTAATGTGAATTTAATAGACGGTTCCTTACTATTTATATTTTCTAAAAAACTATCTAGTAAATCAACACCATGAGGCCAAATTGCAAAGATGTCGTCAACATATCTCCACCAGACAACCGGAATCGAAAAATAAATAGCTTGACTGGGTTTAGCATAGTTCAAATGCGCTTTTAGAGGGCGGTATATTAAAACATAATATTTTTAGTCGCAAACTCCTCTAAAAAATCCTTATTCTACTATAAGGAACGTAACCAGACTGCAACCAACAGCTACTCTCCGGGCTATGTGCCCCACCGAGCGCTGAATTACAAGTTACAAGCCTAGCGCGTTAAGTGTAATAATTGCATATTATTATCATCGACACGCTAATGCTTGGTAGGATCAGTATTTCGGCTGGTGTTTGTTGCAATCCAAACAGCTACACGCTAATGCGTGGCGATGATAATATGCAATTATTACACTTAACGTGCTTGTAACTTATAATTCAGCGCTTTGCGGGGCACATAGCCCGGAGAGTAGCTGTTGGTTGCAATCTGGTTACGTTCCTTATAGTAGAATAAGGATTTTTTAGAGGAGTTTGCGACTAAAAATATTATGTTTTAATACTCCGCCCTCTAAAAGCACATTTGAACTATTTTATGCTTCTTGTGCGGTTTGATCATCTGAAAAAATGATCAAAAGTTGTATTTAGTCCGTTGAAGTACCTACAAAAAGGAAGAATCTCGCTCATTTTAAGTTTGTTTTTACATTGGCGTAGATTAGGGTTATGATGCTTGTGCTTTGAGAATAGTTTTTCAGCTGAACCGTGTGTACCATTTTAATATAATATAATATGCTCATTCTGCAGGTTCCAAGAGATTTAGTTTAGTCCTCAGAAAAAAGTGGTTTCAAACCCGTCAGTTTTCAAGTTTTATGCTTGAGGATATTTATGTATCCCCAATAGGAAAAAGATATTTAAGAAAAGGGGCTTTCCCACGTATTTTTACTAGGAGACTTGTTTCCATTGTATTGTCATATCAAGGTAAGTCATGTAATTTGTTTTTTAATATTAATGTAACTAAGTTTTATTTACTTAATTATGGGTGATGTTACGTTCAAGAGGCATTGAAGATCCGTGGATTTCAATGTTGGTTTTATTAAACTACGTTATTCTACGCTAACGTATTACGTGTATGCTATTTCTTAATATGTTTTGTTTGATATGTTTATCAAAATAAATCTGTTATCTTTTTTTAGAGAAACAGGTACCACAGAGCAAGGAGAATGCTTATTAACTGGTCCGCCACTAAAAACTCCCCAAGTTCTGAAACTGAAACTGCTTCTGAATTGATAGAGCCATCCGATTTAGATATTTTGGCCAGGTACCTATGGTACCTATGATGAATGTAGAATTACAATTCTCTATAGCTATATAAATATAGTTGTGACTATTTTCTTAAATTGAATGTCATGTAAAAATGAAAGATTGAATTGTAAAATTTTGTGCCTATTATATATATAATTTTTTAGCAAATCAACAGATTCTGCAGAATAAAAAGACAATGATGACACTTCAGCAACAGAGACCGCATATGAAGTAATGAATTTGGATCAGTTACCACCTTGAAAGAACTAGGTATGTTAACATTTTCTATTAGCTAGTAGTTTGAAAATTTGTCTTTATACACTGTGTGCAATTTTGAATGGAAACACCCCTATAAAACCTGTGATTATTTAACCAATACAAATTTGGGATGTACCTATTTGAGAGGTTCTGAACCTAGTGGTACAACTACATTTGCAATAAAAAAATTGCTAATCAAATCTGTCTATTTTTGACATTGAAAAACAATCATAGTAGGCCTTAAAAAAGGTTATTGTCACAAAGTAAAGGTTTTGTTCGGCTATATTTTAAAAAAGTTCCGTTAATATTGGATAAATTTAAATTAATATATACTGTAAATATATTATTATTGTAGATAGGCTGGAAGACTTAGGTTGTTAGCCAATTGAAATTTCCAAAAAAACTTTATACTACTCTACTACTACTCGAATATTAAATACAATTTTTACAGAGTCAAAATGGGTCACACTGTATAATATCAAATTAACTTTTCATTACTATTTTCGTGCGTAGGTTACATTACTATGGCGATATTCGTTCTTCAGTTTTTGATACCCCAGGGAAGGCTAAGCGCAGTTGGAAAATTATAAAGCCGACAGTTTCAAAGCAGAAGAAAAAAATTATAAACCTTCGTTATTGAAGTACCTCCGTGGGACGAGCGTAGGTGCGTCTTTACTATGTACATACTTCGGTATGCGATGTAAAGCAACGACAGGCGCAGTTAGTACTTGGATGGGTGACCATTCCAACGGAAACCGCGTCCTCGCCTCACACATCTTCCAGCGGCTTGTATATCAGTGTATGCGCGGAAGCTATACAACCTTAGGCGAGGGTTGTATAGGAGATATACCATCCTTCGGAGGGGATGTAAAGCCGTCGGTCCCTTGTCTATTAAATGTTAGGCAAGTAAAAGATCCCTACTCTTCTTAAGGGAAGAGGTTCGGCAAAATTCCTGGTTGGGGGTAGCTCGTCTACATAGGCGTCGGTGTTAGGCCTCAGTAGCGGAAATAGGCCGACGTTAAATAAATGTATAAAAAAAAAAGTACCTCCGTCAAAATCATATGATTTCCGAAAATGCTGAAACAGCAATTCAGGTAAAGCTAATTTGACCAGTTTCAGTAAATTGTAATATCAGTCGACAGAACTTCAGTATTTGGGAATTCTTAAACACTTCTGTTATGTCTGTATTTTCAAATAAAAAAGTAATACAATCAGAAAACTACAATATTCAATGCAACTTATAACTATAACCTTGGAGTGTTTCAAATAATTGCTATTAATTCACTAATAATTCGTTAGTTAACAACTTTATTACTTTTTGGTTAACTGCTTTATTAACCATGTTATTAATGACCCTACGTTAGTATTTGAATTGAAATATGTGAATTCACATACCATTTTGCCTGTTTTTTTGTGACATTTGAAATCTACTATGATTTTCATATGATATAAAAATGATGCAAAAGGTGAATGAGATCATATAATATTTTAGTTCAAGAATAAGCGAAACTGTTTCCTGTATAATTCTGGTATAGTTACTTCTTAAGTGCTATTCATAGAAGAATAAACAAGCATTTATTTACTAATTCATCACACATTTTTTTACCAACTGTGCTTGCAGTAACATAAAAAAAAAATATTTTTTGTAGGCTTCACTTCCAAGAGATGCTAAAGAAATCATTAAACAAGTTTTGAAAGGTCCATTGAAACAGAAGTACAATGCATCTTTGAGATCTTCATCTGCATGAGTTATTCCCTACATTACCTCTCGTTGAATAATATACTATATTACACCATGGAGAACGTTCAACATCACCCCACTGCAGTGTGTTTCATCCAGACCTGTACAGTAGGAATCGATCTATAAGTGCCAGAATACAAAATAATGCTAAACACTAACTCATAATTAATAATCAGTCAACTGCCAATGTGAGGAAGATGCATAATCATAATCATTTGAAAACTATCATAGGTACTATATCTACTAGTATATCTTAAAATTATGGTTACATCTAATCGTTGCATTAGATGTATTGGCAGTATTTGTTCCCTTGATCTAGGCATGAATTAATGTCGAGATTAATATCTTATGAATCACTTAAAATTGTGTAGTTGTAGTGTTATTATGTTATAACTACTACAACTACGTATATTGAAAAGTATTCCTAAATGGTCTTGACCAAAATTATAGTTAATTATGTATTTGGATAACGGATCTTCATACTATACGTATACCTAAATTATTCATTTTCTTTTTTACTTAAAATGTAGCACAACTTATTCCAGAATCATTCTGCTTTTAGAATGAACATAAAATATATTTATTAAAATATTTCTATGTTTATTCAGTAGCACAAATTTTATTATAATTATAAAAATTTTTGACGTATTGAAAATAAAAGATATTAATAATTTTATTTTTAAATGTATAACCCTTTTGTCTATCTACGCCTCTGATCATAGTGGTTATCAAAACATTCCCCTTCCTCCCCACTCTTCCCCTTATCCATCATCTCAACATGATCAAGCCACTTTTCTTCAATGTATTTTAAATGGGATTACTTATCTATGTTTCTTTCTTAATCTGAGAGATGTGCATATATAAGCTGCTTTCGTTCGTGCTGAACATGGTAATCATGATTACAGAATATGCCAATAGAAAATAAGTTTTTTAAAATACCTATTTTTCATTGGCCCTTTTGGTAATCATGATTACCATGATCAGCACAAACGAAAGCAGCAATAGGCACACGAAGAGCCCCCTCCCGCTCAAAGAACAGCATAAGCTTATGACTGCGTGGCTAAGGGGAAGCTTAGTTGCTGACACACCCTGGTTTAAATAAAAGTTTGCCTGGGGTATAGGGGCACTGCCTCAGGTAATTTGCTTTTCCTCTGCGACTCGTGGGATTGTTATAACCTTCCAATACTTACTCAGTATCAAAAGAAAAGTATTTGTATTCGTGAGCAATCGAGGTATATTTTATATTTTCCCATTATCTTCATTTTACGAAATTTGAGGCGTCCCAGTACAAAGTTATAAAATGTAGGCTGACCGATTCAATTTGTTTTATAATGTTCAATAAAATAATCTTATTTATGCGTTTATTTCATTTCAGTTTCATAAGACTAAAAAAAAAAAAACAATACGATACGGTAGGTATCGATACTTTTAGTCAGGTTAATGAGTAGAATCGATAGTTTGCTTCGATACTACTAAAATGAGTAGGTATCGATACTTCTGCAGTATCGAAACATCAAAAGTACATGAAAACATGACAAGTGTATAATAAATAATAAGTTTAAATTTATAAAAGTAAAAATCATTTGCAACACAGTTGATAAAGATGATGGTTACATATTTAAAAATTCATTTATAGCATAAAAACAATTTTCAATGAGATAATGCTTAATGCTACTTTTAAATTGCACTATAGAGCAACATTTTTTTATATCATCTGGCAGTTTATTATAAAATAAAGCACCCTGATAGTAAGGATTCGTTTTGTATAACTCAAGTCTATGAATGTCATATTGTAGATTATTGTTCCCTCTCGTATCATAATCATGATTACTACTGCGTTGGGTAAAATTTTCAAAATTCAGTTTTACAAAATTTAGTATGATATATATATATTGTTATGTGCTGCCCTCTAACGAGGAAAGATGTGATTAAGTCCCTGTTCAAGGTGAAAGGAAACCTGTTATTCTGTTACTCCCTGACTAGTAGGGTGGCGCCATCTATGAGCCAATTGACGAACAGTCATCTATCACATAGTAGAAAACTCTGTAGGATTCCAGAATATTATGGAATACTGTTCTGGTACATTTCTATGAGGTGTACATAAAGAGGTGAATCCAGCAGATGGGGGAACAGTTCAGTTTAGTGAAGTATAGAGAACAGTTCAAGTATACAGTACAGTTCTAGTATACAGATAGAGAGTTTTTAGGTTAGACAAGAGTTGACAAGTTTAAGAAGAAAAGTAAATAGTGTTTTAAAAGTAGTGAATTTATAATAGATTAAGTTATTATTAGTTAGTAGATTTTTAAGTATTTACTAGTGTAATTTTAGTGATAAATAAATCAGTGGTTTGTGAAAATTCTTGTTGCAAGTTATTTGAATCCACAAAGTGTTTACTGAAGACTGTAAACACGTAATAATATACCCAACTAGATAGGGTAAGTATTTTCGGTGATTTGAATTTTTACCTGCAACTGTCTGTCATATGCATGCCTAACATACCTCTAAGTGCACGTTTTTGTAATCTAAAAATCCTCTCTGCGTCTGGCGATTTTCCTCATAAAATTATGCCGTAAGTCATAACAGATTCAAAATTTGAATGATGATAAATCTTAAGTGTGTCAAAACTACATATTTCCTTCATTTGCTTTAATGCATAACATACACTGGCTAGTTTTGAAGTTAAGAGTCTCGATATGGTGGTTCCATTTTAAATTTTCATCTAATACCACACCTAGTAGCTTAAAATGTGTTGTCTGGGTAATTGATCTGTTATTAAGTCGTACAAGTGCGCTTTGCTATGGCCTAGTATTTGATGCATGAAAACTCAGATTAACTGTTTTATTCTGATTCAGGACTAATTTATTTTTACTA
This sequence comes from Leptura quadrifasciata, assembly GCA_963675555.1. NCBI lineage: Eukaryota > Metazoa > Arthropoda > Insecta > Coleoptera > Cerambycidae > Leptura > Leptura quadrifasciata. The sequence goes on from OY776673.1 coordinate 95,442,938, forward strand.
AGATATAAAAACACATCACTTAATTTTTGATTCAGCTCTTTTACTAAGATTGGGTAGTCAATAGAGTTTGTAATAAGGGAAATATCATCAGCATATGTCACGATAAATCCTGGGATATTTTGGTCAAGATCCTTAATAAAAATTATAAATAGTACTGGATGCAGGATCGAACCTTGGGGACCACCACAGTTATTTTCCATAGTTTGTGATTTTTTACCATTACATAAGATTTAAACCATTGGTTACATATACTCCTAACACCGAGTTTTTCCAATTTGAATAATAAGATTATATGATTGACACAATCAAATGCCTTACTTAAATCAATGTAGGTTGTCAGAACACCATTTCCCTGGTCAAGATTCTTATATATTTCATTTATAAATTCTAGTAGTGCAGATATTGTCGATTTACCTTTTGTGAAACTATATTGTTTATCGGACATTAATTTGTATTTGCTTAAGAATGACAGTAATCTGCTTAGCTCGAGCTTTCTCGAATATTTTTGAAAAAATCGATATTAAAGTTATGGGCCTGTAGTTATCTAGTAGATCGTTTTCACCTTTTTTATAAATAGGTATAATTTTACTTAACTTTAATAATTCTGGGAAAATTCCATATCGAAAGCTATTATTTCTGTTATATTTAGTTTATTAGCCTAGCGAGCATTCCATTTACCCTTGTAGTGAGAGTCAACGCTAGTTGACACGAGTCGACATAGGAGTCGGTGAGAGTCATGTAAATGGAAAGCACCCCTTAAAGACGCATCTACGCTTGCCCCTATTGTGGATTTAGAGAATCATTTCTCTCACACTCCACCTGAGCAGCAGTAGAAGTCTTTTACTTTCTCTATCATCATTCTGAGCGACACTAAAAGTATTTGAAGAAAAAATATAGTACATTGTTTTATTAGGAGTAAAAAGTAATACTTTTGTGACGAGTCTGTAGGTAATTGCCGGACTCACTTTGTTCACTTGCAATTACAGACGAGTCACAACAACTGGCTTTTATTCCGAATAAAACATTCAATTTTTTCTTCAGACATCGATTATCTATAAAAAATAAAGATAAAGGATTTTGCTGTGCGTTGTCATGAGTAACGGAAGAAAAAGTATTTTTACCTCCGTTGTTGATGGCAACGCACAGTTGTCTGAAATGTCAAACTTTAATGTCATGAATTGAGTTAAGAAATGTCATGTTTTTCTGACATTTGGAGAAAAACAGTATTTATTTAATTCATATTCAACGTTTAAAGAAATAGCATGCCTTATGAGGAGTAAAGTGATTTTAGCTGGACTCCCTTCGCTCGTCAGTCCAGTACATCCTCAACAAAAAAAAAAATATATATCACTTTTACTTCATATTAAACAATAAATACTATTTATGTAAAATTTTAATAATTCTAATATTAAGATATTTTTCCTTACGTGCAAAAGTCTTCGATTTTCAGCAATTTTTCTGAAGATGATGGCGAAAATTCATAATGGAATCATAGGATTACAATTCCTGGGACCGTTAGGAACATCTATACCAAAAATTAGCTTCATACCATTCGCCAATCAATCATTTTACAAGTTCCATTTACTATTAGGCTAGGCATATTAGGAATCTCAGAGGAAAGTTTTGCTAGTTTTTATTTTCTTACCCTCTATGTTTTTTGGGTCGCTGAACACGAATTTTAAGTTTGCAGGCAAAAATTTGGCCCGGAATTTTGTTTTTTTTGGCACTTTTTGGCCCAAATTTTGGCACTTTTCTCAGTTTTTGGCCTATATCTCAGAAAGCAAGCATTTTTCGAAAGCCCATTCCATGCAAAATTAAAATAGACAAAATTTCCTGGATTTTTCATATATCACTTTTTTTGTAAGACTAACCAATCCACCGCTAGAGCGCGCAAAAAAAAAACATTCCCGGACTCAGTGTATCTTACATGAATAATATAGGGAAAGTAATTGAAAAAATGAAAACAAACGAATGAAATGCAGTTATTACTAAAGTAGTTATGTACAGTTTATTATAGTCAGTTAGTATAATATATACTCATATCATTATAATGATAAATGTTGCGAATGATGAATGTCGCTGCCGTCATAAATTGGACTACCTTAATCATCTGGAACAAACAGGAGATGTTATTTTATGGATTTATTGATAGACAAGGTGAGTTGTAATCTGCACATGTTTACTGTTGAAGATACTGTTGTACATATCTTCAGTCCGTTCAAATTATTCTCCTCGTTTTTCCAGATGGTAGGGGGGTCTGTAATGAACAGAAGATATGGGTCAGCTTGTACATTCATAATAATTACTTCAGATAGGTACATTTATGCTCCAAGTGTGTGATTGTCGTTTTTGGAGAAGGAAATGTTACATACCTACATCCTCCTTGTCCACACTTTCTTCGATGGTCTCAACAACCGGGGAGAAGGTCAAGCCCATTTCGTTCTGTACTTCGACATAGAATGGTCCGTCCTCAAGGGTATTTGTGAGATCTGTCTCGATTGTCACGTTGTTGCAGGACCCCTCACAGTTGATGCACAGATTGGTGCAATCGAGGCCTGCTTTTTTTGCAGTTACATTGCTTTGCGCAGATCTTGACGCATCTGCCTGACACCAGACGCAGCAGTTTGCGGGAGAAGCAGGGAGCGGCTTGTAGATAGATAGATAGAAGTCTTTATTTGTTCTTTACATATACCCAAAAGGGTGTAGAACTTGTCACAAAAGTACAAATTAATGTATAAAAATATTACAATTAGAATTATAATCCAAAGAGTTAAAACTTAGGTTAAAAGTTATACATAAGAAAAAAAAATCGCACATAACTAAATCTACTAGTACATGTTAAAAAATATTTTAAAATACTATAAATCATCAAGATTATCATTAAAGAACTCGTCCATAGTGTAGTAGGCCTTTTTCAGAAGCATAGCCTTCAACTTTGTTTGAGCTTCTTTAATAGTACCACTTCTTAAATTGTTGGGAAGTTTATTATAAATTTTTATTATGGTATATGGCATATTTTTTTGAATAAAAGTAAGATTTGTTTTTATATTTAAAAGATCATTCTTTTTTCTTGTGTCATATATGTGGTTTCTATCATGTTTCGCAAACACAGGAGTATTTCGCATTACAAAAACAACAGACTCATAGATGTAGTGACTGATTAAGGTAAGTATATTTCTTCCAATAAATATTGGCTGCAACCGACTGTTTGTTTAATGTTTAAAACATCGTTTTTGTAGGCTATAGAAGCTGCATCAATACTAATATTTTGTGCTATCACTTTTAGGGCATAACAATACTTAGCTATATTATTTATGAGGTTGTCTGTATGAGCTTTCCAGTCAAGTCTGGCATCAATTTTGATTCCCAAGAAAGTCAGTGTGGGCATAGTTGTAGTCTATATTCTATTTTATTATAGATAGATAGATAGATAGATACACTTTATTAGTTCACTGTATAAGAAATACAAATTACCCATACGGGTGTTGAACATGTCAAACACCTAAACCTAAACTAAAACTACAATGGACAGAAATTAATTTGAGTATAAAAAAAGGAAAAAAAAACACATACACAATGATACATTAAAATTATGGTAAACATACAAAAAAGTTAAAAGTTTCCAGACATAGATATTAAAAGTTATAATTACAAAGAATATTAAATAATGTTATCATCATTTAAGTATTCGTCTAGAGTATAATAAGCCTTCTCCAGAAGAATATTTGTTAATTTATTCTTTAGTTCTCTGTGTGATAGAGTTCGTATATTTGTAGGCATTCTGTTATAAATTTTAGGATGTGGCTATTTATACATACTGTCCAGGCAATTCACGCCGCACATGCGCGATGACGTTCAAACATATTGATATAGTAAGAATTATAAGGTTAACCATCAGCAGTCTGTGGTGTAATACTTAGTGTTCCCGATTCTCACACGTGAGGTCGACGGTTCGAATCCGCTTGCTACAGTTTTTTTTTACCACATTTTGTTAACTAAAATACGTAATACGAATATTTCTTTAGGTTAGTTCGTTGGGTTAAATATGTTAATATTTTTTGATGTAGTATAGTTGTTTATGATAGATAATGTCCCTTGCCCTCGACGGCTATACTGTATGTATAAATAGCCAATTTCTTATACATACTGTATGTATAAATAGCCAATTGCGTATACATACTGTATGTATAAATAGCCAATTGCGTATACATACAGTATGTATAAATAGCCACATCCTAAATTTTAATTACAGAGAATGGTACATTCCTTTGAATATTTTTTTTTTAATTTTTTTATTTTTTTTTATGGCTTTGGGCCAGAGACCATGCAGCCAGTCACACTATGTTAAAATTATCTAACCTAAACAAAATGGAGAAAAAGAGTGAAGAAGAGCAACGAAGGAAAATACAGGGAAACACGCTTCTCGTCCAGGGGTCTGTCAGGACATTGAATTTGACATCACAAAAAAAGACCACGGTAGAGTAGGTAAAAACATAAGGTTAAAACAAGAGGAAAACAAATCTAACCTATAGTGTGATATTAACATCTATCAAAAAACCAATGATTAATTCATAGATTTTATTACTACTTATAGCAAGTAAACTGACTACGTTGAACGGAGCCATCATATTGAAGCATGAACAGATATTTTTAATAAGTGAATCTGTAGCTGTCTTGTGCGAAGAAAAGGTGATCAAGATCGCCGATAACACCACATAGATCACAAAGTTGCGATGTGACTACACCAATTTTATGCAAATGGGCGGGAAAGCAGGCATGGCCAAATCTTAGTCTAATAATTGTGGTAATATACTTTCGTGGAACGTTTAAACTGTCATGCCAGAACTGTAGCGGGATAGTTGGCTGTATTTTACAAAACATTGTTGAGCTGTTTAAAACGTATTGTTCCCACATGTGAATCCACTTATTTCTTAATTGAAGCTTATATAAATTGGAGCAATCCGTTAGACACAGTTTATAATCTAATAGAGTACCATTAATGGCGGCGTCTTTAGCCAAAATGTCAACGTGTTCATTATGTTTTAAGCTTATGTGGGCTTTAACCCAGACAAATACGACGACTTTACCAGTTTGTGCGATATTGTAGACGGCATCTTTTATTTTCAAAATATACGGGTTCGTTTTGTATGAAAAGGAGTCAGTAGATTTAATAGCTGAGAGAACAGAAAGAGAGTCAGATAGAATTATTATTTCCTTTGAGTTTGTTTCTTTGATATAGCTTAAAGTGTCCGTAGTTAAATCATTTTTATTTCTTGTATTATATAGTTGGTTTCTATTATAATCTTCTAGTAATGAGCCATTCTCTGCAACGAATTTGATTGCCTCGTATATATAAAGACTAGTTAGTGTGAATATCTTTTGGTTAATGAAAATTTGTTTGCAGCTGTCTGTTTGCCGCATATTGAGTATATTTCTAAGACATCTTTTCTGCCATTTAAATATTCGTTCGACTTCACAGGAACTACCCCAGAAAATAATTCCATATTTTATATGAGACTGGATATATGCATGATATGCTATGAATGCTGTCGATATATTGATGTTTTGAGCTATTACTTTAAGTGCATAGCAATATCGAGCAATGTTTTTTGCAAGGTGTTCTATATGTGGCCTCCAGTCAAGTCAAGAGTCAATATTTACGCTCAAAAAAGAAGAGCTAGCAACTGATGTTATGGTGTGAGTGTTATCAGTAAATATGATTTTATCGTTTTTTTTTTTTTTTTTTATATGTAAAATTGATTATTTGAGTCTTTTCTTTATTTAACGTAAGATTTATTGACTGAAAGTATTTGTCTAAGGAATCTAGAGTGCTAAGAGCTGTCTTTTTAAGATTTTCTTCCGTGTTTTCACTAAAAATTAACGATGTGTCATCTGCGTACATTATGGTGCTAATGTTAGTTACTGAAGGTAAATCATTAGTGTATAGTATGTATAACAGGGGACCCAATATCGACCCTTGAGGGACTCCTCTTTTTATTTGCATGGTGTCTGATTTTATGAGTTCACCAGATTCATCAGGCTCTATTATACATTGCCTTCTATTATGAAGGTATGAAGTTATTAATTGAAGGGCAACACCTCGAATACCACACATTTCAATTTTTTTTGTTAGAATTTTGTGATCTACCGAATCGAAGGCCTTGGATAGATCTAGGTATACAGCCATGGTGTTATTGTTTTTGTTTATAGAATTTGTTATATCAGATAATGCTTGATATATTGCTCTGATTGTGGATTTGTTCTTTCTAAAACCATTTTGATTATCAGATATTAATTGGTGACTTTCTAAAAATGTTATTAATCTGCTGTAAATTATTTTTTCAAATACTTTACTAATATTTGATAGCAAGGCAATGGGCCTATAGTTGCTAATATTGTTTTTTTTCACCTTTCTTATAAATGGCCTTGACATGGGAAGTTTTCAATTTGTCTGGAAATATGCCAGAGCTTAAAGTTAAATTAATTATGTGTGAAAGAGGCTGTGCTATTTCAGTGGCTATTGTTTTTAGCAGTTTAACTGGTATTTCATTGGGACCTACAGAGCAGGTATTTTTTAAATTAATTATTACGTTATATATTTCTTCCGAATGTGTTGGCTCTAAAAATATATTCATATTGGTTGGCTGTTCATATATTTGCAGGTTGTTATTGTTGACATTTTGGTTTGTGGCTTGATTCACAAAGAAGTTATTAACAGCGTTCAGCGTATCAATTTTATTATGTCCGTCTATTTTTATATTTTTTAGAATAGATTCTTTATTTTTCGCCTCTGAATTGGTATAGGTTTTAACAAGGTTCCAAACCGCTTTCCCTTTATTTTTTGATGACTCTATATATGCACCATTAGCCTGTTTTTTTTGCCTCACCGATAACTTTTTTTAGGATCTTACAATATTGTTTGTACGCGTCAGCAGACACGTCGCCGTTTCGTTTTTTTAAGTACAAGTTTCTCTTATTTTTACACGAAATTTTAATGCCTGAAGTAATCCATTTTTTTGTTTTATTGAGTTCTTTTGCTGTTTTAAATGGAAATATTAAATTAAGAATGTTTTTTAATTTATTTGCAAACTTAGAATATGCTGCATTTGGGTCATCAGTACAATAAATTTCACACCAATCTTCATTTTGTAGTTCATATTTGCATTGTTGTAATTTAATTTCCGAATAAATTCTTTTTTTTATATGTGTTTTAGTTTTTTTATTAACGGGTATATTTAATTTTGTTAGCTGCCCCTCGTGACCAGAGAGAGCTGTTGTGATAACCTCACCTATGCATGCATTTTCAAAACTTACAAATATATCATCTATGATAGACCTAGAATTCTTAGCTATTCTGGTTGGTTCAAATATGGTTTGTATTAAATTGTATGACAATAGCAAGGTAGTGAATATTTGAGTATTCACATTTCCAGCGTTTTGCAAATTTATATTGAAGTCTCCACAGAGAATTAATTTATATTTTTTAAATTTATTTTGTGCTAGATCTAAAATATTAGACAATATATCAAAAAATATATCTATGTTACCTTTTGGAGGTCTGTAAATGCATAAAATAATAGTTTTTGTTGCTTTACATACAATAGAAGAACACTCAATATTATCTTCTATACTATAGTCTTTAAATTCTTTTATTTCATCAAATTCGACGCCCTTTCGTACAAAGATGCAGGAGCCGCCATGAGACCGAATTTTGCTGGACCAGACAGATGCTAATTCATAGCCATCTAACTGCATTGCTAATTGTTCCTCGATTGTATACCAGTGCTCAGTGATACAAAGCACAGTCGGTTCGATTTTCATACTTTTTAAGTATACTTCCAGTTCTGCTGTTTTGTTTTTCAGACACTTGATATGTTTTTTTATTATTCTTTATTGTAGAAGACCAAATTTTTGACGTTGCTGTGTCCTTTTTAGACCTTATAGCAATAAAGTACTTTACTTTACTTTTACTTTATTAGAAATAAAACTGTTATATCTTCCCTGCAGGCACCACATTTTTGAAATAATTTTAAAAGCGGTTTTTGAGCTTAAAATACCGGGAACATCTGGTCCTAATGTTGCACTTTTTAAAAGATTTTATGACGCCTGGCCTCAAGTCGATAAAAGTAAATTTTTATCAAGAGTTGAAGATAGAAAAGTATACGAAATTTTCAACGAGAAATCTTCCTTAATTGATTACTTGAAGACTTTAACGAATTTTTCAAGAGGTGATTATAAAGAATTTGCAGAGTTATGCATAATTTTTTTAGGTGGGATTTCAAAGGAAAATCTACAGTTTCATTATCCAAGGGCAATGCATCACGCCCGCTGGATGTCAAGGACAATTTATTCGTTAAAGATTTATCTATTTAGAAATAAATTTCAGACGCATGCCAGTACGAAGAAAGCACTTCGTGACGTTTGTATTTTTATTGTGAAAATTTATGCAAAAAAATGGTTTCTATCTCCGCTCTCAACTAAAGCGCCGCAGTCTGATTTGAATCTACTTAAAAATCTGTATAAATATCGGAATATTGATGAAGCAGTACCTGAAATCACTTTAACTAAATTGCTCAATCATTTGTGGTACTTGAGCCCTGAGGCTGTTGCCTTTTCTTTTTTGATGATGATGTCTAATTTGAAATAAAAGAAAAGATGCGTCAAAAAATGAAGGAACCAGAATGTTCAGAAGATTTCAACGATGAATCTGATAAAGTGCATGTTATAAAAAAAATTATTTACAAACGTTAAGACCTTGAAGAAGTTGAAGAACTGGACGAATTTACTTCTCCCAAGACAAAAATATTTTTCACTCGTTTTAACATAGAAAAATCTTTTCTCGAGAAAAATCCTTCCGAGTGGGATGCAGATGAAGGCTATCGACAAGCAAAAACAATTGTAGAAAAAATTAGAGTTACAAACGATACAACAGAAAGAGGAATCAGATTGATGGAAGAATACAATGATAAGTTGAGCTCAAACGATGAGCAGAAACAGTTCATCGTAAAAGTTGCATCTGACTACCGAAAAAAGTGTCCAGACTCCAAAAAATCTACTCTGTGTACGGGTACTTCTTCAGATAAATATATTGTGTGAATACTGTATAATTCAATAACGCAATAATTTTAATTTTGTTATTACAATAAAGAATTCATTTTATTTATAATTTTAGCATTTTCGGCACGGGTTAAACTGTATCTATTGGGTTGAAATTTTCAGGTGATCATTTTTTCATAATAGAGAGAGAATGGTTCTAGGGGGTAGCATCCCAAAAAAATTTAAAAAAATTAATTGCCGATATAAATAAGGGCCACTCTAATTAGTACATAAGATGTATGTTTCATTAAATAAGTTTTGATAAATCTTTGACTTTCCATATACTCTATTTGTAAATTTTAAAAGAATTAATAAACTATTATTATTATAAATATTGTTATGTGCTGCCCTCTAACGAGGAAAGATGTGATTAAGTTCCTGTTCAAGATGAAAGGAAACCTGTATGGCGGTGCCATCTATGAGCCAATTGACGAACAATCATCTAGTACATAGTAGAAAACTATGGAGAATTCTAGAATATAGAGTTCTGGAAATTCCAAGTGTGTATATAAAGAGGTGAATCCAGCAGATGGGGGAACAATACAGTTTAGTGAAGTGAAGTATAAAGAAGAGTTCAATTCAGTAAACAGACAGATAGTTTTTAGGTTAGATAAAGTTGTCAAGTTTAGGAAGAAAAGTACATAGTGTTTTAAAAGTAGTGAATTCATATTAGATTAAGTTATTATTAGTTGTGTGATTTTTAAGTATTTACTAGTGTAATTTTAGTGATTAAATAAATAAGTGGTTTGTGAAAATTCTGGTTGCAAGTTATTCGAATCCACGGAGTGTTTACTGAAAATTGTAAGCACGTAACAATTGGTGTCAGAAGCGGGATTGCAACAGAATTTCTGAAGAATTCGGCAAAGTTCCATAGTGTTCTATTTGGAAACCACTGGAGATAGTGAAGTGAGTCGAACTGGAAAGTGATATAGACTTTAAATAAGACTTGTTAGTGTTGTTTGTCAATGTTGTTTGTTAGTTTTTGAATGGAAACAAGAAGCATGGCTGCTGAAAAACAAATGCAAGACATGTTCGAGCAATTTAGAAAAATGATGCTAGACCAAAAAGAAGAACAAGAGAGACGCGAGGAAGAAAAAGAAAGGAAACGTCAGGCAGAAAATGAAGAACAAGAAAGACGTCAAGAAGAAAAAGAAAGACGACGTCAGAAAGAAAAAGAAGAACAAGAAAAACGGCGTCTAGAAGAAAAAGAAGAACAAGAAAAACGACGTCAGGAAGAAAAAGAAGAACAAGAGAAACGTGAAGAAGAATTAAGGAAAATTATACAGGGGCAACAAGATGTTATCCTTTCGGCAACTGAAGACCTCAAAAGTGAAATTAAAGAGGATATGGGCAACATAAAGACTGAAATATGTGATGTCAAAGGAAAAGTAAATAAGGTTGAAGAGGAAGTATCTGAAGTCAAAGGAAAAGTTACTGGCGTCGAAGAAAAAGTTACTGGTGTCGAAGAAAAAGTTACTGGCGTTGAAGTAAAAGTTACTGGCGTTGAAGGGAAAGTTACCGATATAGAAGGAAAATTTCGTGCAGTTGAAGAAGAGGTAGAGCGACTTAAGCGACTGTTAAGAGAACAAGGAGGCCAGCTGGTATTATCATCGTCAGGTCCTCGATTACAACCGCCTTCCTTTGATGGTCAAACTTCTTGGTCAACCTATAAAAGACAATTTGAGGCAGCAGCATATGCAAACAATTGGAGTAACGAAGACAAAGCTATGGCATTGGTGCTAGCATTAAGAGGTCAAGCTTCAGAGTTGCTTCAGACTATCCCAGTGACGCAGCAAAAGGATTCTAAAGTTTTCGAGGCTGCATTAGATCTAAGATATGGCGACCAACACCTCGCCCAAGTATACCGGACTCAGCTCAAATCACGCACACAAAAGGCTGGGGAAAGTTTACAAGATTTTGAAGCAGCTGTTGAGCGACTGACATACCTGGCTTACCCGGATGCACCCAAAGAATTCCAGGAACAATTAATAGTTGGTACTTTCATCGATGGCATAAGAGATGAGGAGATCAGGCGAGTCCTTAGATTAACTCGAGCTAAGACTGGTAGCGAAGCCTTGATCCATGCCCTCGAAGTTGAGGCCGCTTATGAAGAGACTCTACATCCGAGAGTACGAGCCATGAAAGTAGAAGAGAACCATTTAGAAAAGTCAAATATGGAATCTTTGATGGCTGACGTGCACAAAATGATAAGCCAGTTGATGACCAAACCAGATGCTCCAAGGAAGCAGGAAAGAGAACAGAGCGATGGACAGCCAAGGAAGGTGATTCGGTGTTATCAGTGCAGCAAACCAGGACATATGATGCGGCAGTGTCGAGAACGGAATCCTGGGGAAGTAAACACTGCAAAGAAAGAGGAAGTTCGCTCTGATAAGATGAGATTGATTGTTATGTTAACAGACATACAGAAAATGGTCGCACAATGACTAAACGAATTAAGTTCGCGACCGGAGCTGAAACAGGAACCGCAACCGCCGAAACAGGAGCCGAAGCAGCAGCGAAGTGCTGGAGGTCCGACAAAAGTAATCCGCTGTTATAATTGCGGCAAATTGGGGCATGTCAAGAGGTACTGTCGCCAGAGGAGCCCTAAGGAAGTGAATGCCGAGAATGTAAAAACGCAGCAGGATATAGCAGAAGTGAAGGCAGTTAAGATAGAGGTTCCGAAGGACTGGTCAAAGGAAGTTCTAAGAAAGGAACAACTGAACGACGATGAAATTGGACCAATGTTGAAGGCGAAAGAAAAAGGAATCCGCCCGGAATGGAAAGACGTTTCCAATAAAAGTGTTGGACTGAAGGCTTTATGGGCGCAATGGGAATCTCTTAGGGTTATAGATGGACTACTAAACAGACACCGACTCGTGTAATATTTGGGCACGAGATCAGACTGCCATGTGATTTGATGTTTGGTACACCAGATAAGAAGCCACTGTCCGTGGATGACTATGCAGACGAAGTTAGTCAACAGCTGAGGAATGTCCACGAATTGGTTCGAAACCAAGTTAGCATAGCTAGTGACAGAATGAAGGCTCGCTATGACCGGAAGGGAACGTCAGCAGGATTCAAGGAGGGCGATCTGGTTTGGCTATATAACCCACAGTGAAAGAAGGGAAGATCTCCGAAGCTTCACGCACCCTGGGAAGGACCGTATTCAGTCATCACTCGGATCAATGACGATGTTTACCGAATTCAACGTAGTAAGAAGTCCAAGATGAAGATCGTGCACTTGGATAGGTTGGCAAAGTATGAAGTATGTTGGGGAATCTGAATTGCCTGACCGGGACGTTCAGACTTAAGGAGGGGGCAGTGTTATGTGCTGCCCTCTAACGAGGAAAGATGTGATTAAGTTCCTGTTCAAGATGAAAGGAAACCTGTATGGCGGCACCATCTATGAGCCAATTGACGAACAATCATCTAGTACATAGTAGAAAACTATGGAGAATTCTAGAATATAGAGTTCTGGAAATTCCAAGTGTGTATATAAAGAGGTGAATCCAGCAGATGGGGGAACAATACAGTTTAGTGAAGTGAAGTATAAAGAAGAGTTCAATTCAGTAAACAGACAGATAGTTTTTAGGTTAGATAAAGTTGTCAAGTTTAGGAAGAAAAGTACATAGTGTTTTAAAAGTAGTGAATTCATATTAGATTAAGTTATTATTAGTTGTGTGATTTTTAAGTATTTACTAGTGTAATTTTAGTGATTAAATAAATCAGTAGTTTGTGAAAATTCTTGTTGCAAGTTATTCGAATCCACGGAGTGTTTACTGAAAATTGTAAGCACGTAACAATATTCTTACTTCATCGAATTTTCAATCTATGAAGTAAAAATTTTTGTTATACACATCTTCAGATGTTGCCAACATAGTTGATGAAATACACATCAAGTAAAGTACTCAACTGTTTTGGTGTTTAGATGAAATGCGACAGAGCTCACTACATAAAAAGTTCCATCTATCGCTATGATTGGACAACTACGGACTTAAGAATTAAAGGATTCGGATCTATACAATCCTCATCTCTGACCGCATAGCTTCTGCATTTTAGGCTAAAATACAAGCCACGCAAGTGGAGCGAAATAACCTTGTTTCTCTGTAGGTGACCTCTCGAAATACTAGCTCTGACTATTAATTGTTGCTAAACTTTTTGTACAAAAAGACGAATGTCTTTAAATTTACTGCTTTGAAAGAAAACATCATGTAATAAAAATTTATTAAGAAAATTTATTTAACATAACTCGTAATACAAATAAATCAAATTTAACACATTAATATATCACAACAAATACTATTACACATTAAAATAGGGGATTATATTTGTTAATTATTCATCTGGAAGAATATTTTCTTTGTCCTAAAAAAAAAAAAAATAAAATAAAATAATTTGAATATGTTTATGCAAAATACATCTTTATCATGATTCATGAAATAATGTCCAAAATAGATTTTTTTAAAACAATTTGTCGATAGAATTATATACAAGTTGGATGTAAACACACAATAGCGTTCCTGTAGGACATAAACGAACTAACTTAGATACTTAAAACCGTGCCAAGTGATGCGTCACACCAATTTTTGGTTCTAAAGTTTATATTAAGAAATTATTACAGATTAATTAAATCTACTAAAACTCACATAGGGTGTCTACCATATCTGGAAGTTGAAATTTCCGGCTTTTTCCCGGAGATGTTATCGGAGCTCGCCATTCCACTGTCTAGGGCCACTTTATACAGAATGGCTGCCGTGCTTGGTTCTTTGAGCTTCTTTTTAAAATAGCTCCGGTTCTATTGGTCCTATTACAGCGAGTAAAGTTTTGAAAGGGCAAAAAACTAGAGGAGCTAGAAAGCTCAAACACAAATATGCATTAACGAATCATTTTTCAAATTACTTCTGTTACTTGGGTTCTAGTAGACTGATTTTGTTGAAATTTGGAGAGAAGGCTCGATCTTATCAGTATTAAAGTGTACCTAAAATTTCAAAGCGATATATATCAAGCAACAGAAAATACGTTACATTAAAGCTTCTAAGAGCATCTAACTTCGATAGACTCTCGTTTTGGTTCTAGATATCGAAATTTTTTTTAAACCCGTTTTTTATCTTCCTTCAAATGAGACCAATGAAAATCCTCTAAAGCTAGCGACTACAAAATAGTGGTTACTTTTCCGGAAAAGGACCTGTTTTTTAATTGCTTTTTAAACAGCTTCTATATAATTTTAATTCATTTTTTTTAAATTAACTTTTCTGTAAAAAGTTGTACTAAAAAGTAAAAAGTAATAATGTACAACTGCAAAACAAAGCCTGCACACTTTGTATGATTGACCACATGAAAGGGGTGAAATCGTACACATATTGCCTTCAATCATGCGTAAATTAAAATGATTCATATACTTATTTACAAAGTGCGCATGCCTTGCTTTTCTTGCAGTCGTACATTATTATTTTTTACTTTTTAGTACGATTTTTTACAGAAAAGCAAGTTTAAAAAAAATATATTTTCTATTTTAATCATACTGTATTAATTATCATGCATTGCCTAGACCAGGGCCGGTTCTCTGACTAGGCCTCATAGGTTCGGGCCTAGGGGCGGAACTATGCGGGGAACGCCTTCACCTTTCATCTTAGTGCCCATAGTATCTATATATATATATATATATATATATATATATATATTGAAGAAGTTTTTGATGTTGTCGAAACATTTATCCGCCTCTTTGGCCATTACTTATCAAATTTTGATCGTACGGAGATTTAGAAAAAACAAATTGTAGGTAATCAAATATTCTATCGAAAAGGTAGAACTCAGTTTTTTTCAAATGATGCACCGTTGTTGAGTAAATCGCAAAAAACGTGCTCAAAAAGTAACCTCTATTCAAGAGAATGAAAAATTGCCAAATTTTTCGTATCCCATTTATTTTTAGATCAAATTGTGTGAGGTAACAAAATGTCGCGCTTCAAATATTCTAAAAATATTTTTACTTGATGATAGTTTTCACAGAAATTAACGGGCTCCAAGTTAAACACAAAAATAATATATTTTTATATATGGAGTAAAAGTGACATTTTTGTGTCAAGGATGTACTTGACAACCCAGAAATATATTTTTTTAATATTGACTAAACTTTTCTAAAAATCGAAAATAAATAAAGTTGTCTCTTGTTGCACTCACTCATGGACTCACTGCATATTTACCATAAAGTAAATACACCAAAATTGTAATTTTACTACTTGCGTATCTCCAAAAACAATCGAGTTAAATGCCTGGCTATGGAGTATTCTTGAAAAAGTCAAAATGTCCTCTCCAAATATATGACAACATAGACATGATATACTTAGAATTTTCTAGAATAAATCCTTATGTTTTTGTTCATAAACCTTCAAATAGTCTTGAAAATGGGGTGAGAAAATTAAGTGAACTAAACTGTAGGCACTGCAGGTCTCCGTACATAACTTTATTCTTGAAAATAATTTCAGAAATCAGTTATAGATATGCCACGCAATTCCAATACTGCGTTGAGAATACATTGTAAAAAAATATTAATTGAAATAAGTTAATTTAATAAAAAGATTTGGAAATAATGCCAAGCATTGTAAACATTGACATTTATTTATAGCAAGGAATGTGCATAAGCCAACAAATTCGGTCTTAATCGGTAACAGGCAATCCTCAGATAAGCTGTTTTGAGCAATGCTATGTTGTCAATAGTATTGGACGCCAGTCTTCGCGCTGTACAAATTTTCCAAATATACAGCTTATTGACATCAGTGTGACTCTGCGGCACTTTATTAACACTATGCTGTTTACTTTTATTGGGAGTTGGCTTAAAATAGCTTCCTGTAAATTTTATGTTCTTTTGGTAAATGGCATATTTTTATAAACAAAATCAACTTTTAAATCAAATCTCGCTATTATAAAAATACCGAGATGCACCAAATAGTCAAGGGATCCTCGTGTCATTCTTCACATGCCTACCTTGCACTGTCGGGAGCCAACAGCTCGAAACTGCAGTCTGCAAATGGTATGGGACGACTGGCACGAGAGTTCCTTTAAGTAGGATCAGTCTTTCGGCTGGTGTTTGTTGCAATCGAAGCATTAGCGTTTTGTTGGTAATATGCGATTATTACACTTAACGCGCCAGGCTTATAACTTGTAATTCAGCGCTCGGCGGGGCACATAGCCCGGAGAGTAGCGGGGCGAGTATAGGTGTGTCTTCACTGTACATATCTATCGATACATAAATTAGACCAATGTCGGGCGCGTTTAGTCTTGGATGGGTGACCGTTTCAGGGAAACAAGTCTTCTTGCTCTGCATGGCTTGTATACCAGTGTATGTGCAGAAGTTATGCAATCTTAGGCAAGGATTGCGTAGTGGATACAGGGGTTTTTATTGGTCTCATTTGAAAGATAAATGAAACTTAAAAAAAACTGCCAATATCTCATTTAGACCAAATGACACTCTTCAAAATTGCATGCTCTTAGAACTTTTAAGGTTACGTATTTTCTGTTCCTTGGTATATACCTACGCTTTAAAATTTTAGGTACACTTTAGTGCTGTTCCAAATTTCATCAAAATTGGTCTACTAGAATCTGAGTAATAGAACGTAAGTTGAAAAATGACTCGTTAACGCATGTTTGTCAATTATTTGAAGTTATGTTAAACTTTGAGACCATATACGCTCTGTTAGAACCAATAAAACAACAGATATTTAAAAAAGAAGTTAAAAAACCAGGCACGGGAGCTATTTTGTATAAAAGTGGCCCAGATAATGGAACGGAGATTTCCAACCACAATGTATAGCATTTTCGTAACCCATGGAGCCTGACTAATGGCTTAAAAAATAAATCGCTTCGATCACCTACATCCATTTTAAAATATTTTTGGCTTAATATTACTTCACTATTATAGAAAGTTATAAATATTTCTATTCAACAAATATTAAATAAATTGCTATATATTTATTAATAGGCACGATTTAGTTGTAAAATTGCTCTACCATTGAACCTCGATGCAAGATATAAAAAATATAAAATATGCGGGAAATAGTGTTATAGCACATTAATTAAGTAATAGAATAAATTATACAATTATCTATATTAAGTTTGTTTTGAGTAGATGAGTAGAAGTGGTGAGATAGTACAGAGAGTAATGGTATTTTAATTAGGTCATAAAGTTTCAAATAAAATTCAACATTTAAGTTTCCGTCAATAAAAAAAGGTCCAACAATATAAATTTCTAGGACACCACACCAAACATTAATTTTTTTGAGGTATTTAAGTATGAAATTCTCACATTACATGTGGATCACTCTCCCAATACTGCAATTATGTCTATTGACTAAATGTACACTCATCAGAGGAACAAATATTGTACAGAAGATTTGGAGTGCTAATTAAACTTTGACTTATTACTTCACAAAAGTCAAGACGACACTCAGGATCATCCAATTCCTGTACTAATTCTATTTTGCATGGATGCAATTTGTGTTAGTGTGGAATTCTAAAAGCACTGATGCGTGAAACACCTGTTGTCCTAGATAATTGTGATAAAGCCTGTTGTGGTAAATTGTAACCTCAATTTACAGTCTGTCACGATCTTTGTCATGGTATTTTGTATATGTTTAACATTTATTTTCTGTGGTATACTTTAGCAAAATTAGTATGGGTTTCACTGTGCTATGTATTTTAAATTGGATGCAAATGTGTGTGCTTTATTTATATGTTGGAATATTTTCAGCACATTGGAAAGTACATGGAAGTCATCAGACGAGTAAGATAGAGGCACTGCGATTGGAACGAGAGTCACACATCTGGTATACAAATGAATCTAAGATGGCTGAATGGGTAGGAATGGGTGTAGTAGGGCCTAATTGCAGGCTATCCAAAGCCCTCGGTAACAACCCTACCATCTTCCAGGCAGAAATTTATGCTATAGACCTGTGTG
Organism: Leptura quadrifasciata; assembly: GCA_963675555.1. Lineage (NCBI taxonomy): Eukaryota > Metazoa > Arthropoda > Insecta > Coleoptera > Cerambycidae > Leptura > Leptura quadrifasciata. Next base: position 95,460,984 of record OY776673.1, read on the forward strand.
CCCAGGTATGCCTCAATAAAGGCATCCGAAGGGCAAAGATCTATACAGGGTGTCTCACCGGGAACTGATTCAATCGATATAGAGAAAAGTACGCATCAGAAAATTTTGAAAATTTAGATAATTACTAATGTCGGTGTAGCCAATCCAACTAAAATAATTACCAGCAGCTGGCACTTCCGCTTATACCGGAAGTCGATACCAACTTGCTTATTTCAAATGGAACACCCTATATATTTTAGGGTTTTCGAAAAGAGCATAAAATTCTGAGTTCAAAATATGTAGCATATCCTATACCTAAACCTAGCCGTTTCAGAGATATTTGATATTTTATAGAAAATTTGACCTGGCCTGACTAAGGGACACATAGCGGAGGAGATCCAAGAATGGGAAAAGGACAAAACGACAAGCGAAAAAGTTTATAACATATTCAGCAAAAATACCACAAGACTTCTCGAGCTTGAAAAGTCCGAATTAAGGCCAATTGCAGGCCTTCTAATCGGCCACTGCCCCTTGAGATATCATCTCAAGAACATGGGCAAGACAGTAGACAACAAATGCAGATACTGCGATACTGCGGAACACATATGCCTGAAGACATAGACAAATTAGCCCCAGGAAAATAACAAGCTTTGTAAAAAAGTCTTGGAATCCTGGGCAATCACTAGATGTATGGTAAATCACAAAAGATCTTTTAGGTCAAAATGAAGTAAGGCTATTCGAAGCCAAACGACCCCGTAAAATAATCTACAATCTACACAGAATAGCAGTCCATAAGAGCGTAACTACACATTGAATGGCCTAAGGCCTATAGTCAATAAAGAACTTTTATTATTATTATAAACAGACAAAATATTGTAGAATCTATTAAAGCTTCATCTCACCTCATCTCAATTGATACCAATAAATTGGATTATATAATAGGATTCACATCATCAATGGCAAAACCTTTGAAATAAATAAGTTGCATATCTGATGACGATTTTCAAAAGCGCCTACAATTTTGTAATTGGGCCAGAGGTGAAATGCAACATGATGTCAACTTCTTCAATACTGTTTTATTGTGATGAGGCAGCTTTTCATAAAAATGGATTTGTTAATAGGCACAATTTCCATTATTATGCTTCGGAAAATCCTCACTTTTTTATACAAGTTGATAACCAACACAGATGGTCTATAAATGTTTGGGGAGGAATTATTAGAGAACATGTAATAGGGCCACGTTTCTTTGATGACTGGACTGGAGCTATTTATCTTCATTTTTTGGAAAACTATCTGCCACAATTATTGGTAAATCTCCCTGAAAGAATTTGAAATAGGATGTGGTTTCAGCAAGATGGTGCTCCACCACATTATTTAAATGCAGTTAGAGACCACTTAAATAATACCTACCTTAATCAATGGATTGGAAGAAATGGACCCACTAAGTGACCTGCTAGATCCCCAGATCTTACAGAAATGGATTTCTTTTTATGGAGATACGTGAAGGAAATTGTTTATAGAGACACACCAACAACAGTATAAAATATGAAGGAAAGAATAATAACTGCCTTTACATCTATCACACCGGCTGTTTTAGGAACAGTGGAAACCTCATTTCAAAAGCGCATAGAGATGTGCATCAATCAAAATGTGGAACATTTATTATAATTTTTTCTACTGAGTTATTTGAAGAAACCTCTTTTTTTAAGTTTAGTTTTGAATTTTGTGATTATTGCTCAATAAAACGAAATTGGGTGCAATTAGCCCTAGGGAAGTACTTACAAAAGATGTTCATTTTTCATTTCTACATCACATCGTCGAAAAATATATAGGGTGCCTCATTTGAAAAAAATGGAGAAAATTCAATTTAAAATGTTCTTAATTGAAAAATAATTTTTGGCCACCTTGTCCATTTTTAAGAAATGAAAATGATTCAAAAACATTAATTAGATGTCTCATAACTGGTATTCACATAAGTTTTCTTAAAACCCATAATTGTGACTGTGGTGATTTTTTAAATATCCATCTGCAGATTGCATTATTTCAACAAAAAAATTCATTACATCCAAGTAGTTGGGAGACATTCAATGGTAATATAGGAATTAATAGAGCCTAGAAAGAGGCTTCACAAAAATGTACTGGTATACATGGCATTCCGTTTAAAAAAAAGGCACTTGGTCCTGTAATTTCGTCTTGGTTCGGCCTGTATGTTCGAAAATAATTTCCAGTTATAGACTTTTTATCTAGTTTGCTTGGAATTTTTTAAAACATTTCTAGATATCGTAGAACTCGAGATATCGAGGTCCGACGCACTATTGCCCCACCCTGTATATGTTTCTAATATTTGACTGAAAAATGTGACTTGTAGTTTTATTTATAGTTATATATGTTCATATTTTATATAAGTTATATATATATATTTCTATTTTCATTTCTATGCTTTGTCGATAAGACTATTCTTCTGGACAATAAAGGTATATTTTGATTAAACAGACTTGGTTTTTCTGAGATGAGAGGTTCAAAGTAAAGTATTTTGTCTAAAAATAATAAAAATTACTCGATATTCCTTACTTCTAACTGTTCCAATAAATATAATGTATTAAAATAAATATTAAATAATAATAATAAAATCATTTTATTAGATAAACCAAACGGTCAACGACTGAAGTCCTTCGGCCAGTGTTACAAAAGATTTTTATGAAATAAATATTAATTACTGACAAAAATGATAATTTTCCATTGCATCACCTCAAATTTTAAATTCTAGTTTCCAGGCCTTCATGATTTTTAATTTTAAAATTGCGTTGAAAAGCTAAAACTTAAAACTCTACCGTACAAAAAGGTGTTATTTAAAAAAGCGGGTTTTGGGTCGTTTATTTTTATAACAATTTTATTTCACAAAAATTCAGTTGCCAGAACAGATGTGGTTAGTCTGCTACTGGACAATAGAACTTATTTGTGATGTCAAACCAATAGGAACGTATTTCGTGTCAAATGACAAACAGATGATTCATTTGCATCAACATTTTGCTTTGAATCTAAATTAAATCAGATTTTTTTAAGTACTGAAATGGATCTAATCTGTCTTTGATTAATTAATTTTATTTACAACCGTTAATTACTGCAAGAACACTATTGATTCGTTTTTACTTACCTCAATGTCAGGTAAAGTTCGCTCTTCTTTAAATCGAGTAATGAGAGCCTCTCTTGGAGCAGGACGGCCCAAGGTGTTTGCAAGAACAACTGTTCTTCGTGCAGGAGTATCTCCTTCGTGTTTAACTGGTACAAATTTTTGCAATAAATCATTCTTCAATATTTGATCAGTTTTCGCCACAAAGTTCTCAAACATTTGCCCAAAGTTCTCTCTGTCATCCATTAAAAAATCAAATCGGCTATCAACGGTATTAATTTGCGTTTCGAGAACATCCGACGCCTCATCCAGTTTGGTTGTTATCGACTCCCTTGTGGATTGTACCTGTTGATGATGTTTCTTAAAAGAAAATAGAAGTTCGTTTTTAGTGAACAAAGTTTCTGTAAGAGTGGCATATCGATCAATTATTTATTATCAGCCTTTGTGTGATACAACCCAAAATTATAACTATTTAGTGAATACAATTAATCAACTAAGAACTTCGTAATATAGTCAAATAACTATAGCATTTCTCTATAGAGGGGACTCAAGACTCGAATAAAGAGTTGATGAATCGCATTTCATGTCATGTGGGATGGTAAAATAAGCATTTAAATACAGTGCAAAAACCGTAGGTTTGGCCTAGTCCACCATATTGGACAAATAGTTTTGTAAAATCTCAGCTCCTGCCTCCCATTGGTGCTAAATCAATTTTCAAAAAGTCATTTTCAAGGTCTCCAAATTTCTCACAACTTTGTTTATTGCACTATTACCATAGGATTAATATTTTTTAAATTACAACGCATCAAAAATTGTTTGTAAGGTGTAATTCAATGCAGGTCGGGGTATTTGCCCGCTGAGTAGTTGTTTCCTGCAAATCATATATTATAACAGTAGGTTAAGTCCACCTAGGACTGAAAGGTCGCCGCTCTCAGGTACTTGCAGAATCGCAAGTCGCTATACGCCCATGGAGACATCTATGGTGTATAGTAGCAATTCGCCATTTGAGAGGTTTCACTTACCTCTCATCACTACTTGTTTGGAATTCGTTTTCCCCAAATTCTATATCAAACATGTAAATGTAAAACTTGTAGAGCATTGAAAAATCAACCATTTTCATCTGGCTTATTAATTTTTGTAATAACACATGGTTTACACAGCATCTCAAAAGACCATGTGGCGATCCGCTTGTCTCGGCTGTTTTTGTTGGACGAGCAAAGAGAGTCCGTTAAGTACATCCTCGACATAAAAAAATGTGACTTTTAACGCCATATAAAGCAATAGATTATTTGGGTGGAAAGGAAAAATCCGTAAAAACTGCTAAAACTTTTCTGGTGGCAAGTCTAAAGAGAGGAAAAGAAAAGTGTATCTCTGTACCTTTCAGGGAGTTAAAACACTATAAGTGTGCACGTATTATCAATCAATCAATCATCAATTGTCAGAAACAATACAAATGATTTTTGTTGTCAAACTTTAATTCTAGTATAAATTATAAATACAGGATGGACCATTAATAATAGACCATAGTTCAGGGGTAAATTCTTTAGGCCAAAATATAAGGATATAACCAAATATGCTTTAGTAAAATGTTTCTGTGGAAAAGTTCAAATTATTTTTTCATTTTTTTTTTTGCAATAAATCAACAGCCTCTTGACTGATCTTCACCAAATTTGCTAGAGGAACTTTTTTTATCCTAAGAAACAATAATTTATGTATTACATCACGTTAGATCATAGAGGGCGCCACAAAACCTGTATCTGATGATACATTTTTTTCATATTTTTTTTTTTACAAAACGTTATGGTACTTCTGACCAGAAAATATGATTAAAGGGCGTCATTTCCACATATAAAAGGCACACTTGGTAGAACTTGATAACTCCAACCCTTATCAAGGAAAGTGCCGTTAAATATTTCAATAATTTTTTTAAAGATCAATTCAAATTTAATGAAACCAAGTGTATTTATTTAAAAGTGTGCTTTGGTTACGTTTTAGTTCTGTCATTTACGTCATTTTATTTTGTTCTTGTGTTCCTCGAGCTAATTTCTTTAACTTCTTTATTAACAATGCCTAGACATAATAATTTTTCAAATAGGGAAATGAGGGATATGATATGTATTTACGCACAAAATAATTTTAGCGGACGTGCTGCAGCGAGGAGATACTCATTGCAGGTGCTATTAAACAGAATATTAGATTTCACAGATAAGAACAAAATAATCACAAAAATGCAGAGCGCTTACATTAAGGGGAGATCAACTATAAGAGAGTGTATATAGCGATATGTGAAATTTTGGAAGCAATAAGCCATAAGGAAAAAGTCGTTTCTTTATTTATGGACACCCTGTATCTTTTTCCACAGGAACATTTTACTAAAGGATATTTATATCCTCATATCTTGGCCAAAAGAATCTACAACTGAACTATGGCGTATTATTAATGGTCCACCCGGTATATATGTTATTATGATTGTTAGAAATTTTTTTATGATTGTACTCTTGGCCGAAGGACCTCGGTCAATAGCCATTTGGTGTATTCTAATAAATACATTAACATTATTATTATTATTCTTTTATATGTATATTTATATTTGAAGCTTTGTCAATAAGACTATTCCTCTAGACAATAAAGTATATTTTGATTGCGATTGATATTATTTTACATCTTCTTTCACCTTTGATATGCAGTAAAAGGGTTAAGAGCTGTTAACTGGGTCCACCCATCAAGCATTTTATAATAAAAATTAGTTGAAACGAAACACTCATTTTTACTTACATCACATCGAGACGCTAGTGACTTCATTTCATCTTCAAATTGCATTAGGTCTTTTAACAGTTCTTGAGGAACAGATTTTACAGGATTGGAAGAAAGGTGATACTTCATTGTCTTTCTAAGCTGGAAAACGAAAAAGTATTATTATACATGAATGAACAGTGAAGAAATCATTTTACGTTGTCAATCATGGCGTCAGTTTGTTCGGTGGATTTTTCAGCCATTTGAATCAAATCATACAAAAGCTGATTCTTCTTCCCCTCAGTATTCCGTTCTGATAGTTGACTCTTAATAACTTTAATACTATTCAATATTTTTGTATCCATGTCAACTCTCTGTTTATATATAAGCTCTTCATGCCTCTGTTGAGCCACTATATCTTGTTCCAGTTGAGTGATGCTATCTATAAAATTTGCATCCTCTGCAGTTAATGTATCGTGTAAGCTATCTACCACACCATGAACAGCATACGTATACTAAAAAAAAAAAAAAAAATCAGTACAAGCATATTACAAGTTTTCTTCATGAAATTATTAATTTTGGAAACTATAAATTATAAACAAGTTGTGTAAAACAGTCAAGCCTGGATTAAGAATTCTGAATGGAAGTCATTTGAAAAAAATCAGATTTGCCAGATGGTAATTTAAATTCAAAAAATTTAAAAATAGTGGCTGCCTGTGCTCAGTGGAGGTTTCTTCTTTGGATCATTTTGCTTAGAACATTCAGATCATGAAACTATTATCGTTTTTTCGGGGTATATGAGAATAAGATGATGGTTAATAATAATAAACTGCCAGATATGTATTGAAAATCAAAATATAACGTTAGCCACTTTTCCTTTAACATTATATTTCAGATCAATTCAATTACGGGTTATACCAATGTTCTAAACCAATCAGTAATGACAATAATTCAGATTAAATATTTATTTATGCAACAACTGCAAAACGCAGGGTCGACAAAAGTCATGATTTTTAAAAAATAATCACGAATCGCTGGTTTATTTTTAAAAATCATGATTTTTGATTTCTTTAAATAAAAACGTATATTTGATTTCTTAACTTTCCATTTTATATTTTCTTAATCAATAATAAAAAAATTTCTATACATAATCATGCTAAAACTCAAAATTGGCTTCAAAGCTGTTTTGACATGGCTCCGCAAGTCAACAAGCCTCTTGCGAGCTTGTTGACACTTGTTGAAAGTTGTAAATTTCGGTCAAATATATAAAGAAAAGGATTTTCAATTTCATATAATAATGGGTTCGCAGAATGAAATATCCATTTTAATTTGAGTTGTTTATATTGATGGTTAAACTTTTATACAAAAATTAAACACAAGATTCTTAAGGAAATACGGAATTTTGGATTCTCAATTCTCAAAAAAGGGGACCCTGGCCTTGTTGACAATTATAGGGCAATTTGTTTGCTATTCAACTTTGCGAAGGCTTTCGAGATGCGCTTATATGAAGACATATTTGCTCAAGTTAAAACCTTTATCTCCCCATTACAACATGGTTTCTTTCCAGGAAGAAGCACAGTCGCCGATCTGGCTTCATTCATAGTATTTGCAACCTCAAACCTAGACGCTCATCAGCAAATTGACACAGTATACACAGCCTTCTCGAAGGCCTTCGGCAGATTGGACCATGCTATACTCCTAAACAAGCTACTTATAGAATTCGACAAAAAACTACTATATTTCCTTCTATCACATTTGTCAAACAAGGAACAATTTGTCGAATACAGGGGTCACCAATCAATTAGATTTACTGCTACTACAGGTGCGCCACAAGGCAGCAACCTCGCTCCTCTGCTTTTCTCGCTATTTTTTAATGACATCTGCAATCAAGTTAGTAGCAACATGCTTCTATTTGCTGATGACTTAAAAATTTACAAGACAATTCAGTCACTTGTGGACTGTTTAGATCTGCAGGAGAATCAAAACAGAGTACACAATTGGTGCCTTGGAAGTAGACTACCTTTAAACATTGAAAAATGTAAAGTCATGACCTTCAGTTTAAAACGCAACAATATTCTACATAATTATTCAATTCAATCAATACACATTGAGCGCTGCACGGTGTTCAAGGATCTTGGCATCACCATTGACCCCAAGCTAACGTTTAATACGCATGCTGAAGCTGAATTAAATGGGGTTTATCCTCAACAAGGTACAGAGCAAACTGTTCTTCTCAGTCCGTTTGATATTTTCTCACTCGAATTCAGAAGGAAATATTCTGCTTTACAATTTTTGTTAAAACTGTGTAATAATCATATCGACTGTGCAGATCTGAGCGCTCAACTAAATATACGGGTGCCTAGCTTTAATACTAGGTACACTTCACTATTTTACCTTAGTAGGACTAACACAAGTTTGGGCTTCAGGTCCCCTCTATATTGCATGTGCACACTTTATAATCATTTATCAAACCACCGAGATATCTACCATAATAGTCTTTATCAATACTCTAATATCTTATCTCATCAATAATGCCCTAGCTGTAGTGAAAATCTGTTACTAAACTTAAATTTGGACCACGTATGTTATTACTATTGTACTATATGTGTTATTTCTGCTTATATTAACTATTGTATTAATCTTAGTTCTATTTGTACTATTTATGTTCTATTGTGCGTTAGGTCAAATTATCTTGTAAATGGGATTTTCCTGTTCGATAATAAAGCTTATTATTATTAAAAAAAATTTAAATAATTAAACTGTAAATGTTTTTATTCCGCTTACATATATTTTTAAATATTATGTTTATTGTGAAAGGTCCTATGCTTTTTAGTGTTAGAAATCGGACAAGTCTGATAAGTTGATACTTTTACTTTTGCAGTTTGTATGAACTTGAATGATGGATAAATACTACTATTATTAGGAACTGGATCTTATGGATTTAAATGAAAGTAACGACGAAATAAACTTTTACTTTTGCAGTTTGTATGAACTTGAATGATGGATAAATACTACTATTATTAGGAACTGGATCTTATGGATTTAAATGAAAGTAACGACGAAATAAACGTTGGGTGATTACAACAGAACAGTTATTTTTTAAATAAGCTTCACCCGCAAAAGAATGTTGAATATTCACAGGTAAACTGACATTTCTCGCAAACGCTTTGACAACTGTCTTAAATTTCCATTTTTTCCGAAAGCATGGCGACTTGATTTGAATTTATATCTCATTATATTATGACATGAATTAACTTCGAAAATGGATACTTCATTCTGCCGGACTCATTATTATCTAGTACTGAGTAAACGCTGACGTGCGACGTATACTAAAAATATATGCCTAGTGGAGGGAGGAAACAAGATGGAATTTGGCAACATTTTATATAAAAAAAAAAAAAAAAATTAGGGGCAAACTTGGATGACAGCGCCAGTGCTATAGTTAAAATTTTGCTATAAGAGGTAGTGAAGAGTGGCGCCCATAAGGGAAGGGATTTTTTAAGTTCCATATTAATATGTTTTGTCAATTTAACCGTTTTGCGCTTTTAGTGCCAGTACTGGATCTGGAAAATTCTTGAGGGGGTAATATTGGATTGCCCCCCGACCTCAACCCAAGAAGCAAAATGTTCCGAAAGAAGCCTGATTTACGACTACTTAATCGTTTGATTTTTGTTTCTAAAAAAAAAAGAGTGGAAAATCACTAACTCTTGGATTATTCTGATAGTTTCTATTAAAAATATGAAGAGCAAGGGATTCCAAAAAATGTCCATCACATCTCAAAGACAGCAAATTGAACTACTGCCCATCAATTAGCAACACTGTGGCTTTCTTAATAGAATACAGAGGATTGCCAAGTTTAACAGTCTTTCTTAAGCCATTGCTTCTTTTTATTTTTTCTTCATTTTCCCGCCTCCCAAGACATTGTTTAATTAATATATTTGAAATAGAACAGTCAAATGCCCAACGATATCCTGATAGAAAATGGCCAGCGAAAAATTATTTTAAACGTGTTGAAAACCAATTTCGAAGAGAGCCCAACAATAATCATTGACCTAGAAAACCCCAGATATTGATTTTGAGTTGAATCGGATCTTAAACAGTAAAGTCGTCCGCCATCTCGAACTAAATTTTTGAATAGAAATTCGTAATCGGCGAACCCGAAAACCCCCAGATATCGATTTTGATCGATTTGGATCATAAATGACAAAAGTCGTCCGCCATATTGGCGCCGCAATTATTTTGACCAAGAATTCATAATTGGAGATCTCGAAAACCCCCAGATATCGATTTTGAGTCGAATCGGATGATATAAACGGTAAAGTCGTCCGCCATCTTGAAGCCATCATCTTGTTTTTTTCTTATATGAAAATGTTAAAGTGTATTGTCACTGGACTAATACACATGTGCACAATTTCAAAGCTTTAGCTTGATTACAAATATAGTCTGTTTTTAAACCAGGAGGACTCTTTCGAATTTGCCGCGCTAAATCATACACATGCGATTGGCTGCGCATTCGCCAGTTTTACACTAGGCCAAATCCTAAATTTTGACATACATGTCAGTTGAATATTTCAACCAAATTTCAAAGTATCTTCATTAATTATTTATCATCACCCATTAAGGAAACAGTTCTGTACAGAACTAATTATATGTTATTTATATTGATTATTTATATATTCTGGAAGTATTTCAATATGGATGTTGTGGCAAATTCAAGTTTAGTGGAAGTTTCACCAGTAAAGAAACGCAAACGATTAGATTTGGGCGCTTTAGCATTAACTGAGAAGCAATGTGTAATAAATATGAATAAACAGATGTTGAGTGGAAAAACAAAGGTCAAAATTATGAATGCAGTGGGTGAGATATTAAACAATGTAAGATTTGTAACATACCTATTTTAAACACTTTTACTGTTAGGAATTGCAAGATCAACTGTATTCCGTACGATAAGGGAATATAGAAAGACTGGAAAGTTTCCTCAATACATGGCAAAATTGGACGTGGAGAGAAAATTATATTTTCATTGACACATCAATTGAAAATAATTAAATTTGTTTTTTTTTTTAATATTGTTTAATAAGTTTCATATATACCAAATCAAATTTCAAATATCTCAAACAATATTCTTTTTTGGAAATTTATTATTAAGAATTTGAGGAATCCCTAGACCCCTTTTTAGTAAGTATATTAGACTGCATACACCTATACTGTAGTCGTGTAAGGTTGGTTGCTTAGAACCCCTAAAATATTCTAGGGTAATTTTCTGGTAACTTTTATAGTATAAATTGGGATTCTACATTTAATCCTCCTGGTTTAAAAACAGACTATAATCGAAATTTTGAATGCAAGATTTGACCTAAACAGTTAACTAACAAACATTGCAAGTTTAATAAAAGCTTTTAATAAACGAAATTCTCCCTGCTCTCGACATCCGCCGCTACTCTTTGTGATGTGTTTCGTTCACACTCGCATTAGCAACATCTCATATATTTATCTCTCTCAAATAATCAGGTTGGTTCGTCACATGTTGATACTGATAGATAAAGATAGTGTTACGTGCTTACAGTTTTCAGTAAATACTTTGTGGATTCGAATAACTTGCAACAAGAATTTTCACAAACCACTGATTTATTTAATCACTAAAATTACACTAGTAAATACTTAAAAATCACACAACTAATAATAACTTAATCTAATATGAATTCACTACTTTTAAAACACTATGTACTTTTCTTCCTAAACTTGACAACTTTATCTAACCTAAAAACTCTGTCTGTTTACTTCACTGAACTGAACTATATTGCCTACTTCACTCAACTGAAATCTTCTTCTACAAACTGTCTCTGTAACCAGAACTGTACTGGATACTAAACTGTACTGTTCCCTATACTTCACTAAACTGTACTGTTCCCCCATCTGCTGGACTCACCTCTTTATATACACACTTGGAATCCTTCCAGAACTCTTTTCTAGAATCCTCCATAGTTTTCTACTATGTACTAGATGATTGTTCGTCAATTGGCTCATAGACGGCGCCACCCTACTACTGGCCATGAACACAATACAGATTTCCCTTAATCACATCTTCCCTCGTTAGAGGGCAGCACATAAGACTGCCCCCTCCTTAAGCCTGAACGTCCCGGTCAGGCAATTCAGATTCCCCAACATACTTCATACTTCGCCAACCTATCCAAGTGCACGATCTTCATCTTGGACTTCTTACTACGTTGAATTCGGTAAACAACGTCATTGATCCGAGTGATGACAGAATCCGATCCTTCCCAGGGTGGGTGAAGCTTCGGAGATTTTCCCTTCTTTCGCTGTGGGTTATATAGCCAAACCAGATCGCCCTCCTTGAATCCTGCTGACGTCCCCTTCCGGTCATAGCGAGCCTTCATCCTGTCACTAGCTATGCTAACTTGGTTTCGAACCAACTCGTGGACATTCCTCAGCTGTTGACTAACTTCATCTGCATAGTCATCCACGGACAGTGGCTTCTTATCTGGTGTACCAAACATCAAATCACATGGCAGTCTGATCTCGTGCCCAGATATTACACGAGCCGGTGTCTGTTTAGTAGTCTCATGAATGGCAGCCCTGTATGCCATTAAGAAAAATGGTATATGTCGATCCCAATCTCGCTGGTTCTTGTGAACTACCTTAGAAAGATGTTCCTTCATGGTTTTATTATGTTGTTCCACCATTCCATCTGACTGGGGATGAAGAGGGATTGTCCGAGTCTTGTGAATACCCAGCAACTCACAAATTTTCTGAAATACCCCCGACTCAAAGTTTCTCCCTTGATCGGAATGTAGCTCCAGGGGTACACCAAATCGGCATACAAGGTTATCCACCAGAACTCGAGCAACAGTAACTGCTTCCTGATTCGGAATGGCATAGGCTTCTGGCCGTTTACTAAAATAGTCCATAGCGACCAGGTTGTATTTATTCCCATCATCTGTCACTGGGAATGGGCCCGCTACATCTATAGCAATCTTCTCAAAAGGAGCTCCGACATTATATTGCTTCATTTGGCCCCTGCTCTTCGTCTGTGGCCCTTTGGTAGCTGCACAAGCCTTGCATTTGCGGCACCAAGCCTCCACATCTTGACGGCTATTTATCCAGTAAAATTGCTTCCGTACTCTAGCCAAAGTCTTATTTCTGCTAAAGTGCTCTCTGGATATTCCCTCATGCACTTCCCGAAGTACTTTTGGTACTCGGCACCTGGGTATCAGCAACCGCATGGTAACTTCTTTCCCATCCGGGCTCTCCCATGCTCTCCGTAATAGTCCATCTCTAACCCTAAGTGAATCCCATTGCGCCCATAAAACCTTCAGTCCAACACTTTTACTGGAAACGTCCTTCTATTCCGGGCGGATTCCTTTTTCTTTCGCCTTCAACATTGGTCCAATTTCATCGTCGTTCAGTTGTTCCTCTCTTAGAACTTTCTTTGACCAGTCCTTCGGAACCTCTATCTTAACTGCCTTCACTTCTGCTATATCCTGCTGCTTCTTTACATTCTCGGCATTCACTTCCTTAGGGTTCCTTTGGCGACAGTACCTCTTGACATGCCCCAATTTGCCACAATTATAACAGCGGATTACTTTTGTCGGACCTCCAGCACTTCGCTGCTGCTTCGGCTCCTGTTTCGGCGGTTGCGGTTCCTGTTTCAGCTCCGGTCGCGAACTTAATTCCTTTAGTACTTGTGCGACCATTTTCTGTATGTCTGTTAACATAACAATCAATCTCATCTTATCAGAGCGGACTTCCTCTTTCTTTGCAGTGTTTACTTCCCCAGGATTCCGTTCTCGACACTGCCGCATCATATGTCCTGGTTTGCTGCACTGATAACACCGAATCACCTTCCTTGGCTGTCCATCGCTCTGTTCTCTTTCCTACTTCCTTGGAGCATCTGGTTTGGTCATCAACTGGCTTATCATTTTGTGCAGGTCAGCCATCAAAGATTCCATATTTGATTTTTCTAAATGGTCCTCTTCTACTTTCATGGCTCGTACTCTCGGACGTGGAGTCTCTTTATAAGCGGCTTCAACTTCGAGGGCATGGATCAAGGCTTTACTACCAGTCTTATCTCGAGATAATCTAATAACTCGCCTGATCTCCTCATCTCTTATGCCATCAATGAAAGTACCAACTATTAATTGTTCCTGGAATTCTTTGGGTGCATCCGGGTAAGCCAGGTATGTCAGTCGCTCAACAGCTGCTTCAAAATCTTGTAAACTTTCCCCAGCCTTTTGTGTGCATGATTTGAGCTGAGTCCGGTATACTTGGGCGAGGTGTTGGTCGCCATATCTTAAATCTAGTGCAGCCTCCAAAACTTTAAAATCCCGTTGCTGCGTCACTGGGATAGTCTGAAGCAACTCTGAGGCTTGACCTCTTAATGCTAGCACCAATGCTTACCAATAGCTTTGTCTTCATTACTCCAATTGTTTGCGCATGCCGCTGCCTCAAATTGTCTTTTGTAGGTTGTCCAAGAAGTTTGACCATCAAAGGAAGGCGGTTGTAATCGAGGACCTGACGATAATACTAGCTGGCCTCCTTGCGTTCTTAACTGTCGCTTAAGTTGTTCTACCTCCCCCTTAACTACCTGAAATTTTCCTTCTATATCGGTAACTTTCCCTTCGACGCCCGTAACTTTTTCTTCGACACCAGTAACTTTTTCTTCGACGCCAGTAACTTTTCCTTTGATTTCACTTACTTCAGACTTTATGTAGCCTATATCCTCTTCAATTTTGCTTTTGAGGTCCTCAGTGGCCGAAAGGATAACATCTTGTTGCCCCTGTATAATTTTCCTTAATTCTTCTTCACGTCGCTCTTCCTGATCTAGCATCATTTTTCTTAGTTCATCTTTTTCTTCCTGACGTTTTCTTTCTTGTTCTTTTTCTCTTCTAGACGTCGCTTTTCTTGTTCTTCTTTTTCTTTCTGACGTCGTCTTTCTTTTTCTTCTTGACGTCTTTCTTGTTCTTCTTTTTCTTCTTGGCGTCGTTTCTCTTGTTCTTCTTTTTGGTCTAGCATCATTTTTCTAAATTGCTCGAATATGTCTTGCATTTGCTTTTCGGCAGCCATGCTTCTTGTTTCCATCCAAACAATTAACTCGAAACAGCACGAACAAGTCTTATTTAAAGTCTATATCACTTCTCAGTTGAAAGTACTTAAAAACTACACTAATTTCTAAACAGAATGTCCCAGAAATGTTCTCACACTAGCACAAATAAATCTTGTCTAATGTCTATATCACTTTTCAGTTCAACTCACTTCACTATCTCCAATGGTTTCCAAATAGAACACTATGGAATTCTTCAGAAATTCTGTTGCAATTCCGCTTCTGACACCAATTGTTACGTGCTTACAGTTTTCAGTAAATACTTTGTGGATTCGAATAACTTGCAACAAAAATGTTCACAAACCACTGATTTATTTAATCACTAAAATTACACTAGTAAATACTTAAAAATCACACAACTAATAATAACTTAATCTAATATGAATTCACTACTTTTAAAACACTATGTACTTTTCTTCCTAAACTTGACAACTTTATCTAACCTAAAAACTCTGTCTGTTTACTTCACTGAACTGAACTATATTGCCTACTTCACTCAACTGAAATCTTCTTCTACAAACTGTCTCTGTAACCAGAACTGTACTGGATACTAAACTGTACTGTTCCCTATACTTCACTAAACTGTACTGTTCCCCCATCTGCTGGATTCACCTCTTTATATACACACTTGGAATCCTTCCAGAACTCTTTTCTAGAATCCTCCATAGTTTTCTACTATGTACTAGATGATTGTTCGTCAATTGGCTCATAGACGGCGCCACCCTACTACTGGCCATGAACACAATACAGGTTTCCCTTAATCACATCTTTCCTCGTTAGAGGGCAGCACATAACAATAATATGCTTTACTGCTGGCGATAGAAGATATAATATCGCTTACAGCCCAAAACAAAAGCAAGGATATTTTCGTAGAGGGCACGCGTTCTTCAGCGAGGGAAATTCAAAATATTATTTTTTTTATGTACCTTTAGATATTAATTTTTAAATATACGTACTTTTTAGCGACCTACTAGAATAATATGTACTTTTTCATAAAATAGTGACCGAGTACGAGCCCTGCCATTGTAAAACAAAACAAAGGTATCAAAATTTTACAAAACTTAAAAATTAGTTATAATGATTCCAAAACGGAATTCCCGAATGTAATAAACTTGATGGGCCAAGCAAAAAAGATCCCACAATCACCTGGGGATACATTTGAACAGGTCACTGAAAACCTAGACTCATTACATAAGCTTATTCTGCCCAGGATCATGTAGTCATAATGGCGGGATCTAATAGCTTCAAATTCAAAAATAGGTATCCTCTTTTTAAAAACATCTGTAGCAAAATAAAACAATGTATAAATCTCAATATATCAATTGCAACTGTACCTTTTGGTAGGGATTACAAGTTGAACAAATTTATATATAAATTTAATGTCAAACTAGGTGATTTTGTGAAAAAAATTGGATAATTATGTTCCTAGTTCAGTCAATTTATTATGTGTAAATGGTAATCAAAAGATCTTAAACAAAAATGAAATTTCTAACCAAATAATCAGGGTGGTCACGAATAAAAATGTAAATAAAAACTTAATATTTATAAATACAAGTAAGGATCAGGCTGCACAAAATAACTTGCTAGTATTTCTACCGTCACTGACCTATCTGAAAATTCTGTGTTTAGTCAGATAATTGAATTACAGTGAATATAATCGGCTGTAATTTACCAAGGGCGCTGATAATCACGCGATAATTTTCTCTAATAATGCACTGAAAGCTTGTTGCTTAGTAATGCCTTAAGGCAACAAGCTTGAGGGTAATTACTTAAAGCAACAAGCTTGAGGGTCATTATTATCAGTGCACGCGGTAAATTCAATGAGATAATTTTTTGAAATTCTAATAATATGTCAAATCGTGAATGTAACATTTTAAATAAATTATAAAACTGTCAATAATTTTTCATTGCATAGCAACATAAGTGATAATCTCTCTAGGGAGATTATCAGTGTAATCCTTTAATAATTGGATGAATTTTGACATGAGACTAGAAATGGAGGGATTTTATTGGATTTCTATTTCGCCAAAAAATTATCAGTTAAATACACCTCAATGCAATAATAATCAATAATAAAAATAAATCAAATGATTTTTTATACCCAAGGTTAACTCAAATGTCATTTTTAATGAAAAACTAAATGCAATTAATGTTTCTCATGTTAATGTACAGAGTTCAATAAATAAGGTAGTTAGTGTTGAAATATTTACAAATGAAAAAAATTTGGATGTTCTATGCATAACCGAACATTGGATTACTAATTCAAATATTGACCATATTGCATTGCCTAATTTCAAAACTGCTGCGCATTTCGCACACAATGACCATATTCATGGAGGTTCTTTAATTTTTATTAAATCTAACTTAGTCTTTAGGCAACTTAGCACATTCAGGGAATTATCTGTTGAGTGTCATATTAAAATACGTGGTATATCTTTAAATCTGAATCAAAATATCAAAGTAGTAATATGCTGTGTATATAGACGTCCTAATGGGGATGTCAATATATATTTTTTAGTAAATTGACATCTGCTTTAAATTATGCTATGAAAAACGGTGATAAGTATAACTTTATTATTTTGTGTGGTGACTTCAATATTGATTTGCTGGACAAAGGACTGCCCACTAGGGTACTCTGTGACATTTTTGAGCCCTATCAGTTAATTATCACTACAAATGAACCAACACGAATATTTCAAAATCTTAATGGTCATAAAAGTTCTTCAGTAATTGATTATATAGTAACTAATATACCTTTCTCAAATTATAAGATAATATTGTTTAATGCATTGTTAGCAGACCACCTGGCATACTTATTCTCTTTCTCTATTGATGTTGCAAGTAATAAAAATAATTACAATAACAATCTTCATGAATTAAATGTGCGATTATCAAGTAACAACTGGGAATATATTTTAACTGTAGAGCCTAATGATGCCTTTTTACGTGATATTCAATGGTATTGTTACGTGCTTACAGTTTTCAGTAAACACGTGGATTCAAATAACTTGCAACAAGAATTTTCACAAACCACTGAGTGTTTACTGAAAACTGTAAGCACGTAACAATTGGTGTCGGAAGCGGAATTGCAACAGAATTTCTGAAGAATTCGACGAAGTTCCATAGTGTTCTATTTGGAAACCACTGGAGATATTGAAGTGAGTTGAACTGGAAAGTGATATAGACATTAGGCAAGATTTATTTGTGCTAGTGTGAGGAAATTTCTGGGACATTCTGTTTAGAAATTAGTGTAGTTTTTAAGAGGTTTCAACTGAGAAGCGATATAGACTTTAAATAAGACTTGTTCGTGCTGTTTCGAGTTAATTGTTTGGATGGAAACAAGAAGCATGGCTGCCGAAAAGCAAATGCAAGACATGTTCGAGCAATTTAGAAAAATGATGCTAGACCAAAAAGAAGAACAAGAGAGACGCGAAGAAGAAAAAGAAAGGAAACGCCAGGCAGAAAAAGAAGAACAAGAGAAACGACGCCAAGAAGAAAAAGAAGAACAAGAGAAACGACGTCAAGAAGATAAAGAAGAACAACGAAAACGACGTCAAGAAGATAAAGAAGAACAAGAAAAACGACGTCTAGAAGAGAAAGAAGAATTAAGGAAAATTATACAGGGGCAACAAGATGTTATCCTTTCAGCCACTGAAGACCTCAAAAGCGAAATTAAAGAGGATATAGGCAACATAAAGACTGAAGTAAGTGAAATCAAAGGAAAAGTTACTGGCGTCGAAGAAAAAGTTACTGGTGTCGAAGAAAAAGTTACTGGCGTCGAAGGGAAGGGAAAGTTACCGATATAGAAGGAAAATTTCAGGTAGTTAAGGGGGAGGTAGAACAACTTAAGCGACAGTTAAGAACGCAAGGAGGCCAGCTAGTATTATCATCGTCAGGCCCTCGATTACAACCGCCTTCCTTTGATGGTCAAACTTCTTGGTCAACCTATAAAAGACAATTTGAGGCAGCGGCATACGCAAACAATTGGAGCAATGAAGACAAGGCTATGGCATTGGTGCTAGCATTAAGAGGTCAAGCATCAGAGTTGCTTCAGACTATCCCAGTGACGCAGCAACGAGATTTTAAAGTTTTGAAGGCTGCACTAGATCTAAGATATGGCGACCAACACCTCGCCCAAGTATACCGGACTCAGCTCAAATCACGCACACAAAAGGCTGGGGAAAGTTTACAAGATTTTGAAGCAGCTGTTGAGCGACTGACATACCTGGCTTACCCGGATGCGCCCAAAGAATTCCAGGAACAATTAACAGTTGGTACTTTCATCGATGGCATAAGAGACGAGGAGATCAGGCGAGTCCTTAGATTATCTCGAGATAAGACTGGTAGTGAAGCGTTGATCCGTGCCCTCGAGGTTGAAGCCGCTTACAAAGAGACTGCACGTCCGAGAGTACGAGCCATGAAGGTAGAAGAGGGCCATTTAGAAAAATCAAATATGGAATCTTTGATGGTTGACATACACAAAATGATAAGCCAGTTGATGACCAAACCAGATGCTCCAAGGAAGCAGGAAAGAGAGCAGAACGATGAACAACCAAGGAAGGTGATTCGTTGTTATAAGTGCGGCAAACCAGGGCATATTAAGCGAAACTGTCGGCAGCGGAGCCCTGAGCGAGTAAATGCCGCAATGACTGAAGAGCCGCAGGAAAACTAAAGATAGCCAGCACCTTGGGGTCTGTGCTGGCTGGTGAACACGGTGCCCCCAGAGAGATACGGGTTTCCCAGATTAGAAGAGTCCCGAGTAGTCTGCTGTTGGATGGCTATGTAAACAAAAGGAGATGTATCTTCACTATCGACACAGGTGCCACGTCATCAATAGTGCGACCCGGATTTTTATCAGGAATGAAAGTTGATAAAAGCCAAAATGGATTGGTCGTTCGAACAGCCACAGGAGATAGGGTAAGGGTTCATGGAGAAGTTGACCTAGATCTGCAGTTTGGACGCCTGTGTTTTAGTCATAGGGTTATCGTGGCTGACATCACTGATGATTTCATTTTGGGGCTGGATGTTATGGGAGTACAAGATCAATTTATACTTGACGTGGTAGAACGAGTCCTAAAGATTGGAAATGAAGAATTTATTTTGTCAACAGCAAATGACCGATTTCAAAAAGTGAGGCTACTAACGGCTGAGACAATCAAGATTCCTGCTCGTTCAGAACAAATAATCGAGGCCATTCTGGAAGGAAACTCTGGTGGATACCGTGTTGGCCTTGTTGAAAAAGATGATTCAATTAAGACAGAAAATGTAGTCTTAGCAAGAACTCTAACCCGGACAAAAGACAAAATTCCAATTAGAGTGGCTAATTTAAATTCCCACTCAGTGACTTTCAAGGAAGGCGAGGCAATAGGATCCTACGAACCAGTCCAGTGGATAGCAAGGTGCGAGGAACAAGGGGAGAAATGTTCGCCAACCAGCGTAGACAGGGAAGTTGTGACTTTGTTGAGTACCCAGTTTGAACACCTATCCGAGGATGAACGTAGAGAGGCAATCAAGTTTTTGGAAAAAGAAAGTACGGTATTTGCCAAAAACACAGACATCCTCACAAAAACTGATATAGTGCAGCATCGGATAGACACTGGTGATTCAGCCGCAATCCGCCAACAACCTAGGAGGTTGCCACTAGCTAAACAGGAAGAAGCGGCTGCGATGGTTCAAAAGATGCTACAAGATGGAGTAATTGAGGAATCAACCAGTCCCTGGTCATCACCGGTAGTTTTAGTTGCCAAGAAGGACGGGACTTTGAGATTTTGTGTCGACTACCGGAAGCTGAATGATGTTACGAAGAAAGACAGCTATCCACTACCACGAATTGACGATACATTAAGTACGCTGGCAGGGTCACGATGGTTTTCAACACTAGACCTTCGAAGTGGGTATTGGCAGGTGGGACTTCACCCTGACGACAAGGAAAAGACTGCCTTCTCAACAGGTAGTGGTTTATATCAATTCACCGTGATGCCTTTTGGACTTTGCAATGCGCCAGCTACTTTTGAAAGATTGATGGAATTTGTACTCCGAGGACTAACTTGGAAGACGTACTTAGTTTATCTTGATGACGTAATGGTTATGGGACGAAACTTCAGGGAACATTTGGAAAATCTTCAAGAAGTATTTGGGAGAATCAGAAATGCACACCTAAAGTTGAATCCAAAGAAGTGTCTACTATTCCAAAAAGAAGTGAAATTCCTTGGACATGTCGTATCTTCGGAGGGAATACAGACAGACCCGGACAAGATCTCTGCCGTGCGTGATTGGCCAAGACCTTCAAATGTACACGAATTACGAAGCTTTCTTGGCCTCTGCACTTACTATAGACGTTTTGTGGAAGGATTTGCGGATATAGCAAAGCCACTACACCAGCTAACGGAGGAGAAAGTTAAATATAAGTGGACACCGGAGTGTGAAACATCATGGAAGAAGCTGAAAGCAGCGTTATGCAGTAGTCCTGTGCTAGCATATCCCCAACAAAAGGGCCTCTATATTCTTGACACGGATGCTAGCAACTCCGCAATTGGATGTGTACTATCTCAAGTCCAAAATGGAGAGGAAAAAGTAATCGAGTATTTCAGTAAGGTACTGTCCAAACCAGAGAGGAATTATTGTGTAACAAGGAAGGAACTATTGGCCATTGTTAAGTCCGTGGACCATTTTCACAAGGACCTCTATGGTCAACATTTCAAAATCAGGACCGACCATGCTGCATTAAAATGGCTACTGCAGCTGAAAACCCCAGAAGGTCAACTGGCTCGCTGGATAGAAATACTGCAGCAATATGACCTCACAATCGAACACCGACCTGGAAAGTCTCATAAAAATGCAGATGCTCTGTCAAGAAGACCGTGCAAAGATGACTGCAAGCACTGCTATCGGGTTGAAAAAGCACAGGGCACGGTAATAGTAAACACAATTCAGGTAGATGTTCCAGATGATTGGACAAAGGAAGTTCTAAGACGAGAACAAATGGATGACAGCGTAATTGGTCCTATATTAAGTGCAAAAGAAAAAGGAACGCGACCGGAATGGAAGGATGTTTCGGACAAAAGTGTGGAGCTGAAGGCATTGTGGGCACAATGGGACTCCCTTAAGGTTATAGATGGGCTATTAAAGAGAGCATGGGAAAGTCCAGATGGGAAGGAAGTTACCATGCGTCTGGTGATACCCAGCTGTCGGATCCCAAAAGTACTTCAGGAAATACATGATGGAGTGTCCGGGGGACATTTTGGTATGAATAAGACATTGGCTAAAGTACGGGAACGACTTTATTGGATAAATAGCCGTCAAGATGTGGAAGCTTGGTGCCGCAAATGCAAGGCTTGTGCAGCTACCAAAGGGCCACAGACGAAGAGCAGGGGCCAAATGAAGCAATATAACATCGGAGCTCCTTTTGAGAGGATTGCTATAGATGTAGCGGGCCCATTCCCAGTGACAGATGATGGGAATAAATACATCCTGGTCGCTATGGACTATTTTAGTAAATGGCCGGAAGCCTATGCCATTCCGAATCAGGAAGCAGTTACTGTTGCTCGAGTTTTGGTGGATAACCTTGTATGCCGATTTGGTGTACCCCTGGAGCTACATTCTGATCAAGGGAGAAACTTTGAGTTGGGGGTATTTCAGAAAATTTGTGAGTTGCTGAGCATTCACAAGACTCGGACAACCCCTCTTCATCCCCAGTCAGATGGAATGGTGGAACGACATAATAAAACCATGAAGGAACATTTTTCTAAGGTAGTTCACGAGAACCAGCGAGATTGGGATCGACATATACCATTTTTCTTAATGGCATACAGGGCTGCCATTCATGAGACGACTAAGCAGACACCGGCTCATGTAATATTTGGGCACGAGATCAGACTGCCATGTGATTTGATGTTTGGTACACCAGATAAGAAGCCACTGTCCGTGGATGACTACGCAGACGAAGTTAGTCAACAGCTGAGGAATGTCCACGAATTGGTTCGAAACCAAGTTAGCATAGCTAGTGACAGAATGAAGGCTCGCTATGACCGGAAGGGAACGTCAGCAGGATTCAAGGAGGGCGATCTGGTTTGGCTATATAACCCACAGCGAAAGAAGGGAAAATCTCCGAAGCTTCACCCACCCTGGGAAGGACCGTATTCAGTCATCACTCGGATCAATGACGTTGTTTACTGAATTCAACGTAGTAAGAAGTCCAAGATGAAGATCGTGCACTTGGATAGGTTGGCGAAGTATGAAGTATAAGGAACAGAACAGTATAGTTTAGTGAAGAATAAGGAACAGTTCAGTATCCAGTTCAGTTCTGGGTAATCTGTGGTTCTGGTTACAGAGACAGTTTGTAGAAGAACAGTTCAGTTGAGTGAAGTATGCAGTTTAGTGAAGTAAACAGACAAGAGAGTTTTTAGGTTAGACAAGAGTTGACAAGTTTAAGAAGAAAAGTAAAGTGCTTAGTGTTTTAAAAGTAGTGAAATTATATTAGATTAAGTTATTATTAGTTGTGTGATTTTTAAGTATTTGCTAGTGTAATTTTAGTGATTAAATAAATCAGTGGTTTGTGAAAATTCTTGTTGCAAGTTATTTGGAATCCACAAAGTGTTTACTGAAAATTGTAAGCACGTAACAGTATTTTGATATAGCATGCCCTGTCAAATAAAAGCTATAGTAAAAAGGATAATAATTGGTTAACTGAAGATATAATTCAAGAAGGACGATTACTTAGAAATCTGTTTAATAACTTAAAGTGTAACCCTATTGAAAATAACTTCTTAATTATAAGAATAGAAAAAGGTAGCATAGGTTGCATATTAGACAGGCTAAGCAATATTTCTATAATAACAAAATAAATAATGCAGTTAATAGGTCCAGAGAAACATGGAGCATTGTAAATCAAAAAATTTATAAAAAAAATATGTGGCAAAAACCTATTGAATTAAAAATCAATGATGAATTGATATCTGATGAAAATAAAGTCGCAAACTGTTTTGCTGCCCAATTTGCTACGATTGCCTTTGAAAATGTTACTAAACATTTTGGTTACCATTTATCGCTACCATATATACAGTATCTGAAATTCAAAATAATTCTATGCTCTTTCATGAGGTTACTGAATTGGAACTCGCTCAAGCTATTAGTGAACTGAAACATAAAAAGTCGTCTGAATTAGATTGATTAACGGCGCAAATATTGAAAAGTATATCATCTAATATATTGGTTCCGATATTGTAGTCTATTAATGTTTCTATCTTAAATGGCCACTTTCCTGAAGCACTTAAGATCTCTTCTATTATTCCGATATTTAAAAAAGGGTGTGAAATTGATATAGACAATTACCAGCAGATATCTTTATTAAATGTTGTTAAAATTATAGAAATTATTATAAGTAAGAGAATAGTATCATTTTTAGATAAATATAATATATTATGTAATTGTCAGCATGGTTTCAGAAAGGGTAGGTCCACTGAAAGTGCATCTGCAAATCTGCTTGAATTTATTTATAATGAATTAGATAATGGAAAGTATACCTACTGTAACAATTCTCTTTGATCTCTCTAAAGCTTTTGATTCTGTTGGTAAAGATATTTTAGTTGGTAAATTAGAAACGATTGGCATCAGAGATAATCTGCTAAAATGTCTGACTTCTTATATGCAAAACAGAAGGCTCAGTGTTAGGTGCAATAAAGCGCAGCCCGACATATACGATGTTATTTTGGGAGTCCCACAAGGCTCTGTACTAGGTCCACTACTGTTTTTAATATATATCAACGATCTCCCAAAATTCATCAAACTGTAAATGTACTGTAATGTACAAGGATGATACTACCATTACTGTATCGACAACCAATCCTGAAGAACTTTATACCAAAGTTAAACTTGTCTTAGATGAAATGAATATATGATGAGATTGAAACAGATTAATATTAAATGAAAATAAGACAGTTTTCATAAATTTTAATCTAAGACGTCAAATTGTCATACCAGGTACTTCAATGTGTGATTCCACGAAGTTTCTGGGCACTGTGGCGGATAGTTCTATATCATGGGAACCTCATATTGATTTTGTTTACAGTAAGCTAAATCAAGCCTACTTTGCTCTATTACAACTTAGATATACACTAAGTGAAGTAGGACTTATCAGTGTCTATTACGCTTTAGCCTATTCGCATCTGTCATTAAATATATGTATTTGGGGCCACTCATCCAATTCAAGAAGGGCATTTATCTTACAGAAAAGAATAGTGCGATTATTACTTGGTTTAGATAACAGGGAAAGCTGTAGGAACTTTCATTAACAAAAAAATTCTTACGGCACCATGTATTTATATATATATATACAAATGTTTGATTTATGTCAAATGTAATATAAAAAAATTTGATAGTCTTTCTTGATACAAGGCATAAAAATAAGTTATCAATTCCTTTGTAAGAGTCAGTCCAATATAACTGTATATTATTTTACAATAAATTGTCTATAAATATACAGAACATGACCTCAAAATATAAAGTATACTATACAAAACATACTTCTCCAAAATGGCTACTATACTATTTTGGAATTGCTAAATCATGATTTATAATTCATCTTTAAGTTCCTTTTTTGCCATTAAATTTGTCTGTTATTAGCTTTATTTGTTTTATTTATTTATTTCTTTTATTGAATCATATTTTACATTTTTTGTTGTTTGTTGTTAAATAGCCGTTCTTATACTTATCTATGTTAAATCGTTTTTATTGACTGTTAATTTACTTCTAATTTAATACAATTGTTATTTATTTATATTATTATATTTCTAACACTGACTTGACATATATACACAAATGGTGAATAAAATTATTATTATTAATAAAACAAATATTGCCAATATTGAATAACTGATGGTTATAATTTTTAAAATTCAACTGATAATGATCTAAACGATCATTGTAATAGTTATTTGTGTATCAAGGCCGTAAAGTTGATCTTTCTTGGCCGAATTTGAAGTTTGCGGCTGAGGCCAAGCAAACATCGGATAAGACCGAGAAAGATCGTTTGACAGAGGTGCACACAACATTTTTTAGGCAACTGTCTCAAAAAGTAAAATAAAAGTATTTTTAAAATTGTTTCGTATAAATTACTGGGATATGGACAAAATTGTGCAAAAAGGTTATTAATCTGACAGTTTTAATTCGTTTTCAATGAAAACCAATGAAAGCCTAAATAGTTTATTAATAATAATAATAATAATAAATTATTTATTGTGAATAGAAATAAGAACACCTACCCTAAAAACATGCATAATTGATAGTAAAATAAAACCAAATACAATAAAAGACAATATTTAAATACAACAATTACAAGAAATAAACACTTCTTAAACTATATTAATTAAAATCTTGTAAGATCAATATTATTTAATATATTATGACAAATAGCTTCCTTTAACTTTGACTTCAATGTAGTAACCGAGAGACCATGGAATTCCATAGGTAAGTTATTTTGAATATAAGATGATGACAAGCCGTGACACATTTCAAGTATTAGTGATGATCAAGTAATACATGAGGCCGTGAAGTAAAAGGGGTCAAAAAAATAAAAAGTGGCTAAAAAAACAAGATTGACAAATGAGTACAAAGAGATGACACTTTAGGAATGCTGTCAGATCCGATAAACGTCATTTTTTGTGACAGTTGCCTAAAAACAATATTATTTAAACAATTGTGAATTACATGATGAATATTCGAATTATTGCGGTAACATAATATAAATTTTAATTATGCTATATTTCTGTTAAAATCCAATATCTCTTTGTTAAATTTTAATCACATCCATTTGATGGTATGAACCCAGTGGCATAGTCAAATTTGAGATAATAAAATTGCTAACTTTTTTTTTGGATTTTTGGCCTTGAAAAAAAATCGAAATAGGCCTTGAAATTTTGAATTTCAATAAGAAATTTTGCACCACTGTAGTTTTTGAAGTTCTATCATTAAAAAAAAAATCGTTTAAATCGGCCAACAAATAAAACTCTGTATATTGATTTTCCTTGTAAAAAGGCTCTTATCCCAAAAAAAATCATGATCATCTTCCACTTGTATAATCAAGTAAAAAATAAAATTTGCTAGCCAAGTGCGATGAGTCGGTCACTCATTTTCTGAGTGACTTTGTTGGGGGTAAGTTGTACCATTATTTTTTTTTGGCCTACGAATGCTACTAATAGGGACTGCAAGGACTAAATATATAACCTCTGACATAGTTTTCACCAACAACAAAACTTCGTTTGAAACATCCATATGATAAAACTCTGGTTTGATCATCTCCATATGACATCGATCCACTCTATGTGCGTTTAAAGCAAAACGCACATAGAGTGGAGTGCTCAAGTGTTTGTGGAAACTACATCATAAGTAGAGTCACAACTCCTATCAGGGTGCTAGGACCTAGGACTTCAGGGCTTAGGGATTCCAGGATTAAATATGTACACAAAAATTGTAACTTACATTGTGGCACATGATTTTAAATTCTTTGATGAAGGTTTCAATTGTTTCTGCTGCAAACTGTTCAACTTTGTCAAATAAGCAAGTCAGCATAGTTTGCATATCAAACGTTTTCTCTCTAATAATATCAATGTATTTTTTCACAGTGTTTCTTGTCTCAATTGATATCGATACATCTTTTACACAATGTTCATTGAAATTCTCCAACAGTCTCGTTACCTCATGCAAGGGACGTTGAAGTTCTATTTTCAAGTCATTCAAGTCCCCTTTGCATAATCTGCGTGTATTTTCATCAGAGAGTTTATTTTTGTCGCCTTCGCGTGATATTTCTTGAAGCATTTCCAGTACTTGAGAAACAGCACTTTGACTAGTAGTTTGGTTTGCGACATTTATACTATATTGCTTTTGAAGTTTGTCTTGCAAAATGTTTCTCTCTACTGAAAGTACCTTTGACGTCGACAACAGTTGCTCTGCTCGCTGATGTAGTTGGCCAAGCTCCGTTTCATATACTCGAGCAACAAATTGCTCCTGTTTTAAGCTAGCCTGCTTCTCTTTAATCATCTCGTTAGCCTTTTCTAATAATTCTTGGCGCCTCTTGCACATATCTACACTGTCATCAAAGTCTTTGGTTCTTGATCGCACGATCTCTTCTACAAATTAAAATCAACATATTTATTAACAAAAGAAAAAAAAAATAGACTGTGATACCGCTACAAAAATGTCTCTCACTAGGTTTTTTGCCGACTATTTGTCAGTAGATGTAGGGGAGGGGGAGTATAGGTCATAGTTCAGGGCTATCGGAATGGTCATGTTTCTTATTAAATTTGAATTGAAATTTGACATGAGCTTTTTAAAGGGCTTTTTTGCTGTTCATGTGAATATTTCAACAGTATACCCTTGACAGCAATTTAGGTGGTCAGATCTGTTTCCCAGGTCCAACTACAAGGAATTCCTTAGACCATCGAATGTGCCGCTTACTCTCCAATGAGCTGCCATTCGTATATTTTCCAATGTGCTGAAAATATTATAACATTAGACGAAGTACACGATATTGGTTGTTCCTTTTTGTTACGGAAAAGCCATACTGAGTTTGTATCCAATTTAAAATACACAGCACAGCACACAATGGACGCTCATACAAATTTTATTAAAATACACCATATAAATGAATTTACCTTTATATGAAATACGCCAACATGTTGAACATAAATATCATATGACGACTTCTTGACTTCATTCGTGACAGACCGCAAATTCAGGTTACACTAACATTGATGCCAAGGGCCATAACATTTAGTTTCTTTTAGGGACATTTTAAAACATGCCATTTGGATATTATTAAAATGGTTGTCAAAACTCTATCATCCCAATTCTTTTTAATTTTCAATCTATAAATATATAAAAAAGTACCGCTGAAGCTGCAGATTATATATCCTTTCATTAAAATATAAAAGTCAACCGTCAATTGAGGAATATGAGTAAATTCGGCAAGTTGGTTACAACTGACCAAAGATTATGATGACTATATTTCCGAATGAAAAAATAGTTGGGATTTTCTATCTCCAATAACATAATATAGTTTTTGCTAATGTAATGCCAGGTCGTTAGGGCGTAGCCGCACATTGAATGGTATATGGGGAATTTAAAAAAAAATGGATCCATTCTCCATTATGGTAAAAGGGTTGTTTTTGTAAAAAATAGAAATATTGCTTAAACTTGGCTTTTATGAAGCTAAGATGCTATTGACAGCAATTTTTTGTGCCACAGAAAGGTTTAATATGCAAAAATGTGTTTTGTAACTAAAACACACTTAATTAATATACAGGGTGGGGCAATAGTGCGTCGGACCTCTATATCTTGAGTTCTACGATAGCTAGAAATTTTTAAAAAAATTGCAAGTAAACAAGATAAAAAAGTCTATAACTGGAAATTATTTTCGAATATACAGGGTGAGCCAAGACGAAATTACAGGACCAAGTGCCTTTTTTTTTAAAGGAATGCTATGTATTTCAGTACATTTTTTGAAGCCTCTTTTCAGGTTCTATTCATTCCTATATTAGCATTCAATATCTTCCAACCACTTGGATGTAATGAATTTTTTTGTTGAAATAATGCAATCTGCAGATGGATATTAAAAAAATCACCACAGTCACGATTATGGGTTTTAAGAAAACTTATGTGAATACCAGTTACAAGACATCTAATTAATGTTTTTGAATCCTTTTCATTTCCAAAAAATGTACAGGGTGGCCAAACATTATTTTTCAATTAAGAGCATTTTAAATTGAATTTTCTCAATTGTTTCAAATGGAACACCCTGTATATTTGTTGGCGATGTGATGTAGAAATGAAAAACGAATATTTTTTATAAGTACTTCCATATGACTAATTGCAACCATTTTCGTTTTATAAATAAATAAGTGTCAAATTAAAGAATAAACTTAAAAAAAGAGGTTCCCTCAATAATTCATTAGAAAAATTTATAATAGGTGTTCGACGTGTTGCCCATTTTGATTGACACATGTCTTTATGCAATTTTGAAATGAGGCCATTTAGTGGGACCATTTCTTCCAATCCATTGAAATGAGTAAATAGTATTTAATCGGTCCTTTACTGTAATGTTTTTTTGTACATTTTTTTGCTGTTTTCGTTATTCGACAAGCAATAAAACCTCAGTTTGGTATAAATTATCGTGCACAAAGGAGCATTTATCACACTTATCGGTCGTTACAATTTGTATTGAATTTAAAATATTTGGAATTTTACAATATGAATTTTAATAGAGCGGAACTTGTAGACATGGCTTTTGTCTTGGGCGAGTCAGACAGAAATTATTTACTTGCCAATAGAATTTATCATCAACGTTATCCTGAAAGAGGGATTCCTGATGTTAGCAGCTTCCAAAACCTTCTCGATAGATTTCTAGAAACTGGAAATGTCGAATATAAAAAAAGTGAAAGAATAAAACGTGTTGTGAACGAAGAAAATGAGTTTTCTGTGCTGCTGGCAAAGGTTGAGAATCCCCATGTTAATCAAAGAGAAGTGAGGTCATTAGTAGGAATAAGTAGACGGTCTGTGGGTCGAATCTTTAAAACAAATAAGTTGCATGCATATCATATTTAAATGCATTCAAGTTATCTGACGACGATTTTCAAAAGCGCCTACAATTTTGTAATTGGGCCAGAGATGAAATGCAACATGATGTCAACGTCTTCAATACTGTTTTATTCAGTGATGAGGCAACTTTTCATAAAAATGGATTTGTTAATAGACAATTTCCATTACTATGCTTCGGAAAATCCTCACTTTTTTATGCAAGTTGATAACCAACACAGATGGTCTATAAACGTTTGGGGAGGAATTATTGGAGAACATTTCTTTGATGGTACATCGACTGGAACTATTTATCTTCATTTTTTGGAAAACTATATGCCACAATTATTGGTAAATCTCCTGAAAGAATTCAAAATAGGATGTGGTTTCAGCAAGATGGTGTTTACTTGCAATGTTTTAAAAAATTTCTAGCTATCATAGAACTCGGGATATCGAGATCCGACGCACTATTGCCCCACCCTGTGTACACATTAAAAATAAAAATAACTTAAATATAAACATAAATAGTAAAGAGCAATCGAATTAAACCCTACTATTGAAGATATAATGATAGTTTCTGACTGTTATTTGAGAATTTCAATAAGCATTTGCGATGATCCTAATGTACTGACTTAAACATATGTTAAATATATCACATTCATCGCCAAGGCTATTATACAGTTCCATCATAGAATAAATAGGAGACTTTTTTCAAGACGTCTGTATGGCTGGCAGGACAATAAAATAGAACATTTTGACATGCTCCTAACCTCAGGATTTTAAAATTAATTTTTGATGACAACATTTGACAGTCGATCCAATTGTTAAGTAATTTGTACAAAAATACTAATATAATGTGGGTCCTTCTATTTTCTAAAGATGTCATGTATAATCTTGCCAATAACAATTCGTTTGGATAACCCTGCTTTGGATAATTCGCATCAATTCTGAAGACTAAATACTTCATAAACTTTCACTGATACTGTTTGTAAGTGAACATTATAAATTGGGTTCCAAATTAAAGCACCATACTCAAGTTTTGATTGCACGTTTGAGAAATACGTTTTAAGGGCATCTACATTGTTTACAATTTTTTATTATAAAGCCTAATAATTTTAATGCCGAATTTGTGGATCAGTTAATTCAAATTAATTTATTGATCTTTTAAGCTACTATGCATGTATTATGCAGATAAGATAAGTCAAGTACAATCGTAGATGTGAAAAGACAAGAATACAGATATGGTTAATACAATGACAATTTAAACAATAGTATATAATAATATCAATAATATATAGCATAAAATATTACATCACAATGTATATTAAAATAGTATGTAGTTAATAAGTTAAAATAAAAATGGTTAAAAAGATTTCACTATTGTACTATATTACATGCGGTGCTATTTGTAACCTGAATAAATTCATCAATGGTGTAGAACGGTGCAAAGTAAGGTATTCTTTCAGTTTTTTTTTTTAATGTAAGAGTTGGTAAGCATTGTAGATTTTTAGGCAGTAAGTTATATAATCGGGTACCAGAGTACAGTGGAGATTTTTCATACTTAGTGTGTTTGTGTTTGTATTGACAAATGCCATTCTTGCCTCTAGTATTGAAGGTGTGTATGTCGGAGTGTTTAGTTAACCTAGTTTTTTGTTCATGAATATAGATCAAAATTTTTAGTGGGTATATGCTAGGGATGGTTAATATTTGTTTGTCACGAAATATTGCTATACATGAAGTGCAAGAATCAAGATTGAATATTAGTCTAATGACACGTTTTTGTAGTATAAAGATCCTACTTATACATGTGGACAAACACCAGACAGTAATGTTGTAACTGATTGTTGAGTAAAAGTTCCACTATATGCCCCTCAAATTCAAATTTAGAGTCAAATAATATACATAAGTTCATTATTGATTAGGCTCTTGACAACTCCGTTAAACCGCGTTGGTGAACGGAAATTTTATAGTCTTTACCTCCGGTTATAATAGTATACATTGAAGCCTCAAAAAACTTAGCAAAGTTAGGTAGGATTAAGATCCCTCTGTAGTTTGTTATGTCTTCCGCATTTCCGGTTTTGTAAATAGTACACACTTTTGCCAATTTCCAACACTCAGGAAAGGTAGAGGTCTGTGCAGTCTTTAACTAGAGAGAACTGGGAACTGGATCATGTACCGATGTCCTTTTATTTCTTAGCTTTTTAATGCCTCCTATAATGTCTAACTCTGATAACTGATCAACATTTATGGATGATAGGTTACTTATGATGTCGGAAGATGGCACTGTATCAGTCAGTGGCCAATAAACGCTATTAAAGAATTGACTAAAGTTATCTACAATGTCTTGTGGGTTATTGAATTCCTTTTCATTGCAGAATATTCTACTGGGTGTTCTAGTACTGCCCTTTTTATTATTTAAATATGACCAGAATTGTTTAGAGTCCACAGTTAATGTGCTCTCAATATTTTCTATGTAATTTTTGTAAGCTTCTTTGGTTTGTACTTTAATTAACCACTGCATTCACCCCTTATATTAACCTCATGTTTTAACTGAAAAATTTCAAAATAATCGAATTCATAATTAGCTTTAATTATGTAAACAAAGCATAAAAAAATATTTTACAATCAATTCTCCACCTTCTTACCACCCCTAACAAGAGCAAAGAATTTTTTTGTGAAAATCTTTCGATTTTTTTTTGGAGGCTTGTGTGAATTAGAAAAACATGTCTTTCATGATGTAATCAAAATATAAATAAATATTTTGTCATTAATTCGTCACCAGCCTTACCACCCTCCCAAACATAAGCAAACACTTTTTATCCTTATAAGCTATTTGCCAACAAGAGAAACTTTAATAACAAATGTGGTTAAAGGATCGACAGGGTTTTATATGAACTATATATTAAAATTCGTAAACATGATTTTCTAATACATTCAAGCCTCCAAAAGAATGTACAAAAATTTTTTTTCGCAATTTTTGTCAAAATGCTCCTCGTAGTCGTCATGGTTCCAAGATCCGTTTTTTTCAAAATTTCCGGATATTGTACCTGGATGCCAAACTTGACCACCAAAATTGTTGTCAAGGGTATTGTTAGAATTTTCAGGACATCTGAACACATGATCATATGGACAGCAAAAAAGTCATTAAAAAATCTGATGTCTTTTAATTTGAATTTAATAAAACACTACCACTCCGATCGCCCAGGACTATGACCCCTATTTTCCCCCTTCCCTACACCTATTGACAAATAGCAGGTACAAAAAGCTAGTGAGAGACATTCTCGCAGAGGCATCAAGATAGTCATTACATTATATATTAATACAAATATAAAGCGATCTAGTAGGCTGAATGAGAAAACATAAATTTACAATGAAAAATTTCAACACTAGCACAATTAAATTGATTATCATTGGTGGCAGCTATTTAGAGAATGTTCTTTTCCCAAAAGGTGGCTTGTGTGTCACAAGTGTTATGCACACTAGTGATCAGATCGGAATAATAAAAATGCTGGCTGCAATGAGATTGTTAAGTCTTAAAATAAATTCACTGGGCAGCACGAACCCGTCACTAGGCGGCACTAGTGTCGCCAACTTTATATGCCATTTTATGTCTGAGACGTCCTATGTATAAACTACAGCTTGAGAACTAAATGAGATACATGATACCACAGCACAAAGCAGCAAAATTTGAGTATCGCTCCAAGAATATCTGCGCCGTGGGAAAAATTCTCTATTGTGAGTTGTAATTCTGCTCTAGATTATACTTCACTGCACCTTCAGCATTTACAAAAAAACAATGCTAATTATATTGGTGTTATGCAATAGCTGTTTTGGTAAAAACACTCTAAAATTTAAAAATACATTAGCGGGCACTCTTTAAGGGTGCATTACCAAGGTCAAATAGTGCGTAAAATATCCTCATTCTTGTTTTACACTCTTCTTAAAAACGAGCCAACAGAAATCAGAATTGATTTCATTATGTAAACTAGCAAACTTAAGACAAGGACCTGTTATATTTTATATTGTAATCCTAAGTAAAATTAAGTTTCCAAAATTTTTCCTCCTTGATTATTCAATGCGAACGTTATACTCATTCGTCCCAAATTCACCATAAATTGTTTTACATTTTACGAAGGGAATTAAATATTCAAATAAAATATAATACGATGTAGTATAAAATAGAAAAGTCTACATAACATTTGTTCATGTTAAAGTTTAATGTCGAATACGAATTTGTTAAATTTCATTTAAAATAAGTTGAGCGTTTTGCTACTAGAGGCAGCGGCATCATAGCAATGACCATTGCTAGACGTGTGTCAAAGTAGGGTCGGGCTCATAATTTTTCGTTTAGCCTGAGAGCTTCAAGTGACGATATCATATGTAAATAAATGTGTTATGTGTTCCTGATAGCTAAATTCGATGATTTACTAACATTGCGTAAATTTTTAAAACTGTCAATTTTAAATGTAAAATTTCAGATTGTAATTTTCTTGTTTAGACTTGTCCATAAATGTAATATTTCTGAGGATCAATAAACATTATTATTATTATTATTTCATCTTTTATGCCAACTAAATATGCGTAACCCACAATACTTCAAGATGTTTTGTGTGCCACCGAGGTTTTGTTCGTAACTGATATGTATAAACACAAAATCACATCGCGATTACATTTGTATGGTCCTGTACGCCTGTGTGGCTTCTGTGTCATTGACAGGACGATGTAATTCGATTACTTACAAAACTCGCGACTAACTGGTGCGTGCAAACTCACCTAAATGTTAAAATTCATGTTGATAAAACTCCTAAACATATCGAATATTTAAAGTCGATGAGAGCGGAATTTAAAGAAAGGTTGGAGTTATTGAGACTAACAGAAAACTGAAACCATAGTAATCTAAGTGGTCTAAAATTTATACTAATATCTGTTTATTTAAATCCAAACTAGAAGATTTCACTGCATTTGTTAATGATTCATCTCCTGGCTAAGTGATTCTATATCTTTAATTGCCCTATTGCTTGGGTATTCTATATTTCGGCAAGACAGTGATATACAGAGGAGGGGGTTTGTATTTATTTTATGAGAAGCTCTCTTCAGACAGTATACAAACAAATGTACGTGGCCATCTTGTGACTGTGACAACGCCGTTTTCATTAATTACATTTTACATTTGGATGGAGATGGTATCACTATTTTAACTTGTATGCAATATCTTAAGAGAAAATTTGCATTTATTCTTTGGCTTAAATGAATTGTTTAATTTCAATTATTAGCTACTGTTAAGTGGGTTTTTCACAATGTGTAATGAGCTTGCTGGTTCTCATGTATAAATAAACACAGTGGTGGACATAACTTATTATTTTTAATTATATCAATTTACAGCCAGCACTACACATGACAGTTCCCACCTCACTCACCTCCGCAATCCCCTATAATACAGGGTGTCTAGCGAATCCTAACCTAGAAATTCCCGTATATTTCCCGCATATTCCCGGTAGTTTCAAAAAAATTCCCGTATATTTCTTTCATCACAATATTACAATATATTGAAAATTGGTATAGAAATGTTAAATATTTTTATAGGAAAAAAAAAGAACAAGTCCTTCACGAGTCAAGCATTGTACTATAAAAAGAAACAATGATAAATATTATTAAAATAATCTAAAAAATTCCGTTTTTTTTTAAATAGCACCCCATTTTTTTCATACTGTCACAATAATCGCACAATTCTTAGTAAAAAAATCATAAGGTACGTACCATATGCGTCTAAAATTGCTATTTTGTGAGAAAGTTTTAAAAAACTGATTATTTTTTTTATAGTGCAGTCATTGAAGCTTTATACCTCAGAAATATTTTACTATGAACCGATTTACATGAAATTTTGGAATTAGGCTTATCTTACCCTTAACTTCAAAAGTGATATTGACCCGACCTCCGTTCTTACCCTGGGGGTGGTTGCCACCCCTTCTCGTTAGTGTAAATTTTTTTGGTCAAAATAACCTCGGGGATCGATAGAAGACCCAATTCTAAGCAAAAAGTGTCCTATAAAGTTTTTTCAAAAATTCAATAGTTTTCAAGTTATTGGTGATTGAAAACTCCGAATTTTCCCACGTTTTTCAACGGTCTTTTGCAAATATCTTTAAAAAATATGCGTTTTTGCGATAATTTTATAATAAACAAAATTGTAGAAGGTAAAAAAATGAAGAAATTGGTTTTTTAAAGAGTGTTCTAAGTGCAATATTAAGCGAGATATTGAAGATAAAAGCCGTTTTTTTTTTGTCTGAACTTTAATCGATGTATTCAATGCCATCTAGCTGACAACGGATACATTTTATCCATATGACAATGAGAAACTTTTTTATAGTGCTTAAAATAATCTTTAAAATGAGCAGTGTTAAAAGTCTTTTGCACGTAAAGTGAGTGAGTTGCAATGAAAAAAAGAGGGACATCTAATATTTTTTTTAAAAAATCGATGTGTTTCATAAGTGCCATTTCCACCAAAATTAAAATTAATCGTATTCCGTCTAAATTTAACTTTAATATGAAGAGTTTATTGGATTCCAGCCGTTCGGCTGCTTTGGAATGCATACTTTTCAAAAAAATCACGATTTTAAGAAGAAAAGTTTTTTTTCATTTTTTAAAATAACACCTTTTT
The DNA here is from genome assembly GCA_963675555.1 of Leptura quadrifasciata. Lineage (NCBI taxonomy): Eukaryota > Metazoa > Arthropoda > Insecta > Coleoptera > Cerambycidae > Leptura > Leptura quadrifasciata. Next base: position 95,498,166 of record OY776673.1, read on the forward strand.
TTCATAATATTTCAAAAATAATGAAAGATACGTAAAAAACTGTAATGATAAAAAATGTAGGTCTTTTTTTGACAAAAATTTTGTTTTTTGTTTTTTTTTCTGTCAGACCAAAATTGACGGAGATATGACTGTTTAAAGAGCGCGCGGTAGCGCAATCACAGTCTCTCTCGAGCCCTTTGACCCTTCACCGTTTCAAAATGAAGGGTTTTACACTACATGTTGTAATGAAAAAAGTTGTAGCTCTTTCAATTACCTTTAAAATGTTTTTTTTAAAGTTGTGATAGCTTTAAAATTGAAGGAGGAAACTAAACGTTTTTTTTTCTATTTAGTAAAATGAAAATTTCGAAGCACAAAAATTTGGAGCAGAGTGAAAGTAAAGAATAATATGAACCCAAAACTATTGTTTTATATATATATATATATATATATGTATATCCATATATGGCATATATATCGGAAACATACGCACGAATACATACAAACGTTCATATATGTATATCCAATAAAATCCAATCCAATAAAAAAAACTGCAGATCCACCTGCACCGCAAGATTTACTTAAAATGATTTTTTGCAACTGTAAAAAAGGTTGCGGAGCCACTTGCGGATGCCGAAGAGTCGGGCTGTTTTGCAATGTAACTTGTGGAACATGCAGTGGAGATAACTGCCAGAATAGCCCTCCAATTGACCCAGAAGAAGATCTTGATTACGACAGCAACTCCGATATTGAGTCATGAACGATTGGTGTAATAGTTTTTTTATGTATTGTAATGCTCTTGTTGCAGAATTTTTTATAATTAATTGCTAATTTAATCTAGTACATTTCCAGATAACTTGTAACTTTATATTTTATTCAATAAAAAGTGTCTGATTACTTACTCTATAATTAAATTATTTTTATTTGTATAAACACATATTTTCAATGTTTTAATTTAGGGGTAGTTTTAAGGGTTGAAAAGCTAAACATATGATAGTCATTTTCGAGAACGTGGAACAACATTTTAGTTCATCAAAAGAAATTTTTTTATACAATTTTTAATTGAGGGGTTGTTTTTAAGGGTTGAAAAGGGGTTAAAAATATGATAATTAAGGTAGAGAACGTAAAACAATATTTACTCTATATTTAAATCTTTTTAAGTTATACAAAAGTATTTTTTATAATTTTTTTCAATTTAGGGGTCGTTTGCAGGGGTTGTAAAGTTTTTTAGGGTTTGAAAATGGGTTAAACATGATATAATTGTGTTAGAGAACACTTTACGATTTCACTCTTTATTATTAAATACGTTTTCTAGCGATAAAATGGCTCAATGTCAATTTTTTCATTAAGGGGTCGTTTTCACCCCTTAAAAATAAAAAACGGAGGTCGGGTCAATATCACTTTTGAAGTTAAGGGTAAGATAAGCCTAATTCCAAAATTTCATGTAAATCGGTTCATAGTAAAATGTTTCGGAGGTAAGACCCTATTTTTCGCTTCAATGACTGCACTATTATTTTACACGTTTTTATTTCAATAACACAGGAATACAAAAGGCTAAACAATAACAAAAATATTATTACCTATTTTCTTCTAAATATTTCAAGAGTTTCAACAATTTAATAATAGCAGGCTTTTTGAAAATTTTTTCGATTTTAAATTTATTAGTTGAGAAAAAAATAACGTCATTTCCGTGTAAACCGGAAGTGCTTAAAATTTCACATGCATGTTTTTACTTCCCTTTTATAGTCGATTAAAATTATGCAAACGTCGGCCACTCTGATTTTTTTCAGCCATAACTTTCATTAATGTCTATTTTTAAACGGCATCGCATTCCACAGAAAAAAAACTAAGTTGAATTTTCAACCAAAAATTTATCTCAAAAATTACAGAGAATATCAAGTGTAACACATAAACTGGGACCACTGTATATTTGTTTACTGCATGGCACGTATTGTCGGCAAAATATAATGTTGCACTTTTATTCTTAGATTTTTATATTAATCGCTTCAGTTTACTAGGTAGGTGCTATAAAAGTTTTAGCTTATCAAGCAAGTTAATAACCCTCCTTTCCTTTGAAAAAAAAAAAAAAATCAAAAAGCTCTATTTACAACTTATTTGAAATTAAACTGCCCCCATTTATGTAGGCAGCAGATCTATTATCCACATTATCAATTAAAAATTATGAGTATTTACCAAGTACACTTTTGAAAAAAAACTCTTAATAAGACACATTTGATTCACGTTTATTTCAAAACTAAAAAGAAATTGGGGTTTTCTTTGCATTTATATTATTACAAAAAATTTTATTGGTTTTCTACAACTATGCGCAAAAATAAAAATATCGTGTATTATTATCGGTTTAGCCAGAGTCCCTTGGGACGAAATAGAGAAGTCATAAAAATGGTAATTTTTTTTAAGCACATGTTTGCTTGGTGCATCGGTGTCTTACATCTGGAATTTAAAACATTCTTATATGTATTTATACGTCACACAAATAATAAATTAAAAAACTTTCACTTATAAAGCCATAGAATTTAATGAGACACTACTGTGAAGTTTATGGCATTACAGCGCACCCTGCAAATATTCACAGACTATAAACCATCTAATTCCCTAATTAGAGGCAATAAATATAAGACTAATTCTAAGTTCCAACCCCTGATATCGGGTTTAACAAGCTATAAAACAAACAGTCGAAATATTTTTTAAATTTTGGGCCCATAAGGATGACATCCAAAGCACTTGAACACATGAGGCTGATGCAGCCAGGTAGCTGCCTAATGTTATAAAAGTTTATCACAACACTTTCTTTAACGCTTTCATTTACAAAATCGGATGTAAGTACTCATTTATCTATAGTTTTTATGGAGGTCGAGATTATTTGTGCAATTCGCCTAAAATTTTTCATATCTTCGAAACTTCGTATTTTTTCAAGGGTATGGCCCAAATTTCCCGTATATTTCCCGCATTTTCAAGGGCACTATAATTCCTGGTTTTCCCGGTCGCTAGACACCCTGTAATACCATGTTATATTGCAGATTGCCTATACTCGAGCCCATGCTACACTATGAAGTATATTTATAATAATTTGACGCATGACTAGCTCTTATGAATAAGCGCACGTGGACAATGCATCTATTTGTTTTGGTGCAGTCTCAGAGCTCGGTTAAAAGACATTATCTACTGCTGCAACAAAATTTCCCTGGAAAGTTGTCGACAAAAACAATCAATTTGATCGTGCTAATATTCGTAGTCAGCTCGTGCATCTCCCATGAAATTGATGCACTTTAAAAACTTTAAATATACAACAACAAAATATCTTATATCTAAATGTTTCTAGTCTGTGAAGGATTCTTATAATATTTTGCAAATTGATAAATTTAATCCTCACATTTTTAGATAGTACACAACTAAATTCGTATTAACAGGAAATGTAATTTCGCAACACCAAAAAATCTAATCCAATAAAGAATTAATTTATAAACGCTTACCCAATTCGCCAATTCTTTCGGCTTGTTTCCTGTTAAACTCTTCCATAGTCATTTTTTCACCTGTAACAAGCTCTATGGTATCGAGCAACTTTTGATAGTTATCTGCATCTATAAAAAATCCCGAATTATCACGAGCAGCATCAAGATCTTTCTGTAAGCGCATTATTTCGTTCATCAAACCTTGAACCATTTGGGTCTTAGTGAGTTTTTCATTAATAATTGGGGTATTCTTGATGTCTCGGGCTCGGGAAGCATACTCTAAAGTGCTCGCGGTCTCTTCGTAGGCAGTTGCAGCTGGTGAAATGGTTGCAATAATGCAGGTCTTGGTGTGGCCTCCCAAACTATCTTGAAGGATTCTGGTTAATTTTGAATCTCTATAAGGGACATGTCTTTGTCCTTTCTCAGCAAGGGCATGTATAACTCTTCCAAGCGTCAGAAGAGATTTATTAATATTGGCCAGCTCGACAGCTCTTACATCTTTGCAACCAGATCGTGCAATATTCTCACTTCCAGCGAGGTCAACCAAGTTCAATTTTCCCGTTTTCAGGATGTCTTCGCCTGAGATAGCACTCTCTCTTGTGTGAACCGTTATGGTAAATACGGTATGAGATCGAGAACTCTGATGGTTCATGAGTGTTGGTGCACACTGCCTTTTAAGGTTGCCCTTTTGTAGCTGTTTGCATAATCCCTCACTATCATGCACGGAAATTTCTCTTAGACCCTGAACAAAAATCGATCCTTTTGTGTCATTATATATGCTGAAAAAAAAAAAACATTTATAAAACTAACCATGTATACTTTTTGAATATACAACCTTTTCTATATTGTAACAGATTTTTTATATATATTTTAACGCATGCACTCGCAACCAGCATAGGGGAAACAAAATATGCCAAAAACGAACTGTCTTAAACGAGTCTTGTTTTTTTTTAACACATATTCACGACATCAAAGTAAGTTCAGAGTTATACCTTGTAGAAACAAGTCAATTGGGAAAGTATTTTTTTTAAATGATGCGTTTTGCCAATAATATTTAGTAAATATGTTTCTAGTGCTTGCATCATAAAAATTGTTTATGATAAAATTTCAAATAAAACCAGAAGTTTGTAAAGAGAGTCAGATTGTCAACTACTTTGTAAATAATATAATAATAATAATAATAATAATAATAAACACCACAGAAATTAGACTAGACTAGACTAGAAATAAATCGAATGTTCGACTTGAAGATTCTAAACAAATTAATGGATCTCCAAACATACTCAACATTTTAATTAAACTTGGTGGATGTTATATTGAGTGGACTAGAACTACCACAAGTGAAATTATAATATAATAATAATAATAATATGGCCTTATTAAGGCGGGACTCAGTCTCAGACTGCTTTTGTTTAACCTGCAACATTTACAACAAATATAAAATCACTATATAACAGTGCAAAAATACGAGAAAACAGTTTGTTTTACAATTCAGGACTAATGATACATTGTAGGATATTTATAATTTTTAATGACAACGATGATATTTAGACTAAATTTTAAAAATGATATTTTACTCTCTTTTACAAAATTTTAAACTTCTTATCATTTGATAATCTGGTGGTAGAGAGTTGCACAAAGATGACGCATAATAAGCAAAATAACTTTTGAAGGCAGAGGTAGTGTATCTAGGTATGTGTTATAAGTACAGATTCTGTCTAGATCGATTCTGGACTTCATCTGCAAAAATAATTTTATTTTTTAAATATAAGGGAGTTTTCGTTAAAATATTTTTTTGTATGAGGCAACTGTAATGTATGCCTCTCCCAATATTCATTTTTGACCAACTGTATTGAGTATAACTAGATGTAACATGATTTCGTCTTTTTAGATTTGTTTAAAATCTCATACATGCATTTTGCACTACTTGTATTCGATCTGAATCATGGACTGAAAGACATGGGCCATATACTGCATCACAATAATCAAATATTGGTAAAACTAAAGTCTCCGTGATTTTTACTTAACTGAGGTACTAAGCACATTTTGCATAGGCAGCTTTAATTAAATTATCAACATGGGGGGTGAAAGATAAATTCTTATCTAGAGTTACTCCGAGACTTTTATAGTGAGTTTTTCAGTATTATTTAAAAATAACTTATTCTCCAAGCTCACTTTATTAAGTTGTTTATTTGTTCCACCAGCATTGCCTTTGTTTTATGTGGATTAAGATTTAATGCATTTTTACATGACCATAAAAATATATTGTTTAAATCACTATTTATTTGTTCTATATCTACTTCGACATTACTAGGTAAAAAAAAGGAAAGTACAGTTAAAAATCATCGGTATATTGGTGCACATTTGTATTTGCTACTTAGGGAGCATCAGCAGTGTAAACAATAAAAAGTAACATGCCCAAGATAGATCTCTGAGGCATTCCACTTATAATATTTATAGGATCAAAATTAATACTTTCAGCACCAATTGGAATTTTTACCTGTTGTTACCAGACGTTATTTGTTCATTTCTATTTTTATTTAATTTAAGAAATGTCGAGGCAGAACTTGTTTGAGTTGCTGGAGTGTTCAAAGAGGAAGGTGGCAGTCATTTTAACTATAATATCTATTAGACAGGTAGACTGTTACATTGTAGCACAGCAGGCCAAGATTGAGTGTTTATTCTATTTTTGTTTTTTTTTATTTAATTTTTAATTTTGAATTCAATAAATTCTTAAAATTGCTATTGGCGTTATAAAGAATTTATTCTTTGTTTATTTTTATTTATGGCCGATAGTCGTGTTGAATGAGGCGCGAGGAGGTAAATGCGATTAATCACACGAATATTGCGCTACCAGGTTCGAAACCTGGCACTGGCGCTGTCGGAAGAAATGGTGATGTACGTCCACGTTTTTTCAATGTGTAACCCCCTTCCGCACAAGCCTCTGGCTTCTGGAATTGGGGGTTGTCTAATTTCTGTGGTGTTTATTATTTATATTTATTATATTTTGAGATTTTTGTTGAGATAAAACTTGTTTGAGCTGGAAGCTTGCAGGCCTACTACATTATTGGCATTACTGTTTCAATAAAAGACTTTTGAACTTTAAAATACCATGGATTATTTAATAAAAATTTTACAAATAATTTTTGTAAATAAAAAATTGTGCATGAGCTAAACACAAGCTAGACCGAGATGTGAGTTTGACAAGTAGAGTGTATTAGGGTATACACTACAATAATAATGTAAGCATATCAACACACCAACACACTAGCTTTTAAAAATATGTGCTTCCCAAATTTTTTCAAATGTATACCATCAATTTTTAAAAACTTAGCGGCGCTAATACCAAGTTTGCCCGGGGCGCCGAGAGACCACGGGCCGGCCCTGCCAGTAAGCCCTTCTTGCATGATTTTCAAATTCAGATAAATTAATACATTTCACATTTCTAGCATAAAATGTACATTGGAGGCTGTTTCGTTATAATTGGTAAGTTGATCAATGAATAAACTAAACAGTGGTCACTACGAAATTCTGGAAAATTTACAGCACACAGCATACATTTACATATTTGTGATGTCCAGAGACGCAGGCGCAGGGCAGCAATAAAGCCATGACGTGGGTTCCGGGGAGGCAGTCGATGCTCGGGAGGCGATAGAGAAGGAAGCCTGACTTGCCCTATCCTAAAGTGATTTTAAAGTATTGTCACACTGTGCTATATAAATATATTTATACTGGAAATAAAGGACTACCGAGTTGCTGTGAACAGGTTTATTTAATTCCATTGGAACACCTCAATTGGCGACGAGAGAAAAATCGGCGGCGGAGTAAACGGCAAGCACGTGGCAGAGGTAAAATGGCGAACACGATCGCTCAGTTCTTCGAGTTCAACCCAGAAACGGATGACTGGACGATATACGATGAACGTCTGCAAGAGTACTTCACGGCGAATAAAATAGAAAGCAATCGACAAGTAGCAACCCTCCTAAGTCTAATCGGTACGAATACTTATAAACTTTTGCGAGATTTATGTTATCCCGAACAGCCAAACAAAAAACAATATGAAGAGTTGAGTAAGATACTTTCAAGTCATTATGGAAAGCAGCCGGTAATATGGAGAGAAAGACGACGTTTCTACGAAGCTAAGCAAGAAGACAAGGAATCCATAGCAGAATGGTATGCAAGAATTTGTAAGCTTTCCGTAGAATGCAAGTTTGGCGCTGATTTGACCAGGTTCATAAAAGAGAAATTCTTCACCGGTATTAAAGTAAATAAAATATTTGATCGGCTATGTGAGGAGTCTGAAACGACGGCGTTAGAAAAGCTTATCGAGATCGCCAAGAAAAAGGAAAACGTTATTGTGTATGACGAGGAAGTACATTTTGTACGGTCCGCGCAACACCGGATCCAACATGGTCAGAAAAATGGAGAAGGGAGATCCGGGAGACCGGCCAATGATTATCAACCACAAAGAACAGGGAAGCGTCATCAAATTCGCCCCGCTGCAACGACAACGCAGAATCGACAGAAGCAGAGCCAGAGCCATCACGCGACGGAAAGAAGAAGGTATCCTAGCAAAATGGCGCCGACGTCACAGGGTCAGGAAAATGAGAACAGTAAACATTGTAAAGTTTGCGGGAACACGCATTCAGGTCAGTGTATTTATTCACAATTTGTGTGTGCCATATGCAAACAAAAGGGACACCTGGCAAAGGTTTGTCATAGAAATAGAAACATTCATTTTGTAGAGCAAAGACAAAGTAGTGATGATACAATAATAGAGAATATAGGAAGTTTATGGCATTTGACAGATGTAAACAAAAAAATACCCGAGTCTGATGCTAATTTTAATATGTTTAATTGTGATGTCAAATTTTAACAGTAATAAGAATAAATTAAATGATGTAAATAGTGTAAGCTCTATTTGTAAAGGTGAGGGGAATTTCGATAGGTTTGCAGTCGAACTAGAAATAAATAAAGTAAAATACATCTTCCAAATTGATTCAGGGGCTTCTGTATCTGCGATAAGTAGAGACTTTTACGAAAATAATTTCAAAAATTACAAAGTACAGAACGATTATACCATTTTGAGATCTTACAATAATTCTGTATTTGAACCAGAAGGTTATATAAATCTGAAAGTAAAGTATAAAAATAAAGAAGCTGTAATTAAATTTTATGTTGTAAGTAATGCTGGTATTGGTATTGTAGGTAGAGACTGGTTGGACACATTTGAAATCGGTTTTGGACTGGTGAACAAGGTATCGACCGATAGCGTTGGTAGCAAATTAGTAAGGGAATTTCCGGATGTGTTCAGCGAGGGTGTTGGCAGTTTCCGGCATGCAGAAATTTCACTGCATCTAAAGGAGAATGCTGCTCCAGTTTTCCACAGGGCTCGACCAGTACCGTTAGCATATAAAAAATTAATGGAAGAAAAATTGGAAAGGTTAGAAAGAACAGGAATTATCACCCCAACGGAATCGTCGGAATGGGCGACACCCCTAGTACCCATTCTAAAGGAGGATGGTAGCTTGCGTTTGTGCGGAGACTACTCGGTGACAGTAAACAAACACCTAAAGGAAATGGCTTATCCGCTCCCACGTATAGAGGAGATATTCGCAAAGTTGCATCGAGGGAAAACATTCTCGAAGCTGGATATGGCATTTGCATATAATCAGTTCAGATTATGTGAAGAATCTAGGAAGTTAGTAGCATGGAACACACCAAAAGGTTTGTATTTTGTAAATCGCTTACCTTTTGGAGTTAATGTTGCTAGTTTTATCTTCCAAAAGCATATCGAAAGTTTGTTTAAGGGCATGGATAATGTCACTTGTTTTTTAGATGACATTTTAGTCACCGGAACGACAGAAAAGGAGCACGTCGAGACGTTAAGAACAGTATGCAAGAAACTGCAGGAAGCGGGATTGACCTTAAAAATAAAAAAATGTGAATTCTTTAAGGAATCGCTGGAATACTTAGGATTTAAAATAACCTCAAAGGGTCTCATGAAATCGGAAGAGAAAACAAGGGCTATTGTGCAAGCACCAAGCCCAAAATGTGTAAAAGATGTAAGAGTATTTCTGGGACTAGTGAATTATTATGGTAAGTTCATACCAAATGCGGCACAGATTTTAAGACCAATTTATAACTTATTGAAAAATGATACTGAATTTCACTGGGATGAATGCTGTGAGCGATCCTTCAGAAAAATTAAAGAGATAATCACGTCTGATTTAATTTTAGTGCATTTCGACCCTGACCTACCCTTAGTCTTGACGACGGATGCAAGTTCAATAGGCATATCAGCGACACTTTCACACGTAATGAAGAATGGAGATGAACGACCAATCTGTTTCGCTTCAAGGACATTGATGCCAGCAGAAGCAAGATACCCAATCATACATTTGGAAGCACTCGCCATATATTGGGCGGTATGTAAATTTTACCAGTATTTATATGGAAAGAAATTTGTTTTGAGGACAGATCATCGACCATTGTTGAGTATTTATGGCGAAAATAAAGGAATACCGCAAATGTATGCAAGCCGACTGCAACGATGGAAAGTATTCTTATCAAGCTTCCAATATGAAATACAATATATAAAAGGGACAGAGAATAAAGTATCAGATTATCTATCAAGGTCACCCATAAATACGTACACAAAATCCGAGGAGAATACAGAGAAAGGCCAATATTTGCACTTTACCACCACCGTTGAGGACTGGCCAATCGATAATGAAGAAGTAAGGAGAAGCACCCAACAAGATAGGGAACTAAGAGAAGTTATGAGTTACGTAGAAACGGGGAAATGGCCGGAAACTAAAAATGGAAACGTTTCACCATACTACCATAGACGCATGGAGCTTAGCGTAGAGAGAGGAGTCCTCATGTGGGGGTATAGGATTGTAATACCAAGGAAGTTACGAAGCAAAATATTAGGCGAACTGCATACACACCACTTTGGAATAGTAAAAACAAAAAGCCTAGCCAGATCATATATTTATTGGTCCGACCTGGACAAGGAAATCGAAAATAAGTGTAAGTCCTGTATATATTGCCTGCAAAATAGACAATCGCCCCCTAAAAATGAGCTAATGCCGTGGAAATTAGAAGACGCGCCTTGGAAACGGATACACATGGATTTTTGTGGTCCAATCAATGGAAATATGTTTTTAGTAGTAGTGGACGCATACTCAAAATGGGTGGAAGTTTATATAATGAAATCACTGACAGCGGCAGAGACTGAAGAAAAGCTCAAAGATTTATTTGCACGATGGGGCTTGCCAAGAAGGGTAGTCTCAGATAATGGAAGATCATTCGTAGCGGGGAATATCTAAGCTTTTTTTAATAGGTACGCCATCAAGCATATCACATCGCCCCCAGGGCACCCCCAGTCGAATGGCTTTGCAGAAAACGCAGTGAAAACTTTTAAAGCAAATATGAAGAGTAGATTAGAAGACCCGGTAAATAGAAATAAAAAAATAGAAATCATTGTTTCCGAGTTTTTATTTTCATATAGGACAACGCCTCACTGTTCAACAAAGGAAACACCAGCAAAACTGTTTTTGCAACGAAACCTTCGCACGAGATTGGATATCTTGAGGGAAAGTGAAGAACAGCCTGAAGAAGAACATCAGGAAAATGGTATGGAAAATCATAGAAAAGCACAAGAGCGGCAAAAGACGTATGTCAGAGGAAGAAGAAGGAATTTCGAGGTCGGTGAGGAAGTGATGGCGGCAGATTACAGAACACCTAATCGCAGAAAATGGGCGAGAGGGTGATAGAAATTATCGGAAATACGATATATTTGTGCAAAACTCAGGAGGGAAACCTGTGGAAAAGAAGTGCGAATCAGCTACTCAAAGTATCACAAGATACGACAAATACTGTCGACAGGGGAAGTCAAGGCCGGCAGGAAAATCCACCAAAAATGCCTTATCGGTACTACAGCAGTGGAAGTCCTTCCAACTCTCCAGCCAACACCCAGCCACAGCAAGTTACTCCGGTTCAAGAACCTAGCAAGGAAAACGATGCAGCGCTATCAGCCGAGACCTTGGGCAACCAGATAATAATAGATCAACCAATAAGGTCAGAAGAACCCATACCAGGTATTATTTCTAACAATAGTAGTAGGTTACAGATTTCAGAAAATACCCCTAATGAAGCAAATGGTTTAGGAGTCACGGTGTCAAGAGACTATGCAAAAGACAGCGACCCTAGAGAAATTAACCCCGACAAGCCTACCAGTAGTAATAGTAGGGACAAGACCAGTAGGAATAGAATAACAAAAAAAAATGATGTAGGTAAAACTGTTTCCAAAGTTGTGACCCGGAAGGGCAGACAAATTAAAGCACCAGGTAAATTTAAGGACTATATTTTGGGGGATGAATAAATAAATAAATTAAAAAAAAAAATTAAAATCAGGTAGACTTTCTTGGTACAGGTAACCAAACTAGATAATAATAAAAAATTAGGTATAAACAATTACATAATGTAAGGCTAGTGGCAGGTAGATTTATATGTTTACACAAACAATGTTTTCAGAGAGGAATAAAGTTGTTGACACAGGTCCAGTGGATAATCCCCAATTAAGGGTAAGGGTGTGATGTCCAGAGACGCAGGCGCAGGGCAGCAATAAAGCCATGACGTGGGTTCCGGGGAGGCAGTCGATGCTCGGGAGGCGATAGAGAAGGAAGCCTGACTTGCCCTATCCTAAAGTGATTTTAAAGTATTGTCACACTGTGCTATATAAATATATTTATACTGGAAATAAAGGACTACCGAGTTGCTGTGAACAGGTTTATTTAATTCCATTGGAACACCTCAATATTTATAACAATACAACGGTTAAATTGTTTATTTACATTTAAAATTTTAATAGCTTATAGAATTATGCGGCCAATAAGCTGTTTAGTGGTCGCAGTATAGTCGGTTGTCCATATTAATTTTAAAGAAAAATTTTTTTAATAATTTTAATTTATTAGGCTATTTTACATATTTTATTTTTCCTACTAAAAAATTACTGGACTATGTTGAAAAACATTGAGGATTTTAACAATCCTTGTTTATTTTTAAAAAATTCTTGTGTCAGAGGATGTGAAGTGAAAATTTTTGTTCACGAAACTGGTAACACAATAAAGAGAATTTTGTGAGACCTGATTCTTTTTTTCCCATCATAAATGAATTATTACTCACATGGAGTCAATCTACCTTCAGTACTATTTCAATTCTTGTACTTTTGCGATTTGATAGCAGTGGCGGCCCGTCAGGGATGGCAGGGTAGGCAGTGCCCACCCAATTACATAAGCGTTAGTTATAAAGGTATATTTATATTTTTATATATTTTTGTGTTAAATTATCAAGTAAAATTTTGCGGTTAATTAATTGTAGTGTTAAAATTTAAAAAATAGTTTTATTTATAATATTATTTTTACTACATATTATTCTGCCTCATATAGGTATAGATACGCTTATGAATCCGTTTAGAAACCGGGCGTAATGTTCTCTGCCGTAATACTATCTAAAGTGTCATGCGCCAAGCCAGGGTGGGCAAGCATCGCTCAGAAATCATGAATTCAATCATAATACGTCTACGTGCATGTTGGTTATTCACTTCGATCTTACGCTTGTAATGTATATCAAAACGAGACGTATGTCGTGCATGCTTAGGCTATTTACAACCTAGAGTGGGCATGCTACCCTTGAACAAAACTTGTAATAAACAATATGAATATTGAATAGAATATGTTCATAATTGAAAAGATATCAAACAGGAAAAATAACTAATGTATTAAAATTGATTAATCAATCCTTTATGAATATCAAATATGATAGCAATTTCTAATTTGATAAATAGGGACAAAAAGAAGTTAAATACATATCAGCGGTGAGCGGTGCCATATAGTAAGTTACCTATATAACTATAAATTTATTTTTCTTTGCGTTTTAAGGTATAATGTTATAATGTATTAGAACACATGGCTCTATATTATCCAAAAAGTTCTAAAATAATGTTTAATTTTATTTTAGCAGTTTTAGATGTGAAATTAATATAATATGTAAATGAATAAATGTATAATATTCAAATATGGGACTTCACGTTCGGTGGGATGTGGACACTGCCACCCTCATCCCTTCCCTTTTCTTACAGTGTCATGATGTTTCGCCGAGAATCGTTTAATTTTAGGATGTGTGGAGTCAAGCCAGTATTCGCAAATCTCAAATGTTGGAAATTGTCGCTGCTGTTTTAAAATTGGAAGATTTTGTTATTTGGTTAGGTTTGTTTGTAATGTTTTATTCTCTCAATTTTATGTTTTTTAAATTTGTAATCTGTGATCTTTGTTGGTATTTAGTAAATAGTAAAGTGTCTACTTTAGCAGAAAAAATAAGTGTGGACAACTGACAAATTATTAATATTGTCACGTGCTTACAATTTTCAGTAAACACTCTGTGGATTCCAAATAGCTTGCAACAAGAATTTTCACAAACCACTGATTTATTTAATCACTAAAATTACACTAGCAAATACTTAGAAATCACACAACTAATAATAACTTAATCTAATATAATTTCACTACTTTTAAAACACTAAGCACTTTACTTTTCTTCTTAAACTTGTCAACTCTTGTCTAACCTAAAAACTCTCTTGTCTGTTTACTTCACTAAACTGCATACTTCACTCAACTGAACTGTTCCCCCATCTGCTGGAGTCACCTCTTTATATACACACTTGGAATCCTTCTAGAACTCTTTTCTAGAATTCTCCATAGTTTTCTACCATGTAATAGATGATTGTTCGTCAATTGGCTCATAGACGGCGCCACCCTACTAGTCAGGGAAGTAACTAAGCTTCTGAGGAAAACTTTGAACATGAACTTAATCACATCTTTCCTTGTTAGAGGGCAGCACATAACACTGCCCCCTCCTTAAGCCTGAACGTCCCGGTCAGGCAATTCAGATTCCCCAACATACTTCATACTTCGCCAACCTATCCAAGTGCACGATCTTCATCTTGGACTTCTTACTACGTTGAATTCGGTAAACAACGTCATTGATCCGAGTGATGACTGAATACGGTCCTTCCCAGGGTGGGTGAAGCTTCGGAGATTTTCCCTTCTTTCGCTGTGGGTTATATAGCCAAACCAGATCGCCCTCCTGGAATCCTGCTGACGTCCCCTTTCGGTCATAGCGAGCCTTCATTCTGTCACTAGCTATGCTAACTTGGTTTCGAACCAACTCGTGGACATTCCTCAGCTGTTGACTAACTTCATCTGCATAGTCATCCACGGACAGTGGCTTCTTATCTGGTGTACCAAACATCAAATCACATGGCAGTCTGATCTCGTGCCCAAATATTACACGAGCCGGTGTCTGTTTAGTCGTCTCATGAATGGCAGCCCTGTATGCCATTAAGAAAAATGGTATATGTCGATCCCAATCTCGCTGGTTCTTGTGAACTACCTTAGAAAGATGTTCCTTCATGGTTTTATTATGTCGTTCCACCATTCCATCTGACTGGGGATGAAGAGGGGTTGTCCGAGTCTTGTGAATGCCCAGCAACTCACAAATTTTCTGAAATACCCCCGACTCAAAGTTTCTCCCTTGATCGGAATGTAGCTCCAGGGGCACACCAAATCGGCATACAAGGTTATCCACCAGAACTCGAGCAACAGTAACTGCTTCCTGATTCGGAATGGCATAGGCTTCCGGCCATTTACTAAAATAGTCCATAGCGACCAGGATGTATTTATTCCCATCATCTGTCACTGGGAATGGGCCCGCTACATCTATAGCAATCCTCTCAAAAGGAGCTCCGACGTTATATTGCTTCATTTGGCCCCTGCTCTTCGTCTTGGCCCTTTGGTGGCTGCACAAGCCTTGCATTTGCGGCACCAAACCTCCACATCTTGACGGCTATTGATCCAATAAAATCGTTCCCGTACTTTAGCCAGTGTCTTATTCATACCAAAATGTCCCCCGGACACTCCATCATGTATTTCCTGAAGTACTTTTGGGATCCGACAGCTGGGTATCACCAGACGCATGGTAATTTCCTTCCCATCTGGACTTTCCCATGCTCTCTTTAATAGCCCATCTATAACCTTAAGGGAGTCCCATTGTGCCCACAATGCCTTCAGCTCCACACTTTTGTCCGAAACATCCTTCCATTCCGGTCGCGTTCCTTTTTCTTTTGCCCTTAATATAGGACCAATTACGCTGTCATCCATTTGTTTTCGTCTTAGAACTTCCTTTGTCCAATCATCTGGAACCTCTATCTTAACTGCCTTCACTTCTGCTATATCCTGCTGCATTTTTACATTCTCGGCATTCACTTCCTTAGGGCTCCTCTGGCGACAGTACCTCTTGACATGCCCCAATTTGCCGCAATTATAACAGCGGATTACTTTTGTCGGACCTCCAGCACTTCGCTGCTGCTTCGGCTCCTGTTTCGGCGGTTGCGGTTCCTGTTTCAGCTCCGGTCGCGAACTTAATTCGTTTAGTAATTGTGCGACCATTTTCTGTATGTCTGTTAACATAACAATCAATCTCATCTTATCAGAGCGAACTTCCTCTTTCTTTGCAGTGTTTACTTCCCCAGGATTCCGTTCTCGACACTGCCGCATCATATGTCCTGGTTTGCTGCACTGATAACACCGAATCACCTTCCTTGGCTGTCCATCGCTCTGTTCTCTTTCCTGCTTCCTTGGAGCATCTGGTTTGGTCATCAACTGGCTTATCATTTTGTGTATGTCAGCCATCAAAGATTCCATATTTGATTTTTCTAAATGGTCCTCTTCTACCTTCATGGCTCGTACTCTCGGACGTGGAGTCTCTTTATAAGCGGCTTCAACTTCGAGGGCATGGATCAAGGCTTCGCTACCAGTCTTATCTCGAGATAATCTAAGGACTCGCCTGATCTCCTCATCTCTTATGCCATCGATGAATGTACCAACTGTTAATTGTTCCTGGAATTCTTTGGGTGCATCCGGGTAAGCCAGGTATGTCAGTCGCTCAACAGCTGCTTCAAAATCTTGTAAACTTTCCCCAGCCTTTTGTGTGCGTGATTTGAGCTGAGTCCTGTATACTTGGGCGAGGTGTTGGTCGCCATATCTTAGATCTAGTGCAGCTTCCAAAACTTTAAAATCACGTTGCTGCGTCACTGGGATACTCTGAAGCAACTCTGAGGCTTGGCCCCTTAATGCTAGCACCAATGCCATAGCTTTGTCTTCATTACTCCAATTGTTTGCGTATGCCGCTGCCTCAAATTGTCTTTTATAGGTTGACCAAGAAGTTTGACCATCAAAGGAAGGCGGTTGTAATCGAGGACCTGATGATGATAATACCAGCTGGCCTCCTTGTTCTCTTAACAGTCGCTTAAGTCGCTCTACCTCTCCTTCAACTGCACGAAATTTTCCTTTGACTTCAGTTACTTCCTCTTCAACCTTAGTAACTTTTACTTCAACGCCAGTAACTTTTTCTTCGACACCAGTAACTTTTTCTTCAACGTCGGTAACTTTTCCCTTAATGTCACTAATTTCTCCTTCGACGTTACCAACTTTTTGTTCAACTTTATCTACTTTTTCCTTGACTTCATTAGTGGCTGACAGGATAGCATCTTGTTGCACCTGTATAATTTTTCTCAATTCTTCCTTTTCTTCTTGTCGTCTTCTTTCTTTTTCTTCTTCACGTCTCGCTTGTTCTTCTTTCTCTTCTAGACGTCGTTTTTCTTGTTCTTCTTTTTCTTCCCGACGTTGTCTTTCTTGTTCTTCTTTTTCTTCCAGACGTCGTCTTTCTTGTTCTTCTTTTTCTTCTAGTTTTTCTTTCTGACGTCGTCTTTCTTGTTCTTCTTGACGTCTTTCTTGTTCTTCTAGCATCATTTTGCTAAATGCAGCTAACATGTCTTGCATTTGCTTTTCAGCGGCCATGCTTCTTGTTTCCATTCAAAAATTAACAAACAACACTAACAAGTCTTATTTAAAGTCTATATCTCTTTCCAGTTCGACTCACTTCACTATCTCCAGTGGTTTCCAAATAGAACACTATGGAACTTCGTCGAATTCTTCAGAAATTCTGTTGCAATTCCGCTTCTGACACCAATTGTCACGTGCTTACAATTTTCAGTAAACACTCTGTGGATTCCAAATAGCTTGCAACAAGAATTTTCACAAACCACTGATTTATTTAATCACTAAAATTACACTAGCAAATACTTAGAAATCACACAACTAATAATAACTTAATCTAATATAATTTCACTACTTTTAAAACACTAAGCACTTTACTTTTCTTCTTAAACTTGTCAACTCTTGTCTAACCTAAAAACTCTCTTGTCTGTTTACTTCACTAAACTGCATACTTCACTCAACTGAACTGTTCCCCCATCTGCTGGAGTCACCTCTTTATATACACACTTGGAATCCTTCTAGAACTCTTTTCTAGAATTCTCCATAGTTTTCTACCATGTAATAGATGATTGTTCGTCAATTGGCTCATAGACGGCGCCACCCTACTAGTCAGGGAAGTAACTAAGCTTCTGAGGAAAACTTTGAACATGAACTTAATCACATCTTTCCTTGTTAGAGGGCAGCACATAACAATATTAAAATATTTGCCATGGCCGACGTAAGACAAACGGCAAGCAATAATTCTGATATTATACATTTTTTATTAGAAAACAGTTTTGCGAGACTAACATACGATGACAAAATTTTTAACTAAATTAGAACGACCTTGCTGCTATGGGAAATCTCATTAATGTAAATTCAAATTCATCCGATAGAAAATTTTGTGTCACAGAGTATCAAAAATGTTTATGGCTTTCTGGAAGTGAAATAAAAAATAAACTTTATTGCTGGCCTTGCATGTTATTCAGTAAAAATAGTAAAAGTTCGTGAAATTCAACAGGGATAAGATAATTTAAAAACATACCAGTTGATTGAAATGGGCAGAGGCATCATTGAATATTTTTTGCATGATTTTTCTGTGGAGAAGTGTCATTATTATTCGGTTCTATCCCCCATCCTGCCCACCCAGAGCTTAAAACCACGAGCCACCACTGTTTGATAGAACAGATATTTATGAAATTTGCAAAAAGTTCCCCACTAATCTCATTCTACAGAATTTGAATTTAACTGTAAAGTTATTTTGATGCGCTGAACAAGTGGTCAAAAGAATTAGACCAGTTTAAAAACAGTCCCTGAACAAAATTTATTTTGTCTCCACTGTAAAGGGTAAAATGGAAAAAATTTATCTGATGATTAAAACTATCGAAGAAAGTCGCAGGGTAGTAATTGCAAGGTATCAGAACTTAGGTAATTACTTGTTTAACCAGTATAAATAAAAATATGAAAGCATCAGCGTCAAAAAGTAAAAAATATGAATAACTAGAGCAATGCATTTTTCTTTGAAAAAAGTTTACTTACATTGAAATTTTTTTCCTAACTTCGTTTCCATGTTCCAATATCAAAATATTAAAATATTTATATAATTATGAACTTACGCTAACAAAGATTCGTCATCGCTAAGCAGGTCCCGAACTTCTTCATTATACAACTCCAAATAGGAAACTTTTACATTACTTTCATTTCTAGTTAGTAGCAACTCTTCAAAAATATGAGCAGCAGCTCTCGGAATACATCCAGCATCACGATCCTTAAAAATAAATTTGAAAAAAAATTGTTTACTCTATGTCAAATTTAATTACTTCTTTCCAATTTGTGGGACACTGGCAGTTGTCTCCAATCATTGTATAAGTTTTTCCAGAACCAGTCTGCCCATAGGCAAATACCGTGCAATTATAGCCAGCTATTACATCTGGAATCATCGGAGCGGCAACAGAGAGATACACTTCAAGTTGATCTGTCTCAGGTTTGAAAACTCGGTCAAATTGAAATTTCTTATCTCTGGTCATTATTTCTCTTGTAGACACATATCTTATGATACATCGCAGCTGCATTTCTTTCTCTAGCTTGTTCATAGGCCTAAAAAATCAAGGCCCATTAACATTTAAGTTAACACTAAGATGGATATTAAAGAGGTAAATTAACAATATCGATAGCCGATAATATGTAAGACTTTGGGATTGGTCATGGCTGGAGCATGCACAATTTTACGTAAGATAGAACATAAGATAATAAAGGAGGAAAAGAAAGAAATTTTTATGGAAAATCATTCTCATCTTTCACCCGATTCAAATATACCAATGAGTCCAATCACTATAATGCATTAATAATGTGCTATACTCAAACGGTATTATCTTATGGGCAGCCAATAAAATCTCGAGTTCATGGACATTTCCCATCTTTAAGGATTTTATTGTTGAAATGGGAAATTTTCAACCATTTTCCTAGAGAATTATTGGAATGCATATATATAAAATAGATTGCAAATTGTAGTGGCAATAGTCATTACGTGCCAATTCACGGAGAACAGGATTTTAACACCAATTTTTATTAGAGAAAATCAAATTCCAACCAAGGTGTGTGTGAAGTGCTTAGGGATCAACATGACGTTTAACACACACATTAACAAGATGGTATGGATAGTCAACTCCATACTCCATGTCCAGAAGTTTGTATTGTTACGTCCTTACAATTTTCAGTAAACACTTTGTGGATTCCAAATAACTTGCAACAAGAATTTTCACTAACCACTGATTTATTTAATCACTAAAATTACACTAGCAAATACTTAAAAATCACACAACTAATAATAACTTAATCTAATATAATTTCACTACTTTTAAAACACTAAGCACTTTACTTTTCTTCTTAAACTTGTCAACTCTTGTCTAACCTAAAAACTCTCTTGTCTGTTTACTTCACTAAACTGCATACTTCACTCAACTGAACTGTTCTTCTACAAACTGTCTCTATAACCAGAACCACAGATTACCCAGAACTGTACTGGATACTAAACTGAACTGTTTATCCTTCACTAAACTGTACTGTACTGTTTCTCCCATCTGCTGGCTTCACCTCTTTATATACCCACTTGGAATGTCCAGAATATCATTGTAGAACTTTCCACAAATATACTGGAATTCTCTAGAATTTTCTTAGGCACTACTAAATGGTGGTTCGCCAGTTGGCCCACAGATGGCGCCACCCTTCTGGCCAGGGAGTAATTACAACTCTCCTCTCTGTTAGAGGGCAGCACATAACACTGCCCCCTCCTTAAGCCTGAACGTCCCGGTCAGGCATTTCAGATACCCCAGTATACTTTGCCAACCTGTCCAGGTGCACGATCTTCATCTTGGACTTCTTTCTACGTTGAATCCTATAAACAACGTCGTTGATCCGAGTGATGACAGAATACGGTCCTTCCCAAGGTGAGCGAGGCTTCGAGAATCCTTCTTCACTCCGCTGTGGGTTATACAGCCAAACCGAGTCCCCCACCTTGAATCCTGCTGAACTGGCATTGCGGTCATATCTAGCCTTCATTCGATCACCACTCCCTGTAGGTGACCTCTTGGCAGCCACATTTGCACAAACCTTGCAACTGCGACACCAAGCCTCTACATCCTGACAGCTATTTACCCAGTAAAATCGCTCCCGTACTCTAGCCAAAGTCTTATTTCTGCTAAAGTGCTCTCTGGATATTCCCTCGTGCACTTCCCGAAGTACTTTTGGTACTCGGCACCTGGGTATCAGCAACCGCATGGTAACTTCTTTCCCATCCGGGCTCTCCCATGCTCTTCGTAATAGGCCATCTATAACCCTAAGTGAATCCCATTGCGCCCATAAAGCCTTCAGTCCAACACTTGTACTGGAAACGTCCTTCCATTCCGGGCGGATTCCTTTTTCTTTCGCCTTCAACATTGGTCCAATTTCATCGTCGTTCAGTTGTTCCTCTCTTAGAACTTTCTTTGACCAGTCCTTCGGAACCTCTATCTTAACTGCCTTCACTTCTGCTATATCCTGCTGCGTTTTTACATTCTCGGCATTCACTTCCTTAGGGCTCCTCTGGCGACAGTACCTCTTGACATGCCCCAATTTGCCGCAATTATAACAGCGGATTACTTTTATCGGACCTCCAGCACTTCGCTGCTGCTTCGGCTCCTGTTTCGGCGGTTGCGGTTCCTGTTTCAGCTCCGGTCGCGAACTTAATTCGTTTAGTAATTGTGCGACCATTTTCTGTATGTCTGTTAACATAACAATCAATCTCATCTTATCAGAGCGACCTTCCTCTTTCTTTGCAGTGTTTACTTCCCCAGGATTCCGTTCTCGACACTGCCGCATCATATGTCCTGGTTTGCTGCACTGATAACACCGAATCACCTTCCTTGGCTGTCCTTCGCTCTGTTCTCTTTCCTGCTTCCTTGGAGCATCTGGTTTGTTCATCAACTGGCTTATCATTTTGTGCATATCAGCCATCAAAGATTCCATATTTGATTTTTCTAAACGGTCCTCTTCTTCTACCTTCATGGTTCGTACTCTCGGACGTGCAGTCTCTTTGTAAGCGGCTTCAACCTCGAGGGCATGGATCAAGGCTTCACTACCAGTCTTATCTCGGGATAATCTAAGGACTCGCCTGATCTCCTCATCTCTTATGCCATCGATGAAAGTACCAACTGTTAATTGTTCCTGGAATTCTTTGGGTGCATCCGGGTAAGCCAGGTATGTCAGTCGCTCAACAGCTGCTTCAAAATCTTGTAAACTTTCCCCAGCCTTTTGTGTGCGTGATTTGAGCTGAGTCCTGTATACTTGGGCGAGGTGTTGGTCGCCATATCTTAGATCTAGTGCAGCTTCCAAAACTTTAAAATCCCGTTGCTGCGTCACTGGGATACTCTGAAGCAACTCTGAGGCTTGGCCCCTTAATGCTAGCACCAATGCCATAGCTTTGTCTTCATTGCTCCAATTGTTTGCGTATGCCGCTGCCTCAAATTGTCTTTTATAGGTTGACCAAGAAGTTTGACCATCAAAGGAAGGCGGTTGTAATCGAGGACCTGATGATGATAATACCAGCTGGCCTCCTTGTTCTCTTAACAGTCGCTTAAGTCGCTCTACCTCTCCTTCAACTGCATGAAATTTTCCTTCTATATCGGTAACTTTCCCTTCGACGCCAGTAACTTTTCCTTTGACTTCAGTTACTTCCTCTTCAACCTTATTTACTTTTCCTTTGATATCACTCACTTCTTCTTCGACAGCAGTCACTTTTCCTTCGACGCCAGTCACTTTTTGTTCAACTTTATCTACTTTTTCCTTGACCTCATTAGTGGCTGACAGGATAGCATCTTGTTGCCCTTGTATAATTTTCCTTAATTCTTCTTTCTCTTCTAGACGTCGTTTTTCTTGTTCTTCTTTCTCTTCTAGACGTCGTTTTTCTTGTTCTTCTTTTTCTTCCCGACGTTGTCTTTCTTGTTCTTCTTTTTCTTCCAGACGTCGTCTTTCCTGTTCTTCTTTTTCTTCCAGACGTCGTCTTTCTTGTTCTTCTTTTTCTTCTAGTTTTTCTTTCTGACGTCGTCTTTCTTGTTCTTCTTGACGTCTTTCTTGTTCTTCTAGCATCATTTTGCTAAATGCAGCTAACATGTCTTGCATTTGCTTTTCAGCGGCCATGCTTCTTGTTTCCATTCAAAAACTAACAAACAACACTAACAAGTCTTATTTAAAGTCTATATCTGGTATACGTCAAATATGTCCACAAAATTCAGAATAGAATGTTCTATAAATTTTCTCACACTAGCACTTGTCTAATGTCTATATCACTTTCCAGTTCGACTCACTTCACTATCTCCAGTGGTTTCCAAATAGAACACTATGGGACTTCGTCGAATTCTTCAGAAATTCTGTTGCAATTCCGCTTCTGACACCAATTGTTACGTCCTTACAATTTTCAGTAAACACTTTGTGGATTCCAAATAACTTGCAACAAGAATTTTCACTAACCACTGATTTATTTAATCACTAAAATTACACTAGCAAATACTTAAAAATCACACAACTAATAATAACTTAATCTAATATAATTTCACTACTTTTAAAACACTAAGCACTTTACTTTTCTTCTTAAACTTGTCAACTCTTGTCTAACCTAAAAACTCTCTTGTCTGTTTACTTCACTAAACTGCATACTTCACTCAACTGAACTGTTCTTCTACAAACTGTCTCTATAACCAGAACCACAGATTACCCAGAACTGTACTGGATACTAAACTGAACTGTTTATCCTTCACTAAACTGTACTGTACTGTTTCTCCCATCTGCTGGCTTCACCTCTTTATATACCCACTTGGAATGTCCAGAATATCATTGTAGAACTTTCCACAAATATACTGGAATTCTCTAGAATTTTCTTAGGCACTACTAAATGGTGGTTCGCCAGTTGGCCCACAGATGGCGCCACCCTTCTGGCCAGGGAGTAATTACAACTCTCCTCTCTGTTAGAGGGCAGCACATAACAGTATTCATTCTTCGTCAAATTTATGAACATGATATAAAATTCTAATAGATACACCTTCCTCGGTGACCTATATGCACACTATTATGATATTACCCCAATAGCAGACTACCATGCAGACTACATCCACAAAATTTTTCAGAAATTTTACACACTCAAAGTGGGTGATAGCTTATTACTAACCAGTTAACAATATACACAAAATTAGACAGCATAATGCTCATTTTAGGATAAAATACAACCTACACATTACCAGGTCCATTTTATGGCAACCGCTTCTAACAAACTTATCATCTACTATACCTTCCTTTTGTTCTATGCTCCTTTCAAAATTTCATCTTTAATTTTTTACTATCCCCCTTCAAGTTTGTGTTTTGTCGCTTTTCAATTTACAAAATTTCTCTGTCAACCATCACATTTATCAATGTCAAAACTTATTTAGATCCAGACATTAGAAAATAATAGACTAGAGGATATGTTGTCTCGAACAGATTTTTTTAAGATGGTACCTTTTTCATTCTTCTCTCACCTAACTAGACCTGACGTGTCCAGCTGTTCCATTGCACGACCCCATTTACTGGGGAGGACCATGTATGTCTTAATTTTGAATAAAATTTGTACTGTGTATTTCTAGCTTTTCTCTCGAAAGTGGGTTCGAACACCTACTACTTGCAAAGTAATTTTTAATTATAAATTTATGACCAAGTATTTCAAATTAGACTATAAACTGTACTTAATAAAGGGTGTAATGTGTAAGGCAGTAAAAAAAAATAGCAACATACAAACCTAATTCGTTAATCAACTTTAACACTTTATTTTTCCCTCTCAGGAAATTACATACACCCATTAGGTATTTGCTTTTTGTACAAAATATCATGATAAAAGGAAATTTTAACTTTATAATTTAATTAATACCCAATGATAAGACAGGGAGCCACCAAAATGTAAAAAAAAACAATTCAATTTAGTAAATTCCTCTAAAAGAAATTCTATGAAAATATTAGGGAGATGTGGTACAAAAACAGATTTTTTTGTTTACTTTGAATCCATTATCTTAGATGGAAAAAAGCGGCCCAGATACCTATATCAGATAGATGTTGAATAAAATAGTATTATTAAGGACGCCTTGTTAAAATACGAACCTAACTCGAGCCACAACTTTGATATTTTGCTTCTCTCTTTCCTTCTTGGAATGGGCTGCTTGTGCCATTTTTTATGAAAGAGAATTTATTTAATTTAGATTTATTAACACTGAAATATCACAAAATCTCATAGAACGACACAACTTTAAAACCGTTTTTACACGAACATAACCACCAAGAGTAAAGAAACAATTCAAATACCAAACCGTTACTGTCAGTTGCTGTGATTGGTCATTGGTCTAGCAAAGAAATTGGCGCGCATGGCTGGTTATTCAAGAAACTAACTAAGGGTATGTTCAGGTTTCACATGCTAAGGCTAAATGTGGACGACAGTGGCACTGTCAGGTCTAATAAGACTATGGTATCATCGTCAACTTTATATTTTAGTTTTTCGTTTTACTATAATGAATAAAATTATAAATCGCCACCGCAAATGGACATATGTATTTCTATTTACTTAATCGATAATGTTTGTAATTTTGAACTCGCTAAAATTTTTTCAAATCTATATTCTACCTTTTAACAGGTAGTATGAAATTTTACTTCTAATCTATGTCGTCGCTAGACTAATTACAAGTAGGGAACTATAAGTAAAGATAATTTTTTGTGATACTAACTAAAAAGTAACTAGAAGGATAAAAGACACACTTATAGCATCGACAAGGACGTAAGGAAGTCGTAAGCGTATAAAATGGCAGCTACACAGGCACAATAACAAATTGTTGTATGTTTGTACTTACTACTTATGCCTGACGTAAACTTACGTGCCCCTACGTACATCTAAAACGTATCGTATCCAGCCGAGTAATGGCGATGGGACCACCGATTGCAGATTGCACCCGATTGTATCATTACAGCTGTCAAAGATGCCACATTCGCATAACCACCATCGATTTGTCTTATTTTTGGCCTATTCACAAAACTATGCAATATAAATAAAACAAAGGCACCAATGAAAAGTGTTGGGTTAAGCGGTTATGTTTATAAAAGGTTCGTTGAAATTTAGTTCAGTAGATACGTTACGTTTCAAATAGTAGCCTATCACAATTTAAGTCTATGTACTGTAACATGGATGTACGTGTTATTTCTGCGTTTACTACAGAGAGTTACATATACGCTGTTGGTGACTCTCTGATGGTCTAATCACTAACTGTCACGGGACGCATTATTGACACAGATATGTGATAGAAAAATTTGATGATTACAGCGCGTTCATGTAGTAGCAAGCTGGCAGCGCTGAATCCTCAGGACAACTGGAAGCTGACGAGGGTTCTAAAAATTGCGCGGGAGGCTATACACGCTATGACACGCGTGAACGGACAGACGTCGATGGCTGACGCGTAAAAAGCGAACGACTTAGCTGACCATTTTCAGAACATACAGAACACGAATATTTCGAATAATCTCGAGCACGACCGCATCGAAAATGACGTAGACAAATTCATTGGTCATGACGTACAAATGATGCGACAAGAATTTTTGAGAGTCATGGCCAAACCTTCAGAAATAGCAGACATTTTCAAAAACTTTCCCAACAATAAAGCCCCGAGGAAAGACCGCGTCGAGTACAAGCTACTCAAATATCTCCCGAGGAAAGGTATTGTGCAATTGACGTATATTGTTAACGCGATTCTGCGGCTACAGCACTGGCCCGGCCAGTGGAAATGCGCCGTGGTCGTTCCCATTCTGAAGCCAAACAAGAATGCGAAGTTCGCCGGCAATTACAAGCCCATCTCGTTGCTGTCGGCGATCTTCAAATTGGTGGAGAAGGTCGTCCTGATCAGGTTTGATACTGTTCAGGAGGAGCTTCACATCGACGATGAGTCGCACTTTGGCTCCAGGAAGGGCAGGAGCCCGGTACAGCAGGTCGTTAGGATAGTTAACGTCGTCAAGGTGCAATACAACCTCGGAAAGAACACCACCATGGTGCTCTTCCATATTGAAAAGGCGTTCGACACCGTCTGGATCCCGGGGTTACTCTACAAATTGCACCACTATAACTTCCCAACTCACCTCATAAAACTCATTCAATCGTTTCTGACGGGCAGATCCCTGCAAGTTCGAGTGAATAATAAACTGTCAACACGGCGGGACATTCGTGCGGGAGTCCTGCAAGGATCGTGTCTGTCACCGAAGTTGTACAACTTTTCCTCTCCGATTTCCCAGAGTTCCCGAATACAAAGCTGGCCAAGTACGCCGATGACACAGCCATGTACGCACATTCACACAACGCGCAAGCGGCGAATGTGCTGCTGAAGGCGCACATGCATGGCTCATGCCACGGAGTATTACGGCCGGTGGAAGATTCGTGTGAACGCTGAGAAGCCGGAGGCGATAGTCATCACGCGTCGCTTCACTGAAAATACAGTATTAACTCCAATTTCGATCCGGGAAAGCCTAATATTCCAACCAAAAGATGCGTGAAGTACTTGGGCTAGATTGGACCAACGACTGACGTTTAACACACATATTAATGAGACAATACGGACGGTCTACTCTCTGTCCAGGTGTCTGTATCCGCTCATGGTCAGGGGTAGCAGACTTAAGCGACAGAATAAGAAGTTGTTGTACACGATGGTGGTCAGGGCGTCCATCACATACGCGGCGCCGGTGTGGTGCAGCATATCGGCCACGACAATGGAAAAACTTCAAGTGTTTGAGCACAAATTTATGCGTCTCATATCGAATTCAGGAAGGTACACCTCCCTTAGAGATCTCTACGTATGTTGTAACGACATAATCCCGATAGCAGACTACGTTCAGCATATCTCTCAAAACTTCTATTCGTTCAAGCTCGGCGATAGTCCGTTAACAAGACACATAACACAAATTAGACAGCATAATGCCCCATTTCGGATTAAACACCCCTTACTGTACCAGACGTTACCTATTTTCCGGCAATCTATATAGCCAAACTTTCACCAACCCAGTATAACTTCCATTAACCCTATCTACCTTTCGCTATAGTATTTCATGCCTTTTGACTATCTTTAAATCTTTCCTGTCCCCCTCTTTCTTTCTGTTTGTCACTTTTTGTCGCGTTTGATTTTTCTTTTTTGTTCCTTTTTGTACATTTTTGTTTCTAAATTCATTTCATCATTAAAATCTTTAAACCATAACCTTTGTTGAAATCAAAATTTATATAATTCAAGTTTATGCCAACCCTGCATTGACGTATCTTGTGGAAGGCACCTCATTTAAGTTACAGTGCCTGCGCCAGATACGAAATTAAAAAGTGTATTGTGCCCATAAGTGTTTAATGTTGTGTAGTTATAAGTTTTGTTAAGTCTATTCTTTTTGGAAATGTTAAAGAAATTATCTATTGTTATATTTGTTCTCGTGCAAAAGGAGTTTAGGTTATTTTTGTCAATTTTTCATTTTCGCCGACCCAGACCTGTTCCACCCGATCCTGCACTCTGCTACCGTGTTACCGCAGTGGTTGCAGGGTCGGTTCCGGGGCAGGCTGCAGGCTCTGGTTAGGCAACTGTCCTGTATGTTTTAATTTTAATAAATATTTGTTGATTTGATTTGTAGTGGCCATCCATTAAGGAAATAGACTATATTGTTGGATACTGATGTCAACGTAAATGAACCCTGCTATTTTAAATTACGCGCGCCATTTTGCTCACACTTAATTGGTACATTGTCAAATAATTCATTGGCTAATGGTTATGTCCTGTTCTAATGAATGAGTTATCGCAAGTTATATATCGATCGTACATCAGATAAACATCAAAGACAGGATCGTACTTACGTTACAAGAGGTGCTTCCCTTTTGCGCGAAATCTGAGTTTATTCTCACGTATGACGTCATTACTCAGTTGTTGATACGTTTCTTTTAGTTCCTGCAAGTGAGTCTAAATAAGTGTGAGTCTACCCCCACTTGGGAGCAAACTCACTTTATACTCAGTTGAAGATTGAGGTTTAGTGTTTATTTGCTTTTGAGTTATTTATATTTTTGTACATCAGTGAGTGATTATTTTTAATTTTATGGACGGTTCATAAAAATGAAATAATCCACAGCAGCCTTTAGAAAACACAAAGCCCGCGCAGGAGAAGATCGTTTATTTTGCTCAAATGAGCAGCAACATATTCACTGAGAATACTGAGATTAGTATACTCATTATTTCACTGACGTCAAATGTGAGAATAAACAAGCGTCTAGGGGCAAATGGTATAATACGCAGCGATTTAGTAGAAAAATAATATTTTGGTTATTTGACCACCTATCATGGATGAGAAAATATATTGCAAAATTTGTACACATCAGTTTTCAAAATTTAAACATCAGCTTTGTCAATTTGTAAAAAACTAGTTATTGCATATCCATTATAACTTATTTATTTTGTCCACTTATGTATGAATTTTCTAATTCCCCATGCAGTCTTATACTCTTTTATTTTTTTTTTTTTAATTTTATACTTGTGTAGGACTACTTTTGTCATGTTTTCTTACACTCTTTGTTTTAATTTGTAGCAATATGGGTTCGCCCGTATATTATGTAAATAAATAAGAGTAAATTACGTAAACACAGAATATATGTTTGTTTATAATAATTAATAATGAATATACATTATTTTTATCTTATAGTTAAATTATTTAATAAATTTTTTAAAACAACATTTATATGTTTAAATTGAATTTCAAAGAATATAGTTTCAGAAAAGGAAATTACAATTTTACAAGCACATCGCAGCATTGTGCCAAAACAATCTGCGCATTGCGCAAGTCTCGGGAGCCAAAAATAGAAAGTGTGTAGTTGTGTGTAATGCAATAGATGACAGGACAAATACTTACTTAGGCATAGAAATATTAGAAATACAGTTTACATACATGCAATAGTTAATGCTCTGTAGATTTGTTTTATTTATATTTAAAGAGCCTTTAGTTCGTTCTTTTTGTCTTAATTTTGCCGTTTAGTTGTGTATATATGCAACACTATATGCATCAAAGGAAATCCGTCTATCTATGCCTTCGGACGCCATCTACTGAATTAAATAGAAACGAAGCACTTATGAAGCCGTCGATTAACATGGCGTGATATGTGTCGAACCCAAGGATTGTTACAATCCTTGTGTCGAACCCAGACTCCAGAGAGTTGGAATAGACTAGAGATATAATCCGTATATGCCGCTACTTGAATTGTTTGGTATACTACATAAATTGAATATATGGAGCTGCGGGGCGACGGCGGAACTATTTCCTATTTCTTGTCGCATCGATGCGGTTGTTTCAAGTAGGTAAACAAATTTGTCTCGGGGCCAGGTATCACGCCCATTTTATTATTCTATTCTATTCCTCTGGTCAATATAATATATTACACCGCGGGAGTTATCCCTTTTTTTGTTGGCTATATTTCAGTAAAAAGAAATTTGAAATCCATAGCCTACTTTGTGAGATATTACAAAAACCTGAAAAATAGAAAAAACCACAAACCTTTATAAGCTTCCTTATTTTAGGAGATACGAAAAAAGTTAGGTTTTTACCAGATGAATGTAGAGTGGTAAAACAGTAAATGTTAAGTGGTTCCCTAATGGGAGATCGTTGATGAAACAGGGGTCCTAATATAGAAACCTATGATGGCACTCCGACAGTTACTTTCTTCTGAGCAGACAACACCTCTCCTACTTTTACCTGTTGATACCTTATCAAGATAAGATTTAAACAACTGCAAGCTGCAGTTGTATAACTTTGGCTTCTTTTAAGAGTAGTTCATGTGAAACGCAGTTAAACGCTTTACTTAAATCGCAGAACGTTATTGCTGTGAATTCAAGCAATTTGTGATAGTTAATCATGACGATATATTAAGACACTTTACTTTATTGTTTGTATCACTATTAGTAATAATATTTATTAGTTTATAGCACAAGAATTATTTTACATGTCAAGCGAACAAGGATATATCAAACATATAATTACATAAAGGTATAAATGTAAAATGTAAGACGAAAAAGAAATATTAAAAAAAGTAGAACTATGATATATAATGTAGTTTATAATAAAGTACCTATTAATACATAAATATTAAAGCCACTATCATTATAGTCAATTTAAAGAAATTTAGGTCAATATGTACATGTCAAATCATTGGCCCTTACAGACACAAATAACAGAAGAGTTATTAATTAGCTATAAATAGCTATCGATAAAATTCATCCACAGTATAGCAGTTTCTGTACTTGAGCAGTTTCTTCAATCTTACCTTAAAAATATTTGCAGTGGGTGCGAACTTAATATCATCTGTTAAACTATTATACAATTGCAACCGATGTAATGGAATCGTTGTTTGATGTATTTCGGGTTGCAATAATTCCTTAAACATTGTTTCGTGGCCATGATCAGTGCGACTAGCGAGGAATTTGTATTTATTTGTGTAGACATAAGTGCATACCTCTAATATATATATATATATATATATATATATATATATATATATATATGAAAAATACTAGGTTCTCGCGTTGAACCGCGTCTGAGATTGTTAATGTCTCGACGTTTCGGCTCCCGTTTTGGAGCCATTTTCAAGAGAAAAAGTGAGTCAAGTAATGCTAGGAGTTCGTGGAACTGGTTCGATTCCGGGGTCTCAATCTGCCTACTCCCCAGATCTCACCGCGATCCGTCTCTAAGGCCTCAACCTGCCTACTCCTTAGAGCGAACTCGCTGGCAGTAGGCAGTATCGGACGAAGTGTTATTTATACGAAAGCTGTCTGTGGGTGGGAGAGTGGTGGGGGGTTGAGGGTCTGTTATTCCACTTTATAATCCGATATCTGAGATGGGAGTGAAAATTTTCATAATAGATTTTAGGAGTTGGCTACAGTGGTTTGCCATGAAACGTAATGCATATAGCAGTTGCTACGTAATTTGCCACACATATTGTTGATATGGCAAACCCATTGCAGGTGGCTATCTAAGTGGATACCCAGCATCTGA
Source organism: Leptura quadrifasciata (assembly GCA_963675555.1). Taxonomy (NCBI): domain Eukaryota; kingdom Metazoa; phylum Arthropoda; class Insecta; order Coleoptera; family Cerambycidae; genus Leptura; species Leptura quadrifasciata. The sequence goes on from OY776673.1 coordinate 95,530,078, forward strand.
ACCGATTCAGAGGATTTAATTATATTGCCATCGTTTTGAATAGAAACACTGTCATCAGATTTCTTTGCAGATGTGAATAAAATGGACATAGTTTTTTGCGTATTTAATTTTAGTTTATTTTTTTCTACCCAGGTTCTTATATTGTTGTATACAAGTTCTGCAGTTGTCTGTAATGCATTTAAATTGGTATCAAAAATTAGAATATTTATATCATCTGCGTAACATATGCTACAGACATTGGGTATATTATTAAGGTAGCAGTGGTCCTAGAATAGAGCCTTGTGGAACACCCTGTTTGATATCACAACTATTTCTGTTAACATTATTAATTTTAGCTATTTGGGTCCGATTTTCTAGATAGGAAGTTAAAAATTCCAAAGGAACTCCTCTTATGCCATATCTCTGCAAGTTAGCTAGTAACAGTTAGTGATTCACCAAATCAAAAGCACGGAAGAAGTCAATAAATAAACCAAGATCATATTGTTTGTTATCTATGGGGCTAATAATTTTTTGTTGAAAATTGCAGTGCAGTTTCCATACTTTTGTTTGAAGTGAAACCACAATCAGAAGATGAAAGAATACCATTTTTATATAAAAAAGTTGAAAGTTGGTGTTTAAGACAGCTCAAAATAAGGTTTCGACACACTACAGAGTAAACTAATGGCTCTGTAGTTTGCATAATCGTTTGGATCTCCTTTTTTATATATAGGCGTGACAATAGCAAATTTTAATGTCTGAGGGAATATTTCTCGGGTAAAGCAGGGATTTGTTAAAAATGACATTGTCTTGCAGAGGCTGCATTTACACGTTTTTAATTAAATTATTGGAAATATTATCATAACCACACGAATTCAAAGATTTTAGTTTTGCTATTAAGGATTCTACGTCTTTTTTTGGAAATAGAAAGAAAGATTTATTACAAAGAGGTAGGTTCGAGTTTAAGAACTCATAGTCATGTAGAAGTTTATTATTTATAACAGATGTGAAATGTAAATAGAAATTATTTGTGATTCCGATGTCGGGCAGTTTTTCTCCATCTTTATTTAGCAAGTTCAATCACACTTTTTTCTATTCCATGCAATTTATTAATGAGGTGTCACATAGTTCTAGATTTATTACCTGATTTGAGAACCTGTCATTAAATTGTGTTTTTAGCAACTTCTAATTTTTTGCGGTATAATTTATGTAAGTTTTTACTTATTTCTGAATAATCTGAATTTATTTTTGCAATATCATTGTAAATAGTTACCCACTTTTTTAGTTGAAGTACTTCTTCAGTCATCCAGTCATCTATTTTATTCCTTTTTTGTTTGTAAGCATTTTTACACTGGGAAAACATATATCGAAATAATATAATATTATATTCTTTCCTATTATTTGGGTTTTCTACCACATGTATTATTATCCTCTTCAAAAACATATCACCGAATCTACAAAATAGAATTATTGGAAAAAAGCCTCTGCGCCGGTGGCGTTTACGTTAACGTCACGGGCGCAGAGGCTTTTTTTCAATAATTCTATTATTTTGTAGATTGATTTGTTTTTGAAGAGAATAATAATACATGTGGTAGAAAACCCAAATAATAGGAAAGAATATTCGTAGAATGCCACAAATAATGTTCAGACAATAAGTAGAATATTATATTACTAAAATCATCACAGGCCGATGTATTGGGACAATTTTTAGTGAAAACTTCTTGCCAATCTTCATTATTTAGGAATTTTGAAACTGCATTATGTTTTTCTTGTCAAATTTTTTATGGTGGATGAATTTATTTTAGGTTTTTATTTTCGCTACAGACTTTGCCAGACAGCAAGCAATTTCTTAACTGTTCTCAGTGATCTGACAGGTAAAGGTTAACTACTTCAGGTTTAATGTGCACAATATTGCAACTAATTTATTGTAACTTGAAAGTTTTACTGCAGTTTCGTTACTTTAACATACCATTATCAAACGAATGATTCAAATGGATGAATGAAATTAACAAAGGGCTGCAAGGTAATTAACTAAATTCTATAAGTAAACATTATCAAGATTAATATTATGTAAATTAGTTTTCTCAGAAATTAAATGAATAGATTTACAAAGGGATGAAAGGTATTTAACTAGATTCTGAGCAAACATTACCAAGATTAAAATTACAGTTATGCAAATTAGTTCTCAGAAATTAAATACATTGGAAAAGGACATATTGATATGGGTCTATCTGGTAATTTAGAAGATTATTGTCGGTACTTTTATTGAATTTGATAATTTCTATTGCCTCTAATAAATTTAATTTTAAACATTTTCCTTTTACATGTAATATATTTAGATTGTTTATATTCGGAAAATTATAACTTGTCTCTAGAATATGGTTTGCAAAAGTTGAATCTGATTTTTGATGTCCAAAGGAGCGTAAGTGTTCTTTGTACCTGATGATTTCAAATGAATAACTACAGTTAGACCTATATAGGAGACATTACAGTCTGGATATAGTTTCTAAACTCCTGATTTTTTAAGTTGGTTGGTTTCATCTTTGGCGTTATATAATAATATATTTATTATTTGCCAGTTTAGATGGCGACTTAAAGCTCTCTTTTAGATTGTCATGACAAAATATTCCCAATTTTTTCAGAAATGTTGCCATAAAACGTTAGAGATACACATTTGTCATTACTGTGATCTTTATATATTATGGATATATACTAAAGCGAACTACTTTAAATTGTTTTTTGTTCATTAAATTGTTCTATTGTTCTTACTGGAAAACCATTATTCAGTGCTATCGTTTTTGCAGTCTAATTCAATTTTTAAATGTTCCTTTGATCATAGAGTTATATGCTGCTAGTTTATGTGATGTGCGGCTTAGTGAATATAATTTAGTTTAGTTTTATTTCCCAATAATCATATACAACTTATACAATTTAGTATTTTTTACATTTTTGTGAGGTAATATTTAATTGAGAGAGTATATGAGCGAAGCTCTGGAACGTTTGAGAAAAGGCAGGAATTCGTCATTTCATTTTACATGTGATTTAGCCTATAATATATAAAATATGCTTATATTAATCAAAAGTAAACAATATCAATAATAAGATTCTAGATTAACCTAAGATATTTGATTTAGCCTATAATATAGAAAAAATACTTATATTAATCAGAAGTATACAATAGCGATAAAGGTTTTAGGTTAACCTAAGGTATGTTTCATATAAAAACAAATATACATGTTCATCGCACGATATGTGATAGTAAACTAAAATACATAATCAACAAGAGGTGGAAAATTTGAATCTGCGAATCAAGTACTCTTTGAAAAAATTCATTTATACTATAGAAAACATTAGTTTGTAGCAATTTTTTCAATATGCTTTTAAAAACTTTAATGTTACTAATTTCCTTAAGCCTGTTCAGTAGATGGTTTATAATCTTTGTCCCCATGTACACTGGTCCTTTCCTATTTACAACGTAATTTATATGGAGGTAATAAAAATTGGTCTTTATACCGTGTATTGTAATCATGTACATATATTGGAAGGTGTTTGCATTGAATGTCTATTTGAAAATGTCATAATAGCCAGACGGTATATATACAAATTTGTAAGAGTAAATATTTTAGTTTCTTTTGAAGTAAGGTCGGCATGATTGAATTGGGCGTAGTAGACACAAATTTCGTAATGCCTTTTTCTGAATAATAAAGGTACTTTCTACGTTTGTGGAAACTCCCCAAAATTCTATACCGTACTGCAATATACTATAAAAATAAGCATAGTATACCGATTTTCCTGCGTCAAAACCCAGCTCTGTTCTAATCGCAAAAACTGCTTTACTCAATTCTTTGTTTAACTCTAAAATATGTTTTTTCCAATCAAGATGTTAATCAATGTAAAGGCCTAAAAATTTTATGTCAGTAACTGGAATTATGCGGTCATGTTTGGTTGTATATCTTTGTTGGATTGAAAAATTATATTAACCGTTTTTTCTAAATTTAGTAATAATTTATTAGCCACAAACCAGTCTAATATTTTCGATATTGTAGCTTTAGCCAAATTTAGTAGTTCAGCTTGGATTGAATGATGGAATAAGATACTTGTATCGTCTGCAAATATAAGAAACTTTGTTGATGAAAAGTTTTCAACAATATCATTTACATATAATAAAAATAATGTTGGGCCAAGTATAGATCCTTGGGGTACACCGGTTTTTAGTAGATCGGATGTCGAGTAACTTTTTTGAAGTAGCTGGTTCTCTTAACATGTTACTTCCATAGACATTGGACGATTTTTTAAATATGAACGAAACCAGTCATTTGCTATACCCCTAATTCCATAGAATTCCAGTTTCTCTAAAAGTATATTGTGGTCTACACAGTCAAATGCTTTAGATAGGTCACAGAAAATGCCGAGGGGAATTTATTTATTTTCAATAATACCGTTTAAGTTATTAATTAGGTTAAATGTAGCATCAGATGTGTTTAGGTTTTTATGAAAGACATATTGTGATGTTGTAAGATGTTTTTTTTCTATATATTGGACTAATTGTTCTTGCACTGCGAGTTCTAATATTTTTGAAGGAGAAGGTAATAATGAGATTGGTCTAAAATTTTGTGGTAAATATTTGTTACCTTTTTTATACAAAGGTTTTACTAGGGCAGGTTTTAAACAGTCGGGGAATATTCCGTTGCCTAAAGAGATGTTTATTAAGTATGCAAGGCCCTTGCAGCAAGGGGACTCTTCAGGATGGCAATATTTTTTTTTATTAATGTTATTGGTATACCATCGTATCCCGTTGATTTCTTTGGTTTTAAATTTTTAACCATTCTTGCAATATCAAAGTCTTGTACTGGTTGGAAAAAGAATGAGTGTGTATTATCAACATTTAATTTAATTAAGTATTCTTTTGCGGATAAATTACTTGAAATATTTTTCGTTAGGTCTTTTGCAGCGCCTATAAAAAAATCTTTAAATTTTTCTACTACCTCGTACGGATCTTGAAGTACCGCATTATCTATGTCTAGTGTTATATTTTCAGAGATTTTGTAATTGTTGTTCTCATTTGTACTTTTATTTATAAAGTTCCAAGTGGTCTTAATTTTATTCTCTGAATTTAATAACTGACTGGAGAAATATGTTTGTTTTGAAATGTTTATAGTGTCTTTAAGAATTTCACAATATTTATGTATATAAGTTAAAATATTTTCATCATTTGTGAATTTTTTTATAAGTAGTAGACACCGTTTATTGTTTATATTTATTTTTTTGATAGGGAAGGCAAAGTGAAATGAATTGTTAAAAATACGATAAAACATTTCGAATGCAGAATTTGGGTCATCTTCGGTATACAGCGAAGACCAATCTGTTTGCATAAGTAGATTTTTAAATACTGTTTTATTTTTTTCGTTAAAAATTCATTTTTCTACATAGATACGTTTAGAGAATTTTCCGTATTTTCGAATGTTATTATTTGTGCATTATGATCTGCAAGGCCGAAATCTGTATTTTGTATATTATAGGCCTGACCATTATTGGTGATGATATTATCCAGTGTAAATCTCGAGTTTTTTGTTATTCTGGTTGAAGAGGTGACAGTTATTTTCAAGTTAAACATATTTAGCAAATTTACAAAATCGGTTTTTGATTTATTGTTTGTTTCAAAATGAATATTAAAGTCACCACAGATTACAGTTTTATTATTTTTAAAATGGTTATTTAAATTGTACAATAAGCAATATAATAAGTCTTGGAAAGTATCTAACTTACCAGTAGAAGATCTGTATATGCAAAGTACCCAGGTAGAACATAATATTGGCTGGACCGTGGTTCAATATTGGATCAATATAGATACATTGAAATTGTAACAAAAATATTGAACTAATATTAATATACACTGGTATTAAAATATCGGTATGCCTATGTTGGCAGTATATTGTTTTAACATATTCCAATTCAGATATACGCAGACAATATTGATAAATATATATTAATATTAATTATATAACATTGAAAAGTCTATATTCGCGTTATATTGTTATTATATTTTTTATATATATTTTTTGATAATATTGTACAAAAAATATCGATTGATAAAGTTAAATATTGATTTTAAAATATTGGAAAACTTATATTTAACTCATATTTGTCAAGTGTATGTAAAATTAAATTTACTAATACCAATAAATATTTGTTTTAAAATATTGGAAAGTGTATATGTTATTGAACTTTTTTTAGTAATATTGCACAACAAACATTGACTGATAACGACAAATATTAATTTTAAAATATCAGAATATTCATATTGAGATTATATTGTTAAACTCTCTTTTAAAAAATATTATTTAACCGATTTATATCTATATTGGATAGTCGTGCTGCGCCTAGGCTGATTGCAATAAGTTGCAGTAGATGTTTCTCCTTGCAATATGCTTGTACAAGTGTACAATTTCTAACTTAGGGTCACCAGGCAATGTGATTCAATAATGAGAAAGAGAAATTCACTGTAGCGATGCTCACCTAATCTGTACTAACAAAGACCCAAGATGCCTTTAATAATTTAGTTGATGTAGTTGTTACCTACCATACACAGGTTAAATATTTCAGCTAGAGGTTTTACTACAATCACTTCTAGATTTTGTTTAGTGAGGTTCTTAAAATAATAATCATTATTCAATAATAATTGTTTATGAAAATTACAAGAAATATCTTTAACATTATTGGACATAGGCTAAATGTTCATTAAATATTGGGCCAATATATGATTTCAAATAATAATTTATATTCAAATAAAATATTATATGATATGATTTTTTAATATTTGTTGAATATAGCTTAAGCAATATTGAGTCTATATACAAAAATGTTCACATTTTTTATTGGTTCAATGTTGCGTTTTTTACATTGAGCCAACGTCTTTGTAATATTAAATCAATATTGGTTCAATATTAGTGTTCTACCTGGGTATTAACATTTTTAATGATTTATTTACTACGGCTGTATATTCCAAATCTTTTTCTGCTTGTGACACATTCAAATTTTCCACCTTCTCAAAGTCGCTATTTTCGTTAGCACATATTAGAACGCCACCATGTTTGTTAATAGTTCTACAGAAAGAGGAAATGATTTTATAATTACTGAGTTTGATGGATGATATTTCACTATGTTGCAACCATGTTCCAGAGAGACAACAAATATTTATATGGTTATTTGTATTTAGTTGTGTCTGTGAATGTTGGTTTTCTATAGATATTGAAGTGAATTTTATTTTATCTTTGTGAGTTATGGTTAAATTCAGAATGTTGATTTTTTAAATATTTTGAATAATGCTATTTATGTAATTTAAGAAAGTGCCTCTGTGAAGCAGGCTAGCACATCATCCACATATCTATACCAAAATTTGATATGCTTTTTACTTTACTGTGAAACGATTGCCAAAAGAAGGCTCAGCGGGCATCTCATTGCTAACGCCATATTCTGAATGAAATATTTATTGGCAATAATTTTGGCTAATGCATAAGTCTAAAGCTAATATAAATTAATTTTTTACTATGGGATCAATTATAACCTACAAATATCTATGAATATCTCGTATTGAGTAACATACTTTATTGAGTTTAGATATTGTCGAGATAACATGGCATTTGACATTCGAAAGATAATTTCGTAAATCAATTTCATATTACAAATATCGCAAATTAACCCTACATCATCATACTTTAGTACAGGGGAAGGTAATATCTGAGTTAATAGTGAGGCCCTTACAGATCTCAAAACCAGCAAAAGCCAACTCAGTGTAATATGCAGATCTTCAAAACCATAAAGCAAAAGAAATACAAAAACTTTAGGACAAAGATTTGTGAAGTTCAGTTTCAGAATTCTTCTAGAAGTGGTGTTTGTCTTGATATTATGTCCTTGTAGGTGACGGCACACCACACAGAAATAGATAATTAAAACACAGTGTTGATACACAAAAGCATGGGAAAACTGCATCCTTCTAATTACTTCTTGAAACATACTGTATGCTCCAGATAAAATGTTGGAAATTCTTTGGGAAGGACGCGGACGGCCGGATATTGTTTGAATTTCTTGCAGGCATTCGATGATTCATAGATGAGCATCCTATAGCTCAGTATGTGCAGCAATGAAGACACATTGTGTTGTAAATTACTTATAATAGATAGATAATCAGTGAAGACAAAAAAATATAATGAAGAAAATTTTTGGCATGTAAGAAACTGTTATAATACTATTAGAGAAAAATACACATGGTGAAGACCAAAAAATTATGGAGTACATCAAAACATGAAAAATGTAAGGAGAGCACACTAATATTTATGTGGTTAAAAAACCTGCTATACTTCTATTGATAAATACACAATTTTAGTACCAAAAACAATGAAATATTCAAGTGATTTTTGATGCTTCAGTTTATACTTCAAACTGAAATTATTATTAATATCAAAACTATTATAGTCACCATTAAAGCATTGCTCGACAGGGTCGCGTGGTATAAGTTTTTTAGGTGAAGCAAGTTATAAATTTCATCAATTTCATTTTTTATTAATAATATTTTCAGACATTTTATCATTTTCTGTCTAATTCAAGGAAGAACATAACGAATCTACAATAGAATAATATATGTTAAGTTTGAGAATAAATTTTTAAGTAAAAAAATTACCGCATGTACCCAATTTTGCCCATCAGAAGTTGCCGCTTCTTCGCATCACCCTAAGGCCCTGGGTATCTGGATGTAGTAAGGTTTCTTTAAAGTCAGACACGTCACTTAAATATACATTTTCTATATTTAAAAAAATTAAATAAACTGATACAAAATATATTTCACTATTTTATCTTTATATCATATTTAAACAAATACAATAAAATCATTCTTACACTTAATTATTAATCTATTAATAGTACTTATGTTAACTATAATGCTGTACACAGTATAGTGAACTAGATTGCTCAAGTAAAAAAAATATATATAATTTAGATTTTGGGCATGTTAATTTAATGTTATTAAAATAATTCGCAAATTTGCAAATAATTACTTTTTACCCTTTTAATATTCTATAGTCTCGTTGTGGTCTACCAAATTGTGTCTTGAGTTTGTCACAACGGTAACGCAGAGTAACACATGATAATGTGATATGGGGAAAAATAAAAATATTTGTAACAAGCCCTGGTAACTACCAGCCTTGTATGTCATAAAAGTTAAAAAACTGGTGGTTTTAAAAATAAAAAAATAATACAAATACTGAATTTTAAAGGGTTAAAAATAGCTGTTAAGTTGAGTAGCTTCTTGACTAGACTTTGCCTAACTTGTAGGTTTTGTAAACTTTCCTTAAATACAAATATTTTATTATTATTTCATTACATCTCAACAACTGAAAGCAAAAATAAAGCCATAAACAACAACTAATCCACAGAAGGCGGTCGATACACGCCAACTACTGCTGCATGATCTCTTTCATATGGTTCTAAGGTAATTTGCTCTAAAGCTTCCAGTCGATCTTCTTCCAACTTTTTCAGTTCTGAAGCAAATACTGCCTCAGGTTGGGCCATGGAATCTATGCAGGAAGCCTTAATAGACATGACAAAATGTCCACCAGTCTTGAGGAAAAGTTGGGCATTAAGTGCCACAATTCTGGCTTGATCTGGCTGTGCCACATCGGCAAAAAGTGTGTCAACCATACCAACTAACATCCTATACTTAAGAGGATGTCTAGCGTCTTCTATTATAGGAACAATATTGGTCCGATTTTTAGCCACATTAACTAAATCACGTCCAGACCTATGGGAGAACTCCACAGCATATACTAGGCCTCGTGGGCCAACTATATCGGCAACATGTGACACAGTAGTACCCGATGCAGCACCAAGATACAGTACTCTACTACCTGGGAGCATATGGATGTCCTCTACTCCATTTAAAACTGCAGCAGCTAGTTTACTTCTAAAAGGGTTCCATACTCTATATTCTATTTTGTTTCCATCATTCTGAAATAATGAATAAATCAATTACTAAACAATAAACTATTAAGAGGTAATTAAAAATTTAATTTTACAATGGACTACTGTCCATAATATGCTGTTTTCACATTTTTTAAACGTCGATAAATCGATAGCACATACAGTATACATATCTGGTAGAATATTTTAGTTGATAAATGCTTAATAATCACTTTAAAATCATTTTGACGTTTTTATTTCATATTCGTTTGCAAGGTCCTTGTAAACGATTGAGTTATCAAAATCGTTAATCTTAGCTGAAACATAAACAAAACTTATAGAAGGCAAAATAGACCAAAAAAATCGGTCCGATGCATCTCGAACAAACTTTTCCATTTAGAATTGGATCAGACTCCATGGTAGTGGCATTTGCAATTACAAATTTGTTTTGCTGTTATAAATTGCATTTCAAATCTGTGTGCCAAATTTGATCAAAATCGTTTCAGAAAAAAAAAAATGTAATTACTTAAACCTTAACTCCACTATATTATTCAAATCTGCCAGTACTGCCGCGACTGCCTAGAATTTGTACAGCGACTGCCGGTGGTGGTTGACTCCTCGGTATAGGCTTAGGTAAAAGGTGAAATAGCTCAAAATAATACCATATTTAAATTAAAAAATGTTAAAGTTCCGTTAACCAATTCCTTAGGAAGAGTAACTGTAGATAAGTGGTTGCGAAGTTGTGTAGATCATGTGATAAATGAAGAGGCCAAAACGTGGAAGCTTGCCAATCTTATTGACGTCTCTATAGAACGTATTATTATTAATATAGGAGCAGAATGCAGTGCATCAGAATATTCAGACAACACTTTAAATGTCTTGTGGTGATTTACATATTTATACAACATAATAAATTGTAATTCATGTTTTATTATTATAGATAAAGTGTTCAATAATTACTCCTTTAACATTATATTTAAGATACTTAATGTGGTCTCAAACGTATGAGGATCTATCTGAAAATCCTAGCAGAACTATTTAACCTGTACGTCAGGTACTCTACATCACTAAAAGCATCTTGTGGCCTTTGTTAGTACACACCATAGATGGTATCACCAAATAAGTGAATTTCTCCTATGTCATTATTAAATCACATTATTCAAGCAACTAGCTACAGTTTCTAAATAGAGTACATTTGTACAAGCATATTGAAAGGAGAGCCACCTACTGCAATTTATTGCAGTCAGACTAGGCTCAGCATGATGATGATCTGTAGCCATGAATTTGTATAAGTTCACTTTATGAGTACATATAAGATACTATAAGAATATACGTGAAACCACAATGGAATATATAAGACTTGATATGGTTCCCAAAATGGCGTGTATGAGAATCTATCTGGGAATTGAAACCTGAATGATCTGTATCCACGCAATTAGATAAGTTCCCTTTATGAGTAAATATAAGATACTGTAAGAATGTACGTGAAACCAATACATGAGGCTTGCTGTGGTTTGAAAATGGTGTGTATGAGGATCTATCTAGAAATTGAAACCTAAATGATCTGTATCCATGCAATTGGACAAGTTTCCTTTGAGTATATATAAGATACTGTAAGAATGTACATGAAACCTCAATGGAATATATGAGGCTTGATACGATTTCAAAATGATACTTATAGAAATTTCAAAACGAGATTAAAAGATCTCCAAAGATGTCTCAGATTATATTCAGGTTTTTCACATTTTGAGGAACACCTCTTAAATGAAAATGCCAATTTTGATCAAGAAGTTTTAAAGTTTTACATTTACCGAGTAAAGGGAATTTGCTCAATAACTTAGTCATTAGAAATTCTTAAACACTTCGAATCTAATAATGTTAATTCATTTAACACCTAATTGCAATTTGATTCTACATGTACTTTCTCTCTTTTTATTTTGAAATTAATTTATTTTCTTATATGTTTTGATTCCTTTTTTTTATATTTTATTGTAGTTTAATGTTTATTAAATAGCTCACTTGTTTTACATGGGATGCGCCAGCATTAAAAATAATTTTTTGTAATGCGTTATTTTTTATTAATCTGAAATAACACGTTAGAATATTATGAAGAATAAAATATGGTTTAACGCATCATTATCCCTACCTAGTCTCAGTTCATGATATTACAAGGTCAAAATATGCGCCAGCTTAAATTTTAGTTGCAATTTTTAAATTCCATATTCACACTTGTCATCACTTCACATTGTGATTATTGTTAATTGAGTTATGATTTCAATGAAATACAATTAATTTTCTTGATGCTTCATTTCTGTTCAGTGTCATCATAATTAGATTAGCAAGTAGTAGATAAGTCTTTAGTCATAGTTAATTAAAAGTATAAAAAGAAAAAGCCAAAGGACTAACATACGCTATTATACCTAGCACATACAAACATCCCCGATGTTTAGATGCTACGTTAACCAAATAGTATATTAAAAACTCTGTTAAAGTGCAATGTACTTATAAATGTATAAACAATAAACAAAACAATTTAAAAAATTTTGTCGTCCAATTTTTGTTTGTTTGGGACATTTTACATATCAATATTTTCAAAATGGTTGACATATTTCATTAACATCATGTATTTTTCTTAATCTATATTATGGAGGCTACCTCCGTGTAAAAATTTGATCAAAATCTGAGATGTTGAGGTAGCATTTTTTAAAAAAGTGTGTTGATTCAACATGGAACGATCCAAGTTGAAATCAGTTAAAGGATGTTTGCTATAAAAAGAGTATAATTCAGGAGTGTTAGTTTTATTCAAATAATTACCTCGATAGCTATTCTTTTTTCTCCATAAACATCTGATCCAGGTACAAGGTTAATTGTAACCAATGCATCTTCTTTTCCTTTTGCAATAAAAATTCCTTCATGTCTATGTGGTTCAATAACTACTGTTTTACCACCTTTAAAACCTCCGCCTCCACCACCTCGGCCTCCACCTCCTCTTCCTCCACGTGCTCCTCCCCTACCGCCACCTCCTCGTCCAAAACTAGGGCGGCCACCGCCGCCACGTCCACCACCAAAACCGCCACCGCGTCCTCCACCCCCACCACCAAAGCGGCCACCACCACCACGTCCACCACCAAAGCCGCCCCCACCACCACGTCCACCACCAAAGCCGCCCCCACCACCACGTCCACCGCCAAAGCCTCCTCGTCCTCCTTTAAAACCATTAGCAGCTCCTCTTACACTGCGGTCCCCACCAAAACCACCTCCTCCTCGACCTCTACCGCCTCCACGGCCCGGCGAAAATCCTGCAAGTTATTTAAATTGTGCATTAAATATATCGTAAGTTCTAAAATGGAGTAATTAAAGATTAATAAATTTCATCACAAAAAAATAAACATGTAAAATACGTACTACGATAGATCAAGAATTCCACCATTTTCTATAAAAGGAATTAAATTCATTGCCACCCATCAGGGTGTACTGCACAATATGCGTTTCCAAAACGATTGAAAATAATGCCCTAAAACTTGCGACATACTACGTCTTCAATCGGAAAACGCAAATATAAATCTGATTGCAATAACCCCCAGCAGACAGATTAATCCTAAAGAAAGGACTACAGTGCAGGGCTGTTGTACATCGCCAACCGTATACTAGTTTGGAACTTGTTAGCTCTCATCAGTACGGCATAGGTGAATACACAACAACCCTACACTGTTCCTCCAGTCTATTAAATTATAGATGGAAGGCGTCCACAACTTGTCAAATGGCTCCATCTGGTGGCCAACGTGAAGTGGATTAATTATCACAAAAATAAGTACCTATGTAGTAAAACACAAAGTACCATAGACTAAAACTTTCACCATTTCCTATAAACAGAACTTAATTCATTGCCACTCATCAAGATCCACAATGTGAGTTCCAAAACGATTGAAAATAATCTATTTTACTATACCTACATATTTATTTTTGTGATAATTAATCCACTTCGCTTTGGCCTTATATTTTCTATTAAATAAATTTGTTTGAGAGCTTAAATCCAAGTTAAAAATATTGCATATATTCAACAATTATATTTTTTTCAAGCAAACATGAAACTATGATTAAGTGGAGAGTATTTCTATTGATAAAATAAAAAACCAACGAAATATTAATACAAACATATACAATGAGTAAATGCAATCACTGAGAATCAGCACTCAACCAGGGTTGCCACCAGTCGCGTATTTCAAGGGATGCCTTGCATCCTGGAGAAAGACTGTATCGATCCGTGTTTTATACCACGTCCGAAATCGACCCAAAATAAAATATAGCATTACAGTAATATACGATATTTATTTGGAAGAACAGCCACTTGCAGCCCATTCTCGCTTGGGTGCAGAATATCCAATTTTCCTTGCAAACATTTATATTTTGGATAAATAAATTACTCATTAAGTTTCTGAATGCTTGAAAAATGATTTACAATGGAGATTGAAATTTTCAAGCAAGTTAAAGTGGGCCTAGAATCTTACGTGCCCTCCCGAATAAATTTAATAACTCCATTAGGTGACCAATCACAGCCATTATATACAAAAATGAAAAATTTTATAAAATTGTAAACCAAATATTCCACCTCACACACGAAATTATATTCGGCTTATTAATACTTTGAATGTTATAATTTGAAAATGGCCGGCGTAGTATAAGTGTCCCATATTTTACAATACAAAAGATGGTAACCCTGACTCAACCCGATTACTGTTTGATTATAGTCAATTGTTGCAGATTTTACTAAACATGTATGTAAATATTATATTATTACAATTCCACTTATGATAAGTATTTACTATTTAATGATTTTGGTATGAACAATAATGAACGGTTAACTGTTTGCAGAAATTGCTTATGTCTTATTTCATAACTCATGAGTTTCTTTCTGAATATTATCCAGCCATTTAAATGGTGCATTTTAAATGCATAATATGCACATCACCTATAGGTATACATCCTATTCTACAGCAGTTAAGCATTCACAACATCAATTATTGATACTTAATTTCCCTCAGTGCTTGTTCGACTTCATATGAATGTTATTTTCAAGGCATAAGAACATGTACATTGTACATGCACGCATGTAATAATTTATGTGTACTTGAGCTGTATATACTCTTACATTTTAGAGAAACAAATATTATAACAATTTATGTATATGTTCTGTATTTAAGAAAACTATAAACATTTGCAATCAATAAAAGTTAAATGCAATTCTTATAATCAATTTTTCAACATATTTTGGATGAAACAAATTAACTATTCAGAAGATGAAAATATAAATAAATAAGTCTGCTTGCTACAACAAAATTAGAAAGGAGAAAATAACTAAGGTCTCATGGCATCTCATCCTTTCTTAATACTCTCCACTACATAAAAAAATATTGCACTTTTATAACAACAATGTAATACTCATTCAATATTCTGTTTAATAATGTAAAAAATAGTACGTACCTGGTTTCATATTCTTATACTTCAAAGAATTAACTAGTAAAAAAATGAACTAGAGTGGGTATTTTTACTATTTCCTTAAATACTTCGAACGCCGCCAGCACGTGCGAAACTTAGAACTATAACCTCACTAACTTTAAACGACCAACGTCACTCAAGGTCGACCATCAAACGTAAGCGTCTTCCGGTAAATGGCACAAACTCAAACTACTATAGCGTAAATCTTTGGCATAAATCAGTAGAGACCAATGAAGTAGAGGGGATAGACCTACTTCATTGGTAGAGAGTTATATACCTACCCAAATCCCAAGGTTTGTAAAGTAAGATAGGTAGCATGGTAACTTTCGACCAATCAGAGATCACTATTTAAAATGCGGGAACGCGTCACTCTGCCTGCCCATCCGAATTTCTGGCATTCAAACCATTAGTATGGAAGTATAATTAGTTATGAATTTGAATTCCGTATTTTGTATTTTTTAATGTACAAGCACAAGTTAATAAATTGACTTTTTTGATTAATGATTATTAACATCGATAACGTTTTCCTTGGAATTTAATATTGACATTACTATATATCAAATTTATAACTAATTAATGTATGCAGTTAAAGAAGTACATTTTATATCAAGGGACTGAAGTGGGTTCTTTTAATCCTGTGTGCAATTTCTTGCCCGAGACTTCAGTCTTGATTTAATTCTTAGCGAATTTAATAAGTTATAAGATAGATGCAGAAACATACATGATACTAATTTTCGCCCTATAGTACGGGGGCCATGAACCTTCCCGTGACCCTTTGAGGTCGCGACGAGTAAATAGGTGTTTTCGACGTATTTTTTCATGCTGAATCTAAATATGCAACTCAATTTTAAGGAATCATGCAAGAAAAATTGTTATTAACATTTTAATTGTTTATAAGGCTATAACTTCAAAGTTAACAATGGAAGGGAGAGTTTTCAATTTTTTTATGATTTCTGATACAAAAACAAAGAAAACTCTTTTTGAAAAATTAAAATCGACTGATTAGAACCGGAGATATTGCACATTTGTTATTAACAAATTGCATAATTACGATTTTTTCGCACTATTTCACTCATAACTCGGCTCCTATTCAACGTAGAAAGTTCTACCAGGTCTCATTTTAAAGCTAAAGCTTCAAGCTTTAAAATCTTTTATAGTGAAATATCCCACCATGCTCTTGAAAAATTTTACAAGTGATGAGAGCCTGAAATTTTTTCGGAAGAAAGATAAGTAATTTGTTTATACGCATTTTGAGGAAAGTTAATCTATAAATATCAGCAATTGAGTTATACATTCTTATTGTACATCTCAAAACGAACATTTTTTGATTTGCTGAATGTATTTTGATTGCGCTTTCGCGCGTAATGCGCACACTGAGTACGCGTTACATGTAGCGACTACCGTTTTATTCCTGGCTTTACTTAATATATAATTTTTGAAATATTTACATTAATAAATAATTTGTAAATAATAATAAACAAATACATAGTTTTTTTCTAGTGTAATAATGAAAAAAAAGTTAAAAGAGTAGAAATTTTTCCCCAGGCCAACATTTACAATTATGTAGTATTAAAAAATTTTAATGCAAATTTTTTATTAGAATTAGATGTGCATACAATAATTTATTAATAAAATTTAACAAGAGGGCCATTAAATTTTATCATGTGATATTAGACACAGCAATTAATAAGAAAAAATCACTCATTGGTTTTTTCTAATATTTCTTTGTATCATATGAAAATAAATTTTATTTAGTGTATTAAGTAATTTTTTTAGGGAAGGAAAAAAACATCAACATCTCACCACTCTCTTTTGCCTTTTTTGAGTTGTTCTTGCAAACAGCTACACTACAAACCTTTCCTTCAGTCACCTAATAATTGTATGTAACATTGTTATTTATTATTATGAACGGAAAATAATAAAAACTGTTTACCTTAAAATTATTTCTGTAAATACACAGGTTACAAACTTCTATATACTATGAGTCTTTTCTCTTTAACAGTAATTGTCAATTAGATTATACACTAAATAACTATAACTGCACGATTATAAACACAAAAACAACAAATATTTCGAAATAACTCAACAAATAAGCGCAACGTCTAAAAAAATACATACGTACAATTAAGTTTCGGCAGGCACGATGACGCGGAAGATGGCCGCCTTCATCGTAACCCCTCCATTCCGTTCAAGTTACCATGCTACCTATCTTACTTTACAAACCTTGACCCAAATCGACAACACATTGCGATTGGCGATGGCGAGTATTGAAATAATCAGTTGCCAATGCCAATATGAATTTGTGAAATTACACGATAAGCTGGTCGAAGTCAAAATTTTGGGTCGAAATGCAGCGACGCTATCATTTGAATATGTGTGAAGTTTGCTGCTAGTATTCCATTGAACGATTTTACTCGCTTTTAGACATTCACACAAATGCACGATTTTTACACACAATTTAGTATTTTGTAAAAATATAAAGCAGGTATAATTTTTTATATATAATGATTATGGAAAATGGATCAACCTACAACCCATCCGATCAACCTATCCGGACAGAGACAAAAAACGATGAATAATAGAGGAACAAAATAGTAAAACACTTACAACTTCAGCGTAACTCATGTGTCACGTGACCAAAATAAAGTAATGTTGTGAGACACTGATGGCCGGTTTATCAATGCAAAGTTAACTCGTAGCCTAAGGATAAATGTCAAACAAAACAATAGATACATATACATCAAAGAATTTATATATAGATACATACCCATTGTTTCGTTTGACATTTATTCCATAGTTAAGTAAGTATTAACACTGCACCCTGTATTGATACACCGGCCCTGAAAGATCTGCTCGCTGAACAACTTCAACTGGTCCGACCATTCGCTGAACGCAGCCCTGATTACAACGAACTACATTACAACGAATCACAGACTGTGAGACTGTGCAACGAATCTTCAAATTTAAAAATGGCTACTATCCATATTCAGAGCGGGAAAAATAATTTAGATCATACTTCAAAAAATTGTAGTATTCAAAGTGTTCCATTTAAAATTCATGCAGATTGTGATGCTAAAGTAGCGAAATATTTTGATAATTATGTTAAAACGAATGAGGATAAAAGTGAGTAGCATAACCTAAAAAATATATGATCCTTTTAAATTTTAATCTTAATTTTTCAGCACTTACTGGTTCTTTTCGAGGATATCCTCTGCGAGGGAAGAAAATAGATATTCCTGAGGGATATTTAGGTTTAGTTTTACATGAAAGCATTAAACCATCAAGAGATAAGGATGAGCGGAAGTTTTACGTTATTAACAATTTTACAAATTTAACTTATTGGAATTGGGACAGAGTTCCTAGTGATAATGACTCAATTATACAAGCATTACAGTGGATTGATATATCAGAAGCTGTAAGTATAGTTTGTGCCTACTTTTTTTTCATATTTTTTGCTCGTGGTCATATAAAGCGGATACATATCTATTGAAAACTCAACATTGTAAAACGGGTCAAAGGAATTTAGTATTGATAATAAAACTGTATTAATAGGTATATCTATATCTCTAGAAAACAGGAGGGAACAATACCAATTATAATTCTGAACATTATAAAATATTATTGTGTCTACAGTTACATTTGTTTTAACATAATGGGGTATACTTATTTGTTTGTGAAGCACCATCATCTGTAAAATGATTAAAATATGACAATGACAATCTTATTTTAGGTATGGCCTGATTTTATTTAAAGACTTATGCGAAAATCAAACAAATGAACACCGTGATAATTTACCATCGATACCAACAAATTCACTGATATTTGAAAGCGATGATGGCAAAATATTATGCACAAGTCTCAACTGTCAACTGTAGTATCTTTGTAAGATAAATCCTCACTGGGTTCATCTGTTTGATATTCGCATATAGATTTCGTAATTCATTTGAGAATATTCTCGGAATTGTCTCGTCAAATATAACGTGGTATTGGAATATTTCCAGAAAATTATCCATGTTATCTTAATTTGGTTTTAGAATGGACATTATATGGAATTCATTGCATGTATTTTTTAGTTTAAACTTTTTCCTAATTTATCCAATAATATAAGTATATTGTTTTTCTTTATGTTGCGTATTTTTGACTTGGTGTTAATTTCATTGTTGGTGTTACCATTAGTTTGTTCTGTTTGGGGAGGACTTTAAGTGCAAGTGGTGCTTTTAAATTTTAAATGATATTGATATACACACAACTTGTTGATTTCGGACAAGCATATAATTTGATCGATAGAAATAGATTATAAAATTGGGGCGAGCGTAGGTGCGTCTTTACTATGTACATACTTCGATATGCGATGTAAAGCAACGTTAGGCGTGGTTAGTAGTTGGATTGGCGACCGTTCCAACGAAGACCGCGTCCTCGCCTCACACATCTTCCAGCGGCTTGTATATCAGTGTATGCGCGGAAGCTATACAAACTTAGGCGAGGGTTGTATAGGAGATATACCATCCTTCGGAGGGGATGTAAAGCCGTCGGTCCCTTGTCTATTAAATGTTAGGCAAGTAAAAGATCCCTACTCTTCTTAAGGGAAGAGGTTCGGCAAAATTCCTGGTTGGGGGTAGCTCGTCTACAGGCGTCGGTGTTAGGCCTCAGTAGCGGAAATAGGCCGACGTTAAATAAATGTATAAAAAAAAAAGATTATAAAATTCTATCGCAATTTAAAATACCAAGAATATAAATATAAAATTCAATATTAAATATGAAAGGAGTTCATGTTCTGATTCTGAATACCTGTTTGATGTTTTGGTGGTATACGGTACAATTAATTTTTAGATGATGCCACCGATTTTAAGAATACAGTCAATATTTTCTTTATTTCTTGTTCGCGCTGCATATGTATAATATAAAAAATCTATAATTTGTGAAGTACTGACCTGAGTACTAATTAATAATATCTGCAAATATTTGTGAATGTTAAACCTTTTAAATAAGTTTTTATTAGGGTCTGCGTACCCTCATATAACAATATTTGTTGATTGCTCTCATTTCCATTTATTATTCACAAGTATTTATATTATTTACAGCCCTCTATTTAGATATATAACAATTTAGGAGAAATTTGTAATATAGCTATTATCCCATTGCAATTAGGGAAAACCAATGTACCTATTGCTACCCCATGTCTAGGTAGGGGTATTAGAAACGAGTTATAATTTCACTTTACATTCAGAGAGTCCACTTTTAGATTCCGAACTAGAAACACCATCTAGATACACACTTAAACTTGTAAATTACCAAAATCTGTATATATTGTAAATATACGTGTGAATATTAAACACTGTTTTGGAATAAACTATCGTGTTTATAATTACTACCAAAGAAACAACAAACTTCAGATGTGGCAGCACAACCAGAGTGATTTAACCAACAATCACTACAAATATACATGGTTCTTCGAGCCGTATATATAAAATACCAAAAACATACATTTCTATTGTTTAAATTGGTATTCATAGTCGACAATACCCAATACCAGCAAGACACAGATTGATAATCTTTACAGCATCAAGAATATACGTTATTTTATTAGCAGCTCACATCTAGTATATGGAAGAAAATGATGACACGTAAGGGGACTGCCAGGAGGATTAGAATTTGAATCGAAACGCTGCGAAAATTGTGCGAAATATGACAAAAATCATTAAAGCAAAGTTGTAGAGAATTAAATGTTCTTAAAGAAGTCAGTGAGAGCATAAATTTATCTTATTATATAGTATGTCCACAAGAAGCGCGCCTAGTGTTTAAAACCCAAAAAAATCTGTTACATGAACTCCTACATAGCAAGCTAATGCAACAGATAAACTAGGAGTAAATACAATAGGGTGTAATCCTCGCGATTGAAGTTCGTTATTAAGATCGGATTTGAGTCCCAACACACTTGAACTTCAAAAAATTAGGAAACAAAACAATGTTAATGACAGAGGTTAGGGTAACATACAAATTGCACATAATGAGTGAACTACAGGAAAAATTAAGTCAACCTAGGAGTACAGAGAAAACTATATACAATCAGGGACAGACATATTGTTGGAACTATAGACAAGTATGTTTAATCTCTATGCCTTGCAAAATGTTGGAAAAAA
Organism: Leptura quadrifasciata; assembly: GCA_963675555.1. Classification (NCBI taxonomy): domain Eukaryota; kingdom Metazoa; phylum Arthropoda; class Insecta; order Coleoptera; family Cerambycidae; genus Leptura; species Leptura quadrifasciata. The sequence goes on from OY776673.1 coordinate 95,551,641, forward strand.
TATTGAGGTACTTACTACATTAGTAGGTAATGGGTCGGTTGAGACCACCCCCACCACTCCACCCTCGAAGCCACGCCCCTCCACCGCTCAGCCAATCAGAGAGCACGAAGCCACGCCCCCTTTTTTATGGCGGGAAATTCAAATCATGGAATCTGCATTACCGACCGAAACGCGGGAAATTCAAATCGGGGGATCTGCATTACCGACCGCGGGAAATGCAAATCTGACAGGGCCCTGCGCCAGCATAACCTAACTAATGCCCCGTGCTCGTGTGCCCCCGGCTGGTCGACGCATGATTCTAACCTTACTTGGCCCCCGGGCCAATCTAACCTAACTTCTGTTGCCAACTTAACCTCACTTCTATCATCACGTGTAATAGGCAAGAAGGCTAGGAGGTGCCCCCGTGTCAGCATAACCTAACTTCACTTCTTAAACCTGCTCGTGGTTCGTGTGGGGCCCATGTGCTGTCAAAAGTCCCCGTTCAAGGGTCCCGTGCTCCAGCGGCACCGTGTTAACCTAACCTTACTCTCAGCATCACAGGCCGTTCAACATAACCTAACTAATGTCCCCGTGCTCGTGTGCCCGTCCCGGCTGACCGACGCGCGTGATCCTAACCTTACTAGTGGCCCCGTGTCAAGGATAACCTTACTTCTTAAGCCTGCTATAAAAACTTAAACCCAAAGACCACATGAACGTGGTATGTGGCATCGAATCGGAGCTATGCCATCAGAGTGCCAAGAGTAAAAATTCATAGCAAGTAAGAAGAATGTTAGGCCCTAAACCGTCGTGGTGCCCCCTCCTCGTCCCAACATAACCTCACTTCGGATGCCAACATTTTAAAAGTAAGTAACATAACCTAATTATATCCCTAAACCTTATCAGCCGTTACAGAGTGCGTTCAACATAACCTCACTTGTGCCACCGTGCCAACATAATCTAACTATATTGCTAGTGCCCCTCCGAGCCGACATAACCTCACTTCTACTATCGTACGTGTAATAGTAAAAAAACTGAAAGGACTCACCAAGCCCTGCATCCACATGTCACGAACAAAGAGCACAGACTGACACTTGTGCTTGTGAAATGAAATTGTCATGATGAATCATATCAGATGTGGTAAAAAACCGTTGGCTATGACGTAATATTGCGCAAATGTCATCGAAAGGCGCGGCGGCGGTTTACTTTGAAATTTACCCTTTGTCGATACTTTCAATGAAATTTAGACAAAAACAAATATAATTTATTACTTCCTTAAAAATTTAAATAAATAAACATCATATAAAAGGCCCTAGTAAATATCCAACTAAAAACAGCTCATGCTATATGACTAATATAAATACAAAATAACTTTGAATTAACAGTCATTTCCACACCTGAATAATCAATGTTTTTTCACTGACAAGATCTAGCTTGTAGCTAACATTTAACGGTCGTGATTTGGTTTTCGTCCTCATCATTATTTTCTTTTACCTAAATGGCTATATAGATAGGATTTCTGATTTGGAGTAAGTATAGAAGAAAAAATATCGATCAAGTCTATTAAAAATATATACCTTAGAGTCGCAGCTTGCCTGGTTAATTTTTGTTGATCGCCAGGTATATAATTTTAGATATTTTTGTTACTCCTAAGAAAGAGCTTCTTTGTTCTAGCAATAATAATAATAAACGTACGTTTGAAGTTTCGTGGTAGAAATTATTTTTCTCAAGTTCAAATGAATATTTTAACCATGAGAAAAGATTTTAAATATCTCAGGCCAATATAGAGTTTATAAAAGTATCAATATTGTTCTTATATATTTATTTTTACAAAACATAGATTGCTGCGATAATATTCAAACTCAGTTTTTAACCATTGTTTATTTATATAATATCTGCAAATTCAGCTAAAAATGGAAATATTCCAGCGGCTGGTCAATCGGCTATCGACCGCTCCTAGTGCCAGTCAGTGGAGAAGTTTTTGTGAGTGCTTTACACTATTATAACATATAGGTAAGTTTCCATTATTATAATTTTTGCAGACTGTCCGTAGATTTTAAAAATTGTAATTTTCCTTAAACAGTTACCATGTTACTAGAGCCACGTGATTTATATATGGTTTTTCTATTATAATAACGTTTGAAAGTTTAATGCTTATTAATCATAGATAGCTCTGAGTTTTTACATAAAGTTCATGCACCGGAACCAGATGTCTTGGGATCGTTATTTTTCTTAGTTCAAACGGATATTTTACACAATTGTCAATATACAGGGGGTGGTTCAGCTTAATGTTTATTAATCATAGTTTTACTCAATTTTTCCTTAGTTTTTGCCATACTAAGTTTCAATTTTTATAAAGTGTTATTTTTACATAAAGTTCATGCACCGGAACCAGATGTCTTGGGATCGTTATTTTTCTTAGTTCAAACGGATATTTTACACAATTGTCAATATACAGGGGGTGGTTCAGCTTAATGTTTATTAATCATAGTTTTACTCAATTTTTCCCTAGTTTTATGCCATATATTGTTTCAATTTTATAAAAAGCAATATTTTTACATAAAGTTTATGGGGGCAGGGAAGTTTCGGGAATCATTATTTTTTCCTAGTTCAAGCGGATATTTCACACAATTTTTCAATATACCAGGGTTGCTCAGTTTAACATTGTGCCTACCTGTATATGGTTGTGTTTAAGATGTAAAAGCGCATGAAGGAATGCAATGCGCCAAAGAATACAAAAGTATACACTGTCTGCGACAATTGTGAGAAAATGCCTATTAAACCTCACGCAGCGTAATTTAACAACTTCTCATTATTTTTGGAGTCTAACTATATGATGAAGAAGTTAATATAAATGTAAAAAGGAACATAACCTCTTACGTGAAGATTGGATAGTAATTCATAATATTCGAAAAACCAAGAAAGAATTCAAAATCAGTTATATTAATGCGTATTAATTTACAAAATTAAATATATAACATATTCTATAGAGTATATCAAGTAACAAAGAAAGTATTCAGATTTCTATTGTTTATGAAAAAACACGTGCATTAAATATTATTCATCTTACTTCTGTTTACACTATGATTGTCGGCATTTCAGAGATAAGCTAGAATGAGTCATTCCCCAATTATATTAATATTAGATGTATGCTTATCGTATTTCAGATTTTTTGTTTTGACTATGATTTGGCTGATATATATTACCACTCCCTTATGTATCAGCATATTGTTTACTGCAGCTGCGTTCGAAGCTGTGGGAACTGTGGAGTCAGCAAACTCTAAACAATGATGCAATTATGGTTGATATAAAAAGCAAGAGGACACCCAAGTGCTCACCAGTTTTATCGATAACCACAAGTGTGTCTACGTCTTGTAAAAAGTTTATTGTTAATATTTGTGTTTTTGTTCTTAAGTACATTCAATGTAATTCTTATTTGTTTCCATCATCAAATACTTGTTGAAAGGGTAAGTACTTTTACTTCTCTTTTTAAATTCTGTGAATAGTGCTGGTTTTAATACCTTAGTTTACGCAATAATAATTTGAAATTTTATATATTTTTCTGTGTCCGATAACGGTTTATCTCCCCCAAATTCCAAATTTCGGTGAAACTTGAATAGGTAAAGTGAATTAATTCTATGAAAAACGTTAACTTCTATATTGGGAGACAACTAAATTTTTTATGCTGGTATACGGGGGACATGTAATCGTTGTCAAAAGGCCCGTACCTTAAACTTTATACGTTTCAATGAAACTTAAGCTAAGTATAAGGTGGCCAAAATTATTTTTAAATTATGTTTGTGAGAGAAAAAACATTTATACTAGTTATTAATCCAGATTTTAATTTATTTAGTAAAAACTAATGAATAGGTAGCTAAAAATTTGATAGACTATCACCTAGATTATATGACTAATTCTGTTAATTAGATATGTGGTATTCAAATAACAATCTTCAAACACTTTTAAGTTATGATTTGTAAGAGAGAAAACACTCAGGCCCGTACCTTAAACTTTATTGAAACAAAGGCTAAGTACAGGGTAGCCAAAATTATTTTTAAATTATGATTCGGGAGAAAAACATTTATACTAGTTATTAGTACGGATTTTAATTTATTTAGTAAAAGTAATAAAATCAAGGGATATCTGGTTATAATAAACAAGTTTAATATTAAACGGGGTATGTTATTATACTTCAAATTAAAACTCTAGACATATTGATTTCAATTACAGTATAATTTTCAATATGTATTTCAAACCATCTTTCAAGGATTATATACACTATTTTAAAATTTATGATTTGAGAGAGTAAAAAATTTAAAAAACATTCAAACTTATTATTAATTCAGATTTTAATTTATTTAGTTAAAGCTAATGAATAGATAGGTGGCTAATGGTACGTCTGCGTTTGAAATTTTTTCTATTGGTTCATGGAGTTCGTTTACCATGTGAACAATTTTGTCAAATAGATATGTGGCATACAAATAATAGTCTTTTAAAACACTGATAAAAACTCAATGTATCTTTTTAGAACTTTTCGTAATAAATCTGATTTTTCCTGATAAGATAATTTAAAAAAATACCTAGATCAATACAGTCAACTGTTCATCCAACTTTTAGGTGTTTGTATAGATTCGTGCTTAAAATGGAATTACCATGTTGAAAATACTTCTAGTAAATTATCATTTGTCTGTTATGCACTTTAAGCCCTAACCAAATACACAAAGATTATAGAATCGTTAAAATTGGTTTACTTTTTACTCTGTACTAAAATTTGATCTACTTTTGGAGGAGAGTTTCATCAAATATATAGCAAATATTTAAAAGCCAGAAAAAATCCATTCGTATAATACTGAAAATAAATTTTTCTGAAATTTGTAGAGAAGTATTCCGAAAGCAAGAAATGCTAACGGTCATAGGTGTGTGTATATATATATATTTCATTGCATTATTTTCCTAAAAGAAATAGCTCAAAAATTTAATATTGACTTGATAAATCACAAATACAACACAAGAGGGAAAATTAACTACAACTATTCTGTGCACTCATTAACCTTAACTGAGACCACTACTCTTGTATAAATATTTTTTATAACCACCAACCCAAACTGTTAAAAATAACTTTAAATATTCTTAAAACGTGGCTATTCTACTACATCTGTGATATTGTTACCACTTGTATACCCTAGACATATGTATTGTATTATTGACGTCAAGTAAATTCTTTGACATATACCTAATCTAATTTTTAAATATATTTACTCTATTTTTATTGTACAGCACTTATATTCTCATGTTTATTGTACTATATTTATACTTATATTTATACTTTTTTATTTTATGGCTAATGGCTTCTTAACAGTATTCTGACTTGTTTCAAAGTTTTCGTTAAACCAAAATTTTTAAATAAATTGAATTATTTATATAGCAGTAACAAAATACCTTCTCAGTTTTTCAAAATTTTTACTATACTTTTGAGAAAAATTTCTTTGTCATCCGAAATAAGAAAACATGCAGGCATCAGGTTCAATTGCCTTCTCTCTCATACACACTCTTTCTCTCACTCTCTCTCTTGGCTCCCAAAGATAGACAATAACATTTAAATATTTTGATTTCTGAATAGTCACATTTCTGCATTTTATACTTCATTTCTTAATAATACTACACAGTATAAGGTGAGATTCATTTCAGATTATAAGTCACCGACACTCATTTGTCATAATTTATTTTTTAATTTTCTATTTCAACCACACGTTCTGACAGCGTGTTTCATTTCAGGTTATAAGTCGCCGACACTCGTCTACCCAAACGTAATAAAAGCTGTGTCGCACAGCCGTCTCATCAGTCTTTCGTCACTTCCTGAACGATTCAGACGTTTCATCAGGAGCAAAATGGAAAAAATCACTATAACCAAAGATTTTGTAAAGAAGGTACGTCGCTTCAATCTTGAGGGGCACACCCTCGAGTTTAAAATCAAATCTGTGCCTGAGGGGATGGAACCTGTATCATGGGTTAGAGAGGCCATCAACCAAATAATTGCCAAGGGAACCGAAGGTCTTGCTGCAGAGGACCAAGTTGGGTTCTCGTTCTGCAGTAAAGATTTTAAGCGCGGCGAGGGATGGGTTCGTTTTTGACCAGTACAGGAGGTAACCTATGATGATGTGTGGGATGTCATCTCTAGTGTTTACCAGTCAAACTCCACTGGCCTTAACACGGAGATATTCTGTGTGGGAGTGACGTCAGTGAAGATGCCAGTCGGAAAGGGAACAGATAGGGCCCGTAAATATAACACCTTCGAGGAGGAGTGCGGTATGCGACGGGGCATTATATGCATAAACAATAAAGACAACATGTGTTTACCTCGGGCACTAGTGGTGGCTATCGCGTGTGTGAGCAAAGACAAAGACAAGGACCAAGTTCGCCGCGATATCGGCAAAATTCAGACTCAGAGAGCTCTAAAATTGTGCTCTGATGCCGGGGTCGTTATACCAGAAGCGGGTTGCGGGATCCCCGAATTACAACAATTCCAAGAACACTTGGAAAACTACAAAATTGTGGTATATTTCTATGGCAGCAAGGGGCGTGACGTAATTTTTAAGGGTTCTGCAGAAGGCCCCTCTCTTAATCTACTTTATCACAAGGGCCACTATAATGTGATAACTTCCCTTACCGCCGCCTTCTGCTGTGTGTACTTTTGTGAAGAATGCCAGGTGCCTTATAACAATAAGAACGATCACAGATGTGGGGGTATATGTCCTTGTTGCCAGCAGTCACCTGCATGCCCTTCGGCATTAGAAATTATGTGTGATGATTGTAAGAGGTCGTTCAGAGGCCAAGACTGTTTTAATAACCATAAGATGGGCGGTTTGCGTGGAAAGAGCACTGTCTGTGAGAAAATAACACGATGCGAGCAGTGTTTCAAGACAGTACAAAATGGGAGACGCCATACGTGCGGCGAGATATTCTGCAAGATTTGTAACACCCATGTACCCGCCGACCACCTGTGCTATATACAGCCTGACACAGGGAAGCCAAAGACAAAGGATATCCTCTTCGTCTTTTATGACTTGGAGACGAGGCAAGAAAAGATTTTGGAAGACGGTTCCCTTCTCCATGAACCCAATCTGTGTGTCTTCAAGCAATGCTGCGATGAATGTATTGAAAAGGACATAGAAGTGTGTAAAAAATGTGGCGTTCGGTTACAAATACTTAAATGTAACGACCCCGTATCTCCCTTCATCCACCACCTCCTAACGCAGAGGAAGAAATTCAAAGAGGTGGTGGTCATTGCACATAACGGACAGGCGTTCGACCACCAGTTTATTTTAAATTATATCCTAACAAAAACAGATCTTAAGCCTGAGCCAATCATGAGGGGCACAAAAATTATCATGATGACGGTGGGAAACGTAAAATTTTTAGACTCCCTCAACTATTTCCCCATGGCCCTTTCGAAACTGCCAAAAGCATTCGGACTCGGTGACAATTTCAAAAAGGGATACTTCCCTCACCTTTTCAACACAGGGGAAAATGAAAACTATGTTGGACCTTTACCGTCTGCGGAATACTATGGCCCCAATAGTATGAAGGAGGATGAGCGTGAAAAGTTTTTGTCATGGCACGTTGAGCATAAAGACAATGTTTTCGACATGCAGCGCGATCTCGTTGAATACTGTGTGTCGGATGTCGAAATTTTAACGGCTGCATGTCTCAAATTCCGGGGACAGTTGATGGAAACAGGGAATGTATGTCCTTTCACCGAGGCATGTACCATCGCCTCAGCCTGCAATAAAGTATTTAGACGAAATTTTCTCAAACCCAACACCATTGGCATAATTCCCAAGGGCGGCTACAGATGGCGGGATAACCAGTCAAAGATTGGTACTCAATGGCTTGTTTGGGAGGAACATCAAAGGCAAATTAACATTACCCAGGCGGCCAAACAGCAAGAAGCTAGAGTTCACGGGTTTAAAGTTGACGGATTTTGTGCGGAAACCAGTCAAGTTTTCGAATTCCATGGCTGTTATTTTCATGGATGCCCTAGATGTTTCAAAACTGTCAGAGACGAGCCTCTCCGCGAAGACCCTTCCGCTACATTAAATACTCGATATGAGACCACTATAGCTAAAACAGAACGGCTTAGGGAATTCGGCTATGAAGTACAGGAAATGTGGGAGTGCCAATTCAGAAGAATGCTAAAAGCCGATAAGGAAATTGTAGATTACACCAGCACACACCCTCTAGTCATCACAACACCCCTTAACCCAAGAGATGCGTTTTATGGAGGCCGTACAGGAAATGTATATGAATATTATAAGGCCAAGGAGGGGGAGAAAATTAAGTACCTAGATGTGTGTTCTCTCTATCCGTGGGCCTGTAAATACGGCAAGTTCCCCACCGCTCACCCAGTAGTCTACGTAGGAGATGAGTGCCCTAAGGACATTACCAAAATTGACGGGGTAATTAAATGTAAAATTCTTCCGCCACAAGAGCTCTACCACCCGGTGCTTCCTGCAAAGATGAATAATAAGTTAATGTTTGTGCTGTGCCGTACCTGCGGCGAAGAAATGATCTCTGGAGAATGTACCCACTCAGATGGTGAAAGGGCTTTAACCGGAACGTGGGTAGTGGATGAGATAATAAAAGCCGTAGAAAAAGGGTACGTTCTTATGGAGGTGTATGAGATATGGAAATATGGGATGGACCGCTTCGATAAAGCCACTAAAGTCGGTGGTCTTTTTCGAGGAATGATGAACAAATTCATCAAAATAAAGCAGCAAGCCTCGGGCTGGCCAGGCAAATGTGTTACTCGAGAAGAACGAGATCACTACATCGAGGAGTTCCTGAAACGAGAGGATGTGTTGCTGGAATTCGCCGAGGTCGTTGAAAATCCTGGTCTAAGATCACTGGCCAAGCTTATTTTGAACTCGTTCTGGGGTAAGTTTGGCCAGCGAGAAAATAAACCAAAGACAAAGATTGTCAATGACCCCCGTGAATTCTTTGACATGCTTTCAAATCCGGGTATATACGTAAACTCTGTGCTCCCTGTGAATGAAGATACTCTGGTGGTTAACTGGGAGTATATAGAAGAGGCCGCAGATTCTCTACAAACCGTAAATGTGGTAATAGCCGCATATGTTACGACGCGAGCTCGTTTAAAATTGTACAGTTATTTAGAACGGCTGGGGGATAGAGTACTTTATTACGATACAGATTCTGTCATATACGTGTCCAGGCCCGGTGAATGTGACGTCCCTACAGGTGAATTCATTGGAGACATGACCGATGAACTCGAGGCATACGGCCAGGGCTCTTATATCACAGAATTTGTGTCTGGTGGCCCCAAAAACTATGCATATAAGGTCTTGTCTACTAAGAACCGGAGGGAAGAAATTGTATGCAAGGTCAAGGGGATTTCCCTAAATTACGCTGCCTCCCAGCTTATAAATTTTGACTCTATTAAAGACATGGTGCTCAATGACACCCCTCCTGTGTATATAGTGTCCAAAAACATTTGTAGAACTAGGGAGCACGAGGTAGTGACTAGAGAGGAATCAAAAATTTACAAACCCCTCTCTAGCAAAAGAAAATTTGCTGAAGATCACACCTCTGTTCCCTATGGATATAAGAAATTTAAAGACTGCTAGGATTCTGTGTTTTTATATTTTTGTATATATATTTGATGTTGATAATATTTTGTATTGTATCAATGTATTTATATTTTTGCTGCATTAATGAGTTATGTATAACTTTTGCATATTAATTAAGAATGTTATCTGTTTATTACTATTTGAACAATTATACTTATAAATAATAGAGCACTCATATATTTTGGAATCCTTTGCAGGAATGAGGTGAAAACGTATGTGTTAATAATGTATATTATATTTATTGATAAAAAATTATGTCAGCGTTGTTGTTGTATCAAATAATATATTTATTTCCTGAGAATCACTATTTCTGTAAAGTGTATTATTATTGTTTTACCTTGAAGTTATTTTTAAGGTTTATTTATGATTTATATTTTATTTATAGAATTTTTATTTATAAACTATGTTTTCTTAGTCACCTTTCAGGGGTCTTGTACTAGATAAAGGAGACGGCGGCTTACAGTTTTATTGTGGTCTCCGAACCACTCTTGGGATGGTATTAATCATTTGATATTTATAGAATTTTTTCGTTATATTTTATGTCTAAATAATAATATTTTGTTTATAATATTGATCATGTATACTTGGAATATATTTGTTCAATACAGAATTTTAATTTATTATGAGTATCATTTTTCCCGCCTTCCTTCCTTCCTAACTGTGAGATGTATATGTAGATAGTAAAACTATGAAATATTTACATCATAAGAGTTAAAAAATAGATAAGTAAGAGTAACTATGCCATACTAGCTAAACTTGGTACTTTTAACCAAGATACTGTGTAGGTTATGCCTTTATCTTAGTGAATTTCTGAGGTCATTATTATTTTTTAATTTTTTAACCATCTCAACATTTTAGCTGGTATAAGGTAAGGTACGGGCTAAAAGTCAAGCACTCTCATCTAATCTATACTTGAAAATTTTCCGACTATTCGTTATACTTCTTTCTTAATACTCAAGGTTTTAAGACTATCATGTAGCATTTTCGGAGATTATTATTATTGTAAGAAGTTTTGGGTTTAAAAATAAGATGTATAAAGTTTTCAGGCTAAAATAACAAGAGTTCCTATACAGACTGTTTTATTTTTTCATACAGACCTGTTTATTTTTCATACAGACCTGTTTATTTTTTCGTACAGACCTGTTTGTTTTTTCGTACAGACCTGTTTATTTTTCGTACAGACCTGTTTGTTTTTTCGTACAGACCTGTTTGTTTTTTCGTACAGGCCTGTTTGTTTTTTCGTACAGACCTGTTTATTTTTCATACAGACCTGTTTATTTTTCGTACAGACCTGTTTGTTTTTCATACAGACCTGTTTATTTTTCGTACAGACCTGTTTGTTTTTTCGTACAGACCTGTTTGTTTTTCGTACAGACCTGTTTATTTTTCGTATAGACCTGTTTGTTTTCCGTACAGACCTGTTTATTTTTTATACAGGCCCTGTACAGACCTGTTTATTATATATCCCCATGAACCACCCATAAACACCCATGAACGATCATGAAACACCCATGAACTGTCATGAAACCATCATCAAACACCTGTAAAGGGGTATAAAGAATGAATAAGAGCTATTCATACAAATACCTTTGCAGATACAACATGTTTTTTCTACTGAATATCGAGTCCAATTGTTATGGATTAAACATGTTGGTTCGAATCTTATGATTGATGAAATATGGGTGATAATTAAGAAGAATGATCTACATATCTATGAGAATAAATTTCCTCTAAAAACGGCCTAGTCGAATTATTAACAAAAAGACAGCCCCACGATTTTAACGACGAAGATTTATTAAACTATAAAGATATACTAACATTAACTAATGCACACATGAGAAAATATGGAGATGTATATCGGTTAAATCCGAACAAGACCTGGAAATATCAAAACATTATATCAAAATTGTTTCCATCAAAGAAGAGGAGGAGCTCATTACCGAAGACCTCAGGATATGATGATGATGATGAGTATGAAATGGGTTGGGAACAGAACACATCCACTACAATTTCAAACTTGAGATCTCTAGGTACCGTCGTCTCCACAGAGTGTAGTTTAAAAGAGCATGTTGTCAATGCAAATTCAAGCTGGAAATATAATATACACTCAACGTTCAATTCGAAGAGAAAGAAGAATGATATATATTGGAATGGGATGAAAATATTAACCCTAACGACTTAGTTGCCGCAATAAGAATTAACAAAAGCTTAGGTCTAAAATACGATTTATATATAAATACTTTAAGAGATATGGGAATTATCGGACAAATTATTTTGTTTTTATTTACTATTTTACCATTTTTATTAGTAGGAGTGGGGGAAACCTGTTACCAATGTTCATTTTTGGATTAAAATCTTCATATATCTTGTGACAGTCGAAGTGATTAGACGTAACGATGGTTAATTGTGAAAACTGTCAAAAAACTTTTGCAAATAAGAAATGTATGAAGAGGCATGCTAAGAATTGCGCATTTACACCTATTCGCGAGAAAATTGATCCAGCAGATAAAATTCTAGAGATTATGGAAATGATATTTATAAGATTTAAATATTACGCGTGCTGTTTACCTGCCGCGCTAATGTTTCATGAACAAATTAAACGATTTGGTATTCACTCCGAGGTGAAAATGGGTATTGTTGTATGTAAATCAGAGCCCATACCCATACATTTTTGGAATGAAATTGATGGAAAAGTATATGATCCCTCACTAGCTGTAGCCAAAGAAGAAGAAGGATACCCCGAAATGGTTGTTGATTATCATGAAGGCCCCTGTATTATCAAGAATGCAGGAGATGGCTTTATGGAAGCAGCTTATGAAGTGTTTAAAATAGTTAAATCTACAGATTTTTACTTTGGCCTAGCACCTAAAGAACTACTTGATATAAGAAATAAAATTCATGAAAGAGTAACGACAGTTCTCAATGATTATAATAAAAATACCTTGTAAATTTGAATATATTTTCTAATAAATTAATTCAGTCTCTTTTTTCCGTAATCACCCTGTATATATTTTTTCACTATGTTCACTTGTATATTATTATTACTGTACACCCTGTATATTTTTTCATTATGTTCACCCTGACTGTAAATAAAACTTAAAAAATACGAATACATTTTTCAATGTAATAATCAATCAGAAACTCTAGCTCAAAAATAAGCGTGATGATTGAGATATGTTAATAAAGTAAAGAATGGGAATGGTGGCTTTGTTTATCTTAAATAAACGTTGCTCTGAGAACATTCTAAAATACATATAAGGACTTTATTTGTATAATATGCAATAATGCTGATTCGAGGTCTCCTGTATATATAGTTTGTCTTTTACGAGATATACAGATTTTTACACACATATAGAATGAGGATTATAGATTTTTCTAAAAAGTTAATATAGAAAGTTTACTCCTAATGATACATGCTTACTTTGTGAATCACTAATTTCTACAAAGACAATGGATTTTAAAAACTTTTAAAGAATTTTATTTATAATCATAAGATATATAAAAAGAACTGTAGTAAAATTAAAAATATCCTATAAAGTGTTAATATTTAACAAAATTTCCTGAAAAGTATTATGTTAAAGAACCTGTACGCCTTGTATATTATTACAGCACAGCCTCTGTATATTATTAATGAATGAGCATTTATTAAATTAGCAGAGGAGCGCTGGAAAATTTAAAATCGGTGGTATTTTTCACATTAGCAAATATAAACACGTTTGAAGAAAAAAAAAGGATATATACCAATTGGACTACGGAATTATTTAAAATGAAATCAACTTGAATAATATTTTTCCCATATGATTCTTTAGCGATGGAAACTTTACATTTTTTATTTTGCATTTTTAAATTCCTGTAAAAAGTTTTCAAAGTAATTTTCATACAGATCTTGTACAGACCTCTTTATTTTTCATACAGACCCTGTACAGACCTGTTTATTTTTCGAATTAATCCAAGTTCCCTTACATTTATTCAATAGGCATTATAAACATAGTGTACATTTGTATTCAATAAGAACAGAAATCAGTTATTACTAGTAAAACAACCCTGTACAAAAGAACTTTTCAGAAAATTATAAATGAAAGTGTAGATTTGTATTCAATAAGAACAGAAAAATTCACTGCAGATTACATCGTTTAAGTAAAAACATACAGTTATTACTAACAAAAACACCTTGTATATTATTACGGTGCACCCTATATATTTTTCCACATGATTTTTAATGTCGAAGGCCTTACGTTTTTTATTTTGTATTTTTTGAAATATTTTTGTTTAGAGAAACAGGACACTATTTTTCAAATCCCCCTGTATATTTTTCGAATTAACCCAAGTTCCTTACATTTATTTTGCCAGAGGAAATTACCTTGTTATTTCTAGTACTTGAATATTAATACATCTTAAAACTGATATGAAACTTGCAAATCTTAAATCGGATTGATATTATTTATCCATGACATTAGTACTTTTACTTATTATTTATATTAAAATCAATAGGAATAATCAAAAGGAATTGATTTATGAAAACCAAAGGTAATCTATAACGTTAAACTGAGCAGCCCCGGTATATTGAAAATTGTGTGAAATATCCGCTTGAATTAGGAAAAAATAATAATTCCCGAAACTTCCCTGCCCCACAAACTTTATATAAAAATAATTCTTTTTATAAAATTGAAACAATATATGGCATAAAACTAGGGAAAAATTGAGTAAAACTATGATTAATAGACATTAAGCTGAGCACACCCTGTATATTGACAATTGTGTAAAATATCCGTTTGAACTAAGAAAAATAACGATCCCGAGGTAAAACTATGATTAATAAACATTAAACTGAGCACCCCCGGTATATTGAAAATTGTGTGAAATATCCGCTTGAACTAGGAAGTCCGAGTCATTCAGTACATAAACCTATTATGACAAAAACTTGAGAAAACAGAGCTATCTATGATTAATAAGCATTAAATTTTCAAACGTTATTGTAATAGAAAAACCATATATAAATCACGTGGCTCTAGTAACATGGTAACTGTTTAAGGAAAATTACAATTTTTAAAATCTATGGACAGTCTGCAAAAATTATAATAATGGAAACTTACCTTTATGTTATAATAATGTAAAGCACTCACAAAAACTTCTCCACTGACCGGCACTATACACCTCCGACCACTACATCGAAAAATTGAAATTGAATTGAAAATATAGGATAGGACTTACGGGAGCGGCCGATAGCCGATTGACCAGCCATTTTAGCTGAATTTGCAGATATTATATAAATAAACAATGGTTAAAAACTGAGTTTGAATATTATCGCAGCAATCTATGTTTTGTAAAAATAAATATATAAGAACAATATTGATACTTTTATAAACTCTATATTGGCCTGAGATATTTAAAATCTTTTCTCATGGTTAAAATATTCATTTGAACTTGAGAAAAATAATTTCTACCACGAAACTTCAAACGTACGTTTATTATTATTATTGCTAGAACAAAGAAGCTCTTTCTTAGGAGTAACAAAAATATCTAAAATTATATACCTGGCGATCAACAAAAATTAACCAGGCAAGCTGCGACTCTAAGGTATATATTTTTAATAGACTTGATCGATATTTTTTCTTCTATACTTACTCCAAATCAGAAATCCTATCTATATAGCCATTTAGGTAAAAGAAAATAATGATGAGGACGAAAACCAAATCACGACCGTTAAATGTTAGCTACAAGCTAGATCTTGTCAGTGAAAAAACATTGATTATTCAGGTGTGGAAATGACTGTTAATTCAAAGTTATTTTGTATTTATATTAGTCATATAGCATGAGCTGTTTTTAGTTGGATATTTACTAGGGCCTTTTATATGATGTTTATTTATTTAAATTTTTAAGGAAGTAATAAATTATATTTGTTTTTGTCTAAATTTCATTGAAAGTATCGACAAAGGGTAAATTTCAAAGTAAACCGCCGCCGCGCCTTTCGATGACATTTGCGCAATATTACGTCATAGCCAACGGTTTTTTACCACATCTGATATGATTCATCATGACAATTTCATTTCACAAGCACAAGTGTCAGTCTGTGCTCTTTGTTCGTGACATGTGGATGCAGGGCTTGGTGAGTCCTTTCAGTTTTTTTACTATTACACGTACGATAGTAGAAGTGAGGTTATGTCGGCTCGGAGGGGCACTAGCAATATAGTTAGATTATGTTGGCACGGTGGCACAAGTGAGGTTATGTTGAACGCACTCTGTAACGGCTGATAAGGTTTAGGGATATAATTAGGTTATGTTACTTACTTTTAAAATGTTGGCATCCGAAGTGAGGTTATGTTGGGACGAGGAGGGGGCACCACGACGGTTTAGGGCCTAACATTCTTCTTACTTGCTATGAATTTTTACTCTTGGCACTCTGATGGCATAGCTCCGATTCGATGCCACATACCACGTTCATGTGGTCTTTGGGTTTAAGTTTTTATAGCAGGCTTAAGAAGTAAGGTTATCCTTGACACGGGGCCACTAGTAAGGTTAGGATCACGCGCGTCGGTCAGCCGGGACGGGCACACGAGCACGGGGACATTAGTTAGGTTATGTTGAACGGCCTGTGATGCTGAGAGTAAGGTTAGGTTAACACGGTGCCGCTGGAGCACGGGACCCTTGAACGGGGACTTTTGACAGCACATGGGCCCCACACGAACCACGAGCAGGTTTAAGAAGTGAAGTTAGGTTATGCTGACACGGGGGCACCTCCTAGCCTTCTTGCCTATTACACGTGATGATAGAAGTGAGGTTAAGTTGGCAACAGAAGTTAGGTTAGATTGGCCCGGGGGCCAAGTAAGGTTAGAATCATGCGTCGACCAGCCGGGGGCACACGAGCACGGGGCATTAGTTAGGTTATGCTGGCGCAGGGTCCTGTCAGATTTGCATTTCCCGCGGTCGGTAATGCAGATCCCCCGATTTGAATTTCCCGCGTTTCGGTCGGTAATGCAGATTCCATGATTTGAATTTCCCGCCATAAAAAAGGGGGCGTGGCTTCGTGCTCTCTGATTGGCTGAGCGGTGGAGGGGCGTGGCTTCGAGGGTGGAGTGGTGGGGGTGGTCTCAACCGACCCATTACCTACTTACATTCTTAAAAAGAAAGTGATATCCAAGAAACAACATGGGTTGCTTCCAGATAGATCCACAGTTTCTAACCTGTTGGACATTGTGAGTGGATAGTAATGAACCTGTAGACATAATTTAGCTTGATTTCTAGAAAGCCTTTGACCAGGGCCCCTCAACAGACTGGTTCAAAAGTTGAAATTTAATGGTATTAGACAAAACTTGATTGAGGATTTTTTGTTTGCCAAGAATAGTAAAGTGGGAGTAGATGGAAAAATGTCAAACAGCAGAAATGATGTGAAGTTCCTCAGGGTTCTGTACACGGACCCTTTTTATTTAATGTCTGCATATGCAACCTTATAGTTGGGCTAAACTCTGAGATTTCAATGGTTCCTGATGATGCTAAAATATTTAATAATCCGTTAACCCACTACCACGATAGTTACTGACTACAGAGGATTGAAGAATGGTGCACTCTTTGGATACTTGCTCTAAATGAAAACAAATATATCATTCACATTGGTTCTAATAATCCCTGTCACTACTTTCTATTAAATAATACATCAATACAAAATGTGGAGACACAGGAAAATTTAGGAATCAACATAAGTATGGAGCTAAATAGGACAAACTCAGTCACTTCTACCCTTCACATGACAAATTAATATACCGGGTGTTAGAAAAGTATGGGAACGGTGGAAAATCTCGAACAGTTTGCATCAAATCGAAAGATAAAAAAATACGTGTGTCAAAAATTTTTCAAAAAACTATCTACTGATACCCAAATGACCTCACCACCCAACACCCTGTGGGTGGTGCGAGGGACAACTTTAAAATTTCAAATGGAAACCCTTATTTTTTATTGTGGAATCGGATTCTATGGCAAAAAATACATACATTTTATTCCGGACATTTTTTTCGATTCTTGCATGGTAACGCTATAATCGCAAAAAATGAAAAGAAAATATTACTGTTTCAAGAGTAGCGTCTTGTGCCCATAAAAGAACGTCCAATTCAAAAATTGAAGAACACATATTTGTTATTTTTACGAAATCTATCCAATGACATTGGATTCGACTCTCCCACCCCTAAACCCAGTGGGTGGGGCGGGGGTAACTTTGAAATTTGTAATGAAAATCCCTATTTTTTATAGCGGATTCGGATTCTACGGCCAAAAATACGTGAATTTTATATCGGGCATTTTTTTCGATTCTCGCAAGGTGTCGCTGCAATCGCAAAAAATTGAGCGGAAACATGAGAGTTTTGAACGCATACTTAAAAAAATACGAAAAGTAAAACTACTGATCTCAGAGCGATCCCGAGCCGTTTTGAGAACAGTGATTTTGCACGGTCGTGTGGAAATTACAACAACAACTATTAACATTCTGTAAATTTATTAGCAGCTAGTAATTTTCAATTTACATTTTTTACAGGACAATAAAAAACTCGATTTAAAACAAAAACTAACAGTGGTTTTACCTCTTAATTCAGCCACTTCAGACAAGTTCTTGATCCCAGCCAGTAAAGGCAAGGAGGTAACTCAGCCATTTAAGGCAAGGTGAGGATTTCGGCCAGTTGAGGCAATTAGTTTACAGCTTAACTGCTACACTAGCAGGTTTTAATTTCAAGATTATAGCAGGTGCTCAAAATGGTGCCCATTGACTTCTTGGCATTGTCCGGGAGGAACGTAAAAATTTTCAATAGCACTTCTTATCATTTGAGGCGGTATTTCTGCAAAAATGTTTATTATGCGTTGCCTCAGCTCTTCCAAATCACTAGGTTTAGTGAAATAAACCTTACCCTTCACATAGCCCCAATCAAAATAATCAAATGGCACGAGGTCGGGAGATGTTGCTGGCCATTCAATAGTTCCTCTTCGACATCCATCGATTTTCGAAAGTACCATTCAAATAGTCCCTAACAATATCCCGATAGTGTGGAGGAGCCCCATCTTGCTGGAACCAGACATTATCGAACTCATCACCAGCAATCTCTTGTATTGCGGGAATTATTTGATTTGTCAACATTTCCAGGTATTTTGCTCCATTCAAATTTCCATCTATGAAAAATGGTCCTATGATTCGATCCCTGAAAACTCCTGCCCAAATATTTAATTTTTGTGGTACTGCGTGTGTGTTTCAAGCATCCAGTGAGGGTTTTCGTCACTCCAATATCTGAAATTATGGCGATTAACTTTTCTACTGGGTTCGAAAGTTGCTTCATCTGAGAAGACAAGTAGAGATGACAAAAAAATTTTGGTTTTGGTTACTCCTTTCCATCATTAATTCAGTAAATTCAAGTCGCCGATCAAAATCATCTTCATTTAACTCTTGGTGAAGGTGAATTTTGTAAGAATGACATTTCAAAAGTTTCAAATTCTTATGAACTGAAAATGCACTCAGATTAAACTGTTGACTGGCTTTTCTGATTGATAACCTTCGATTTTCAACAAATGCCTGGGCCACTTCCATTTGTCGAGCTTCCGATGTTTCAGATTTTGGTCTTCCAGATTTTGGGCGATTTTTATTTGTCCTTGTGTCTAGGAATCATTTGATGGTACGATACACAGTAGATTTCGAAATTCCCACTTGATCTACACGGAAAGTTTCGTTGAATAAAATTACAACTTCATCATAGCACCTTTCTTTATCGCCCCGCCCTCGCATCATTAAAAGAGAAACTCCCTCTTCCTCTGTTAAAGTAGTCATTATGCAGAAAAAAACGCGAGAACTAATGAAAAATGAAATAACTTTTCCCGTACAAAAGTGCGCTCCTGCCTCTACAAAAGTTGGAAGGAACTGAACGTTCTTGTAGAAATTTCACAAAACAAATACTGTTATTAAGAACACTTTAAAAAAAACATTCATAAAATCCAAGATATCACAGATATTGTTTTTTAAACTGAATGTTTTTTTGTCAACACGAGTAGCTAGAGTTTGTAATATTTACAAACTTATGGACGTTTAAGGTTTATTTCAATTTTGTGCGATTGCAGCGACACTTTGCGAGAATCGAAAAAAATGCCCAATATAAAATTCACGTATTTTTGGCTGTAGAATCCGAATCCACTATAAAAAAAATAGGGATTTTCATTATAAATTTCAAAGTTGCCCCCGCCCCACCCACTGGGTTAGGGGTGGGAGAGTCGAATCCAATGTTATTGGATAGATTTCGTAAAAATAACAAATACGTGTTCTTCAGTTTTTGAATTGGACGTTCTTTTATGGGCACAAGACACTACTCTTGAAACGGTAATGTTTTCTTTTAATTTTTTGCGATTACAGCGATACCATGCAAGAATCGAAAAAAATGTCCGGAATAAAATGTATGTATTTTTTGCCATAGAATCCGATTCCGCAATAAAAAAATAAGGGTTTCCATTTGAAATTTTAAAGTTGCCCCTCGCCCCACACACAGGGTGTTGGGTGGTGGGGTCATTTTGGTATCAGTAGATAATTTTGTGCAATTCTTAACACGTATTTTTTTATTTTTTGATTTGATGCAAACTGTTCGAGATTTTCCACCGTTCCCATACTTTTTTAACACCCGGTATAATGTAACAATTTTTCAAATTGCAGATTGTATGGGTTTTTAAAAATGTTTTATCTGTTGATTTCTGATTGTATTTTAAAATGAATTTTTCTGTTAAAAATTAGCAATGTAATTATGCATTCTTATGTATAAATAAAATATATATATTAGAAGTTAAAAATGTCAAGAAGTGAATTTGCTAAAAATATTAGGTACACTATGACATGGTTTTTCTCAGCCTCTCTAGACAGTGAGGAGAGAAACGTCACTTTGACACTCAAGTTTTGAAAATGGTTACTCAGTATGGTACTGTATGCTTGGGTGCCAGATTCAGTTTTAAGTGTTGGACCAACATTACCCACAAGCCAGATACACAAAGCTGGGTAGCTCAAGTGAAGGCGGTAATCCATTAGATCAGTAAGGGAAATTGACTGTTAACACACATAGCGGTGAAACTCACAAGTCGAAAAATAATGTTATGTGCTGCCCTCTAATGGGGAAAGATGTGATTAAGTCCCTGTTCAAAGTGAAGGGAAACCTGTATTAGGTTTGTTCCAGCAAAGTGTTGCAAACATGTTCTGAACCTTTACGTGATGCGCATATTCAGTCCCTAACTTGTTAGGAATAAGTTCCAAACACATATTGCTGGAACGCGCCTTTTTAACCTTTCACAGAATTGCGCAATGCAATGATGGTGACAGGAAGGAACGTAAATACTGACATAACCTATAAAGTTTGTCGTATAAGTTGAAATTGCTACACTTAACTCTCTAAACGATGCATACTAGAGAACAATGAGTTCAATAACGTTTGGTAAGTATGTACTTAACAATAAACCGTAAGTAAATGCCTTGTCAAGCTACTGACGATTTTAAACCCTTGAAAGAGGATGTTACCTTGTAACGTCGGTGCTAAAATTTGTATAGCTAGAACAGGTTCTCATTGATTATTGTACATTAAACAAATATCTATATGCAGACACTGTAGTGATTTATTTATGTACTTTCACAGAGCCGGAAGAATTTATCAATTTACCAGGGATAGAGGAGGAGATTGTGTAAACATATACCGCACATAATATGAATGATCTGTTGGAGATTCCTAGTCCTGCTGGAATATACACTCATTGGCAGAGGGATGTCACATTACGTTTAATACAAGAATATAAAGAAAATTACAAGAAAGTAGGGGTATCAATACGTAACTACAAAAAACTATCCGAAATAATAGCTGCCACATTAAACAAAATTTTTAGATTAAACTTAACAGGGGCCCAAGTGAATAATAAATTCAAAACGTTAGAACGTGGCTATAAAAATGTCATAGACAATAATAAGAAAACTGGACCAGGACGAAAATTTTTCGAGTTCGAAAAGGAAATGGATGCCATTTTCGAGAAAGTGTTAAAAATACACCCTGAAATACTGATTTCAGAAACTAACGTTGTCAAAATACCGTTATGTCTATTGTCGGCAACGTCAGCATCTGAAAATCCATCAGCAAACAATATAAAGGACCTTTCTAATGTCGACATAGAAAATCACGAAGAGTCAAACACTAACCTGAATAATACTAGCAATCAGTCCGTTCGAAAATTAAGAAATAAAAAAAAGACAAGAACCGATGTATTGAAACTTATTAGGCGTGATAGGCTGGAGTATCAAAAGAAACAAATATCCATAGCTAATGAAAAAGTCACAATAGAAACCGAAAAGTTGGAGGAGCGAAAAAGAAGAAACAATTTAATCGAGGAGAGGAACCAGTTGTTGAAAGAATATTTGCAGAGACATATGGAGACGTAATGCTGGCATTTTACTTACCAAATAACTTGATCGTTGCAGGTTATGTGACATTCGTGAAAAATGGGCGTAATGTTTTCTTTTGTCACAGATTTATTATTGTGTTGGTTGTTTTTTTAGAATTTATTTTTATTTTAGATTTAAGGAATGAAAAAAAAAAAGTATAAATTTAAGACATATAATTTATTTTTTATAAATAAAACACTCATTTGGAAAATGTTGATTTTATTCAAATAAAATATAAAGTGTGTATCAAATATTGATTTGTGCAAAACAAGGTAAAATACACCAGCTAAAAAAGCGACGGTGAAATTTTGGTAAGCCATATCTCAATATTGTGACACGGTACTCAATATTAAACATAATATTTTTAGTCGCAAACTCCTCTATAAATCCTTATTTTACTATAAGGAACCTAACCAGACTGCAACCAACAGCTACTCTCCGGGCTATGTGCCCCGCCGAGCGCTGAATTACAAGTTACAAGCCTGGCGCGTTAAGTGTAATAATTGCATATTACCATCAAAACGCTAATGCTTCGATTGCAACAAACACCAGCCGAAAGACTGATCCTACTTAAAGGAGCTCCCTTGCCAGTCGTCACACACCACTTGCAGACTGCAGTTTCGAGCTGTTGGCTCTCATCAGTGCAAGGTAGGTATGCGACGACCGACATGAGAATCCTTTGACTATAGTACATCCCGGTATTTTTACAATAGCGACATGTAAAATAGCCAGCAGGCGCCATCCAGCGGTCCAGTGTCTGTTGCAATCGAAAAATAAATAGCCTGACTTGGCTTAGCATAGATCAAATGTGCTTTTAGAGGGCGGAATATTAAACATAATATTTTTAGTCGCAAACTCCTCTATAAATCCTTATTTTACTATAAGGAACCTAACCAGACTGCAACCAACAGCTACTCTCCGGGCTATGTGCCCCGCCGAGCGCTGAATTACAAGTTACAAGCCTGACGCGTTAAGTGTAATAATTGCATATTACCATCAAAACGCTAATGCTTCGATTGCAACAAACACCAGCCGAAAGACTGATCCTACTTAAAGGAGCTCCCTTGCCAGTCGTCACACACGTCGCATACTTACCTTGCACTGATGAGAGCCAACAGCTCGAAACTGCAGTCTGCAAGTGGTGTGTGACGACTGGCAAGGGAGCTCCTTTAAGTAGGATCAGTCTTTCGGCTGGTGTTTGTTGCAATCGAAGCATTAGCGTTTTGATGGTAATATGCAATTATTACACTTAACGCGCCAGGCTTGTAACTTGTAATTCAGCGCTCGGCGGGGCACATAGCCCGGAGAGTAGCTGTTGGTTGCAGTCTGGTTAGGTTCCTTATAGTAAAATAAGGATTTATAGAGGAGTTTGCGACTAAAAATATTATGTTTAATATTCCGCCCTCTAAAAGCACATTTGATCTATGCTAAGCCTATTCAGGCTATTTATTTTTCGATTGCAACAGACACTGGACCGCTGGATGGCGCCTGCTGGCTATTTTACATGTCGCTATTGTAAAAATACCGGGATGTACTATAGTCAAAGGATTCTCATGTCGGTCGTCGCATACCTACCTTGCACTGATGAGAGCCAACAGCTCGAAACTGCAGTCTGCAAGTGGTGTGTGACGACTGGCAAGGGCGCTCCTTTAAGTAGGATCAGTCTTTCGGCTGGTGTTTGTTGCAATCGAAGCATTAGCGTTTTGATGGTAATATGCAATTATTACACTTAACGCGCCAGGCTTGTAACTTGTAATTCAGCGCTCGGCGGGGCACATAGCCCGGAGAGTAGCTGTTGGTTGCAGTCTGGTTAGGTTCCTTATAGTAAAATAAGGATTTATAGAGGAGTTTGCGACTAAAAATATTATGTTTAATATTCCGCCCTCTAAAAGCACATTTGATCTACGGTACTCAATAGTTTAAAATAAAACGTAATTGAGGGAGAAAAAAATCTGATTGACAGATTCTAAATTTCATTAAAAAGTCTAGTTTAAATTTTTTAATTTTTTTTTACTTCAGGGTATCATTTAGAAAATTTCAAAATTATGTAAAAAATCAATATTTCTTAAGGAAATTTGAAATCCATCAAACAATTTTTCTCCTTGCCCTGAAACAAAAATTATGAAAATATTTCATAAGTATTTTAACAAAAACCTGGGAAGTTACTTCTTCCATGGAAATATTTTTCAATTCCTCTAAAACTCCTTCAATTAGTCTTATCAATACTGAGATATGACTAACCACAATTTCATCAGGCATCGCTGGCTACAAATTCAATATTCTAAGAAGGTAGTCACGATAAGCAATACCTTCTGGGGCATCTCTTTCCAGATCGGCATCAGGGATTTCTAGTATGGCATTATCTTCATCTTGCTCATTTTCGTCTTGATGTTCTTCACCAATAACAATTTCATTGTAAATTGACAGATTGTGAAGAACACAACAAGCTCTGATGAAATGAACAATATCACTTATAGTGCGTAATTTACAATGGTATAACTGTCTGAATTTTTGTTTAGGTAAACCTAAACAATGCTCTACTATGACACGACAGCTGGATAGTCTTCGATTAAATAATCTTTGACGATGAGTTAAGTTTCCATAATCTTTGAAGGGTGTAATTAAGTGACGAGAACAGCTGTAAGCACTATCAGCTAAAATAAAATAATCTCCACACTTTTCTTGCAGATCATGAGAAAGAGGAGATCTCCTAAATACTCGTGCATCATGTACGGAACCAGGAAAGCCAATGAAAACACTTCTTATCTTTCTCTGATTGTCACAAACAACTTGCAACTAAAACAATAAAAAATGTATTCGTTTATATTATATAATATGCAAAATTATATTACCCACCTAAAATGCTTTTTTCTATTGTAATATGAATCAGGATCTCTTTTAGGCCTGTCAATTCGGACATGTGAGCCATCCAAAACACCAATAACTCCAGGTAATCTTTTTTCTCTAAAGAACCTCTCTATTTCTCGTTTTTCTTGGAGATTTGGCCATTGTATTATTTCAGGAGCTAAATAACTCAAGAAGTATGTTAGCCTGCGAATAATTCTAAACAAGCTACTGATACAAATATTAAATCGATCAGCCGCGTCCCTGAATGATGCTGCCTCATGACCAGCAAACCACAAGAAGATATAAACCTGATTTTTGGCACTGATCATTTCCGCCACTCTGATACTTAAACAAATCACTTTGTTCAAATCGTATAGCAATGTCATTTGCTAGGGCTCTATCTATTCTAAAATGTTCAACGAATTCATGGTCACTGAATTGCTGAACCGTTTGCTGTATATAGTTTTCATTTTTAGGCCTTTGTCTATCTTCCAATAATTCTTCTTCAAAGTCATCCTCAGAAAAAACTTCACTTGCACTGGAAGAATTACTCTCATCGCTGTCAATTATATCTAAAATATCCATTTTACAGAAATTAGTATTTAAAGGTTAGAACAACCATACCATAACAGAAATGTGTCTAGCACTCACAGAGCGTGCGCTAAACTTGTGTCACAGAAAAAGTTCCATATTTTTCCAAGAAAAATTTTGCAGCCTCCAAACTGGTTCCTAACATGTTCTTTGAGTTGTAGGAACACGGAACACTTATAGAAATATTCGAACTTGTCATTGCTGGAACGCGATTATTACACTGCGTAGACTCGCTTAGTTTATAACAACGTGCTGGAACAAACCTATTGTGTTCATGGCCAGTAGGTGGGGTGGCGCCATCTATGAGCCAATTGACGAACAGTCATCTATCACATAGTAGAAAACTCTGTAGGGTTCCAGAAAATTATGGAATACTGTTCTGGTACATTTCTATGGGTGTATATAAAGAGGTGAATCCAGCAGATGGGGGAACAGTACAGTTTAGTGAAGTATAAAGAAGAGTTCAGTTCAGTGAAAGTTTTTAGGTTAGACAAGAGTTGACAAGTTTAAGAAGAAAAGTAAAGTACATAGTGTTTTAAAAGTAGTGAATTTATATTAGATTAAGTTATTATTAGTTGTGTGATTTTTAAGTATTTACTAGTGTAATTTTAGTGATTAATGAAATAGTGGTTAGTGAAGATTCTTGTTGCAAGTTATTTAAACCCACAGAGTATTTACTGAAGACTGTAAACACGTAACAATAATATAATTTTATTACGAGTCCTACTATGCGCAAAACTACACTATTCTAACTATATATTCAATCAGACAATAAAAGGTTACTAATTAATGGATAGTTATATTAACAGAGTAAGTTGATAATAGATGTTAGAAATGATTTTAAAACGGTTTAAAATGGATGCAAGTATGACATGATCTAAAGGAGATTAGATCAGACGTATTCAAAGTTAACGCAGTCAACTAAATGGAGAAGTGGTAGACCAGCAGTGTTCTAGTAATTAGGACTTTACGGTATTGAAATCTAACAGACAGTAAAACGGTATTAATGAACAACTGAAATCTACGGAGAATTTTAATGACAGAAGGGTAGACATAATAAAATGGCTGTCAGTACCAGGACCAGTATGCCTAGCAATATTCAACTATGGTTTAACATTGGGTGGTTCACCAATAGTGGTCAAACTCAACACGTCAATGGCACACGTCTATGAAAACACCAAAATCTAACCGGAGAATGGGAAAACAGATACCTACAGCAAATGACTGTTAATCCGATGAGGCCGGGACCAGTTTGTCTAGCAACCTCAAGGCACTAACAGACATCCAACGATGTCTTATGATTTGATGTTGCACTGATAAAAAAAAAACGTGCCACAGGCAACTTTGACAGATGGTGTGAATCTATGAAAGATGTTTTATCATTATCATTAACTGAAGTTAATAATTGCATAATCTTACTAAATTTGCAATTAAAATTTTGAAAAGCATTGATGGTGGTGGTAAGAAGTAAATTTTTTATAATGGAATAGCATTATATTAATATAAAATATGGTATGGTATGCAGGTTCATTATTTATTTTGATTGTAAAATATATTGAGCCTAGAAGGGTTCTCCGGTGTGAACCATGCAGCGTTATATTATTTCCAACAAGATGGATACCGAATATACAACAGCTGATACAATCAACATATTGTAAGCCATTTTTAGGTTTGTTTCAAATATCAAGATTAACTAAAAAATAAATTAGTAATAGTAAGGTTTTTATTAAAGGCGTAGTCAGCGCCTTAGCTAACCGAAACAAGTGACCCTCTTGAAATCCCTAGTGGGAGATCAGACCGGGATCGCTTTCGCATTACTTCAGTCTGATCCGTGCCGTCTTTTGAAGCCACCTGTCTTCGTTGTCTTCCTCTGTGGAGCTTTCCTACGTCCCCCTTCTATCGGTGAGATTTGGGGTTCGGAGATAAGAGGTAACTTCAATCTAGTTGCTCCTCTTGTTTCTTTTGCCGGAGCACTGTCTCTGTGAATCTTGATACGGCTTCCCAGTAGTGTTTGCTATGTAGCATGTTGCCCACGATGTTATCGGGTGTTATCCGGCCGCCCATTGTCGCTTCTAAATGGAAACGTTCTCTTATCCATCTGTTGCATTCAAAGAACGTGTGGTATGCATTGTCTTCGGATCCCTTCTAGCAGTAAACGCACTCAGGACTTTCCGTTTTTCCCATCTAACACAGATAGGACTTGAAAAAACCGTGCCCGGTCAGGAACTGAGTTAGGTAGTAGTTCACCTCTCCATGTCCGCAGTTTGCCCATACAGCTATCCATTCTATCAATCTGGCTGTCCATCTTCCTCTGGTTTCTGAATTCCAGCGTTGTTGCCACTCATCCATAATGCGGGATCTTTCTTCTCTCTTTATCCTCTTCCTATCCATCTCTAACCTCCTTGAAAAAATCCTCTTACGCTCTTGTACCAGCAGATCAATCGGAGGTGTTCCTGCTATTACTAAGACGGCTGGTTCTTATACCGTTCGATAAGCGCTCATTACTCTTAGTGCCCCTCTTCGCTGCACCGCAGCAGCACGCTTTCGGTACTTCTCCACTTGTAGTGTGTTTGCCCAGATCTCTGCTCCGTAGAGCAGTATAGATTGCGTCA
The DNA here is from genome assembly GCA_963675555.1 of Leptura quadrifasciata. Lineage (NCBI taxonomy): Eukaryota > Metazoa > Arthropoda > Insecta > Coleoptera > Cerambycidae > Leptura > Leptura quadrifasciata. Next base: position 95,579,738 of record OY776673.1, read on the forward strand.
TGGACATTAGCAACCTACACTTGCTCGCTTTGGCGCCAGGTACGTTCACCATCAATCTGCTAAGAGCAGCTGTTGTTTTAGCTGCTTTATCTGCCATGTGCTGGATTTGTCCTCAGTAAGTCAGCTTTGGTCTAATGTGACTCCTCCACTTAATGGTGCTTTTGGTCTGAAGCAACTTCGTGCCAATCATCATATCCGGTGGGGATTCCATTTTTCATCAGGATTACTATCTCTGTCTTGTTTACTGCTAGTTAAGTCCATGATCCTCTAGCCAGGAGGATACTCGGCGCATTACTTGGCCTAGTCTCCTCTGGGCCTGTCCTTCGTCCCAAGCTACAATGGTTGCGGCTATGTCATCTGCATACCCAACTCGGTGCGGATCAGGTCCTAGAATCGATCCTTGTGCCGCTCTGGAGGTTACTGCCTTTTCTCTAGTGCCCTCTCTAGTGTCATATAGTAATATCCTTTCCTTCAAGTAGTCCCTGAACATTCGCAGTAAGTATGGGGGAAAAGTTTGCTCTAATGCTTCCAGTATATCTATCCATCGTACCGTGTTAAAAGCGTTCCTCACATCAAGTGTAACCAGCATGCAGAAGGGTCTGGTTCGGTGGTCTCCTCTCTCTGTAGCGAGCGCAGTTTCCACTACCTCCTCAATTGCATTTACAGTGGATGATCCTTTCCTGAAACCGTGCTGACTGCGGCTTAAGTCGCCAGCCGCTTGTACTGCTGTTGATAGACGTGGTTTTAGCAGCCTCTCTAGCAGTTTCCCTGCTGCATCTAGCATGCACAGAGGTCTGTAGGACGCTGGGGTATTTATCGCTCCTTTGCCCTTACTGACTAGCACGAGCCGTTGTCTCTTCCATCGGGCGCAGAAAACGCCAGCTTTCACACAGCAATTGTACATGTCCAGTAGTAGTTGTGGACAGGCGTTTACCGCTGCTTTGATCGCCTCCACGGGCACCCCATCTGGGCCTGGCGCTTTTTTGCTGCGTAGGGAGTCCGCTGCTCTCACCAGCTCTTCTACGCTGAAGGGCGAGATATTCTCCGGTGCGACAAGTAAATCTACCTCTTCTCTTGGTGGGTGGGTAGGAAATAGCGTGCCTACGATGTCATCCATTGCTTCCGCGTCGAGCGACGTGCATCTCGGCGAGGTGCGGAATTTACTGGTGACAATCTTATACCCCTTGCCCCAGGGGTCATTTTCTACTTCTTCGCAGAGTGTTTTCCAACAACGGGCCTTACTCTGCTTGATTGCGTCTCGGAGCTCTTTCTTTGCGTGCCTCTGCACGCTGCAGAGGCACGCTGCTCTTTCTGCTGAGACTTCGGCCCCTCTCGCTCGCATTGCGTTTCTCCGCTTCCGCAGGCATGTCCTCCTGAGGTTAGCGATTTCTTCGGTCCACCAGTATACAGGGTCTTTGTTGCCTGATGGACTTTTCTTCCGGGGCATCGATGCCTCGCAGGCGTGATGAATGAGACGCATCGTGGTGTCAACTATAGCTTCCGCGTTTTCCCTATCCTCCTCTTCGCGGACGTTTCTAGGCAGCGAGGCGTAGCCGTTCCGTATTACCGCAGAGAACTTTTGTACGTCCATTTTCGCGACGTTCCATCTTTGTGGCCTAGATGGCTCGCTCCTTTGCGTTTGTCGATGTCCAGCCACTTCTGGTGGTCTCTCCCTGTGAAGTCTTCTATCACGCACCAATCCGCTATTTCCGCAGCTACGCACTCCGTTGCCAAGGTGATATCTATGATGGTTTGCCTGTAGCCAGCACGCCTAAAGGTCGTCGACGTTCCAGTGTTCAGCACGACCAGGTTAAGTCTAGACGCCATCTCGATGACCAACCTCCCAGCCCAGGTCATGCCCCACTCTAGCGCTTTGGCGTTGAAATCGCCGCCAATCACTATACTTCCCTCTAGGTTCTGAACCGTGTCCTCGAGAGAATCCAGTTTTACCCGGAATTCGTCGATTGTTATGTTGGGGGAGAAGTAGCAGCTTACGTAAGTAACTCTTCCGCTCCTAATCCATACATAACCGTCGCCGCGTCCATGGTTCTCGACATGTATTTCTCTTGGGTTTGGTACCCAGATGGCAGCGGTGTCTGAGAGGTCCACGAACCAGGTTATACTGTCCATATTGCGATAGTACAAGTAATGTAGTCTATATATAATCTGTGGAAGTTTCACCAATATTTAGTTATTTATTTATTTACGGGACAATCCCTTTTCACAAAAATTAATAATATTTGTAGATTAATGTAGTGTAAATACATATCACTCAGTATTTTACAAATAATAAATAGTGGTTACAATTGCTTGATTGGTTTGCATTGGCAGTCCTTAAAATTCTGGTCGTCTCATTATGTCCATAATTGGTATGATGAAATGGTACGTAAAATACATCAGAATTTCGAGTTCTATCATTGGCTAGTGAGGTCTGGACAATAAATATAACCATTAAGTATCTTATGCAGAAAGCACATATCAGCCTCCATCCTTCTATGTTGTAATGTATTGATATTGAGCTAAACAAGAATGTCATCATAATCATATTCTTCACTCAAATACCCCAACTTAAATGCTTAGTATCTTAGAAACTATCTTTGAACACTTTCAATATTATTAATGTGTATATAACATACAATTATAACAATTGGAGCACCAGATTATAGAGCAATATTCTAATATTGAACATACCAGGGAACAGTATAACAATTTTAAACTGTTCATGGAAAAATCCACTGCAGATATTTGAATGAATCCCAGCATTTTTGGAGACTGATATTATTTCATTTATATGGGCATTAAAAGACAACTTACTATCGAGGCTAATTCCCAGATCTTTTACATGATGTGTCTTATGCAACATGCCATTATTAACCTTGTAAGGATAATTATACGGCGAGTTTATTCTTGCAAAAGTTATCACATAACACTTATTTACATTGAAATGCAGATCGTTACATCGCACCAATGAGACAATTTATCTAAATCCCTTTCAACCCTATCCCTATCATATAGAAAGATTTGCAATTACAATATTGATTGAATAAGAAGCTAGACTCAAAACATCCATCACACACCTCAATGAAACATCAGAGTCTAATGGGGAAACAGACACACCAGAAGGCCAGACTCAGCTTGTCTAACAGCCACAAGGCATTAACAAACATTCAGGGATGTCTTATGTTTAAATATTGGACCGACAGTAGCCATACTCAATACGTTGATGAAACACCAAAATCACACAGGAACATAGGAAAAATATTAGTCACTAAACAGAATAAACTTCCTAACTACAAGAATCTAAGAAAGTCCCTAATAATCAGAATAATAAACAGGTTTAAAAGTCTATATAAATATTTGCTTTATGTCTTGTATCATAGTGAATTTGATCATGAGTTACTTAATTTGGTAGATTATCTTTAACATATATGAGACTCCTGTAAGATATATAGTGATGGTACTGTATGAATTTTAAGATCAATATAATATTGCCTGCAATCTTCTCTATACCCCTAGCTTATCTATAATTGGTACTGCCTTTGTAATCCAAAAACGCGTTTCATGTTTGGAGCGTGGTTTCAACCATGAACGGCATAAGATATTTTTTAGTGGATAAGTGCATGGTAAGTTATTAAGAGTACTTGCCTGGACACTATTAGGGACATATTTCTAATTGCATAGATACAAGGAGTTAACTTACTACATAGTTTATCAATGTGAAAATTCCATGAGAGCTTAGGGTCAATATGTACTCCAAGAAATTTGACTGACTCTGGATTATTATTTGTTTCCATATTACCTAAACTAAAAAACATTATTTCAGTTTTAGTAGCATTTAAGCTTAATCGATTTGCAACAAACCAAGCAGAAACCCTTGACTGTGTCTGCTCCAATTGTAACTGCAGTTTATTTTTCCATTTTTATTTATTGTTGTTGCGTCATTTGTGAAGAGAATAAAGTTAGCTCTTGGGTCAGAATGAACATGTATATACCGGTTTACTAATACTTCATCCTAAACTGACATTTCAAATCCGGAGTATACAGGATGGGTACAAAAATAACCTTATAAACAATTTTAACTAAAAGAAATATCTACATTTTTTTTTAAATGCCTTATCTATTTTAACGTTGTGGCGGAGTTTAGCTACAGCTACTCTAACACATAACCACAACGGCGAAATGAGATACCGGTCACCCATCTCATTTCTCTGTCCTGGTTGAGTGGTAGTAGATGTATGTATGTATTGTATGTACATCTTTAGCAATAAAGACTTTATTATTATTATTATTATTATATATACATATACAGGGTTACTGGTAATTCGATACATTCCTTTAGAGATGTGATGGGGCATGATTTAAGAAGTAAATTTAGCCCTAACATATATTATGCAAAACTCAATAGTTTTTGAGATATTTAATTTTTTTTGTTTTTCTCAAAAAGTAGATCTTAATGTCCTAAAAGTTAATTTTCGAAAAATCTATTTGACATTTTTAAATTTTTTTTTACTGGATTACTTGTCCAATATTATAGATATCCGTTTGGAATGAAAAATATCTGGAAACATTTCGATCATGTGAACATCTGAAATAAAAACTTAAAAATTTTTTTTTTAAATCAGCTATGAAATTTACCTATTAGGTTTTTCAAAAAAATATTAACGTAACATGGGTATAAATTATTATAAAAACTGCCTTATTTCAATAGCTATCTAACAAGGTACAAATGTTCAATGTACCCTTAATAGTTCTAAGAAAATACTAGTAAAAATAACACAAGTAGTACGAATTTTATTTTTAGATAAACAGTAAAAAACATTTTAAAAGTAGAGTTTAATTCTTCATTAATTTCAAAGTTGTACTTTATTTTTTATATGTCTTGCTCAAAATGGGAGCCCCTATTCCGTATACAGACACGGCAGCGTCTTCTTATTTCCATCCTTGTTACTCTGGTTGTCAGATTATGCCTTATGTGTTGGGCAGCATCGACTATCCTTTGTCTAAGGTTTTCTATAGTATTGACTGGTGTGGCATAGACCATCTCCTTCATATGACCCCATACGTAATAATCAAGGGGTGTTAAGTCAGGGCTTCGCGCTGGCCAAGGTATTGGGCCCGCTCTTCCAATCCAACGGTTAGGGAAACGTTGATCAAGTAACTGTCGTACTGTTAGCCGATAATGTGCTGGACAACCGTCGTTCTGAAACATCATTCGCTGTCTGACGGCGAGAGGAACATCTTCTAAAATCACCGCCAGATCATTTCTTAAAAAATTTTCATAGATTTCCCCGTTTAAATTTTGAGAAAGAAAGTGTGGCCCTATTAAATAGTGGCCAATGACTCCCATCCACACATTAATAGAAAACTTCATTTGGAAACTAGTTTCACGTGTTAACTTGGGATTTTCCTCTGCCCAATAATGTAGGTTGTGGAAATTTGTTATACCCTCGCGATTAAATTTCGACTCGTCCGTCCATAAAATACTTGTTAAAAAATTTGCATCTGAATTTAACATAAAGCGGCAGAATTCCACTCTCCTTCCAGGATCACCTTCCTCCAAGCCTTGGACACCCCTGTCTATAGTGGTAAGGATGACATCCAACTCTACGTATCGTAGACCAAACTTTCCATTGTGACGCTCCGGTTAGTCTTGCGACTTTATTAGTTGAAATAGTTGGGTCTTCCTCAAAATACCTCAATATTTTTTCCTCATCATCTGGTTCATAAACGGGAGGAGCACCAGCGTCACTTCTTCTACATTTCACGGAGCCAGTTTCAGCGATATTTCGATATGCCGTACTGAATACACGTGCATTTGGTAAGCGGCGGTTAGGGTACCAAAGACCATATTCTCGGCGAGCTTCAGCAGCGTTGCCGCCACAGTATCCATAGACGAACAAGATATCAGCATATTCTGCGTTGGCATACGCGGCCATGGCACAGAAAATACAATAACAACAACCAATAACAACAACTACGAGCAAAATCAAAATGTTCGATAACTAATTTAACAAGACCAACAAACTTAAGGAGATAAGAATGTCAGTTAATGACATATATGCACAAACGTCAAAGTCAAGGACTGACTGACTTAAATGAAAATGAACGATTAGCCGTTTAATAAATTCCGCCACCAGCATTATCTTTACTAATTTTTTATTAGAACTATCAAGGGTACATTAAACATTTCTACCTAGTTAGATAGCTATTGAAACAAGGAAGTTTTTATAATAATTTGTACGCGTGCTACATTAATATTTTTTTGAAAAAACCTAATAGGTAAATTTCATAACTGATTTAAAAAAAAAAATTTTACAAGTTTTTATTTTAAATGTTCACATGATCGAAATGTTTCGGGATATTTTTCATTCCAAACGGATATCTATAATATTGGACAAGTAATCCAGTAAAAAAAAATTTAAAAATGTCAAGTAGATTTTTCGGAAATTAAGTTTTAAGATATTAAGATCTACTTTTTTGAGAAAAACAAAAAAATTGAAATATCTCAAAAACTATTGAGTTTTGCATAATGTATGTTAGGGCTAGATTTACTCCTTAGCTCATGCCCCATCACATCTCCAAAGGAATGTATCGAATTACCAGTAACCCTGTATATAGCCTTTATTTAGCATAGCTAACGAAATACAATTATATAGTTAAACATTCAAAATAAATAAGACATTACATATTAAAAGTTCGATTTAATATAACTTGCATATTCTCTCTTAAAACTAGACAAGTTGCTACAATGTTTTACCATCACAGGCAACTGATTGTAAAATTGCAAACTCTTTGAAAATAAGTGATTTCTACTTTATTCAGTTTGTGTGTTTTCAGTGTAGAAGTTATGATTATTTCTAGTATAATAATTGTGGATGTCCTTAACAAAAACACAATTCTCTAAAAGATGTTTTGGAGCTAAAAAATAAACACAATAGAAGTTTGTGCAACAAGAGTGGATATGATAGCCATATCGCACAAGAAAGAAAATTGAGCACGACGCCGTAGGTGGAGTGCCTTAATCTTTCGAGGTGCGATATGGATAATCCACTCGAGTTGTACAGTATACTTTTTCTACAACCGGATTAAGAAAAAACTACAAATAATAGCTTTAATCAAATTTTAATATACAAACTTAGCTTCTGCTTAATCTTATGCTCTAGGTGAAAACATTTTATAAAAACGGCAGTAGCCTAGTGGTTATATCTACGCTTCGAAAAGTAAGAGATCATAGGTTCAATCGCCCCGTATAGCTACTTTTTTTTTGTCATAATATACCTCTAAAATTTTGTCTGTGTATAATAATTTCAATAAAATTTTAGGTGGTATACCGTTTATCGATTCTTCACTGGAATCACTCATTTTAAATTATTTTCTAGCCCAAACTGCACGAATATACACACTGACAACTACTGACAATTACTTTGACAGCTTACGCACTAACTTGAATTTTTTTAAACGAATAGTTGCCTATGTACTTAATACACGAACTGTGATTGGTCGATTTCATATCCATCCTAGAACGTATATGAAATATATCCGTTCAGTTAACTGGAATGGCCCACTTATCCATTCTACAGACTGTACGGAAAACAGCAAATTAGTAATAAGGGAGTAGAAAAAAGAATAAAACATTACATTCTGATAAACTGTCATAAATTGTAAAGTACTTAACATAAAACGTATTGGTGTTGCGTAATTACATCCTAAAATTACTCGCATTGCTTTATTTTGCAGTTACTGCAGGCTCCTAAACGATTCACTATTGAACATCATCATTAGGAAAGGACTAATTAATATGAGGTGCAATAATTGTTTTGTAAATCAATATTTTTTTTACCACTGGCTTAAGTAATAACTAACTAATTCTAGATGTTGGTAGAAAGATAACTTCGTTACAACGCGGCCCTTAATTGCATGCGTCAATCGTTTTTTAAAGATACTTGATTACCAGAGTATATTGTTAACATTTATACATGTGTTTTTATTAATTAGCTACCCATGTTTTATTATTTTCAGGTACATAGTCCCATTTTGGAAGAGTGATAAGAAATTTAACTAAAGCTGCATGTACCTTCACGTAGTGCCTTTTTACGCTACACTCGACCTTAGACTACCGTTTTGTATTTTTGTATAATTGTAAACAGTTTATTTTAATACTTTCTCAATAATAATGTATAATATAAATATTGTTATATCTTACTGTTAAAGAGGCCAATAAAATGCGATTATTATAAAACTTATTTGTGTTATTTATAATTCCTGAACCAGCAAGACACATACTTATTATTACTATTTTAACTTCTGGGATGTGGGCTTTTCCTGGTAGATCTGCTTCAGCACTTAAAATTTAGACGTGTAAAAATATATGAGAGAACTTTTTAGCTGTAATAAGTTAATATTGTCACACCTTTTCTTTTTCATCGAGTCAACAGGAGTCACAGCAACAGAGCTTAGTTTAGTCGTCTAGTTGAGCCAGGATGCAAAGATATATAAAAATAAAATCGCAAAAGAAAACAAGGAGGATGCCATCGATATGACCTATGGAGGAGGTTTTATTTATATTATTTATAATGCATGCAATAAGTTTTTACTTTATTTACGATTGATATAATATATTACTCAGCGCATGCAGTTAAAGAAATATTTCAAAATATATATCCATAATATGGTCTTCTTCTACACTAGTCACAATCAGTAGAATCATAAAAACTTCGAAAAACATGGGTGCATTTATCCTGGAAGACAGTCTCACAACACAATGATATTGAAATGAGGGAAACAATGGTTTTGGCCACCATTAATGCAAATTCCACAATTTCTGCTAGAGCAATTGCTGAAGCAGTAGATTCAAGTGACAGGACAGTAAAAAGGGGTTACAGATCATAGAAAGTAAGAAAAACCCATGAGATATTTTACGAGGACAATATCAGACGAATGACCTTTTGTGAAAGTGTAGTGAAAAAGGCAAACCATAATGAAAATTTCATCAAAAATATTGTTTTCACTAATGAATCATCCTTTACAGTATAGGTCGACATTATCTGCCAATTGTTCGTCATTAGTCTTGGGAAAATCTGTGATTTTATACATTACAAACACATTATCACCAGAAATTAAATGTATGGGGTGGTATGCTGGGGATTATATGATGTTTCATTATGGTACACTAAACGCCCTTAAATATTTAAATCTATTGCTACAGCACATTGTTCTGCAAATTGGACGGCTAGCAGGGCGAAGATTTAACGAGATCGGGATTTAACAAGATGTTTGTGTCCTCATGATTGTGCCGCAGTTGAACATTTTCTGAACATTGTATTTCCAGGTCGATTATTGAGTGGATGGAGAACCATCTTGTGGCCAGCTAGATCTCCTGATCTGGCTCCAAATGATTTTTTTATGGATCATAAAATCTCAAATTAATAGTAGTTACTAATAGTACTAATAAATGGTACCACGGTACTATGATTCCATTTGAAAAATTGTTTGTCCCAAAAACCATTTTAATGAACATTATTTGTTGATAAATCACATAATTCAGTATTTTCAACAGAATTTCGATTTTTTAGCATCATGTCATGATATATACTTAAATGGAAAATTAAAAATAAATAGTACATTTGAAATGTCACTTATGGAGTATCATTGGATTCAGAAAATTATGCAGAATTCAAAAATGCAATAATATACAGGGTGTTCCATTTTAAAATCAAAATTTAGTGTCATCTATGTGGTAAAAATTTGTATTGACTCCATTAAAATTTTCGTTAGTATATATTGTTATGTGCACGCCTACGCCACTGCCTCATAGAATATACAAGAAGGGGCTAGAAACGCCGCGAAGGATAAACGGGAACGAGAATAAAGCACCTCAGATATATAAGGTGGATCCCACGCACGAAGGACAGTTGGATAAGACATGAACAAGTGAACGGATAGAATAAAGAACAGTAATAAGCTGTGAAGTATAATAGTGAGACTAGTAGATGAAACTTGTATATTAGTTGTACTTCGTGTGTTATAATAACAATTAATTATTGTAATTATTAAGTATTAAATAAAGTAGTGGTTAGTGAAAAGTCTTGTTGCAATTAATTGAACCTACGTACAGGGTTTTTACTGGAGATCGTAAACTTAACAATATGTTGTGATTAATATGGTGCTGTCAATGCTCCTCCTCGAACCATTGTTGTGAATTTCAGTAATGGTATAATGCGTACCAAAATCTTTAACGCTAGGAAGCTATTGTAAAAATTAGGAATGTCAATTTTCGAGGATCTCGCCAAAATGCATTATGAACTTCTGTTGGCGGCTAAAAGAAAGTTACGAATGCAACATGCCTGGTCAGCCGGTGGAAAAATTTACGTGTGGTGCAGTTAACTGAATGAAGTATGAAATTTTATGTGGGGACGATTTATGACTTTATTGATAAGGTATAGTGTATACGACCAGAATTGAAACCGTATATAAACTAAAAGCCGGCAAAAACAGTCGGCATCCCTTGCGGAGGTAAATAGAAATACTTATCATAAGAAAAGCAATAAAGAGATGCCGACTGTTTTAGCCGGCTTTTAGTTTTTATGTGGTTTCAATTCTGGTCGTATACACTTTACATCTAGGTTTATTTCTGATTGCAATTTTTATGGAGTAAAGAATATTCATGTTTTTTTATATTTATTTCTTACTTTTTATTGCTGTTATATGTGTCTCTCTCTTTTTTTTATATCATATTATCATTCTTTATAAATCTGCTATTTAGTTACCATTTACTTTATTCATGTGAGTTTTTATGGTTAATTTGTTAAGTTTTTCCTTATTTTCTTTGTTTTGTTATAGATATAGTTTAATTCTATTTAGTTGAAATACCTTTTTATTTTATTACTGGAGATTCTACTAGTAAGAGATATGAGAAATATATGTATAGAATTCGTGCATGCACTTTGTGCTAATTTTGATCAGTTTTCTGATTTTATTCTCGGTGTGTCGTATGATTTTATAAGTCTTTCGGAAACTTGGTTAGATGAACGTGTAACTAGTGAGTCAGTGGCCATCAGAGGCTATAACTTTATCAGGAGGGATAGAGGGGCTAGAGGAGGGGGAGTAGCATTTTTTGTTAAAAATTCAATTAAGTTTCAACTTATACAGTTACCCAACCCCCATAATGATTCATTTCAACTATGGATTAGTGTTAATTACAGGGTAAAAATTTATGTTTGGGAACACTTTACAGACTTGGATAATGTCTTATCACAATTATTGCTAAGCTTTGATTATGTGTTATTTGGAGGCAATGTAAATATTGACCTTTTAAGTAGAATTAGTAATGGCTATAACTTAATTCAAAATTTTCTGGGTAGACAAATTAATATATAAGCCCTACACGTATCACTGAAAGATCTCGGACTTTAATTGATATTTTAGTTTCCTCTGACCCTGAACACAGTGTGGAAGTTATGAACATGGAGGGTATTTCGGACCATTGTTTGGTAAGTTGTAAAATAAAAATAGGCGGAGAGCATTCTATCGCACATACAGAGATTATTCCTCATTTAAGTATGACTTATTTATAAATGATTTAATGCTTGTTGACTGGGATTATTTATCACTGAACTCTATTACAGTAAATAGAGTTCAGTGTTATTTATGCACTCTCAATAATGGAGACTGTATGCTAGAATATTTTAACATTAATCTTATGAGAGTTTTTAATGCGCATGCACCTTTGAAGGCTGTAAGAAGTTCAAAACCTCTCCCACCATGGTTGACTGAAAATCTTAAGCTTATGATGAAACTTTAGGGATGTCGTTTCAGAAATACAGGAAAGTTAATACTGATGTATCATGACGCGAGTATAAAGAACGTCGTGTTAATAAAGCTGTTAAAGCGGAAAAAAAACTTATTTATCACAAAAAGTCAAAAGTGACCCTAAAGAATTTTGGAAACTGCTAAAGTGGTTGAATGTCAGGTCTGACATGGATATTTCTGTCTCTAGTATAGCAGAATGAAAATGAATTCAACAAATATTTCTCTAATACCTATCTTCAGGCGGATAGTACCCCAAGATGTGGTTGCTAAGTATGCAAGTACTAGATTTTTACGTGATGTGAAAAATTTGAAATAACATACAAAATTAAATCTAATGCCGTGGGGTCTGGCGGCTTTAATATTAAAAATTGTTGGATGGGTGACCATTCCAACAGAAACCGCGTCGTCGCCTTCCAGCAGCTTGTATATCAGTGCATGCGTGGAAGCTATACAACCTTAGGCGAGGGTTGTATAGGAGATATACCATCCTTCGGAGGGGATGTAAAGCCGTCGGTCCCTTGTCTATTAAATATTAGGGCAAGTAAAAGATCCCTACTCTTCTTAAGGGAAGAGGTTCGGCAAAATTCCTGGTTGAGGGTAGCTCGTCTACAGGCGTCGGTGTTAGGCCTCAGTAGCGGAAATAGGCCGACGTTAAATAAATGTATAAAAAATATATATATATATAAAAATTATCCTATACATTATTCCACATCTTATTAATCATTTAACATATAAGTAAGTGTCTTTTAGAAGGTATTTATTTGGAAAGAAGCTAATGTAATTCCTGTTGCCAAAAAGAATTCTCCCACCCTTATCAATCATTTTCGACCCATTAGCTTATTGCCCGTTTTGTCGAAAGTATTAGAAAAGATAGTGTACGAGCAGATAATAATAACTTGATTTTACCTACTTCGCAGTCTGGTTTTCGCGCTCGCCATAGCACGGCGACAGCTTTATTAAAAGTTTCTGATGACATATGCTTGTGATAATAATCAGAACACATGCTTGATATTATTAGATTATACTAAGGCATTTGACATTCTTGATCACGCTACCCTGTGCCCTAAACTGAAATATGGTTTTGGTGATACAGTAAAATTTCTTTCTTTCATAATTATCTTCATAATCGCCATCAAAAAGTGATATTACATGATAATATCTCTACACACTTAATATTTCAAGGGGGTGCTACATGGTAGTGCATTGGGACCTTTGTTATTTTCTATCTTCACAAATGTCTGCAGTTTTACATGTCACATCAGTATGCCAACGATACACAGTTATACTTTCTTTCTCTATATTTGATTTATATATTGCTATATTAAACTCTGATCTAGATAAGATATCTAAGTTTTTGGTTGATCATGGTTTGGTTTTAAATGAGGTTAAAATTATATAGAAGAGAAAATAAAGTTAGAATTATTAGTGTTTTGTAAACACAGGCTTCAAATTACTAATAATTCTAATTTCAAGATAGTTTTAAATAATCAACTCTTAAAATCCAGTCGATGCTTGTAAGAATCTTGGTGTTTGGTTTGACACAGATTTAAGATTTGTAAAACACGTTAGTACTCTAACACAAAAATTTATTAGCAAACTTAAACTTTTGTATATTCATAGTGACATAGTGAGTACAGAGGTAAAGCTGAGATTAACTGAATTCGCTAATATTATCGTCTATTTCTTACTGTGATATAGTATACTGGCCAGCCATTTTAAATCGCGATAAGGAATCTCTTCAAAGGATTCAAAATTCTTGTATAAGATTTTCATATAACATATGCAAGTTTGATCATATATCAGTTATCATTTCAAACAATCGAAATGGCTAAGCTTCTCAAAGCATTTTGAATGTCACTTGGCATGTTTAATGTTCAAAGTAATTAAATGTGGGTCACCTGGTTATTTACTTCTTAAATTGAAGAAAGGTTCTGACACTCAGCAGCGTTTTACAAGTCACTGTACTCAATTTACTGTTCCCAAGCATAGGTCTGCCCTATTTCAATGTTCGTTTAGCTATACAGTTACAAAATTATACAATTCACTTCCTCTTAACATAAAATCTTGCTCTAGTATTGCTAATTTCAGAAAATAGATCACTGCTTTAATTATTAATAAGCGTATTATATAAATACAACTTTTTGACGTTGTTTACTTTCAGATATTTGCTAATATTTTATGATAGTACACCACTGTCTGTTTATTTTTCTCGCGGGTGGTTATATGGAAGAGCACTTTAAATATTTTGTTTTTTATGTATACTTAGTAAAAAAATAAATACTTACATATTATTATTATTGTCAAAAGTGCAAATTTTAAATGTTTATTTTTAAAACCAAAGGAAAAAAGGGGGTGTACCATGATCCTCTGTTACACTTGGTATATTATGTTCTTTACAAGGTGGTTTTGTGATTTAATGAAACAAAAAAACAATCGTACTTATATTTTTTATTTATATAGTGTATAAATAAATTAATTAATTATGACTAGATCGTAAATATTTATCAAATTCTTATAAAAATTATAATATAATCTATCTTATGATAACAAAGTCTCACGTATACATAAAATTCCTATTCTACAATTTTGAAATAAAAACTACATAAGTAAAATTGACTAATCGGAAGATCCACGATAATTAACTTAGTTATTAATGTAAGATCACAACAAAAATGATATATTGTACATACATGTATATTAATAATACTTTAAATGGCTACAATTAATTGAGAAATAAATAATAATCCTTATTGTTTACAGTCCTTTAAGTGTATATCATTTTAACTGACAAATAAAAATGGAGACTTGACAGGCACAGTCAGTATAAATGCATATTCGGTTGGCTGAATGGGTCATATAATAAAAAAAGAAACATTAAAAACCTTATGAAACGAAACAATCGAGTTAAAAGATCAACGAAATAAAATCAAAACTGCCAAAACAAAATGAAAGCATCCGATTTAGTTAACGCTAATGATTTAATTTCTGATTATATTTACATATTGTAAATGATTTCAGCTCAAATATGGATAATTAGCTTGAATAACCTGCCGTTATTAACATTATTGTTGTTTTTGGTAATCTTTGGTTCCATTAATAAAATAATAAAAGCATATTACAGATATGACTATATAAAGCTTTTTAAATACAGTAAAACTCCATTATCCGCGACCTTCAATTACACATCTATGATCTTGTTGCACAAATAGCCAAGGCAATGTATATTCCGCAACTGTGCAAACCAGAAATGTAAAACAACAATTACGCAAAAGGAAATTACCGACTATTTTAAAAATATGTACATATTTACATAGGATGCATAACATGAAGCATTTATATTCACTGTATTATTAACATAATAAAGATTATATGATTATTTAGCGGCTTATCTGTCTATTTTTCATATTCGTTACCTTCTGGTCCCAACCCCTGACGAATAATGGAGGTTCTACTGTATCTCCGATTTTTTCTCACGTTTTTGAAATGTATTCGACTGTAAGTTAAGTATTTCTATCTCCCTCTCGCATTTGTTCTGCCCGGATTCTTTTCTGATTTTCTTGTTTAATAAACAAACTAAGTCGGTCCAGCAAAAACTGTTTATCATGCCCCTCCAGCACCAGCTGATTTTTCAAAACCATTACCATATGTCTATTGGCAGAATTTACTGCAGTGTAATAATACAAAAGAAGCAGTAAAACAATAAAAATAGGTATTGCAAATCCGGCTGTGCTCAAAAAGAAAATTATATTTTGGATCCAATTGGGGGTTTGCAAAAAGGTATCCACTATTATTGCCCACACGGACTCTTTATTTTGAAATGGTCCACAGGATTTAGATGGTATTAATTCTGATACAGAATAGGCAATAGGCAGTATTGCAAAAACATAAGATACTAGTAACACCACCATAAACATAGAATTTGATCGTGAAGCCCTATAAATAACAGCACTTGGTTTGCAATTGACTAGACAAGCAAATTTTTTTATGTAGAACAACAGCAAGAAAATTATAGAAGCTATGAGCGACAATAAAGGTGCATAAAACATTCCAAACCAACACAGTGTTTGTGTATAGACAATATCTAGAGCATGCTTTGGCAAATCAAAAGTCTGTTCCCCTATTAATCTGAAAAACTTATTATTTATGTGTCTCGCTAGTAGAGATCTGATGAAATTAATTATAAATGTAATGATAATGTGCGTTCCAAAATCAGTTAAGAGCAATTTAAATATCTGCTGCCCTACAAACGTTTCCCAACAAACCGGGACATTATCACACTGTACACACGACAGACTATCTGTTGCATCACATGATATCTTAGTTAAAAGAGAAGCGTAAAGAACTATAAGAGAAGCCAGTCTTAAGAAAACTGTACGTATCAGTGTAAACCTTATTACTATTAATGGACTGTATTTTTCAAAACTTATGAGTATCTTGAACAAAAATGGAACAATTATATTCAACCCAACTATGGTAATAGATGGTAAAAATTCATATAGAAGCTGTTGAAACTTTTCACTTGTGGTTAATGTGGAATTGGTCGTAGCATTTTGCAACTTATCTGTAGAAAAATCGAAAACAAAATAAATTCCATATGCACATGCACCTAATATAGCTAAAACAATTATATTTACAACTATCCTACTAAAAATAATCTTATACCACTCATTTCTTGTGCGACTTTGTCTCTCTTCTTCTAACTTATCTGTTTCCAGAGTAGCCTTTATCTCACTATATATAGCTCTGTGTTTCATTCTCGCGGATTTCTCATTATGTATGCAAAAGTCCCACCCGCCAAATACAAGATTACAATATTGGTAAAACTGGCCTTCACCTTCCACGAGTCTTTCTTTAAAACCCTTCGCAGCAGACCGTACAATGGCAATTAAGGATACAGCAAAATACAGAATAGTTATGCAAATGTATGCCAGTGGGATATTGTAGTACATAGTTACATCCCCTGCCATGTAACTTAATATATTGTTAGTGTAAAACCCATAAAATAAGACTGTTCTTTCTAAAACGCCAGTTCCTTGTACTAAATCCAAAAAAATATTGTTTTCTACAGAGGTTTCATTAAAGTATTTTTCTGAACAACAATTGGTGGAATTTGATTCCAAACAATTTGTTTCTTTTTCTAAATCTAGAAGTAATGTGGGAAGTGTAATAAAAGAGAATATGAAAAAGAACATAACTAAATTTAAAAGAAATAACCATTTCAAGAATAGAAAAAATGCAACAACGCCTGTTCCATAGTTGCCCTCTATATGTTTCAGTGCACTTTTCCAGAGCTCCATTTTCTGTAAAGATTCTTTCACGCGAGATTCGAATTGGCCCCACATCTTTCGGCGCTTCCATTTGAATTGTTCATAGCCCTGGAGGCGGAGATTTGGTTCATTCTAAAAATAAAAATATTATCTTAATCTTACATCTACTGTGTAAACAAATATTTATATATGTGGGGTGGTCCAGGAGAACCTGCTAATTCCTGCTTATCCGAGGGATATTTCCCCAATGAATTAAAAATTGCTAAAATTGTCCCTATACACAAAAAAGAAGACACTTCGGATTCAAGTAATTTGCAACAAATATATATCTTGCCAACATTTCCCAAGCTTCTGGAGATGGTAATTAATGAGAAATTAATACATTATCTTGAATTAAATAATATTGTAATGGTACTGTGTACAATAATTTGGCTTTAGAAATAATCTATCGTCATCGGATGCTATTCATAATCTAAGTATATTAATGCATTCGAAAATAATAACAAATATACTGGAGTTTTCCCGTACTTAATGGCTGCTTTGGTTGCGTCAATCATCAAATTCTCATTAGTAAAATTACACTTTTATGGTGTAAGGGGATTGAGTCTAGATATTATATGTTTATACTCAGAAAATAGGTACCAGGTTGTAGAAAGTTGCCATATACAAAGTGATAAATTGCAAATCGTTAGAGGCATACTCCAGGGCTCGGAGCTCTCTTAATACCAAAACAATGTTTGCAGACGATACAACACTGAACAACACAACAATATATGCTGAGAAAAATATTACAAAAAGCTAAAAACCAATTGTTGCTAAGCAAGAGTAAAACTTTGTCATTAATTTTCGAGCAAAAAAAAAGCTATGCAAACAGTGCAAAGCGTCAAATTCTTAGGGGTTCAAATTGATACTTATTTAATTTGGATCCCAACAAATTGAAAAACTCCAAGGTAAATTAAGTAAGATTGTTTATGCGGGATGATAGCTCAGTGGGTTTGGGTATATAGCTTTTTGCCTGTGAATACCTAGTGAAGTGGGTTCAAGCCCCACCTACTGCAAAATAATTCTCGAACATAAATTATCACCAAGAAGTGGTTCGGACCACACTATAAACTGTAGGGCCCCGTCTCCTTTACTCAGACACATTTAAATGTCTTAGACTTAAGAGAGTCACTTAGGTGACCTGGAAGGCGTTTAATAAGCATTGATTTATGGCATGATTATTTACGGGATAATACCATACTTATATATCAATTATCTGTGACAAATATAGTAAGAGCCAGTTATGATGAACATTGTACGCCGTTATTCACATCTCTTAAAATAATGATCGTATTTACAGCGATAATATATTTATTTTATTGTCTTATTTACCATTACCATCCTGGCGGAGTTTAGTATTAGCTATTACACCACTCAACCAGGACACATACAACAACCATTCCCTACGACATTGCTATCTGCCACAGTTGAGGCTCAAACTCAGGAGTGGTACAGCAACTAGCCGTGCTCTCTCACATAACCTTATCTATTCCACTGCTACCAACTGGGTAACACATGAAAACGTCACTAAACATCCATACCCTAGCCAGGATTAGAACCCGGGACTCTGTGGTTGCAACCAGTCAATATCATATCAATTCTTATTAAATTAATTTTATTGCCCATAATTAGTATAATTAGTTGCCACATTTACCTAAATCTAAAATCTACATTTTACCTACAATAGTGTTATTAGATATTTCCGTAATTTGTATATTTATATTCTTGTAAAGATTTTGTTTACATATACCTGCTTTATTAGTAGGTACTTTCCCTAGCAATTAAGTTTTCCAAAATTATAATATAGGCACCCTAGGTTAAGAAGGTAGACACCCTAAGTTAGGTAGTATTTAAGGAATTGAAATATGTAATGAATTTTCACTTTTATATAGTCACTTCTTTTATACACTTCAAATATTCAGTTGTACATCTAAATTTTATTCAAACATTTACTTTACTCGTAGACATGGTACTGTTAACATCATCAGCCCAAACAACTATTGTTCTTGTTCATCATATATTGTACATATCTGTAATAAATATATATATTCGTTAAGAGCAACAGTGCTTTTCTACCATAACATACATTGATTCCTGGTCCTTCGAACACATCAAAAACGAGAAAATTGTTTATACAGTTTTAACTCAAAAAAAGGGTTACGCAAAATATTAGCCCCAAAATGCCCATAAGAATTTAAATTAATATTGAACGTGGGTACAATATTAAATTGCATGGGCATATGTTCATTAACATGACGTACGTAATAAAATGAATCTTATCTCTCCATAGATTAAAAAAAAATAGTGAACATGAGTATTAAATCTCACAACTCTTTGCCAGTAGTTTGTGCAGATTGCATAGATATATAAAAAAAATTTAAATAAAAGCCCATTACATGTAATTATCAAATATATGTAATTGTGTTTTTACTGTAAGGATTGTAATAAATTGTCAGTCATTATTATACATAAATTTAGTAATTGATGACTGAGAGATCTTTAAATTTAAGTTATATTGACATTACTGTGTATCTTTCCTCTTCATAAATTGTTTAATTAATCCAATGTGTTGTAAATGTGCAGCCTTGTAGGCTAAATTACAACTGTAATTTTATTTTTTAAATTTATATAACACTTGTGTATTATAGCTCGTCTATAAAATTTATTATTATTATCATCATCATCATCAGCGATCAGAATTGTGAGTTTTAATTCCAGGTGCGTCGTTACAAGGATTTATTAAAATATGCATACATTTTTAGTTCAATGACAATAAATCGACTTTCATTTACTGTTCGTATAATATAGATATAAATTATCCATTTATAAAAAAAAACAAACGGTATTCAAGTTAATGAAATGGATCGAGTAAACAAATGCACGCCGGCAATGCCATTGGAATTAAATCCAAATTTCAAACATTGATTATTCATAAAAGTTACAGTTCGTTTTGACAGTGTAAAAAATCGCGTATGTTAGAGCGAAATAACGGAATACTTTAGAAAGAAATGGGAAGATAGTAATGCAAAAAACAATGGAATTTATTTAATCTCTTAGTAAAAGGGGGGAAAAAAATAACTCGCATGAATCTATTAATGCTTTAGAAATAAATAATACCACTATTTACCAACAAGCAAGAGATTGCGAACAATTTCAATGCATACATTTCGAATATTGGTAATTCAATCATAAGCAGCCCAAATAGACCCAACTTTCAGGAAATCCATAACGTGAACTCTATATATGTCAGAAACCTATAACAGAGAACCAGGGAGTGCATTGATGAGTTGAACAGAAACGCTTCACCAGGACATGACACAATCACTTTAAAACATCTAATACTGATTAAAGAAGGTCTAATACCCATCAACTTGGTATTGAGAACAGGTATATTCCCAGATTGCCTTAAAATCAGTAGAGTAACCCCTATCCTCAAGTCAGGTTCAAAAATTTCCGATCCATAACACTAGTAAGTATTTTCTCCAAACTAATTAAAATAATTAACTGTGGAGTTCCCCAAGGCTCTGTGTTGGGTCCCTTGCTTTATTCTTTGCACATTCAAAGCTTAAAATGTGCAGAGTTTGCCGACGATACAATATTAGTCTATGAACACACTGACTTATCCCACTTAGGAACACTAGTTTATCAAGATCTCCAATGCTACACTTATTGGTTACAAGTAAATAAACCTAAAATAAACATTAAGAAAACCACTTATATGGTGTTTAAACAAAAAATAAAGAATGTATAAAAATTCATATTGTTACGTGTTTACAATCTCCAGTAAACACCCTGTATATAGGTTCAATAAATTGCAACAAGAACTTTCATAAACCACTACTTTATTAATCACTTAATTACAAGTAACAATTACAAGTCCTTACAATTACACATTAGTACACACTAATTACAAATTTATTCTACTATAGTCTCACTATTATAATTCACAACTAGTTACTGTTCTCCATCTTATCTTATCACTTGCTCACCTCATACATAACTGAGCTCAGTGCGCTTGGGATCTATGCTATATATATATATATATATATATATATATATATATATATATACCCGCGTTGAATGTACTCGATCTCTCTAGAATGTTCCAGTCTACCATTCGAGATCTTTCCAGTCCTTCTAGTGTTTTCTATGAGGCAGTGGCGTAGGCGTGCACATAACAATATTAAAGTAGGTAATGACATGGTAAACAAAGTTGAATATATCGAATATCTTGGTTTAATAGTGGATGATAAATTGAACTGGCAAAAACACACTGAACATATCACAAAAATAGTAGTACCAATGATAGGGGCTCTCTATAAATATCGGGATTATCTGAACAATAAAAATTGATACCTAATATACCATTCATACTTTCTTTCAATATTCAGATATCTCATACCAATTTGGGCCAGCTGTACTAAATCACTACTCAATAAAATGCAAGCCTTGTAGAATAAAGTGGTAAAAATCTTATTTGTTCTAGATTATAGAATGCCAACAAAAATATCACAAATTCAAAGTATTCTGGAAATAGAACAAAGCAAACATGTATATAAAATAACAAATAATCAATTAAAATGTAATATCCCATTTATCGCAAACAATCAAATCCATTCCCATGAAACAAGAAATCATCATCATATCTACTTAACAAACACTTTCACAAAAGTAATTGCGCCCAGGTCCGTACTTGAAATATTTAGATCAGCAACTCAGTTGTTTAATTTTAACAGCACGTAATGGTCTAGTGTTATTAATATGCACATTCTAATATATACGAATTTCAAGTATGGTTCTGCACTATTTCGTTCATAAATTGACTCGCGCTTGTTTTGTTGATAATAATGAGCTCGTAAAGGTTTTATTTCATTTTTATCTGCATGGAAGCGCTGTACTATACTATATCTACATCCCCCGCTTGGATTAATTTTGGATATTTTCCATGGAGTTTCATCAGGGTATTGTTGTATGTTATCGGCTGCTAAAGTTGTCTCCAGTACATAATTGTGTGTGTTGTAATGAAGCTCTTGACAATTTTACTGGAATATTTTAATTTTACTTTTTACATTCATTCTCTTTTAACTGTCACCATTTTGTCCAGCTTATTTTGCACATCACCTCAGTGCAAATCACCCTTAATAAATTTCAGTAGTTAAATTAATTCTAGCATAAAAACATCTTTTCTGCTGGAAGTATATAAATATTTTGAGATTCTCATGACATACATTTTAACTTGTAAATAATTTTTCAGTAATATATTTGAAGTAAAATTGTTATTACGCCAGCAGCTGTCCATTCTACTGAAAAGAAAAAATGACCAGCAAATGTGATCCTCTGGAAAGACTGTTCTTCACTGAAGCTACTCTGGAGCCTCTATAATACTGCTAATAGAGAAGGTGGTGTTACTACACTTTAAATCAGTGGCTGACACTCGGGACAAATTTATCCGTAATTTAAGTCAGGGGTTGCAAGTTTTAAGAACTGTTGCAGCGTTTATATTAAATGGTATATACCTGCTATCTTGTTAAGCTACTAGGTGTATCAGTTCGCTTTCATCCGTCAGCAAACGTCTCTCACAGGAAACTACGCTCAGTGTGAATTGGTGCATAGTCTATCCTAAGTATGTTTTGAACCTTGTCCGTCGTCTAATATTTTGCTTCCACCCTTCTGGTGTCTGAAATTCTTCACCTGTCGCTTCACGACAATTTTGGTTTTGCAAGTACCATAACTTGGCCTACCTAAGAATTTTCAATTCTTAGTTTTAGCTAGTATTTGCTATAATATACTGTAGTTTTTAAGTTGTCTTTTGTTTTAAATGTTTAGTAAGTGTCTTGATGCATAGTATATCCTAAGAATTTTTGAACCTTGCCTGTTGTATATTTTGCTACCACCCTTCTGGTGTTTTATTTTATTTTCTTCTTTCTTGTCGCTTCACGACAAGTTTAACATTTTAGAAAATGTTAGTTTGGTACATACTATAATGTACTGAGATATGTTGTTTTGTATCTCTAAACTTCACTGTAAAGTTTGTACATTTTTTTACATATCTCAGTACATTCTAATTTAATATCCAATTAACACTTTTAAGCTTTTCCCCAACAGATGGCTCTCACTAGGAAAAATATATCAATTTATTAAATAGATGTGTTATTATAGGAAATCTAAAATATAAAAACTCTTACTATAACTAGTGTATAAAAATTGTCTACAAAATGATAGTGTAAAGATAGTTAGGCCCAGTTGTATAAAAGTGGATCAGCTGAAGTTCAGTTAAACTTGGTTTAAAATCCAGGGTTACAATTGCTACAACTATAGTATCCACGGATTTTGAACCAAGTTCAACTGAACATTGGCTGATCCAGTTTTATACAATTGGGCCTTAATGATCGAAAGTCCATAAGTCGACCTGTCAATTTAAGTCATTTCTCCTTGTTTTTGTGAGTTACAAAGGCTATAAAATCAACCAAATTGCTCCCAACATCCTTTTTAAATCAAGAAATTGAGCCGAAAATTTTGCTAGGAATTAATTTAGTTAAAAGGCACGTGGTTGCTAGTCGGTTTGATACCAGATCAAAAAACTAAATTCAACCTAATTTTCAATTAATATTTTGGTTTGTTTAATTGAAATTTCGATTTATTCGGATTAATAAGCAGATTATCGTCTAGGAGTAATATTTTAGGTAAGTTTGAATTTCTTTGATTTATCATAGACACATGTTCACGTTTGAGGTTAATTTTGAGAATAATTTTGTAACTTTAATTATAGACGATGTTGATAAGGTCAGATTTCGATTTGGGTACAACTAAATTTTGAGTGCAGAACTTGTTAACTATTCTATTTTCAGATTATTTGGATTTTGGACTTTTGGATTATTTGCTATTCATTGGTACACGAATTTTGGTATATGATTTATGATTGAGAAAAACCTTATTTTCATTGTAAAATTGTTTAAATTAATAATTCTTCTTCCATAGCGTTAGCTTAATAACCCTAGACTTTGCTGTATTCTTGGTATTTATTTTATTGTAAGATTTTTACCTTTCATTGTACTGTACTTGTTGATTTTTATAATAAATTGTATTTGTTTTTACTTGTCCTTTTTATTGTTCGCTCTCACTATAAGGATTTGTAAGATCTGGGACCTCATTTGCTTGTCCTGACTTTAGGTCGTAATAAGTATTGCGATTATTGGTAATGACCCTCTTACCAAAAATCCCATACTTTCATCCATGTCAGTGTTCAATCACATAACTATCCCAAACAAGTAGTTTAAAACTGCCCATGAATTTCTAGCCATGTACAGGTTACGCCCGCTAAGCATCTTATCAAGATAAAATGAGTCGTTTTATATATTTCACTCCAAATACTTCTTTAAAGACTAGTATGATCTATTCTTTGATTTTAAGGCATTTCTAGATATCGATAGACCTCTTCCAGTGGCAGTTGTTCTTTGTGTTTGATTGCTCCTTATTTTATATGAATTCTTGCGATTATTGTCAAGCCAAAAGGACTCTTTAATATTAGCACTGAAGGATTTGACAATATTGACCAGATGGTGGAGTTTGGTGTGAGTGTCTCCATAAACTTTCAGATCTCTCATATTTGGCAAGTGTGACAACCTCATTTGATTTAGTAGAATTCAGGTTTTCACGGCCGTTGTCTAATGAAGTAGATTCTTCTGGGTCTTGCCGTGGTCGTCGAACTTAACTTGACGTTTCGCTGATCATCCTGTCAGCTTCTTCAGAAGGATTCTAAAGACTAGAGTCTTTAGAATGATGATCAGCGAAACGTCAAGTCAAGTTCGACGACCACGGCAAGACCCGGAAGAATCTACCTCATTTGATTTCCTTCACTGATCTTGTGTCGTATATATTTAATCCATTTAAAAGAGCCAACAATGTATTAGGGCAAGACAAAACTACACCTGAGAAGGTGGACCGCCCTGGAAATTCCTTGTTACCTTTGTTATGTACCCAGCCAGATGTTTGCTTTCCATGTTCTCATTAAAAATGTAGGAAAATATATCTTATTTTCGTACATAAGTATTTGGTCTTATTCTAACAATAGTGAGTTGTACTATATCAGACTAAATAATGACTATTGTTAGTGTTAACAAGTATTGATGATGGTGTTTGAAATAAGTGTTTTTTAATTTGAATAGGGTATCGATACTTGGGAATATATTTTTCAAATTCGTTCATGACCCAAAGCCGCATTAAAAAAATAATCTTCCAAATTTTATCTCAAAATTAACATTTTTCCAGTAATCTAAATTTAGTTTGTAATTACAATGTAAAATTTTGAATCTAAAAATAATTAATAGGAGTAAATCACAGTCTAATCTGAGAGGCCTTTAATATTTTATTCCCATATTGTAAACACATGTTAATTTATATGGCATGTACCTACTGATAACAGATAGTACTAAATCCTGTGCTACAAAGTCATGATTGAGCTGTTTACTAGTTTTGTAAACAACATAATTGGATTAATCCCATATGGCGTGAACTACCCAGTTCAATCAGCTACAATAAAATTAAATGCAACTTTCAGATAACTTTATCTTTATACATAATACAGAAAACAGTTAAAAAGTTCATTCTGCACCTCTGCACAATAAATTAGGTTACAATATACAAAATTTGTTGTAGAAATAAAAATCATATGATTGTATATGACTATATATGAATCATGAAGATTTTTAAAGTAAATATACCCCCAAGAAAAGATTGTAGATTAAAGATGCAAGCTATAAATACTTATCGTAAATAAATATGTAGTACAGGATATTGTGTCAACAAATACTTAACTGTCTGTTATTTTTATGATTCCCTTGTCAAAATACTTATTTATTGGAAACAATTTACTTCACAGCTGTTTTAAAAATATATTACTAACTACGTAGTTAATAGTTATGTAATATTTCTCTGGGTTCATTTTGTTTTTGTTTTTTTGTTGTTGGTTGTTGTTGTTTTGTTTTATATTGGACCTCTACTTTCTTGAAAGGCACAAATTCTTTATTTTTTTTAATCAGTTGATATTTGAATCCTCAAGTTCGGAAACTTAAATTTAATACATTATTTATTGTTTAACATTGGGTGATACGGCAGTATATATTATTAATATTACTTCAGATAAAATTGAAGTAAATGACAATAGGGGGCGTTTTTTATTACCAAATAGACACATAATAACAATTTTTTCAGTACTCTGTATATGATTAATGTTAATAATGCATCCTGCTAGTTCTTCATGTGGCCAATACAACGGTGCATCGGAATTTTCAAACATTTCTTGCGTATGAAATCAAATGTACTCAAAAATTTATCCTCGGATCCCACCTTTCATTTTTCATTAGTTTATATATAATATAGTAATACGTAGTAAAACTGATTGCAAAATATTTTGGAATTTTGAATAAATGTTCCAAAGATACTAAAAATGATATTAAAAAATCATTTTCAAAATATATTCTAAATATAGTGGAGTAAAAATAGCCCAAAATAAAGCGATAGAGAAAATTTTAGATGGAGCAATGCAACATAGGAAAATAAGTTTGTTTCAGTGAAACTAAGAACCCTGAGTTTTCCGCTTTGAGTAGGTGGGGAACCCTTTTTTTTCGCGAAAAGGCGGTAAATTGGTAATTTTTAAGGATGGTTTTTCAGTTTTAGTTTATTGTGGACCCTTTGAAATGATAGTTAAGAAACGAGAATGGTACTCTTTTATTGTAGATGTTCAAGGAACGTTCAGTTCAAATTTCTTGAAAATCGGTTCATCGCTCCCACTAATTGAATTACAGCTAATTTGGCCGAAATTAAACAGAATTTGATGAAATTTTAGATGAAAGTAACTTATATAACCAAGAAATAGCCCGCCAAATTTTAACAAAAAATATCAAACAGTTTGGCCCCAATTCCATTTTCAGTCCAAATTTCACAAAATTTTCAAAACTTTCCCTGATTCGCCCAAATGATCGAACGAATTTTTTTTTTTCTTTAACCAAAATGAAGGTATTATGAACTTTCACATGATGTACTAGAAAATATATTTTTTTTAATTCAGCCGATTTTCTGTCATTTTTGGTATATACATGCGCGCGGCGATTTCCCGTCATTTTCGGTATTATACGTATGCGCGCACAAGGATATGTGTATTTATTTATTATAAAAATTACAATATTAATAATAAAAAGTGATTGCGAGCAAGTTTTAAATATTTAGATAAAAAAACTCTCGTAGGTAAGATTTTTTTTTTTCGAATTTTTCGATTTTTATTAAACTTTTTACATAATATATTCATTATTATTTTATTCATGTTTTCTTTTTCTAGTGGTTGTACTAGATGTGCTACCGCCAGAAATGTCTACTTCCGAATCGGTAACGGAAGTTTGGAATATTTCTTCCCCTTGTCATCGCTAAAGTCGTATACATCTGAGATATTCTCTGAAGTACCAAAATTGACACGATTTGGGATGGCAGCAGATGATAATTATGAAGATATTTGTATGAGTGTAGTAAAGTCAGATCTGCCCAAGGGTTGATATTTTCGAACCTCTTATATCATAAGCAGATTCCCTAAGTGTTTTTTTAAGAAAAATGTATTGTTTCCATTCAATAAAATTAACGGTTTCAGAGAAATATGTGCTTTCATTCGATATAAAGCAGACTACAAAGCACCTCTAACATTATTTAAAAGAAAGTAGTTGTTAACGATATCGTCCACAATTACTACTGAATAAAACTGTGATCAATTTAGATTAAAAATTATAAACTCAAGTTTATTTCATAAACAATTCATTTCAAGTCGCTAAATTTGGGGCGAGCGTAGGTGCGTCTTTACTATGTACATACTTTGATATGCGATGTAAAGCAACGCCTCACACATATTCCAGTGGTTTGTGTATATCAGTGTATGCGCGGAAGCTATACAACCTTAGGCGAGAGTTGTATAGGGGATATACCATCCTTCGGAGGGGATGTAAAGCCGTCGGTCCCTTGTCTATTAAATGTTAGGCAAGTAAAAGATCCCTACTCTTCTTAAGGGAAGAGGTTAGGTAAAATTTCTGGTTGGGGGTAGCTCGTCTACAGGCGTCGGTGATAGGCCTCAGTAGCGGAAATAGGCCGACGTTAAATAAACGTATAAAAAAAAAAGTCGCTAAAAGAGTAATAAATATAATTAGATGGGTAATTTAAAAGACTGAAAAAATTGGACGTGTTCCATATTTAAAATAACGAAGTTCATGCTCAGCCAACGAAAATATAATATTTTGTATAATTCTAAATATGTTGTTATGCAGAATTGAAAACAAAAAAAAATTGCCTGCAGACATTTTTTTTCTACAATTTCAAATACAGCCGTAATCAACCAAATTTAGAACATTGTACTAAACATGTTGTAAAACGATAATAATTCATCCCTCATTTTGCTCTATAGAGGTAAGGTGCAATGTAATCATTTTTAAACAATAATATGGCCATTCTGCAATATTTATCAGCAAAATTAAAATTTCATCCCAATTTTCAAGTTTCAAATTACATATACATATGACTCCACTTGCCCCTCCTGGTCCCTCATTTAAACCACTACTCGGAGCAAGTCACATACAAGAGGAGTGCGATTGAAGGTTTCTTGCATGACTTTTTACACCCACTAAATTTTTAATGAAACTACATTAAAATTAGTAAAAATTAAATTAGAATTTCTTTTAAAAATTCCTGAAAGCTAAGAGAGCTTGTTTCGTTCAGTACCCTAAAATGATGAAAATCTGGTATATACCTGAAGGTCAGTATTATTTAATAGTAATTTGTGCAACAAGAGTGGATATGATAGCCATATCGCACGAGAAAGAAGATTGAGCACGACGCCGTAGGCGGAGTACCTCAATCTTTCGAGTGCGATGTGGATAATCCACTCGAGTTGTACAGTATACTTTTTCTACGACCAGATTAAGAAAAAACTACAAATAATAGCTTTAATCAAATTTTAATATACAAACTTAGCTTCTGCTTAATCTTATGCTCTAAGTGAAAACATTTTATAAAAGCGGCAGTAGCCTAGCGGTTGCACTTACGCTTCGAATGCAAGAGGTCGCAGGTTCAATCCCTCCCACATCCCTACTTTTTTTTTGCCGTATATCTCTAAAATTTTGTCTGTACATAATAATTTCAGTAAAATTCTAGGTGTATACCATTTATCCACTCTTCACTGGAATCACACATTTTAAATTATTTTTTAGCTCAAACTGCGCGAATACACACTGACAATTACTTTGACAGCTTACGCACTAACTGGAATTTTTTTAAACGAATAGTCGCCTATGTACTTAATACACGAACTGTGATTGGTCGATTTCATATCCATCCTAGAACGTATATGAAATATATCCGTTCAGTTAACTGGAATGGCCCACTTATCCATTCTGCAGACTGTACGGAAAACAGCAAATTTACATAAGGAAGTAGAAAAAATATATTTTAATAATCAAATCTATTTCACTATTCTTGAAAAATAATAATACTAAATGTAAATGCATCTTCCGAAAACTGTAAAAGGGAGAGGATTGCATAATCTAATTTTTATTGCCCTGTTTGTATATCATTTATAATTATTGGAGACGCATAGCATTCAATATTTAAAAAATAATTTTAAAACCTTTTTCAAAAATTGTTATACAAACTTTATTATAACGTTTTAAATTATTTGTTTTGATAAATTTTTTTGGAGGAATTATAGGGGGAAATGGGCGATTGTGAAATATTTTTAAAAGTGGGGGGAGATGCAACTATTTAGGAATTGACAACAATCGACACATGAGTCGCTAGGAGCTATGTAAATGAAAAGCACCCCATATCATATATAATTCCATAATAAGGTCTACACTGCTAGATTTTGTAGTCACTCGGTAATCGGTATCATAGTAATTACAACTCTTAATCTTAAAAGCAGAAGATATAGATAAATATACTTCACTGTTTCTCATTAATTACTTTGTACAAAAAATGTTTATCATTTTATTTTTAGATAAAATTAGGAAAAATTAAAATCCCACTTGAAAAACAGGATGTATGTAGGTATGTATATCTTCCTTGTACACAAAATATTGATTGATAATCAAGTAGGTATTAAACATCGGGTTGTTATCAGGCTGACGAACTGATTAATTGAATTTATGTTGAAAAATAAAAGATGGTATCACTTGAGATATTTTCATTAACGTGAATAATACGCTATCGTAACTGAAAATAAAAATACATATTGGCTATTTATAAGGGAAAGCCTTCGATTATTCAGCATGTAAAAAAAACCCATTTTAATTTTGCTAAAATACATTAATTTATTATTTACTTTGTCAGTAATATACGCTAATATATTGAAAATACCATGACGGTGACCAAGACAGACCTGAATTGAGGTTACAACGTACCACATTACATTTGTCATTTAGATATTAATCAAATAATTGTCAGAAATCTATCATCCTAAGATATATTCGTTAAAAAATACCACTGATGCTGCAGTTTATTTATTCAAATTCAATTGAAATATAAATTCCCATTGTCAGTGGAGAAATATGCATAAATTCAGTAAAGCTGTTAAGACTCCACGAAATCTAGCACAATATACACTACTTGCGCACTCTCTCGTTTCCGTTAACATAATTTAGGAACAGTTTTTGCAAATGTATCATCAGTTCATTAGAGCAAACTCGTGTGCTGAACGGTTTAAAATGAAAGCTAATCTATCCATAAGAAATTCATTTTATGAAAGCTTATTTTGTTCCTTGGGGTCGGTATATTAACCTGTAGTTAAATTTACTTGGCAGATAACAATTACATCAATACCTCTTCCCTTGAAATTTATGTTCTAGATAAATTTAACAGAATATAAATATTTATTTGACAACTTTATTATTTAACAAACGCTGTGACATACACCATTATGGAACAACAAATAATTCCAATTTACTACCAAGATCATGTGTCACTATCCAAAATTCAAAAAAGCTCAGATTGTATTGCAGTTGAATTCTATAATTTGCTTCCGAGTCATTATAAAACATTACCAACTAAACAATTTAAATAAATAAAGCTTTTATTCTTATGATGAATATTGTAATTCCAAAAATAGATAATATTTTTGGCATGTGTTGTGTTACTTACCGTTTGTTTGTGACATTTATTGTATTTATTATTCACAAGTTTTAACTACATTTTGCTTTTCTTTGTAATTATTTTAATCGATTTGTGTAAATACTATTTAATTACATTTCTATGTTGCTTTATCTATATTTCTTATTTTATGTATAACAGACTTGTGTAAATACTTTGTAAGTGTATAAACAACAATAAATATCTATCTATCTATTTTACTCTACGGTTCAGCTCAGTTAAGTTGATTCAGCCAACAACTAAGGGTTGACAATCAGTCGAGCAACATACGTTATAAACTAGATGAACAGTGGTAGTAGATGGGCAAGGAAACTTTACTTCCAAGGGGTCTGGGAATTCATGTGCATTTTTCACTTGGTACTGTCGTGAGCAGAAAAAAATAGGACAACTTTCTTTTTCTAATGTAAATCTGTCTCCATTTGAATATGTAATGAGTAGCCAAAATAAAACAGATATCCCTTATAATTTATTTTTTAATGCTGTAGTTATTGCTATCCGATTACGATATTATAAATCTTATCCCTCAGTATGACACCTTGAAAGACTTAGATAAACCACTAACAACGGAAGAGATCTTAACCGCCATTGGGCTGCTAAAAAATAACAAATCTCCCGGCGCCGACTCACTCCCAGCTGAGATCTTCAAAGCTGTGTCGTCAGAGCTCATACCCTACCTCAAAAAACTGTTTGATGTCGTGTGGGAAAGTGGTCAAGCTCCGCAGGAGTTTCGTGATACACTTTTAATCAACCTCTTCAAAAACAAAGGGAGCGCTGCGGACTGTGGAAATTACAGGGGTATAGCTCTCCTGGCTGTTGGAGGGAAGATACTCACTAAACGATGGCAAATAGGCTAACACCTGTTATGGAAAAGTTACTTCCTGAAACACAGAGTGGCTTTAGACCAAACCGAGGCACATCGGATCTAATCTTCACACTTAAACAGCTTCAAGAAAAAGCACTCGAACATCAAGGAGAAATTCACATGGCCTTCATTGATTTAACCAAGGCGTTTGACTCGGTGGACAGGGAAGTGCTCTGGAAAATTATGCTCCGCTTAGGTATCCCTAGAAAATTTGTGGAAGTATGTCGCAGTCTACATACAAACAACAACGCCCAGGTTATGTATAATAATGAGGCAACCGAACCTTTCCAAACCTTCACTGGAGTTAGGCAGGGATGTGTCCTGGCACCCCTACTTTTTAATTTGTTTACCACTGCTCTAACAATTATTGTTGACAACAAACTGACAGTCAGAGGAATAGGTCTCAGATACCGTTCTGATGGCGGTCTCTTTAACATAGGGCGCTTTAGAGCTTTCACGAAGACACGCACACGATTCATTTGTGATCTCCAGTATGCGGATGACTGTGCACTTTTAGCCTCTACGCCGGAAGGGCTTCAAGAACTTTTAGATGTGTATGCCCAGAGCTATGATTCCTTGGGACTTAAAATCAACATTGGAAAGACTAAGATTATGTCAACTCCTCATCAAGTAAACCAAATAGACATTACACTTAACGGAAATTCTCTTGAAGTGGTGGATCAGTTCAATTACTTAGGCGTTGTTAATGACAAAGCAAACATGGACAGCGAGATTCGCAATAGAATTAACGCTGCATCTAGAGCACTCTGGGGACTTAGAGAGAGAGTATTTGACAACCACGACCTTGCTTTGTCAACGAAAATGGCTGTCTACAGAGCAGTTGTCATTCCAACACTGCTATATGGATGTGAAAGCTGGGTCACTTACCGTCGTCATGTGAAAGAATTAGAACGTTTTCAGCAAAGACACCTCAGAAGTATGATGAAAATCCGTTGGTTCCATCACATATCAAACGTGGAAGTACTCAGGAGAGCAAACAGCCTTCCAATTGAGGTGCTTATTTCAAGAGCACGCCTAAGATGGGCAGGTCACGTTCATCGTATGCATGATAACCGCCTTCCTAAATGTACACTTTATGATGAATTGCTAAGCGGTAGAAGAAGGCGTGGCGGTCAACGAAAGACGTTCAAAGACGTTCTCCATGAAAATCTAAAATCCTGCGGTATTCCAGACGAGCAATGGGAACAACTTGCAGCGGACAGAACCGAATGGCGAGGGATTGTGGCCAGCTATCAAGAAAATGTTGCTGCAAGAAGGCCGAATCCAAGACCTAACCAGGTCTATGTTTGTCCTGACTGCGGTCGACATGTGCTCTCCCGAATTGGCCTCTATAGCCATAGTCGTGTGCACCGTAGATGAATGGGAATTACAATAGACTACACCTTTTACTTGTTTTTTATTACACACAATCTATCGACTGTAACATTTTTTTATTCTCGGACTCGAGTAAAGGGCTAATAATATTGCTATAGTAAATTATGGATGGTTAATGAGACAAATCGCACTGCACTGCGTTATGACATTAACAAAAATTTGGTGTGTAACATTTTGAGAAAGTGGAGAATAAACGGTACGATTAGTAGAAATCCTGGATCAAAGGACAAAGGATTTCCTACTTAACAAGAAACTAACTATTAATATTTCGTTATTGCACCATTTCTATTTATAACTTCTATAAGTCTGTTTGGCATAGAATTAAATAACCTTATACAATAATCATTAGTAATAATATTTTCCCATGCATTATTTACTATTTCCAGTAATTCTTCGGCATTCCGTGGTCTTACATTTCGTTTTTGGATACTTGTTACGAGTAGTCCCCATACTTCTTCCACAGGGATAAGATCTGGACTATGACTGGGCCAGTTAAGAACATTGATGTTGTTATCTTGATACCAGTTAGTTACGGTATGAGCAGTATGAACGGAACAATTGTCTTGTTGAAATATGAACTCATTATTAGGAAATAATTGTGACATAGAAGGGAGCATAATATTGTCTAAAATTCTAATATATGTTTCCCTATTAAATCGTTCCTCAATATGCCACAAAACACCAGGACCACGTGCCGATATCCAAGCCCATATATTGACGGAAAATCTACCACCTTTATCATTGATAGATATATATTTCTCATCGAATCAAGTATTCGGAGGGCGGTAAACACGAATACGATCGCTGTGTGTTGATTGGAAAGTATTTTCGTCTGTAAAGATTACATTGTTCCAAAAATTTACATCATGTGCTAAAAATTCAAGCGCAAATCCTACTCGAACTTCTTCATGTTCAGCTTTAAGTAAGTATTTCTATGCTGCTGCATGACAGCGTAGCTCCGATTCTCTTACTCCCCGGCGACCGGTACTACTCGATCCAGGAAAATTCGTTTCTCCAGCAGCCTGAACAACTGAGTAAAATGGATTTTTTACTAAAGCATTTATAAATTGCAAATCTTGTTGTTGAGTTGATATCTTTCGTCACCCTGATCCAGGATTTCTACTAATCGTACTGTTTATTCTCCACTTTCTTAAAATGTTACACACCAAATTTTTGTCAATATTATAACGCAGTGCAATTTGTCTCACTGACCATCCATCTTCTGCTTTAGCAATAACTCCAGATTTAACTAAATCGCTTATATGAGGCATATTAGTTTTTTGCACACTTGCAATAAATTATGACAACTAACTGACAATGTCGCAAAAATTAAAGTTAGATGTACACAACTAGATTTTAGCAAAATACCGTTATAAGACGTCCTATTTTTTTGCTCACGACCGTACTAAAAAGTAAATAAATGACAAACATAAAAAATTTTAATATAACTGGCGATGTGCACTACTGAACGGAATGGATTATCTAATGATTACTAAATAAGTGATACCAACTATCGAATAAATTCTTTATTCATTACTATTTTTTATGTACAACTTAAAGCACACATCATTTACTCCCGGTACATATACTCGGTCCATGTCGGCGGAGATTAAAATATATAATTGGAGAAGAAAATCGAAAGGTTCTGAACGGATCATGATGTAAAAAACATATAAAAACTGTGTATATAAATCTAATGATTCAAGGTTTTCACAAGAATAATCATTCTTGTATTTCAAGCAACTTGCCTAAAGCAAGAGCCTAAAACCATACAGGTATTTGTCATTATCAGAATAGAATCATAAGCAAACCAATAACACTTGTTCATATATCGTAGAAGTTATTTTAAAAAGATTCCAACAATTTAGTTAGTACTTGGATAGGTGACCGTTTTGCATATTCGGGCGGCTTGTATATCAGTGTATGCGCAGAAGCTATGGAATCTTAGGTGAGGATTGCGTAGCGGATATACCATCCTTCGGAGGGGATGTAAAGCTTGTCTATTAAATGTTAGGCAAGTAAAAGATCGTATGAAGGTCGAAATAAATGTTAATAAAGCGAAAAATTACATAAAGTCTAGAGGTTAGGCCATAACAATAATCGAAACGTCTACACCCATTCAAAATTCAATCTG
Organism: Leptura quadrifasciata; assembly: GCA_963675555.1. Taxonomy (NCBI): domain Eukaryota; kingdom Metazoa; phylum Arthropoda; class Insecta; order Coleoptera; family Cerambycidae; genus Leptura; species Leptura quadrifasciata. The sequence goes on from OY776673.1 coordinate 95,615,418, forward strand.
ATCAAGTTTATCCTGTATTACTATTATTTTTATATATGTATCTCTGTGAATCAGTCAAACTGCCAGTTACAGTAGTTGGTACTCCAATCTTTCGGCCATAGGAGACAGTTAAGCTATTCTATAATCTACCTATCTTGTGTAATTAAAATTTGTTGACAAATGGAGTACTGAAAATGGATTATTTCATTGATTAGAGAACAAATATGACATTATCGCATTTATTAATCAAGAGAGAAGACTTTATGTGATTAGGTAAATCAGAAATCTCCTAGGGGGTTATGTTAAGGTCGATGTTTTTACAAGATTTTTTACAAACAAGTAGCACTTTATATTCTGGACCTGTTTGAATACAAAATAGAAACAGTTGATAAGTTAGACTATAACATACAATCACTTATCATCTTCAACAATTACTACCATTTATTCTTCATAGGAATCATCATATATGTATTAGAACCAAAACTGCTAGCTTCCTATATCTCCCATGCAGCAAAATTAGGCCAACACTTTGCGTACGGTGACCCTTATACTCATGCGCTAAACTTTTGGCGGTTAGATTTCAGATTTGTAGTGTATGCGTATTATCAAATTAGAGATGTGGGGTACTTCGTTGTGGCAAGATTACTGTAAAATATATGATTAATTTGCAATCTATCTTGAAATTATGTGAAGAATTTGTTTTATATGCAATAAAAAAATGACAGTGGATAATTTTACTACTGACATAGTTACACTACCATTCGAGTCAGCAATACAAAAAGACTGAAGTTTGGTGCCTTGCCCTCATTATATCTGCCTATATAAATTCAGGAAAATAATATAGAATCTGAGAATTCATTTGTGCCTGAAGTCAAACCAAAGCAGCCTAAATTAGAAATCGAATCAAATGAAAACCTACATAAAAGTAATCTTTATTAGATATTTTAACACTTTATATTTATATCTTTTAAATATATTGTAGTTGAACAAGATGTCTCTGCACTAGCAACTCCTCACTCAACTAGAAGAATTCGCAAACTTAGATATATAGGCGACCGATGTATCAACACCCAGAGGAGCGAAACGGACTTTAAACTTGTCCAAAATAATTCTATTAGGAAAAAAAAAATTAATCAAGAAGTTGTCAACAAAACAGAGCACAATGTAAATGTACTTATTCATAGTGACGCTTTAATATACAGATAGCGGCAGCCAAGTAATTATGTACACGGACGAGTTTACGGGTATCTAAACATTACATATTCACAGATGCTAAACAAATTGAATGCACAATGATACAGAAGAATGTAAATGATCGGGGCTCGGTTAAGTTGGTTGCCAATTTATTTTGCATGTAAACGCTATCCAATGTATATACTTGCTAGCCGCTTACTGTATATACAAAGTATTTTATCTTGTAAGTTAAGACCCTCAGCTCAATATGTACCAATTTAAGTCACTATTAAGTTGAGGCTTGAGGGAAGGTTTCATTATGTTTTCACACTTAGGTATGATATTATGATCTTAAACATATAACTTGAGGAAATGCTAGAACAAATTTCTCTAGCATATTTGTCATTTAATGAATCATACTTAGAATTATAATGTCTTTATTTTACTAAGAACATAATATAATATGAAATGCATATTGTTTATTTATGAAAATTTTAAAAAATCTCTCAAAATATTTGCGTTATTTACAAGTACCTATATCAATCTTATATATTAGGAATTACAATATCGACCTTTCCCAGAATTAGTTCAGGTCTTTGTTTAACTATAACTTCATTAATAATAAGGATGAGAACAGATAGGTAGGTATGTTGCGGACAGCAACTGAAAAGCTACTACGTATCACTTTTCCACTGTAATATTTGTATTTATATATATAAAAAAAAACACATTTACACATATCGGATCAACTCTGACAAATATTTCGCTAGTAAATAATACGCTAAATATGGGATGAGCTTCCATCCGGCCCTCTGATGAATGGGACTTGTTAAAGCAAAACGTCTGTTTAAGAAGATGCTTTCCAGAATCTCCCAGTAGGATTCTTTTCAACTTTGGACACAAGCATTACTTAATTTTATACTTGCTGTCAATTATTACTAACTGCAACTTAATACAATGTCAATTAGAGATTTGCTTGTTAGTAAATGTGTATGCAGTCTACAAGGTCAATTTGACTGGAATGAGATGCAAGGGTGCATTGCCTGAAATCTACAATATTTCGAGCACCTTTTGGTCGAGTTTTTTTTAGGTTAGGTCACCACTTCGTTGTTGCTTTAAAAGAGTTAAATATCTATTGATAATAATTTATTTATGAAAAAAACAATTAGGACTAGTCGCATTGTTGCGATAATTATTTAAGTTTAAGCCCAGTCAGGCTATTTATTTTTCGATTGCAGCAGACACTGGACCGCTAGATGACACCTGCTGACTATTTTGCATGTCGCTGTCCTAACGATACCGAAATGTACCAAATTGTCAAAGGATCCTCACGTCGTTCGTCACATGCCTACCTTGCACTGACGAGAGCCAACAGCTCGAAACTGCAGGCTGCAAGTGGTGTAGGGCGACTGGCACGAGAGCTCCTTTAAGTAGGATCAGTCTTTCGGCTGGTGTTTGTTGCAATCGAAGCATTAGCGATTTGTTAGTAATTCACAATTATTACACTTAACGTGTTAGGCTTGTAACGTGTAATTCAGCGCTAGGCGAGGCACATAGCTCGAAGAGTAGCTGTTAGTTGCAGTCTGCTTACGTTCCTTATAGTAAAATAAGGATTTTGTAGAGGAGTTTTACAACTGAAATATTATGTTTTAATATTCTGCCCTCTAAAAGCACATTTCAATTATGATATTGCTTATGTTTGACTTCTGACATCTGTCAAATAGGAACCAATAAATTGATCTCATTGAAACGGCCAAACTGGCTGTTAGAAATGTTAGCGGTTATACTGAACAATTCTTATTCTTTTTGTTAAGTATCCGACAGCTAATCCAATGTTGGCATCTCTGTTCTTCAGCAAACTAATCCTGCCCTAATTGGCTTTATATTTTTCATTTTGACAACTTTAATAGCTACCTATCCCAAAAATAAATATTCTCGATTGAGCTTGTATTTTTTCTTTGTTATTGGTATTCATATTTCATTTGGATATTGAAAAGAACAAATATTTACAAATCCGTTATTGATTGTAATATTTATCTGAATAGTTATTTCAGGTCTGACAAAAATATTATTGTTATTTGTATCTACTACACTGTTTTCATTAAATGTTTTATATCAGAAATTATTACAATTGATATTTTGTATTGTCTAAATTTATTAAAGAACTTTTGCTAATAAAAATTGAAAATGTGTAAATAATCTTTTTTCATCTCTTCCAGAAAATGATTTTTTTGATTTTCAGTGCATCATGGAGAGCATCAATAATTTATCTTTCGTTTAAATTCCTGGAGTGGATATGTTTTTAAACGATAGGTATAAAACATTGTTTTGTTAAATTATTGTTCTCAAACAATGTTTAAAAGATTAAAATAGTTAGTTAATGTTATTTTTATTCTTATATTTGTATTATACCTCAATATTAAAAGTCCATTAAATTAAGTTCAAATTAAATGGTTTTCTGCATATTATTATCTGGTAGTTGCAAACACTGTTTTGATTTTACCACTAACAGTAATAACACAGGCACAGCCCACAGAAAGTAGCTTTGCAGGTGAACTACACAAAGAAAGAACAGAGACAGACATCTGTTAGATAAGTTAGAAAGAAATGATACTGAGCTCTGGCCTTAAATTTTAGTTGCTACTGCGCATCCAATAGCCAGCCGCAGTACTACTTTCTGTACACTGTAATTTACTAATGGCCCAGGTGAATGTAAACCTGCTGTTCACTCTTTTATGCTTTTTAAAATATGTCTTGTCATATCTTGAACAATATCAATGCTATAAGGACCAAATTATGAATGGGTATTAAATGTGTGGCGATTACGTTGGCAATAATAAAAAATTGTTTTAGTTATTTTTCAAGAAACAAGTAATAAACACAAGAGTGTTGAATGTGGAAAAAAATTTGGCAATCTAGGTAATATGTCTATTTCTAAAATTATAATCTGGATTGAATCAACAGTATTATAGTAGAAACTTCAAATTAAATGTTTATGGCATGATTTTATTATTATTATTAGCCGTTACTCGAGTCCGAGTATGAAAATGTTACAGTCGATAAATTGTGTACAATAAGAAACTAGTAAAAGGTGTAGTCTATTGTAATTCCCATTCATCTACGGTGCACACGACTATGGCTATAGAGGCCAATTCGGGAAAGCACATGTCGACCGCAGTCAGGACAAACATAGACCTGGTTAAGTCTTGGATTCGGCCTTCTTGCAGCAACATTTCCTTGATAGCTGGCCACAACCCCTCGCCATTCGGTTCTGTCCGCTGCAAGTTGTTCCCATTGCTCGTCTGCAATACCGCAGGATTTTAGATTTTCATGGAAAGCGTCTTTGAATCTCTTTCGTTGACCGCCACGCCTTCTTCTACCGCTTAGCAATTCACTATAAAGTGTACATTTAGGAAGGCGGTTATCATGCATACGATGAACGTGACCTGCCCATCTTAGGCGTGCTCTTGAAATAAGCACCTCAATTGGAAGGCTGTTTGCTCTCGTGAGTACTTCCACGTTTGATATGTAATGGAACCAACGGATTTTCATCATACTTCTGAGGTGTCTTTGCTGAAAATGTTCTAATTCTTTCACATGACGACGGTAAGTGACCCAGCTTTCACATCCATATAGCAGTGTTGGAATGACAACTGCTCTGTAGACAGCCATTTTCGTTGACAAAGCAAGGTCGTGGTTGTCAAATACTCTCTCTCTAAGTCCCCAGAGTGCTCTAGATGCAGCGTTAATTCTATTGCGAATCTCCGTTAAGTGTAATGTCTATTTGGTTCACTTGATGAGGGGTTGACATAATCTTAGTCTTTCCAATGTTGATTTTAAGTCCTAAGGAATCATAGCTCTGGGCATACACATCTAAAAGTTCTTGAAGCTCTTCCGGCGTAGAGGCTAAAAGTGCACAGTCATCCGCATACTGGAGATCACAAATGAATCGTGTGCGTGTCTTCGTGAAAGCTCTAAAGCGCCCTATGTTAAAGAGACTGCCATCAAAACGGTATCTGAGACCTATTCCTCTGACTGTCAGTTTGTTGTCAACAATAATTGTTAGAGCAGTGGTAAACAAATTAAAGAGTAGGGGTGCCAGGACACATCCCTGCCTAACTCCAGTGAGGGTTTGGAAAGGTTCGGTTGCCTCATTATTATACATAACCTGGGCGTTGTTGTTTGTATGTAGACTGCGACATACTTCCACCAATTTTCTAGGGATACCTAAGCGGAACATAATTTTCCAGAGCACTTCCCTGTCCACCGAGTCAAACGCCTTGGTTAAATCAACGAAGGCTATGTGAATTTCTCCTTGATGTTCGAGTGCTTTTTCTTGAAGCTGTTTAAGTGTGAAGATTAAATCCGATGTGCCTCGGTTTGGTTTAAAGCCACTCTGTGTTTCAGGAAGTAACTTTTCCATAACAGGTGTTAGCCTATTTGCCATCGCTTTAGTGAGTATCTTCCCTCCAACAGCCAGGAGAGCTATACCCCTGTAATTTCCACAGTCCGCAGCGCTCCCTTTGTTTTTGAAGAGGTTGATTAAAAGTGTATCACGAAACTCCTGCGGAGCTTGACCACTTTCCCACACGACATCAAACAGTTTTTTGAGGTAGGGTATGAGCTCTGACAACACAGCTTTAAAGATCTCAGCTGGGAGTGAGTCGGCGCCGGGTGATTTGTTATTTTTTAGCTGCCCAATGGCGGTTAAGATCTCTTCCGTTGTTAGTGGTTTATCTAAGTCTTCGAAGGTGTCATATTGAGGGATAAGATTTATAATATCGTGATCGGCTTGACTTTGCTAGTTAAGAATGTTAGAGTAGTGTTCTTTCCATCGGGCTCTTATTTCCTGGTCTTCTTTGAGGAGATTTCCGTTTAAATCTTTAATAGGGCACATATTTTTCCGACTGGGGCCGTACACTGCTTTTACTCCTTGAAAGAAATTCCTGTAGTCGTGTGAATCGGCGTACCTTTGAATTTCTCTGGCCTTGCTTGCCCACCACTCGTTCTTTATTCTTCTGATTTCGCGTTGCGTTTCATACTTAGATTGGGTAAAAGCTTCTGCTTTTGATGAGTCGTTGGGGTGGTTGATAGCGTTTTGGAAGGCAATATGTTTGCGGTCAAGAAGTTCTTGTATAAAAGCTTCATTATCATTGAACCAGTCCTCCTGTTTTTTACTTGCTGCAGTGCCAAGAATTTCCTCACTCGCACTTTTTAAACTGTCTTTAATTTGTGTCCAGGTAGTAGCGACATCTACAGAATTGGTTTCTTCTAGTGCACTCAAATTCTCTTGAACTTTTTGCTTTAGCTGTTCGACGGTTTGTTGGTCACGCAATTTACTAATACAGAGACGGGGTCTACATTTTACTTGAGTTCTTCGGTGTTTGGGTCTCATAACAATTTTCATTTTAGAGACAACAGGACGATGATCGGTCCAACATTCGCTATCAATGCGCGCCTTTGTAATTTGGACGTCCTTGAGATGCTTCCTACGTACGATAACATAGTCCAGTAGATGCCAGTGACCTGATCTGGGGTGACGCCAGGTGCCTTTAAATTTATCCTTTTGTCGGAAAATGGTGTTTGTTATAACTAGATCATGTTCGGCGCATTTAGTTAGGAGTAGTTGACCGTTAGCGTTCATGTTGCCCAAACCGTTCTTGCCTATGATGCCTGGCCAGGTGTCTGCATCTCTCCCTACTCTAGCGTTAAAATCGCCAAGAATAACGAGTCGTTCCGTTTTAGGTATTCTACAGAGGGTTTCTTCCAGCTGTTGATAGAAGCTTTCCTTGGTTTCGTGACTTGCATCCAGAGTGGGAGCGTAGGCGCTTATTAGATTTACCGCGTTGCCATCTGATAGCTCATAGCGTAGCAGCATTAGACGCTCGGATAGGCCTTGTGGTACTTGTGTTAAGTTGGATACAAGTTGATTCCGAACGGCAAATCCTACTCCATGTTGTCTTCTTGAATTGGTGGGAAGACCTTTCCAATAGAAGGTGTAGTACTTTTCTGTGAGAGAGCCTTCCTCCAAAAATCGAGTTTCGCTGAGAGCTGCAACGTCAACATTGAGTCGGTGAAGTTCTCTATCTATTAGAGCAGTTCTTCTTTCAGGCCGATCGGTGCGAGTGCTGTCGTTTAAAGTACGAACATTCCAAGCGCCGTAGATGAAAGAATTAGTTTTGTTGGATTTAACTTGTCGGTGTTTTTTCGACATTTGATGAGGTGTCCCTGTGGGCACCCTCCCCCGGAGATCCGATCGGGAGGGTATTTTACCTCCGGATGATTTTGTCCCACTTGAACGCTCCATCATTTTTTTAAAGCCTTAATCGACTGAAAACGAAGCTGCATTTGAAGTTTTAGCTGGAGCAGGTATGCAACTGACCAGCTCGGTTGCGGAAGGCGAGTGGTGTGGTCCCATGGCACAGAAGGAGACTGCGACGATGGAGTAACCAAACGATTCCAAAAGCAACCTTTGTGTGCGGTGGGTTATTTTTACCGCACTCTTCGTGAGAAGGTGGATGTGCTCACGGCAAAAGGTAAGGGTTATTCCGCCCTTACTCGGTCGTTAGAGCCTCGTTAGTGAAAACAGGGTGCACCAAGTTCAAATTGAACTCATCGCGAAGGTGAGGTTAACAATTGAGTAGGAGAGGCTATAACTTGCGCTTCACTACCCTATTATTCTTATTATTATTCTAGCTGGCGTGTACCTACGCATTTTGGTACTGTCATTATACAACATATCCCATTGAATTGTAGTTCTCCCGAGCAAAAATAATAAAAGAATTATGCTGCAAAATCGTCCTCGTATATTGCAAGTCAGCTTCTAGCAGTTTATGTACTTAACAGTTGTGACAGGTATAAATCATCCATTCAAGGAAGCTAAAAATTATTTAAAACTCTTGTGGGGCGTTAATGCCAACAAACACTTCCCCAGTACCCTCAACAAACGGATGTTTGAATTTACAGCAGCAGTTCGTTCCTTTGAAATTTTCAAGGCACAACCAAGAAAATATTTCTAAACATACAAAACGTACCTTGATGCTATATTCTTCTCTACAATATTTTATTACTTTCCAGTCCTTTATTTTTTTTCTTGGAAGATGACTATTCAAAACACTTTTCTAATAACACCATTGTAACTACTATACGTTACTGAATATTTGGCCAAAATTTGATCCTTGTAATATTTTTCATTTTCAAGATATCATGAGTTATATTTCAAAAAGTATAAATATTGTGAATCACCGGAAAGGGGGTTGAAAAATTAACGTGGAGGATAAACACAATATCATATTGCTTTGCGTATTCCGGAAACAGATGCAGCAGAAAATTTTGCTAAATATGCAGGTAACTAATTTTAAAAGTATATCCAAAAGTTGCTTAGAAATAAAAAAATTATTAGAATTTAGTATACTGGATCAGTGTCTCTTTGTGCCCTAAATAGTTGATTTCTGTGGTGGGTATTTTTAGCACATAGTCATAAGAAATATGTTAAAGGGGAATATATATTTTTTCTTCAAACATCAAAAGAACATGACTTTAATGATAAGTTTTGTGAACTTAAACTCTCATTTCTATGACACAATCCGTGCGGAAGTTGAAGCGTTTTACTTCCACTCTTATCATTCTGAGCGGCAGTAAAAGTCTTTTGGTGCCACTCACGAGGGACCCTAAAAATACTCGAAGAAAAAATAGCATGTTTTTGTGAGGAGTAGTGATTTTTCGTGTCTTGCTCCTCGACACAAGAAATGTCGCTTTTACTCCAAATAAAACAATATACTATTTTTCAGAATATTGGTTTCTGATGATTTGATAAATTTTATATTCGTCTTCAACAAACATGATAATGGGGAAGTAAGCAAAATTTAAGCCGAAGTTAAAAATTGTTTACAAATTATTATCACAAATCAATTAATGAAGAACACCATATATAAATCTTCATTAAAATATTTGCAAATTTATAAATAAATAATTAACTTGTGTTCGGTAGATAAAGTAAAATTTGTTGTTCTTACTAACCAGTATTTTTGCTTTCATTTCCTTCTTCTGAGACATAGGTATAGGCATTGCCTTTATCTGCATAACTTCCTCCCAAGCAGTTTCCTCATTTGATCTCATTTCTGATAAATCCGGCAGCATTGAAACTTGTACATCGCCAGCTGTTGAAGTTCTACGATGAACAGTTGACTCTCTACGTGATCTAGAGGCTGTATGCCTTCGCATAGTTCTATTATTTGTTCGGTTATCATTTGTACGAATCCTAATTGTGGCAGCAGCTGAAAATAGTATTTTATTTGAATCACTTTATGTTAGATATGTGAGAATATTTACCTGCTCTTGTCTGTTTGCTCGGTAAAAGTGTGGCTAAATGTTTAGGATCCCGTTGTAAAACATCTATTTCCGAATCTATAGGATAACTTTCTTGGTAAAATTCTGCGCCAGCTTCTTCCCAACCCTGTGAGCGGGTGGCTTTTTTTCTGTTTCCACCGCCACCAGACATGATTTAGTTTACTTGTCTGAAACAACAACAATAATTAAATGACTAATTCCGACAAAAGCGTAAAATATTATCTTAGATAATTTACCTAATTACATTTTACTAAGTATTATTGATAAAATCATGAGATAAGGATAAATCAGGCATTTTTTAAACATTTTTCGAACTACACCAAGATATAATGGATATTTGACAGCTTGTCAAGTTAAAACGTCAAAACTATCAAGAGAAGAACAACACACACAACCAAAATTTATGAAGCGTCATCAAACAAAATCCATACTTCATTGTGACGTCATTTAATTCTTAATTCTACCCATATTGTGTATTTGGACTACTGGGGTAAAAACAACAATACATAACCTTCATATTTCCAACTCTTTTAAAAATATTATTATTTGTACTTGTTTGTGTGAATATGAATAGGTATTATCTCGAAACTTAAGTGGATACTTATCTGATTAAATGATAAGAAATATAGCCGACACAGGAAAACCAACAACAGATTTGGATACATCTAAGAAATGTTGAACATAATAGGAATTAACTGTTATAGCTGTGAAAAACTACAATCTATTTTTAAATGTCTAAGAAAGTTATAATTTAAATTAGTCAATAGGTACGCAGCACATACTCCTCTTCTGAGAAACGATATTAAACATAGATAAACGAGTGCCCATAAGACCAATTTCAGATCTAAAAAATGGTCGAAATAAACAAGGTTCTAATTTAATCGCCACGTTTTATAAAGGTTCAAGAGCAATGAAGCAACATTAATTTTGTATATATAGAGGTCGATATACATAAGTTCGCATATCATGCTTTATTGATATGATTTGATATCTTACCTAAAATAGAAAGAAAAAAAAATCAATGGCAGAAATATGAATAATAGGTACAGTATTTTTGACAAAATGCTCTACTTCGTGCATCCTACACAAATTATATAAAAAATCAAAATTACTGTTAGAATCTCACAGATTAAAGTTCAACAATACACGTTATAGGCTATTTAGGGTTTATGTACCTTTTTTATTTTCTATGAATCGGGATATAAATAAACATTCTGTCTCACAAAACTGTATACTACAGCAACTGATTTCGAGGTATGTGTGTTACATTAGTACTACATAGGTTGGGCACCTCATTTTAAGGCTGCATGACTATAATGAATAAGTATACAAAATTTTAAAAGATTGTCAAATAAGAAACATTCGATTAACAACAAATTTACGTTTTACGCATACGTAATAAAGATTTGTCCGAGGATTTGTCAAATAAATAAAATACAAAATATACTGCCAGCAACAATACAGTGAAGTTTATTAACAACAAAAGTGAATGTTCTGTTCCATAGGCCAAGTAAAACTGATATGAAATATTCTGCATTAATTTTGCTTGATCTGTGGAACATAACATTCGCTTTTGTTATTAATAAATTTAAGTCATTGTAAATATATTGTTAACAGTTTATTTTAATTATTGAATTATTATTTAATGTTTTTCATTTGAGTAAGTATCCTTTAAAATTTTCTATATTCATTTTAGTCTCGTAGTTGAAGATGAGGTATACTCTACTAGCATACTATAACGGGTTGCTGTAATATAAAAGATCCTTTATTTACATACCAGTTGGTACTAATCATGGACTCGCATAGGTACGTTTCTCTCAATTTTTATTTTCTGATCAGTTTTTAGTTTGAAAAAGGCTCTTTAGGCAGCTATCCTTTTTTTATATGTAGAGTCAAATAAAACTTTAGGCAAAGAAAGAAATTAAGATTAACGGGTTTATAAAATTATATATTTTACATTTTTACAGTATATTTACACCTCCGACAATGTTAACAATTCTGCCTTTATATCTCTTGGAAATGTCTTCTTGAATTTCTTTTTGCAACTGTTTGGTTTTTTCTATCAGCAATTTTATAAGAGGGTCAATATTCCTAGCTTCTTCCCTCAACTCTTTAATTTTCTTTTCCAGTGTTTCCATATTTAACTTCATCTTATCAACAATTGTCAGTTTCTGCCTCAAGCTAGCAGTTAAAATGTCCACATACTTTGGGGAATGTTTAATATTGTGCAGATGTTGAATTCTTTTGTTTGTAAGTTGATCCAAAGCTACGTTAACGCAATCGTTTAGTGTTGCAATTGATTCAACAGTCTGCATTTGAAGAATAGTCGGTGCATCCTGCATTTGTGACATAGCTAATAAGTCAGATTCACTGGACATTTCATACAGACGCATTTTTAAGAATGCACTAAGTTCAACTAAACTGTTGATTATTTGTTCTCGAGTTTTTGGATTGTCAAGAATAGTTAGTGCTTCGTCTCCTTTAGCAATACCCCCATCTAGACCTGAGTTCTCGACAACGATACCAGATTCTTCAAGGCTCATTTCTAAATCTTCATGGGTAACAATTTCAAAGCCGTCTTCAGTGTTTAGTGTGCCCCAATCGATATCCTGATTTTCTGCAAGCAGTTCATCACCAAAATCGATATTGCCATTATCTGTACTAATTGAGAAATCTATTTCAGCTTCTTTATCACCGAAATCTATTACACCAAAGTCTACTTTGTCATTAGCAGGTTCATTTTCCCCTTCTATATCTAAATTGCTAACTTCTTCAATTTTGACAGGTTTTTCTCCATAAATATATTCATATGTTGTGGTATTTCCATTTTCCACAAGGTATTTCAATATGCCAAGAACATCTGTATCGGTGCCTTTACCAGACAGAAACTTGTTGAATTCAGAGTATAATTCAATCGCAATTTTTACAATTTTTATTTTTTCAGAGGTTAAATCATAAATGCTCGGTAGTTCCTTAAGTAATTCCAGTAATTCTTTTTTGATATTTCTGCCTGATATTCCTAGTTGTTCACAAGAAGAATTAAATTCTTTTAGAGCTATAGCTTCGGTCTTAGAATAATCTTTTATCTTCTTCTCACTTTCTAATTGGGTTTGCTCTAATTTAGTTACCTGCTTACGTAAGCTGGGTATTTCATAACTTACATTACGAATTAACATTTGGGCAGCTTCTGCTAAGTAAACGTTGTCCTTTTGGTAGGAAGAAATGATATCCTGCCAGTCTTTCATGCGTTGTGAACCATATCTCCCGAACAAGTTTTTTGTGTCAGCTTCAGTCTCCTTCAGAATTTCAACTATTTTTACACAGTGGAAATAGTTGATATGTTGACCAGAAAGTAATTTTATAATACCTTCGTGTGCAGGCATATCTTGGATAGCATTGTTAATTTTTTCTCTAATTTTCAAGATGCTATTTTGCCAATCTTTATTTACATGCCTTCTGCTTATTAACCAATCCAGTAGTTTATTTGTATTAATATCAATAGGTATATTTTGTTCATCCATGATCAAAAATTAATAATCACATTAACATATGTTCACCCGTTAGTAAATATTAGTTTTTCTGTTTGCAAGAACCAAACGTCAGAAATCAGAAACAGAAATGAAAACATCATGATTATGTTGCTGGGCTGGTAAAACAGATGTTCCTAGATTCAGTTGACGGTGTAAATTTAATCCTTCTATTAATACTAGGAACCCATTGATAGATGCCGCATGAGATAATATGTAGCAATATTTTAATATTTTGAATATCACTACTTTCAGAACTTCTCTGAACATATTAAAGGAAACGGTTCGTGGTTTTAAAAATATCAACAATCACAAATGTTCTAAGATTTATTAATCTCTTTTATTAGACACAAATTTCCTGTCGCTCCATCTATGAATCAATCATTAATACTAACAGCGCCATAACTAAATTTCCCTTCGTGAATTTTAAATATAAAACAAATATAATTTTTACATTTCTAGTATCACTTTACAATTAGCAATTTTACCATTCTTAATAATTAAAAATAAGATTATTCATGGGAAATAATGAATATAGGCGTTCCGCTATTTGAGTTTCCTATGATTAATACTTAGCTGAAAGCTGTCTATTTCACAGAACTATCGGTAGAAGGCACATGACGAACAAATATGTATTAATGGTATTTCGTTGAATTTTGACTGCGAATATTCATTAAAGATGTACCTATATATTGCTAAATATTTAGCAATAGTCAACTATGTGTATAATATCTATTTTACATAAACCTATATTATATGAGTGACATCTTTAGTCAAGATAAAATATAAATCAGGATTTTCTTCAACTTCCGCTATTAGTTATAATGTCCACCAATAGAGGACACGTGCTGTATCAAAAACTAAAATATGTATATGAGTATCATCACTTTATCAAAAGTAAGCTTACATTCTTATATTTTTGAGAATCATTTAAATACATCAAAAATAAACCAAAGTTTTAAAATGATAAAACATTATGTTGACTTTTGTTATGGTAAATCAGTTTCAATAAGCAGTAGCGTACCTAGACTTGAATCTTAGGGGGGGAGTACCCAAGAAAAATATGCGGATTTTAGCTTACAGTAACTAGGTATATATTTTAACAAATTCTTAGAACTTCGCTCCATTATGTATGAAACTTGAAGAAAATATGTGTCCCCAATGTACCCCTCTTGCTACGCCAAATAATCTCTACAGTACAAAACTACTATTTTTATTGATTACAAGTTTCATTCGCTCTGTGACACAATAGAGCATTCGTTGTAAAATCGTTATTAATATTGTATGAACACAATTTGCACACGTTCGCAGACTCAGTATGCGTTCACGCAAGAAATTTTACTGTAAACTAACATAATATAGTCCCAAAAAACTAACGGGCCTCCCTAGTAACTAAACTTTAAGAATAGGTAATTAAATTAATCAAAGTATTTTTTTCACTTTGTAATCTCAAGGTAATAGTGTTATCAACAGTAATTATTAGTAACTAATGTATTTAACGTGTAATTTTAGAATGTCATTTAAAAAAAATAAAAAATTTCACTTGTTTTATTATCACGGGATCTAATAAAAACATTGTCATACGTTTATCCAACATGTCTTAATTATATACGTCATAGGTATATACAGAGTATGCATACAAGGATGTCAACTATATATGCTGTAGACTTAAGATGTTGAGAATTATATGACAAATAATGTAGCTAGGGGTATAATTGATGAATACATGCAAAAAGACAGGTTTCGTCGTATCCCTTTTGATTCCCAATATATTCATTAGGATGTGCGGTTTGAATGAATACCAGTGAAGGCAAACTAGGGCCAATATAGGCGGAGCGGCACATGCTTTTAGTATGCTTATGGCAGTGCGCTCGCGGCCGTCTTGCTTCTCCGCTCCATTCTTGTTGTCACAATTATTGGCCCAGGTATAACTATTTTCATAATAGAGGAGATCCGCCCAGGAGTGTCGTTATAAGTTTTTTTTTGAGGGGGAAGGTTAATAATTCCCAATTTCCATTATAGGAATTTTCCCAATTCCTCTTTTATATTTATATATTGTAATGTTGAGATATAGAAACTTAGGAGTACTAAGAAAATGACCTTTTTTGAAGGCCTTTATCGAACATTATTTCGCAAACCGCAGTTCCTATGCACATAAAGAAGTATGTAGTAGGTTACGTAAATTTCTAAACTTTCAATAAATCACTTAGTCACTCTAATGAAGCCTACACATCATTCTAGGAATCCTAAAGTTAAGAGCTTATCGGTATTAGTACATCACAGGTCGGTAATATCCGCTCTTTATTTCATCTACCATTTTGTGAGAAGAAAATTCTCCCAAAATGAAACTTGAATTTCCCAATTTGATCGCGATTGGCAGGGAGCATCTCCTCATCCCCCAAAGCGACACGCCTGGCTCCTGGTTTCGAGGTTCTTGTCTCTTATCAGTGCAGAGCAAACTACTGACGTTATAACTGGCTCCTGATGTTATAATTAAATCGCAAGCAACACCAAATTGGAGACTTGAAAATAGGTCCCTCCAACGGCATCTGTCACACACACTTTAATGAGCCTTGACTAGGCAAATGGAACCAATAAAGCTAGCTACAGGAACGATAGATGAATAAATGCGCAAAGGCAGGTTTCGCCGCATTCCTCTAAATTCTTAATATTTTCATTAGGATGTCCGCTCTGATCCCTAATAATTTACAACATGGCCTCTTTGAAAATGACCTAAACAAAATTATTGGCTATGGCGAACAATCAATTGACGAGACTAGAAATTATGAAGATCATGGTCAAACCCTCGGAAGTGACAGAAACCATGAAGATATCAAATAAGAAAGCACCGGGAAAAGATGGTATCGAACATAAGCTACTGAAAGTATTGAGCAATTGACGTATATCGTTAATGTGATCTTGCGTCTGCAACACTGGCCTAACCAGTGGAAATGTGCTGTAATGGGAAACATTCTCTTTTATTTTATCCGCCAGAGTGCACCCGCTGCACTCGGTTGTTTGTCCGTCAATGTCAATACAAAAAAATATGTCTTTGAATAAACAAAGTTAATTAGGATGTAAAATGAAAACTTTTTGCTGTGTACCAAAGTGCTCTACTTCAAGTGTACTAACTAGAATATTGTCATGATTGATTAATCTAGAATAAAAGAGAATTTATAAACAAAAAATTCAACAAGTTCATAAATGTAATTATATACCTTTCAACCAAATCAGCTTTTTTCCGATGAACTCTAGCATTTCTTTTGCTCAGCTCCGCTTTTAAACGATTTAATGACCAACTAACGTAATCTGTTTTATCAATTTGGCCCATTTCTACGAATAAGAGATTGGGAAATTTAAACTATTTAAGCCGAGTACGCATGGCGTCATCTATTGGATATATTACCCAACTAGCAATTTGATGTTTTGTAGAAGCTGAAAGAATGTTTATAGAACACTTTTTATAAAACAAGATTGTTGATATAAACATTTCTAAAACGTTTATATAACGCTTATGTACACAAAATGGGCACAGTTTATAAAACAATGTAGTTTTATTAATTTATTTTATTATGGCTCTCACAGGTGTTATAATAGCTATTTATGCCATCAGTTACGAAATGCCTAATTTTGTGTAACGCGTGAGATTTTTGCGGAACGAACGAAGTGAGTTTCGCAAAAATTCACAAGTTACACAAAATTTCATTTCGTAACGTATTGCATACAAGATTTTTTCTAATTTTGAAGAAAGTAATAAAAAAATTAAATTTAATATAATTGATAAAAATTTGGAAAACATAAATTTAGTTTGTTGCTGTTACTTCATGTTAGTTGTCAGTTTGACATTTTGTAAAAAAGTCTAGACGGAAGGTTTTTAGTGAGATTGATATATTTTTAGTTTTATTTTTTTAAAATGAGTAATTCAAGTTCTGAAGAGCTACCAAGCGATATTGAAGAGGCAGCAGGTAATGCTCTATTATCAGTAATTCCCAAAAAGTCAAAGGCAGTTTATGATTTGGCATACGAAAAATTTGTTACGTGGTGTGATGAGAAGAAAATTAAACATGTTAATGAGAAAGTTTTACTTGCATATTTTGAGGGTAAGAAAGATCTAAAAGTTTCCACATTATGGACACTTTACTCAATGTTAAGGTCTGAACTAAATCTGAAAAGGAATATTGATATTAAAAAATATACAAATTTGGTAGCATATATTAAAAGTCAAGCGGACGGGTATAGTGCTAAAAAGTCAAAAGTTTTTATTAAAGAAGATTTTGCCAAATTTTTAGTGGAAGCTGATGACAAAGAATACTTAATGGCTAAGGTTGCAATGATAATTGGAATGGCAGGAGCATGCAGAAAAGCAGAATTAACATTTCTTCCAGTTGAAAATGTTATAGACGAAGGAAGCTATTTTCATGTTGATATCCCACCTTCAAAAACAAAAGCTATACGGCAGTTTGCAATTACTGTTAAAGAACGCTATAACCCCGATATACTTTTCGACGTTGTAACAAAATCCGACTTAGGAAATATTTCGTAAGAAAAGCGTGCTTCACGTAAAAACGCCGTGGAGGAGGTTTTTAATTCTTGGAAATATATTTTTGCTCTTCGGAGCGTTTTTTATGCCAAATTTTCGCTAACTCTTCGAGGAGCGTTAATTTGGTAAGTGTAGTAAATGTCGCTGTACAGGGACGTAATGTCGCCCCGACCACCCAATTTTGGAAAGTATTCTAAAATTGGACTTGAACTTCCAAATTTCCAAGATTAAAAACCCTTTTACGAATCCACGTTGTCAAGCACTGCAACTCTTACGAAGTGTTAAATATGAGGACAAGTTAGTCCAACGACTATTCAAAGTATATCGGAAGTTATAGCGAAAATAGCCCTTAGCGACATGGGACCCCCATCATTTCCTAGCAGTCGGATTTGACGGGGAAATGATGTGTTTTGACGGGGTTTGCCCTAAACCGGTTCCTCAGTGATTCGGAGTCAAAAAAGTATCTATACCATGTACTCACACGTGCATGGGATCTGCCTTGCCTGAACGTAAAATTTGTTATTGCATAATACAAACGAAGTAGATACGCTTCAAGCAATTTTAAGCTCCGAGGAGCGACCAAAATTTATGTGAATTAATAAAATACGTTTATAAGACAGGCAAGCATAAGCCCACCAAAATTTCAGTTACATGAACTGTTCCTTGAATCTTTTTGTGCATCGTTAGCTTTTCAAACTGCATATTGGATGGTAGTTGGTACCGTATGAATCGTCCCGTTCCTCACCATGTGTTGTACACGGGTCAGACCATTGTTTGTTAACATTTCCTCTGAAGAAGTTGTTGTAAAAACATAAATTTTTTAAAGATTTAATATACATTTTTTGAACTTTATATTGTCTTTTACTTGTGTTTTCTAACAAAATTTCCCTTTCAGATTTAATTTTAAGAGAGTGTTAAACAGACAGTGTTAGATTTATAGTGTTACGACGTCTTCCAATTGATACCATCAGAGCCGCAGTTAAGCATAAACGACAGTAAGTATGATTTATTCATTAATCTCCGTCTGAAACAGTCACTTTGAACCCTAAAAATTTTGTGAACGTAATATTTTTATTTAGTATTTAGAAAAGGTTGAGGAAAAAGAAAATTAATTTTTTCTTTTTCCTATTTTTTTTTAATTTTTCTAAGTTTTTCGAACAGAAAATACGTCCTTCAGACATCCATCAAAGCATGGATCGTTCACATGGCGCCCGAGCAGGGACCATGCCGTCCCCAAACCCAACAAATCCTTTCTCGTTCATGGCGGAAGACTCCGAGGGGCCGACCCCAAGAGAATTTTATGAGCGAGTCACCGCACCGCTCGTCGACGACGGTTCTAGAGGGATAGAACCACAGCGACTGTTTCCGGAGGGAGATAATGTTAATTTATCAGCTTCCCAGCCACAGACTGCTTCGATGGAAAGTATGTTTCTGAAAATGGCAGAGGGCTTCGTGCAGGCGATACAGAACGTGTCGACCTGTACGCCCCATGAGAGACAAAGATGTCCGAACGTGACGTTCCATGGGCTTGATCATGAAGATCCAGAAGCATTTCTGAAAATTATGGAGGAATATTTCGACAGAGCTCGCATAAGCCACGACTATGATCGCCTCCATAACGTAACCGGCCAACTCAAGGGCGAAGCTCAACGATGGTCCGAACAATTTAGGACGTTGACTACTTCGTATGCCTTATTCAAGGAAAGATTCCTTACGAGATTTAATTCTCCCGACATACAGTCACGAGCTATTGCTCAACTGTATGCCGTCAAGCAAACGTCTTTAGACGACACGGCAGTGTTTATCACAAGGAAAACCTGTCTTTTCGATCGTATTGATCCCTTTAAATCCGAAGCCATCAGAGCTCGGGTCATCATGGACCAACTGCGTCCAGAAATTAGGTCACGCTTGAGAAGCAACCTAATTTCAAACACAGAGATGTTAATAGCAGCGGCTACTAACGTCGAGCGGGATTCAGCTGACGAACAGACGTCGCTAATCCAGCTTATTGATCAACGTCTGTCCCGCGCGTCTTACTATCGAGAGCCGGGACACATCACTCAACAAAATTCAAGTATAAGGAGCAATGGAAGCCCAACTCCGACAGCACCGAGGGTGCATTTCCGAGAGGACGTATCTCGACAGGACGGTCCAGGCAGAGCGCCTGGTCGTCCTTTTTTTATGCCTAATTCTACAAGCGGATCAGTGAATCCTGACCGCAGGCAAACCAATTTTAATGGAGGATCGGGGAAATTCCGAGTACCCGACCGACCGGCAACCCCGTGCCGATACTGTACAGACACAGTGCAGTGGCACTTCTATAGCCAATGCCCGAATAACCCGCATCTCAACAGGAGACCGGGAAACTTTCGAGGGGGCCGAGACCCAGGCCAGGGTCCATCTGCAAGATCCCCGGCACAACGGCCGAACCAAGGCGGCAGCAATGTCCAGTAATTTTTTCCGATACTCATGACCACTACGACGCTCCTCTGCACAAGACCAGAGAGTCAATAAATTATATGAGCGAAGCGTTCCCTTTGCCTCGTATAAAAGTTCAAATTAATGAACATGCGGTCGACGCACTGATCGATTCAGGCTCGACGCGAAACGTTATCCGTCCGAGGATGTTGGATAATTTTAAAAATCTCACGACACGCCGATCATTTGCTATGGCGTGCGGAGATCGAATGGTGGACTCTCTTGGCACGACAAAATTACAAGTAATAATTTCAGGCACCTCTTCTGAAATTGATTTTCAAGTAATCGAAAATTTGAACGAAACGATAATATTAGGATCACCATTCTTATATATGAACAATGTCGCATATGATTATGGCAGAAAATGCCTATATGCCGGCACAGAAGAGCGTATTACCGTCTTCTGGAATCAAGCTTCTCAGAGGGAGAGACAGCAGGCAAAGCTTCCTGAAGAGCTTGTTATAAATGACAAATTTCTACGGCCGCTGTTCGAGGAATTTGTCGATCTGTTCACTGCGGAACCGACTCAAGCAACCACAGTGACTGTGAAACACAAAATTACAGTGAAAGACACGAAACCATTTAATATCAGACCATATCCGATGTCTCCGAGTACTAAGAAAATTATGTACGACCAAATTGAAGAGATGTTAAAAGCTGGCGTCATCGAACCTAGCACTGCCCAATATAGTTCACCACCAGTGATAATAAAACGCTCCGACAAGAAACCACGATTTTGCATCGATTATCGCCATTTGAACGAAATGACTGAAGACGAGGCTTCCGTCTTACCCAAAATACACGAAAGTATTAAAGATTTAGGAAATTCGAAGATTTTTTCTGTGTTGGATTTAAAAAGTGGATATTGGCAAATACCACTAGATGAAGCATCAAAAGATTTTTCGACTTTTACCACTCCTGATGGGGCAGCTTACAGATTCAATGTCATGCCTTTCGGCCTCAAGACAGCTCCCTGTACCTTTCAGAAATTCATGGCAAAGGACGTTTTAACGGGTTACCTGCACCATTTCTGTAAAGTGTATTTAGATGATATAATCGTTTACAGCGTAAACGTGAAGGAGCATATGTCCCACTTGAGATTAGTCTTTGAAAGACTACGTCTGCACAATCTGAAAGTGTCACCGGAAAAGTGTGTAATAGCGACGAATGAAATCCAATATTTAGGCCATACAATTAGAACTGATACTTCCCAACCATTAGAAAAACATGTCTTACAAATTCAAAATTATTCCGTTCCAGCTACAAAAAAGCAGCTACAAAGTTTCCTAGGGCTTTGCAACTGGGTACGAGAATATCTACCAAATGTGGCGATGATCACGAAGCCACTAACGAAACTTCTTTCGAAGGAAAATCGTTTTCACTGGAACAATACATGCGATGAAGCGTTTAGAAAATTAAAAGAATTATTATCCGGACCGCTGGAACTCCATCGGCCGGATTTTTCACGACAATTCATTTTGCAAACAGATGCATCCCTCCAAGGCCTTTCGGCCGTATTATATCAATTAGGCGACAACGGCGAAAAATACATAATCTCGTATGCAAGCAACACGTTATCTCCAGCGGAGAGACGTTACCACATAAATGAGCTAGAATGCTTGGCGGTGGTGAACTATATTAAAAAGTACAAGATGTACTTAGCAGACAAACCGTTCTTGGTGAAGACGGACAACAGGGCGTTACTTTGGTTAAACAAACATAAGGACGACAAAACAAAATTTACACGATGGTCATTACTATTGCAAGAATATGCATTCAAAATTGAACACTGTCCAGGAAAGGAGAATTTGTTAGCAGATTTTCTCAGTCGTAACCCACAAAATCAGTATGTCGAGACAGACGAGGAAGAGGAAAGAATGTTCCTACCAAATTATAAGTGTCCAGAACGTATTTCTGTTTTAACGCATTCAGAAATATACGAAGATATCGTACAGGCTCAATCGAGTTCGAGAGATATTCAAGACAAGATCCGCCGTTGGAATGATCTATTTCAACAGGAACAACGTTCCGATGCAGATCTTATTTTTATGAAAAATTTTCACGTCCAAGACGATGTACTTTTTAAAGATTGCGATCGAAATTTTAAATTAATAGTTCCAAAGAGGAAAATTAAGGAATTGATTTACCATTATCATGACCGAGATGAAGCATGTCATCCAGGAAGAGACGAGACTCTCAGGAAAATAGCGAAACGCTACTATTTCAATAATATGGCCAGGATCGTAGGCAAATACATAAACGACTGTCTGATATGCCAGTCTGTAAAGACAAGACAAGCCCAACCCAATGCTCCACTTAGAAGTCATGCACCACAAAATGCATTTGAAACCTTGAGCGTCGACGTAATTGGCCCGCTGCAGAGGACTAAAGACGCCGAAAACAGATACATGATTATCGTCGAAGACGTTTTCAGTAAATGGATAGAGGCAAAGGCATACATTCAGGTCGACGGCAGAACGATAGCCAAATATATCGACGAGGAAATAGTAGCAAGATTCGGAGTCCCTCGAGTCATAATTTCAGACAACGGTGGTCATTTCAATTCCGAATGGTACATCACATTTTGCGAAAGGAATGGTATCGAACGATACTTAATTCCAGCATATCACCAACAGTCCAACCCCGTGGAACGACGGGTGCAGGAATGCAAGAAAATTTTAAAGACTCTTTTATTCAAAAAGCCAAACGACACTTGGGATCGCTACGTGCATCAAATGACATACATATTAAGAAATCGTAGGAACGCCGCTACAAATCAAACACCTAGCATGATCGTGTTAGGATATGATCCAGCCGAAAGAGGCGAATGGGATTTGTATGCCTGGAGGCAAGAAAGAGCCAAGCAACAAACGCTTCCACGATACGAGCGGATCAAGGAAGCCCGTCAGGCCCAACAAAATTACAAACAGAAATATGCGCCAAAAGAGGCCGTCACTCCGATCGTTTACAAAGTAGGAGACAGAGTCATGAGTAAGAGAAAAAAGAAGGTACATACCTTCACGCCGTCTTGGTCAGGCCCAACCAGAATTCTGAAGAAGTTTTCAGACGAGGTGTATCTCGTGCAAAAGGGAAATGTAACGACAAGAGTACATGTCGATGATTTGAGACCAGCCCCGCCAGAGGAGCACCAATTGGAAATCGAATCTTCCGATGAAGAAAATGCTAGTCCAGGCGGAACATCACTCGATGGAAATGATTCCCCGTTCTCAGACGATTCCACAGAACCTCCACCGCCGGAGCAAACGGTTGTACAAATCCATGCACCGCCACGAGATGCTTCCACTTCTGATTCAGAATCAAGTTCTGGAGATTCAATCATATTTTTATAACATTTTTCAACCTAGGCTAAGTTTTAACTTAGTGCTAGGTTTATTTTATATCAAAATTTCCATACCAACTTCTTGTCGTGTCAGGCAAGAGTTGGTATTTTTTATGCATTTTTTACAAGTTATTTTCATTGGGGATATTGTATCGTCCATACAAATCTTCAAAATTCACTGCAGCAACTCTGACCGTGTCCGGCAGAGTTGGTATTTTTTATAATTTTTCTAAGTCCTCATATGTTCAAAACATATACATCTGTAAGCAGAGTCCGACCCAAAGGGTCCAAACAAATGTTCCATTGGCACGGCATGGAAAGACGACGACTCTGACGCAAGAGCGCGATTCAGACGAGTCTAGCAACTCAAGGGCGAGATGCCGCCACGTCTGCTGGAGGGGCAGATGCAACGATCCGACGGATGCAGATTCTGTCGCAGATTTCTCATAAGAAGAGATTTTAATAAAAACCATTTCAATCAATATAAGTCAACAAAATTCAATGTTCCTATTCTCAAAGACGACGATGTGATATCGGTCGCAGATTTCTCCCAAGAAGAGATTTTTTAACTACTCGGAAACCATTTCAACCAATATAAGTCAACAAAATTCAGTGTTCCTATTCTCAAAGACGACGATATGTTATCGGTCGCAGATCCCCAGACGGGATATGAACAAACATATTACTAAAATTTTGTTTTATATTGTTTCATATAAACTGAGCAGAGCCATAGTATAGCTGGAGCCAAGCAGTCCGAGGACCACCTAAGCTGTTCCAGAAGGCAGTTCGACACCGAAGGTGATCGACGAGGCATAGACACGAGGAGGAGCAGACGCAAGCCCGCATTAGTGGAAGAACACTAAGAAAGATAAGTGCGTCGAAAGTGTTTGTGTTGTGTCATCGAGAATCCGAGGATTCTCGATTTTTTCTTTTTTTTTTTATGCCTTTTTCATATACAATGTTCAATTATTCAATCGAATGCTATGTATCGATATATGTTCAAATTATCACCATTTTAGATTTGCATCTATGTTTTGTTCAGATAGGCCGGTCTGAACGGTAACCGAATACAACACATGGGAGACTACATCCAATGATCCATTTTATTTTCAAACAAACAATTTACCAAACGTTACACAAAAAGATTCACGGAAAGGAGGGGAGTGTTAAAGAACGCTATAACCCCGATATACTTTTCGACGTTGTAACAAAATCCGACTTAGGAAATATTTCGTAAGAAAAGCGTGCTTCACGTAAAAACGCCGTGGAGGAGGTTTTTAATTCTTGGAAATATATTTTTGCTCTTCGGAGCGTTTTTTATGCCAAATTTTCGCTAACTCTTCGAGGAACGTTAATTTGGTAAGTGTAGTAAATGTCGCTGTACAGGGACGTAATGTCGCCCCGACCACCCAATTTTGGAAAGTATTCTAAAATTGGACTTGAACTTCCAAATTTCCAAGATTAAAAACCCTTTTACGAATCCACGTTGTCAAGCACTGCAACTCTTACGAAGTGTTAAATATGAGGACAAGTTAGTCCAACGACTATTCAAAGTATATCGGAAGTTATAGCGAAAATAGCCCTTAGCGACATGGGACCCCCATCATTTCCTAGCAGTCGGATTTGACGGGGAAATGATGTGTTTTGACGGGGTTTGCCCTAAACCGGTTCCTCAGTGATTCGGAGTCAAAAAAGTATCTATACCATGTACTCACACGTGCATGGGATCTGCCTTGCCTGAACGTAAAATTTGTTATTGCATAATACAAACGAAGTAGATACGCTTCAAGCAATTTTAAGCTCCGAGGAGCGACCAAAATTTATGTGAATTAATAAAATACGTTTATAAGACAGGCAAGCATAAGCCCACCAAAATTTCAGTTACATGAACTGTTCCTTGAATCTTTTTGTGCATCGTTAGCTTTTCAAACTGCATATTGGATGGTAGTTGGTACCGTATGAATCGTCCCGTTCCTCACCATGTGTTGTACACGGGTCAGACCATTGTTTGTTAACATTTCCTCTGAAGAAGTTGTTGTAAAAACATAAATTTTTTAAAGATTTAATATACATTTTTTGAACTTTATATTGTCTTTTACTTGTGTTTTCTAACAAAATTTCCCTTTCAGATTTAATTTTAAGAGAGTGTTAAACAGACAGTGTTAGATTTATAGTGTTACGACGTCTTCCAATTGATACCATCAGAGCCGCAGTTAAGCATAAACGACAGTAAGTATGATTTATCCATTAATCTCCGTCTGAAACAGTCACTTTGAACCCTAAAAATTTTGTGAACGTAATATTTTTATTTAGTATTTAGAAAAGGTTGAGGAAAAAGAAAATTAATTTTTTCTTTTTCCTATTTTTTTTTAATTTTTCTAAGTTTTTCGAACAGAAAATACGTCCTTCAGGCATCCATCAAAGCATGGATCGTTCACATTACCACTGGAGACATTGAAAATACGAATCTTGTTGAAATATTAAGAAAATATATTAAGTTGCGTCCCCAGGTTCTTAAACACAACAGATTTTTTGTAAAATATGCGAATGGAAAATGTACCAGAAATCCTGTTGGAATTAACACATTTAGCAGTCTGCCAAAAGTTATTGCACAATTTCTTCGTCTTTCAAACCCTGTTCTATATACTGGCCACTGCTTTAGAAGAAGCTCTGCCACTTTTCTAGCAGACAGTGGCGCTGATATTTTAAAATTAAAGAGGCACGGAGGTTGGAAATCTAGCTCTGTTGCGGAGGGATATGTCGAAAATTCTATGAATAATAAGAAACTTATAGCGCAAGAAATATTTGGTGAAACATCTAAAGCAATGTGCGCCACTTCCCAAATAACAGCAAGTTCGAGCAATGAAAAAAATATGTCGTCGGGAATTAATTTGAATAATTGCAATAATTGTGTTATCAATATTTATAATAATTAATTAATTTATAATTTATGTTTTTAACTTGTATTATAACAGTTTAATAAATAGAATAATTCTTTTTGTCACTAATTTTGAAATACATTTTTCGTCACCAATTGCATAAAATTTTACTTTATGCAACTAGTTACAAAAAGTAAGACGTTTCATAATGTCAATCAGTTTTAAAAAGTGTCACTTTATATGTCAAAATTAGAAAAAATAATTTTGTAAACGTTTACATAGCATTTTAAAAAATGGTGGACGATAATTATAAAATATTTTTATAGCAAACAGTTATAAAATTTAAACCTGTTTTTGTAATATATCAATTATAAAATTTTATAAGCATTGGGTTATTATCATCATTGCTACATTTTTGTTATGTGCAGCAACAACAACATAGGTTATTTATTTTTTAAATGTTTTTGCAGACAATAATAATTCTCAAAATAGTTTTAAAATATTACAAAGATCCTATGTGACTATATATGGAGGCGTAACTAACAACATAACAAAGTTAACTGATTAAGACTCCGTTTCGCCAACAGCAAAGCGAAGCGAAGAAAATTTTTTTGTGAAATATGTGGTATATATATACAATGAAATTTTTGAGCGCCTTAAAAATAACGAATATTTATCTAAATTAAAAAAAAAATAAAGTGAAAATAAATTTTTTGTATTTTATCTTTTTGTGGTGTTGCACCATTTGTGTTTCGCAGATAACGTATTTCACAATAACAGATTATTGCTAAAATGCTTATATCACAATAATTTTTATTTTCGAATTATTTTTATTTTAAAGTCCAAAATGGCCGCTATACAAATAGTTCAAACATAATAACATTATGGCGTCCATCTTATAAAGCATATTAATAATTATAGAAACACTTATAGAACAAAGATATTTTTCGAAGAACTGTTATATATCAATAATCTGACAGTCCCCGAGGCAGTGCTTATGGAAGTTTAAAAAATATAGTTGCTCCGGAAGAGCATCTTATAAAACATATATACAGCAACATGTTTTAATGTTTTACAAAAACTCTATTTGCAATACTTATAGAGCAATACATTCTGAAGCGCTTCTTAGTCGAGCTAAATAAACGGCAAATTTGTATCTTAGGGATCTTTTATCCACTTGTTTCTTAACAGTGGAACTAAATATAACAATTGTGTGTTTGTCTTTAATCCAGGTATGTAATATTGTGTACCTACATATATATAGTTTTAACATTAGATGTGAGACATCCGTTGATGGGCGCATAAACACCTACCTATGTTTTATAAAAATGGTAAGGAACATTTTATAGTCTTTAAAGACAATGTTTAGTTTATCAATTATTTTATAAGTGTTTTATGACAGCAATGCGTGCTTCCTTTATATAACAATTGTTTAGCAGTTACAGCAGAATACAATATGCTCCCTGAAATAATATGTGTTATAAAGAATCCTAATAAAATTGTTTTATTATTGCTTAGCAAAACTTGTACAGAATAGTTTTATAGGCGATTGTCAATTGGCCAATAAGTGCTAGGGGTCATTATTATAAATCAATTTTGTTCCGTGAGCTAAAACATCTTATAATAATTGCTGTATAAACGTTTATAAAACAGCGAAAAACAAATTCTACAAAATGTTCTACAACTTAGCTGTAAGAACATTCTTAACACTTATTTATATGATAATTTAGTTGTGAAGACTAAATAATCACCTTAGCAGAACAGTAATGCAATAGTAATAAAATAAAATTATCGTATTATTTCAAACGTATAGAATAACTTTGTTAGTTGGGTAGAAACTGGCTTGGATTGTTCCCCATTCTTAAACTGAATAAGAACACGTAACTCGCCAATAGTTATCGTCCAATCTCTTCGGCGGTTTCCAAGTTGGTGGAGAAGCTCGTCCTGATCAGATTTGACATGCTTAGGATGAGCTCCACATTGAAGATGAAAGTCAATCCTGTTTCCGGAAGGGTTGAAGCGCGGTGCAGCAAGTCGTTAGGATAGTAGTTAATGACGTCAAGGTGCAATATAACTTGGGAAGAGCACCCCCATGATGCTAATCGATATCGAGAAGGTCTTCGATATCGTTTGGATCCCGGGCCCTACTCTACAAAACACACGGCTACCACTTTACGACAGACATCATCAAACTTGTTCATTTGTTAGGCAGATTTCTGCAGGTTCGGGTAAACTACAAACTTTCAAGATGGCAGGACATTCACGTAGGCGTTCCGCAAGGGTCGTGTCTGTCACCAAACATGTACAACTTGTCTGTATCCGATTTCCCGGAATTTTCGAATACGAAGCTGGGCAAGTAGGCCAATGACACAGCCATATAATATGCATATTCGCATAATGTTCAGGCAGCAAGTATACTCCTGTAGATACATATGGCCCATACCACGCCGTATTACGACCGGTGGAAAATTCGGGTAAACGGCGAGAAGTCGGAATTCATAGTTTTCACACGACGTTTCACGGAGAATAGGATATTAACGCCAATTTTGATCAGGAGAATCCTATTTCAGTCAAAAATTGCGTAAATTATTGTCACGACCACCCTTTCGGAAGGTTGTAACTAGGGGCCACTTGGCTAGTGAGAGAGGGGGATCGGGTTGTTAAAGTAGACACGGAAGTGTAACAAACATAGTTTATTTAACAGTAGAGACCACAAATGTAGCCAATAGGTATAGCAAACAACATAACAACAAAGAAAACAATTGAGCAAAATATGCACCAGGGGCCTTTCACTACTTACACTAAATTGTCACTAATTTGGGATTAATTCTACCTCCCGACTGTCACCCGCGTTAAACAAATTCCTATTTATAATTTCACTAGATGCTTATTTAGCAGGTTACTTATCGAGTACAAGTTCGTATTTACCCATTGTTTTTAATAATGCAACGCCAGGCCTCGTTCCTAATATTTGTTTATTATTGCAAAGTATAGCAGGTTAGAATTTGGAAAAAATAATTTGTATCACTATGTAACCTAACTAAAGTTCTTTTATTGTTTTTCTCCTCAAATGTGAACATGCCCTACGTAATACAATATTTGGGGGTCAGACTGGACAAAAGGTTTGACGATCAATATTCACATAAACGAGATCATACGGACTGTTTACTCCATGTCCAGGAATGTGTATCCTGTCCTAGTCAGGGGTAGTAGACTAAACAGACACAATAAAGAATTGTTGTACGTGATGGTGGCCAGGCCGACCATGACATGCCATGCGCCGGTATAGTGCAACACATCGGCCCTTTCCTAATATTAGAGGCCCTTGATTCTCTTATACACACTAAATACCAATTTAACTTTTTACTCCCTTTAACAAAATATGGCGGGGGTAGCAATGGGATTTGCAGAGGGGATGGCTAATGCCAAAAAAAATTCCCCCTAAATACAAATTATTTTTTTACTCCCTTTAATAATAGGGGGCAATGGGGGGTGGTAGAGGGGGTAGCTAACGCCAAAAAAATTTTTGAGACGTTTCGTTCTTATTTACACATTAAATCACATTTTAATTTTTTTTTACTCCCTTTCATAATAGTGTGGGGTGGTATTGGGGGTGATAGTGGGGGGGGGGGTGGCTAATGCCAAAAAAATTTGAGACCTTGATTTTTCGTACACGCCCTCTAAATTGCTATTTTATAGACTCTTCTCTGCTCGTTTTGCTTATGTACTCTTATTTATCCCATATACCCCCTAACCCTTCAACAAAATTAGATCAAAATATAATCTAGTTCCAGATCTCGTTATAATACGTAAGTATACCAAATACTCATAGGGACTATTTGGATATTTTAGAAACTTATTTTTATTTGTACATTTAGATTTAGGTGCTTTTCATAATTTTTATTTTGACAATTTTAACGCTTACGCCTTTAATTCTGGTGATTATCAATCATCACCACACAAAATTACAATGTTCTTGAACGAAGTTATTTATCTATGCTTCTTTCTGAACCTAAATATTTACATAAACATAACATATCGAATGCTTTGGGTCATCGAATAAAGCTTATGACAATGATACTACATCTTGTATATCTAGGTATAGTCCAAGTAAGGACTTCCCGAGACATAAAAAACCCAACAAAAACTTTACGACCTCATTAAAATACCATTACTTTTTGTGCTGTCTCGACCACAATTGACTGGCTTACCTTTATAGGTTTTTAATGTGCGTCGGGTCGTTTGATGCAGCATGCCGCCATGGCCCGCAGCGATAATAATTATATCGTAAAGTTTTCATTGCGTTTTTTATGTATCGGGAACTTATTACTTGGACTATACCTACGTTATTCGTCCAATAAAAGAATTAAAGTTTACAAAAAATAATAATATTTTTAACAATAGTTGATAATTGCACTGCTATAATAAAAAATGAATCACATTAAATGGATAATGTGTCCAGTAATGACTCAAGATAGGAATTTCATCATTTCACGTGAAAGTAGTGTCGAGTGCACAAGTTCCTGGGTGATTGACTGATTAAGTATGCAATTAATAAATGTGTTACAGTAACTTCTGCACTTCGGATTTAATTATGATAAGCCTTAAATGTTAAAAAAGCCTATATTGGGTCCAATTTATTCAATCTCAGCTTTAAAAGGTAGTTATTTTATTAAAAATTCAACAAAATCATGGAAAAATTGAAAGTTATACATATACCTACATTAGGTTAATATTACAGAGAATTATTTATTTAAATCCTAACTCCAGAATATCACCACCATTCAACTGTAACAATTTAACGGCATTTAAAAACAAGTATGTTTTCACTGTAAGTATATAGTTATAAATAAATGTGTTCATTCATACAAAATAGTTGAAAAATATAACTTATTACTTATTTGCGCACGGCACTACACCGTGCTGCGGTTCACATATTCTGTTGTTCGCCTCGAACCTACAAAACTGTTTATTTCAAATTATCATTATTATATATTTTTTCTAAAGATTAGGATTGTATTAATAATACAAATCAGATAGGAAAATAATTGTTAATGTAAAGAAAACTTAACTGTAATATTAATGTCAAACTTTGAAGCGTATTGCCATAAAACAATATAAATAAGTAAGGTATATAGGGTCTAATTTAAATCTGTATTAAAACGAATGTGCACCGAAAACAAAAAATAATAAGCATAATATTTTAGATTTTCATGAAAGGATTTGATCAAACATAATTATTCGTTATGGGGAATTAGCATCTTTTTTATTAACCCTTTTGTATCATTTGCTGTGATAAAATGCCTCTGATGTGGACGATCACTCTTGAGGGAATTGTGCTCATATAATGTGAATGATATTTGAAAGCTGCCCAATGTTCTCTGCAACTGGTTGACAGTTTTAAAGTGCCCCATAGTTTCAGTGGGATTCAAGTCAGGGGAATGATGTGGAAGAATATCGTGATCAATTCTGCAAGTTTCGGAGTTTCAAGGACATTAAATACTTTCAAATAAAATATAAAACTAAACCCCATTTCCAGTTTTGATGATTGAATCAGGGATTATTCTATGACGAAATTGACAACAAAAATAAGCAATTGAGAATTGAAATTTGTGCAGTATTAAATTTTTACTTATTTCAATAAAATAGTACAAAGCTATTATTTAATATTCGCTTCAAATTCTATTTTAAATTCACAACGAAATAAGCACAGCCGAGTTCATCTGTTGCCGGCACTCAAAGACGCAACAAAAACTTTACGACATAATACAGGAGTAGGAACTAGGAAAATAAGGAAAAAATTAGCAAACAAACAAATAAAACCATCACCCTCAGCAAATTATTTAGGAATTAGTTTGGACCAAAAACTAAATTTCAACCAACACTCAGGATTAATTAAAGAAAAAATCAAGAACCGAACTAAACATTTTAAATCTCTTACATATAAAAACGAAGGAATATCGACCAAAACAGCCACAAAAATCTACAAATCCATATGTCGACCTATTCTAGAATATGGACGTACCTTATATATTAATTGTCAAGGACCTGCCCTAAACAATCTAAAAGTAGCCGAAACCTCTTCACTTCGAATTATAACCAAGATTCGTCACCCCGACAACCACCTTCACAACCCACCTAACAACTTGCTGTATGAGAGAACCGGTGTAACTCCCTGACTTCAAATGTTGACAAACAAATTTGCAAATCAACCACACAATCTGCAAATACTAAGGCCGCTTTGCCGTTCAAGAGACCCCAATAGAAGATCGAGATTTAAACTCCACGAGATGACATTGATGGAAAAAATATCCACACAAATTCAAAACTGATACTATCACCAGTCTATATCCACATATCAGTTTTCAAAATAGATGCAAATGTAAACTATTATTAATGAGTAATATTTCTTTTTTTTCCCATAAACTATGTTCAGTATTTATATACCGTCGGTTATAACATTAGATAATGTTGAATATTGTGACGATCAAAGCAAATGCGACGCCTTTTCAGATTATTTTGGATCTGTATATGAATTACCCAACACTCCATCTAAAATAATGCCAGACATTAGCAGCTCAAATTGTATCACTATTAACAAAATAACGCTTCAACAAATTAAGGAACAAATTTTAAAACTAGATATTAACAAAAGTCCTGGACCTGACAATATTCCCCCCTTATTTATAAAATCATGTAGTAATTCAATAGCAACACCACTCGAAATAATTTTTAACAAATGTTTATTGGAAGGGGTCTTTCCAGACAGGTGGAAATGTGCCCGAGTGATTCCGATTTTTAAAAGTGGTAATAGATCCAACATTGAAAATTACAGGCCTATATCGTTACTGTGTATATTAGGGAAAATTTTTGAGGCTATACTATCTTCGGAATTATTTTTTAGAGTTAAACACATATTAAATCCATTTTAGCATGGTTTCTTTCAAGGGAGATCAGTAAATACAAATTTGATACCATTTGTTCAGTCTGTATTAGAGGCGATGGAAAATGGACAGCAGGTGGATGCCGTGTATACCGATTTCTCGAAAGCGTTTGACAAGGTACACCATCCTACCTTGTTTATTAAGCTTTCGAATTTTGGTGTGCATGGTAGCCTCCTTAGTTTGTTACGGTCCTATTTGCTGGGTAGAACTCAGGTTATAAAAATGAATAATTGTCAATCAGCGCAGATGCAAGTCACGTCAGGTGTACCACAAGGATCGCATCTAGGGCCACTTCTTTTCTCCATCTTTATTAATGACATAATTGATTGCTTTAAATTTTCACAGTGTGCTTTATACGCTGATGATCTCAAAATCAGAAAAAACATAAATACTGTAAATGATTGTATTCTTTTGAACGAAGACTTAAAAGCATTAAACGAGTTCTGCACAGCAAATAGAATTTATCTAAACGTCAATAAATGTTGCTCCATCACTTTCACGCGCAAGGTCAATAGAATAATATTTAATTATACACTGGATGGAGAAAATCTCAAACAGGTCAAGGTAGTTAAAGATCTAGGAGTTTTGTTAGACACTAAATTAAGTTTTGAGAATCACATTGAGACTGTAGTACAAAAGTCGTTTAGGAATCTGGGCTTCATATTAAGATCCACAAAAGATTTTAAAAAGGAGAAATCGATTTTAATATTATATAACTCAATGGTTCGTAGTCACTTGGAATATTCTAGCTTAGTTTGGGACCCGCATTACAACAAATACATTAATAGAATTGAGAAAGTTCAGAAAAAATTAATTCACCAGTTAAATTATAAATTTCATCAGGATAGACAGTGTAATACCTATGAGCATAATTTAAAATTGTATAGAATGGACTCCTTAAAAAACAGAAGGCTGGTTTTCCGTGTTACATTTCTATATAAAATCATTCATGATAATATAGACTCCCCTTTCTGTCTGAATTACTTATCTTTTATGACTAGATCTCACGATATTCGGGGGCAATCTTTATTTTACACCAGATTTAGTAACACTAATGCGTATTTTAACTCTCCTATGAATAATATACAACACTCATATAACGTAAATTTTTCCCACATTGACTTATTTCACTTATCTCTTAGACAAGTAAAAAATAAAGCTTTTCAAGCATTGAGGTTGTAATAATGTAATAATTTAATTTATATGGTATAAAACTTGTATAAAGTTGATTTTATCAGCATATGTGAAATTACAAATCGTATGAATATTTTTGTTTGTATTGAGTGCGGTTTGATATAGCTCGGGAGCTGTGCGGGATGGTCGTTCGCGTACGGTCTCGCTCGCGGCGTCTGTGGAGTTATCGGGGTGGTGCCGAGGGGCAGGTCGGACTGCGCGACCGTCTTCTTGGCGCTATCTCGGTGACTTTGTAGACGGCGCGTGTGGGACCGTGCGTGGATTGTCTGTTCGTACAGGTCTCGGGTTGAGTCACATCGCGCTTAAATTTATATATTTTCTTTAATATTTCTTAATATATCTTTTTGGTACTCGTCATCCCTGTGTTCTTTTTTGTATTTTTTTCTATTCTTGTGTTTTCTCTGTATTAAACTGTTATTATTTACTGTATTTGATTAAATAGTAGGTCTGTCTGATAGTGCGATTGTCCATGTTTACATTTTAATATTTTATAGTTATACATAGTACTGGCTCCCTTTTGTAAGGACCAATTAAATATTTATCAGTCAATTTTTTTTAGTTTTATATTTTTCTTGTTTTTTGCTAGTTTAGTTTAAGTTGCTTATATTCTTTATATTTTTATTATTGCACAACTACTGTACACTAATTTATAATTTGTGTCATTCTAGTATTGGAATCTTTGTATTCTGTTGAATGACCTGTTCCTTAAATAAATAAATAAATAAACAAAAAAAAAGTTAATACAGTAATTTAATTGCTGAAGGACTCCGGTCGATAGCCGGTTGGGTATTTATTTATCCATTATTGTATAATGAAATTGAAAATTTAAATTTGATAAAGGAATTTTCTGGAGCCGCAAAGGTATAATAATTTTTTTTTATATCAATATTTAGTATGAAAAAATGACATTTATTAATTATATTTTTATTTATTTATTTATAATTAAAAAACAACTTTTTTATTTATTATTTTTCACAATTTTTACTGTATTGTTATAATAATAATAATAATAATAATAATAATAATAATAATAATAATAATAATGACGACGCTGACTTTCAGAACTAAAGATCATACCGGCATGCCGAGATTCGGCAGAGATCTTAGCCGGCAGAATGCAGAAGGCTGTCATCCTCGGTTCATTACGTCTACTCAGGGCACACGATTCGCGGACCCGGTAGTCACTCACCCCACGGGCGTGGGGAGTGGCTATTGGTATTACCAGCTCCCCTCTGTGAGGGTCGGAGCCACAGAGTAGGGTGACTGGTTTTTTGTAAAAAAAAAAAAAAAAAAAAAAAAAAAAAAAAAAAAAAAAAAAAAAAAAAAAAAAAAATAATAATAATAATAAGAAGGCTGTCATCCTCGGTTCATTACGTCTACTCAGGGCACACGATTCGCGGACCCGGTAGTCACTCACCCCACGGGCGTGGGGAGTGGCTATTGGTATTACCAGCTCCCCTCTGTGAGGGTCGGAGCCACAGAGTAGGGTGACTGGTTTTTTGTAAAAAAAAAAAAAAAAAAAAAAATAATAATAATAATAATAATCTGCGTGACTATGTATCCCACCTTCGTAGTAGGGGCTACGTGAGGGCTGCTCCTGGGCCGGTGAATGAGGTGGCCGAAGAGCCGCCACATTCACCGGTTGAGGACGTGGCTCTCCTCGTTCCGCCAATACCAGAGGGCCTCAGTACCAGAAGGGGGTTACACCGTCTGAAAACCCCCGGGCCACAAGACCTGGCCAGAGTGGACGCTGAACTTCGTACAGCGCTACCAGAAGAGGCTGACATCTGGCACATAAATTGTGCCGTGTATGCCGCTGCTCAACGCTCATCTCAGGTGGAGAGGCGAAATACCTCTTCCCCACAGGAGAGAGCGCAGCGGCGCATACAAAAGATGGAAGCCAAGATCCAGTCGGCGAGGCAACACGCATCCCGTATCCAATGTGTGATGGACTATATGGTGGCCAACAGGCCGTTCACGCCTAAAGTGCGTCGATTAGCCGCCAACTTAAGACGCGTCCATCACACACTCAATGAGGCAGCGCTGCGAACCACCAAACAGCACTGTCTCGACAGGATACGGATGCTAGTGACTTGCAAAAAGTCATTAGTGAGGCGGGCGAGGGGGCTTGCGGAAAATAAACTGTTCCGCGAGAAGCCCTCGCGCCTTTTCCAACCGCCTCCGCGTGTTGTAGACAATCCGCCGACTGCAGATCAGGTGGAGAACTTCTGGAAAACGCTGTACGAGGAGAGGCCTCCACTCAACCGAGATTCTCCTGCCCTTGCACACTTTGAAGCCTTTTGTCAAAGGCTTCAGCAACCACAGGAAGTGTGCGAACCAATAACCCCAGAAGAGGTTCGTAGGGCTCTTGATGGCTCTAAGAACTTTGCTGCTCCAGGTCCCGATGGGATAAATAACTTTTGGTGGAAAAAGTTATCGAGCACCCACCACCATTTGGCCAGAATATTTAATTCCTGGTTAAATGGGGAGCAGCAAATCCCTTCTTGGGTTGTTGAGGGGCGGACAGTGCTCATCCCCAAGAACGGAGATTTGTCCAACCCAAAGAATGACAGACCGATAACCTGTCTAAACGCATGTTACAAGGTGTTTACACGCATTTTGTACATGCGGGTGCTCCACGCAGTTGAACCGGTTTACGAACGGATATATGAGCAACGAGGGTCTAAGAGAGGTGTCGCTGGCTGCAAGGAGAACCTGTTGATTGACAGATGTGTCACGCAGGACTCCATGCAGTATAAGCGGAACCTCTCTATGGCCTGGATCGACTACCGCAAGGCATTCGACATGACATCGCATGAGCTCATTGTTCACTTGCTCCGATGTCTTGTGGTACCCGGTCCCGTAGTGAGATGTATTGAAGAACTGATGCCGCTCTGGAGGACTCGCTTTACCATAACATCGGGTAACGATAGAGTCCAAACAGAGTCGGTAACATTCAGAAGAGGAGTATTTCAGGGAGATTCCCTCAGCCCCCTTCTGTTTTGCATCTCACTACTGCCATTATCCGTCTCGCTCCGGAAAAACCGTGGCTACAACTGCGGTACCCCCGGCGACAGGAGGCATAAGGTCACCCATCTATTTTATATGGATGACCTTAAACTTTATGCCTCTGGAGAGAGGGATCTCCAACAGTCCCTTAGGGTGGTACAGGAGTACACGCAGGCTGTCGGTATGCAGTTCGGGTTGGACAAATGCGCACTGATCCATCTCAAGAGAGGACGATGCGGTGACTATGGAGAGGACGCGCAGCTCGTGGACGGAAGCATCTTACACCATCTAGATGCCGGAGAGTCGTACACTTACTTGGGTGTCGAGCAGCGCTCCACCCAAGAAGTGAATGTAGTGAAAAACGCTCTCCGCGGCAAGTATCAGCACCTACTCCGACAGATCTGGTCTTCAGAACTGTCGGGGAAGAACAAGGTGTCTGCTACAAATATGCTTGCCGTTCCGATTCTTCTCTACTCTTTCGGAGTAGTGAAGTGGACTAGAGAAGAGCTGCGTCAACTCGATGTAGCAACCCGCAAGAAGATGCATCTCAATAGGAGCTTGCATCCTAAATCGTCCGTTCCACGGTTATATCTCCCACGACATCGGGGAGGCCGTGGACTTTTGAGCTTGGAGAGTCTCCATAGCAGGATGGTTCTGGATGGAGCATGTAAGGTCATCAGGAGTTCGGATCCCCTCCTCTGCATGGTCCGAGACCATGAAAATGCAGAGGTAGGAGCTTTTCTCTTTAAGGCAGCACGGAGAGCAGCCGATGAACTTGGTCTCATCTTCGACGTCGAGCGGGTAAACCCCGACTCTGTCACCGAGTTGGAACCCGTTCGACTAAAAGCCCACATTAGAGCTGCAGAACACAACATCCTTCTGCAGCTCCATAAGGATAAGCCATTGCACGGGGTCTTCTATAAAAATATAGAAGACCTCGGCTTATCCGAAAGGCTGACCTTCGCCTTCTTAAGGTCAGCTGGGCTGAAGTCTGAGACCGAGGGATTCATAATGGCTTGCCAGGATGGTGTATTTAACACTCTCGTCTATCGACGTCGTGTCATGGGTATGGAGGTCCCTGATATCAGCTGCAGGGCCTGCCGCAGGGCGCCGGAGACTGTAATGCACTTACTGTCGGCTTGCCCGACATACGCAGTCTCGGCCTATATTCATAGACACAACGCAGCATTACGAGTGCTTTACTATCATCTAAGGCACTCGTATGGGATAGACGAAACACCAGTGCTGCCTTACGTTCCGGGGGATATTGAGTCCGTTGTGGGGAATGAGAAGTGCCTAATTTATTGGAACTACTCGTTTCCCACCGTCAGGCAAATACAAGCCAACAAGCCTGACATAGTACTCCTCGACCACCAACTCAAGACAATGTATGTCGTGGAATTCTCAGCTCCCGCTGAGAGCAACATTGTCTTGAAAGAGGAGGAAAAACGGACAAAATATCGAGATTTGCTCTTCGAACTCCGCAGGCTTTATCCAGGCCATTCTGTTAAAATAGTGGTACTGATTATAGGAGCCCTCGGTGGAATGAGGCAGACGCTGCTTTCAGAATTAAAGATCATACCGGCATGCCGAGATTCGGCAGAGATCTTAGCCGGCAGAATGCAGAAGGCTGTCATCCTCGGTTCATTACGTCTACTCAGGGCACATGATTCACGGACCCGGTAGTCACTCACCCCACGGGCGTGGGGAGTGGCTACTGGTATTACCAGCTCCCCTCTGTGAGGGTCGGAGCCACAGAGTAAGGTGACTGGTTTTTTGTAAAAAAAAAAAAAAAAAAAAAAAAAAAAAAAAAAAAAAAAATAATAAGAAGGCTGTCATCCTCGGTTCATTACGTCTACTCAGGGCACACGATTCGCGGACCCGGTAGTCACTCACCCCACGGGCGTGGGGAGTGGCTATTGGTATTACCAGCTCCCCTCTGTGAGGGTCGGAGCCACAGAGTAGGGTGACTGGTTTTTTGTAAAAAAAAAAAAAAAAAAAAAATAATAATAATAATAATCTGCGTGACTATGTATCCCACCTTCGTAGTAGGGGCTACGTGAGGGCTGCTCCTGGGCCGGTGAATGAGGTGGCCGAAGAGCCGCCACATTCACCGGTTGAGGACGTGGCTCTCCTCGTTCCGCCAATACCAGAGGGCCTCAGTACCAGAAGGGGGTTACACCGTCTGAAAACCCCCGGGCCACAAGACCTGGCCAGAGTGGACGCTGAACTTCGTACAGCGCTACCAGAAGAGGCTGACATCTGGCACATAAATTGTGCCGTGTATGCCGCTGCTCAACGCTCATCTCAGGTGGAGAGGCGAAATACCTCTTCCCCACAGGAGAGAGCGCAGCGGCGCATACAAAAGATGGAAGCCAAGATCCAGTCGGCGAGGCAACACGCATCCCGTATCCAATGTGTGATGGACTATATGGTGGCCAACAGGCCGTTCACGCCTAAAGTGCGTCGATTAGCCGCCAACTTAAGACGCGTCCATCACACACTCAATGAGGCAGCGCTGCGAACCACCAAACAGCACTGTCTCGACAGGATACGGATGCTAGTGACTTGCAAAAAGTCATTAGTGAGGCGGGCGAGGGGGCTTGCGGAAAATAAACTGTTCCGCGAGAAGCCCTCGCGCCTTTTCCAACCGCCTCCGCGTGTTGTAGACAATCCGCCGACTGCAGATCAGGTGGAGAACTTCTGGAAAACGCTGTACGAGGAGAGGCCTCCACTCAACCGAGATTCTCCTGCCCTTGCACACTTTGAAGCCTTTTGTCAAAGGCTTCAGCAACCACAGGAAGTGTGCGAACCAATAACCCCAGAAGAGGTTCGTAGGGCTCTTGATGGCTCTAAGAACTTTGCTGCTCCAGGTCCCGATGGGATAAATAACTTTTGGTGGAAAAAGTTATCGAGCACCCACCACCATTTGGCCAGAATATTTAATTCCTGGTTAAATGGGGAGCAGCAAATCCCTTCTTGGGTTGTTGAGGGGCGGACAGTGCTCATCCCCAAGAACGGAGATTTGTCCAACCCAAAGAATGACAGACCGATAACCTGTCTAAACGCATGTTACAAGGTGTTTACACGCATTTTGTACATGCGGGTGCTCCACGCAGTTGAACCGGTTTACGAACGGATATATGAGCAACGAGGGTCTAAGAGAGGTGTCGCTGGCTGCAAGGAGAACCTGTTGATTGACAGATGTGTCACGCAGGACTCCATGCAGTATAAGCGGAACCTCTCTATGGCCTGGATCGACTACCGCAAGGCATTCGACATGACATCGCATGAGCTCATTGTTCACTTGCTCCGATGTCTTGTGGTACCCGGTCCCGTAGTGAGATGTATTGAAGAACTGATGCCGCTCTGGAGGACTCGCTTTACCATAACATCGGGTAACGATAGAGTCCAAACAGAGTCGGTAACATTCAGAAGAGGAGTATTTCAGGGAGATTCCCTCAGTCCCCTTCTGTTTTGCATCTTACTACTGCCATTATCCGTCTCGCTCCGGAAAACCCGTGGCTACAACTGCGGTACCCCCGGCGACAGGAGGCATAAGGTCACCCATCTATTTTATATGGATGACCTTAAACTTTATGCCTCTGGAGAGAGGGATCTCCAACAGTCCCTTAGGGTGGTACAGGAGTACACGCAGGCTGTCGGTATGCAGTTCGGGTTGGACAAATGCGCACTGATCCATCTCAAGAGAGGACGATGCGGTGACTATGGAGAGGACGCGCAGCTCGTGGACGGAAGCATCTTACACCATCTAGATGCCGGAGAGTCGTACACTTACTTGGGTGTCGAGCAACGCTCCACCCAAGAAGTGAGTGTAGTGAAAAACGCTCTCCGCGGCAAGTATCAGCACCTACTCCGACAGATCTGGTCTTCAGAACTGTCGGGGAAGAACAAGGTGTCTGCTACAAATATGCTTGCCGTTCCGATCCTTCTCTACTCTTTCGGAGTAGTGAAGTGGACTAGAGAAGAGCTGCGTCAACTCGATGTAGTAACCCGCAAGAAGATGCATCTCAATAGGAGCTTGCATCCTAAATCGTCCGTTCCACGGTTATATCTCCCACGACATCGGGGAGGCCGTGGACTCTTGAGCTTGGAGAGTCTCCATAGCAGGAAGGTTTTGGAGGGAGCATGTAAGGTCATCAGGAGTTCGGATCCCCTCCTCTGCATGGTCCGAGACCATGAAAATGCAGAGGTAGGAGCTTTTCTCTTTAAGGCAGCACGGAGAGCAGCCGATGAACTTGGTCTCATCTTCGACGTCGAGCGGGTAAACCCCGACTCTGTCACCGAGTTGGAACCCGTTCGACTAAAAGCCCACATTAGAGCTGCAGAACACAACATCCTTCTGCAGCTCCATAAGGATAAGCCATTGCACGGGATCTTCTATAAAAATATAGAAGACCTCGGCTTATCCGAAAGGCTGACCTTCGCCTTCTTAAGGTCAGCTGGGCTGAAGTCTGAGACCGAGGGATTCATAATGGCTTGCCAGGATGGTGTATTTAACACTCTCGTCTATCGACGTCGTGTCATGGGTATGGAGGTCCCTGATGTCAGCTGCAGGGCCTGCCGCAGGGCGCCGGAGACTGTAATGCACTTACTGTCGGCTTGCCCGACATACGCAGTCTCGGCCTATATTCATAGACACAACGCAGCATTACGAGTGCTTTACTATCATCTAAGGCACTCGTAGATAGACGAAACACCAGTGCTGCCTTACGTTCCGGGGGATATTGAGTCCGTTGTGGGGAATGAGAAGTGCCTAATTTATTGGAACTACTCGTTTCCCACCGTCAGGCAAATACAAGCCAACAAGCCTGACATAGTACTCCTCGACCACCAACTCAAGACAATGTATGTCGTGGAATTCTCGGCTCCTGCTGAGAGCAACATTGTCTTGAAAGAGGAGGAAAAACGGACAAAATATCGAGATTTGCTCTTCGAACTCCGCAGGCTTTATCCAGGCCATTCTGTTAAAATAGTGGTACTGATTATAGGAGCCCTCGGTGGAATGAGACAGACGCTGCTTTCAGAACTAAAGATCATACCGGCATGCCGAGATTCGGCAGAGATCTTAGCCGGCAGAATGCAGAAGGCTGTCATCCTCGGTTCATTACGTCTACTCAGGGCACACGATTCGCGGACCCGGTAGTCACTCACCCCACGGGCGTGGGGAGTGGCTATTGGTATTACCAGCTCCCCTCTGTGAGGGTCGGAGCCACAGAGTAGGGTGACTGGTTTTTTGTAAAAAAAAAAAAAATAAAAAAAAAAAAAAAAAAATAATAATAATAATAAATAGCAGGAGGGGCTAACTTCCATCTATTAAGCCTTTGGTGAGTAGCGCCACCACTTACTCCAGCTAGGGGTGCAAAACCGAACCGGCAGCCCTAGTGCACCCGGGAGGGGAAAGCATCTTCCCCTCTGGTGTCGGTCGTGTGCCTGCTGGGCTAACCACCCACAGGCCCTAATCTTTGGTTCCAATAGGCCGAAGACAGGGCCCCCACGATCGACCCCGTTCGGATAGGGGTCAAGGGCAAGGTGGTGGGGCCCAACCGGACGGGCCGCCCGTTGACGAAATTGGCAATGTCCAAGGACGCTTTGAGTGGACAGATGAGCTGAGGGATGAACTTCTGCATTGCTATGAAAGCAGTGAGCCCGCGCGGAGGGGATACATGGCGCGGATGCATGCTCTGTGGTGTGAGAGGCTACCAGAGCATAGCGCCTTCACGCCACAAAATCTGCGTGACTATGTATCCCACTTTCGTAGTAGGGGCTACGTGAGGACTGCTCCTGGACCGGTGAATGAGGTGGTCGAAGGGCCGCCACATTCACCGGTTGAGGACGTAGTTCTCCTCGTTCCGCCAATACCAGAGGGTCTCAGTACCAGAAGGGGGTTACACCGTCTGAAAACCCCCGGGCCACAAGACCTGGCCAGAGTGGACGCTGAACTTCGCACAGCGCTACCAGAAGAGGCTGACATCTGGCACATAAATTGTGCCGTGTATGCCGCTGCTCAACGCTCGTCTCAGGTGGAGAGGCGAAATACCTCTTCCCCACAGGAGAGAGCGCAGCGGCGCATACAAAAGATGGAAGCCAAGATCCGGTCGGCGAGGCAACACGCATCCCGTATCCAATGTGTGATGGACTATATGGCGGCCAACAGGCCGTTCACGCCTAAAGTGCGTCGATTAGCCGCCAATTTAAGACTCGCCCATCACACACTTAATGAAGCAGTGCTGCGAACCACCAAACAGCACTGTCTCGACAGGATACGGATGCTAGTGGCTTACAAAAAGTCATTAGTGAGGCGGGCGAGAGGGCTTGCGGAAAATAAACTGTTCCGCGAAAAGCCCTCGCGCCTTTTCCAACCGCCTCCGCGTGTTGTAGAAAATCCGCCGACTGCAGATCAGGTGGAAAACTTCTGGAAAACGCTGTACGAGGAGAGGCTTCCACTCAACCGAGATTCTCCTGCCCTTGCACACTTTGAAACCTTTTGTCAAAGGCTTCAGCGACCACAGGAAGTGTGCGAACCAATAACCCCAGAAGAGGTTCGTAGGGCTCTTGAGGGCTCTAAGAACTTTGCTGCTCCAGGTCCCGATGGGATAAATAACTTTTGGTGGAAAAAGTTATCGAGCACCCACCACCATTTGGCCAGAATTTTTAATTCCTGGTTAAATGGGGAGCAGCAAATCCCTTCTTGGGTTGTTGAGGGGCGGACAGTGCTGATCCCCAAGAACGGAGATTTGTCCAACCCAAAGAATTACAGA
Source organism: Leptura quadrifasciata (assembly GCA_963675555.1). NCBI lineage: Eukaryota > Metazoa > Arthropoda > Insecta > Coleoptera > Cerambycidae > Leptura > Leptura quadrifasciata. Next base: position 95,659,612 of record OY776673.1, read on the forward strand.
CCGATAACCTGTCTAAACGCATGTTACAAGGTGTTTACACGCATTTTGTACATGCGGGTGCTCCACGCAGTTGAACCGGTTTACGAACGGATATATGAGCAACGAGGGTCGAAGAGAGGTGTCGCTGGCTGCAAGGAGAACCTGTTGATTGACAGATGTGTCACGCAGGACTCCATGCAGTATAAGCGGAACCTCTCTATGGCCTGGATCGACTACCGCAAGGCATTCGACATGACATCGCATGAGCTCATTGTTCACTTGCTCCGATGTCTTGTGGTACCCGGTCCCGTAGTGAGATGTATTGAAGAACTGATGCCGCTCTGGAGGACTCGCTTTACCATAACATCGGGTAACGATAGAGTCCAAACAGAGTCGGTAACATTCAGAAGAGGAGTATTTCAGGGAGATTCCCTCAGCCCCCTTCTGTTTTGCATCTCACTACTGCCATTATCCGTCTCGCTCCGGAAAACCCGTGGCTACAACTGCGGTACCCCCGGCGACAGGAGGCATAAGGTCACCCATCTATTTTATATGGATGACCTTAAACTTTATGCCTCTGGAGAGAGGGATCTCCAACAGTCCCTTAGGGTGGTACAGGAGTATACGCAGGCTGTCGGTATGCAGTTCGGGTTGGACAAATGCGCACTGATCCATCTCAAGAGAGGACGATGCGGTGACTATGGAGAGGACGCGCAGCTCGTGGACGGAAGCATCTTACACCATCTAGATGCCGGAGAGTCGTACACTTACTTGGGTGTCGAGCAACGCTCCACCCAAGAAGTGGGTGTAGTGAAAAACGCTCTCCGCGGCAAGTATCAGCACCTACTCCGACAGATCTGGTCTTCAGAACTGTCGGGGAAGAACAAGGTGTCTGCTACAAATATGCTTGCCGTTCCGATCCTTCTCTACTCTTTCGGAGTAGTGAAGTGGACTAGAGAAGAGCTGCGTCAACTCGATGTAGTAACCCGCAAGAAGATGCATCTCAATAGGAGCTTGCATCCTAAATCGTCCGTTCCACGGTTATATCTCCCACGACATTGGGGAGGCCGTGGACTCTTGAGCTTGGAGAGTCTCCATAGCAGGATGGTTCTGGAGGGAGCATGTAAGGTCATCAGGAGTTCGGATCCCCTCCTCTGCATGGTCCGAGACCATGAAAATGCAGAGGTAGGAGCTTTGCTCTTTAAGGCAGCACGGAGAGCAGCCGATGAACTTGGTCTCATCTTCGACGTCGAGCGGGTAAACCCCGACTCTGTCACCGAGTTGGAACCCGTTCGACTAAAAGCCCACATTAGAGCTGCAGAACACAACATCCTTCTGCAGCTCCATAAGGATAAGCCATTGCACGGGATCTTCTATAAAAATATAGAAGACCTCGGCTTATCCGAAAGGCTGACCTTCGCCTTCTTAAGGTCAGCTGGGCTGAAGTCTGAGACCGAGGGATTCATAATGGCTTGCCAGGATGGTGTATTTAACACTCTCGTCTATCGACGTCGTGTCATGGGTATGGAGGTCCCTGATGTCAGCTGCAGGGCCTGCCGCAGGGCGCCGGAGACTGTAATGCACTTACTGTCGGCTTGCCCGACATACGCAGTCTCGGCCTATATTCATAGACACAACGCAGCATTACGAGTGCTTTACTATCATCTAAGGCACTCGTATGGGATAGACGAAACACCAGTGCTGCCTTACGTTCCGGGGGATATTGAGTCCGTTGTGGGGAATGAGAAGTGCCTAATTTATTGGAACTACTCGTTTCCCACCGTCAGGCAAATACAAGCCAACAAGCCTGACATAGTACTCCTCGACCACCAACTCAAGACAATGTATGTCGTGGAATTCTCAGCTCCCGCTGAGAGCAACATTGTCTTGAAAGAGGAGGAAAAACGGACAAAATATCGAGATTTGCTCTTCGAACTCCGCAGGCTTTATCCAGGACATTCTGTTAAAATAGTGGTACTGATTATAGGAGCCCTCGGTGGAATGAGACAGACGCTGCTTTCAGAACTAAAGATCATACCGGCATGCCGAGATTCGGCAGAGATCTTAGCCGGCAGAATGCAGAAGGCTGTCATCCTCGGTTCATTACGTCTACTCAGGGCACACGATTCGCGGACCCGGTAGTCACTCACCCCACGGGCGTGGGGAGTGGCTATTGGTATTACCAGCTCCTCTCTGTGAGGGTCGGAGCCACAGAGTAGGGTGACTGGTTTTTTGTAAAAAAAAAAAAAAAAAAAAAAAAAAAAAAAAAAAAAAAAAAAAAATATATATTATTGTTCTGGATAAATAATTTTATTTTTTGAACCATGTGGACAGGTATCACTTTTATATTAAATAAAACAATAAATAAATTAGGCCAATAAAAAAATTAAGAAAGAAAAACAGAAAAACAAGTAGGTGTTAAACTTTTTTATTTATACAGATCAGGAGGTATGTATATAAGATGTTTAATTAGTTAAACCTGCCTGAATATCACGGGCGTATATTTTCACAATAAAAACTTGAAATGGAGTATTTTCATACTGAAACGTATCCCAAAATAATTCCAAGATACACGTCGCTATGGCAACCAAGAAAAAACGCCACTCTACTAGACTATCCACATACACACACGTATGTTGACGCATACAAAGCATACAAAGATATTTTATACCTGACTCAAAACATTAATTTTTACATAATCTGTCATTAATCTCAGAAAAATTGTAATACTTGCGGTTTTTCCGCTATTATGGTAAAACTATAGGGAAAATCGAAATTTTTCATAAAAGTAATTTTATAGGAAACTTAATTTTGAACAACTTTTATTTGAAAGTTTTTTTCGAAAAATGCATCTCCCTTGATATTTTGGCAGTTTTTGGTAAAAAACGCGAAAAATCATGTATATTTATCTACATTTCAAAACGCTGCATGTTGCTGATGGTTGCGTGTGTGACATATGTTTCCTGACCTCAAAACATACACTTTTCCATAAAAAAATGTCAGAGTAAAAAGTTCGCTTATTCCGTCTTTTTATGTCTAACTTTCCTGGACTATAATTATTATTGCCGTTTGGTCAAGCGGCATGCTGTCATCAAACAAGCCAACGCACATTAAAAATTTATAAAGGTAAGCGAATCAATTTGCGAACGAAATAGTACAGATAAGAAAGAGATCTGATATGGATTAGTCTTGGATCAGTTTTTTTATATATTAACTACTGCACAGTTTACTGTATTATATTTATATGTTTGCAACTAAATAATTAATCTTCATGCGGTATCTTGCGATGGTTAATAAAATTCACTGATCATCGACTGTCGTAAATAGATTTCTAAGTTATGGTTGTTTCTTTTATCTACGGGGTGATTGTAGTTCAGACCTTTACATTGTTGTTAAAGGTCACCGTTACTCAAATTCCGCAAACTTTTTGGATTTTTCAAAACACGTTAATAAACCGATCCCATCGTTACTAAGATCTGTTAAGAATGTGCATGCGCTCAGCCAGTTACTTAAGGGGAAGGAGACAGTAAGCAAATTTGATCAGCTGATCGTATTTGTATTTGCAGTTTTTAAAAATTGAAAAAAACGTTTGTGTCCTTTGAGGATTAAGTGCACTGAAGAACACATTTAAAACTGATTATTTAGTATTGCAAAAACTATAAGAAAAATGTGTATAACGTACATGAGTTTATTCTAACCTCAACAAGGTCAACTCAACATGTGAACTCGGTAAACTCGGTTCTAGGCCAGGGGATTTTATGTGTTGCCAGCGGAACAAAACTTTGAAAAGAAGGAGATCTGCGGGAATGCGCCGCGCATTCTTATCTTAACTCGTACTTGTAACAAAATGGGATCGGTGTATGGCACTGAGTAAACGAAGAACAACACTTTAGACAAAATCGTGTAATTTGCGATTGAGAGAAACTTAAATCTCTTAATTTGTTGAGGTCTTTAAGCCTGCCTGAGGTGATAAACCGGCATGAATAATACTGGTCAACCTTCTTGGAACATTGACGTACTGCATATATATCGTCAAAGGTCGATTTATTTTATTTTATTTTTGCTCTGACAACATTGGAACTTGTGGATAATCTTTAACTTTTAAGATAATCCAAAAATGTCTTTAGCCCCCTTCTGGTCTCAAGCGTAGCGGGAAAATAAACTGCTGAAATGAAATGGATATGATCAAAAAATAGGTTATATTTGGACTGCTGCGTTTTTAGAACGAGATGTATAATATTAATGGTTTTTGTGATCGTTAGCAAAATTTATTGAGCATCAACCGCCGTAATAAATTTTTAAATTATAATTCTATTTTTAATATAAATGGTGATTTTCGAGACCCTTATTGTTGTTAAAAGTCGTCGTTCTGCCAAATTTCTAAAAATCTTTTTTTTTCACATGTTAATAATGATCTATAAACAATACCTACTACAGAAACGGTTTGGGATGTTTTCCATTATCTTTATTATTAAACGAGTTGCAGTTTCATAAAACCATGTAATTTGCAACTGAGAGAAACTTGAATCACATTAAAAATTTAAGGCTGATTGAAGTCACAGTAGAGAATAGACCATACTCCCACTTGGCCGGAACAGTGGGATAAGATTTTTAGTGCGCAAGCATGCTCCTGGGCTTAAATTATCTGATGCGCAGTGGACAGCAGTGATGTTATTGGGTTGATGTTTATTATTTACTCCAGTAATATACATGCAAATGCGCGTGGGATGGAAATAGTGGATGCGCAGTGGAATAAATTAAATCGGGTACAACAAACATCAAAGGGGCCGCGGAGGAGTTAAACTACTGGTCTATTCTCTACTGTGCTGAAGTGATATATCTGTATGAATAATAAATACTGGGCACTATTTTTGGACCATTGGCGTAGTTCAAATATTTTCCAAATGATGAATATTTTTACGGCGACAGCACTAATACTCGTCGATAAACACAGTGGGCGAATCTGTACAAAAAATAACGTTTTACGTTGATTGCCAAACCACTTATACAAATCGCCAAAACATTTGAACACTATACTCGAATACACTACTCAATGCGCGTTTGGCTCATCAGGAGATGATTAAAACAGAAAATCAGTCTTATTTGTCTTCCGATGATGTTGAAAGGGCTAGTGAGCAGTGTTTCGAGTGTAGTGTTAAACATTCTATGTGTAATGTATGTTCTAACCATGGTTTCGTGTGGACGTAAACTTAAAGGGTTTTCTATCTATTTTAATTCATCAAATCAAATCATCAAATCATCATCATCAAATAGGTATAATATATTCTCCAGTTATCAGATATTTTGTAGAGACTTTAGGGATGAAATTGTTTTCGCTTAGACTCTTTGTTTAGGTGCCAAAAAAGATTCTGAGTTTGTGAATTCTAACTTTGTCGGAAAAACAGTATTTTTTAAAGGTGCAAAAATTAGAAAGTTATGGAATGTTCGGTTCTAATTCTTCCTACGTTAAAAATTTGATAAAATCTTGCTTAAATCAAAAATAATGTTCCAGTCGGAATATTTTCCAAAATGTCAAAAAAATTCAGAGTTTTGATGTACCGTTGTCAGCGAAGATCTACGTATGTTTTTGAGTTAATGTACCTACACCTAATTTTCTGCGAATTAAACAAAACTTTTAATTCCAGTAGTAGTCAAAGGTTTAAGGAAAAAAAGTTTTTAATATACTCTTCCCTCACCTAGTATTTTTTAGTCTAATTAGGTTAAAAAACGTATTTATATATATCATTCCATGAAAGCCTCATGCTTCCTGTATTGGGCTGAATCGTTTTACTAAGAATCTCTTGTTTTTAATTTGTTTCCTGTTAGTACGCAAAAGGAGGAACAAAATTAAATTAATTGGTGTAGCACTCCTGTCCAATATTTAATTTTTTTCTTTCACGCAAAACAATTAAACTTATTCGAGAATATCTATTTATTTTTCAAATTATAATAATTCATTGACAGGTAAAAATAAAATATTATTTTATATATGTAAATATAACCTTAAATATGACATAAATATGACCACCTAATCAGCAACTACACTCGCATTCACAGCGATATTTTCCATCTGCACCTTTAATGGCAGTTTCTGGTGTACATTTGCAGTCGCATTTGCAATCTTTGCAGGTAGTCTTTGAACTACATTTACAATCACATTCACAGTCTACCTTCTGGCCATCTTCAGTAGTTAATTCGTAAGTTTCTTTAATGGTACAGCAAGAAGATCCTTAAAAAATAAGTACTTATTAGTGTAAAACAAATAAATTAGTTAGGAATGATAGATACTTCAAGATCATTGTGGGGACTCAATTCAAATCTTAGGGAGGACTAAAGCCTATATATGATTAAAATAAATTCACGGAAATAGTTTGGTTTGCACATAATTTTATTTTAAAGATACCAACAAACATAGATAGGACTATGTAGGGTATTGCAAGGAAATTTAAAAGTTAGTATAGTCTAAGTCAACGCTTCTCTGCAAACAAAAATGCAACAAAAACTTTACGACCTCATTAAAATACCGTTACTGTCTGTACTATTATGACGGTAAATTGATTTACTCTGTTACTTCAGTTTTTAATGTACGTCGGCTTATTTGATGATACCATATCGACTGGTTCGCCGGCGTTAATAATGAGCTCGTAAAGTTTTTGTTACATTTTTTTATTTGCAGGGAAGTGTTGACTTAGACTATAATAATGTTCAAATATCAGTTGGTAAAGTTTTTTTTAGTAGATATATGATTTAAATTCAAATTATGGCTTAAATTATAATTTCATGCAGTTTTTAAAGTGTGCAACCATGCCAACCTACAGGACAACTAATTATTGTCGAGCATACAATTTCACTTATTATTCCAGAAAATTTGTTTTTGATATTTAAGCAACTCAGTGTTGTATAATTTTATCAACAGGACGACGCGGCGTCACTATCTATAACAAAGAATAGTCTGTAATATTCACAAGTCTGTTTATAAAAAACTTATCACTAATCTATACAGTGTTTGATATTAGAAACATTAGATATCCAGACATAAACATTCAGTAGGTATAAATTTAACTATAAACGTGACTGCATAAATCATCGACTTTATTTTTTACTTTAAAAATTAAGGACATTACATTATTTAACAAATGAGGTAGTGAAATTGTGTTTATGAATAAGAAAAACGATGAACACTTCTTATATTTACCGCCAATAACTTAAAAATTTTGTAATTAAAATTAACCACCAGAATAAACTTGAGAGTTCGTCAAAGCTCTGCTAAAGATTAGTATTTTGTGTTATACAAAAAAATAGATCTGTATTATAAATGAAAGAGTCCACGGAGGTTCTGCATCCGCAGTAAGATAGGTCAAGGGACTGAGGGTCCCGAGCCCCCATCGTAAAGGCACCTATGGTAGGTATATCTATTACATTACATGATAGATAGATTTAAAAATTACAATTACAATTATAATAAATGTACACTTTTATATTAGAATTATATATTTTGAATAATCTTACCTTCACAAGAAGACATAGTGTTATGTTATTGATTACTGATACAACAATAGTTGAGAATCGTTTGAGTTAACTGAATAGTGGGTTGTATAAGATACGATTTTAAATACACATCTAAAATTAGCGTAGTGTCGTGTGCAAATTGTAGAATAGCCTGGTAGAAAACTGTGGAATGATTACATGATTTACATCGTGTGCAACAATGTTTACTTAATCGCTTGTAATTCTCGATTTATTATAGGTATGAATTATTTATCAATCAAATAACTTTCATAAAGATAAATTGTGTTCATGGTTCTATGTACTCTTCATATAGCTAGGGAACTGGTGGCAATACGGGTATATGGTTTTAGTTTTATTGTAGCTAACAATAATATAGAATGATTGACCGATTAGAGCAGTTACCGAGCTTGGTTGCTGCTGAGTTTTTAATAAATTTCAGATTTGCAAAGAAAAATGCTCCTATATTATTTTATTGTTTCAGCCATTGCTATAAAATTGTTCGTTTATCAAAACTAAAAATTAAAAAATGGTTGACTGAAATCCCCTGATTTTTTTATAAAACTAATTGTTAATTTGTATAAAAGTGCCATTAAGTCATTTTATTGTACTTTGCATCGGTTTTAATTTGTGAGTTTTTATATCCAGAAGTAGAGAAAAACATTGGTTGAAGTATACATTGCTCTGATTTTCAGAAATATTCCCAGTTTACTCCAAAAAATTTCAAAGTGAGAAAAATGAATTATCCTATTGATATTTGTAAAATAAGTTGTTATTTTTGCTTTATTGTTTGAAAAAACGTATTTTTTATTATACCTGAATTATAATCTATGTTTTTGAAACTAAAAAGCGTGCAAAATCGGGCTTTTAAAGCACTAGAGCTTTAAAGTTGCTTAGGTAACAACCACTTTTAAACAATGATAAATACACAAGTAATCAGAACTAATCTTTATTTTATTTTTATAATAAGGTCATCATTGGTAAATTGTAAACTAGCAGACTGTAGGGCATTCAATTTTTTCGGCTAATATTCTAATCTGGGATGAAATATTTTCATTTTCGTTCATTTTATAATTCACGAACACAAAGTCGAAACAAACTTCACAAACCAACAAATTTATAATAAAAACAAACAACCAACCAACCAACCAACCAACCAAAAAAATTGTAACCGTCTCTATGTTACGGATTAAAAATGAAATTCAGAGATTACCTTGTAAAATGAATCTACATTAATTAATTTTTCTAATTCTTACTTTGCAGCGCAGGTATAATAAAAAATAGCATATAATATCGTCTGGCCGATAGTCGAGTGGGTTAAGGCGCGAGGTGGCAATCGTGATTAATCACAAGGACATCGCACCACCGGGTTCGAATCCTGTCTCCGGCACTGGCACTGTCGGAGGAAAAGGTTGTATGTCCGCGTTTTTTCAATGTGTAACCCCCTTCCGCACAAGCCCTGGCTTCTGGAATTGGGGGTTGTCTAATTTCTGTGGTGTTTATTTATTTATTTATTAATACACGTGTATAAGTAGCCTTTAAAGCACTTACTCCTAGGACCCTCCTCGCTATGCTCGTCGTGCCCTAAACCCGTGCGTGCTTGAAAGGCTTACTTATACCCTTGTGTTATAAGATATTATTTGATTTTCCAGTTTCTTGAAAATAAGTTTCGTTACTGATTAAGTTGCTGATTTTTTTCAAATATTTAATTTTTTTCCAAAGAAGGTCATTTTAAATAATAAAAATTAGAATTTTATCGAAAGTGATAATATAAAGTAAAAAAATTAAGAGAAAATAAATATAGTGAATTAACCCATGAGAATATAAAAAATCAAACTATAAATAATTCATTTTTGTTATTTAAATAAACAAATATGTTTATATCTCTTAACTAATGTTTTTAATATACTCGAAAAGCAAGAGAAAGGCAATAAAATAAATTTATGAACAAATATATATATAAAAAAAGATTATCTATTTGTATTATGAAAAAAAATTATTTCTCATTCATTTTTTTTATTATATTTTTAATAAATTTATTTAAAATAATATTTTTTATTAATTTGCATTTTCAGCATCACTATCATCTCTGAAGCATAATCACCATAACATTGCTTACAACGTCAGCTGTTTCGTCCATATATTCTGAAGAGTACATTTTAAAATAAAAGAATTTATTTTCATACATCATCATCTGATGGTAATTTATGTAGAAAATCATTGTAATCTATTGGAACTTGATAATCATCAAACCATTTAAAATTCAAATTTTTTAATCGTTTATATCAAGATTTTCAAGTGAATTTTTTAAATCACAGTCCTTCCACAGCTTTGAGATGTACACCGTCCGTAATAAGTGATGCTTTAATTCTGCTTGGCACGCTGGGATTGTTGAAGCATCAAAGCTGTTAATCATATAACTAAATGTTTGATCGATATTTTTATCTAAAAATCCTTTTTATTGATTTATTGCGCATGTTATTTCCCAGTCGTTATTTTGATAGTGTAATAAACATTCCTGATTTAATCAATTTGTAGCGGTTGTAGGAAAATGTGTAGCATTCACATTAATGTGTTTATATTTTACTGCTACATTGCGTCTATTTTGCATTCACATCATATCATTTGTTGGATAGCAAGCGTTTAATTGTTTATTTACTAGAAGAAAATCTACTTTAGGTTGAAATTATATGAACTGAATTGAATCCTATATTTGTTGTGGCTTCTTATCTAATTTTTAAATTATAATTGATGATAATTTATTCTATTAGTAGGAGGTTCTCAATTCTATAAGTACGTATTTTTTCCAATGTTCATGCATAAATTCATAGTGTGTGAATTTAATTGGGGTTAACCTTTTTTTTGAGAGAATCAGTAAGTATTGAACTATGGTGCGTAGCAATTGCATAGATATTTGAAATAATAAAAATTCTATGCAGGTAGTCACAGGCACAGGTGTATTCTGGCCAATCAAATAAAAGTCACTAAAATTAAAGTAAAAACAGCATTTATTTATCATAAAATACTAATAACTTTTATTTTCCGTGTAAAAATATTGAAATAATTCAATCTTCGTCACTATTGTCTTCTATAGTTGTAGTAATATTTGTAACATCAAATATTTGTGTTAGCGGTCTTAATGATTTTTGATTGATACCGGCCATGTGATAAATAATAAATTATTGATGCTACATGTGAGCTACAACCTATAGTTCTATTTCCATTAGCACAATCACAGGTGTATCTCTTTATGTCCTTATAGTTGTTCATATTTGGTTCGTATTCAATAAAACATTGATATGCCTTGCTATTGATGTGTCGAGAACGAAATTTCATCCTTATTATATTGCCACTTTTAAGCACTCAATATTAATATCACCGTCCAGCAGCTCAGCGTGGTAACACATCGCTTGTAACATTTGATATGTTCCTGTAAAGAGTATCGTTTTCAGTTAATTCTGGAAAATCTATGAGGGAAGTGGACGAGAGTGTTGTAAAAGGTTTTTTGCGGCGATTAAATTTTTTTCTTCAATTAGGTCTTGTAATGTATTTTGTTCTGTTTCACGTTCTGTCATATAATCAATTATGGTGTCAGCAGACGCACAGATTAGAACACAGAACACAGAAGTTAGGGGATGCAATCCCTATTTTCCAAAAACGAATAAAGTTAGGGCTTTGATAATGGGCCCAAAATTATTTCCAACAACTAGCAACATAATAAAGATCCCAATGTCAACAAAGACGTTAGTGGATAGTGCAGATTTCACATAGAAACCCGGTGGCACCCCTTGTCCAGTGGCCCACCCAAGGGCGGTTGACTTAAGTAGAAGCTACAAAAATAGAAAAAAGATCGCAAGAAAGGGGGAATTCTCTTCAAAAAAATCATTGAAAATTATGAAATAAAATTTCACATAGTCGTCATTTTATAATTTTTAGTGATTTCTTTAAGGTATTCAGTGAAGTATTTCTCTTCAAAATTATTTTATGGGTTCTTTGAAGTTAGAATGAATTTTAGATAATAATTTGATATATTTTTAATGAAATACACAAGGATTGTTAAAGAAAGTGAAGACATAATGTGGTATTTCTTCAAATTGTTCAATATCTGAATCTTTCCCTGTTGTGACATATACATCTTTGCTTGGTGGCCACTTGAACTATACAACCTCGGAAGTGAAAAAGTAGAACAATTCCTTCTTGTTCATTGAGTCACAGAGAAAGTTCATCCAATTTCGTGGCAGTCTGGTGTTGCCAGATACTTTCCTTCGAATCCCCTCACCTCTTTTTTCCCTGGTAGACTCCTTTAAACTGTCTGGAATGTAGATATCCCAAACAACATCTAACCTTTGGACATTCACCAGCGGCTTATGAAGGTAAGGTAGAAATATCTTATCACTCTTATCAGTACCGATTGAAAGTGTCGACACTAATAGTAGGCAAGCAGTGAACAATGATGGCATCGTCCATTGATATAATAATAATAATAATAAAAGTCTTTATTAATCTTTAGGTACAGAGCAATTTTCGATATATGTATAAAAAGAGAAAATAGATTAATTCGGGCGAGGTTCAGTTCAGCAACCTGAACCACAGACGATTCAGGTCACTGTCTGTTCTTCCACCTAACCCTGAAAAAGTCTACAGAGAGCACTGGTTTGTAATGGCAAAAAGAATAAACTAGTATTATTGTTAATTATAATATGGTGTGATTAAAACTTAATAATAAAAAAAAACAAGAATCATAGCAATATTAATGCATACTGGAAATAATTTTATAATTCAACAAAATAATTATTAATTCAATTGTTTGTTTTTACAAATTTAGTTACTTCCTTCCTAAATTTAAATGTATTGAAGTTCCGTAAGTTGGAGGGGAGGGTAAGTCATTCATACATTTGCACATATTATATATAAACGAACGTTTAAAAAACTGTGAATAGTGCATTGGCGGAATTAGGGTGCTTTTATATCTAATATTAACATTGTGCACATCTGTGCGAGACGTAATTTTATTATAAAGATAGGCTGGCGATTTGGTTTTCAGAATTTTATGGAAAATACAGGCAGCGTGGATATATCTACGATTTTTCATATTTAGCCACTTACTGTTTATAAAGGTATGACTTATGTGATCATATTTCCTTATGTCATAAATAAGCCTCAAGCAACAGTTCTGAAGTTTTTGTATTCGATTAATATCTAGTGAGTTTAAGCATGGATCATAAATAACATCACAATAGTTCATCTGTGATAGAATTCATGTATCGCATAACAATAATTTAGTTTCAGTGTCCAAAATATGCCTGTTTCGATATATAACTTTTAAATTGACGTATGCTTTTTGCAAACTGATACTTATATGATCCGAAAATCTCAAATTCTTGTCAATCCATAGTCGTAGATTTTTTATTTTTTCTGAAAACCTTAATACAAAATCATTCATTTTTATTTCTGAGTAGTTTGCCAGAAAATGTTCTCTTACCTTATTTTTCCCAAAAATTATCATATTAGTTTTAGCGAACTACACCATTTACATTAGTCTGTATAAGACTAGCAGGTTGGCCACTGTCATTTGTCTGCTCCATGACCTATGGCATACTGATGAGAACTAATAAGTTCGAAACCGGTCTATGTCTGGTCAGGGAGTTGACAAATGACATTGGCTACCAATTTTTCATGATTTGTAAGGTATAATTCAATGCAGGTCGGGGTATTTGCCCGCTGAGTAGTTGTTTCCTGCAAATCATGTATAATAACAGTATATGGGTTAAGTCCACCAAGGGCTGAAGGTCACCGCTCTCGGTACTTGCAAAATGGCAAGTCGCTATGCACCATGGAGACATCCATGATGTCTGGTGTATAGTAGCATTAGACCACATGAGAGGATTCACTTACCTCTCACCACTACACCATTTACATTAGTCTGTATAAGACTAGCAGGTTGGCCACTGTCATTTGTCTGCTCCATGACCTATGGCATACTGATGAGAACTAATAAGTTCGAAACCGGTCTATGTCTGGTCAGGGAGTTGACAAATGACATTGTCTACCAATTTTTCATGATTTGTAAGGTATAATTCAATGCAGGTCGGGGTATTTGCCCGCTGAGTAGTTGTTTCCTGCAAATCATGTATAATAACAGTATATGGGTTAAGTCCACCAAGGGCTGAAGGTCACCGCTCTCGGTACTTGCAAAATGGCAAGTCGCTATGCACCATGGAGACATCCATGATGTCTGGTGTATAGTAGCATTAGACCACATGAGAGGATTCACTTACCTCTCACCACTACACCATTTACATTAGTCTGTATAAGACTAGCAGGTTGGCCACTGTCATTTGTCTGCTCCATGACCTATGGCATACTGATGAGAACTAATAAGTTCGAAAGCGGTCTATGTCTGGTCAGGGAGTTGACAAATGACATTGGCTACCAATTTTTCATAATTTGTAAGGTATAATTCAATGCAGGTCGGGGTATTTGCCCGCTGAGTAGTTGTTTCCTGCAAATCATGTATAATAACAGTATATGGGTTAAGTCCACCAAGGGCTGAAGGTCACCGCTCTCGGTACTTGCAAAATGGCAAGTCGCTATGCACCATGGAGACATCCATGATGTCTGGTGTATAGTAGCATTAGACCACATGAGAGGATTCACTTACCTCTCACCACTACACCATTTACATTAGTCTGTATAAGACTAGCAGGTTGGCCACTATCATTTGTCTGCTCCATGACCTATGGCATACTGATGAGAACTAATAAGTTCGAAACCGGTCTATGTCTGGTCAGGGAGTTGACAAATGACATTGGCTACCAATTTTTCATGATTTGTAAGGTATAATTCAATGCAGGTCGGGGTATTTGCCCGCTGAGTAGTTGTTTCCTGCAAATCATGTATAATAACACCATATATATATATATATATATATATATATATATTAAAACTTGCTTTTCTTAAGGTTCTACTAAGAATTGCAAAAAAGCATCATGCGTACAATCATACAAAGTGCGCACGCCTTGCTTTTCTTACAACTATTTTTTACTTTTCAGTACGGCTATAAGAAAAGCAAGTTTTTAAAAAAAATTTAATTGGAAACCTGCGATTTGGCTGGACATTATAGTTTTTGAGATGTCTTATTCCCATTAAGAATATGCAGAAACTTTTTGTTACAGGAATGATCCAGCTGTAGCACTAGAGTATCGGAGATGATATCTTGGTCGAAATCGGTAGAAAGTGGAATGTGTAATCTCGGCAGTTCGCGGAGAAGAAAGATTTAAGCTTAACATCAATAAAATTTAAAAAAAAATTACCAACCGTAGCTATGCTGGCGGGTTCAGCATCACGATTTTTGAAAATTCCAATAATGTCACTGAGAGACCGAGAATTTTCGAGTGTTTTAAAAAATGTCACTTTTCCCTGATTGTATCGACGATGTGGTATGGCAACCACTGAATGCGTGAAGAAACAGAATATTGTCTACTACAGTTTCATCGTATTGTAAGTGTGCCGCAAAATGTACCTATCATCTTGCTTCTCCACCAAGCGAGGCCGCTCGACAGCATTCATATAGAACTTACCATCAAGTTCAACAGTGGCTTGGTCTGCAGAAAAATCCACTCGATTGGGGGGTGGAAAAAATCCAGAGATGGCCGGATTGCCATAACTACGCAGAAAGAACCTGCTCCTACTAACCTTCTCAATTGCATTTCTTGCAAATGTCAAAAAGGTTGTAGTTCCGCGTGCAGCTGCTGCAAAGCGGGTTTGAAGTGCTCCAGAATGTGTGCTGTTTGCAACGGAAATGCATGCAGCAATGTAGCCGACATATGTCTGGATGACGACCATGATGACGAACTTAACGTGCTCCAGAACATAAATAGTGTTGTTGAGGATATCATAGAAGATGCAGAGATGACAGATGATGATTACACCGGTCCGTCGGGTCTTTGATTTAGTGTTGGAACTGTGGATTAGGCCTACTGGGGATACCACATAAAAAAAGCGCCGATTTCTCTACGTCATAGGTGGCGTGGAAACGAGAAAAATAACACAACCTACAATTTTTTTCCATATATAGCGTCACTATAAGTGATAAAACATTGTCTCGCTAACGTCGTGCAAACATTGCCAATAGTGAAACAATTGCTTTATATTTATTACACGACGGGAAAATTATTTTTTCAGAATTTGAGAAGCTATATCTCTGTAAATATTGATCGTACAAAAAATAGTAAAGAGTTAAATTGTAGGTAATTATTGTATAGGGAATAATTTTGAATAGAGGTATTTTTCCAATAAAACGTACGGTAAGGAAGATATGGCTAATTATCTAATTTCATGCGCCAAGATGGCGTCGCGAGCGGCGCGACGCCGTGTTCATAAAATCAGGTGGTCATTAAGGACATCAAGATCTAGGTATGTGCCAAGTTTCAAAACTTCCCGACCTCTTGCAAGATCAATTGTATTCATTGACTGGAGTATAATGTTAAGACATTATTTTACTTTGATTGTTTCTGTTAATTGCCGACTGGTATCTAGCCAGATTCATGTGCTATGTTGACTTACAACAAATATTGTAAAAAATGTGAATGTAGTCAAATAAAGCTTATCTAACTATCTGTCTACACTTTTTTTAGTGGACACACCAGCTAATTTTACGGAAAAACTAAAAACATTTAAATAACATTTCAACCATCAACAATTGGATAACCACATATATATATGGCTGTTTTTATTGAAAATGGCCTCACTTCGTTTGCTCGTTCACACTGAGGACACCCTGTATATAATACTGAAGGTATCTTTATTCGGAAAAAACAACTTCTTGACGAACTAAAGACCTAAACATACATTATTATTTCAAATAAAGGAAAAAATTGAAGACGCTTAAAATTTTAACTGAGGGGAAAGATATAGGGACTGTGAAATTTTTCTTCCACAAGTAAAACTTTAAAATTTTAACGGGTAGGTGAGCTATCTTGATTGAGAACGTTTCTGTCATGGACAACGCCGGATTATTCAGATAGCAAACAATAAAACAAGAGAACGTGATTGTTTATATTTTTATTTAATATTTAGCAAATTTTCTAGAAATAAGTAATAAAATTTTGGTTGTATTCAGCTTGAAGGAGAACCACTTTGCAAATTGACTGTATTTGTATCGAGTAACATATTATTAGAAGAGTCATTCATTCATTTTTTTCGCCAATATCATTGCATTACCTATAATTTAGTAGCTTATTTAATAGCTGTAATAAAAGTTCCCTTCACAAATTGAAACATTGGCGGTCAATCTGTCGTTATAATTTAAAAGTCGAGGATCACGTAGCTGATCCCTTTATAATAAGTACCCCGCCAAAAATAACCATGAAGGAGTTGATACCATCACTTAATATGCAATAAACTACAGTGCTTATTTTTAAGAAGATTAATGTTTATTAAATAACGATCCCAGTATATTAAGTAAGATGGGTTATCAAATATAGGTTGAGTGAATTCCAAGAAACATTTATGTCTTTTTTAAGACCAGGAACGGAGTATATCTGGTTGCCTAATAAGCCCCAAAAAATAATATAAATAAGGGTTTCGTACTTAATGAATAACTCTTGTTCAAAGATAAAACAGAAAAATAACTGTGACCAGCTTAATAATAAAAGTTTCAGGATCATAACACAGCATTTTTCTAAAAACTGTAATTTTACACAATAAAAAAATATTGAAAGTGACCGACACGACGTAAATTTCAATATCAATGATATTTAATATGCAAAGAATTATAGAATAAAATAGGTTTCATAAGATACTCTGTCCTCTATACATACCACGGTGTAGTATATTAGATGGTCCGACACACGACGCCATGTTAATTGGCGGCTTCATAAGTGCTTAGTATCTATTTAATTCAGTAGATGGCGCCCGGAATACACCCCTGCAATGGGGAACAATCCAAGCCAGTTCCTAATATATCCAATAGATGACGCCATGCGTACTCGGTTTAATGTCATTCTCAATTTGTATCACATAATATATGATACAAATTGAGAATGACATTGAAAAACAATTTAGAAGTTATATATTATAACTTTTAAATTGTTTAAATTTCCCGATTTCTGAGAGTTTCCCAATCTCTTATTCGTAGAAATGAGCCAAATTGATAAAAAGAATGAGGAATAATCCAAGCCAGTTCCTAATATACCCATAGATGATGCTATGCTTACTCGGTTTAATGGGTTTAATGTGTTTCTTAACTTGTATCATATATAACCTTTAAATAGTTTAAATTTCCCGATTTCCGAGAGTTTCCCAATCTTTTATTCCTAGAAATGAGCCAAATTGATAAAAAGGATTACGGTAGTTGGTCATTATATCTTTAAAAGCGGAGCTGAGAAAAAGAGGTGCTATAGAGTTCATGGAAAAAAATCTGATTTGGTTGAAAGGTATGTAATTACATTTACGAACTTGTTGAATTTTTTGTTTATATGGTAATCCTCTTTTATTCTAGATTAATCAATTATGACAATATTTTATTAGTTAGTACACTTGAAGATGAAGATATATAGATTACAATAATTTTAAAACATCAGATTTATCATATAGTTGTCGGATAACGGTCATTTTTAGGAAATAAATGTCCTACTGTGTTAGAGCACATTGGTACACAGCAACAAGTTTTCATTTTACATCCTAATTAGCTTTGTTTATTGAAAGACATATCTTTTCGTATGGACATTGACGGACAAACAACCGAGTACAGCTGGTGCACTCTGGCGGATAAAATGAAAGAGAATGTTCCCTATTATAGTGAATACGACCAGAATTGAAACCGTATAAAAACTTAAAGCCGGCAAAAACAGTCGGCATCTGTTGCGGAGGTAAACAGAAATGCTTGTTATAAGAAAAACAGTAAAGAGGTGCCGGCTGTTTTTGCCGGCTTTTAGTTTTTATACGGTTTCAATTCTGGTCGTATTCACTATACCTAGGCATAGATCATGGCACAGATCATATACTTATTAACTATATACAATGAGTTTCGTTCGTATCTTGATGCCAAGGAAAGCCTTATCGCTCTAACCTTCCAGAGTACTCGAGGTATGGTGCGCATGCCTTAGTAGCGGAATGCCGGCGCGAGAATGTGACAGTTTCACAAAATATCGAAGGGTGCATAATCACAATCTAATCAGAGAAGTTGTGTATGTTACAAGAGCGCGGTCCTCCGTCGTTGGTTTTGTGCGATTGAAGCATGCGCGTTAAGTTCTAAATACTCCACAGAGATAGAAAACTATCTTCTTCTCAAGCCTCAATTCCGTACAACGGGGGCTTATAGCCACTACCAGTATATAGTTAATAAGTATATGGCACAGATAGACGGATTTCCTTTGATGCATGTAGTGTTGCATATATAACAACTAAACGACAAAACTAAGAAAAAAGAACGAACTAAAACGCTATTTAAATGTAAATAAAACAAACCTACAGAGCATTAACTACACAGAACCTGTAAAACTGTATTTCTAATATTTCTATGTGTAAGTAACGACGAGATTTTATTTGTCCTGCCATCTATTACATTACGCAAAACTAAACACTTACAAAGCCATTCGTACAGGTCTTGTCGCATCACCTAATATACTACACTATGATACATACTAAAACTATTATAGCGACACCACCACACAAACAAGACACATGTACACATACTTAAAAGAATATACCGTGCAAGGAGTACAACCGACAATCGGTACCCTCGCCGATGAAGAGTGTCTCACGCCACATCTGATCTTGGCTTCGACCTTCGACCGTTGACTTAATCATAATAATATAATAATATAATTATTGATATAGCAAGATTGTTCGTCAACTAAGAGCCCTCCGTGGTGTAGTGATTAGGTTGCCCTCATATCGAATTCAGGAAGGTACACCTCCCTCAGAGAACTCTACGAACGCTGCAACGATAGCGGACTACGTCCAGCACATCTCTTAAAACTTTTTGTTCTTTCAAACTTGGCGATAGTCGCTAACAAGACATATAACACAAATTATACAGCATAATGCCCCATTTCGGATTAAACACCACTTACCGTACCAGACGTTACCGATTTTCCGGCAACCACTATAACCAAATTTCAACAACTATAAATTTCACTAACGCTATCCACCTTTTCGCTAGTATTTCATACCTTTCGCTTATCTTTAATTCTTTCCTCTCCCCCTCTTCTTTTTCTGTATTTTTGTCGCGTTCGGTTTTTCTCTTCATTTCAATTTGTACATTTTTGTTTCTAAATTCATTTTACCTCATCAACCTTTCAAGAAATCGCAAACCGTTTCGAAAATCAAAATTTTTAAAATCAAAGCATTAGAGTATATCGCGGAAGGCGCCCCGTTTGAATTGTGGCGCCTGCGTCAAATACAAAATTTAATAGTGTTATTTGTGCGCGAGAATAAGTGTAGTTTTTAAGTTTTGTTAATCTTGTTCTTTGAGTCTGTTTAAATGTAAATACCTATTTTAATTTTATATTGTTATATAGAAAGGAGTTTATGTTTAGGTATTTCTTAATTGTCGTTTTCGCCGATCCAGACCCGTTCCGCCCGATCCTGCAATCCGCCACCGCGTCAACGCGGTGGTTGCACAATCGGTTCCGGAGCAGGCTCTGGTGAGGCAACTGTTCTGTACTCTAACTTAAATAAAGAAATTTTGAATTGAAAAAAAATTGAATTGGTTAAGTTGGCCGATTCTCACGCGTGGGATCGAGGGTTCGAATAAACTTTTTAACAGTTTTTTTACTACATTTTGTACGAGATGTATTTCGGTTCGATTAGCAACTAAAATATATAATACGAATGTTTCTTTAGGTTAGGTTGTTAGGCTAATATTATTTGATGTAGTTTACTTATGATGGATAATTTCCCTTGCCCTTGACGGCAGTCAAGATCGGATGTGACGCGAGACGCCCGTCGCTGATATTGTAAACGATCCATCTTTACACATTTGAAAAACTATTATTACCCTTCCTAAAGTGGATATTATAACGTTCACCTGAAGGATTTGAAGCGACTGACTCAGACGAAAAATACAAAAATCTGCATTTACTGTTTCTTCTGCTTAACTGCTTCACTGTTGGTATCGATCGGACATCGTAATACTGTAAATCTAACACATTAAATGCTAACACTTTCTTAATTAACCTAAAAGGGAATTTTGAAACACAAGAAAAAGATGATATAAAGTTAAAAAATATATATATTAATCTTTTCAAAAATATGTTTTTACAAAAACTCAAGAAAATATATGATAACGATAGTCTGGCCCGTATACAACACATGGTGAAGAACGGAACGACTTACAGTGTAACCAACTACCATCCAATGTTTGGTTTATAGCAAACGATTAAACAAAAAGATTCAACATAAAGTTCAATGTTTATAATTTTGCTGGGCTTTTGCTTGCCTGTCTATTTATATCTTTATTATTTCAATAATAATTTAGGACGCTCCTCAGACCTTAAATATGCTTGAATCGCAACGATTTTAAATTATATTGTGGCAATTATAGATTCATACGTTCAGGCAAGGCGATCCCATGCACGTCTGAGTACATGGTAAAGATACTTTACTGCCACCGAATCACTGAGGAACCGGTGCTTTAGGGCAAATACGCGGAAAACACATCGCCTTTCCGCCAAAATCGACTGCTAAGAAATGAAAGGGCACCCTCGACGCTTAGGGCTATCTTCGCTAAAAACCTCGAAACATTTTGACCAGAGACTTTTTTAACTCGTCTTTTTATTTACCATAGCGTATGAGTTGCAGTGCTATACAAGTGGATTCGCAAAAGGGTTTTTATTTTCGAAATTTCGGTTTTCATGATACTTTCTAAAATTTTGTGGTCGGGGCGACGTTACGCCCCTGTGCAGCGACATTTTGTATACTTTCTAAAATTACACTCCTTGATGAGTTTTCAATATTTTTGCGTAAAAAACGCTCCGTAGAGCGAAAATATTTTATTTATAAAAACCTCTTCCAACGGCGTTTTTACGTGGAGATCGCTTTTCCTGCAAAATATTTTCGAATTTTGTTATAGTTTCGAAAAATTTATCGAGGGTTTTGGCGTGTTCTTTAACAATATACCTATTCTGAGAACGATTCAAAACAACAGGCGCATCACTGACCAACTATATAAATGATATTGATACATTAAAGTGGCGTTAAGATCTATCTATTTTTTGCAAGCGCAACGCCTATGCGTCTGTCCACCATTATCAATTTATCAAGGACACAATTTCCACATTACAAATATTTTTGTGAGGAACAGACTTTTCAATTCCAATGGAATACCTAATCACATGGGACCTTTCAACTATATGTTTATATGTATAACTTGAATAAAACGGAGATAAATAAATGAAGTAAATATTAAAGATTAAATTAGAAATATCTCGTAACTTAAAAATGCGACGTAGGGACTTCTTGAATGAAACCTTTCAATTATTATGCTAATTGGCACCATTTACTGTTTGCAATCAACTGCGACGCGATGGTACATAGAGCAACCGTCACATAACTTGCCAAGTAGTTACAATATTGTTATAGCCAATAGATGTAATAGGCATATAACAACTACAATGTGCACACAACCTGAACACAATCGTTTATCTGGAACCACCCAACACCCAATAAGACCCTGACTAGCCTAGCTGTATACAGTAAATTGGGCAATTATGTGAACGTTTGTGTTTACAAGTTTCTCGGAGAGATATATATTGGCATTATAATTTCAACGAACAAAAATTAATGTATATTTATTACTTGTTCATTTTAAATTTCATGAAAAGCAATGTATTTTGGCTACAAGTTTTTTAGTTTTACAGTCGTTATTAAGTTTTATATTTTGTATATATTCAGTACAATAGACAACGAAAGTTAGGTGTACAACAAGGTAATGAATAGAATATTTCTAATCTAGGTATAATATTCTTCGAACCGGTAAGTAAAAACGACATTGCGAAGACAATTTTTTACGTTAATGACAAGAATTCTGATCTCTTTAGGTGTTGATTGTAGGTATGCATTTCAAATGCAGTAGAAAAATAGGACTTTCGTAATTCTTATTCACAACATTTTGGTAGAAATTCTTAATGCATTATTCTAACTGATCTCCCTTTGAGGTTAACTAGCCCATGTTTTATATTTCAATTTATCTGTTTACCATCATTACTGTTTGTAAAAATTTCTTTAATTCTTTAACCTACAGCCCCTGCAGCATCCCTCTCTAAATTTTCTAAAAGTAGCAGTCTATGACGCCATGAGTGATTTCATGACTGAAAGACCGCACGACCACAGACTACCAGACTGGCAACTTCCCTGAGAAATTTATCCGGTCAAGGTCGAGGCAACAGAAGTCAAATTCAGATGTCGCTCTTAACGCAAATGTCGTTTGTCACGTCAAACGTCATCCATTGTTATTTATTGTGTACTGTGATTGTGTTGTGCTGGTGATAGTATTTTTGTAGAAACTTGACTTTTTAACATAGAATACGTAGTTTTTAGTGCCCTTTAAAAATTTCGATTTCCAAAGAGGAGTTAGGTGAGTGTTATTGTGCAATTACAACATTGGATTACAGTAATATATAATATTGCATTTTACAGATTATTTCTTAAAATGTGTCTGCCTTCTGCATTGTTTGTGGAACTGAAGAAGTTGATGTGCAAAAATTGCACTATTTTCCCAGGAACCTTCATAAGTAAGTGTGCATTTGCTCCAGTCTTTGTTTTCAGTTTTTGGTTTTTGCACAGTGCAATATATATTTCTAAATATCGTAAGACTACTTTAAATTATTGTTCTGCCTTACCACAGTATCTACTTCAAATAAATAAATAAATATTATCGTTTTCAGATCGAAAATGTGGGAGGACTTAATGGGAATGAAAGTGTAATAAGCACTTCACACTAGAGTCATACTCAAATGATACCGATTACATCCTCAATAGAAATGCAGTTCCTACCCGGTATCCATGTGGAGACACAGTAGAAATACAAAAGGACTGTACATCTGTACCCATACAGGTCGAGGAACCCAAAGAAGTTATATGTCTACCATCGACATCACGTGGTCTTCGTGTTTCTTCTGCACATAATGAGGAATTAGAAAACCCACATCCAGAAACATCTAGTAGTGTGCCAAGTACTCCAGTTGATCGTTCATCAACACCTCTACCATCGTATACCAAATCTGGGGGATTCAGAGGCCAAAGTTCAATTTTTAAAAAATTGTGTCAAGAAGATACAACCCCAAGGAAGAAAGTTATGTTTAAGGTAATTTCAAAAAAGGCAGATCACATACGAAAATTAAAAAAGTTGTGTAAAGAGCGAGCAAATAAAATAAAAGAAATGTGTGACCTGAGTAACTCTGATGTTGTCAGAAATATTTTTAAGCACCTAAAGTCAAGTACTGTTGACTTTTTAATATCTCAACTACACTGTGCAAAACCATATATTTCATCAGGACCAGTGGCGGGATTCTAAGTTGCTATCGTATCAAGTCGATACGATACTAATGGTTCTAAGTATACTATCTTATAACAATTTTAACTCTTAATCGACAGAATACGCTCGATACCAAAGAAGTTATTGTTTCAGTCTTACGATATTATAACAGTTTACTCTATAACAACTTAGAATTTCAAACGACACGTGTTTGAAATTAGTTGCTATCGTATCGAATCGATACGATAGGAACTTAGAATCCGGCCACTCTAGTCATGTTTGCCTTGAGTTTTTTTATTGAGGTACTAACCTCGTCATCACTGAAAATTCGAATTTGGAGAACATTGTTATCATGTAAGAGGTTGCAAGGCGAGTATTTACTACAATTAATAAATGCACACGAAAAGAAATTAGCAAGAGAGTTATTGTAAAATATAAATATGGTTCTCTTGATATTGATAATTTAATTGAATATAATAAAACAAAAGTGCCTTAAATATTAATAATAATAATAAACTGTCTTTATTTGTGGCGGAGTTCAGCAAAGCTGCTCTTCCACTCGACCACATAAAAATACAAGTTTTATGATGTAATTTTTAAAGTATCTATTTAGGTTAAGGATATGTGTATTTTTAATTCTTATGCTTTCTTTTACTATGTATTTTTCCTTTGTCATACTTTTTATTACATGTTTATTTATGTCTGACAAAATAAAGTTCTATGATGTATTACAAATTTGACTTTTAATTTCCTATAGTATATATATATAATATGGCATATTTGACATTGAAATTTGTGATCAAAGATTAAGCATGAAACGGCATTGCACTTTGTTCACAAATTTTAAATGTCAAATATGTTCATAAACTGTAAGTTAAAGTAAACAAATGGTCAAATCTGCCGCGTCTGCAACTGTGGCGCCCTCTGAATTTGGCTTCCGCAAATCGGAGAGAGAGAGAACGATAGATTTCTGGACAAAAATTTAACATTGAGTTGCCAGTCTGGCAGTCTGTGGCACGACTGAATCTTGCATCGTATGTAGAGACTGGTTCGGTAATCTGAATGGTATTAGTCTGCCAGAGTAAAGCTGCCACGTTTCGAGATGAGCAGCTAGCGCGTTGTAAAGTTGATGACAGAGATATGAATTTGACTGGGCGAACATATGATTGAAATTTACATGGTAGGTAGAGTATCACCGAGGCATATCGGATTTAATCTTCACACTTAAACAGCTTCAAGAAAAAGCACTCGAACATTAAGGAGAAATTCACATGGCCTTCATTGATTTAACCAAGGCGTTTGACTCGGTGGACAGGGAAGTGCTCTGGAAAATTATGTTCCGCTTAGGTATCCCTAGAAAATTTGTGGAAGTATGCCGCAGTCTACATACAAACAACAACGCCCAGGTTATGTATAATAATGAGGCAACCGAACCTTTCCAAACCCTCACTGGAGTTAGGTAGGGATGTGTCCTGGCACCCCTACTTTTTAATTTGTTTACCACTGCTCTAACAATTATTGTTGACAACAAACTGACAGTCAGAGGAATAGGTCTCAGATACCGTTTTGATGGCGGTCTCTTTAACATAGGGCGCTTTAGAGCTTTCACGAAGACACGCACACGATTCATTTGTGATCTCCAGTATGCGGATGACTGTGCACTTTTAGCCTCTACGCCGGAAGAGCTTCAAGAACTTTTAGATGTGTATGCCCAGAGCTATGATTCCTTAGGACTTAAAATCAACATTGGAAAGACTAAGATTATGTTAACTCCTCATCAAGTGAACCAAATAGACATTACACTTAACGGAAATTCTCTTGAAGTGGTGGATCAGTTCAATTACTTAGGCAACGTTGTTAATGACAAAGCAAACATGGACAGTGAGATTCGCAATAGAATTAACGCTGCATCTAGAGCACTCTGGGGACTTAGAGAGAGAGTATTTGACAACCACGACCTTGCTTTGTCAACGAAAATGGCTGTCTACAGAGCAGTTGTCATTCCAACACTGCTATATGGATGAGAAAGCTGGGTCACTTACCGTCGTCATGTGAAAGAATTAGAACGTTTTCAGCAAAGACACCTCAGAAGTATGATGAAAATCCGTTGGTTCCATCACGTATCAAACGTGGAAGTACTCAGGAGAGCAAACAGCCTTCCAATTGAGGTGCTTATTTCAAGAGCACGCCTAAGATGGGCAGGTCACGTTCATCGTATGCATGATAACCGCCTTCCTAAATGTATACTTTATGGTGAATTGCTAAGCGGTAGAAGAAGGCGTGGCGGTCAACGAAAGAGGTTCAAAGACGCTCTCCATGAAAATCTAAAATCCTGCGGTGTTGCAGACGAGCAATGGGAACAACTTGCAGCGGACAGAACCGAATGGCGAGGGGTTGTGGCCAGCTATCAAGGAAATGTTGCTGCAAGAAGGCCAAATCCAAGACCTAACCAGGTCTATGTTTGTCCTGACTGCGGTCGACATGTGCTCTCCCGAATTGGCCTCTATAGCCATAGTCGTGTGCACCGTAGATGAATGGGAATTATAATAGACTACACCTTTTACTTGTTTTTTATTGCACAATTTATCGACTGTAACATTCTTATACTCGGACTCGAGTAACGGCTAATAATAAAAAGAGTATTGGTCATTAATGTGAATAGCGTCGGTCTGCGTTGGCACAACTTCTGTTACCTTTGAAACTGACTGCTTAAAACTTGCTCGGCGAGCCAAAAAAATTATACTGAGTGAATGCGTGCCTCTTATACTGTCGAGCCCCGGGAGGGGGGCATAGAGATCGAAAAAGACCACAAAATCTTAATAAACTAGTTGATATGCAGAGATTACCCAGTTTTTGGAAGCCCGCTCTTGTAGGAAGATACGTAACAGAAAACACACGACGATCCACCGTGGAGGAACCAATCACGAGGAGGTACGTTCAAGCATTGAACAAATAGTGAAGAAACACAGCAACCTGCCCGAAATGGACCTATCAC
This sequence comes from Leptura quadrifasciata, assembly GCA_963675555.1. Lineage (NCBI taxonomy): Eukaryota > Metazoa > Arthropoda > Insecta > Coleoptera > Cerambycidae > Leptura > Leptura quadrifasciata. The sequence goes on from OY776673.1 coordinate 95,686,572, forward strand.
GAGGAGTCAGAGCCGAGCGCTGACCAATCAGAGAGAACCTCGTCATTCTACGGCAACGATTGGACACGAGGATGCCCAACCACTAACGAGAAGTCACGTGGAGCGTGACGTTTCAGCGAGGCCACTTGTCGGGTTGGCTCAGCCGCCCGCTACGCCTCCCACAAGTAGTATGGGACCAGTGACACGTAGCCAGTCGCGCAGGCGCGCCCTAAACCACAGCCTATATAAGGAGCTGCACAACGCGGAGAACGTCAGTTCAGTTTGAGTAACGAGGAGCAGCAGTAGGCAGCTTTCAGTGAGAACCTGAAGATGGCAGGTGAGATTCTGCCGAAACGTCGTTCAGACAACAATAACACTTCACATATATATTTTATTCTATCAAAAGCAAGCAAGTCGGCGCCTCCACCAAATGTCGAGCCCGGTGGTAAACTCCACCCCTTTTTGGGCGTGACTTGCTTAGCGCTCGACCTGAAATCTTTATTTTTAAAGGCCGGCTTAGGCGCTAAGGAATTCACTCACTATCTAATAAAAAGGCTCTTGTGAATCTATACATATATATTACCACAACTAATAGTATACAACTAATTCACAGAAATAATAGTTCAACTTACATGGTTAAATACATCTTCCTTAGTTGGTGGCTGACCTGTAGACGTGGGGGAAACACTAACACTACTTTGAGGCCTTTGCTCTTCTTTTTGATAAGTCCTCAAAGTAACGTCGGCCCGTTGCCCTGTTCGCCCTTTCTAACAACTGCCCCTCTACTGTCTACTCATTTTACGTTTTCTATTCATTTTCGTTTGCCCGATATCCGAGTCAACAATATCCTACGATGACACTATTTTATTATAGTGTATACGACCAGAATTGAAACCGCATCAAAACTAAAAGCCGGCAAAAACAGTCGGCATCTCTTTATTGTTTTTCTTATGACAAGCATTTCTATTTACCTCCTCAATAGATACCGACTGTTTTTGCCGGCTTTTAGTTTTTATACGGTTTCAATTCTGGTCGTACACACTATAGAATGCTATCTCTCATATCACGCCACCGGAAATCTATTATTTAACTTAAGCTTAGTAATAACTCCACGGCGATCTTCCCCATTCTTTTACAGGACGGGACACTTTAGTGTCTTCTGACAATACTATAGTCACACTATCTTGTGTCAAATGTAATCAAAACCATTTTAGAAAAATAAAGGTTTAATTCGCTTAACCTTACCTCGGGTCCCTACATTATTATGGGTAACTGGTAATACTATCTCATACTACAGCCGTTTTAGAGAATAAATATATTATTTTTCATTTCTTTGGCAGTATTACGGGTTAACTCCCCACATTTGTATTAGGGCCAATATTGCAATTTTTCTCGAATTGCATGCAAAATTTGACCAGTACTTTGGGTTCCAGGTGTGACGTTAGACAATATACGGCAGCAGGCAGACGGTAGATATACATTTTTTAAAAACCTCTTTATTGCAAGCAGGGGACATGAAAACGTAAATTCACCAAAAACTCAAAAGCCACTTTTTGCCCGATCACACTACTTTTCTTATGTAGGTTTCGGCAGTCAATTATTTATATGGTGTCAGATTTATGTGGGCAACCCATCTGCGGCGTATATTATGGCAGATTGATTGCAATGATTGCACTTATTTTTGTGTTGTGAATGTATTTAGCTGCACTGTTATACATACAGGATGATTTACCTAAACATGCGGAAAATTATTCAGTGGGTTGTCCCCACCAAAAGGTGTTAAACAAATTTGGAAAAAAAATTATCTTATTTTTTTTGTAGAAGTGCGCTGCCTATGACTATGAAGTCACTTCCTTTTTATGTGGTATGGATAAAAACGATTCTCGCGTATAGGGTACTTATTGAAGGGTCTTGTTCTAGTAATTCTAGAACTCCTTCGTCTACTTCAACAGGACGATTTACTACACGTTCTTTGTCGCCTCGTAAACAAAACCCGGTGTCACGAACTCGTTGCGCTGCACTTAAATTTTTTCTCTCATTAGATTTGCGCTTATGGGGAAATTTTCTCCCGTATTTTCGTACAGCCCCTGCAAGACTTTCATTCATTGCACCATAGGTTAATCTCATGTCGCAGCACTCTTGCGACGTGAACTCAGGCATAATCGGTATTTGCGAATATAGTTTAAAATTTAACAAAAATGAGAAATGCTCTAAACGGAAGTCGAAGAGTCACTGAACTGAACAGTGAACGCGTGGCGCACTGACCTAGGACAACTAAGACAGCTGATATTACCTGCTAAACAAACAAGCGACACGTGTGTGAACGCGTCGAGATAGCATAATTCAACCGTTCAGAAGCGTATCTTTGCAGGTTTTAATGCAAAAAATATAATAAATTACCTCGGATCGCTTTAAAATTTTACAAAGGCTTTCCCACATAACAGACTTGTATACCATTTTATTTTCCGCATGTTTACATAAATCACCCTGTATAAAGGATACATAATACTTAGAAAATACAAATCAATCATTATGGTTTTCTCCTGTTAACAAGATCGATCTGTTATATAGACATATCAAAGAACAGCAATAAAACTATATAGATTGCTAATGTAAAAAAAAAGATGATGAGTTTCAATTGCACTTAACACTTCCTGACAACTGCATTGCTTGCATACAAAAAAATTCCATCGAACATTTAATTTAAAAAACTAAGAAAATTTAAAAACTAAGTATCAGTCAAACCTAAACGCATTTGAGTGGATTTAACACTATCCAAATGTTTTGTTAAAGTATCAGCGATTTGGTCAGAGGTTGAATGAAACATATTTAACAAATAAAACATTTACTTAATACTTAATAAAATTACATTCGATATCAACATGTTTCAACCTTTGGTGTTTTATCAATTTTATGTTTATTAGTATTATATACTGATTGTCCTCAAAAACAGTGAAACTAGAAATTTTTATAAGATTTTATTGTCTGAGTGAAGTTGAAAAGACGTCATAATAAAGAGTCTGAAAAACCATTTCAGTTAGTATGGCGTTGCTGAGTTTTTAATTAACAGTTAATTAAAAATGTAATAAAAAACATGCTCCTATATAATTTTATTATGACAGCCACTTGTTTTAAATATTCTAATGTTTTTTACAATTATTTTAAATAATTCTGTAGCAATTCAAAATATTAGAGTAAATATATCCGTAAGTGAATAAGTTTCAAATAGACTTTTGACCTTCCAAATGCCACGTACTATTGCGGCCGAGACTGATCCACTGATTTTTCCATTTTAAATAATATGGTTCTCACCAGTGACGCATCACTCATAATATATTTTATTATTTTTATTAATGTCAATGTCATTGTGACACCCAACAATGATTTCTTGTCAAAATAATTTACTTGACATAACTGACATAATCATCTCTATTTACAGCAGACTTTGCAACTGTAGAAGTGAAATTGACATTGACTTCAGACATCTCGTTTTTGATATTACTATAAGAGCTGCTCTAATCGGTCTGTTATATCAATACCTTCATCCCATATTACTACCAACTACAATAAAATCATATGCCCGTATTGCCACCAACTTCCTAGGTATTTGTATTGTCCACTCATATTGGAAGCGCCATCAAATGTATCAGCTGCGCAGTTTTCAATGAAAATTGTATTATTTCTTCCGTGGTTTGTTGCATTATAGGTTAGGCTACATGCCACAACCTCAAAACGGATCTGTTTTTCAATTAATTTTTATAACTTCAATAATTCTGATCAGAGCAGTCCGTTTGTCCATTACCTCTTGACGACGCAGCATGCAGATGTCTCTCTTAAGTGTTGAATAAATAGACTAAAACGATTTCTCCCTCATAAAGTTATTTTTACAGATTCATGATGATTCTGCGCACAAAAATGTTTTGCGTGTAGCGAAAACGAAAAACAATTATCCATTTTTATATTGTATGGGATTAGATAACTAAAATTGGATTTTGTTTGCGATCTGATGGATATTTTATGAAAACAGCAGTAACGTTTTAACTGACAAATAAATTAATATCATGAAAATACACCCTGTATTCTAGATTATATTGTCAGTTCGAAAATGGGATTAACAAATGCTTTTAGTGGAATAAGGGAGTTTAATTCAAGAATTGAAGAGTTCAGTCACATTCTATTCAGCCTGTTTGAAAACAGTTCGGTTTTATTTTTCTCCGAGGAAATATTATAAAACAGATTAAATTTCATCAGAAATTAGTTAGTTCATTGCATCTCTGGCAGCTGTCTGTCGGGATTGATTCTACGTGATCGCAATCCAAATTCGAAGCAGCTCGAAATTTAATTAGAAAATTATTGTGTTTATTCAGCCGTTTAATTGGAAAACAATTGTAGCTTACCAATATAATAAAATTGAAAACCTGTACATTTGTTAGCGAACGAATAAAAAATATAACATGGAAGACAAGGAGATTATTCCAGTCAAATGAAATATTTAAATCAGTTTCAATTATTCTATTTTATTTTTGTTTCAATCAATAAAACATGATAACGACTCTACTGCATATATAGCGAGAAATAAATCTGCATAAATCTCTTTGGGTAAATTAAAACACGTTAAATTTAGTTTGTCAACATTGTTTCTAGACTACTTTTAACTCTTCTGTTAGTTGACTTTCAGATGGAGGACAAGTTGATATAAGGATCTAATTGAAACAAATAATTATTATATTGGAACGATAAATTATTATTAAAAAATCTAACAGCATATAAGGAGCATCATCTATGACAATTTTTCAATAATTATGTTACAAAATATATATGGCTATTTGATAAAAGCAGCCACAATTTAATGCAAAATATTGTAGAAATATTCAATGGCAATACAAAAATGTGTACAAGCGATTGTGTTCGAATTTACAACAATAACTTCTTATCTTTTATATTATATTATTATATTGTTTTATTAGCATGCGTCCAAACATCACCAAATAATATAAATATTCTACCGATTGTTTTAAAATCCAGTATTACATACCATTACTCTATTATCATTAAATTTACAAAAAAAATACAAAATATAAACTTCAAAGGAAACGTAAGTAAAGAAAAAATTACTCAATCAAATTATAATTACAAATTACTTAAAGAGTTGATGCAATAAGAAACGTGGCTAAACTTATTTGAATAATAATTTCAATAATTAAACAACAAAATGCACAAGTTGGTTTGGAAATTCTACCACCTAAAATGTGTTTTACCCTTAATACTTTACAGTCATTGTATCATGCATTAGTTGAATCAATTTTTAGATATGGAATAATAATATGGGGAAGTGCATATTTGACAAATTTAGAGCCCTTATATGTATCGCAAAAGCATATAATACAAATTATCTTAGGAAATAAATAAATACTAATCCACTGAACTATTCTTCAAACAATATAATGAATTTAATCTGCAACTCCTATATACCAAGTCTGTTCTAATATTTGCACATAAACATACAAATTTACTGAGTACAATACAACATGTTCACAACACAAGACAAAAATATAATTTTATGTCACAATACCTTAAATTAGATACACAACAACACAGATATTTATAACGTATTATGGTTCAAAATGTTATAATATTTTACCTGTCTATTTTAAGTAATAATAACATAGGACTATGCTGTGACAAAATAACTGAATTCACGAAATTATTAGTAGGTGGTTAAAATATTGAATATAGAGATAATATTATTATAATATAGTGTTATCTACTGATCGTAATTAAATGCAAAATATACTTGCAGATGTCCCACGGGGAGTTTCTTTGACTACAGCAGCAAAAAATCATAAGGTACCCAGAATTATTATGTTATACAAAAGTAAAGGGAGAATGTATACTTTTGGGAAGAGGCGTCTGTGCTTGTCAACTGGATATTTCAGTGGGACAAGCGGGACTTCCTGTTACCAGCTACTAAATAGAATAAGGAAGAACAGTTAAAACGCAAAACACCATTTAAAAATAACCGACCGGGCAGAAGTTGGTTCAAAAGTTTCTTAAAATTATCACAGGGATAGCTCAAAATTTGTTATCAAGTATAATAATAATAATAATAAATCGACTTTATTATGGTAAACAGTTTACAAGGTAGAAAACACAGAAAATAAAAATTACAAGGAAAGCAAAAATAGTGCAGAAAAGTAATGATACCCATTATGGCGAAGTCTAGCTGAGAGCTACTCATACTCAACCACAATGAGGCACATTCACAATTCGTTAATTTAAACCAGAAAAATAACAAGTTAAAGAGAATATGAACAATGGTAAAAAGTAAACGTAAACAATGCAATTAATAATAGTTAGGCATACGTACTTGTAAACGGAGTAAGTAGAAGCCAAAATAATTTAGAACTATTGCTTGCCTAATAGGTAACTTTTATATTTGTATTTGAATTTATTTATATTAAAAACTTTAATTTGTTCTGGAATTTGATTATAAACTGAAGTAGCATTAAAGATAAAACTTCTACTAAATATGGCTGTCTGGTGATGTGGCATTGTGAACTTGTTTTTGAATCTTATATTTCTTGTGTGGAGTATGAAATTTATTTTTTAAAAAGGAGGAAGAGTTTGGAGATATCAATGTTTTATGCACAAAATTACTTAGATGATGAATTCTACGATTATTCATATTAAGCCATTTACATTCCTTAATTTTATGAGAAATATGATCAGATTTTCTTAATCCAAATATAGTGCGACAACAAGTATTCTGAACTTTTTGAATGCGATTTTTGTCATATTGATCAAGACAAAAGCCAAAAACAAAATCACAATAATTAAAATGGGATAATACGAGTGACTCACATAACATTTTGCTTAGATTGAAATTTAAAATGTGACGATTTGAAAATATTAGCTTCAAAGAAGAATATGCCTTTCGCATCAATTTTTTTACGTGACTCTTAAATCTCAGGTTAGAATCAAAAATAACTCCAAGACATTTCGCTTCGTCAACAACCTGCAGAGTTGTACCACTTATTTTAATATCAAGGCTAGCTTTTACAACGTTAACCTTATTCATGCTACCAAATAACAATAACTTAGATTTAGAAGAGTTTAAATTTAAATCATGTTCGACTGATAAACTCATAATTTTATTAAGTTCACGATTTATGATATCACCCGCCTCTACCATATTTTCAATACTAAAATGTGAATAAAGCACGGTGTCATCTGCATAGGCTTGTATCCGAATATTTGAGACAGAACAATGAATTTCAGATGTGTAAATAATAAACAAAAAGGGACCCAAAATTGACCCTTGAGGAACACCTGACAATATATCTAAACTTGAAGAAGAAGCATTATTAATTAATATTTTTTGCGTGCGCCCATTTAAGTAAGAAAATATAAGTTCAACAGCAGATTGTTCAAAACCATAAAATTTCATTTTTGCACATATAAGCTTATGGTTAATGGTGTCAAACGCTTTAGAGAAATCAAGTAACACCAGCACACTAACCAACCCTTTATCCAAAGCCTCAAATATGTCATTGGTAACAACAGCTAAGGCGGTGGTGGTACTATATTCTTTTCTAAAGCCACATTGTGAATCTGGCAAAAAATTATTAAGTGTAAAATACTGATATATTTGGTAAAATAAAATTTTCTCAAAAATTTTGGACATGGCCGGTAAAACACTAATAACTCTAAGATCAGAACATGAGGAGGGGTCATTATTTTTTGGTAATGGTTTACCTACTGCAACTTTCCATAACTGAGGAAAATATTTTACCTCAATGCAACAATTTATAATATGTGTTATATATTGATCTATAAAAGGACTGCAATATTTAAGCATAGAGGACGAAATGCCATCGATGCCTATCGCATTTGTTTTAATATTGTGTAAAATTTTATTTACTTCATCAACAGAAGTAAGTGAAAAATTAAATGATAAAAATGGGTTTTTCGAGTTGTTGTTGTAATATTCAATTTTATTATCACATTTATCACTAACATTATGAACAAAAGATGCGAAGTAATCATTAATTTCAGTAGGATTGGCCAATTCATCAGGAATATTTATCTCCTTATTAGAGTGGACATTAAGAGTTTTGAGCGCTGCCCATGTATTTTTCAAGTTATTTTTTATACAAATAGACTGTAAATAGCCTTTCTTTTCTCGCCTTACTATTGACAGAGTATAATTACGAAGTTCTTTATACCTAGACCAGTCATTGTCAATACGTGTACGTTTATATTTTTGTAAGGCTCTATCTCTTTCTTTCATAATAAGTTTTAAATTTGGTGTAAGCCACGGCGCATGTGGTTTAGTAACTCTCACCTGTTTAATCGGTGCATGTTTATCAAACAAGCTAATTAGATATTCATTAAATAATTTTATTTTATCATCAATGTTGTTTTCATAAATTATATTAAACAAAGGGGGGGCATGGAGATCAGCTGTAAATAGATTCAAATCAAAATTTTTATAGCAACGAAAAACTACATATTTAGGTTTCATTTTGACAGACTTAGTTTTTATATCACAAAAAACCATTCTGTGGTCTGAAATACCTTCCATAGAAATTGTACCAGAATTATTAACAATCTCATTATTTGATATAAATCGCAACAACAACTGACAAATTGGTTTGAAGAAGTTGCTTAAGAAGTGTGCCAACGGAGATTTCGTTCCTACTACTGTCGTATTTATATACGAAAGAATTTCTTAGGAACTGGCTGAAAGTATTCCGCTAACTTGGGGAGTAAGCAAATCCAGCAGCAGATGGATGAATAGCGATCATCCTTGGTAGGAACAAAGAGGCATTGAACGACCAGTAATACTAATTATCGATGGATATTCATCACATTTAACAATAAATAAATGTAAATTTTGTGATAAAACTGAATTATACTTATCGCCCTTTTTTCTACATTGAGGGAAATATGAGGCTTGATATAAGTAAGAAGCCTTGGTTTTTCAATTTAGTAAATATTTTTTATCTTTTATTATATTTAATATAGACAAACAATTCTTTTAAAAAGTTTTGTTATGGCAAGAATATACCAAATATTCAATTAATTGATAAAATTAAATGATTTATTTCCGCCGTATTTGTTCTTCCTAAATAAATTACTATATGAAAATAATAGATTTACTTGAGAGAAAGATATTTGTTTCTGCCAAATTTATTACAATATTACATTTATTTCCTAGAAGTAAATATATCAGCAAGGAGTTAATCATAATACGTGAGGTAAATATTTACATTACTTAAATAGTTATTTACAAGAAATACACTGGAGTTTTGTAAATAACAATAACATAGGGATTGACAACAAATTTGAACAATTCATTAATTACATAACAACAGCTGTTGAAAAAGCATTCCCTGAAAAATCAAAATTAGTAAATGACATTGAAATATCTAAAATTAACTGGTTTAATGCTCATTTACAACACATGAGAGACACGTTGCATTTCTTAGAGGATATATGTAAGAGAACACATTCAGAGGACTTGAAAAGACTAATAAAAACTCGTAGGATTTATTACAGGTCACAACTTTGTAAAGCAAGAAGAGATGCCCACGATAAATTTATTTCAAGCTCTAATAACTCCCATAAAGCTATGTGGCAGATCATTAATAGCAACAAAAACCGCCCAGAAATTAAATCAGAAATATCCCCGAATTTAATGTACATTTTGCCAATATCGCTAAAAATATAATAGATGAATTGCCAGCTACAAATTACACACATAACGATTTCCTAGGCATGAGGACAAGAAATGTTGAAAACCAGTTTTCATTTAGAGAAGTTACTTATATAGAAGTCAATGATATTATCAACAATCTCAAAAAGACTACGTCTAAGGATGCGTATTATTTAAATATGAAAATCCTTAACGCGATAAGATATATAATATTGATACCGCTAACCAACCTAATAAATATTTGCATCCGCACACACAAATTTCCAGACGTACTTAAGCTTGCTAAAGTCATTCCTGTGTACAATAAAGACAGCATAAATGATGTTGAAAACTACAGACCTATTTCCATCATACCGTTCTTTTCTAAAATCTTAGAATGTGTCTTAAAAATTCAAATAACACATTATTTTGAATCCGAAAATCTGCTTAGTTCCAGTCAGTTTGGTTTTAGAACTAAGCTGTCTACTACTTTAGCCATAAACAAGTTAACAGACATAATAAGTAACGGGTTTGAAGACAGTGAATATATATATGCTCAATTCCTAGATTTATCCAAGGCTTTTGACTGTGTGTCACATAATATCTTAATAAGTAAATTGAACTTTTATAACTTCAGTATAAACAGCAGTAATTTAATAAAGTCGTATCTTAGTAACAGATGTCAGTACGTCATGTATCAAAATAATAAATCAAGTGTGCTATATATGGAATACGGAGTGCCTCAGGGCTCCATACTAGGGCCAATTTTGTTCCTAATTTATATAAATGACCTTACTGATATCACTTCGTCTAAATTCGTCCTGTTTGCAGATGATACCACAATTATCCAGTCACATAAAGAACTTGACACCCTACTTGCTAATGTAAATAAAGCCCAGGACTGGTTTATAGCAAACCAACTTAGTTTAGATAAGTCCAAAACAGAGACAATGGTCTTTAGCCTAAGAAACGTAGCTGAAAATGACAAGAGTAGTATTAAATTTCTTGGGGTATATCTTGATAGCAAACTAACATGGGCGCAGCACATAAACCACGTCTGTAATAAAGTCTCCACAAATATGTATCTATTAAGAAACCTTGCAAGTAATATCTCTCAGAAAACAGTTATCACCGCTTATCATGGTCTCATTCACTCCCGTCTATCTTATGCAATTTTGGTTTGGGGACATTCATCTCACAGTACCCATGCTTTCGCGATACAAAGAAAAGCCATACGGATTGTATATGGCTTAAAATATCGAGACGACTGCAGGCTTGCATTTAAAGAGCTAAATATATTAACTTTACCCAGCACGTATATATTACAATGTCTATTATACATTAAAGCAAATGAATCAAAGTACAACTCTCACAGTGAAATTCATGGATACTCAACAAGAAATCGAGATAATATTTGTCCGGATTCTTTACGACTTTTAAAATCACGTAAAAGCACAAATTTTTATGCCATAAAATTCTTTAATTGTCTACCTTTGACAATCAGGAGACTTGGAATCATTCCGTTTAAAAATACACTGAAGTCATCTTTAATAGCCAATGCTTTTTATACATTTGAAGAATATTTTTCCTCAAATTTTAATGATTTGAAGTGTGCATAATTATCTTCTACACACATTTTATGTTTTTACTAAATTTTGACCTTTTACAATTTTTGTATTGTAGTGTTATTATTTAATTTTTACTATTATATACATTAATTGTTTTTTATTTATTTATTTATTTACACACACGGTAACTACTGTGTATAACATGCTATGCTACTTCTATTTATTTGACCTGTGAGAAATACTTTTGTATTATTGGCACTAATAAATTTACTTCTGAAAACTAAATGTTCAAATGACGCTCTCTGCCGTCGAAAAATTGTACTGCGTATCTTATTGTTTTCGTTATAGACGTCGTTAAGTGATCCCAGTTTTCTACGCAATTTGAGATGTTTTAGTCTGTTTAAGGTGTTTATTTTTCAGAATGGATAATAGTGATTGAATTGAGTGAATTTAATGTAATATTGAGGCCCTGATGAACACCTCCTGCAAATCCCTAAAGGTATGGAGTAGTCTAGACTATATTATATTAGAGTTCGCCTTTCTATTCATTCTACTATTAGCAAAGTTGTCATGCAAGTGCATTATAGATGTTCAATATTGTGTGCATTATATATCATATCTGACTATCCTAGAATGCGAATACGAATAATTTTGTTTATGATAGATACGTTTACGAAAATCGGGACAAAATGGAGTACTAAAAAAGTTAAATGTTAATCAGTACTGTGTTTGTGTGTACATTTTAGGTAACACCAGCCTACCTATGTAATTATAAATTTTCTTGTTCTGTAATTTTTTAAATGCAAATATTTTACAATAAAACGTCATAATACAGTATATTATTATTTTATTTGTTTGTTTAATGCTTTATTTTACAAGTATTATTAAATCCAAAAATTTACTCGGTACTTATTGTATATTAATTGCATTCTATATTTTATTGATTTAAATAAATGGTGAAAGTCATAGTGCATTAAAATACAGCTATTACATTTAAAATATTATAATATAGAAATGAAAAATAAAGAATATATAAAAATATACCTATAAAACTTTTTAAGATACAAAATATTATAGTACCTAAATCAATAGATTCATATTTTCTTCCAATTGATTTATATATTTGTAAATAAAGTGATTTAAATATTCCAAGATGAACTTTAATATATACACCGGTAAGTAGAAATGTAAATCCTTATTTTTATGGCAGCAATATTTATTTGTGGAACAGGTAAACAACTATACATATACACATATAGTGTGTTCCCGGTTTGTGTGTCGAAGAGGAAAATGGTTTTATTTTAATGTTTGGAAAGATAACAGTGAAAGAAAAGGTTTTATTTATTGAAAGATACAGTTCCACATAATGAAAAGCAAAATTTAATGTTAGTTTATTGGTTTGTTTGAAAAAGTACATGATGATATCCAAAAAAATTAAGAAATATCTAGCTAAATTAAATTATCTTCGTTTAAAACCAAATGCCAAATATATGGATATGTTGGAATGGCAAGACAGTCAAATACAAAAGTTCATAAATATGTAAAATTTTAAAAAATATAGAATTTTTTAAATTTTGATTATTATTTTATTATAAATTTTATATAAGATGTGACCGTATGTTGCTTGGCATTTTGCTCTTAAACAAAAATCAAACTAGTTTGGTACTAAGTAACATTTCTTATACTTTTGGATATCGTATAAGTTCAATTTTGTTTTCCATTATATGAATGTTTCTGTTTCAGTAAATATTAATACATTTTTCTTCGTTATTTTTCAATTGTTAAAATTAACGCAATTTTTCTTCTCCGACAGATAATCTGGGGACACACTGTATATTAACATAAAATAAATATTTCTATATTGCAACTAAATCAAATAGTACATATTTATTAACCACTAGTAAGCATATTTACTAGCAACAAATTTAGAGAATATTCAGTAAAAATGATTTTTTTTAAGAAAGAAATATTATTTTATTACACATAAATTGAATGGCAAATTCAGTCACATGAAATAAACTTTGTTAATTACGAATAAATCAATGAAACTTTTGTAAGAAGCTTTGTTTATGAAAAATAAATTTTTACTTTTCAGAATAATATTTTTTATTCGCAAATATTTGAATTGACAATATTAAATATTTAGTTTTCATTTTTAAATAAATGCTTTAGTATCCCCAACTAAATGTTTAATCGGCCAAATACGAATAAATCATTTAGTTGGGGGTAATAAAATTTATTTATCTCGATTAAATCATTCTCTCAGTGTAATGCCACACATCTGCTTCAACCCATGGACGGTCCAAGAAAAAACACTGCTACGTCCATGATGGACGTAGCAGCACATTGAAGGAATGCTGTACATGATGGCGTGTTGAAAATAAACAAAATCCGCAAATTTTAAGAAACGGGTTTCGCAAATGTTGCCTATGTCTATCGAATCCGAATGATATCAATATGATTGGAAACAATAAAATAGGGAAGCATCTCTTCAAACTGCAAATAGCTTAAATAAGATAATATCGGGACTTCAGTTCTTAGAAGAGAATATTGAATTAGAAAAAATATAAAAATTTAAAAATTCGATAATTGGGAAGGAGACTTAGCAGATCTGTCTTATAATGGTGGATAGTATTCGTTTAATGGAATAATTTTTTTATGTTGCGTTTAACTCAAAAAGTCATTTGAAAACTAGGGCTAAAATAAGGAAATTAGTAATGTGGTAACACATCAAGTCAAAACAACACTACTATCTAAATGAATATTTATGTTTTTTAAAGCATAACATTAAACTTTCGAATTTTTGTTTAAAACAAATGCACAGTAAATATGTGATTAAATAACAGATTTATCCATTCTGTAAAATATTTTACAAATATTTTGCAAGAAAAAAAATTGTTAAACATAATTAAATTCCAAAATAAAGGCGTAAATATATTTATCAGATATAAAAAAAGCCTTTTCTAATAGTTGACATTATGGCAGATCAGTGATCCATGCGGTAAAAACGGTTCATATAGTGTGCTAGTACCTAGAACTATAAAAACTGAGAAATAAAGTATAAAAACAATTATTTTCTATATCCAAATATGAGGTATATATTGAATTATTTTTTAAGTACCAGTTAAATTACATTATAATAAATCAATTTATCCAGCACGAAGGACCAAAAAACTATATTAGAGACCAGCATACGATGTCGCAATTTTGGCTTCAATGTTAGAGCTAGTGTGGACTACGAATACGAATAATAAATTCGCAGCAAGGAAAAAATAGATACGAAATTCAGCATAATGCAGTAGGGTTTCCAGGCAGGAGGTTGCAATTTGTCAATTTCTGTCTTCAACCGGCCGGCGGCGCCGTAGTGCATTTTACAATTATATATTTACATACCATATAACCAATAAATTGCAATTTGTTTCCTTTCGCAACAGGACAATAGTAGGATCAAAAATTAACACATTCATTTGTTCTCGCGTTGTCGCCAATAATATTTTTCTCTCTGGCCTTAATTCGGCTAATTTCTGATATGGAGCAGCGGCGTACTTCTGAAATTTGCCTCACAGATGGCGCGAAACCAATTGGATAAAGAAAGTAAAAATGAAAAATTGTTTATTAATGCCCAAGCAAAATGCTCAATTAATTTCCAAAATAAGTAAGTAAATAAAGGAAATATACATGGCATATTTACTATTAAGTGAAAACTAAACAGATGTTTAACCTCACTGTAAAAACCCTTGGCGGTATAACTCCCCTACTTGTTCTGGTTTCACCATCGATAATTAGCATGTTATAATCTCGCACAGAAAATCCTTTCATTTTTATTTTAGACTTCGCTTATCGAAAAAGCGCACTGCTCTACTGATGATGTAAATAAACTAATAAACACTGATCGACCAACATCAAGCGCTTACTGCGAGTGATGACAAATGTAACGTGCAACGTTGGCGGCTTGTGCTAGTTTCCCATATTGTTACGTACTGGCCTCCTCTAGGCCATATACGCACTAGGGGGTAACTCGGATGGCAGAAAGTAAAAGACAGCTTTAAAAAAATATAAAAATGACATTTATTTAATTTAAGACAATATGAAAGATGGGTAAACTTAAAACTAATGAAAATGAACAAATCTTACTTACATAATTATTATCACTACCCAGCACTCCATCAGGCCAAGGAGATATTTTTCTTTACTTTTAACTGCACTGTCTCAAACCCCAAACGTCAATGATATTAAAATTTAGCTATGACCTGTTCCTCAAAATTATTGCAGTCTATGCAATTGCTTAATTAAACTGACACACATGTTTTGCAATACTTTGTTTAAATTTAATGTTTATTAATTTTGAAATGTATAAGAAATAATGTAAACAAATTATAGAATTAGGTTGATGAGTTTGTACTTTAAATTTATTGAATATAATTTATCTTTTAAAAATGTATGAAATCTTTTTCCTTTCCTTTTGACATATCTCCTCGGCCTCATGAAAGCTGGCCTCCAGCTTTAACAACTGGCAAAGAAACAGAAACCTAAAAAAAACTAGAGCAATAACCAGAAAAAAAATCCTTAAACAATAGCAATGTTTCTTTATAAACAGCAATTTTATACAATGGCAATATTTCTAATGATAATAGCAATAAGCCTTTTTGGTCGTAAAAAAACACCTAACCGTCTAATAACGCACAATAGTTTCCTGGAGCACGCACAAAATAAAGTCTTCAGGCTAACTCCGGCACTGTCTGTTATAGCATATGGCCCTGGAGTCGGTTCTGGCAGTCCGCATTTTGATCTCTGTGTGCTATACTATACCAGCGAAAGCGCGAGCGTTTCTAAGTCCGTGCGACATAACCTCTAACATCATTTTTGACATTATTATGCGATATCAGCGTTTTGTTTCTTGTCTCTGTTTGTGATTGTGAGCGTTGTATTATTGCGGATCAACTGCTTGGAAGGCAACTATGCTGACCATTACACCGGTATATCTTTGAAATTAACTAATTTTTATTTAGGTTATTTACTACTACTAAATGCACTGCCACCAATTATCGAACACTCTGTATAAAAAAATCAGAACAGAATTGGATGATCTGAAATATACTGACGCATAACTAAAAAAATAGTGACAATAATGAGTGGATAGAATCTGAAACTGGAAGACACATCGATGATATTAGTTTGAATGAGAAAATAATTCGATTTGGAAAATGCAACATCAAACCCCGGCAGAACCTGAAAAACTTTGAATATAAAGAAGGAGAGTTTATCCTCATATCATTTCCTGGAAAAGATGCCACAAACATGTTTGCATTATTCAAAGAAATCACAATATATTTGAGAACGAAGTAATTGCCTTAAATTAGTGTAATTAATTAAAAACCATTTTCAGACCTAATGAAAGATATGTCAACGTTATAAAGTTAATAGAAAACTAGAATCTCCAAACATTATTTCGTCTGGTGATCGTATACGATACGAATTTAGTGATACTCTCCAGGTGGATGAATTAATATATTATTTTATTCCCTTTCAAAATAATAAAACTTTTTAAAATAAGGGCTCTTTTAATTAATATGAAATATACTTACTCAATATGTTTTTATTGTTTCGAAATAATAAAACATGTTTGAAATAAGTACTTAAACACTGTTCTTTTAATTCTTATGAAATATATGTCAACAACTAGTCTTTTCGTATGTCATGTACTAAAGATTTCAAAAGATCAACTAAAGAACCTACATAAATCAAAGTCATTATACTTAAACCCAGCAAAAATCTATTTCGTAAGAAATTTTTGGAAACTGTAACGAAATCTGGATATATTTTGCTGCGACCCATAAAAATGCTGCCGGAAGATATTTTGTGGAAGTACTATGAAAGTTTTTCGAAATGGCAACAAAAAATTTATTTTCCGGGACTATGTTAAAGAACACGGTAAAACCCTCGGTATACTTTTCGACGTTGTAACAAAATCCGACTTGTCGCTGCACAGGGACGTAATGTCGCCCCGACACCAAAATTTTATAAACTATAACCCTTTTACGAATCCACGTTGTCAAGCACTGCGACTCATACGAGGTCTTGAATATGAGGACAAGTTAATCCAGCGTCTATCCAAAGTATATCGTGAGTTTTAGCGAAAATAGCCCTCAGCGACATGGGACCCCATCGTTTCCTAGCAGTCGATTTTGACGGGGAAATGATGAGTTTTAATGGGGTTTGCCCTAAACCGGTTCCTCAGTGATTCGGTGTCAGAAAAGTATCTTTACCATGTACTCATATGTGCATGGGACCGCCTTGCCTGAACGTATAAAATTGTAATTGCAGAATACAATTCGAAGTAGTAGCGCTTCAAGCATTTTCAAGCTCTGAGGAGCGACCAAAATTGATATTGAAATACAAATACGTGAATAAGACAGGCAAGCAAAAGCTCACCAAATTTCAGAAATATTGAACTTTTCTTGAATCTTTTTGTGTAATCGTTACCTCACAAAACTGCATTTTGGATGGTAGTATTATGAATCGTTCCGTTCCTCACCATGTGTTGCACACGGGCCAGACTAGTGTTTGTTAAACATGTTTCTTAAAAAAGTTGTTGTAAAACCATAAATTTTTGAAGAATCAATATATATTTTTGAACTTTACATTGTCTTTTAATTGTGTTTTCTAACAAAATTCCCTTTCAGGTATAATTTTAAGAAAGTGTGGTACATCCAGTGTTAGGTTTATAGTGTTACGACGTCGAATAGATACCATTAGAGCAGCAGTTAAGCAAAAACGAACAGTAAGTATAAATTTTCATATTATTCTCCGCCTGAAACAATCATCTTGAACCCTAATTTTGTGAACGTTAACATTCACTTTTGAAATTGAATTATTTTTGAAAACTATCATAAAAATCCATTCCACGGGCGTAATTATTGCAATTGCAATAAATGACATCCCACGGAGTGCGATTTATGGAACTATAACAAATTACGTCGCATTAGGCGTAAATTTAGCAACTACCTCGAAAACATACTTCCAAATAAAATTCTTTATTACGAACAGACGTTGTGCAGTACTACTTCTCATGGATGGTATGGACTACGAAGATGAGTTAAAAGCTTCGTATTAACGTTTCTGAAGGGAGATTTATCGCGGGCGACAGAATTTTCGGTCGTCATTTTTCAAATTTAGCAGTCGTTTTTGCGGTAAACTTATATGTTTTCCATTGTATCTGCCTATATCTGGTTCCTCAGTAATTCGGAATGTATATAGTTTTATTACCATGTACATAGTGCATGGGAGCACCTTGCCTGAACGTACGAATGATATTCTAATCCGTTCAGTTTCAAGCAATTTCAAGCTCTATAACGAGTGCCCGAAATTTTATATAATATTTCCCAAATACGAATAAAGACAATCCAGCTAAAAAACCCACAAAGTCGTAAACATTAAACTTTCAGTTGAATCTTTTTGGTGTCAGCCAATTGCTTAAAGTAAATCATTGGACGGTAGTTGGAAACCGTATTGTTGGAGTCATCCTAATCCTCGCCATGTGTGGTATAGACAGACACTCTTGTTAAACTTATACTTTTGTAAATCTTAAGACCAATATATACCTTTCTCTAAAAGTCCTATCCTTTTAATTGTGTTTTACTTAGTCTGTACTAACAAAATTTCCTTTCAGATTAATTAGAAAAGTGTTAGAAATTAAATTATGAACTTATCTTTAAGACAGTGCAGCTACGTCCGATTAATATCATTTGGTGAAAGCAGTTAAGCAAAAATCAAAAGTAAGTATAAATTTTGTATTTTACATCTGAAGTCACATCGAACCCATCAGGTGAACGGTCTATTAGTCAATTTAGGAAAAGTAACAAAAAAGCCCCTCAGATACGAAAGCATGAATCGTTCACAGTCAACTACTAATTCTTTTTATCAGAATTATAATAGAATTGGTAGTCATCAATATAATAGCTTAAATATAACAAAATATATGGTACCGAACACCATAAATAAACACATATATGAGTATAATATATAAAACAGTGACAATGCATAAAACAACAACAATAAAATATAAAAATATAAAATAAAACAAACAGAAAAAATGTAACATCAGGAAATTATAAAATAAAAGAAAAGACGGGGTAGTATTACCACACGGGAAACCAGAACATCCCAAACAAGTTGGAGGACAAATTTTATAGTAATGCATACAAAAAGTTGGCTATAATAAAATTAAAATTTGGTAGTAAAAAATTCCTCAACGGAATAAAAGCAGTACTTTAGAAAATGCTGTTTAATTTTGTACTTAAAAGAATTAAAATTAAGAGATTTTATGTCATGAGAAATAAGATTATATAGTTGGAGATTTAACGAATTTTTGATTGATTTTGTTAGTCTAAGCCTAGGTTTTCTGAGTTGAGTGGTAGCTGTTGTGTCATAATTGTGAAAATCAGAATTAATCGAAAAGAAATCTATGCTCATGTGGATTTCAAATAATGTGGTGTACAGTGTACATATGCAAATAGAGAACTGGCATTATACCTAGTTTTTTGAAAATTGGTTGACAATGGCCACTCCAGCCGGCATTGTCAATTCCTAACTGCTCTTTTTTGTAACCGAAATATTTTTACTGCATGAGTTGAGCCACCCCACAGCAGAATTGCGTAACGAATGTGGGAATGGAATAGAGCGAAATAACAATTTCTTAAGGTGCTAAAACAGAGTACATTTTTCAGACTGCGAAACAGAAATATAATGTTTGACAACTTGTTGGAGAGTATCTCTACGTGATTGAAACAGCTGAGGGTGTCATCCAAGATTACTAAGTTGTTTGTAGAAGAAAACGTGCCATTGAGTCTTATCTTCATCGAGTTTAAGATTATTGGAAGAGAACCAATTACTAGCTTGCTGTACTGAACTAATGCTCTCCCTATTTAAATTACTAATGTTAGAATTAAAATCCAAAATCGAGGTGTCATCGGCATTCGCAAGGCATTTTATTGAAGACATAAAATGAAAGAAATCGTTCAGATATAAAATAAACAATAGGGGCCCCAGCACAGGGCCTTGAGGCACCCCGTGCCTTATTGTTAAAAGTTTTGAATTAAAGTTATTAATAGCAACAGATTGTTGTCTATGATTCAGATAGGAATTAAACAGATTCAGAGGTAAACCTCTTACGCCATAAAAGTTTGTCTGCTCCATGACCTATGGCATACTGAGGAGAACTAATAAGTTCGAAACCAGTCTATGTCTGGTCAGGGAGTTGACAAATGACATTGGCTACCAATTTTTCATGATTTGTAAGGTGTAATTCAATGCAGGTCGGGGTATTTGCCCGCTGAGTAGTTGTTTCCTGCAAATCATGTATAATAACAGTATATAGGTTAAGTCCACCAAGGGCTGAAGGTCGCCGCTCTCGGTACTTGCAAAATGGCAAGTCGCTATGCACCACGGAGACATCTATGATGTCCGGTGTATAGTAGCATTAGACCACATGAGAGGATTCAATTACCTCTCACCACTATACCATATATATATATATATATATATATATATATATATATATATATATATACATATATATAAAGTCATTCTAATATCAAGTCAAGTATAAATAATATACAGATACAGAACATATAAATTTTACAAGATCATTTATTTAGTTCATCTATTTAAATACACTGTAAGTAACAAATTTTTTACGCTATTTTTGTATGTTTTATAACAATTTATATTTCTAATTTCAGGGAGTCGACTATTAAAAAGTACAATGCAGTTGTATTGTGGAGAGTGTTTGTAATTCTGAGTATAGTATACTGAGGAGATCTCCATGTCTTGTACTGTACATGTGGCAATCATTTCTCGACTTAAATAATTCCATGTTTTTCTTAGTATAAGTGGGACATGGTTAGTATTTTTTTGTTTTTAAACATATTCTTGCAACTCTCTCTGTGTTGCATTTGAAATAAGAGTCTAAGAAGTCTTTTTTGGATAATAAGGACCCTATCCCTATTCCTTGAATTTCCCCAGGTGATAATATTGAATGACATATATAGGCAAGAGCGCAATATATGTTTAGTAAGCCGGCTTCATGCAGCGTACTTTTCATTTGTAGTATGGCAAAGTAGACCTTATTTAGCTGTGCACATACATGTTCAATATGACTACTCTACAATAATTTGTTGTCTAAGTTAAC
This sequence comes from Leptura quadrifasciata, assembly GCA_963675555.1. Classification (NCBI taxonomy): domain Eukaryota; kingdom Metazoa; phylum Arthropoda; class Insecta; order Coleoptera; family Cerambycidae; genus Leptura; species Leptura quadrifasciata. Next base: position 95,708,005 of record OY776673.1, read on the forward strand.
ATGAATCAAACCTATACCATCTTTCTTACGAACATTTTGAACAAAATTAGATACAGTGGAATTAACTTCATTTTTAGAAACATTTTCACTCACGGTTCCTCGACTAACAGTAGACTCTAAGTGGCTAGACGAATTTACTTTCGGGGATGAAAAAACCTATTGACCCACGCACTTTTTGGCCAGATCTCAGGGTTGAAAGCAGCCGAAACACTGGATTCATTAATTGTAACTTTAAACGAGGAATAATAATGTGGGTATATTGAGTTCATGCGTTCACAAACAGCTTCGGGAAAACTTTTTTAAATAATTTTCGTGAGCTCCTCAGCCGTAAAATTAGGGTGTAACTTAAAAATATGTAAGAAGGCTTGGTTGGGCCTTGCCTTTGAAGTTAAATTTTTATTGTTACCAATGATGATTTTATTAGACCTAAAATTTTGTTCCACCTCAGTGAAAGGTTTGTTATTAACTTGTATAAGTTCTTGACATTTAAGTAACTCTTGAGTTTGCTGAATGGCATTGGAGACTTCATTTTTAGATATTATATTTCTATTTAATTGTTTGGAATTTGATGTGTTATTTACCGTTGCTTGATTAGAGGTTATCTGTTTAGGACCTTGGGTGTTAGATCGACGTTGTCGCATTTGGTAGATGGAGACTATTTGAAACTAGAGCAGCCTGCACTATCGGCTTTAGTAATATTGGAATATAGGTTCCGGTTATTCTTCTTGGATACAGATGGCGCATCATGTACCGAATTACTGGAAACATTGTCAATTAATTTATTCAGCAGGCAAACTTGTTGTTTAAGAGAGGTTATAACATCGATTTGACTTTGTATTATGGCATCTTTTTGTATTATAATTTCTTTCAAGTAATGCACTTCAGTTTTTACCACATCGTCTTATAATACATCCTTGGCACTGTTGAACGAAACATCGAACTCGTCCTGCTCGACTTTGTCTGACGTGGTTCTCAAATTATAACACACTAAAATATTTTCGTCAATCACTTTTACGGATGATGGTTTAAGTAAAGCCACACAGCTTTTATGCGAAACTGAACCAAAAATCACGCATTTGAGACCACAGATTTACATCTTTTGCAGGGTTTAGTCACAGGTTTATTCACAGACGATCCCGAACCTTCCTGATCGGTCGGCGCCATTTTTAAATAAATAAATATAAATAACACCACAGGTAATTACGACCCCCTTTATCCCGGAAGGCTCTAGAAGAGCCTTTTGTGGGTGGGGACTACACATTTAGAGACAAGGGACACACACCCAATATCCGTGTATAGTGGAAAAATCTCTCCCACAGTATTTTCCACCGGCACGACCGGGGATCGAACGCGGAACTTTTGGGTGAGAGTGCGCTCACCTCTCGACCACCAGTCATATTAATCTATCTATCTATCTATCTATCCATCTTAGCTAGATATATACATAAATGATCTAACAAGTTCAAAGAATGTTATAAAAATGTTTATAGAATGGAAAATATGAATATTTTATATAAGTAGGTATCAAGAAATATTAGTAGATCTTTCTCCTTAATGTGTCTACTATAGGGTTCTTTACATTAGTAATATAATATGGCTCTATTGGTACATAATAAACATTTCTTTTCTTCAAACGTCAAGAAACATGACTTTTATTACAAAAATGACGTAAACTGTCATTCTCTGACACTTAATCCGCTCGTGAGCCGCACTAAAACTATTTGATAAAATAATAACAGTATCTTAATAGTTGATACTCGACGTTTGAAGAAATATAGCATGTTATATGTGGAGTAAAGTGATTTTATGTGTCTGCCATTCTTGCCGGGCTCGCTTCGCTCGTCTGTTAAGTACATCCTTGACAAAAACATCACTTTTACTTCTTATAAGTAACTAGTATGTTGTTTTATTAGCAAAAGTGATACTTTCGACGAGTCTGTAGATAGACGAGTTACAAAAATAGTTTTTACTCTGAATAAGACATGTATTTTTTCTTCGAACGTTGATTAGATATGAAAAAAATAAAGATTAAAAATTTAGCTGTGCGTTGCCATTAGCAACAGAAGTAAAAGTGCGCTCTAGAGGAAAAAAAAGCATTTTTTACTTCCGTTGCTAATGGCTACGCACAGCCGTCTGAAATGTCATACTTTAATGTCAGGAATAAGTAAGAAATGTCTTGATTTTCTGACGTTTGAAGAAAAACAATATATCATTATTGACAATTTTACATACTTGTGAAGTCATCGAAAGCTTTTTTTTTAAATGGGACACTACAGGAATTCAGTGATATATTTTTTTTGTAAACTAACTAAAAATAACAATTTCTTTACAGAACGTGAGATGTACAATATTAAATAAAATACTTTTAAATCACATATAGAGAGAAATATTTTCACTTTCCATAGACGTATCGATATCATCTATATTTAGACAGCTGTTAGTTGTCCTTGTATAAAATGTCTTCTTGAAAATAAATCAGTGAAATAACCTAGGTGTAAAAAATTCTACTTCGGTCGACGCTATTCCATTCTTATAAAGTCTCCAAATCAGTTGACAAAAAAGTAAAAGGATCAACTTTTATTATTCAACCAGATAAATTACGGATCTAGAAACTTAGATACAATTTTACCAGTATGTTTCAAAGGGAAGGAAAAAGGCTAAGTGTCATTTATGTAAAATGTTAAAATATGCCACAAGGGCTAAAAGGTCGACTGAATGCTGAAATATTTGAAGAAATTCTGTCAGGTTCGCATATTCACATAGATAAAAACAAATAAAAATAAATTCTGGATTATAGAATATAAATGACACTTTAATATATTTCCTTAAAGAACAAATATTTTCTGATATAAATATATACAAGGTGCGGTCCAAAGCTGTATCCCGATATTTCTGCCGCTAATAGTAAATAAAAAAAATGTTAGTCTTTTAAATAAACTTATTTTCGAAAATGAATAATAAGGGAGATATCCCCCTTAAAATATATAATAAATAAAGTAAATTTCAGTTTTTCTCCAATATCTTCCGGTTCCCTTAAAATATCAAATTCATTTTAAACTTAGTCATAGGCCATCGGTACGCTAGTTTACACGGTATCAGTCAAACCCTCTCTTCTGCTCAAGGGGTAGTTTTAGGAGGCGACTATCAGTATTTTCCTCAACTTTTAATTTTTTTCATATTTTTAAAAATTATTATAAAATAGCTATTTGTGCATTAATAGCGAAACCGGCAATGTCACTTTGTGCGCGAATTACACACATGATTTTTTCTACAACCGGTGGTTTTATAAAAATGTTTGGTAAAAATTAATAATTATTGATAACCATAAATATGAGCATCAATTTGCGCTACACATGTTTTTGTAAAAATGTTTGTTAAAATGGTATTTACTGCAAAATAAAATAAAAAATTGCTTTAATACCTATTCATTATTTATTTAAATACTGTCATCTTATGATTTATATCTATGTATAACATATTATAATCTATATATTCTATTCTGCTTTTAATCATTACACTTTATATTCATATGTATATAAAGAAAAACGCTCATCAACGTATTCACATTTTTATTACTAATCAAAGGTTAAAATCTTTTTGAAACTGTAACAAAATCCGACTTTTCGCATGAAAAGCGTGCCTCACGTAAAAATATCGTTGGAAGAGGTTTTTATAATTTTAATCATATTCTCGCTCTACGGAGCGGTTTTTATGCAAAAATTTCAATAACTCATCAAGGAGTGTAATTTTGGAAAGTGTAGTAAATGTCGCTGCACGGGAACGTAATATCGCCCCGACCACCAAAATTTAGAAACAGTAACAAAATTTTACTAATTTCGGAAATTTTAAAATTAAAAACCCTTTTACGAATCCACGTTGTTAAGCACTGCAATTCATGCGTTGTGTTAAATATGAGGACAAGTTAATCCAGCTTCTATTCAAAGTATATCGAGAGTTTTAGCAAAAATAGCCTTTAGCGACAAGGGACCCCCATTATTTCCTAGCAGTCGATTTTGACGGGGAAATGATGGGTTTTAACGGGATTTGCCCTAAACTGATTCCTCAGCGATTCGGTGTCAAAAAAGTATCTTTACCATGTACTCATATGTGCATGGGACCGCCTTGCCTGAACGTATGAATTTATAATTGCTATAATATAATTCAAAGTCGTTGCGATTCAAGCATTTTTAAGCTCCGAGGAGCGATCAAAATTGATATTGAACTGAAAATACGTAAATAGACAGCAAGAAAAAGCCCACCAAAAATTTATAAACATTGAACTTTTCTTGAATCTTTTTGTGTAATCGTTAGCTCAAAAGCCGCATATTGGATGGTAGTTGGTACATTATAAGTCGTTCCGTTCCTCACCATGTGTTGTACACGGGCCAGACTATAGTTTGTCAAAAACATTTTTCTTGAAGTTGTTGTAAAACATGAATTTTTAAAGAGATTTAATATATATTTTTGAACTTTATATTGTTTTTTCTTGTCTTTTCAAAATTCCCTTTCAGGTTCAGTACTTACTGTGTTAGATTTATAGTGTTACGACGTCCAATTGATACCATCAGAGAAGCAGTTAAGCATAAACGAACAGTAAGTATAAATTTTGTATTATTCCCCGTCTGAAACAGCCGTTTTGAACCCTTATTTGTGAACGTTAATATTCATTTTTGGAAAATTATATAAGAAGTCCTTCAGACTCGAAAGATGGATCGTTCACAATAACACTCCTCGATCTGAAAAATGTTTATAAATTAAAATCGCATACATATGAAATCCTATTATCTATAAGTAAACATAAATGATTAAATGACTAAAGCCCTGTTTCTAAGATATACAAAAGTTTCTTTGCTGAGTGGCTTAGTTAATATATCTGCCAAATTTTGGTGAGTTGACATATACTCAATCAAGATTTCGTTGCGAGCTACTAGGTCTTTCAAATAATGATTTTTGATGTCAATGTGTTTAGCCCGTTTGGGAGTTTTTGTAACTTTCTGACATTAAAATAGAACTCTTGTTATCACAATAGAGTAAGTATAGTTATTTAATCCAAAACCATTTAAAATTACTTTAAGATTGACTAGATCTTGAGCACAAGCAGCCGCCGCCACATAATCCGCTTCTGCGGTTGAGAGAGCAACACAATTCTGTTTCTTTGAAAACCATGCAACTGGTTTGTCTCCATGTAAAATCATGCAACCACTAACGCTCTTCCGATCAATTTCGTCTTTTGCCCAATCTTCATCTGAGTACCCTATATCTTACGTCCTTATCTTTACTTCTTATATATGTGAGTGATTTTTCTTTTGCTCCTTGCAACTACTTTAATAACCTTTTACCTGCATCCCATGTTTCTTTAGTTGGTTTATCTAAATATCTACTTAAGTATGAAACTGCGAAAGTGATATCCGGACTGGTTGTTGTAATTAAGTACATTAATCCCTCAATCAGTTGTCTATAAGGAACGTTTATTATTTCACTTTCTTCATTGTACTGAAAACCTTTTTCCATAGGCGTAGCTTTTCCTTTGCATTCTTCCATGTTGAAATGGCTTAGTAACTTTTTGATGAACCGCGTTTATTTAATTATAATTTGATCACTAATTCTTTCTATAGACATTCACAAAAAATTCTTGATTTTTCCTAAATCCTTAGCTTGAAAATATTCAATTAATGTGTCTGTTGTTTCTTTGATATATTCCTTATTCCCGACTATCAATATGTCATCGATATAAATTAACATGAATACATTTCTACCGCAATATAAGCAACAATCATATTTTGATCTATTAAAGTTATGTTTCACTTCAGTCATTAAAAGTATCATTCCACACTTTGGGCGATTCTTTGAGACTATACAATGCCCTATTTAATTTTAACGTTGTTGTTTTTGCCTTGAGTCCCTCTCGTGCGTAAATATACACTTCGTTTTCCAATTTTCCATTTAAAAAGACGATGGGAATATCCAACTGTCTTATTTCCCAGTTATTTTCTAATGATACCGACAACAGTAATCTTATAGTCGAAATTCTTGCCACTGGTGCATATACTGGATCAAATTGATTCTCCCTCCTTTATCTGAAAGTCTTTTGCAACTATTCTTGCTTTCTTTATACCATCTTCCTTTGTCCTAAACACCCACTTTGTCTGAATTGCTTTCTTTGTTTCTGGTCATTGAATTTTGCTCCATGTTTGAAGTTTTTCATGTGACTTTAGTTCCTTTTCAATAGCTTTATTCCATTCTTTGTCTTTTATTGCATCTTTGAAAGTTACTGGGTCTTCATATGCTGAAAACAGACAATATGCTGTTTAGAGTTCGTATTCGTTTAAGTATTTTGGTGGATTTATTTTTCTTTCCCTACTTGTAGTACTTGTTGATGGAACTATCTCTTCATGCTCTGAACTTTCTTCATTCATCTCAACCTCTTCTGTTTTCCCTTCTAGTTCTTCACCTATGTTTTCAATTTCATTTTCTCTCAATTCTCTTTCGTATTTTTCTCTTCTCTTTGCAGTATTATTTGTTGACCACCATTATTTGTATTTTTAATTATTTGTTTGTAATTTGTTTGATTTTCATTGAATCTTACATCTCTAGACATTATATTTTTCTTTTTTCTGATAATCCCACAATCTGTATCAAATCCTTGGAAGATTTCAAAAATATGTACTTCCAACAAGATGTAGCACCACCGCACAATGCTGATTTTGTGAAAAAGTTTGACAACCGGGTAATATCTACTAATGAAACTATTTGATGGCCTGCTAACTCCACATTTTTTTCTTTGGGGTTATCTGAAGGACAAAGTATATTCAACGCCGTCTACAACATTAGAAGAACTCCAAAATAAAATTTTAAATACCTTTGAATCCATAACTCCAGCCATGTTACAAAGTGTTACGAGAGAAACTATTCGAAGAGCGAACAAGCGTTCTGAAATGGGTGGGTGTCATTTTGAGCAACTGTTGTAGATTTGGTATTTAGTTGTGTTGCAATGTTCTAATTATAATATTTATAAATTTAGTAAGTTGTTGTCCAGATAGGCATCATAACTTATAAATTGGTTTTGATTGCTTGAATTTTTGTTTTTTTTGCTAATAATTTATCAACATTTTTGTTACATTTATTAAAATAAATGTTCTCTAATTACAAATAACTCATATGTTTTTCATAACTAACTGCAAGATATGGACACATAATTCGAAATGCTTCTACAAAAAGCTTAATGTTTATTTTAGTTTATATTTAATTTAAATCGGGAAAAACCAGTCTAATGAAAATTTACCACTCTATCTGATAAATAAAATAAAACATGCAGGGTACTATTGCCATGAAATGGAAAAATGGGAAAAACATTTCTAAATCCAACCAAATGAACAAAATAGGCCAATTTTACATTTAATTTGTTGAGAAATACCCTTTTATTCAAATTCAAATTACACTCCGAATTTTTTTAAATTTGTTCCTGAATTCCAAAGCCACTTGAAATAGCAAATAAAGGCCATTTCCAAGGTTATTTTTCATCCGATTTTAAATTTAAAAAACGTGTTGGAGAGAGAAGTTACAGCTTTATGAGAAAAGTGACTTAAATATACAGGGTGCTATTTAAAAAAGCGGCTGGAGCCTCCCTACTCGGTGGATCTTTGAAGCCGAAAAGAGCATTAAATTGTGTGACAAAACACTAAACGTAATCCGGTCTCATCCAAAACCTTTTCAGATGTTCTGAGGCACTAAAATAAACCCTCAACTTAATGAATTTACAATCATCTATGCGAGTTATTACCTACATTATCGCTCGTTGAATAATACATTATTAGGATATTAACAACATCACTTGAACGACTAAGAAAGTCTAGTTATCCTAAATACGATTTCGCGCATACACTGATATATAAGCCGCTGGAAGATTTATTTTAATTTAGATCTTATAAATTAAGGTGATAAGTAGTGTAATAAGAATTTCAAATAACTTCAAACAAAAACAGCTAGTTCATTTCCGCCTACATCGTAAATGTAATTTGAACTATTAGCAATGAAATGCAATTACTCGTATTATTTTCTGTGCACGTTAATTTGAGCCACGAAGGACGCTAAGAAGAACGAAAAAACTTAATAGAACTCTATTGTCGGTCGATGAAAGATGAATATAAATAAATTATACCTGGAGTAGTTCACAGGTACACTTAAGGATAATCATTAACATTATAAAACACCTGCTTATAGACTCGTCTTTTCTAAGTGATGAGCCTCTTTATTATGAAGCAACAGCTACAGGATATGAGAAATAGAATTTACAATTCAATTTTACATTAATCTTAATGTTTTTTTTTTTTTTTTTTTTTATACATTTATTTAACGTCGGCCTATTTCCGCTACTGAGGCCTAACACCGACGCCTGTAGACGAGCTACCCCCAACCAGGAATTTTGCCGAACCTCTTCCCTTAAGAAGAGTAGGGATCTTTTACTTGCCTAACATTTAATAGACAAGGGACCGACGGCTTTACATCCCCTCCGAAGGATGGTATATCTCCTATACAACCCTCGCCTAAGATTGTATAGCTTCCGCGCATACACTGATATACAAGCCGCTGGAAGATGTATGAGGCGAGAACGCGGTTTCCGTTGGAATGGTCACCAATCCAAGTACTAACCGCGCCTGTCGTTGCTTTACATCGCATACCGAAGTATGTACATAGTAAAGACGCACCTACGCTCGCCCCCTAATCTTAATGTTTGATATTTCAATTTTTACTGTTAACTTGATAGTATTCTGCTGTATGATACCACAGACATAAAATCAAACTGACATACCGATTCGTTATTAACGGATCCTAGGAATTACACTGCACTATTTTCAGTTTGTAGCGTGAGAATCTAAATCAATTTAACTATTTTTATTAGTAACAACTATTCCATTTCATCGTACATTTTCCCAATTTATATAGCTATCTTTCTGTCGAAAATAATTTATTGTCCTTCGCAAATAGAACACCACACGATATATGAGTACGCTATAACGAAATAAATTCTTATATATAGAGATGCATTCAACAGAAAGCGAGAACTTATTACAGTAAAAAAGGTATAAATAACAATGGTCAAATTCTGAATATTGTTTGAGTTCAAAGGCAATCTTTGATCCAATGGAATATCTCGCACATGTCAATATCCCTGATACTAGCCAAAGTTTTAACCAAATACGTTACAATCAAATTAGATATATTATTAGTTCCCTAAAAAATAGTGAAAGTAAATATATACAGGGTGGGGCAATAGTGCATCGGACCTCGATATCTCGAGTTCTACGATAGCTAGAAATTTTTTAAAAAATTGCTAGTAAACTAGATAAAAAAGTCTATAACTGGAAATTATTTTCAAACATACAGGGCGAGCCAAGACGAAATTACAGGACCAAGTGCCTTTTTTAAAAATGGAATGCTATGTATATCAGTACATTTTTGAAGCCTCTTTCTAGGCTCTACTCATTCCTATATAAGCTTTGAATATCTCCCAACCACTTTGATGTAATGTTTTTTTTTTTTGTTGAAATAATGCAATCTGCAGATGGATATTAAAAAAATCACCACAGTCACAATTATGGGTTTTAACAAAAACTTATGTGAATACCAGTTACGAGACATCTAATTAATAAATGTTTTTGAATCATTTTCATTTCCTAAAAATGTACAGGGTGGCCAAAAATTGTTTTTCAATTAAGAACATTTTAAATTGAATTTTCTCAATTTTTTCAAATGGAACACCCTATATATTTTTCGACGATGTTATGTAGAAATGAAAAACGAACATTTTTTTTTAAGTACTTGTACCTATAGCTATTGCAACCATTTTCGTTTTATAAATAAATAAGTGTCAAATTCAAGAATAAACTTATAAAAAGAGGTTCCCTCAAATAATTCATTAGAAAAATTTATAATAGGTGTTCGACATGTTGCCCATTTTGATTGACACACGTCTTTATGCAATTTTGAAATGAGGCCATTTAGCGAAACCATTTCTTCCAATCCATTGTAATGAGTAAATAGTATATAACCAGTCCTTTACTGTAATGTTTCTCTGTACATTTTTTGCTGTTTTCGTTATTCGACAAGCACTAAAACCTCAGTTTGGTATAAATTGTCGTGTACAAAGGACCATTTATCACACTTATTGGTCGTTACCATTTGTATTGAATTTAAAATATTTGGAATTTTACAATATGAATTTTAATAAAGCGGAACTTGTAGACACGACTTTTGTTTTGGGCGAGTCAGAGAGAAATTGTTTACTTGCCAATAGAATTTATCACCAACGTTATCCTGAAAGAAGGATTCCTGATGTTAGCAGCTTCCAAAACCTTCTCGATAGATTTCTGGAAACTGGAAATGTCGAATATAAAAAAAGTGAAAGAATAAAACGTGTTGTGAACGAAGAAAATGAGTTTTCTGTGGTGCTGGCAACGGTTGATAATCCCCATGTTAGTCAAAGAGAAGTGAGCTCATTACTAGGAATAAGTAGACGGTCTGTGGTCGAATCTTAAAAACAAATAAGTTGCATGCATATCATATTCAAATGCACCAGGAATTATCTGATGACGATTTTCAAAAGCGCCTACAAATGCTTGAAAATAGTTTAAAAGCATTTCAGCAACGGCTCTATTATTGCCAAGAAGCAACCAGCTCCAAGTTTGAACATTTGATTTAAGCAGTTTCATGTTAAAGCATTGTTCAAAATAAAATTTAGTAACACTGGAATTGTAATAATATTTACAAAAAAATTGAGAAATTCAACAACTTATTTTGCTCAATAGAGAATTAAAAACCCGTTTAAATGAGGCATCACACCCACTAAACTTCAATTTTTAAAGGGACAGCTGCCGCTTCAAGGGCGTTAAAGGAGATGTATAAAGTTATGATCAAATAATATATTTTAGAAATAAAAAAATTTACGTGAAACAAGTCTTCATTTTCTTAAAAATTGTAAATTACCTAGAAAATTAATTTATCTTTTACTTACGGACTTTAAATAGCGCAAACATCTGAACTAATAATATTACTTTTATATTAATTACAATTTGGGAAATAATATTGTATTTAAATTATGTATAAAAATAACTTTGGGATTATGGCAATTTTATTTATGGTCACAGTCTGAATAATTTATAAAACAGTTACGAAAATAACTTTATCATTTGTTTAAAAAAATTGCCACTTTGCTTCTTGCGTTTCGGCTCCTTTTTAAAGCATCTATCTATCTCATACATTCAATAAACAAGACAGCAACTTGAAAGATTAGGAGCTTGTTATACTTTTTGTATTGGGGGGCGGGCCCTGTAACTACTTTTTGAAACATTTAATTTAATGAATATTAGCTATTCTCTAACTTCTTGTTGAGGATGTTTTCTTAATAGCAGAGACATTTTTTGTTAGTTGTTTTGAGTGAAATGTAAGCGGCTTTTATGACTTTCAACCATAAAAGATTGTCTTTTGTTATAAGAATTTGCAGTTCCTTTGTTATTAAATTATGTCCGATGACAAAAACTTCTCTCTACGTTTTTATTACACAAAAGAGTTTATTAAAATATAAATTACATTTTGCTTTCTTAGGGTTGGCTGTCCTGCTAGGTTTATTAATCGTTTTGCATTATAAAATATGTAATAAAATATAAGAATACATAACCACATATTTTTGATTCAGTTAACACATGGTCAATATAGGAGGTAAAGGGAATTAACTCAGGATTTTGGCGACAATGCAGATATATGGTTGTTCTGTTCCATTGCATCTTACCTCTAAAGGAAATGTATATATAAATATATATATATATATATATATATATATATATATCTTCCAGCGGCTTGTATATCAATGTATGCGCGGAAGCTATGCAAGCTTAGGCGAGGGTTGTGTAGGTGATATATCATACTTCGGAGGGGATGTAAAGCCGGCGGTCTCTTGTCTATTAAATGTTAGGCAAGTAAAAGATCCCTACTCTTCTTAAGGGAAGAGGTTCGGCAAAATTCCTGGTTGGGGGTAGCTCGTCTATAGGCATCGGTGATAGGCCTCAATAGCGGAAATATACCGACGTTAAATAAATGTTAAAAAAAATATTTCTTGATGGTTGCTCCTGATTATATGTAATAGGGTTTAAAAGGCACCAAATTTTCAATATTCAAAACAGAAAAGATGCATTTTGTAACAATTGGTGGATTTTTCGCTATTTTGCAGTATGAAATCAATTCCTTCCCTGAGGATAATTCATTAAACTCAAACCAAGAGGTAGCAAACATACTCTCCACATTTTCTCTCCAAAAATTATGGTAAAATAAAGGTATTATTAAATGTAATGATACAGATATGGTATTGCTTTCTCATTTTAAATACCATTTAATTCCTGAAATACAGATGAAATTAGGAAAAAAGACAGCACACACTGTGTATCAATTCTTCATAATTATGTAGTCCAGTGCATACAATCGATTTTTGATGGGAATCCTGACATATAGAATTACTAGCTAAAACTTTTAACATATATATTCTAGTAGGGTTTCTAAATAATATATTAAAATTCCCAAGCTAGTGGAAGTAAGGGACAATTAGAATCGCGAAAAAACTTTTTCATCTGAAATTTTCCTGGAATGCGGATAAAAATTGAACGAATTATCGTAAAAGGTTCCAAAATCTTTTAAATACAATTTTTAATTTTATAGAAAGGTCGGTATACCGGATGATTTTTGTACTTTCATATTTATCCCAATAATTATATAGAAATCAGAATTTAAACTACTCTAACAAAAAAAGGGTAATAGGAAACCGTAGTAAAAACAATAAGAATAAAGTGTGTCGGTACTTATATCGTTAAAGAAGAATAAAAATTATTGAACCACAGCACTTAGGCACCATTGGGTCCCTTGTACATCCTCCCTGTAGGTAGATCCTCGCCTAGGCCTCCAACCAACCTAATCTTGCGAAATAGGTGGTGATCTCCCTTACGTCGGCCAAAGTAGGCCAACGTTCTCCCAAAATGGATTCTCTGATTGATGAGACACCAGAACAGTCATAGGGTACATGTTCAATCGTCTCATCTTCTTGTTCACAACCTCTACAGAGAGGTGTTTTGCTTAATCTCATATTATGTAGATGTTCTCTTAATGGACAGTGTCCAGTCTGGATTCCCGTTATAAAACATAGGTTCCTTCTGGACATTGGCAGGTAGTCCATTGTTGTACTCTTGTTGTGGGTGCTCTCTTTAATTGTTTGTAATATCGTCGTGATCGGTAACAGACTGGCCGGGCCTGGTCCAAAGATACTTAGGCCTGCTGCCTTCTTGGCCAGTCTGTCGGCTACTTTGTTGCCACTACACTGTGCGTGTCCTTTCACCCAGCATACCAGTATGTTATTCGTGCTGGAGACACAAACAAGTGCTTGGTTACATTCCCATACTGCTCCTGTGGTAATTTTGTAACTTCTCAGGGCTAGTAATGATTGTCTACAATCTGTGTAGATCCTAATTGTTTTGTCCATTATTTGTCTACGGACATTCTCTTTTGCAGCTATGGTTATGCCCGCCAGTTCCGTTTGTACTATGTTGTCTCGCCCATCCATAGCCCATTTATATTAGATTTGTAGATTTCTGGAGTATATCCCATATCCTGCGCCATCCTCCTTTTTTGATCCGTCTGTGAAGATGCTGATCACATCTTCGCCAGCAGCCTCATTCTCACTATTCGTCTGTATTATGTGCACATCAGTGCACGCCTATAGAAGAGGCATCTTTCTGACAGCCTCATTCCACAGGCGATTTCTGGCCTCTCCACAGCCTACATTTGGTTATATGCCAACGGAGTTGAGGGGTACCATTGTTGTCCGAGCCACTTCTCCTAGATATATATCTAGTGGTGGCAGACACAACATTACCTCCATAGCTCTCGTTGGCGTTGTTTGCATAGCTCTGGTTATGCTCAGGCAGGCAACTCTCTGCATTTGGCTGAGCCTGACCTTAGTTGTAGTCTGTTTGCTCTTAGGCCACCAAACCACAGCACCATAGATTATCATTGGTCTTATGACGGCAGTGTACATCCACATGACCACTTTGGGTTTCATTTCCCAGGTTTTCCTCACGTCCTGCGGCACTGCTCATAAAAAATGTAAGCCTTCTTTAGTCTTCTATCGTGTGAAGATTCCATGTTAGTTTGGCATCGAAGGTTACCTCAAGGTATTTCACTTCTGATGCGAAACTTAGTGTTGTATCCAGGAGGGCAGGCGCCTTCAATGCTCCTAGTTTCCTTTTTCTTGTGAAGAGAATCATCTCCGTCTTCCTGGGATTGACAGACGGGGAGTGTTCTTTGCACCATTTTTCGATTATTCTTAAGGCCTACATTCTTTCACAAAGGACTCCTTCGAACATTTCCGTTAAGCATGATTGTTAAATCATCTGCGTAGGTAATTGTGTGGAATCCTTCTGAATTGAGTCCGCACAAGAAGCTATCGAGAACGAAGTTCCATAGCAGTGGTGATATTACACCTCCCTGCGGACAGCCTCTCGCGACCATTCCTCATACAGAAGCATGATTTGTACAGTTCTCTTCGAGATCATGTTGGATATCCAGCTTCCCATGATCGTAGCGACATTCTTCTCCACTAGGGCCGCTGTAATTTTTAGAAAGGCACTCCTATCGAACGCACCTTCAATGTCTATGAAGACACACATGTAACGTGGACTCTTTATTGTCCAAGGATCTCTCAAGCCGACTCGCGACTGCATGGAGGGCGGTGTCGGTGTATCTTCCCAGGGTGTATGCGTGCTGGTTAGGACGTAAAGGGTTGTCTTTCACTACAACATCCCTTATGTATCGTTCACATAGCTTCTCCATCGTCTTGAGTAGGAACGAGGTTAAGCTAATAGATCTATAGGCTTTGGGGGTGGTTTAGTCCATCCGCCCTGCCTTTGGGATGAACACAACTTTCACTTCTCTCCATGTCTCTGGAATATAAATGTGTGCTAAGCACGCCCTAAATATTCCAACCAGGTGCGGCAGTAATTCATCCAGCCCCCATTGCAGTAGGGCGGGATAGATACCGCCAATGCCTGGCGACTTAAAAGGGGAGAAGTTCTGTATTCCAGACCTTATTCTGTCCTCACTCATTATTTGGTTGGCCATTTACCAATCCAAATCCGAGGGTTGGGTGTCGACTTCGTTTAGCCACTCCTTTCGTTCTGTTTTCACAGATCCCGGGAAGTGAGTCTCCGTAAGCAACTCTAGGCTTTCACGAAAGTCGCTGGTTCTTGTACCATCACTCCTTTTTAATAAACAGAGGTCATAGTCTTTGTCTTTGGCGAGGATTTTGCATAACCTAGCAGTCTGTGAGTAATTTTCAATTTCCTCACAGTAATTTCTCCACGCATTTCTTTGTCTCTGCCTGACTAGTTTCTTAAACTGTTTCAGATTGGTTTGTATGATTCTCAATCGAATTCTTGTCTTGTCAGTTTTGCTTTGTTTAACGAAGTCCTAGCCTTCTTGAAGTCAGTCAGCCCTTGAGACCACCACTTGGTGGCCTCATTGGCTGGTGCGAAAACCTCAAGGGGCAGGATGTTTCAAAAGCTTGCCTCATGGCTTTTGCAAGATTTTGATATATTGCCCTATTTCGCCACTCCTTCTGGACACCCTCTTATTAACCACTTCCAAGTTCGCCCTGAGTTGACATCGATATTTATCTCTATCAGTTCTCCGGGGATCTCGGAATGGTTTTTTGGGTGCCTTGATGAAAATAATTTCAAAGTTTATCCATTGGTGGTCTGATAGTGTTACACAATCAGACACATGCCAATTCTGGATTCGGCTGGATATACGCCACGTTGTTAGTGTTATATCTGTTATAGTTTGATTACTAGTGTTAATAAATTTCGGTGTACAGCCCCTATTACTAACGATAAGGTTGTTACCGGTAATATAATCATAAAGTGACTTACGTCTTGCATCACCTAGCTTTCCATGCACTTATAGGTTGTGATACAAGTCAGTTCTCCGATTTGAGCAAAACTTGTTAGAAATATACCCGAATCTTCGTGAACTGAATGATCTTAGATACACATTGGTAGAAAGTATGCTTAAAAATCTGTATCGTTGTGTTTCGAAGCTGTACACTACAAATTGAGATATAATCTCACTCACTGCATTCAAAACCAGGTCAGAAAACCTTTATCAACATCGTGTGTGATTACACTAACAGCCTAATATTTGACTTAATGCTCTACAGCCCATTCAGAAAGGACCTTCCAACCTGATTAGATTGTAGATGGCAATTAATTAATTGTGAAATAGTTCCAATTTTTCAAACTCTGCCATAATTTTTGATGACATGTAAATATAAGGAAGATAAGTGTATATCATTTTTCTGCGTAGTTTGCAGAGTTAAACGGTGTGACTGCCGAAAAATATTAGTTGTATAGGCACTTGTCGATACTGTGAACGATCAATGTTAAGACAATCTGAAGGACGTTCCCCTGTGATGGATTCGACTTAACACAAACAGACGGAAAATACAAAATTTATACTCACTTCGATATTGTCTTCACTACACTTTCTAATATCTTTACTAAAAAGTGTACAATACGGTAAAACGGTGGCATGTATCCCGAATCACGGAGGAAGCATATATGGGTGAATATGGTGTAAATAGTGTTAATTTACTACCAAAACCGACTGGTAACTTTGTAAATTGATTTTGAAAAATTTCAACGTCCGCAGCTTTGAGAAATGGGACTGTCTTGAGGGACTACTAATCCATCCACATAGACGATATCTTAGGTGAGTTGCAGTACTACACAACGTCGGATAGAAGAAGAGATTAATCACGTCCCGTCTTTTGCGCGTTGCACATTGCGTTTTGTCTAATTTCGATGTAGTTCCGAAAATCACATTTTTTTACATTTCGATAGTTTCGGATAGGGATAACTAGTACTGTTAAAGGTAATGATGAAACGACGCTCATATACTATTTTATGGTAGTGGATTTTCGTTGTACTTCCAAAATATCTTCCTGATGGCATTCTTACGTGTCGTACACGTTTCTGCAAGATATTTCATTGCAGTTAAGCAAATTCCCGTCGAAAGAGATTTTCACTGGCTTCGCACGTGTCAATATTTGGAGCTTGGAGGTAGGTTAACAAAACACGTATCAATAATCGTGCCAAAACTTATTTACCGTTACGTCATCCAAAGAATCCACACCAGAGTCTACATTTACGATCAACATTGAATATGAAAGTAATGGTGATAGCGAATAAGCTACATTAAAACTTATTTTCTAAGTCGTTAATATGTTAATTTTAGTGTTTCGTGATTTTGGTAGTTTCGCTCTGTAAATACCTTACACAATTATACATCCTGAAGCATTGCACAGCGTTATGTTTTGCAAGTATATCACATATACCTAATACACTGTAAAAACATATAACTTTTGACTAATGAAATTAAAATGAAACCGTTAGATTTGCTTGTAGTTTTTGATTTTGTGGGAAGAAGATCATCAATTTAAAGAAAATCAGTTTCTTAATTAATCGATGTTTCGTGTTTGTTTGAACACATACTCAGGACTCTGAAGACAACATAAATTACATTTTACATCATAAAATAATATATAAATAAATATAAATAATTTTATAAACATATACAACAACCATATACATCTAAAAACATGTCAAACTATATTAGTTAAAGCTTATGATTTATCATAAATTATCCAACGTACTAGAGATACTCACATTTAATTATGCTTTCCCTTGTAAAACTTAAAAGGTAGTTATTAAACATAAACTAATACATTAATGATAAATACGACACAGCTTGAGTCAAGCAATGAACAATTAAACAGTATTGACTATAATTATTTTAAGGGGGTGAGCGTAGGTGCGTCTTTACTATGTACATATTTCGATATGCGATGTAAAGCAACGTTAAGCGTGGTTAGTAGTTGGATAGGTGACCGTTCCAACGAAGACCGCGTCCTTGCCTCACATATCTTCCAGCGGCTTGTACATCAGTGTATGCGCGGAAGCTATACAACCTTAGGCGAGGGTTGTATAGGAGATATACCATCCTTCGGAGGGGATGTAAAGCCGTCGGTCCCTTGTCTATTAAATGTTAGGCAAGTAAAAGATCCCTACTCTTCTTAAGGGAAGAGGTTCGGCAAAATTCCTGGTTGGGGGTAGATCGTCTACAAGTGTCGGTGTTAGGCCTCAGTAGCGGAAATAGGCCGACGTTAAATAAATGTATAAAAAAAAATAATTATTTGAGCTATAGGTAAAAAACGTATTTAAATGTAAAAACTCCTTAACAGATATCTATTTTTATATTATTTATTATGTTGAAATATAAGGTGTTTAGATTTTATATGATTTTTATTGACATTTTTGTTACTATGTTTTTAATTTCTATCATCTCATTCATCAATCTCTTTTTTAAAATTGTTTGTGTGCTTAAAACGGTTGTCTGATCAAAATTGAACGTATGTAACTTTTCTCTTGAGTGTAGTGAGAGACTAGTGGGATCTTTTATATTTTTAATGGTATTGTAGATGTTTACGCAATCCCTTTTGTATGTTTTGTCAATCTTGTTTTCATATATCTCCTTGTTTGTCCTATATATACCTTGTCGCATTCATTACATGGTATTTTATAAATAATAACGTGTTTTTAACTTGCTGTAGAAATGTTTTTTATGGTATTTTCACTTTCTATTTTTTCATTATTTAACAGCCGTATGATTTTCTAAGCCAATTCTCTCTTATGTATGGAATTTCATAATATATTTTATTTTGATTTTGTTGGGCCGTTTTTATATTATCTTTATTAATAAATAACTTAAAACATAGAGGAATACATCTTTTACATGAGAAATATAGGGAAAAAACACCGAGAAAGTCAGAACTTTACTCATAAAGAATCATTACCGAAAAAAACTTATCAACAAAATTATTAATAAAGATAATATAAGAACAGCCCAACAAAATCAAAGCAAAATATATTATGAAATTCCATACATAAGGGAATTATCTCAGAAAATCATACGGCTGTTAAATAACGAAACAACCAATGTTACAACAAAAAGTGAAAATACCATAAAAAAAAACCATTTCTACAGCAAGTTAAAAACAAGAATACCTAAAGAAATATACCGTAAATAGACTTTATTTTAAAACTGCACTTAAGCTACATTTAGAAATGTGGAAGGGTAACGAATGTTTATATCTAAATAATATTTAGTACTAAAATTCAAGTATAACCAGGTAATGTTCTGAACCTTATAAATAATTTTGGGTACAATTAATACTCCTTAAATATTTTTATGTAATAAGAATTTGTTATGCAATCTGTGGTGAAATAATAATAACTGATAACAGAATATTAATAGTTCAAATTTTCTATGCAATAGTTTGCCATTTTAGTTCAATAATTAGTACAACCATAAACTTGTTTTAAACTAATTAAAACTTAAATAGATTTTGGATAATTAATCATATACAAAAGCATTGCTATTAATTGTTAATTATGATTGGTGGGAGAATTTAACATCTGAGTAGAAATTCAATTTTCGTTATGTTAAATTGGAAACTAAAGAATTAATTAATTGCTGTCGATGGCTGTAATAGTTATTTCGCAGAATTCATAAAGATCAGACTGATATGTTTACAAAATGCACATCAAAATGGTTTGCGTAATAGGAGGCAAATATCCTGTGAACTTTTCGATTGTTTTTACGATGAGTTAAAATAATAATGAATTAAATAGAAATCTTTATTGTCCCTCTAAAAATTTAAACGCAAACTAATAATTTCCTTTACATTTAAATCAAATTCATCTATTTCTAATCACGTGTGCGAAAATAGCCAATGAAATCATCCTAGGTGGAAGCAATTTTGGGTAGCCCTAGGTCTGATGTTTATTTACGAATTGTCGTCGAAGGTCGAATATTTGTATTTCTTTTGGGGATCGTCCTCGTACTCGAGACTTATCTTGGATTGCAGCCCCAAAGATTAAGGTTTCGCCGTCAGGACGAGTTACATAAGGTCAGTGTGTTCCAATTCTTTCAAGTACAATCGGCAAGAGCACCCAAAGACACAAATATAGGGTGAGCTATGTAGTAATAAACATGGAAACGACAAATACAGTAGCAAACCGGCGTCGTAGTTAAATTACGTTACACCCTTGAGTAGTGTCTTAATGACAGAGGTTCGGAGCGGAGGAGCGGAGCAGTGATCAGTGATCAGTGATCAGTTTAGGGGTGGGGGGCAATTAGTGTGGTGGGGGTAAATATGGTGGTGGGGGGCAATTAGTGTGGTGGGGGTAATTAGAATGGTGGGGGGTAATTAGATTAGTGAGAAGTAATTAGAGTGATGGGATATAAGTATGGTGGTGGGAGGTAATTAGACTGATATGATGTAATTAGAGTGGTGGGAGGTAATTAAGGGGCGGGGCTTAGGGGATGGGACGTTAGAGGGCGGGGCCTATGAAAGGTGGTAGTGGTGGGGGGCAATTAGGATGGTAATTAGATTAGTGAGAAGTAATTAAAGTGGCGTGATGTAATTGTGGTGGTGGGGGGCAATTAGATTAGTAAGAAGTAATTAAAGTGGTGTGATGTAATTGTAGTGGTGGGAGGTAATTAGAGTAATTGCATGATGGATAATTATTGTGGTGGGAGGTAATTAGAATGTTGTGATGTAATTGTGGTGGTGGGGGGCAATTAGATTAATAAGAAGTAATTAAAGTGGCGTGATGTAATTGTAGTGGTGGGAGGTAATTAGGGTGATGTGATGTAATTGTAGTGGTGGGAGGTAATTAAAGTGGTGTGATGTAATTGTAGTGGTGGGGGGCAATTAGTGGAATGATCTGTAATTAGAGTAATTGCATGATGGATAATTATTGTGGTGGGAGGTAATTAGAATGTTGTGATGTAATTGTGGTGGTGGGGGGCAATTAGATTAATAAGAAGTAATTAAAGTGGCGTGATGTAATTGTAGTGGTGGGAGGTAATTGTACTGGTGTGATGTAATGGTAGTGGTGGGGGGCAATTAAAGTGGTGGGTGGTAATTAAAGTCGTGTGGTGTAATTGTAGTGGTGGGGGGTAATTGGAGTGGTATGGTAATTAGAGTGGTGGGTGGCAATTAGAGTGGTGGGAGGTAATTAAAGTCGTGTGATGTAATTGTAGTGGTGGGGGGTAATTGGAGTGGTGTGATGTAATTGTAGTGGTGGGGGGTAATTGGAGTGGTGTGGTAATTAGAGTGATGGGATGCAATTAGAGTGGTGGGAGGTAATTAAAGTACTGTGGTAATTAGAGGACAATTACAGGTAATTTAAGTAAAAATAAAGGTAATTGCAGTAAAAACAATGGTGATTAAAGCAATTATGGTCAATCCATCCGTCTAGCCGTTCGTATGCAGACAGTTAAATAATTCTCTATTATGTTGTATTGTCTTATTGCACTTTGTATTTTTTTACGATGAGATAACAAACATTCATTCATGATTATATACCTAACCACTTTATTTACCTGCCTTATCCTTATGCTGATAAACAATTGCGACCTATCTGTCTTATCTTTATATCGATCAACAATTATTTTACCTGTCTTATCTTTAGGGACATCTGTCTTATCCTATGCTGATTTATGAGATGTACATTTACGACCTGCCTGTCTTATCCACCGAGATTTTTATCAATGAATTTGTGAAAGGGAACATTTACATTGTTATTTCAGTACCTGCAGAGTACCCTCTTTATTTCTTTTGTGTACTTAACATCTTAACATGACAAGTGAGGAGAACGTGTAGCTGTTTATTTTAGTTTTTATTTTTTGAATTGAAACACATGATTTACATTTTCTTATATTATTTATTACCTATTCTGTCACATTACTATTTTCATACTATTTATTACCTATTCTACTACATTACTAACTAATTGTCTTTTTATTTTATCTTGCACCAAAAAATCCACCTTGAACTGATCCATCCAACGCATTATAGGTCAAGTAGGCATCGTGAAGTATAAGTTCAGGGAACTTTGTTTTTCGTATCTCAAACTCTGTTATTATGTCAACTCTATAGTGTGGTAATAATTAGAATGGTGGGAGGTAATTGTATTCTTCTGATCATGCGTGGTGAGAGTGACTACTAATATAAATAGAATGCTTCTGCATCACACAATTAAAACCTATCGTCGATAAGTCAAGAGCTAGCAAGTGAATGTTGTGCAACCATCCGACAGTAAACAATAATAAATTGACAATATATTTTCATCATCACATTTTGTGTAAGTTGATAAAAAAAAATTATCCTTTCTGAATATGTATGATTAATATGTTTGTTTTATTTTATTTATTTTTTTATTTTAGTCCAACTGACAATGTGGATGCAATATTCAGCTCAACGGTGGGTACGGGCAGAAGACATTAAATCGGCCATTGAAAGGTTGTCTTGTGAACTGAGTGACTTAATCAAGGATTCGCAGCATTCATTAGTTTATGATACAAATGTCTTCTACGATATTGAAGAAACTGAACGCATTGAAAAAGATTGCAGGACGTATGCTGCTGGTGCAAATCTATGTTACAAATATTCACGAGGCTTTTTAAATTTAGACGAATTTTGTGAGCATATGATTAGAATAGAATTGAGACACTTTCTATATGACTTAGTGAAGTACCTGCCTAAGGAACTTATTGAAAAATACCAACTGGACCAGTCTGATGGTGATACGGGCAGTTAAATAATTCTTTATGTTGTATTTATTGTTAGATATAAATAATTATTATATTGTCATATTGCACAATTATAGTATCTTAAAAAAATTTCTTTGTATTTTCATATATTATGGTGAGATTAGAAATAAAACAAATATTAAAATAATGCATGTATTTTATTACCTGTCTTGATTACATAACTAAGAGATATACCTTAATAAACCTAAAGAGTTTTTAATCCAATCTTACATTTAAATCTACGATATATTTTGTAAAAAAATGAACATTGCAAGAGCATAATGACAATAATTATTATTAAGAAGCCAGTATACAGTACCGAACACGGTAGCTCGGGTAATACCATCACCATCTATTGGACCCTACAATAGTGCACCTAAAGTGTGTTTACTTTAAGCAGAAATCCGCCTTACTTTAAATTTACTTCATCTTATGTAGTTTCAAAACCTCATGAGCTTTACCTTCATATGCAAAGATACATAACTTCGGCCATCGCGTCGGTCGGCTCAATTACATGAAAAACATTAGATTTATTGTGTATCCCGAGCTCTCGCAGAATACTGATCTCCGGTTATGTGTTGTTTTAAATACAGTTTAAAGACTATACGCATACTACTGTATTAGTATTAATCACTATAATTGAAACATATAAGTAATTTATTTTGTCAAACTTATGTAACGAGGTATATGGTAGATAACTGAGTAAATGTTTTCAAAATGTACTCATAACGGGCGCATTTCATGAGAGTTTTGAAAGCACTCTACTACATCACTAAATAAATCACGTTCAAACAAAGTTAGGAATTAGAAAAGAATATATTTGTGCCATTTTGTTTGATACCTGGTAGACGATGCATAAAGTGATAATAGTATGTGGTGTATAGTTTTCAATACGTAGGGTTATAATTACTATCCCGTAGAAGTCTAGAAAATAAATTATTAAAGGTTTTAAGTATCAACTAAATTCGTGTACATCAAGGCAATTTGATTAGTATTGAGAGCTCGTTACATTGGTACGTGTTTATTTATGCCTACGTACGGCTGTGTTATTTTACACCACCACATACATTACTCCTTAAAATCGGAGACATTAGAGATTTAGATTGTTGAAATGGCGAACAAAATAATGGGGTCCCATAAGCCCCTCCTATCTATTGAAAACAAAGAAAACGTATATGTTTACAAATAATTTATTTAAAAATAATGAAGTTATCTACAACGAAGCCGCGAACGGCGTTATCGGTAAAGAGAATTTCATCTGTTATAATAATTTTATAATAGTTTTTTTTACTTAGCATTTACTAACATAATTTTGTACTGGTCATTATTGTGCTCTAACATCAGTTTTGTAACATTCTTAGTAAATAGTTTTAAATTACCAGAGGTTTTAATTTCACTGGGTAAAACATTGTATAAGCGTAAACAATCACTAAACGTACGCTTTTTTATAATTTTCAATAGATCCCACTGGATAATTGTGCAATTTAGCTCTTAACTAAGAAAGGTGATTAAGATAGGTGTACTCGATTTTTTGTCTATTTTATACATTAAAACGCTAGCAAAACTTTACTGATATGCTTGTGACAAATAACAAAATAAATGAAAATTACTAAACTAGAATACAAACGTGCATAAATTTAAGTACCTCTGCTGTACTTTAGGCTAGAATTAGAAGGACAACAACCATAACAAACAATAATTACAAGGCGGCTCTCTTTACGGTCTGTAAAAAAGTTTGCATTTAACGAGTAAAGAGAATTTACTCAATAGCTCCAAATCTAAAATGTTATACTTCACTTAACACCCATTTACAATTTGATTTTGTATGTACTTCTTTATATTTACTATTTAAATCCATAATTAGAGGGCAATAAGTATATATCTAACTCGCCAACAGAGGTACCTCATATTAATGACATTTCAAAGCCGTCCATGACTACTGGTTCACTGCTGTCAATCTTAAGTATTTTTAATTTGTTAATGTATTGCATTGTACTATATTTTTATCCTTTTACCTTCGTAAAGATATGGTAGTACTTTATACCACGAAACCAGTAGCCGCCTATTATAGAGTTTGTGAGGTAAAAGACCTTTAAATTTTTCTAATTTCGAACCTATAAAAAATTGTACTACCCGTAATTTCGTTTTAAGTTGCGTTTAAAATCGCATATAATGACAAGTAACACTGTAACAGTTGGGATTCTCTGTTGTTAAATCCTAACATATAAGATCTGTTTACCGCCAGGTGATAGATAGAATATCCTTGAAATCAAATAACAATGTTTACGTATCTGTTTGCGGTCAAAAATTTACTATAACAAATAATCTACCTCGACACTAGAGATTTAGCTGTAATGTAAATTCGCAACAAAACGATACATTTACGTCAAATTTATGTAATAATACGAAAAATAAGTTAAGTAAAAATTTGTTGCTCCACATAAACGACAACCACTTACAAAAAGCTATGTACTATGTGATAGAGTCGACGTGATCGCGCAAAACAAATAAAAATATATATCATTTACAAAACACCTTATATGCACGACTATGTTGGTAGGCAGAGTGAACTGAGAAAGACATAAGACGTCTGATATACTTATAATATATGAATTGAAATGGGAAAGAAAAAAAAAAATAATGGCTTCATATGTCCCATCCTATCTACGGAAACCATAGAAAACGCAAGTGTTTAGAAATAATTTATTTAAAAAAAATGAAGTTCTACAACAAATGAAGTATGAAGTCCTAAAAAGCGTGTGTTATAATTTTAGATTAGAATAGATTTTTTATTTAGCATAAGCTATTCACAATAGTAATATAATTTTGTACCTAGTCATTATTGTATTGTAACATCTATTGTATATAGTTTTGTAAAACGTTGTACGAGCATAAACAATCACTAAAAGTTGACAATTTTTATAGTTTTCAGCTGATCTCACCGGATAATTGTGCAATTTAGCTAGGTAGACACTAGATTTTTGTCAATTCTATATATTAAAACGTTAGCGCATCAATTTCAGGAAATTTTATAGATGAATTCCTGGCAGATTTAATAAAAAGTTATTATAGCCGCTAATTAATACTAAGTCAATTAATTTAATATGGTAATTACTTTTACACAATTAATATCGATATAATATGCTAATTTATCGCTCAATTAAATCCATTATTGTATATTGCATTAAAAATAGCTTCTCTTTTTGTTCTATTTACTTTCAAAATTTTTAACTGTATCGAGACTGCCAATATAGAGGTCGATGTAAGTACTATTTACAATAGGTATATGAAAGACATAGTGTCTACACTAATAGATCTTGAAAGATAAGACTCTCATGCTATCTATATAAGTAACGAATCTTGGAAATAAATAAATAACATAGAAATTAGACAACCCCCAATTCCAGAAGCCGGAGCTAGTGCGATTGCCCTATCGACCAGATCAGACAAATACATTTATATATAGAACAACGTTGATTGTGCGGCATATAAACTAATGTTAGTATTATTAGAAAAGCAATCTAAGACGACGAGATAAATATAAACTTAGTATATACCTACATAAATCTTTTTACACAAAAAGTTTACTAAAATGGGTCAGCAAAAGGTAGTTTATAACAAACCAATTTATGTGGGTTTTTGCATCTTGGAATTGTCAAAGACGGTATTGTACAACGCGATCAAAGAGAGTTTGGGGATAAGACGTCTCTTTTATACTGTGATACTGATAATTTGATTCTAAAAATAATGACAGAAAATTTGTATGACTCTATACTAGATAACCGGGACAAATTCGATACTTCAAATTATCAAGAAGGAAATATATTTGATATCTCGAAGGATCCATCAATTTCAGGAAATTTTAAAGATGAATTCCCGGCAGATCCAATAATAAGTTTTATGGCACCGGAGCAAAAGCATATCACGTACAATCTGTAGGTAAAGAACTAAACAAAGCCAAAGGCGTGAAAAGATTAGTTATTCAAAAAGAGCTATCGGCACATGATTACAGACAAATTGCTGAACAAGGTGGTGTAGTATTTAGAAAAATGAACACGTTTCGCAGCGTTTTGCATGATATTTATACAGGAATGAAGAACAAAGTAGCTTTGTCTTACCACGACGATAAACGTTTTCTTATTCCCATTACAACAAAGGCTTTACCGTGGGGTCGCTCTGATATACAATTTTTTAAAACCGAATCAGAACAAAACATGCGGCGGTTAATGGCTGCCGTAAATGATGTTGAGCATAGTTCTGTGGAAAACGATAAGTTAGATGTATTACTCGCAGCAATGGCGGAGTTAAATCCTAAAGACCTAGTAAATAAAATAATATTTATACAGATATGTCTTAAACAGAAGGACAATTTATTGAGTTAGATATAATAGAAGAGAAACAATTCTTGTAAATATTGTTATTTATCACAATTAGGTAATAATTTACATAATTTGTTATTCAGAAATCTATGTGTTGATGTCATTTTAAAAACTGATGGAAGTGGATACCTAAATACTTCATTTGGTCTGTTATCTCTATAAATTTGCCGCAATTACAAATTATGTTGTTGCAGTCATGCTATGTGATATTTATATTGGTTTGACCCATTGTATTCGGCGAAAAAGTGATATATTTTGTTTTTTGTATTCAAGGACAATAAGTTCGAATTTGGCCATTACCATTGCTTGTTTAATGTTTACGACTTCTAAAATCACGTAGTCATAAAATTCTTTAATTGTCTACCTTTGACAACCGGGCTCATCCATTTAAAAGTACAATGGTGTCATCTTTAGTAAATCCTTAGATGCTAATCTGTAATTTAGATACACATTTTTTTATAGACATGTATCGTTTTACCATAGAAGAACTTTTTAACTTATGGCTCCAAGAGGACATTAAAAAAAGAGGTGAAGTACTCATGACTTTTTGATTACGTGAATATACAGATTAATAAAAAATATTGATTCCACCCATGAACAAAGAATTCGGGGGAAATTACGTCATTTGCTGCTTGTAATACTGACACTAATAAATTATTACCTAATTGTGATAAATAACAATATTTACAAGAATTGTTTCTCTTCTATTATATCTAACTCAATAAATTGTCCTTCTGTTTAAGACATATCTGTATAAATATTATTTTATTTACTAGGTCTTTAGGATTTAACTCCGCCATTGCTGCGAGTAATACATCTAACTTATCGTTTTCCACAGAACTATGCTCAACATCATTTACGGCAGCCATTAACCGCCGCATGTTTTGTTCTGATTCGGTTTTAAAAAATTGTATATCAGAGCGACCCCACGGTAAAGCCTTTGTTGTAATGGGAATAAGAAAACGTTTATCGTCGTGGTAAGACAAAGCTACTTTGTTCTTCATTCCTGTATAAATATCATGCAAAACGCTGCGAAACGTGTTCATTTTTCTAAATACTACACCACCTTGTTCAGCAATTTGTCTGTAATCATGTGCCGATAGCTCTTTTTGAATAACTAATCTTTTCACGCCTTTGGCTTTGTTTAGTTCTTTACCTACAGATTGTACGTGATATGCTTTTGCTCCGGTGCCATAAAACTTATTATTGGATCTGCCGGGAATTCATCTTTAAAATTTCCTGAAATTGATGGATCCTTCGAGATATCAAATATATTTCCTTCTTGATAATTTGAAGTATCGAATTTGTCCCGGTTATCTAGTATAGAGTCATACAAATTTTCTGTCATTATTTTTAGAATCAAATTATCAGTATCACAGTATAAAAGAGACGTCTTATCCCCAAACTCTCTTTGATCGCGTTGTACAATACCGTCTTTGACAATTCCAAGATGCAAAAACCCACATAAATTGGTTTGTTATAAACTACCTTTTGCTGACCCATTTTAGTAAACTTTTTGTGTAAAAAGATTTATGTAGGTATATACTAAGTTTATATTTGTCTCGTCGTCTTAGATTGCTTTTCTAATAATACTAACATTAGTTTATATGCCGCACAATCAACGTTGTTCTATATATAAATGTATTTGTCTGATCTGGTCGATAGGGCAATCGCACTAGCTCCGGCTTCTGGAATTGGGGGTTGTCTAATTTCTATGTTATTTATTTATTTCCAAGATTCGTTACTTATATAGATAGCATGAGAGTCTTATCTTTCAAGATCTATTAGTGTAGACACTATGTCTTTCATATACCTATTGTAAATAGTACTTACATCGACCTCTATATTGGCAGTCTCGATACAGTTAAAAATTTTGAAAGTAAATAGAACAAAAAGAGAAGCTATTTTTAATGCAATATACAATAATGGATTTAATTGAGCGATAAATTAGCATATTATATCGATATTAATTGTGTAAAAGTAATTACCATATTAAATTAATTGACTTAGTATTAATTAGCGGCTATAATAACTTTTTATTAAATCTGCCAGGAATTCATCTATAAAATTTCCTGAAATTGATGCGCTAACGTTTTAATATATAGAATTGACAAAAATCTAGTGTCTACCTAGCTAAATTGCACAATTATCCGGTGAGATCAGCTGAAAACTATAAAAATTGTCAACTTTTAGTGATTGTTTATGCTCGTACAACGTTTTACAAAACTATATACAATAGATGTTACAATACAATAATGACTAGGTACAAAATTATATTACTATTGTGAATAGCTTATGCTAAATAAAAAATCTATTCTAATCTAAAATTATAACACACGCTTTTTAGGACTTCATACTTCATTTGTTGTAGAACTTCATTTTTTTTAAATAAATTATTTCTAAACACTTGCGTTTTCTATGGTTTCCGTAGATAGGATGGGACATATGAAGCCATTATTTTTTTTTTTCTTTCCCATTTCAATTCATATATTATAAGTATATCAGACGTCTTATGTCTTTCTCAGTTCACTCTGCCTACCAACATAGTCGTGCATATAAGGTGTTTTGTAAATGATATATATTTTTATTTGTTTTGCGCGATCACGTCGACTCTATCACATAGTACATAGCTTTTTGTAAGTGGTTGTCGTTTATGTGGAGCAACAAATTTTTACTTAACTTATTTTTCGTATTATTACATAAATTTGACGTAAATGTATCGTTTTGTTGCGAATTTACATTACAGCTAAATCTCTAGTGTCGAGGTAGATTATTTGTTATAGTAAATTTTTGACCGCAAACAGATACGTAAACATTGTTATTTGATTTCAAGGATATTCTATCTATCACCTGGCGGTAAACAGATCTTATATGTTAGGATTTAACAACAGAGAATCCCAACTGTTACAGTGTTACTTGTCATTATATGCGATTTTAAACGCAACTTAAAACGAAATTACGGGTAGTACAATTTTTTATAGGTTCGAAATTAGAAAAATTTAAAGGTCTTTTACCTCACAAACTCTATAATAGGCGGCTACTGGTTTCGTGGTATAAAGTACTACCATATCTTTACGAAGGTAAAAGGATAAAAATATAGTACAATGCAATACATTAACAAATTAAAAATACTTAAGATTGACAGCAGTGAACCAGTAGTCATGGACGGCTTTGAAATGTCATTAATATGAGGTACCTCTGTTGGCGAGTTAGATATATACTTATTGCCCTCTAATTATGGATTTAAATAGTAAATATAAAGAAGTACATACAAAATCAAATTGTAAATGGGTGTTAAGTGAAGTATAACATTTTAGATTTGGAGTTATTGAGTAAATTCTCTTTACTCGTTAAATGCAAACTTTTTTACAGACCGTAAAGAGAGCCGCCTTGTAATTATTGTTTGTTATGGTTGTTGTCCTTCTAATTCTAGCCTAAAGTACAGCAGAGGTACTTAAATTTATGCACGTTTGTATTCTAGTTTAGTAATTTTCATTTATTTTGTTATTTGTCACAAGCATATCAGTAAAGTTTTGCTAGCGTTTTAATGTATAAAATAGACAAAAAATCGAGTACACCTATCTTAATCACCTTTCTTAGTTAAGAGCTAAATTGCACAATTATCCAGTGGGATCTATTGAAAATTATAAAAAAGCGTACGTTTAGTGATTGTTTACGCTTATACAATGTTTTACCCAGTGAAATTAAAACCTCTGGTAATTTAAAACTATTTACTAAGAATGTTACAAAACTGATGTTAGAGCACAATAATGACCAGTACAAAATTATGTTAGTAAATGCTAAGTAAAAAAAACTATTATAAAATTATTATAACAGATGAAATTCTCTTTACCGATAACGCCGTTCGCGGCTTCGTTGTAGATAACTTCATTATTTTTAAATAAATTATTTGTAAACATATACGTTTTCTTTGTTTTCAATAGATAGGAGGGGCTTATGGGACCCCATTATTTTGTTCGCCATTTCAACAATCTAAATCTCTAATGTCTCCGATTTTAAGGAGTAATGTATGTGGTGGTGTAAAATAACACAGCCGTACGTAGGCATAAATAAACACGTACCAATGTAACGAGCTCTCAATACTAATCAAATTGCCTTGATGTACACGAATTTAGTTGATACTTAAAACCTTTAATAATTTATTTTCTAGACTTCTACGGGATAGTAATTATAACCCTACGTATTGAAAACTATACACCACATACTATTATCACTTTATGCATCGTCTACCAGGTATCAAACAAAATGGCACAAATATATTCTTTTCTAATTCCTAACTTTGTTTGAACGTGATTTATTTAGTGATGTAGTAGAGTGCTTTCAAAACTCTCATGAAATGCGCCCGTTATGAGTACATTTTGAAAACATTTACTCAGTTATCTACCATATACCTCGTTACATAAGTTTGACAAAATAAATTACTTATATGTTTCAATTATAGTGATTAATACTAATACAGTAGTATGCGTATAGTCTTTAAACTGTATTTAAAACAACACATAACCGGAGATCAGTATTCTGCGAGAGCTCGGGATACACAATAAATCTAATGTTTTTCATGTAATTGAGCCGACCGACGCGATGGCCGAAGTTATGTATCTTTGCATATGAAGGTAAAGCTCATGAGGTTTTGAAACTACATAAGATGAAGTAAATTTAAAGTAAGGCGGATTTCTGCTTAAAGTAAACACACTTTAGGTGCACTATTGTAGGGTCCAATAGATGGTGATGGTATTACCCGAGCTACCGTGTTCGGTACTGTATACTGGCTTCTTAATAATAATTATTGTCATTATGCTCTTGCAATGTTCATTTTTTTACAAAATATATCGTAGATTTAAATGTAAGATTGGATTAAAAACTCTTTAGGTTTATTAAGGTATATCTCTTAGTTATGTAATCAAGACAGGTAATAAAATACATGCATTATTTTAATATTTGTTTTATTTCTAATCTCACCATAATATATGAAAATACAAAGAAATTTTTTTAAGATACTATAATTGTGCAATATGACAATATAATAATTATTTATATCTAACAATAAATACAACATAAAGAATTATTTAACTGCCCGTATCACCATCAGACTGGTCCAGTTGGTATTTTTCAATAAGTTCCTTAGGCAGGTACTTCACTAAGTCATATAGAAAGTGTCTCAATTCTATTCTAATCATATGCTCACAAAATTCGTCTAAATTTAAAAAGCCTCGTGAATATTTGTAACATAGATTTGCACCAGCAGCATACGTCCTGCAATCTTTTTCAATGCGTTCAGTTTCTTCAATATCGTAGAAGACATTTGTATCATAAACTAATGAATGCTGCGAATCCTTGATTAAGTCACTCAGTTCACAAGACAACCTTTCAATGGCCGATTTAATGTCTTCTGCCCGTACCCACCGTTGAGCTGAATATTGCATCCACATTGTCAGTTGGACTAAAATAAAAAAATAAATAAAATAAAACAAACATATTAATCATACATATTCAGAAAGGATAATTTTTTTTTATCAACTTACACAAAATGTGATGATGAAAATATATTGTCAATTTATTATTGTTTACTGTCGGATGGTTGCACAACATTCACTTGCTAGCTCTTGACTTATCGACGATAGGTTTTAATTGTGTGATGCAGAAGCATTCTATTTATATTAGTAGTCACTCTCACCACGCATGATCAGAAGAATACAATTACCTCCCACCATTCTAATTATTACCACACTATAGAGTTGACATAATAACAGAGTTTGAGATACGAAAAACAAAGTTCCCTGAACTTATACTTCACGATGCCTACTTGACCTATAATGCGTTGGATGGATCAGTTCAAGGTGGATTTTTTGGTGCAAGATAAAATAAAAAGACAATTAGTTAGTAATGTAGTAGAATAGGTAATAAATAGTATGAAAATAGTAATGTGACAGAATAGGTAATAAATAATATAAGAAAATGTAAATCATGTGTTTCAATTCAAAAAATAAAAACTAAAATAAACAGCTACACGTTCTCCTCACTTGTCATGTTAAGATGTTAAGTACACAAAAGAAATAAAGAGGGTACTCTGCAGGTACTGAAATAACAATGTAAATGTTCCCTTTCACAAATTCATTGATAAAAATCTCGGTGGATAAGACAGGCAGGTCGTAAATGTACATCTCATAAATCAGCATAGGATAAGACAGATGTCCCTAAAGATAAGACAGGTAAAATAATTGTTGATCGATATAAAGATAAGACAGATAGGTCGCAATTGTTTATCAGCATAAGGATAAGGCAGGTAAATAAAGTGGTTAGGTATATAATCATGAATGAATGTTTGTTATCTCATCGTAAAAAAATACAAAGTGCAATAAGACAATACAACATAATAGAGAATTATTTAACTGTCTGCATACGAACGGCTAGACGGATGGATTGACCATAATTGCTTTAATCACCATTGTTTTTACTGCAATTACCTTTATTTTTACTTAAATTACCTGTAATTGTCCTCTAATTACCACAGTACTTTAATTACCTCCCACCACTCTAATTGCATCCCATCACTCTAATTACCACACCACTCCAATTACCCCCCACCACTACAATTACATCACACCACTCCAATTACCCCCCACCACTACAATTACATCACACGACTTTAATTACCTCCCACCACTCTAATTGCCACCCACCACTCTAATTACCATACCACTCCAATTACCCCCCACCACTACAATTACACCACACGACTTTAATTACCACCCACCACTTTAATTGCCCCCCACCACTACCATTACATCACACCAGTACAATTACCTCCCACCACTACAATTACATCACGCCACTTTAATTACTTCTTATTAATCTAATTGCCCCCCACCACCACAATTACATCACAACATTCTAATTACCTCCCACCACAATAATTATCCATCATGCAATTACTCTAATTACAGATCATTCCACTAATTGCCCCCCACCACTACAATTACATCACACCACTTTAATTACCTCCCACCACTACAATTACATCACATCACCCTAATTACCTCCCACCACTACAATTACATCACGCCACTTTAATTACTTCTTATTAATCTAATTGCCCCCCACCACCACAATTACATCACAACATTCTAATTACCTCCCACCACAATAATTATCCATCATGCAATTACTCTAATTACCTCCCACCACTACAATTACATCACACCACTTTAATTACTTCTTACTAATCTAATTGCCCCCCACCACCACAATTACATCACGCCACTTTAATTACTTCTCACTAATCTAATTACCATCCTAATTGCCCCCCACCACTACCACCTTTCATAGGCCCCGCCCTCTAACGTCCCATCCCCTAAGCCCCGCCCCTTAATTACCTCCCACCACTCTAATTACATCATATCAGTCTAATTACCTCCCACCACCATACTTATATCCCATCACTCTAATTACTTCTCACTAATCTAATTACCCCCCACCATTCTAATTACCCCCACCACACTAATTGCCCCCCACCACCATATTTACCCCCACCACACTAATTGCCCCCCACCCCTAAACTGATCACTGATCACTGATCACTGCTCCGCTCCTCCGCTCCGAACCTCTGTCATTAAGACACTACTCCCTTGGTTATAATAGAGTTTTATATATATATATTTTGATTTTACCTAGTGCATCTATTTCTCTTAGTGGCTATTCAGCCATAGAATTAATAAATTAATTGTGAACAAGTATATAGCTATATTCTTGGGAAGTTTTATTTGTAAATTTTATAGTATACCGGTAATGCCGGGTTTATTCAGCGTACATACACATATTTTGATTCAGTATATATATATTTGTGATTGTACTTTATTATATATTTTTTTGTTACGTTATTGTCACATACATTTACTTGTGATTATAGTTGTAAATATACACTTGTTTTCTATTTTTTTGTTCATATATCAATATTTTCCGACTATCATCTTGGGTAAGCTTATAGTTTATTATATAATATATAATTTCCTTTAATCATAACTAGATACATCCTAGATATATTCTTTTGTGAGCACAATTTTGAAGCTTCACATTTTTTGCCTCAGGACTAAAAACTATCTTCTGCTTTATGAGCTTTTCGTGATTTTGAGCGTATAAGTTTAGATAATAAACTCTGGGTCAGAAGAAATCACGTGGCGCCCTGTAAATTTAATATTATTTTACTACAAATATTCCCTGCCCTACTGTTAGCTGGCACTGACCTAGTGTAATTGCGAGTAAGTTTCGGTATGGAACGATTACCTTTGCCACACCTGGAACAAGGCCCTGAGGCTATCTCATGCTCTCCCATTTAAAAACAAAAAAAGTACATATAGAATTCAATCATAAATCCGGGTTGATATTTGGTTGACCTTACCTCGGTTTTCTCGTTTTTTTTTTCCCTTGATTTTTTTTTTATTTTGCGTGGCAGGCACTAAAGAAACGCACATGCAAAGTTTCATTCAAGTCCGTTCAGTAGTTTCGTCGCTATCGTGCTAACACACATACACACATACACACACACACACACAGACATTTTTCAAAAACCACTTTTTTGGGTTCCTAGGACCTCAAAATGTAAAGATTTGATGTTATCTCAATTTTCGTTTTTGAACCAATTTTAGTAACCTCTCACAATTTTATTGTGGAGAGGTTAAAAAGGTGGTGACATTAAAATATATCTAAAAAACAGACTTAACAAAACTATAAATTACATACTAAACTCGCGCACCAATCACTTTTGAATTTCGTATCTGACGCTAGCACCTCAATTTGAACGAAGCTCCTTCCGCGAGATATGTCAATGCTGGGTTGCGTATGACTGGCCTAAACTTTGATTTTAAAAATTTTGATTGTAAAATGTTTTGAAATTTATGAAGCGAAGTGAATTTAGAGACAAAAATGTACAAAAAGAAACCAAGAAAAAAAAACGCGACAAAAAGGATACAAAGAGAAAGGAAGAGGGAGACAGGAAATATTTAAAGATACGAAAGGTATGAAATAGTAGTAAAGGTGAATAGGGTAACGGAAGTTATAGTTGGTGAAGTTGGCTACAGAGGTTGCCGGAGAATCGCCAAGCCTGGTATAGTAAGGGGTGTTTAATCCGAAATGGGACATTATGCTGTCTAACACAGGTATAAGTGTTATAAGTATGTGATGTACGGCCCTGACCACTATTGTGTACAACTAATTTTTATTTATTTATGTCTGTTAAGTCTGCTATCCCTGACCATGAGCGGATGCAGACTCCTCAACAGGGAATACACCGTCCATACCGTCTCATTTACATGTGCATTAAACGTCAGTCTCTGGTCCAGACTAACACTCAAGTACTTTACGTATCTCTCAGTTGGAATTTTGTTACGATTCTGTTTTCTGTAAACCGATGTGTGAAGACTATTGCCTCGGACTTCTCAGCGTTTACTCAAATCTTCCACTGATCGTAATAAGCCGTGGTACGAGCCATGTGCGCCTTCAGCAGCATGTTGGCTGCTTGCGCATACATGGTTGTATCATCGGCGTACTTGGTCAGCTTCATATTCGGGAATTCTGGAAAGTCAGAGACGTACAGATTGTACAACTTTGGTGACAAAAACGATCGTTGCGGGACTCCCGTGCGAATGCCCTGCCGTGTTGACAGTTTGTTATTCACTCGAACCTGCAGTGATCTGCTCGACAAGAACGAGTGAATCAACTTTAGTTTGTAGAGTAACTCCGGGATCCAGACGGTGTCGTACGCCTTCTCAATATTGAGGAGCACCATAGTGGTGCTCTTCCCGAGGTTGTATTCTACTTTGAAGTCATTAACTATCCTAACGGCCTACTGTACCGAGCTCCTGCCCCTCCTGAAGCCAAACTGGGACTCATCGTCGATGTGGAATTCCTCCCGAACAGCATCTAGTCTGGTCAGGACGAGTTTCTCCATCAACTTGGATATCGCCGACAGCAACGAGATGGCCTGTAGCTGTCAGCGAAATTCGCGGTCTTATTTGGCTTGAGGCGCGTTTGCACTGGCTACGCCAGTGTTGTGTAGGATCGCGTTAACGGTGTACGTAAACTGCACAATACCTTTCCTTGGTAGATATTTGAGCAGCTTGTACTCGACCAGGGACTTTATTGTTAGGTAAGTCATTCTTGAAATTCTCGTCTTATCAATGGTACACCATGACCAATGAGTCGCTTGCCTTTTAAGCGTCAGTCATCCACGTCTGTCCGTTCGTGCGTGTCAACACGGCTATAACTTCTCACGTATTTTTCAAGGCCCTCGCCAGCTTCCATAGCAAGTTGTCCTGAGGATTTAATGCTGCGCTGTTTCAAGCGTGTTGTATAAGGGTAACACAATTTCAGCAGTCTCTATGACAATATTATCCCAGTATTATTTATCAATGCTCTAAAAGTATTACAGATGAAAAGATGCACACAAACTGGTGATCTGGACTGGCACAGAACTTAGTGGTTTAGAAAACGTCTCTGTAAAATGTGTACTCGCTTGAATTTAACTCGGAATGTCTTGGACTTCATCTTGATTCGGAACCATAATGAAGTGGAGAATCATATGGCGCTTCTATCAGAGGCGGTCATATATCTTCTTCAAGGGGGGCACTTCAACACGTAAAGGTAATTAATTAACTACACAAAATTTAATTCTATTAAAATGAAATATATAAAAACACTTATAAAATAAAACATACACTCGTAATTACAAAATATCTGTTATGAACATAAAAAATATGAAAATAAATAAAAAATAAAATATAATAGACATACACAACATACAACATAACACAGTATTTTTATAATGAAACTATAAGATAAAATCTAAATTTCTCTTCCTACATTTTGAAAGATGCTCAATTATATTGTCAATATTAATTTCCAATCCTCTATGCATCTTTAATAAAGAGAGATTCAAGCAATTTTCGTGCATTGTTGACCTTAGTCAGGTTTTTAATTTTCTTAATTGGGAAAAGTTTATTTCTCAAATATAGAACAAACTAAGAAGTACTTATGGTTAAAAAAACATCCGCCCCCTACAAATGCAAAGTCACCTGTAATACTAAGATAAACGAAAAACATGAAAAAAATCATATTAAGCAATTTTTTTCGAAAAAAAATATTTGTGAAAGTTGTTCAGAGTTGTCTTAAACCTTTAGTCCAAAATTTCATCAAAATTAAAAAAATAATTATATTTAAAATAATGTCAATCCGGAAACATCATTTTAAATAACTTACAAATTATTTGACAAATACCTGAGCTTGCGTTTAATTTAAAACAAAACACACTTTCTAAGCAAAGAAACACATTATAATTATATTTTTGGACTTGGACATTATTTTAAACATTTTAATATTTTTTAAATTTTGATGACATTTAAGACTCAAGGTTTTTAGACAATTCTGAACAACTCTCAATGATAAAAATTTCCGATAAGAAATGACTAACAAGATTTTCTGATTTTTTTTCCGTTAATTTTGTTATCGTACGTAGCTTTGCATTTGTAGAGGGCGAATGTTTTTTTGGCCATAGATAGATCCTACTTTGTTCTATATCTGAGCAAAATTCGACTCAAATTGGAAAAAAAAGAAAAAATTAAGGGTGTTACACTCTTAAGAGCGACATGCTGTATATAAAGTATTATTATTATTATTTTAGCAATCATTAAGTACTCAATTTATAGCAAAATAGTAATTTCTTAAATATAAATAAAAAAATTGAAATACGGCCGTCTAAAGACAGTAATTTATTCTAGATTTGAATGGATAGTATTTCATGGAAATTCTCAGAGGGCCACCACCCCTCCCCCCCCCCCCTATGACCGCGGCTGCTTCTAGCTCCCTGCAAATTGCTCTCTACGAAATCGAGATCTATTATGCACTGATAACGCCTGCTTGCGCCATCCCAAGTAGAGATGGTATATGAATTTTAAAAATGCATAAATAAATTCGTTATTTTTTGCCTCATACGTATTACATCAGTTGGAAAAACGTTCAGGCCAATTAAGACGATTAAGAAAAAAATTAACATAAGCATGCATGGTTATTCATGGATAACTCCTTTGACGGTAAGGGTACTTTTTCATTCGCTTCAACCCTCAAACGCCCTTAAGATTGATATTTTCAGGACACGCGCACTACTGCCACCCTACAAAAAATAGGGACATACCTCGTGTCAGGACAAGAATTTATTATAGTTTGTCCCATATGAATTATAATTCAGCTATATAAAAAAGCTTGCAAGCAAGCATAATGGAAGCCGACTGCTTGTGATTATTATACCGCTGGCGTTATACGGTAGCAGTACACAGGACCGGACTTAAATATATTTCCAACTTCAATCTATAAGGGATTTGAATACACATCAAATAACAAAATTATTTAAATATGTCACACACACATCACTTACCAGCGCATTACAATTATATAGTGGCGTTCATTTTTCATTTTACACTTATTAAGGTTTAAAAGTTTTTTGTGTATCTCCCAGTGCGCATCTAGTATTCCTATATACACATGGCCCTCATTCAGTCGGCACATGATTATAATTGCTGGAGTTCTCTGCACAAAAGTCATATTTTGCCGGATATTTTTATAGAATGGGCTACACAGAACAGTGCCGAGTTGCCGCCCGACACCGCACTGAAATGCCATGGTTTACTTCCACAGTGTCGAACCGTCTTTCACGGATTAATTAAAAACCTTTTCATCGCCCTTCATTTTCATTGTATCACGATGTTCTTTTTACTTTCCCAACTACGGAGTATATAGGGAAAGTATTGTGATCATGCAAACAATTGACTTTAAGTTTTTGGTGAATTTACACATTATCAAATCCCTTGAACCCAAAAATGTGATTCTTAAAAAATGTTTGTGCGATTTTGTATGTATGAAATGGAATGGCCATGTTCCTAGAAAGTGGAGGGAGGGAAGTTGTGAGGGGGTAGGTTTTAAATAATTTGATATTTTTTTCTCTGTAACGGCTAAACCAATTTTGATTAAATTTAGCATACAGATACTTTCACAGTACCAGTATAAGATAGCATAACAAGTTCCTCCTAGAAAATACAGGGGGGTGGGTCCGCGGAAGTAAGGTTTCAAGAATTATGTTTTCTTTCTAAAACGCCTCAAACAATTTAATTAAATATAACACTTCAACACTCCCTCAGTATCAGTGTACGATGGTTTAC
Organism: Leptura quadrifasciata; assembly: GCA_963675555.1. Lineage (NCBI taxonomy): Eukaryota > Metazoa > Arthropoda > Insecta > Coleoptera > Cerambycidae > Leptura > Leptura quadrifasciata. The sequence goes on from OY776673.1 coordinate 95,748,359, forward strand.
CTAGTTGCTCCCAGAATAGAGAGAAAGGCCGTGGAGGGTAGGATTTATAGAATTCAAAAATTATTTTCTCCATAACTGTTTTTACTCCTAAAGGGAAAAGCTTGTCAGAGTTGTGTCAGACCGATTTTTAAGAATTGTATTTCTTGTAAACTTTAGTTTTACTGTTTGTTGCGGCCTTCTAGCGTATGCGACCCACCATACGCCTTAGCGTGTTGTGGGCCACATAATAACAATCGCTACGTCCGTAGCACAGTTTCGCTATTCTCCACGGGAGGGCGATGTACTTGCGGCTCGTGAAAAGCAGAGAGACGGAAGGCAACCATTTTTGTTGGCGTATACAGTTGATAATCCTACGAACCTCGGTTTATCCAAGGCATCCTGGTGGATTTTGGGATTATTAACACAGGAAAATTTTCTCAATCTGTTGTTGTTCCGTTTAGCGGAATATTTTGTTGTTGTGAGTAAATTTTAACTGCGGAAGCACGATATTTAAGTATACAAGGTAAGCTAACCTTTTCGCGCCATCTTACCCGTTCTCTACCCACGTGTTTCGAAAATTTGCAGGCTTTCCTTTAGAAGTATCGTGTCAACTTGAAAGGCGGACTCGACCCCATTCATCCAACTGTGGCTTTCGAGGAACATTGATGGATTGTTCCCTCATCAGTGAGGTAAATTATATTTCTTTTGTAGGTTATGTCAGATTTGAATTGCTCACATTAGGCACGCTTCACGTGCATTTCCGACTTTGCAAATTAAATCGTGATATCTTTAGGGTTCCACGGACGGGGCTTCTACACACAGTAGAAAGTTCCAGGGCTGGAGAGGCTATAATCAACCCCCATCCTCTGGTCAATTTCTTTCGTCCCGAAGACACCACCGTAGGGCTACAGTTCAACATCGAAGTCGGTATCGTACCACTCTAAATAAGTGTGTTGTTTTTTTTATTTGCCGGGGACCACCTTCAGTGGTTCTGTGCGGTTATATTCGATTCATACTTTTGTATTTTAACTTATACATATTTAAAGATTTTATGCATTTATATTTATTTAAGGAGGTTCTCTAAATCAGACCCGTTGTGGCAGAATTTATTACCATTTATCCTCACATTGTAAACCGATGTGTAGCTACACGAGGCATTTTATTAATGCTGTACCTTATTAATCCAGAAATTTGCCACACCTTTTGAACATCGCCAGGTTGCATGCTAGAGAACCAATATCTGTAAATTGTGTAATATAGTGCATTTTATTTTTAAAGAAAGTGTCATTATTTCGTCTGCGGCCACTACGTATGGGAGCCTCAGTGATTTGTTAAGTAAGTAAACTTGGGCTTAACGCCCTGAGATAATCTGAGCTAGAGAAATTTTATCGTGGGCACATTCATCACTTATCCGGGTTAAGTTTGTGCCTGCGATATCTGCTACGCTACAGTAGCCCAAGTGAGTTTCTTTATGTAATATCTTATAACCATTAATATCCAACGTATTTATTTGTTTATGTACGTGTAAATCGTAGCATATTCAATTTCAATTTAAACTATTTGCTTCAATAATATTATGAAAATTCAAAACTCATTCATTAAACTTTCATGGCAAAGAAACACCTAGTCCACCCCTGGAAGTCCATGTTGATTAGATAAGTTCATTTGACGAATCATCAATTCGGTAGCAGAAATTACAAGCAATTATATAGGAGTGGGATTGGTCTCATCATCAACTTGTTAGAATACATATGTGACCAATTTTTGCAATGATTTAAAATAAACCGTACACCAGTTTTACGGCCTTTTTTATAACTAAACTGAAACTGATATGCGTTCCGTCTCCTATACGTTTTTTGCGAAATTTTTTAAATATCGGCATTTCCTTAACTACAGCTAGGCATCCATCCAGGGTAGGATAGGCAATAATTATTCACATTTATCACACCATTTACTATAAATTATCAATTTTTAAAAGTAGTTGCCTGTCTAAAGCATAACTTGACAATACCTCCTTTACTTCATCCAGGGACATTCTGTAAATATAAGTAACCTACATAAACTGAAGACTTTTAAATGAAACTTTGTGGCATAAACGCTGTAGTTATTTTTAACAGAGATATAGTTAATTGAAACATATCTAAATATATTAAGGACAAACAAATTAGTCATGCCCATCAACTTTATTATCCAAATAAAATTTTATGAGAGCTATACTGAACAGTGGGTTATATTTGGCATCGTACTTATATCTTTATAAGAGTGAATTATATGACTCGTAAAATTGTACTTAATATTGTACGAGTACAGAGCAAACAATCAAAAATTTTACTTTTAACAACATAATTACAAGTGTAATTTAAAAATTATAACCTCATAATACACGACTCATAAGTACGACTTTCTACATCTTAGTGGAACAAATTAAGATGTAATATAGGGGAAGTGGTAAAATAATGTTTGTAAAGATTATCAATTAGATCCTGGTGATCTCTAAGTGCATGTGTACTTGCCTCTAAAATTGAAAGTTTCAAGATGGCGGATCAACAAATTCACTAAAGCTATAGCTTCACTCGCCAAAAAAAACTTGGGTTAGCCTTATCGACACGCGATTTTATCCTAGTCTCATTAAAAATTCGGGTACGATAGTTTTAGAGTTGTTTCAGTCGCATTCTCTCTTCAAATCCCAGCGTTTATTCCTAAAATAAGATTCTCCAATTCAATAAAGGCGGATTAGCTACTCAAATGATCTTTTCTGCAAACGCTAGGGCTATATAATCTTGCCTTCAAGAAGGTCCAGAAAAGCCTAATCCTATGTCCTGAAAGTACACTTTTTCAAGTATGTACGTTGTTGGCGCCGTCCATAAACCGAACTCAAGTTCAACAAGCCTAGTGCATCTCCCCAACTCGAAACTCCACCGATCTACGTCAAATGATCCGCTAGCTCCCCGGCTGATTTTATACAGCTATTTCGGTGAAAATTCTGAAAGTGACTGAAAAAAAATGGGGACAGTTCACTTTTCTAAAATTTTCTTATGTTAGCAGATACCTTGCCGTGCCCTCTAAAGACAGAAATTGGAAAATCTAAAAAAATGTACCCGTAACTGTTTTATGGGGATTGAAATTTCAATATTGCTCTAAAATCACTTAAACTCGACGCCCGTCCAAAAAACCGATACCTTGGTAGGCAGTTAGCATCCCAATTTACTTCTGAAGCATCTAAACGGGAGTCATGGTGATGGCAACGAAAGTTGACTTTTGTTGACTTATTAGGTTATTAGGCTTTAGGTATTTTGACATACATCATGGAGACCTTGAACATGTTTTTAATAGAATTCAAACATTTATTTGCTAGATCTATGGATTTAAAACTAAAAAAAAAACAGATAAGCTGAACGTCGACAGTGTACGTTTTGAATCGTTTCTTAAAAGTTATAAAATTAGAGACGTGAAAGAACCGTTCTCAAAAAAATCCTTAGAAAGTTTGATGCCACGCGCTTACCACAATATGAACGAGAACTTGAACAGAATTTTTTGAGAACGTATTTCTTTGCAAAAATTCGGCCGAACGCCGAAAAAAGATCCATTATTGATAGAAAATCCATTGGCATTTGGAGAAAATCATCTTTTGCTACCAACGGATTTTTGTTGAGTTTTCGATGAGGAAAATAATTCCTACCAATTCAAATGATTGGATGGGCCGCAATTACCCGAGTCGGTTCGCGATAATGTTATTGAAAACGATTGTAAGAATTTTATTTTTATTGTTTTAATTTTTTATAACAATACCAAATCTTTGTTAAAGTAAGCTTTTTTTATTACATGGTGGCGACAGCGAAGAATACTATATATTAAAATAAAATGTGTTTCTGTTGACCTACATTGCAGGCGCGAGATCGCAGCTGGATTGCAATAAAGCAATTTCAATACCTTTGCCACCCCTTTCGTGACCGAATCTTCGCTTTCCATTTTGACATTATTGTATTCTAACTCAAATTAACTTTTTTCAATGAAAACTAGCCTTCTTGCCAATGACTTTTTTTGCTACGGGCCCATGGTCTAATAGCCGAACTAACGGGTTGAAAGAAAAACATTAATACATATAGTTTTAAAAATTGGTATACTTTATTCATTGTGTGGCCTATCAAACATACTAAGTACCGAGGAAGGGGGTCAGCTTGTATACATAGCTCGAAAATTCACAGGATTTTAAAAAATGGGATTTCTATACTAAACTCAAGAGTATAACATTGTTTACAAATGGTTGTATTGATTTTTACCGTAGCTCTAACAATTACTGAGATAATCGTCTCTAAAGTTAGTAAATTTTTAAAGTGCCCGTACAGTCCCTGGCAGTTTCCAAATGTGATGGTCAATTCACTCTAACTTTCTTCTAACCGCATCTCTGTCTACACCCTATCGTACATGCATAAAAGGTTATGTTAAATATCGGAGGATAGGATGTAGCTCACAACCACTGAAAGCATGGTGAAAAAGTGTCCCATCTTTGAATGTAGACGTCTTTTGCGTTTCTTCAGAGGAAAAGATATTGATTGCTACTTTGCCTATCCCTGGTTTCAGAGACAGCACATTTTTATCCTTTGGAACCAAGACTATTAGTAGCAGGAGAAGGTCAATTTCATCACCAACAGTCATGATATTGTTATGAGGTAATGATTACTCTGAAGCTTTGTTTACAATAAGATTAACAGTGTTATCATCACTTTGACGAAATTCTATGCCAGCGTTGTTTAACTTAACTGAGAGCACATGTATCAGTCTGGTCTTCTTGGTCGAATTGGAAACGAAGTGTGTCCCGTATCTTATTTAAATCATATGTTGATAAATTTAAATGTAACGAAGCGTTTTTCGTTACCGAAATACGCACAGGATATTTTTATTTTTCTTAACACCTTCTATAGGAATTATTCTTTTATATTTTTTTGTATATATTGTACTACCGTAAGCGAATTAGTTTAAAAATTAATAAGAGTATTAAGTTGTAGAAGCACCCAATAGTCATATCAGTTGTAAAGTACGATGAGAGCGACGTGAGGATCTTGTATAGCCGTGCGAGAGCTAGAGGTTAGTGCCTGCCGTCCTGAATAAACCGACCGCGAAATATTTTAAGTATCAAAGCAAGGTAATGAAAATATTTCTAAGTCAATTTGCAATTGAATATATCCGACAGTCAGTTGGATAGCTGTCACCTAACGTGATAAACGTACTTTCTGTTTGCTCCGGTCTGTGAAGAAAATAGTCCCAAAGTCCAGTTGATTGAATTATTTTTACTAAGTCGCGAGATATTCCGAAATATTCTGTAAGTCCGTTTGATGTCACGTCGATCCATCGCGCATCTGTTACCGCCGTTTCTCTCACTTGTAAATATTGGAAGGAAATAATTGAATTCGTCCCGTGTTGACAGTCAGCCAGAACGACTCATCGCCAGCAGACGTGTCCACTCCGAGAATCGGACCCAGGTAGTGTTATATATCCTTCCTTCTTTCAGCAGGATTTTGGTAAAGTCTGTGCTACGTCATCGACCAGCAGCGTATCGATCTGGCATCTACTCTCAGTGCTATAGTAAGTTGTTTCATTTCAGAAAAGGATTCCGTTTCGACCACTCTGACCGTAACCGAAGTAAGTAAGTCCATGGAGGAGTAAGTAAACTGAGGTATTAGCTAGGTATTGTACATAACTTCTCTATAATTTTGCCGCATGCTATCCTTGTCACTTGATTCATCTGGTACTAGTATTTTTGTTGCAATGCTTGTTCTTATAACTTAATTTAGTAAATAAGTAGATTTGTACATAGTAGGTTAATTTGAATAAAATAATATTTTTTTATAAACTTCTGAGTTTTACTGTTTGAGTGTACCGTTTCTCCACTTGAGCTACTCAGCCTCGCGTATCCGACTTGTGGGTAATGTGCCCTATCACTTAAACTAGGACTGGCGCCTGAGCTTACATCGAAAACTCGTTTCAGGGGCTCGAGTGTCAAACAGTGGCCCTTTTCTCATCGTCACCGACTGAGGTGGAGAAAAACGCATCAAATAGTTAGTTCTGCTTAACAAGTCGGTAACCGTTAGACCTAGCATAATAATAGGACATTTCTTGTGGACTTAATTTAGTATAGAATAATGTTATTCAAAAACCAGTTAGTTGTCGAGATATTTATGAAAAAACGGAAAATTCTACATAAAAACCAAGACGGTGCCGGCGCGGCGGTGTCAGTTCACCTCTCACTCTCGGGAACTAGTGTGTTTAACTGGACACCTCAATGAATATCTACACTAATTTTCAAAACTACATGTGTTAATGTTATTTTCACTTCCATTTTGGTTGCTTGAATTAACAATATAATTCAATACCATATAATTATCGACAATGGTTTCTAAAATTGCTTTCTAAATTCATTTTTTTTAAGATGAACATTTCGAATATAGTATTTCGCGATATTACCTAGAAACAAATGTTCGAAAAGAACAAGTTAAATCCATGCAAAGGAACATTACTCACGTTTATCCAGTTGAATTATTGGATTTACTCATTTTTAGATTCTTTGCTTATGTTTGTCAGGGTCATAAACCCGAAATTAACGTCAAGCAGTTGTATACAAAGTTTTTTTTTTAACATTTATTTAACGTCGGTCTATTTCCGCTACTGAGGCCTATCACCGACGCCTGTAGACGAGCTACCCCCAACCAGGAATTTTGCCGAACCTCTTCCCTTAAGAAGAGTAGGGATCTTTTACTTGCCTAACATTTAATAGACAAGGGACCGACGGCTTTACATCCCCTCCGAAGGATGGTATATCCCCTATACAACCCTCGCCTAAGGTTGTATAGCTTCCGCGCATACACTGATATACAAGCCGTTGGGAGATATGTGAGGCGAGGACACGGTCTTCTTTGAAACGATCACCATCCAAGTACTAACCGCGCCTAACGTTGCTTTACATCGCATATCGAAGTATGTACATAGTAAAGACGCATCTACGCTCGCCCCCGTATACAAAGTTAAATTGCTAATCGATTCGATTATCATACAGTTTGCACGTACCTGACAAGGAAGGTCTGGGCCCATCTACTACTAAATAATTTTGCATTATGAATTATTTTTAGGAAGTGATTTTGATTCCGTAGAGCTCCGTCTTCTTTATGCAGACAAATATACATCTCTCAGATTTATCATAGGGTTATTGAGTGACCTGGAAATGGTTAGTAAAAATATGTTGGTGCTATTATTTACTTTAAGTTGAAGACGATTATTTTTGGCTATGTTTAGTAATAAAATTACAATATTTATCACATTAATTCCAAAATAACTGAAATTAAAAATAAAATTGGACAGAAAAGAACGTGTAAAAAAGCTTCTTGAGCATTTCGCGACCGATATTGAAGAAATTAATTGAAGTTGAAATTATAATCCATAGTTAAATTGCTTTCAGGTAAACGTTATATTGAAATGTTCTTCCTATATCATTTTCATATTCACGTATATTTTAAACGTTTAACTAAAATATTTAAAACAGTATCTAATATGATTTGGTGTATAAATATATCCTTAATTTAAAGGATCGTGCATTTACTTAAATCGTTATAAGCGACAGCGTTGAGTTTTTTAGAAATTCGTAGGTTGTTTTTAATTTACATATTTCACTTTACTTGCCCATTAAGCTGATCAAAGAGAGCTGTTCGGAAAGCGTAACATTTGATGTACTCCGTTCGTTTTGTGAGTTACCGTTAAAGAAGTTTTTTTTTCAATTTTGTGATTAGTCAATGTGATAAAAATTTCACTTATGTTTATTGACAATTCCCTTTATAGCGACACGTTTCGTTAAGCGCACGGAGTTCGGTTTTAATTAAATTCTCGTAATTGTATGTAATGGTTTTATTGATGTAATTCTAATATGTGGACTTTTAGTTTTTACGATAATTAATAAGATATATGAAAGTTTGACTAGTTAATTAAGGTAATGTAGATAACAGAAAATAAAATTAATTCGACAAAATGTTATTACGTATTTCTACCCTCCAGTAAACAACCCGAGCGTAGGTTCAATGAATTGCAACAAAAACTCTCATTAACCACTGATTTATTAGTCACTAAATTGCAATAATTAGTCTTTATAATAACACACTAATTATAACTTCTATTTACTATAGACTCACTACTATAATTCACAACTTGTTACTGTTCTTTTTTTATCTAATCGCTTAACTATCAGAGCTTCATCTCAGGTCTGTACTGAATTGACTTCAGCGCCTTGACTCTGTTACTTATATATCCGTGGCACTTTCTCTCGATTCTATTTCAATCCAGGCTACTTCAGGCTGTCATTCGGGATTATTCTACCGCTTTTTAATCCATCCGTGGTAATGGTAGTTGCCAGTTGGCGCAGAGATGGTGCCGTTTTACCGGTAGCTAACTAGGCTGGCCCCCTTTCACTCTGCCACCAGGGACTAAAGCTCTCTTCGTAAGAGGGCGTAGGCGTACACATAACACTGTTATAAACCTTAACGTCTAGATCAGGCAATTCAAAGACATATTTCGCCAGTCTCTCCAGGTGCACGATTTTCATCTTGGTCTTGGTCACCTTGATCCGATAAACATCGTCGTTGATCTGGGCGATGAGAGAATACCGTCCTTACTAAGATGAGCGAGGCTTCGAGAATCCTTCTTCACTTCGCTGTGGGTTGTACAGTCAAACTAAGTCCCCTACCTTGAATCCCGCTGAACTGACGTTACGGTCATATCGAGCCTTCTTCATTTGGTCATCACTCCCTACAGGTGAACCCTTGGCGGCCCCATCCGCACAAACCTTGCATTTGCGACACCAAGCCTCTACATCCTGACGACTATTTATTCAATAAAAACGTTCCCGTATTCTAGCCATAGTCTTGTTTTTACTAAAATGCTCTCCGGACATTCCTTCATGCACTTCCCGAAGTACTTTTGGTACCCAGCATCTGGGTATTACCAGCCGCATGGTAACTTCTTTCTCATCCGGTCCCTCCCACGCTCTCCGTAACAATCCATCTATAATCTTGAGGGAGTCTCATTGCGCTCATAATGCTTTCAGCTCATCACTTTTGTCTGAAACATCCTTCCATTCTGGTCGCATTTCTTTCTCTTTCGCCCTCAATATAGGCCCAATTACAGTCATTCAGTTACTCCTTCCTTACAACTTCCTTTGTCCAGTCCTTCGGAACCTCTATCTTAAACGCCTTCACTTTTCCCATATATTGCTGTTTCTTTACATTCTCAGTATTTACTTCCTTAGGGTACCTCTGTCGACAGTACCTCATGACATGCCCCAGTTTGCTACAATTATAACAGCGGATTCCTTTTGTTAGTCTTTCACTGCTTCGTTGCTGCCTCTGCTCCTGTTTCGGCAGTTGCGGTTCCTGTTTTGACTCGGGTCGCGATCTTAATTCGTTCAGTAATTGCGCGACCATTCTCTGTATGTCCTTTAGTATAGCCATCAATTTGGTCTTATCGGAGCTGATTTCCTCTTTTCTTGCAGCGTTTACTTCCTTAAGGTTACACTGTCGACAATCTCGCATCATTTACCCAGATTTGCTGCGCCAGTACCATCGGATATCCTTGTCGGTTGTCCTGTTTTCCTAAAAAACTTGCTTTAGTCATTTATTAAGTAAACATCTCACGTATATCCTTTAGTTTGGTGTCCAAATTTGTTTCCTGCGACGGCTCGTACTCTATGCCGTGAGGAATCCAAATAGGCGGCCTCTATCTTAAGTGCATGGATCAATGCTCAGCTACTAGTCTTATGCCGAGATAATCTAAGGAGTCGTCTGATCTCCTCGCCCTTTATGCCATCAATAAAGGCCTCAATTGCTCCTGGAACTGCCCTGGTGCATCCGGGTAAGCCAAGTGTGCCTTTTCACCGCAGGCTGCAAATTCTTCTAAATATGGAAATAAGAGAGATTCGGCTCGCGGTTCGGTTCATGTTCATGTTCAGTTTAGGGGTGGGGGGTAATTAGAGTGTTGGGAGGTAATTAAGGGGTGCGGCTTATGGGGCGGGACGTTAGAGGGCGGGGCCTAAGAGTGGTGGGAAGTAATTGAAATTGTGGGGGGAAATTAGAGTGGTGGGCGGTAATTAGCATGGTGGGGGTAATTAGAGTGACAGGTGATAATTAGAGTGGTGGGGGGCCAATTTAAGTATAATTAAGTGTAATTACAGTAACAATGAGGGTAATTGCAGTAACAGTGGGGCTAAATGCAGTAAATATGAGGGTAATTGCAGTAACAATAAAGGTAATTAATAAGGGCAATAAAAATAATGGTGATTGGGATTTGAATCGATATGTTTACATCCAAACACGAACCATGAATCAATACTCCCTGTTTTTTTTTATACATTTATTTAACGTCGGCCTATTTCCGCTACTGAAGCCTAACACCGACGCCTGTAGACGAGCTACCCCAACCAGGAATTGTGCCGAACATCTTCCCTTAAGAAGAGTAGGGATCTTTTACTTGCCTAACATTTAATACTATGAAACTGCGAATGATATGAGTGGATTGTAACATTATTTCTGGAGCCTATTTGAATACTTTTGGATCCCATACCCTATTCGAATTCGACATAGATGCTAAACCCGGTTACAAACTTACTATAGAGCCGGCTAACACTATATATTTGCCTGTCACATCTGAAGAGCGTCAGTATATCGACATCACACTAAGCATATTGGATGACAAATTAGCTTCGCTACAAAGTAGTGCTCGTGAAAGGGAGCGATATATTAACATTGATGCCAGCAGGTCACCACGCATGTTAGAGTTTAGCCCACTAAAGAGAAAAATGGCAACGGCGTAGTTTATATCTGTTTCTTTTTAGCATATTATTTACCTATTTCTCTTCCCTTCTACCTTACATTGGCATCGACTCAATATTTTAAAATGCCACTACTGTATATAACAGAACACACCATTACCATTAATAACTATTACTTTTCTTTTTGTTAGTCTCAATTCTATATTTTTATGCTGTATTTATAGTTGTCTTGTATCTTTTCATATTTGGTTCATTAGTTCTATTATTTCCCACCTTCTAATTGGTATACATACTGTTGGAAGGTCTATTTTTAAAATGAAATAATGTGCTGCTCTCTGCTGGACATTTCGTTTTTAAAACTTAAAATAAAATAATTAATAAGCGTAGGAAAAAATTATATCTTGAAATATCCGCTGACGTATGTCTTTTTTATTAATAAGATTCCCAAACTGTGATTATTCCTATGTTAGTTGAAAGTATCTAATTAAAAGGTTCCACTAATCAACAGATTTAAGTCTTAATTGTCTATTCTTTAATTTCACTAATGATAGATAACGGATGAATTAGCTATTATCAACTTTACATGTAATTACTCCGTCATAATCACCTTGATTAATTATCATGCCACTTTCATATTATAAAAGTACATTTACTATTAATTAAATTAGGCGTCTTTAACATCACGAGATAACCATTTTTCAACTACGTGTGTCTAATACCACACACAAAAGTTAATCACTATTTGCCTTCCAAAAAGCATAACTTACGGGAGATTAATCTCTTAAAGAGTCCATGTTACAAGCTTTAAGAAAGTTAACTAATAAACATGTACTTAATAATGTAACACATTATTACTTTGTTCTTCATTACCCTCAGGCGGCTGTTGCTTAATGGGTACGCACAAAACTTTCCTCTGCTTTTTAAAAGCGTAAAATGCCGCAGGAAGTTCGAGTGGAATATCAATCAAAAAGTTTAAAAATTTTCGTCTTAAACTTTGTAGATAATATCATTTTGCTTCCTTTCTTCTAATTGAGTTTTAATCACTGGTTTTACTTATTTAAATGCAGGCACGATTTTATTTCAATAATGCTAACATATAGAAGGAATTGAGACATTTTCTAGCAGGCATTTAAAATTGGAAATATTGTTATGTGTGCAACATAATTTAATTATTGATTAATTGTTTTTTAAAATTCAATTGGACAACGGGTTCTATTGCATTTTGGACAGAATAATATAATAATACATTAATTAATCACAGATGACAACTATTATCTCACATAATATATATGTACGTATACAATATACTTTAAGATATACGGTATGTCCTATGGTGGAGCCAAGGAGAGTACATAGTAGGGCAAAAATTAGAGGCATTCTCGTCAAAGGATTTAGCTGTTATTTAATAGTGAAGCGGCACCTGATTCTACCACAGAAATATATTAAATTTTATCTGTTTTTGCCTCCTACCAGAAATGAAAACCACGACTAGGACATTCTGTGTAATTGCCATAGTCGACCAAACGGGTTGAATGTGTAAACGTGCCGCATTTATACCTAATAATTTGTTGACTGTTGTGAAATAGGCGGAGCTTTTGTAGATGAAGATCAAATATTCGGATAGCTCATCATCCAGTCGCGCCACACATATATTTATATAGGTTTATATAAAAGGAATAATATTGTTCATATTTTATAAAATAAAACAAAAAAATAAATATAATTAAATTTGTTTTTACACTCAACTCAGCCAAAAAGAAAAACTGGAGTTCTTTTGAGAATACTTTTAATGGCAGGCATAATTTTGTTTAGGAGTGGAATACCTACAAAATCTGACATCAAAACTGTATAATGTTTGTAAAAATTTACACAAACTTCAATCATGCCAGTTGTTCTTATTGCCCAGCAAGGACCAGCGTGAATGTGTGGCCATATCCCTTGCCAGGAAAAATTGTGACAGGGTTTTTAATAAGGGAATAACATGTTAAATTAGAAAATAAATAAATAAACTTTAAAGTTATAACTGTTCTAACAACATAAATAAAATTTCTTGTTGAAATAACATAATTAAAAACAAAATTTACTAAAGTTAAAAGTAAATAACTGTTCTAACAACATAAAATAAACTTTCTTGTTAAAATAGCATAATTAAGAACAAAACTTACCAAAGTTAAAATAAATTAAAAAGTTATAATAACAAAAATACACTTTCTTGTTGAAATAACATAATTAAAAACAAAGTTTACCAAAGTCAAAACTAAATAACTGTTCTAACAACATAAATAAACTATTTTGTTAAAATAATATAATTAAAAACAAAACTTAGCAATAATAATTTTCCAGAATAAATAATTCATTTTATCACAATCACTATACATAACACCAGCACAGGTTACCACTCACTCATCACTGTCACCATCGCTGCTGGCTCTTACATTTATAATTATTGGCTCAATAACTGTGTCAATCCATATCCCATATTGTTTGTTCAATTTCTTTAACGTGCTCTATAGTCCATTCAAAATGCAGGGAGGGGGGTGTCGGAACAGAACACTGGTTCCAAACTACTTTTACTTTACGTTTTTTGGATCGCTGATTACGAAAATCGGATTCTCGCAGTCGTAAAATGGTTGCGTCATAATCAAAAATAATCCAATGGTGATTGATTTATATCAAATCAAGCCAAATTTGATGATAAGGGATATTCCTAGAGGGTTAAAATTCTCCTATATTGAATAAAAATAAAATAGTAGTACTTAAAGTTTTTCTCACACTACTATCGATTTACACTTCAAAGCCATTGTTGCCTGATAAATTTTTGAAAAAATTCAATTGTTCATGTGCAACAGGATGTGAAAAAAAATATATACCTGTAAAAAATTAGGCTTAAAATGCGGCATATTTTGTAAAGTATGTAAAGGTAGAGACTGCCAAAACAGTGAAAATGTTTCAGCCTAAAACATTTTGACTGATCTAGAATAAGATATACATGATATATACGAGCCGCCAATGGAACCAGAAATTATTTTAAATATTACACCTGAACATGAGGATGAATATATGGATGAAAGCTGTATATTTGAACCCCAAAGCTATGAAATGTATGAACCCGGCATGAGTGTAGATGAGTTGCAAGATGTAAGTGTTGAATGTGGAAATGATAATAGTATGAATATTCATTTAGATCATAAAAAACGTGGATTACTGTCAAATATTTTGCTCAAATTTTGTAAAGAATCACTTTATCGTTATTATTATCATACTTGCATATGTTTATACTGTATAATAAAAAATGTTTTAAAAATGTATTTTGTACATAATAATTTATTTTAGCCTCACAGTACCTATTCATTAAAAAAATTAACAAAGAAAAAAAATGCTTGAATACGCTTTTCTTATTTTATTTCGATTTTGAGAGTTGAAAAAATAAATTTTTTACTATTTTTTTTTCCGTTTTCAGTCAATACAGGGGGGATATAGGGGTAGTTTTAACACCTTAACGGTAAAAATAATAATTCATTTTTGCTTGACAACACCCATCCAATCGAACTAGAAGCATAAAGATGAAAAAAAATTACAAGTTTTTTTGCGCATTTTTTTTAATTTTTAGTCGATATAGGGGTAGTTTTAACCCTCTATGATTTTCCTTTATCATTAAATTTGGCTTGATTTGGTATACATCAATCATCTGTACAAAAAAAATATTTAAAAAAGCATATTTCATTGGATTATTCTTGATTATTATTAAAATTATCGCGAAAAACCCTCAAAAGGGGCGTTTTTTGCATTTTTAAGGGTGACGCAACTATTATAGGGCTGCGTGAACCCGATTTTCGTAATCAGCGACCCAAAAAACATAAAGTAAAAGTAGTCTGGAACCGGTGTTCTGTTCCGACACCCTAACGCGCCTTTTGAACGGACTACTATGCATTTCCGCCAATAGTTAGCTGTAACTCTTTTTAATGCATTAGATAGATGGCCTTTTATGTGCTCTAATTTAAAAGTTCTATTTTCTTGAGCAACATTCCCCTTTATTTCAGTCCAAATAAGCTTAATGGGGTTCAGTTCATAGTGGTAAGGTGGCAGTCGTAATACCTCAATACCTCCAGCTTTAGCCATTTCATCCATCCACAATATATTTCTTATATATCGGTGAATGCTGTTCCGCTAGGGTCAGCAATTCGGCTTTAAGCGAAGCACGATCGCATGGGATACCTCTACCATCTAACCATTCTTGAATTTGCACTTTTCGCCACGCACTCGTTGATAATTTTTCCAGTAATCGACTGTCGTACGGGCATTATCCATAATAAAGGCAGATCCAGGTTCTATCGTTGCGAGAATTTTTCCAAACCATTTCTCGAAAATATCCGCATTCATGTCCTCGTGATAATCACCACTTTTCGACATAAATGATATAAGTCCATTCCACACGAATCCTGAACCACTTCTTCTTATTTGAGTTATTATTAAGCGTTCCCCTTTTCTTGTTGGAATTTTTAATCCGGTTGGCCCATCTTCGATACACAATACGAACACTTTTATTTTCACATCCAGTGGAAGTATAGTAATGCAAAAACAAATTTTTTTGTTAAAATAGGCTTAAATTGTCACGAAACATCGAGATTTTAAATTTCTGTAACTTTTCTTGTGCGTACGTTTACTCTGGAACCGTTTATGATATTGACTTGAAATATGGTACACGTATGTATTATAACGAGATCTGAAACTAGATTATATTTTGATCTCATTCCTTTGAGGGGTTCGTGGAGAAATGTGGTAAATAAGGCTAAATAGGTAAAGCAAGCAATTGCATGGACTCCTAGTCCATGCAATTGCAATTTAGGGCATGTACGAAAAGTCAAGGTCTCAAAATTTCTTTTGGTATCAGCCACCTCCCACACTATTATGAAAGGGAATAAAAAAAATAAAATTTGATTTAGTGTGTATACAAGAACGAAACAACTCAAAATATTTTTTTGACGTTATGTACCCCCTTCTACCACCACCACCCTAAAATTAAATTGGGATTTAGTGTGTATATGAGAACCAAGGGACTCTAAAATTTTTTTGGCATTAGCTACCCCCTCTACCACCCCCATCCTATTATTAAAGAGAGTAAAATATTACATTGGGATTTAGTGTGTGTGTAAGACTTGGATACAAAATCTGGGTGTGGAAGTAGTGATTTCTTGGGCAGCGATTTTAACATTTCTATCTTACCAAAATTGTGTTACACTATGTCCTTCATTCAACCACGTCTCATCTAAACAATAGAATTTTCTTCCACTTTCATGAGCAGCTCTACTTGCCCGAATGTAATTTCCTCGCCAATAAATAATATCGTTTATCTCAAGTAGGAGGCCGTTCCTCTTTACTTTTGCAAATATAAAGTTACTCTTACACTTTCCGGTCAGACTGTAGAACTTTTCAAGAGTAATGCAGACAACGTGTGAAATCAGGTACTTTTGTCGCTATTTTTATGTCCTATACAGATACGCAGTATGTGCAGTAATACAGTGTGCATCGAGAAGTGAAAGCGTACGGACGTACACCGAGCCATCAGAGTGCACAGTGAAGTGGAAGCCCCACAGACAGTGACGTCGATAGTGTTGAAGAGGAAGTTCACACGTCTTTTTCAAGACACCATTTTCTGTTATTAATCATAACTTTTTCCCATAATAATATAGGTATTCCCTTACAGGAAACCGACAACGACGTTACCGTGGAGGACGGTAACATGGAGTACGGTGAAGACGAAACGTCCCAGAGCGGTAGCTCCCGAGGGGGCCCCCCAACCCCAAGGGAAGACAAGGAGACGATAAAACGTCTCACAGATGAGAACAATGCTCTCAAGAAGAAAATAGACGAGCTCACCGAAAGGTTGGAGCAGATGCAGAGGGAACAGAAGTCCCAGCATGAAGAGCTTCTGCGTGCGATTCAGGGAGAATCGCAAACACGGAAAAGAAAAAATCCGCCCGCTGCCAACACGGACTCGGACGAAGAGGCCCCTAAGGCGGCAGAGAAGGTGGCTGAAGAGCCCCTCAAGTGCCCCCCCGAGTCCGAGTCACCTAGACAGAGCAGATCGGGATCCAGAGTCCCCCAGCAGGAGGCTAGCGTCCCCCAACAAGAAACCCGGAAAGAGGAGACCGAGGCCCCTCAAACAAGGACAAGAAGCCAGCGTGTACCCCCGGTAGTGCTGCGAAACAAAGAGACGTGGACAACGGTGAGCCGTCGTTTAACCGAAACCGGTATAAACTTCAACAAGGCCAAAGTTACCGGGGAGGGAATCTCCATCGAGCCCGCGACGTCCGAGGACTATCGGAAGATGACAAGGATGTTCGCAAATGAAAAGAGGGAGTACCACACGTATGCCCTGCCAGAGGAACGGCAGCTACGTGTGGTCATTCGAGGGATCCCGAGCGGCGTTACCTGCAAAGAGGTGGCAGAAGACCTCCAGGACCAAGGATTCGCACCTACCGCGGTCCAGCGAATGATGTCAAGACGGACAAAACAGGAGGTGCCCCTCATGCTTGTCCTAGTCCCACAGGACCAGGACAAGATACTCCAAGTAACGAGGTGCTGTTCTCTAGTTGTAAGTACTGAGAGACAGCGAGCCAAGGTAGCGGCATCCCAATGCCACCGCTGCCAGCGTTTCGGCCACGGCCAATCCAGGTGCACCGCGCAGCCGAAATGCGTGAAGTGCGGCGAGGCACACCGGACGACGGAGTGCAAAAAGAAGGCAGACGAACCGGCCAAGTGCGCGAACTGCCAGGGGGCCCACCCGGCCAACTACAGGGGGTGTCCAAAGTACCCCAAACAATCAGCCAGCGCCACCCAAAGGCCGGTACAGAGGCCAACGATGACCTCAACACAGAAGGGCGGCGTAGCGCCAGGCACAAGCTACGCCAGAGTAGCCCAGGGCAAGGCAGGACAGAACACCGTCCCTGCCGCAAAACAACAAGCATCGCCAGAGGCCAAAAACCTCACAGCGGTGCTTGCACAGATGCAACAAATGTGCTCAGCGATGAGCGCATTTTTTGCACAAATGCCAAATTTAACTAATCTGTAATGCCTTTACAGGTTAAACCGGAAGTCCTGCAGATGGCGGCCTGGAATGTCAACGGCCTGCGAGAAAGGAGACTTGAAGTCGAAGAGCTCCTGACCAGGTACGACATAGACGTCATGGCACTGCAGGAAACCAAGATGACCCCGGCCAAGGAGATCAACTTCCCAGGATACCACACCTACAGGATGGACTGGGTAAACAACCCTCAGCGACCCGCGAGAGGAGTGGCCCTATTGGTGAAGAAAACCATAGCCCACCATCCGACAGTACTGCCTGAGCTAGAAAACATGAACGCCACCGCCGTAGTAGTGTCCACAGCGCGAAATGGCGACATACAAGTGGTATCATGCTACCAGCCACCCCGCAGCACGCTTACCGAGGGGGATCTGGACGCAATCTTACCCACCAGGACACAGGTCGTCGCAATTGGCGATTTCAACGCCAAATCCCAGGAATGGAACAGCGACATAACCAACACTCGAGGACGAGAGCTGCTGAGGTTCCTGGGACAGCATGCCGGCGAACTGATGGTGGTAGGACCGGACCAGCCCACCTTCGACAACGGCAGACACAGGCCAGACGTACTGGACATCGCGATCCTAAAGGAGATGACTTTCGAGGCAGAGATCACCACCAGAACGGAGGGATCTACCGAGCACAACCCGATCTTCCTAACCCTAGGAGGACAGGCGAGTGAGGACAACGCCAACTTCACGAAGAGACGAACGGACTGGGAATCGTACCGGCAGCACCTGCAGCAGTACATCGCACAAATTCCCAGGCTAGAAACCGTGGAGGACATCATCACCCTAGAGGAGCAGATTCTGGAAGCGATAAGGGCCAGCACGACGGAAATAGAAGTAAGAAGGCACCCAGCACCGATGGCAAATCTCCCAGAGGTCACCAGGCAGCTGATAAGGGACAGAAGGAGCGCCAAGAGACGGGCTCAGAGGACCAGGCTCCCCGCCGACAGAAGGGAGTACAATGTCCTCAGCCGAAGAGTGAAAGCCGCCCTCCAGGAACACCGTCAGGAGGGGTGGCAACGCCACCTTGAGTCACTGGATCCACAGGACAGAAGCATGTGGAACACACAACGTGCCCTGCGAAACCGAAGGAAGCCTATGCGCCCGATTCACGGAGAGCGAGGGATCGTCTACACTAACCAGGAAAAAGCCGAGGCGTTCGCCGACAGCTTAGAACTGCAGTGCAGAGAGAACGAGCTCGATGACGAGGACGAGGACTGGGAGGACGACGTCGAACGCAGAGTACGAAGGATCCGCCGCCTGCCAGATGACGACCACATCCG
The DNA here is from genome assembly GCA_963675555.1 of Leptura quadrifasciata. NCBI lineage: Eukaryota > Metazoa > Arthropoda > Insecta > Coleoptera > Cerambycidae > Leptura > Leptura quadrifasciata. The sequence goes on from OY776673.1 coordinate 95,767,517, forward strand.
TCCGACTACCCCCGAGGAAGTCAAGGAAATCCTGAGGAGCCTAAAGCCGAGAAAAGCTCCGGGATGTGACAAGATAGGAAACATCGCTCTCAAAAAGCTGCCCAGGAAAGGAGTAGCGGCGCTAGTCAACATCGTAAACGCGATGTTAAGGTTACGGCACTTTCCAGCCAGGTGGAAAAAGGCCGACGTCATTATGATCCCTAAACCAGGGAAAGAACTAATTTTCCCGTCTTCTTACAGGCCCATCAGCCTCCTCCCAGCCATGAGCAAGGTTGCAGAACGGGTCATCTTGAAGAGGCTAACAGAGAAGACAGAAGAGCTGAACATCATCCCGGATGAACAGTTCGCATACCGAACAGGACATTCCACGGAACTCCAAGTGCTTCGCCTCACCGAGGAGATCACCAAGGGGTTCAACCAGCGTCAAGTCACCGCGGCGCTGTTCCTAGATGTCGCCAAAGCATTCGACACGGTCTGGCACGACGGTCTCTTAGCTAAAATGATGAGTATGGGTTACCCCATCGAACTCGTCAAACTAGTGAGATCCTACCTACACTGCAGACAGCTAAGGGTGAAAATCTCGGACGAACTCTCCACCTACAGGACCTTGGAGGCGGGAGTTCCACAGGGATCGGTGCTGTCACCGCACCTGTTCGCCATCTATACCTCGGACCTCCCCCGGACCGACCATACAGTCCTAGCCCTGTATGCAGACGACACCGCCCTGATTGCCAGATCCTGGAAGGCCAGAGACGCAACCAGAAAACTCCAGGAAGCGGCCACACTCCTGGAAGAATGGTGCACGAAGTGGAAAGTCGCAGTCAACGCCGACAAGAGCCAAGCCATCCTCTTCAGACGAGTGCGGAAAGAAATTCCCACAGGACACGTCTCCATGAACGGCGAGGACATCCAATGGCACGACACCGTCAAATACCTTGGCGTGGTCATGGACAGAAGCCTAACATGGAGACAAAACACGGACGCCATCATAGCCAAGGCCCGACGTACGAGAGCCCTCATCTACCCAATGACGGGAAATGGGAGCCGACTTAACTTGAGGAACAAGCTCACGCTTATCAAGACCCTCATCAGGCCGCAGCTGACGTACGCCTCGGTAGCGTGGGGCTACCAGGCGAAGTCCTACATGAAGAGAATCCAGGCAGTGGAGAACATCGCCCTCAGGACGGTAGTTGACGCCCCATGGTACGTGAGAACCGCAGACATCGTCAGAGACCTGGAGTACACCACGGTCACTGAAGTCATCCGGGAACGAGCGAAGAAGCTGTACGCCCAAGCCGAGGAGCATGGGAACCCGCTGATCAGACAGGCCACTGATTACGACCCCGCCGACGCCCCGAGGCACAAGCGACCGAGGGTTCAGCTACTGGACAACGGGTAAGTATAACCTTTATTTCCCGCTAACAGATCTGTTTCAGATACGCCAGGACGGACCACCACTACCAGAGACATGACGTTTTCAACCCTAACCCAACCTCCTTGCGGGCGTCGGACAACATACCGTCCGACGCCCGTTGTCCTACCTGCTCCGTGGAGACCGAAAGTGCTAAAAGAAGCACTTAGGTCTCCACACTCCCGAGCTACACAGCTCATCCTTACCTTTCCGACGATCCGGGGTAGGATATCAATTGATGTCCTACGTACCGGCAGTCAGTCCCAGCCAAAACTTCCTAAACCCTACTCGACCGATGACTACCCCCGGGGGTGACAAGCTGGCGAAGAAAGAAAACATCAAGACAAGAAGAGCGCCAGAAGAGACCTCAGCCAGCGAGGTTCAACAGCCAGGACCAGGGGAGGTCCGCAGAAAATACCACGACACATCTCACATTTGTGAGCTGGGTCTGGTAGAAGTACGCGGGCCCACCTATCACGAAGGCCGGTCCAGGTCTACAGAGATAATCTAGGTGCAAAGAGTAATAGTCCTACTCGGCCCTAGTTATCGAGACCGACATCCAGCCAATGGATATTGGCGCGTGCAGTAATACAAAGAAAATGTTCAATCTGACTTATGTCATGTATACAACGTGTTGCAGGGTCCACTTATATTTCTTACAGACGACTAGGCGATTTTTTTGAAATTTGGGTGGTTGGCCACTGCCCCCAATTGGAATTTAATGACTTGGGTACGTAGAGAACTATGGGTAGGTGTACCTTTACAGGGGCTAATGTAAGGGTGGCTTTTCCAAAATTTGTATTAGCGATTTATTAGAAAAAATCTAGTTGGACTTCAACTCAAATCGCAAATCTAATCTGGCACCATTATCGCCCGCTTTAACGGCTGAAACCTACGTACCACCAAGTACAAACGTGGTTAGGTAACGACCTTAATCCAGATTACTAGGGGTGGAAAAGACAAGAAAATGTCTTGTTACCAATAAGATTTACAAACCCTTCAGTATCAGTAGAAATTTTAAATTTGATTTTCTGCAACTACAGCTTCATTAACTATACCATGTGCTCTAGTTACGAATTACCATGTGTACATGATGACTGTTGATTTGATAAACTAGTTTCCTTACATTGCCTACGTGCAATTTTAAATTAAACCTTTCTCACACACTGAAAATATTTTAAGTCCTTATAAGCAGTTTATTCAAAACAGCTTTACATACAGCACGCCTTGATGGCCTAGTAGGCTGGAATGATTGTTTCTGTCAGTCGAAAGCAGACTAAAATCTTCATTCAGGGAATCAATCTGTTAAACGTACATGATTAAGTGAAGCCCTCAGAGGATTTAGTAAATGCTAATATTAAATTAGAATTAGCAATATTACGTCTAGTTGATTTATCAAATGACGCTATTTTGTTATCCCACACACATTGCTCTAAAAAGAGATTATGAAAAATGATGAAATTAACATATTGCTAACAGTATGATTTAATTTTGCATTATTAAATATATTAATTACAGAAAAATATACACGAAAATCACGAAATCTGGTGAACATTTTCATTTACATATGAATATTTTATCCGAAATATTAATCAATATGAAGCTATGCATTACATGATGATGAATCTGTGTTTGTACACAGGGTAGGGCGTCTCAATAATGAGATAACGTCCAATATCCGCCTTATTAAAAGACTTTAAATGTTTTCTTAAAATGTTTTCTTAACCGCCTCTCAAGTTACCGAAGTAACCCCCTGGAAGATCTCAAAGATCTTGTGCTAGGCAAAGAGAGACGAGGCCCTACAGTTTAATGTGGATTCCGAACCACTCTTGGGGCAATTTCTTTAATGAAAAATTGTTTCGCCTTGTGGGAATCGAACCCACTTCGCTAGGCAACTCAGTTTGCTAGCAATTCGCTTTAACACACTGAGCTACCATTCCCATTACTTTGGAAAATTATCTTTTTTATGGAAGTAGTACAGTATCAAAAGGCGCATATTTTAAACATATTTTGAAATATACAGGGTGACTCACTAAGGTAATTTTTTTTTAAATGGAACACCCAATATATTTTTACATTTATAAATTCAGCATAAACTTACCTTTGTAGCGACCTCCAGATTTTTGGTTTTTGAAATATCGTTGCCGAATTATTCGAAAAAATATGAAAATTCTAATCGGAACAAGGTTTAACAAAGTAATTCTCTATGTGTGTATTATTATTAATTATGAAGATTTATTTTGTAATTATGTAGACAAGGGATGTACTACAACGACCAAATCACTAATATTGATTATAATTATACAGGGTGTATTTTATACTAGCGCTACTTCAGGACATTCCAAACTGACAAATTTATTAACAACCGACCAACCATAGTAGATAAACAGGATCCAAAAAACTAGCTGTAAGCCCTAATATACTTTTGAACTCTGATATAATCTGTCTTAATGCTCAAAGCATTCTGAAAAATCGAGGTCAAACCCAAAAAAGCATAACTTGTTATAATCCCAAGGTAATTTTACTCAGTGAAACTAGAACAACAGCTGATGTAGAAGATATTGAAATAAAACTTGAAAACTACAATCATGTCCGTTGACTCAACGAGTAGACATACAGGTGGTACCGTTTTGTATATAAAAAGCAATTATAATTTTTCCACGGTTAAAACATTCGGGTTACAAAATAACTACTGGTGTAAGGTATTAAAAATTGATTTCATAAGTTCAGTATATATAATTGGATGCCTGTATCATTCCCCATCAAGTTCTCATTCAGAATTTATAGAAGATTTTGAGACAGTTTGTGATAGTTTTATTTTCTACAAACTACCATAGTGTGTTGGCTGGAGATTTTAATATCGACTTATTGGCTACTTCATTCTATGGAGAGAAAATTAAAAACCTGTTTACAATGTATGGTATCAAACAATGTGTAACAAAACCTACTCGTGTTGCTGACAACAGTAAGTCATTAGTTGATTATGTGCTAACTAACCGTTGTGATATATTGACAGATGTTCATGATTGGCCTAAAATAACTGATCATTCTATTATCTCAGTAAACTTAAGCAACAGTGCTAACCCAAGTGAAACAATAAAAAATTTCGGAAATTAAGTATAGAAAATGTTAATAAAATAAAAACTAGTTTAATAATGCTTAACTTTAATTTAAGCTCTAACGATGTTAATCTTATTTATCAGGAAATTTTGGAAAAGTGTGAAACTGTTATTAATAGTATTGCTCCTATAGAAACATATCATTTTAAATGTAAATTACCCTGGTTCGATTACGAGGTGCTAGATAAAATTAGAAATCGGGATAGGGCTTACAAGGAGTTCCAAATGTGTACTGACAATGAGAAACAAAATAAATGGCAACTTTTTAAGGAACATAGGAATGGTGTAGTTAACCTTTTAAAACAAAAAAAGAACCAATATTATATTGATAAAATAGATAGGTTTAAAAACAATCCAAGATAAATGTGGAAAACTTTAAAAAGCTCGTCTCAAGTCACAGTCAAGATAACCCAAATTGTATAAGTTTTGGAACTGGAGATGGACAGAAAGTTTGCAATGACATCTCAGAGATTGCACATAGTTTTAATGAGTATTTTGTTGAAAGTATTGGAAATATTGTTCAAAGTATTAATAGTGATGAAACTTGGTGTAATTTAAACAATAATTTGTATTTAAAATTTGAAACCTTCGAAATGCTTTCTATCCAAGATTGTAAAAAAATAGTTAACAGTTTAGACAACAAATTTTCTTTGTATGAAATATTAAACTGTATAACGGTTAAAGAAATTTTTGAAACAATTGGTCATGTTATACTAAATTTGGTAAATACATCTCTTAATATCGGTAAAATTCCGAGCATATTAAAAAGTAGCACTGTTATCCCGATTCAGAAAGTCGCTAACATCACAAAAGCTGAAGAGTTTCGCCCAATGAACACTTTGCCACCAATAGAAAAACTTGTAGAAATAGCTGTACATGAACAATTATTGCACCATGTTACCGTGAATTCAATATTAATAAATAACCAATCGGGTTTACGTGAAAAATATTCATGTGAAATAGCATTACAAATCACATTATGCAACATTAAAGCTAGCTTAGATAACAACAAATATGTTATTACTGTATTTCTGGATTTAAAGAGAGCCTTTGAGACAATAGACAGAAAGATTTTGTTATCAAAGTTAGTGGTATTGGTGGTAAAGTTCTTGATTGGATTAGTGATTATTTACAATATCGCAAACAAAGAGTCCGTTATAATGATAAAATATCAGATGAAATAGATAACGATTTTGGAATTCCGCAGGGTAGTGTGTTAGGCCCTCTCCTATATCTATTATATATTAATGATATTGAACTGTTTGTAGAATGTGAATTCCTTAACATTTTTGCTGACGACAGTTTAATAACATGTAGTGATGTTAACTTGGAGGCAGCCATCCAAAAAATGAATGCTATTTTAGTTAACTTAAACAGATATTTATGTATTAATAAGCTAAAATTAAATGTTGCAAAGACAAAAGCGATGATATTTACCACGAAATATAAATACGGTTTTCTAGATATTGACAATATAAAACTGAAAATTAATGATGAACAAATTGAGATCGTATCTACAGTCAAATATTTGGGATTTCAACTTGATAATTTATTGAGTTTTGATAGTCACTTTATAAAAAAATAGGAAAAAACTTTATTTCTTCAGCCGAATATCCCAAAATGTATCAATAGAAACTAAAATTATGGTTTATAATTGTATTATTCAGCCTCATTTTGATTACTGTGCATCTATTTTATTCTTATTTAATCTTAATAAATTAAATATTTTGCAAAAACTGCAAAATCGTGGAATGAGAGTAATTCTAAAAACAATTCGTCTTACCTCAATCAAATCAATGTTAAACTCTCTTAATTGGTTTTCTGTGGAAAACAGATTGCACTATTTCACCATGATTTTTGTGTTTAAGATTGTAAATTGTATGGTTCCAGATTATTTTCAGCAATATATTACTTTCAACAAAGATGTGCACATGTATAATACTCGGGGTATATTCAAGAACTCATTATCGCAGCACTATGAATTCGTTGATCTTTAAAGGCTTCCACAACTTTAATGAATTACCACACTCTGTAAAAGAATGTATAACTTTAAATAGTTTCAAAAACAAATTAAAGAAATTTATTAAGAGCAAATAGGATGTGATAAAATATAACTATCTATTTATTATGTATTTCATTTAACTCTTTAGAGTATTAAAACTAGCACACTTAAGAATGTTTTAAAATTTATGTTTTATACAATTATTGGTTTACAATTGGTAATGTGATATTAATTGTAATTTAATTTTACATGTATATTAGGTTTCCTAATTCAATAAAGTTCTATCTATCTATCTATCTATAAATGGATTTATAGACAGCTCTTAATTCGGAAACGTCAAATTGCGATGAACGGTTATATACTATGGGTCGCGTGCGTTGACGTCACAGCTTTTCAGCCCTTAAGAAAAACAAACAGCTGTCATTGAATAATGCGTATATTAAACGCTTCGTCGTAAAGTGTTTTTTGCACTTTTTGTGGTGTTTTAAAAGTTAATTTTGGATTATTTAACATCCATAACTATCCTAAATTATTTCGTGGGGTAAATTTTGTTTGTTAAGATGGAGATGAGTTTATATTTTACGAAATTGCCTCATGATGTGTAGGTTAGGTATGCAGAAAAAGTTAGTGCCATCGGTTTAGACCCTTATATTGTAAAAAAGGAAGACTTTAGTAGTGATATTGAGGTATTTCCAAATATTACACATGGTGATATTGTTAATTATTTAGTTTTTGAAAGAAGTGCATATACAAAGGATGAGTTTAAGGCGTTCAAAAGTCTTGAAGCTTACAACCAGTTAGTTTGTGGCTGAGCGAATGAGCTTTTTTGCAAGGAATTTACAATAAAAAACTTGTTGTTGCAAAGGTAAGAATTATTTATCAATGATTTAGCTCTAAATACAATTTCTTGGCATAATAATGTATTAATATTATAATTATTAGAGAGAGAAAAAATGAACCATTTTTGAATTGCAAAACTATTTTAAACGGACAGTCAACATTCCTAAACGTTTGCTAATTTCTGTGTAACATTTAGTTTGCCAGCCACTAAGTACAAAACTTTCGTCTAAAATATTTAACTCAGATCATGTCACAGCTTAGTCTAGTTATGGAAAATTTGGCTGAACGTTGACAAAGACTTTGATGATTTTAAACCTTTTTGGATGATACGTAATATCTGTATATTTTATATTGTAGCTCAATATAACAGGCATTATTCGTTTTTCAGGTTACACAGTCTCAACGTCTTCAGCAGAAGCCATTGACTCCTTGGATTATTACAGATCCAGATGGTTCCATACTGAGCAATCATTGTGATTGTGTAGCCGGTCTAGGTGAAAAGTGTTCCTCAGACGTAGTTCCCATAAGTACCATATCTGTTCAACATTACACTCGAATACTCTACTTACTTAATAATATACATTTTGCCAACCATATTAATACTATATAGAACTGTTTAAAAAGTTTTTAATCATCTCTAGATGACTGGCCAATTGCACATCGAGTACAGTATTCAAGTACTTTAGTGTTTATGGAGTTATGTCAGAGCAGTGTCAGAATAGAATTTCCAACATAACGTTACTTATTATTTTTGTAAATTTAGCCTTACATATTATATTTATTTTTATACGGTAAGTGTGAGTGACTTTTCATATAGTATTAGCATGTTTCTTTTTGTTACGATATAGATGTTCATACTTACCTTTCGTTAAACTTTCTGGTTGTGACAAATATATTTAGCTCTTATGGATTTATTTTTATAGTGAGATGTGATATTAGATGTTTATATTTATCTCTCGTAAGTTTCTTGAGTGTCATAAATAATTATTGTATTTCGTTTTAGATATTTATTTCTGAACAGTAAGAGTGACACTATCAATATATTATATATTTTTCTTACGATATGGGATTAATTATACCTTTCGTAAATTTCTTCTTGGTCCTTCTTACGAACAGTAATCGAACCTTGTGATAATAAATAATTGTATATTGTAGGCAATATTTTGTTTTATTTTCACTTACACGAAAACAAATTCATTTACAGGCATATAATAATACAATAATGATAATATAAACAACTTTATTGAATAAAATGTCAATATATGAAATAAAAAGAGTATGTTATATTTAGGTATATATATATAATAAGTAAAATTTAGCCCCATGGCTATTCCTATACTCAACTTTCAAAATCATAGACGGATTATTTAGATAATATACATTACGATACTACATAAGAAAAATGTACACTAACAAAAAATATTTGTTAAAAACAATCAAACCAACATAAATTTCTAATTTTACCATGTCTTGTTTATTGTTTGCTCTAGCTGCGATTCTTAAGTCCCGAGCACTTTCGCATCTGGGTTTCAATTTGTATCCCATGTGGAGAGACGGTACCCAATCTGAGTTTTGATTATATTGTAGATCGGCACTTTTACCTGCAACACGAACCTTAATTAAAAACAAATTCTTTATATTAACGTGTAATAACTCACCACTAACAAAATGCTTGGAACACACATTTGCATACTTAATTTTATTGCAAGCACATTTGACGCCTCTTAGCCAAACTTGCTTCGAGTCGAAAACGGATGATATTTTGAAAAAACTAAGTTTATTTCGGGTTGCTACACTCTCACAATTCACAACACAGCAAAAACTTGGCATTTTGTACGATAAATATCCATAAAAACACAAATATTACGAACAATTCACTAAGTCTCCATTAAACCGCTTAACGAATTTCGGTTTGTTTTTCCTAAGGGCTAGGATCTGTCAAACGTTGTGACGTCACGTACACGCGACCTATATAGACCATTCCAGAACATGTGACTTTGACAGATCCGCCATTTTGCCTGGGTGGCACACAAAGCGATTATTTTCCGTGTGTTTATATTCGTTTTTGGTGCTATGGATTGAGTTTATTGTGATTTTTGCAAATTTTTTCGCCAAGATGTCTCGAAGTGAATATTATGTAACCCTTAGAGGTGATATTAAGTGCAGATATGATAAAAAAATCGAGATTATTGTCAATATTGACTACTATGCAATCCCTCCTGAAGAGAGCAGGCTTGAAGTTTATAATATTACCATGATGGACTTCGTGAATTATTTGATACTAACTCATAGTTATTATACTGGTCAATAATTTAAGCCTTATAAAAGTTTGCAAGCCTACAAGCTTTACAAATCTAGCCCTGGTCAAGGAATTTTGGCAAAGCAAATCAGTGATGAGGCATTTGTTGTCATTGGGAAGGTGAGAAATCAAATTTAATGCCTAATTTTACATTACAATTAGATTCTGTATGTTAATGTGTATAATTGTGATATGCTACAGAGGTTTTAAACTTGATTAACATTTTTTAAATCTTTGTTGTAGGTTAAACACTCTCAACGAAAGAGGGAAAAGTTACTTCAATTTGGATTATTATTTCCATTGCTCACTGTATACGTACATGTATCAGATGTACATGTTTATCAGAAGTATGCAGTCATATAGCGATTCTGTTTTACCTGCATGATCGTCCAAATACCATCGAAAACAGTGGTCCTGGTCCAGCGCCCAATGATTTTCCGTTTGGCTAGTACCTTCCATGAAAAATGTAGAAATGTTGCGAATACGGGATATGGATTGGCCAAAAAATTAGGAACATCCTCCTTTTGATAGATAAAAATGAACTTACGCCTATTTATGTCCGTATCTAATTTATGGTCTTTTTTTGGCTTGACTGAACCTGAACTTGGATATTTTAAAAGAATAAAGTGAATATTAAATAACATTTGTTTTACTGTGAATAAAAAATATATATTACTGATGTGCATTATATTGAAATAAATAGGTATATATAATTAAAATTGTTTTATATTAATAAACACAGGTACATACATAATTCATTATTTATATTACTTGGTATTTGAGAAGGCACAAGTTTATGATTACACTACATACCACGACAATTTTGTCCAATGCACTCAATTTCCTCATTTTATGGGTATTGTTTCATGAAAAATCTTTTTTTTGAGCAAACCTACAGCTCTACAGGAACCCGTACAATTGCAATATTTCGTGTGATTTTCCAAATCTATAGAATACAACTGAGTTTAGCCTTTTGTAAAGGCGGGTATTTGTAGTTTTATCCTCTAAAGCAGCTAGTTTTCCTAAAATCACACACATCATTTAATTCTAACCTTATAAAACCTAGAAGGACTTTTTGTACAAAAATTAAGTACTTACCAGTTATAAAATGTTTTGAACTAATACGACCGTGTTTTAGGTGGCCTTTACTTAGTGGCCCCCGTCCCAAAGCCTTAATCTGAGCATTTCTTCTTTCTATAGGCAACACATTAAAATGATTCCCCTATTGGTTAAAATACAAGGAAATCGGAAAACAGTGCATGATCTCGTTCACCACGCATTGAACAATTAACAGCAATACAAATATGTGACATTTTATATCAATTAGACCAGTATTAAACTATTTAATAATGAAATACTCACAATGTTTACATACGCAAATGGTTTTGTATGCCACCCAGCAAATATGGCCGAACTATCAATGACGTCATTCTGGAATAGTCTATAGAATATGGCGCAGACGACACCGCCCTGATTGCCAGATCCTGAAAGGCCAGAAACGCAACCAGAAAACTCCAGGAAGCGGCCACACTCCTGGAAGAATGGTGCACGAAGTGGAAAGTCGCAGTCAACGCCGACAAGAGCCAAGCCATCCTCCCACAGGACACGTCTTCATGAACGGCGAGGACATCCAATGGCACGACACCGTCAAATACCTTGGCGTGGTCATGGACAGAAGCCTAACGTGGAGACAAAACACGGACGCCATCACAGCCAAGGCCCGACGTACGAGAGCCCTCATCTACCCAATGACGGGAAATGGGAGCCGACTTAACTTGAGGAACAAGCTCACTCTTATCAAGACCCTCATCAGGCCGCAGCTGACGTACGCCTCGGTAGCGTGGGGCTACCAGGCGAAGTCCTACATGAAGAGAATCCAGGCAGTGGAGAACATCGCCCTCAGGACGGTAGTTGACGCCCCATGGTACGTGAGAACCGCAGACATCGTCAGAGACCTGGAGTACACCACGGTCACTGAAGTCATCCGGGAACGAGCGAAGAAGCTGTACGCCCAAGCCGAGGAGCATGGGAACCCGCTGATCAGACAGGCCACTAATTACGACCCCGCCGACGCCCCGAGGCACAAACGACCGAGGGTTCAGCTACTGGAAAACGGGTAAGTATAACCTTTATTTCCCGCTAACAGATCTGTTTCAGATACGCCAGGACGGACCACCACTACCAGAGACATGACGTTTTCAACCCTAACCCAACCTCCTGGCGGGCGTCGGACAACATACCGTCTGACGCCCGTTGTCCTACCTGCTCCGTGGAGACCGAAAGTGCTAAAAGAAGCACTTAGGTCTCCACACTCCCGAGCTACACAGCTCATCCTTACCTTTCCGACGATCCGGGGTAGGATATCAATTGATGTCCTACGTATCGGCAGTCAGTCCCAGCCAAAACTTCCTAAACCCAACTCGACCGATGACTACCCCCGGGGGTGACAAGCTGGCGAAGAAAGAAAACATCAAGACAAGAAGAGCGCCAGAAGAGACCTCAGCCAGCGAGGTTCAACAGCCAGGACCAGGGGAGGTCCGCAGAAAATACCACGACACATCTCACATTTGTGAGCTGGGTCTGGTAGAAGTACGCAGGCCCACCTATCACGAAGGCCGGTCCAGGTCTACAGAGATAATCTAGGTGCAAAGAGTAATAGTCCTACTCGGCCCTAGTTATCGAGACCGACATCCAGCCAATGGATATTGGCGCGTGTTCGTTAATAATATATTTTTATTTGGTTATCAACTGTGACATCACAATTGAAGTTTGACAACTATTATGACATCTGTCACTTTGACAGTTATTATGACAACTTTTAAAACACCTGCCACTTTGACAACTAATATGACTTCTGTCACTTTGACAGTTACTATGACACGTGTCACTTTTGCTTCCGTAAACGTGGTCACACTCAACAGTTGGGACTCAACTTCACGTGCAGTGCAAGCATCTGATAAAGGGCGTTATCTGTAGTTTAGGCATGAGGTCGGACTATAGTCATTACTACAGTTATCGCAACCTAATGTCCAGCAAGCGTTGCTCACAAAATCTCTATACCACCTGTTGGGTTATTGACCTGACGTTAACGCACCCTACAAATCGAGCACTCAACTCTACAAATAGTACGAGCATAAAATGTGAACGGTCATACTCAGTGAGGACGTTCCTCTACTGAATTTGCAACGATATCCCATTCAGCAAGTATATTAATCATAAAATTGTGTACCAATGTTTGAGGTTAGGAGAAGGTTGCTTTTCCAGTCAGGTCTCGGAACTTTTCACATCAAACTAAGCGCTAGCGCATCGCTTTATATAGTAGAGGGTTGCTAAGTCGTTATGTTTTCTTAGTTACAAAACTGTCATGGATACTAACAGATAATGTGTTCGTTACGACGATCCTAATTTATCTTTGTTCATACGTACTCAAGCTTATTTTAAATTACTAACCAATAAGTAAAATTATTATTTATCGTTATAGTAGAGCTGTTATTTAGCTTTAATTTAAGCACAAGCGGAACTCTGTAGGGCCAACAGTTCCCTTGTTCACTGGAAAGAACGGAAAATTTAGGAAATCGGATTTTTCAGGAAATGGAGCTCGCAATGTAAATTGTTATTAATATTGCACAGTTACCTATAGAATGTTCATCTGCACTGGACTGGATAGTCAAGGGATCGCAAGCATCAGAGGACGTCGACTTTCTCATTGTGAGGACAGCGTTGGAGAAGAGCTAGGAGTACAAGCACGTCATTATCGTTGGAGAGGATGTCGACCTCTTGGTGCTTCTTAACGAATTGGGCTCCAGCATACAAAATGTATTCTTCCAGAAAAGTGGCAGGTATGGAACAGGTTGTGAGCAGTTCTCTTCAACATCGTTCATTCGAGGAGAGGTCTCATTTCCTCCTGGAATAGAGTTGTTCCTTCAGGCCTTCGCTGGTTGCGACCCCACCTCTGCCATTTTCTGGTAAGGGAAAACGAAGATATTGGGGATGCTTTCAAAACAGCCACACCTTCTTGCCGCGGCTACCACGTTACTGAACCACGACGCCACTCATGAGGACATAGCCTCTGTTGGCAGAAAATGTCTCGTAGCGCTCTATGGTGGGGGAGAAGGTGGCTCTCTCCAGGCCTTGCGTTACAGGATATTTGTTAGATCTGCTGCCAACGCCCAATATTCCTACAGAACCTACCACCAGGTGCAGAAGTGGTTGGGAGTAGAGAAAGAGCCCACCAGTTGGGGGGGGGTGGGGACAAGAAGTCAGCATGGCTGACACCGGTGACTTCAATCAAGAAACCAGCGTCGCTAACCCTGTTGAAATTCCCGTCATGCAGCTGCCAGAAGTGGGTGCGGAGAAGGAAACTGCTCCTGCCAGAGAGCAAGACTGAAATACTCTGCTCTCTGCAAAGTTTGTCAGGGGAGACCTGCCTGAATACTGCTCCCTTAGCCATGGCTGAGTCGGACGAAGAAGATGACGTCGACGATCCTTTATCACTATTATCTAGTAGTGGATCTAATCCCACAACAAGAGGAATCTCCGGAACCCAAAGAAGAGTCGTTTGACGAACCTGGGCCTTCCAAAAGTACACGACTGTCTCGCTAAGTGCGTAAATGTAAGTCTAATATTACATACCTACCCCTTCGTTCTAATTTATTATAACATTGATTACGTATTTCATAAATACTCGTTTACATTGTGTTGTCTATTTCTGTCACAGGAGTCAGGTGAGGTCCCGCCATCACTTCAGCATTTCACGTCCCAAGTCCCAAACTATCAAAATAATTTTTATAAAATATTGATATAATTTTGATAAATCTAAACCTTATTATTAATTTTGTGTGATATAAACCATTTTCCACTGAGTTGTCTTTCTTATCCTTTACATAAGTCCTGCAATTTGTCAGGCTCAATTTCGTGAAAAATCCGATTTCCTTAATTTTTCATTCTTTCCAAATAACAAGGGAACTATTGGCCCTACAGAGTTCCGCTTGTGCTTAAATTAAAGCAAAATAACTGTTCTACAACTTCATTTCCTATAACTTTCCTCGTAAGATGAGTATTTTAGCCGATATTCCGCTCGAAAGACGGCTAAAACTACAATTTCGAACTTTTTGGGAAAAAAAATGGCCAATTTTTGAAGTGATCTCGGGACCTATTGAACCTACGGAGCTGCGGTTGCACTTAAATTGTAGCAAATTTTATCTACTTTGTATGTACAGTGTACAGGACGACTTTTTCCGTAGAAGGTATAAGCCAAAAACTGAAAAAAGTCCGAAAATTTCAAGGTTTTTCGAGCACCACGCAGTTAGCACAGGTCTTTCGAAGTTGTAAACTTGGTTTTACACTATTCCACTTCCACTTTACACTTCCCAAAAAATCAGAACAGTGCAATTTTTTGCGACCTAACGCGATTTTTGTGTCTACGGTGACTGGCCTATTTGTACACTTTGAGAATATACGAAAAAATCTCTCCATATCTTCAAAAATATGCAACACATGTGGTAAAAAATACATACAAGATACTGGTGGACTTCTAAGATCGCTTAACGTTTCACGAAACTGACATGAAAACAAAAAATAATCTTTACTTAGCTAAACATACTATTGCCTACAAACGCAATATGATGTCAGTGTATTGGATATAAAAAATAATAAATTTATGTTTTAATCACAAATATTAAAATATTATATTCTTAAATAACCAGTTGAGCTAATTTATCTTTCAACGCATAAATTTCTAGTCTGAAATGTTAAAGCGCTTGCATTTTCATAAATCTATGAATAAATAATTCCATTACACAAAAGTGTTATATTTCTACAAGGTATATTGATTATTTTTCTGCGACGTATATTTAACTTTTTACTAGTAGTCAGATTCAACTTCTTTGTAATCAAGAATCAATGCACTTATATCTTCCTTAGCATCTTGAAATTCTCCCTCTTCCATTCCTTCACCCACGTAATGATGCACAAATGCCCTTTTTTGGAACAGCATGTTATATTTCCTTAACAAACGTTCCCATGCTTCTTTGATAGCACTATTGTTGGAAAGCATTGTTACAGCTCTTGTGACTCTCGCTAAATCACCGCCTGGAACAGCGGTTGGGGGCTGATAATTAATTCCTACTTTGAATCCTGTTGGGCACCAATTAACAAATCCAATCGAACGCTTACTTTTAATGTTCATAATGGAATTGTTTACATCTATTGGTGAGACATCACCACGGTATAATAAACAACAGGACATGTATTTACCTTAAAATTAAAATATTGGTTAATTTCAAGTAGTTACAATTATAACAATTAGTAAATTTAGTTTGCAAAAAATTTTGTAATCGATTTTATACCCAATTGTATGAAATGGTTCCTTCTGCGTACAGCAGCTGTTTTTTTGTGTGAGAGCAAAGGACATGGATACGGAGTGTGGATAAGAGAGGGCGCCACTTGGTTGTTGAAAGGTTACTTACAATTTTGCCCAGCCAAGAAGGCAAAATTGTTTAACCACTTTTACTTAAGACTTGAAAGTTATAAAAATTAATGATTACTTATTTAAAAAGATACGATACATTGACTAGTATTAAATTACCAGACAAATATTAATAGAGACAATGCAAGTATTAAAAGCAAGATTTCTACAAAAAGAACATTTATTTATGTACAAAGAGGCTAGAAAGGTTTTATTATGAAGTCAAATGCTAATAACAAAAAGTGAACAAAGCATCACATATTTTACAGTAGTATTTTAAAATGCTACAATTTAGAAAACGTTCGCATTAAAATTTCCCTCAAAGAAATATGTATATTGTATTTATAAAGAAATTATTTGTCCATCCAAAATACCGCACCATACATTCATCTTTTCTGAACATTGGGATCGATAGGTTACAACCCAATGAGGGGTTTCAACGGACCAATATATAGTATTTTGAGAGATATCTGTGCCATTAGTTGTAAATGTCGCTTGATCTGAGAATAAAATATTTTTAAAGAATTACGGTTGTTCAAAAACTCTCCCTGACACCAAAAGCAATATTTCAGATGCCTTTCTTCGTCTTCTTTTTCTAATGCGTGTAAGAAAAAACAGGCTTAAATGGACGTAATTTATTTTGACGGAAGCATCGCGAAATTGTTTCCTTGGGTACTTGTAAAATTGTGGACATTCTCCTCAGGCTATACCTTGGATTTTCTCTCACAAACTGAAGAATTTTTGCATCTCTAACACGATGTTCTTGTTTGTTGCACATTTTGCTAGTTCTATTGAATACATTATTAATTCGCCAAACTCTTACACGTTCTATTGGGGGTCAATCTGGATCCCGAATATTAAATTCTGTAGAAGATTCTCTCGTCGTACTGTCGTGAGCATACAAAAATAGGGCAATTTTTTTCTTCTAATGTAAATCTGTCTCTATTTGAATATGTAATGAGTAGCCGAAATAAAACAGATATCACTTTTAATTTATTTTTTATTTTAATGCAGTAGTTATTGCTATAGTCAATGATCAAAGGACAAAGGATATCCTACTTAACAAGAAACTAACTATTAATATTTCGTTATTGCACCATTTCTATTTATAACTTCTATAAGTCTGTTTGGCATAGAATTAAATAACCTTATACAATAATCATTAGTAATAATATTTTCCTATGCATTATTTACTATTTCCAGTAATACTTCGGCATTCCGTGGTCTCACATGTCGTTTTTGGATACTTCTTACGAGTAGTCCCCATACTTCTTACACGGGTTAAGATCTGGATTATGACTGGGCCAGTTAACAACATCGACGTTGTTATTTTGAAACCAGTTAGTTACGATATGAGCAGTATGAACGGAACAATTGTCTTGTTGAAATATGAACTCATTATTAGGAAATAATTGTGACACAGAAGGGAGCATAATATTGTCTAAAATCCTAATATACGTTTCACTATTAAATCGTTCCCCGATATGCCACAAAACACCAGGACCACGTGCCGATATCCAAGCCCACATATTGACGGAAAATCTACCACTTCTATCATTGTTAGATATATATTTCTCATCGAATCGAGCATTCGGAGGGCGGTAAACACGAATACGACCGCTGTGTGTAGAGTGGAAAGTTTTTTCGTCTGTAAAGATTACATTGTTCCAAAAATTTACATCATGCGCTAAAAATTCAAGCGCAAATCCTACTCGAGCTCCTTTATGTTCAGCTTTAAGGAAGAATTTCTGTGCTGCTGCATGACAGCGTGTAGCTCCGATTCTCGTACTCGCCGGCGACCAGTACTACTCGATCCAGGAAAATTCGTTTCTTCAGCAGCCTGAAAACTGAGTAAAATAGATTTTCTACTAAAGCATTTATCAATTTCAAATCTTGTTGTTGAGTTGATATCCTTCGTCGCCCTGATCCAGGATTTCTACTAATCGCACCGTTTATTCTCAATTTTCTTAAAATGTTACACACCGAATTTTTGTCAATATTATAACGCAGTGCAATTTGTCTCATTGACCATCCATCTTCTGCTTTAGCAATAACTCCAGATTTAACTAAATCGCTTATACGAGGCATATAATTTTTTTGCACACTTGCAATAAATTATGACAACTAACTGACAATGTCACAAAAATTAAAGTTAGATATACACTAGATTTTAACAAAATACCGTTATAAGACAGTTGTAAGCATTTTAATTGAAATAAAATATGCTAAGTAGAATACAAAAAATCAGACAGAATGGAACAGATTTACTTGACAACTAATCCAACATTTACAAAACTGTCTCAGTAGAAACAAAGGAATCAGAGTATGCTTATCAAAACTAAAAATTTGGGACTGGAATTTTTTCATCAAGAACTCATATTTTTTAGAATATAACTAAACTTTGTATTCAGGGTTTTTGAATGATTTTGAACAAGTCTTGTTATTAAAATTTTTTGATTTAAAAATGCTTACTATGATTTATTGGCTTTTTTCATAAAATTCAGCATCATAGATGGCCTTGCATTTAAAGACGGAAAGTGATTGTGTGACCTTAAACATACCTTGGTAACTTCTATCTTTTGAGATTAGTTTGATTTAAATCGGAAAAACAATAGAATTATTACGCTGCTACACGCTTAAGTGAGACACACTGTACATGTACATTCACTATTTATTGCAGTTGAAAATTCAAGAACTTGCAAAGTATGGTCTGATATACCATCATTGAGGACTTAACATGCTAGGTGAAAAGTATTACAGTTAGTACACACATAATGAATATAAGTAGAAGACTGACATGTTATCCTTGTAGGTTGATTTATGGTTATATTAACATTGTATATCTGTAGTAGATCACATAAGTCACGTAATAGAGTCCCTTAAGCTGGTAATGCACTTGCCATTAACATTTATTGAATTTTAATGTGAAATTTATTTAATGTTTCTTTCTCTTTCAGTTTCAGATATTTTGTTTTATATTTATATCCTGTTATTGGGTAGTTCAACTACCTGTTAGATGACCTCTTTAAAAAAAAAAAAAAAAATTTGTAAAAATAAATAAACTATTTTAGTATCTTATCTTTGTCAGTAAGATTAGGCGCATGCTGGGACAGTTTTAGGGCCCGGGAAAACAATCCATAAAGGGTGTTAGGTTGTATTTTATAGAAACCAATTTTAAATTTCATTTAGGGAAACTCTCTTTTCCCTGTGAACCAGCACGCGTCTAATTAAGGTGACTATCTATATTATTCTATTAAAAAGAACATGTGTATTATTATTTACCTTTTCTAGGATCGCATTTAACCATTTGGTTAGCTGGTTCAAAACAAGAGTTAGTAAGTTGCGCGACAGATAATTGTTCATGAATTGCCTTAGATGCAGGAACAAATGGGGCATAAGTGATGATGGGGAAGTGTATTCGTGGGTAAGGTACCAAATTAGTTTGAAATTCACTTAAATCTACATTTACTGCACCTTCGAACCTTAATGAAGCGGAGACAGCTGAAACGACTTGTCCCAAAAGTCTATTTAAATTTGTGTATGTAGGACGAGGCGTATCTAAATTTCTAAGTAGAATGTCGTAAACAGCTTCATTGTCCATTACAAAGCAAACATCCTCATTTTCTATACATCCATGTGTCGTTAGAATAGCGTTGTATGGTTCAACTACAATAGGAGATATCCTTGGAGCTGGATATACTGAAAACTCTAACACATTTATTTTTCTATAATCTGAATTTAAATTTTCCAGAAATAATGCATGAAAGCCAGAACCAGTACCGCCACCAAAAGCTCTAAATAAAACAAATCCCTGCAAATTATTACATGTCTCAGCTAAAAGTCTTGTTCTGTCTAATGCTAAATCGAGCATTTCTCTTCCTATATTGTATTTTCCTCTTGCAAAGTTATTGGCGGCATCTTCTTTTCCTGTTAATAACTGATCAGCGGGAAATAAATGTCGATAATGCCCTGTACGAATTTCATCTATAACTGTAGGCTCTAAATCTATCATTAGAACCCTAGGAACTGCTTGCCCAGCAGCGGATATACTAAAAAATGGACTATAACTGTTATCTGCCCCGGGACCATATTGGTAAAGTGTACCATCAACTTGTATCCCATGTTCCAGACAATACAACTCCCAACATGCATTTGCTATTTGAACACCAGCCTGACCGATATGAATTTGAACTATTTCCCTATTAGGCATTTTGTAAAGCAAATATATCTTGAGAAGATTCGTCTTCACAGAAAATTTTGATTTCCATATTTTTATTTATTTATGAAAATGGGTTACGTAAAATGACAGTTACATGTTGTCAAACGATTATCTTGAAGTTTTGACAAATATTTTTCTAAAAAGTCAGTTTTTCATGAGTAATTTTAAACGTAACCAAAAATTGTTCTAGTAAACTACAACAAATTCTTTCATTATCTCAGTTAGGGTGAGCTGTAAAAGACGACGGTGAGTGACTTAGTGAACGGTTAGTATTGAACTTGGCAAGTGTTGTAGTAGCATTTCGTAAAATGTATTCAGCTGAACGGAGTCCAACTTAGGTTGGCAATGAAACAGCTTTATTTTGTTCTATGTTAAAGAAATTATAATATTTTGCATAACTGACATATTGATAATATTAAAGTTATTTTTGAGGTTATTATTATTTATGCCAAAAGCACTACTAAAAAGAGGTAATTTCAGATTCAAAGTTACAAAGTTTAGTCGATATATAATGTAACAAAAGCACAAATAAAATTAAATTCCTATGCAGTTTTTTATAAGCAGCACATATAGATCACCATCACATGAAAATATTTAAGCATATAGCTTGTATTGTGAATTTCATGTCAACTTAATTACTGAGCTGAGTAAGATTAGTATCTACCAACTAAAAAAAAATGGCCAAAGAATTATAGATAAGAAGACAAAAAGTAATATACCTAACCTAATAAAGAGAAAAAAGAGAGGAACGGTGAGGTTTTAAACAATAATACACAGCAGTAGCTAAAAACAAAATGTTAATTTCAGTAGTGGGTATGTAATTAAAAGATGAATAATTTTAACAATACATCGAATGTAGAAACTAGAACTGGTATTAAATTAGAATTAACCAGGGCTGATAACAATGCAAAATCAGATTTCATCTTGTCTATACATTCAACAGAGTTGCAGCACGTACGAGGATGTGTGACGTCCCGTGAGATATGGCTAAAATTTGAATCTACTTACTTATTAAGAGGAGTTGCTAGAAAAGCTACGTCACTCAAGCAGCTGATGCTTCAGAACTTAAATGAGGGTAGCGATATTAGACCACATGAATAAATTCTTTGACGCAGTAGACCGACTAGCCGCTATGGATGTACAGATACATAAAGATTTATTGTCAATAATGCTGATTTATAATCTTCCATTTAGCTACGAGAACTTTAGATGTGCAATTTAGTCGGGATGAGCTACCGTCTCTACGTGCTTTCAAAGTAAAATTTTAGAGGAGAGTGATGCCAGAAAGCAGTCCAGTGCAATTGAAATGGTTGAAGCTCTTGCAGTTGGAGGGTTTGGAAATCGACGACAACGGCAAGGTAAATACTGCGAGAAGAATAAACCTGTAAATATCTTCAAGGGAAAATACTACAAGCGTGGAATGTATGGCCACAAGTTGTCGGATTGTCCAAGTAAATACGATGGAAAAATCATGAAAGAAACAAGCACTGGGCAAAAGCCACTGATGACACATCTGTGACTTATTAGAGTAAATGTCAAGTATCAAGTGAAGCCACATCTCGACCGTGGGTCTTAGATAGCGATGGCGCGACGCATCTATGCGGAGATAAAAAGTCATTTAAATATCTCAATGCGTTCACTTATGTAAAAATCAACATAGCAAGTAAAGAATCCAGCTAGTGCCAGAACGAAGATTATGTTTATGCTTCGCTGGGAAGGATTCTCGCCTTTGATCTGGAATCCGGCCTGGTTGGGGACATTCACTGGCCAGCTAATGGATACACAATGGGCCGCGAGGCCCGAGTGTCGTGATTTATTATCGCACCACTAAGAAGAAGAAGAAGATAAAATTTACTAGCCGTTGCTAAAATTATTAACAAGGATCACGACGTTTTATTAGAGTGATTCAGTTATCGACTTTGATTTGCAAGGGCAAGTCAAATTGACAGCAGAACAAGGTGATCTGTACTATATTAATTAAGCAAATGGCATGGTTGGCATGACAGAGACAGACGATCTAGTTGAGGTGAAGAGATGGCATCATCGCTTGGGATACCTGAATTCATTATACACTGTGAAGGTCATTAGTCGAGTAACCAGAAGAAAAATCATCATGAAGGACGTGGAATGTTTATCGCGATGCGATGTACTAGGAGGTACCGTTACGAACGAACGTCAAAGTGATGAAGTATTACAGATAGTTCAATCAGATGTTGTGAGACTATTCAGGACACAAGCTGCAAATGGAGCTAAGTATTTTGTCACATTTGTTGATGATAATTCCTGATTGTAAGAAATACTTTTCTTAAAACAGAAAAGTGGAGTATTGGAGGCTTTCAAATTGTATCAAGCTCACGTTGAAAGGCAGACCGGCAATAAGATACAATGTATTAGATCTGATATCGGAAAATAATATAATGAAGAGCTCAATTCACTCCTAGATGGGCAAGGTATTGAGCGTTAAATGACAGTTGTAAGGACACCACAATGAACTGGGGTCGCTGAGCGCATGAACAGAACCCTTGTTAGACATGGTGCGCTGTCTGTTAATCTAATCACGACTACCACTGATGCTTTGGGCTAAAGCAATTACCACTGAAAGTCACATTTGAAATAGATGTAGATCTAGTAGCCTGAGTGGAAGTATACCATATGAGAAGTGGACGGACAGAAAGACGAAATGAAACTATTTGAGGACATTTGTGTCGACTGTATATGTCTTAGATAAAGATCTATTAAAATGAAAACTTGCTGAGCGATCGATTAAAGGAGTGTTTGTTGGATACCTACGTAAGACAAAAGTTATAGAGCATGGTTGCCAGAAACCAGAAAATGTATTGTCGCAAGGGATGGCAGGTTTCAAGAGGAAAACACTAATAGATCTCTACCAAAAACGAAGCTGCACCACAAGAACTTTTGAAAACAATAAGCAGCAAGTGTACAAAAGGCTGCAAAGCCGCATGTACTTGTAGAAATGCTGGACTAAAATGTTCCATTATTTGTTCTGGATGTCAAGCTACATACAAATGTCGAAACACATCTAGACCACTTAGATTAAGCCGAAGAAACCGACGATAGGGTATTTCTGGAACAGGATAAAAACGAGGAGGCTGAATTTGATAAAGACGATGCAGACGATATTGAAATCGACACTCGAAATTTCATTGAAGCAAGGGAACGTTTTGAACCCTTAATTTCAAAAAAATTTATATTAATGTAATGTACTGGCAGTAGAGAATAAGAATTAGAAGTAAGTAATTCAAATAAACAAGTGGATTAGGCCTATTGGGGACATCACTTAACAAAAAACGCGCCAAGTGCTCTACCTCAAGATGGTGTGGGAAATAAGCGCACAATGGTAGTTACCACCGATAGTTGAAGACATTTGCAATTTCAAAATTGGTTATCACCAATTATATGTATTAAATGTATTCATATATTCACTTAAACTTCAAAAGTGACAATTAAACGTAATATCAGGTAGAAAGTCTGGAAGTGTATAGGAAAGTGTCGATATACAGAGTGAATGCGATACGGCTCTTTACTCCCGCGCATATAACTCCAAGAATATTAATGCTACGAAAAATGTGTCTGAGCCATTTCGATAGAAAATTACTCATCTTTAACTTTGATAGCCATCCTTTTTTCGTAGGACAATTCACAATCGAGATATTTGCAAGAAAATGATCTTTAAGTGATATTTCCCCAAAATTGGGGGTGTTCCGGGGGGTGGGCGACGGGGAAAATTTAGTATGTCTAAAAGAGGCCTATAATGAACTGGTTCCAATAGTAAAATTTCTTGTCCGATTTAAAACGATGTCAATCTATCTGACGACTGGCCTAACAGTGATATTTCGATATGTGATGTAAGGTAACATCAGGCGCGGTTACTACTTGGATGGGTGACCGTTTCAAGGAAATACGTGTCCTTACCCCACTCTACCAACGGCTTGTATATCAGTGTATGCACGGAAGCTATGCAATCCTAGGCGAGAATTGCGTAGTGGATCTACCATCCTTCAGAGGGAATGTAAAGCTGCCGGTCCTTTGTCTCTTAAATGTTAGGCAAGTAAAAGTTCCCTACTCTTCGAAAGCAAAGAGGTTCGGCAAAGTTCCTGGTTGGGGGTACCTCGTCTACAAGCGTCGGTGTTAGGCCTCAATAGCGGAAATAGGCCGACGTAAAATACTTGTTAAAAGAAATAGAATAAATTCTGTAGGCCACTGTTTAATAATGCCAATAATTCTGTAAAAATAATAATTTTCAGATGAAGCTACCCTTGTTTTGAATGGCCATATCAATAGCCAAAATTGTCGTTATAGGACTGAAGAAAATTTCTACTCGATGATGGAATATCACACTCAGAGCCCTAAGAAAGTGAATGTGCGATGTCGAATAGTTGATGGGATAATTCTCTGGCTTTGTTTATTTGATGGGACTCTAACCGCTGGTAGATATTTGTATTTTATTTTTCAAAACACCCTCAGTCCCATACTGGTAACTCTGTATTCAGATTTAGAAGAAGCTGATTTCCCGAGAAACAGAGTCTTCTTTCAAAAAGATGGAGTACTTCTCCATTATACACTCATTGTATTTTCAATCGTTATTGCTAGTGAGCTGGTGGCAGAAATTTTTATATGATTTTATTGTGTGAGTGAAGTTGAAAAGTATAAAGACGTCATAATAAAAAGTCTGAAAAACTATTTCAATCAATATGGCGTGGCTGAGTTTTTAATTAACAGATAATTAAAAATGCAATAAGAAAACATGCTCCTATATAATTTTATTGGATCAGCTACTTGTATTAAATATTCTAATGTTTTTACAAATATTTTCTTTTATTTTAAATAATTTTGTAGCAATCCAATACATTAGAGTAAATATATCCGTAAGAAAATAAGTTTCAAACAGATTTTTGACCTTCCAAATAATGCCATGTACTATTGCGGCCGAGAATAACTAATCGACTGATCGAACCAGTGACGCATCACTCGTAATATATTTTATTATTTTTATTAGTGTCAATGTAATTGTGATATCCACTAATAATTTTTTGCCAGAATAATTTAAATAATCGACATAAAAATCCCTATTTACAGCAGACTTTTTTTGCAATTGTAGTAGTGACATGACATTGAGTTCAGACGCTTCGTTTTTGATATTACTATATAGTGGAGTAAAATCGCTGTTCTTAGACGCTTCTATCTTGAAAAAAAAATTTTGTGGTAGAACAAGATGATATGAACGTAGCATTATTAGGAATGTTATTGGCCATTAGGAGTTGATATTTACGACACGATCAATTGGGGCTGACTCTTTTTATAGCAAAAAGTATGTGAAAATGTGGAAAATTAAAAAAACATACATTTTAATATATAACCCACGATATTTCTAAAACTATTAAGAGGATTGAACTAAACTTTTTTTATTCAAAAGTAGACACTTTAGCGCTGGTAAACACGTAGCGCAGTTTTTCAAATGTACTTACTTAAACAAACAAAAAATAGAAAATATTCACATTAATTTCTTGTGCATGCTTTTTTTAACAATCGAAAAATTTTTTTATTTTTGGGAATTTTCATATAAATCCTACGAGTGAATTGAAGTAAAAAGATCATAGAAGTTTTTAAAAAACATTGGAGACATTTGCGACTAACATGACACGTGATAATCGGGAATTAAAATAGAACGCAAGTGACATTGTTCGATCGCTTGCTATTTAACCTGGCATTTTCCCGGCACGCATCCATCAAACTAGATCGAACGTGTTTGCCGTATTTTCGTAATTTTAGTTAAACAGATTGAAAAATAGTTAAAGTTCTGTGTATTTGTTTGTGCAGTATTGTGTAAATTATTCCTACTTAAATATATTTTTAAATACTATAAAATGGAGTGCATTTTGTGTGGAGAATCCATTAGACATCAAGATAAATTGGTGATACAAAATCCTACTAAACAGGGCCTAGAAACTATATTTAGTGCGGTGGAGAAAAGACAGGATATGTTCGGTAAAACGTTTTAGAAAAGAAAGACGCTATTTTAAATGGAAGCTTAAAAGTAAAGTACCATCGTAGTTGTAGAAAAACATACACTAGTGCACAAAATATTGTATCTACTAGTACTAGTCAAATCAGTGATCTAGAACAGGGCAGTTCTCGTTCTAAAAATACAAGGGGAAACATCGGTTTATTTGACATAAGAAGCATGTGCCTGATCTGGGCCCCCTAATTTGTAAAAATCTTCTAGCAATTCATTGTCTGACAGGACGCGACACCACAAGTGCATTCTATAAAGTAGGAAAGAAGACAGCTTTTGATATGTTATTAAAAAATATTAACGACCTAACGAAAATAGGAAATATTCCTAATTTATGTGAAGAAGAAGCCTTTAAACTTAGTCTTCAGTATATATGTTACCTGTACAAAAATAAAAACAGGAATATTCACAACCTGAATGAAATGCGATTCTTCTTGACAACAACAACCAATCGTCCGGCCTCAGAACTCCCTCCTACAGATGATGCTTTTAGGCAACACCTTAAAAGGCACCTACTTATAACATTGATACAGAGGAAATAACATAGATGTCTGTATTTTAGGTTGTATATCAATTAAAAATTTGGTATTCCAGCCATCAAGCAGAAAATTATGTCGAACATCCGAGTAAATATGGCTGGAAATTAGAGAAAAATTCATGGACGCCCGTTTTGACTACACAGGACCCTGTGCCAGAAAATTTAAGAAAAATTCTATCAATTAGTTGCTCCGATAAAAATTGTAGTAATATGATTGAATATATGATGAGCTGAAATAAAAATATTATTTTGTCTAGCATATTTATTCATTACATAATAATATGTTATGTTGTGTCAACAGTCAGTTTTGCTTAATACCTTTTTATAACAATAAAGATTTAATAAGATACGTTAAGGGCCACTTTTTCGTAAGAACATGCAGCGTGGCTAGCCCGTGGGTCTAGAATCATTACGCCGCCAGGCATAATCCCGCCACAATACTTCGAATTTAGCTACGGATATCTCCTAAAGTATAAAAGATAAGTTATTGCGGTTTTTTTAAAACTGTCTGCCAAATCTTACTTGCATATTATATGTGAGAATTTCTAAAAATAAAAAAGTTTTATCATCACTGAAGAAAACATTGTTCTTAAATGAAAACTCTAATAACTCATTATTTTTTCGTAGATAAAAATACTTTTTTTGTAAATCTATAGCACTGCTATTAGCGTGCATGTATCTACTTTCGTCACAAACAAAAATCTTTTTGATATTCCATAAGGTTTGCGAGATATCATGCGGTATGTAATAAAATGTACACTATTTTAATATTAGCGATTTTGTTATTTTTTAAAAATAATTGGAGTACGCCCCAGTCAAAGATGTCGTAAATCATCATATGGGATGTGAAATAACCTATATAATAATATTATATAGGTCACTCGTTGTTCTACGCTCAAAAAAATTTTTGGAACAAATTACAGGCTTTTTCACTCCGCTAATAAGAAATATTTTCTCATGTAATTTTATCAATATGTACTTTTTATAGTCGCCATCATCATCATTTGTGATGATAGACCTACCTTACTGTTATTAAGGTGAAGGCGCCAATCTTTGACATGTTAAGACATTTTTTGATGTTAATATGATATGGATATTTTATAGTAAGCGAATTTGGGAAAACAAATACATTTACGGATATTTTGTTATCTTACTAACATAGTTGATTCATTTATAAAGCAAAACACGAATTATAAAAAACGTAAATAAATATTTTAAAATGTTAGGAACAGTAACCAATTGTTGACATCCCGTTTATTCAAGTGCACCAGTGGTTGATATTAGACAACTCTATTGCCTGACAGTAAAAAAATTAATAACTTCAAAAAACATTTATTAGATATGACAAATTTTTACATCAATGAATTTGCCCATTTCAGGAACCCTATACCACCATCTTGAATTTATTGCCAGGGAAGGCGCGAATATCATGAAGAGAGTACCCAAGAATGTCTTCTTGGGGAAGCCAATGTTAATTAAGGGCATCTCGAGTCATGGTGCTGATGTAATACACATCATTATTGATGTCTTTAATTATCCCTGGATAGTAATTTCGTTCATATAAAAAAATTACATAGTTTTTAATACCGTACACTTCTATTTTCGGTTCTTCTACTTCATCACGCTCTATTTCATCATCTGATTCTTGATATTCAACGTCTATTGATGAAGCTGAGGACCATTCATTTTCTTATTTTTTTAACTTTTTGCTTTTTCATTTACCATTTTTATTCACGTTTCTTTTCCTTTCCAGTTTTTGCCTTTCTCTTTTGTTATTTTCTTCAAAATTAAGTTGATGGTTTATTGTAATTGTAATAACAAAGATTTACCTTAAACTGTAATATTTACGCACCAACATATATAAAGCTAATTGAATTAGGAACACCAAGACTACAAAATTTATCAATACTCTAAATCCTTACACTTATAATTTAGTAAAACCCATTTTGCCTGAAAATTTTCCTAAATGTCCAATATACACATACTGTCGGTAGAACTGAAATTTTCAAAAATCTACCATGGTCAACCTATTAACTTATCAGATACTTGGCGGAAAGTTTAAATTAGTTAATAAATATATTATTCTTATATTCTCTCCTATTATTTGGGTTTTCTACCACATGTATTATTATTCTCTTCAAAAACAAATCACCGAATCTACAAAATAATAGAATTATTGGAAAAAAGCACCAGCGTCCGTGACGTTTACGTTAAAGGAATAGTCAGAGGTTATGTTTTGTAAATAATATAAATCGGAATAAACACAAAAATAATGTATTTTGCTGTCGTTTCGGAAAGTAGTCTCTTTCCGTTTTCAAAGCTTTTTTTGGAAGAACTCTTATTTTGCTGTGTATGTCAAATACACAGCTTTAAGATTCTGTTTATGTTATTTCCATAGATACTTACTACTTACACAGAACACAGAACTGATGATATTTTATTTTAGATAATGTTGAGTTTGTTAAGTTCTTCTTTTAACATTGGTAGCCAGGTTGTACAAATATCTACAGAACAATTCGATACGCACTTATCTTCATTTAATAAGATTATAGCTGATTCTTTAATTTTTCTTTTTTTGGTATCTGCTTCTTTGTTACGGACCTCTAGCATATGCGACCCACCATACGCTTTAGCGTTTTGTGGGCCGCATTATAACAACTGCTACACGTCCGTAACACATTTCGCTATTCTCCATGGGAGGGCGACACATTTGTGACACGTGATCAACAGGGAAAACGGAAGCAGCCATTTTTGGTTGGCTTGGCTTGGCTTGTTGGTTAGTTGTTATTCTGTGAACCTTGATTTTATCCAAGGCATCCGCGTGGATTTTAGAATAATCAACTCAAGAAAATTTCCTCAATCTGTTGTTGTTCCGTTTAGCGGAATATTTTGTGTTTGTGAGTAAATTTTATCTGCGGAAGCAGGATATTGAATTACACAAGGTAAGCTAACCTCTTCACGCCATCTTGCCCGTTCTCTACCCACGTGTTTCGCAAATTTGCAGGCTTTCCTGTGGAAATACAGTGTCAACTTAAAAGGCGGACTCGACCCCATTTATCCGACTGTGGCTTCCCGGAGTATTGGTGGATTGTTCCCTCATCAGTGAGGTAAATTATGTTTCATTTGTAGGTTATGTCAGAATTTCTCACATTAAGCACGCTTCACGTGCATTTCTGACTGTGAATTAAATCGTGATATCTTTAGGGTTCTACGGACGGGGCTTCTACACACTTCAGTGAGAGTTCCACTGACGGGGCATCCACACACAGTGGAAGGTTCCAGGGCTGGTGAGGCTACCATCAACCCCATCCTTGGGTCCATTTCTTGTGTCCCGAAGACATCTACGTAGGGCTACAGTTCCTCCACGTCCGGACTCGGTATCGTACCACCCTAAACAAGTGTGTTGTGTGTTGTATTTTTTTTACTTACCGGGGACCACCTTCAGTGGTTCCGCTGGACATCAATTCATACTTTTGGCATTTTAACCTGTACATATTTAAATATTTTATGCACATATTTACATATATTTAAGGAGGTTCTTTAAATCAAACCTTTGTGGCTGTATTGATGAGCAATTCATGATCATATTGTAAACCGATGTGTAGCTACACGAGGCATTTTATGAATGTTATAACTTATTAATCGTGAAATATTGGCCACAACTGTGAACATCGCCAGATTATATTCTAGAGAACCAATTTTGTAAATTGCTTAATATAGCGCATTTCATTTTTAAAGAAAGTGTCATTATTTCGTCTGCGCCCACTACATAGGGAAACCTCAATGAGTTGTTAAGTAAGTAAACTAATAATTTATCATAGTTTGTGTAAGCTTGGGCTTAACGCCCTGAGATAGTCTGAGCTAGAGAAATTTTATCGTAGGCACGTACATCACTTTCCGGGTCAAGTTTGCCTACGATAGCTGCTACGCCACAGTAGCCCAAGTGATTTCGTTACGTAATATCTGATAATCATTAAGATCCAACGTATCTATTTGTTAATGTACGTTCAACTCGTAGCAGTGGCGCCCAACTTAAATAGTGAAGTTATCTCAAGGGGATAGTAGTATCGCCCCTAATTAAGTTTTTTTTTTTGGTGATAAATTGAGTGTTCCATTTGTTGGTGGTTTGCATATAAAATAATAGTCAGATAAATAGCAACATTAAGTGACACACATCAAAAGGGGGTTACTTTGCCTCAGCGTAATCGCTTCGCTTGTTTTTGGTAGGGGGGTGACTTCGTTTTTTTGTCTTACTATTTCATGAGCGGATTAGTAAATAGTTGTTACGTATAAACCATTGGAAAGATTCCTAAGTGCAGCCAACAGTTTTTTTTTGTTGTTGATACGTACCGACGCCCAGCGTCGTTTTGCTAATTTACCCGATATTGTCATTTTTACACATTACTAGGTACTTATTAGTGTTAGTAAACTTTTTCTGTATCCATACAGGTACCGACGCCCAGCGTCGTTGTGCTAATTTTCTAGATTTTGTCGTTTTTACTCATTACTAAGTACTTGTTAGTGTTAGTAAGTTTTTTTTTGTGTCTATATGCGTACCGACGCCCAGCGTCGTTTTGCCAATTTACTTGATTTTGTCGTTATTACACATTGCTAAGTACTTATTAGTGTTGGTAAGCTTTTTTGCGTCTATATACGTACCGACGCCCAGCGTCGTTTTGTTAATTTACCTGATTTTGTCATTTTTTTTTGTGTGTTTGGTTGAAAATTCAATATGGCTAGTTCACAAATCAAGTTAGATATTAATAGGTTAGTTAGGGATGAGCTTGTTTATGAATTACAAGTACGTGGCTTAGGAGATGGTAGCGATCTTACTGTGGCAGAGTTGCGCACTGTTTTAAGAGAAGCCATGCATTTAGAGAAAACTACTTTGGCTATTAAAAGTCCTCCATACCCGTACCAATTCACTGTCGATTCTGAAGCTCTAACGGTATCCCTAGCTACTATTCAAAAACTTATTGATGAATTTGTATGTAGTGAGCACGATAGTAAATACAAGGGGATTGTTTCCAAGATAGCTCATGCGTTGGGTCGTGTTAACAGGTCCATGCCCACTAATGACGAGCAAAAAGGTGTGAAGTCCAGTACTCGGCTTAAATTATTGTTAGCTTTTGATAAACTTAAGGATAAGGCCCGCGGGGATCGTAAGCTTAAAGAGTCAGCCATCCTCGATATGTCGGTGTTGCATAATGCCATGGCTCAGGTTCAGCCTGATGCGCATAGCTCTGCAATAGCTACTGATTTTAGTTCAGATGAGGAGGAGGCTGCGAAACCTAAACCCGTACCGGTTAGAGACTGGGGCTTGAAATTTACTGGCCGAAAGGGCGACATGTCTTTTTCAACTTTTTTAGAACGTGTGGGAGGAGAAACGGAGGTCTCGTGGTATTTCACGTGCACGATTATTTAAAGATGCAGTAGACTTATTTGAGGGAGATGCCTACAATTGGTATAATCTGGTGAAAGACTGGGCCACCGATTGGCCATCCTTAGTGGAGGCAATGAGGGAACAGTTCATGTCAGAGTCTTTTGACCGCGACTTGTTTGAGGAGATTAAGCGACGTACTCAAGGTAGTCAGGAAAGTATAGGATTGTACATCGCTAGTATGATTGGGTTGTTCAAGAAGATGCACACTCCAATACCTATGGGAACCCAACTCGAAATCATTTTGGAGCGCATAGATCCATATTATCATCCTTTCCTTGCTTTTGAAAATATAACTTCTGTCACGCAACTCCTGCAATGTTGTCGTATGCTTGGCTCCAAACGACAATTGGCTAAGTCGTATGTTCCTCCTCCACCTAAGAGTAAATCTCTTATACCAGAGTTGGCTTATGCATCCACTAGTTCTACTACTTCTCGTTCAACCTCTCGTTCTAGTCTCGTCTTGGATGAAGTCCAACATTCTGGAATCAAATGTTTTAATTGTGGTCAAGTAGGTCATGGGCATCGGGAGTGTCAGGCTCCTAGGAAGAAATTCTGCTATAAATGTGGTAAAGCAGAGGTTACGATTAGGTCCTGTCCTAAGTGTTCGCGTTCGGAAAACTGTAAAGGGAGACACTAATTGGTCGAAAAGTTTCTCCCGGTGTATGTGAGTCGACCAGCAATGTTGTTGACTTAAAACAACAAATTTTTCTCGATTATGTCATTTCTCATGTGGTAGGTGATCAACGTCCTTACTTACAACTTTCAGTGTTAGGTTTTCCTATGATGGGTTTGTTGGATTCAGGTGCTACCAGGACAATGGTAGGATCATCTGGTTTTGAGGTCTTCCAGCAGATTGGTTTAAGTTTGAAGCCTTCTGTCAATGAGTGCAGAGTGGCTAATGGGCAAGTCTGTTCCGTTATAGGTTATGTATCTGTTCCTTTCTGCTTGGGTGACAAAGTTCATGTAATAGATGTCCTAGTAGTTCCGGAAATACCGCATAAGTTAATTCTAGGGATAGATTTTTGGGTGGCGATGAATATTATACCAGATTTACGACAAGATGTTTGGCATTTTCTGAGCAGGAACCACTCGTTGAGGTTAACAGTGTCCTTGATGAAATTTCTTTAAGTGTATCACAGAAACTAGCTCTGGATAGTTTGGTGGACGAAAACCGGAAACTGATGGGTACTTCCCTTGGTCGTACACATCTCGTTTCTCATGAGATCGAGTTACTCCCAGATACCAAACCTATCAAACAGAGATACTATCCTGTTTCGCCTGCCAGACAAAAACTGATTGATGATGAAATTAAGAAAATGCTGGAGTTAAATATCATCGAACCGTGTAAAAGTCCTTGGTCTTCCCCAATATGTTTAGTACAGAAAAAGGATCAAACTCTGCGTTTTTGTGTAGATTACCGGCGCCTTAACGCTGTTACTAAAAAGGATGCCTATCCTCTGCCGCTGATTTCCTCCATATTAGATCAGTTGAGGGATGCCAAATATTTAAGTTCATTAGATATTAAGAGTGCATATTGGCAAGTTCCTATTGCTGAATCTTCCAAAGACTATACCGCTTTCACTGTCCCTAATGGCCTGTATAGGTTTCGTGTTATGCCTTTTGGGTTGTCAAATGCGCCTGCGACTTGGCAGCGTCTTATTGATACCGTACTGGGAGCTGATTTGCAGCCTTCGGTTTTGGTCTATTTGGATCACATTGTGGTAGTGTCGAAGGATTTCGAATCTCACCTAGAAACGTTGCAGAAGGTTTTTGATCGCTTGCATTCTGTTGGGCTGATAGTTAGTTTTGACAAGTGTCAATTTTGCCGTCCTGAGCTTAAGTACTTGGGATATGTTGTTGATAAGTACGGTTTACGTCCTGACCCAGCGAAAGTAGAGTCGATTTTGAGTGTACCTTCTCCGAAAAACGTTAGGGAAATTCGTAGATTTATAGGCACAGCATCTTGGTATCGAAGGTTTGTACCGCAGTTTTCTACAATAGTGGCTCCTTTGTCGAACCTCACTAAGAAGAATGTTAGTTGGTGTTGGTCGCCTGAGTGCGAGAAATCTTTTAAACTTCTTAAGGAGTAGATCAAATGTGCTTTTAGAGGGCGGAATATTAAACATAATATTTTTAGTCGCAAACTCCTCTATAAATCCTTATTTTACTATAAGGAACGTAACCAGACTGCAACCAACAGCTACTCTCCGGGCTATGTGCCCCGCCGAGCGCTGAATTACAAGTTACAAGTCTGGCGCGTTAAGTGTAATAATTGCATATTACCATCAAAACGCTAATGCTTCGATTGCAACAAAGACCAGCCGAAAGACTGATCCTACTTAAAGGAGCTCCCTTGCCAGTCGTCACACACCACTTGCAGACTGCAGTTTCGAGCTGTTGGCTCTCGTCAGTGCAAGGTAGGTATGCGACGACCGACATGAGAATCCTTTGACTATAGTACATCCTGGTATTTTTACAATAGCGACATGTAAAACAGCCAGTAGGCGCCATCCAGCGGTCCAGTGTCTGTTGCAATCGAAAAATAAATAGCCTGACTTGGCTTAGCATAGATCAAATGTGCTTTTAGAGGGCGGAATATTAAACATAATATTTTTAGTCGCAAACTCCTCTATAAATCCTTATTTTACTATAAGGAACGTAACCAGACTGCAACCAACAGCTACTCTCCGGGCTATGTGCCCCGCCGAGCGCTGAATTACAAGTTACAAGTCTGGCGCGTTAAGTGTAATAATTGCATATTACCATCAAAACGCTAATGCTTCGATTGCAACAAACACCAGCCGAAAGACTGATCCTTTTCGATTGCAACAGACACTGGACCGCTGGATGGCGCCTACTGGCTGTTTTACATGTCGCTATTGTAAAAATACCGGGATGTACTATAGTCAAAGGATTCTCATGTCGGTCGTCGCATACCTACCTTGCACTGACGAGAGCCAACAGCTCGAAACTGCAGTCTGCAAGTGGTGTGTGACGACTGGCAAGGGAGCTCCTTTAAGTAGGATCAGTCTTTCGGCTGGTGTTTGTTGCAATCGAAGCATTAGCGTTTTGATGGTAATATGCAATTATTACACTTAACGCGCCAGACTTGTAACTTGTAATTCAGCGCTCGGCGGGGCACATAGCCCGGAGAGTAGCTGTTGGTTGCAGTCTGGTTACGTTCCGTATAGTAAAATAAGGATTTATAGAGGAGTTTGCGACTAAAAATATTATGTTTCTTAAGGAGTGTTTGGTTACTGCACCTATTTTGACCTGCCCTGATTTTGAGCGCACCTTTTATGTGCAGACAGATTCGTCGGCATTCGGTGTCGGTGCCGTGCTCACGCAGCAATTTGAAGATGGCGAAAAGGTAATTTGC
Source organism: Leptura quadrifasciata (assembly GCA_963675555.1). Classification (NCBI taxonomy): domain Eukaryota; kingdom Metazoa; phylum Arthropoda; class Insecta; order Coleoptera; family Cerambycidae; genus Leptura; species Leptura quadrifasciata. The sequence continues at coordinate 95,803,267 of OY776673.1, forward strand.
TATTTGTCCCGTTCTTTGACTAGCCAGGAGCGCAAATATAGCTCAGTCGAAAGAGAGTGCATCGCCGTAATTTGGGCAGTGGAGAAGCTACGTCACTATCTTGAAGGCTTCCACTTCAAAATCATAACAGATTGTCATTCTTTGCTATGGTTGCAGCAGCTAAAAGATCCCCAAGGTCGATTGGCCAGATGGGCACTTCGTTTGCAACCTTATGATTTTGAACTGATTCATCGCAAGGGCTCTGAACATACCGTCCCTGATTTTCTGTCTCGTTCAGTACCAGTAACGGTGGAATCCATCGAAGTATTGTCGGTCACGGACCATGCTGATTCTCCCACCGATAAATGGTATTTGAGAATGTTGGAGCGAGTCGAAAGGTCTCCTATGCGTTATCCCTTATGGCGTATACAGAATGGCCAGTTGTACAAGTATGTACGTTTGCGTTATCCCGAGTTAGCAGATCCTGCCGATACTTGGAGACTGGTTTTACCCAAAGAGAAACGCCTAGAAATAATTAGGTCGTTGCATTGTGATGCGAGTTGTGGACACGCAGGGGTCCATAAGACTGTGGCTCGAGTGGCAAATAGGTATTATTGGCCGAAATTAAAGGCCGATGTAAGACACCTACCGTTGGAAAACCTTGGCAATTAGTTAGTGCCGATCTGATGGGTCCATTACTCAGGACGGCCAAGGGTTATCAGTTTATTCTTGTTGTGTGTGACAATTTTAGTAAATTTGCCATGGTGTTTCCGTTGAGGTCAGCTACCGCTAATAGCATATTGCAGGTCATTGAGGATAATGTAATTCTCTTATTTGGCGCTCCGAAGACTATAGTGGTAGACAATGGTCGTCAGTTTCAGAGTAACCGTTTCCAAAATCTTGCGAAAACCTACAACATTGAAATAGCGTACACCGCAAATTACCACCCTCAATGCAACCTGACTGAAAGGGTCAATCGTGTTGTTAAGACTATGTTATCTGCATATGTAAAGGATAATCACAGGGCTTGGGATCAATTTTTGCCGAAAATAGGTTTTGCCATTAGATCGTCCAAACATGAGGTTACAGGCCTAACGCCTAATTTTGTCAATTTTGGTCGTGAAATTTCGTTAGATGGTAACAGTGACAAGTACGTACCTTCTGAGTCTGAGTATCCAGTAGTAAACCCTGAAAACCGTAAGCTTGCCTTCGCTAAGATTTATAAGGATGTTCAGAGTAGAATATTAAAGGCCCATAAATCCAGTAAGAAACATTATAACCTAAGACGCCGACCCGATAAGTTCGTTTTGAAGCAAAAGGTCTGGAGACGTTCTCACGCCCAGTCTGATGCTTCTAAATACTTCACGGCAAAGTTAGCACCTAAATTTGTGGGTCCCTTCACGATTAGAAAAATTCTCTCACCATGGACTTATGAGCTTGAAGGTTCTGACGGTAAACGTTCGGTGTGGCACATAAAAGATCTAAAAGCACACCCTCCCGATGACAACTAGTTGTGGTCTGTTAGTTCCGTTGACGTACTTAGGCATCCGAATAGGCAATGACGAATTCGTTCTTTTTTTGTGTTGGTCTTAGTAACATGTTTTAGGTCACTTCTTTCGTTAATTTGGTAGTAACATTTGCTTTTCTGGTTCATTGGTCTTGCTTAGGTGGCTGAAACCCACTGAGTAAGTTTTCACCTCTTTCCGCCTCACGGGAGGAAGTGTCTTTGTTGGATCTCTGTGATGGGGGATGCACGAATACCATCACCGTGGTTATACCTGCGAGGGGTAAAAGTCCCCAAAAATGGTTTTGTGTGGCGCTTGTGTCTTAAGGGACTCCGTCTCGTTGGGGGCGCTCACATTGCTGGCAGCTGCCTTTAAAGGTATCCATCTGGAGGGGCTCGAGCTTGGAAGGTGCTGCTTGGAGGTAGCCTGGTCTAGGCCTGGTTATCATTACCCGGGTAGGCACTACTGGGCTTCAGACTAACCTCGTTGTTTAGCAAGGGTGGTCGTCGTGGTGTGACGGGGAACACTCCCATACCTCATTGTTTTGCTGGTGGAGTAGCCTTGGGGCGAGCTACTTCCTAGCTGTTAAGTCCTTATGCGTTTTTGTTCTTTTTTTTTCTCCCTTCTCTTTCTTTTTTTTCTCTATGTATTTTTTTTTGAGTTGTGTTGTTATGCCTGATGGTAACTTGGGAGACGAGTTAGCCATCCCCGTGCATTTAAGTCTCCTTATTTTTTGACATTATTTTTGTTGTTATGCCTGATGATAACTTAGGAGACGAGTTAGTCATCCTCGTGCATTTAAGTCTCATTATTTTCATTGTTATGCCTGATGGTAACTTGGGAGGCGGGTTAGCCATCCCCGTGCATATTAAGTCTCCCCACCAATTATCCATCCTCTGGTGAGAAGCTAGTAAGAAATAAAAATCTTCGATTTTTTTTTCCTGCGAGTAAAGGGGGAGTTGTTACGGACCTCTAGCGTATGCGACCCACCATACGCTTTAGCGTTTTGTGGGCCGCATTATAACAACTGCTACACGTCCGTAACACATTTCGCTATTCTCCATGGGAGGGCGACACATTTGTGACACGTGATCAACAGGGAAAACGGAAGCAGCCATTTTTTGTTGGCTTGGCTTGGCTTGTTGGTTAGTTGTTATTCTGTGAACCTTGATTTTATCCAAGACATCCGCGTGGATTTTAGAATAATCAACTCAAGAAAATTTCCTCAATCTGTTGTTGTTCCGTTTAGCGGAATATTTTGTGTTTGTGAGTAAATTTTATCTGCGGAAGCAGGATATTGAATTACACAAGGTAAGCTAACCTCTTCACGCCATCTTGCCCGTTCTCTACCCACGTGTTTCGCAAATTTGCAGGCTTTCCTGTGGAAATACAGTGTCAACTTAAAAGGCGGACTCGACCCCATTTATCCGACTGTGGCTTCCCGGAGTATTGGTGGATTGTTCCCTCATCAGTGAGGTAAATTATGTTTCATTTGTAGGTTATGTCAGAATTTCTCACATTAAGCACGCTTCACGTGCATTTCTGACTGTGAATTAAATCGTGATATCTTTAGGGTTCTACGGACGGGGCTTCTACACACTTCAGTGAGAGTTCCACTGACGGGGCATCCACACACAGTGGAAGGTTCCAGGGCTGGTGAGGCTACCATCAACCTCATCCTTGGGTCCATTTCTTGTGTCCCGAAGACATCTACGTAGGGCTACAGTTCCTCCACGTCCGGACTCGGTATCGTACCACCCTAAACAAGTGTGTTGTGTGTTGTATTTTTTTTACTTACTGGGGACCACCTTCAGTGGTTCCGCTGGACATCAATTCATACTTTTGGCATTTTAACCTGTACATATTTAAATATTTTATGCACATATTTACATATATTTAAGGAGGTTCTTTAAATCAAACCTTTGTGGCTGTATTGATGAGCAATTCATGATCATATTGTAAACCGATGTGTAGCTACACGAGGCATTTTATGAATGTTATAACTTATTAATCGTGAAATATTGGCCACAACTGTGAACATCGCCAGGTTATATTCTAGAGAACCAATTTTGTAAATTGCTTAATATAGCGCATTTCATTTTTAAAGAAAGTGTCATTATTTCGTCTGCGACCACTACATAGGGAAACCTCAATGAGTTGTTAAGTAAGCAAACTAATAATTTATCATAGTTTGTGTAAGCTTGGGCTTAACGCCCTGAGATAGTCTGAGCTAGAGAAATTTTATCGTAGGCACGTACATCACTTTCCGGGTCAAGTTTGCCTACGATAGCTGCTACGCCAGAGTAGCCCAAGTGATTTCGTTACGTAATATCTGATAATCATTAAGATCCAACGTATCTATTTGTTAATGTACGTTCAACTCGTAGCATCTTTTGTTAAAATTTTTGCCGAGTCCCAGTTTATTCTATGTCCGTTTTCCCAAGCATGTTCACAAATCTTTGATTTCAGAATTTCATTCTTTCTAATGTAATTCTTGTGCTCATCCAACCTCACACTGAAAGGTCTGGATGACTCACCCACATAACATTTATCACATTCGCACGGGATATTGTAAATACAGTTTTTTGAATTCTACTCCCTGTTTATCGGTTTCGCTTTTGTTAAAATAGATCTTAAAGTGTTCCCCGTTTGAAATATCGTCCTAACATCAAATTTGTCACCTATACGGCGTAGCTTCTCCGATAGTCCGTATACATAAGGAATTATTGCTGTATAATGACGTTCAGGTTTTTGTCGTACCTGATTGTCCCTATTTTCAACATTTATGAAAACTCTATCAACAAAGGCTTCAGGATATTGATTTTGTACTAGAACCACCTTGATAAATTTTTTCTCGTTATTTAATATTTCATTATTAGTGATATTATTTTGGCCCTATCGTATAAACATTTTACAACATCCCTTTTAACATTTATTGACTGATTTGAGTTACAATTTAGATATCTATTAGTATGTGTTGGTTTTCTACAAACGCTTGTTTCAATTGTAGTTCATTCCTACTTTCTACTTCTAATGTGAATTTAATAGAGGGTTCCTTACTGTTTATATTTTCCAAAAAAACTATCTAGTAAATCGACACCATGAGGCCAAATTGCAAAGATGTCGTCAACATATCTCCATCAGACAACCGGCTTGTTTATACAATTTTGAACATGTGTGTTCTCAAAGTTCTCCATAAATATGTTGCTTAAAATTGGTGATAATGCAGACCCCATAGCCATACCAAAATCCTGCTGATATAACTCATTATCCAATTGAAAATAGGTTGTGTTTATACACATTGTTAAGTGTTCCATTATGCTATTTACACTTAATTTAGTTCTAGTTTCCAAATTATTATCATTTAGCAACCCCTCTTTAACTATTTTTAAAGTTTCATCTACCGGAACATTGGTAAAAAGACTAACTACATCAAAACTAACCATCAGGTGTGATTCATGAATATCGTTTTCATAAATTTTTTCTATAAAATATTTTTAATATATGAATCGGTATTTCCAGATAATGGATCAATAATTTTAAGTAAAATTTTGCCAAATTATGACATGGTGAATTAATAGAGCTAACAGTTGGTCTTAAAGGAATATTTTGTTTGTCAAATATTTGACATACACAGCAAAATAAGAGTTCTTCCAAAAAAAAGCTTTGAAAACGGAAAGAGACTATTTTCCGAAACGTCAGCAACATACATTATTTCTGTGTTTATTCCGATTTATATTATTTGCAAAACATAACCTCTGACTATTCCTTTGACGTACACGTCACGGGCGCAGAGGCTTTTTTCCAATAATTCTATTATTTTGTAGATTCGGTGATTTGTTTTTGAAGAGGATAAAAATACATGTGGTAGAAAACCCAAATAATAGGAAAGAATATTCGTAGAATGCTACAAATAACTTTCAGACAATATATTATTCTTATTTTATGGACTATTTGTCTGGAGTGTCAATTATTGGGTCATATCAACGATTGGCGCCTTTACCTTAGTATTTTTTTTAAGTCTATCATGATGTCAATTTGTTAATAGGTCATTTTAGGTCACAAAATTTTGACAAGTTGACCATTTTGCCTGAGAGGTAACCAAACGTTTATTCTTTTATATTTTACTATTTAATGCATAGTTGTACAGAATTACTCACCTGTCAGAAACTGAGTGGATTCTAGTGTTTTTAAGAAAGGTTTCCGTTAAACACCTCTGTCCTAAGACCTAACCCAACAGTTTCGTTGTTCTTTCGAATTTAAAATAATAGAGATTCTGAAAAATTGCATTTGGTTTCCTTCTGCTTTTTTAAACACTTTACTACCTCATAAACGGATGGCGCTTTATTCATATTTCAAGTTTAAAACAGATTATCTCTATAACTCATAATGCAATAATACTGTACTGTACTAATAACGGAGATTTGAAATTTGCACTAAATATTATCACAAAATTTTCGTCGATATTGTAGGTAATTTTCAAAGAAATAAAAATAACAACAGGTGCGACAAATATTAAGCTTAGCATTTAGTGAAAATAGAATATCTGAAAAAGAAATATTTAATTTTGGAAGTTCTTTATTGTATCCAGGAACATAAAGTAAATAAGGTAGTAATTTGATGTTCCTGTATAACGCAGAGTTGGTGTCGTCACTTCCAGTTCCCATTCTCGGCAGAGCAACATCCCTAACGTGGCTCCAGCCACTTCCGTTTCTATTTCCTCTTCTCATCCGTTACCTGGAACTTGCTAATTTTAGCTCGCTTCCACGCTCTCACGCCACCCTTTTCCTCATCTTGTAAACTCATAGCTGTTATTCCTGCCAGTTTATTTCTTCGGCATAATTTACTTCATTATCTTCTTTGAATTTGTCAAATTTAATGAACCATATTTATTAACGTTTACTGAAATGTGGAATATTTGATTACAATATTAAAGACCTTTTCAAATATCAATAAGCATATTTATAATAGGCATCCTAAGCATTCCTTTGAAAACAGGATCAAATTAAAAGTTCGACAAATAAAAATGTATTCTTTGCGGTAATCATTGAATACCAACTTCGTTGTAAACTTATTTATTAAGAGTGGTAATTAATTAATACGTAATTTCTTAAAGTGCTATTATAGAAATTTTAAATTAAGCTGTTTGAAATTGGATAAGAAGCAAACAGAAGTTTGCCAAATATGTTAATAATTGTGTTAATAATTATTATTAGCATATATAGTATAACAAAAGTCAAGGTTTGATACATAAACAGACAAATTATAACATTAATAAGTTACCCTCATAATAAAAGCAAGAACAAAAAATGAATACATATTTTACCCACTTAAAATTTCCTCAGGATTATATAAACTTTAATTAACAATTTTTTAACATTGCTCTTGAAGGAATGCACATTTATAATCCTTTTTATATCCTCAGGTAATTTATTGCAATATGTTATATCAATATATGCAAGATTATTTTCTTTTTCGGCCGAAGAGAAAATACACTCTTTCTGGAGAACTTTTCAGCCAGAAATTAACTTTTCCCTGGCTAGACCGGAAAATGGACATCAGAGATCGGCAAAAGCTTTTTTGTTATACTTCATTGAAAACACCTTACATACAGATGTATTGGTAATAATATAAGAGGAGCTTTTTTAGACTATAGTACGGAAATAGCGCACGGAAAAAGTTTTTTCTACATTAGTGCCTAAAGTAAAAAAGTAAAAAAATGGCTATCGGAGCGTCTGTAATAATCACATCTTATTTCAAAACTACAATAAATTAGTTATTTAATTTTATGTAGTCCGTTTATTTATTATCACTGGGAATCCTGTTAATTTGTGCTTTCAGTCATTCAATTGAACAAAAATCTTAAATGAGCCTATGAGAATTACTCGTTCCACCAGCACGCTTATAGATCCAGTTTTTGTCTCAAATACTGATATACTTAGTTAAATCATTTGGGAAGTTATCAGCAGATAATATCTCTGATCATAGGTTAATTTTCTATGAATTGGACCAAACTTTAAAATGCAACCTAAGCCTATTAAAATTCAGTCTTTAGAATCCTTCTGAAGCAGCTGACAGGATGATCAGCGAAACGTCAAGTCAAGTTCGACGACCACGGCAAGACCCGGAAGAATCTACTTCATTATTAAAATTCGTTCGTTTCGAACTTTAATATTATTAATATAAAATTAATTATTTATTAGAGGATAAATACTTGTAAGAGTTCATCATTGCCACCTTAGAAGGGCTTAACATTATTTACACCTTTCTTTTACATCTTGACAATAATAATCAATATAATCCAACAGGTACAGCATCGAATGGGGCAGCAGGTACAAGTGCAGGTTAGTTACTTTTAAGGTTGGCCATCTTCACAGGAAGTTTCAACTTAACCTTATAATACAAGATGGATCCCTTCAGGATACCATGCTTTTTTAAACCTTTTTTAAATTTAATTATTTTAACAATTTTATTTTATCAATTGACATCTATCCATGTTTTAAATAATTTTTAACTTGTAAGTTTGTTAGCTACTATTATTGATACGTGTTTGTCCATATTTTTGATCATTGTTTCACATGTGCAACTTCTACATAACTTCAAAATATCGTAAGTACTCTAATGTCGACCCTAATTTAAGTGTAATACGATGTCATACTTTGTAGCGTTCCTGATGAAGAGACAATAAAGCCTCGAAAGCTTGAACAGAAATAAAGAGTTTCTTTAATTTTTTGTGCCACACGACTGCATACCCAAGTTTAAATGTTAAAATTTTAACCTTAAATATCCAGTCGAGCTAATCTTACCTTAATATATATATATATATATATATATATATTGTTATTATACATGATTTGCAGGAAACAACTACTCAGTGGGCAAATACCCCGACCTGCATTGAATTATACCTTACAAATCATGAAAGATTATATATATATATATATATATATATATATATATATATATATATATATATATATATAAATAACTTACCTCCCTTATTCGGGAAAATAATATTGATAATAAAATAAGTTTACTGCACCAGTTCATATTATCTACATTTGATAAACATGTCCCTGTAAAAGAAGTTAAAGTCAAAAAACTTTATGCTCCTTGGCTTACTCCTAATTTAAGATTACTTATGAAAGAAAGGGATCTTGCTTTGCAAAGGTTTAAGAAACTCGCACAGTAGTTGATCATGCTCATTAGAAAGAACTTACAAATTTCACGCTTTCTATGATGAGGAGGGAGAAAAAACCTTATTTATACTCAGTTTGTGCTGATAAAAATTTTCGGAAAACGTGGTCGGCTCTAAAGAACTTACGCTCTAACGAAACATGCTCTAACTGAACACTTGGCCGATCCTATCGAGATCAGCAATTATTTTTCCCCCTTTTTATACAATACTACTGATAGTTGTGATGAAAAACATAATTATTATACCAACAGAACTTGATGACAATAATCAGTTCTCATTTAGCTTAACCACTATCGAATGCGTGAACAAAATGATAAGTAGTCTAAAGTCAAATGCCCTTGGCGTGGACAATATTTCGGCTGTAATGCTTAAGTATTGCAGTCCATTTATTGATAAATATATAACCCATATGATCAATTGCTGCACTACTTTCCTGATTCTTGGAAAATTTCCATAGGTAAACCATTACCAAAAATATCTAACCCAGCTAATTTCTCAGATCTACGTATTATAAGTATTCTTCCTGCGGTCTCAAAAATTTTGTATGAACAAATTTATAATTACTTAACTTCTAATAATATTTTACCTGGTAGTCAGTGTGGGTTTAGGAAGGGACTGAGTACTGCAACAGCTCTAGTTAATGTTAGCAATGAAATTTTACAAGTATATGATAATAAACTGGATAGTGCGCTGGTGCTCTTTGATTTCTCAAAGGCGTTTGATACCATTAACCATCAGCTTATTTGTGCTAAATTGAAATATTATGAGAATGCAGATTTTCACGGCCGTTGTCTAATGAAGTAGTTTCTTCCGGGTCTTGCCGTGGTCATCGAACTTGACTTGACGTTTCGCTGATCATCCTGTCAGCTTCTTCAGAAGGAATCTAAAGATTGAATTTGTTGTATTACACTCCTCGTTATATACCTAGGCGCTGCTTCGCTTCGCTGGTCATTCGTTGTGCTTGGTTTGCCTCGCTGCTCATTCGTCGTGTTTGGTTGATCGTGACTTACTGCGGTGCTGGTACTTGGCAATACCAGTCTCCACATGTTACTAAGTCGATATCCATCCTCTCTGTTAAAGTTGTTCACGTTTTTCATAATTTCCAGTGATTCCCTAATGATTCGCGGATAATAGCGCGTATTCCTGTCTAATATATTGACGTCCTCGTAGTCGACTTTATGGTTCTCGTTATTATGGACATGCTCTGCTATCGCCGACCTATCCGTGTATCCAAATCTGGTATTCCTCTGGTGTTCTTTGATTTTGGATAACAACTTCAGATTTAAATATCATGTTAAAAGACTTTTTCAAAAATCTTTCGCGTCTTTAAAATTATTATATGCTAACCGCAATTTTTTGAATTTACAACTTAGAAAACATTGTGTCATTCACTTGTGTTATCCAATTTTAATTACTGTGATTTTCTCTATGGGCGTTGCCTAGATTCTTTTGACAAAAATGGAATTCAAAAAGTTCAAAATTCTTGTATTCGTTTAATATACAGTATAGGAAGTTTGACTATGTTTCACATAAATTGAGCGAATTGAACTGGTTAACTGTGGAGGAGCGTAGGGTGCATCATCTTGGTAACTTTGTAGTAATATTTAACGCCTCTTCATTAACCATAAGAAATAAACTAGTACCTCGAATTAATATACACCCTGTAAATATAAGACATAAAAATAAACTAACTATGCCTCATCACCGGACTGCCTTGTTTAAACGGTCTTTTATTTATAATTCAGTTAAGCTTTATAACTCTGCCCGATTATTTAACCATGTTAAATCTTAACCAATTCAAGCGCAAATTTAATTTTTTTTTATTAGAGAAGTAGTAACATAATTACGTGTATTAAATACTCTTAGTCACCTTATGTAATCTGTATGTGCCTTTGTTGTAAATATATGTACTCACATGATTTCACCCAACACGAAAACAAGAATAATGTGCAATTGTAAATTAAATAAAAATATTTCATCTTTTTCTTAACGTAACAAAGTTTAATATTGTTTCTGACCGTTATTTAGGACACATGTCTGGAAATTTTCACAGCTCAGCTTGTGCATTAACTCAGAAACATTAAAGAACATAGCAACAACAATTAACCTTAAGAAAACTTCATAATTCAGAAATTATATATAAATAAGTAGGTATAACGTATCAAAATAGTTATCACAAACTTGTCAGGACATTGAAGTTGATAAAAAGTGCTTAGTTTAACTCATATTCAGGTCAACAACCCATATTATGCTCACATTTGGCTGCAGGAGGTTAAAAAAGCCGTGCCGTCGTCGCATGCCTACCTTGCACTGACGAGAGCCAACAGCTCGAAACTGCAGTCTGCAAGTGGTGTGTGGCGACTGGCAAGAGAGCTCCTTTAAGTAGCATCAGTCGTTCGGCTGGTCTTTGTTGCAATCGAAGCATTAGCGTTTTGATGGTAATATGCAATTATTACACTTAACGCATCAAGCTTGTAGATTGTAATTCAGCGCTCGGCGGGGCACATATCCTGGAGAGTAGCTGTTGGTTGCAGTCTGGTTACGTTCCTTATAGTAATATAAGGATTTTATAGAGGAGTTTGCGACTAAAAATATTGTGTTTTAAGTATATCTAGTCAGAATACAACATTATTCAACAAATAAAATTGCTATCTTATTATTTTAATTTACGCACTAGTGTGTAAAGTGACATTCTTTACGCACTAGTGCGTAGAGTAGAATATTTGTATTTCAATTTATTCATATATTTTTGGTAACCACTGCGGTAGTAGAAAAAATGTGTATGCAACTCGTCTGTAAAGTATCACTTTACACACTTGTTGCATAAATAACTACTCCCGATCTCCTATTTTTTCCGTGGGCTGAATAAAAATACCGAATATATGGCTTGAAAATAGAAATATACAGCAAAGTAAACTAAATTTAAGAAAGTCTATATGCTATATGTTGTTTAACATTTACCTATTTTGTATTTTAATTCGTAAATGTTTGAATATTTGGATGAACTTCTGTAAAATGTTTGACGTTTTGTCAACATTATCTGACGTAGATTAATTTAAAACAAATCACCTTTGAAATAATTTGAAAGTAACCATGGCAGCGCATCATGTATACAAAACACTGCATTGTCAGCGTTGTTTATTTTCTGTCAATTAAATTTATGCCGATAAAATGTACTCAGATGAAAATCCTGAAATTCCCGATAACATGCTAGAGCAAGCGGCACAAGCGAGCGTGAATTTATTACTAGTAAAATCCAGGTCAAGATATGAACACGAGTATCAACTTTTTTACTAAATGGTGAAATGTGAACAAAATCAAAATTGTAAGTGACGATATTCCTTTAGTTAACTTTGTCGAAAAAGCAAAGTCTATGAAATCTTCCACGTTATGGAGTCGATTCTCAATGCTAAAAAGTTGTTTTGCAATAAAAGAAAACAAATATCCAAAAACTATTGCTTTCTTGAAGCGTCAAACTGTAGGATGTATAACAATCAATCAATAAGACTTTATTTCTTATTTGAATATAAAAAAGTACCTCCCCAGAACCCACACCGGGTCCGACCGTACAACCACCGCGCTAATGTGGTGGCAGATTGCATGGCCGGGCAGAGTGGGACTGGTTCGGTTAAAAAGAAAATTAAAACAACTAAACCTAGGCTCCTTCCGTCGCAGACGGATTATAAAAGGTGTTAAAATTAGGAACATGTTTAAAGAACAAACTTAACAAAACTGAATAAAAACTACGTACTAAATTAAAACATTAAAACACTTGCGCACTGATCACTTTTAATTTCGTGTCTGACGCTAGCACCTCAATTTAAACGAGGCGCCTTCCGCGAGATAAGTCAATGCTGGGCTGCGCATGGCTGGCCTAAACTTTGATTTTAAAAAATTTGGGTTGTATATGTTTATTATTTTCTAAAAAATTGTGAAGTGAAATGACTTTTTAGAGACAAAAATATACAAAAAGAAAACAAGAAAAAACAAACGCGACAAAAAGGTTACAAACAGAAAGGAAGAGGGGGGACAGGAAAGATTTAAAGGTACAAAAGGTCTGAAATGTCAGTAAAGGTGGATAGGGTAAGCGGAAGTTATAGTTGTTGAAGTTTGGCTACAGGGGTTGCCGGAAAATCGGTAACGTCTGGTACGGTAAAGGGTGTTTAATCCGAAATGGAGCATTATGCTGTCTAATTTGTGTTATGTATCTTGTTAACGGACTACCGCCCAGCTTGAAGGAGTAGAAATTTTAGATCTGCTGGACGTAATCCTCTATCGGGGTTATGTCGTTGCTACGTGCGTATAGGTCTCTGAGGGAGGTGTACCTTCCAGAATTAGAAATGAGGCGCATACATTTGTGCTCGAGCACTTTTAGTTTTTTCATTGTCGTGGCCGGTATGCTGCACCACACCGGCGCCGCGTATGTGATGGACGGCCTGATCACCATTGTGTACAACAATTTTTTATTTTGTCTGTTGAGTCTACTACCCCCGATCATAAGCGGATACAGACTCCTGGACAAGAAATAGACCGTCCGTACAGTTTCATTTATGTGGGTGTAAACACCGGTCGTTGGTCCAGTCTAACCTCCAAGTACTTCACGCATCTTTTAGTTGGAATTTTGTTTCCCCTGATCGAAATGGGTGTTATGATTTTATTCTCTGTAAACCGACGCGTGAAGACTATCGCCTCAGATTTCTCAGCGTTCACCCGAATCTTCCACTGGTCGTAATAAGCCGTGGCACGAGCCATGTGCGCCTTCAGCAGCATATTCGCTGCTTGGGCGTTGTGTGAATGCGCATACATGGCCGTGTCATCGGCGTACTTGGCCAGCTTCGTATTCGGGAACTCTGGAAAATTGGAGACGTACAGGTTGTACAACTTTGGTGACAGGCACGATCCTTGCGGGACTCCCGCGCGAATGTCCCGCCGTGTTGAGAGTTTGTTATTCACTCGAACCTGCAGGGATCTGCTCGTCAGGAACGAGTGAATGAGCTTAATAAAGTAGGTCGGAAAGTTGTAGTGGCGTAGTTTGTAGAGTAACCCCGGGATCCGGACGGTGTCGAACGTTTTATCAATATCGAGGAGCACCATGGCGGTGTTCTTCCCGAGGTTGTATTGCACTTTGGCATCGTTAACTATCCTTACGACCTGTTGGACCGTGCTCCTGCTCTTCCTGAACCCGAACTGAGATTCATCGTCGATGTGAAGCTCCTCCTGAATAGTGTTCAATCTGATCAGGACGAGTAGGATGTATACCGAAAAGTCCAGAGTTTTCACAGCAGACCAAGTAACCAAATTTTTATGTGAAGCTCCAGATGAGCAATATCTACTTGCAAAAACAATTTTAGTGATTGGGATCTTTGGTGCGTGTCGAAGACATGATTTAATGAGTTTAAATTTAGACGATGTGGTAGATAATGAGTGCTTTCTTGTCGCGTTTTTAAAAGATGGAAAAACTCATACCACAGATCTGTGCTTATACATCAATAAGTTTCACTATTGCCAATGAAGGATGTATATTTAAATCACACCACACTTTATCGTAAATATGCAGCTCTACAACCTAAAAATATGAACAGCAGAAGATTATTTGTTGCATATCGAAACGGCAGGTGTTACGCTCAACATGTTGGATGCCATACCATCAGTGGTGTTCTGAAAATTGTTGCAGAATACCTAAAACTAGAAAATCCCAGAGAATATACCGGGCATGAACTAAGGCGTTCTTTGGCAAGCCTTCTGATGGAAAGCGGCTGTGATTTACTCACTCTGAAAAGGCACGGAGGATGGCGTTCTTCCAATGTAGCAGATGAATGTATAGAAGAATCCATACAAAGATAAATTGAGGTATCACCTAAACTGTTTAACCTTTCTCACTAGCAAAATACAACAACTGTATCATTCGTTCAAGAGAATTAAAACATTTGCGAACAGTCCCCTTTAATAATTGCAGTATTACAAAATGAGACTCCAAAAGGACTTAACCTGTGCTATAATACCAATTGCACAATAAACATAACCATTAATAATAACAATTCAAACTAAAAACATTATTAGTTGGAGTTGTTATTATTAATAGTTAGTTAGTTAATTTTCAATATTCTTACTCTAGCAGTTACATGTTTTTTTAAATTCTATAACTTATGAAAATAAAAATGTTGCAAATTTCTTTCGTATGTCTTTCTTTGGTATATTTTGTTTCTATAGAAAATATGGATTCAGATTTTGAAGCGTTACAAGCAGAAAATGAAATTTCAAAAGGAATTTTGAAAATATCCAAGAAGGCGACAAACGATATTTTGCCGGAAAAATCTAAAGTGCGATACGACAAGGCCTACGAAGCATTTAAGAATTGGTGTCGAGCAAAAAACGTTAAATGTGTAAGTGAAGAAGTCCTTTTGGCTTATTTTGCTGAAAAATTTCAAAAATTGGCCTCTTCAACGTTATGAAGCTTATACTCAATGCTCAAATCGATGCTGGCCGCAAAAAAATGTACACATTAACAAGTTTTTCAAATTAATAATAAAAAAGAAGTCTATTGGTTAAAAAGCGAAGAAATCTAAGATTCTGACAAGAGAATAAATTGAAACATTTCTGAATAATACTCCCAATAGCGAATATCTTATGCTCATGGTATGCTAGAAAGAAAAAGTAAAGTAAAAACTGGTTACAATACATTTTATTTAGATTTTAGGTGCTTTTAATTACGGGTTGCGCAGGTGCATGTCGCCGCGAGAATCTCGTTCGTACGGTGTTGAACGATATCGAGGTTAAGGAAACAACGTTGATCGTCAATATCCCCAAAACTAAAATGAATATTACCAGATCATTTATTGTAAACTCAAAAAGAGACTTGCAAATTATATCAGAAATGTTTACAACTAAGACCACCGCACATCAACCATAGATGGCTTTTCATATTTTATAACAAGGAAAAGTGTTCAACCTAAGTTGTAGGAATGCATTCTGTGGGAAACGCACCTAAAAGAATAGCGACCTAACTTCGATTAGAAAATTCAGATGAATTCACAGGCCACTGCTTTCGTCGAAGCTCAACGACTTTGTTAGCAGATGGAGGCGGTGATATTATACATTTAAAAGGGCATGGGGGATGCAAATTTTCCACTGTAGTAGAGGACCACCAGGAAGATTCTATCCAAAACAATGTTGATATTGCAAACAAAATCCAATAAGGATGCCCCAAAAAAAATATGTCAAACCACAGCAAAAAGTGTGACAATTCCCAGCATATCAGACACCTCTTCCCTTCAAATATCTAACGTTCATAATTGTGTATTTAACATGAATATTACGATATAATTCTACCTATAGTTAATTGTTATTGTTGTTTGTATTTTTCTTAGACAATTTATTAAGGAATAATAAAAATTGAAGTTGTATAATAGTGTGGGTAATAAAAATAGTTTATTTAATTAGTGATTATTGTTTGTCATTGTATTTGTTTAACAATTTATTAAAATAAATGATACGGCCCAACCGCACTCGAATTGATCGATTGTCGAATTTTCGGACGATTATGATACATACTTTCTTAACACTAGTGTTCTAGTGTGCTCGGAAGTAAAAATAATAAAAATTTGATTTTGTATTAGCGACAGTTGAAAAAAAAATATACGTTACATGATCGAAGAACAGTGCTTTGCAGATCTCCCCAAGGTTCCAGGACTCGCCTGCGGAATCTACTTGGGTTGACTTGCAAAACACCTCTTTCCGGACTTGTAACGTAAATTACGATTTCATATAAAGCTAAATTATGGATAGGTACTCTAGCTAGTCTATAATTTTCTCCTCTTTAACCTTACCTAATAACAATCCAGCCTACGGGGGATTTTCTGCCACAGGAGAACTCGTGAGTGACCTATCTAGGTTTACGGAGTGCTGCTACTTCTTGCCCGCCATTTTGAAAAAAAATGAAATTATTTAAATATCTCGTGTTCCGTTTGAGCTCTTCAATAGATCTCGAAATTCTTTACAATTTGCCTTCCATGACTTTTTTGGAAAAATTAACGTTTTTTTGAGTTATCGACCACAAAGCAGAAAATCTAGGGATTGCAAATGGGGTGATTCCTAGTGAAAAAATGCCTAGTAAGGGGTCCGGTAGAATGAAGTACTGCAAACGCCACGAATGTTTGCGAGTGTAGGGAAATCTGTATGTAGATAGTGGTATAGACCTAGCGTACGCGTCGTTATCATGATAAATTATAATATAGCATTATAGCACGTCACCGTGCTGTTCTCCGATAGGTCGACTATGTTCCCCTACAATCCACACCGTTTGCCAACACTCGTGGAGTTTACTGTACAAATTTTAAATTGAGTTATTTCTATTAATGGCTAAATTTTCATTAAAAATTAAACGCAAGGTTCTTGAGGTGTAACGAAGCATTTTTCGTTACGGAAATTGTACTTTATATAATTATGTTTCTTGTTTTCTGTACCGCCTTAAGCGATTTACTGTATATTATTCGAAAATATTCACTATTTGAATATCTGAGTATTTATTTAAAGCAGCAAATATTTGTAAACGGAATTATTGTTTATTGTTTGGCGTAATTAATTCAATAATTAGTTATCTGTGGCCAATTAAATCCGTTTCTTTTTCGTAGTTGGTTAGAATAATTATTTGAAACCGATTTCATACATTACAAAAGTCATGATACTTTATTTATACTAACCAACGCACGTAATAATAATTTACCGGTAGTTTAATAACTTAATATAGCCGTCCTCGCTGGCTTGTATTCAATACAGTGGGCCATGCGCGATACTAGAGCACGTGGGACTTCTCGCGCTACCCCGGGTGGGAATCTGGCTATAAAACTGACCGAAAACTCCTGTAAAATCAGAATTTGTTCCAATTCTCGAAGCAACCAGACGTCTACCAGCTGCCCAGGGTCCACTGCTGCGATTGTAAAGAGTAAGAAAACTTATATATATATTTGGCTAGTGCATTTATTATTCCGTATTTATTCTGATTGAAATTTTTATCTTGTTTGAATATTTTGGTATTTATTTCATATTTACTGACTGATAATTTTTAACTTTGTCACCGGAATTTTATGCATATATTCTGATTGAATTTTTTACGCTGCTTAAATACTCTACTATTTATTTCATATTTAGTGATTGCCGTTTTGACACTTAGCTTATTAAATTTCACTGTTTATTTTCTGATTGAAAATTTTATACTGTGCATCCAGAAGTCTGTTACCTATAATTCGGTTTCAATTCATATTTAATTATTTGAATATTTTTACTTTAATATTTTCACCTTGTGACTACCTTTTTACCCTTACTTGTATTTTTTAAGGATCTGCGTCCCTACAAGTTCCTACTTGCCTGCATTAGGACCTGCGCCCGGCTAATCCTTTATTACTTGTACTCGGATTTGCGTCCCTACAAGTTCCTATTTTCCCCCTGTATTTTAGGACTGGCTTCCCCACAGGGTTCTCTCGCCTTTTTTTTTAGTCACATTATTGTTTGCTCCGAACTATACCTTAGTAAAAGGATAGTTTTAATTAAGCTTTTGTTTGCACAGTGTATTGAATATATGACAGAAAAATTTGCTCACTCTGCCGATACTTAACCTCCGGTACTATTAATAAGCACTAGCCAAATTTTCGGTCTGTTTTATAAACTGTTTTATTACTATAAATAATTCTGCTTGCCTCGCATTTTCTGGTATCCGTATACTGACTGTCTGCTTAACAACAGTTTTTTTTTATAAACTCGCTAAATTCACCGCTTACACGCTTTTGCCGCTAATATTGTTACATTGCTTGCTACTCTCCCTCTACTATTATTGTTTATATATATATATATCTGTACATGAATTTGTGTTAATTGTGATTTTTCTGTTTGTTTAGGACTGTAACCACAGGTTTACTGTAATATATACTTAAATATTATTGGAACTTCTGCGTTTTACTGTTGTGTTTGTGAAAGTCTATTTTCCCTTATTGACCCACTGGAATTAACTGATTCTTCACTGAGCTGCTTAGTCTCGCTCATTCGACTTGTGGGTAGTGTTGTTCAAACACTTTAAATTTGAACTGGCGCCCGAATACTGAATAAAGCTCGAGTGTCAAAGTGACAGCCTTAGTTCTCGCACCGTACGAGAAAAAGAGCGTCACAGAGGAAACACGAACATTTTATTTCTTAAATATATCAGCCAAATGACCTTCTAATCGCTGCTGACACTCTCGAAGCCTAGCACGAAAGTTTTTCATCATCCTCTCCAACATTTCAATTGGGATTGCGTTAATCTCTGGCTGAATATTATATTTTAGTTGTTCCAAAGTTTGCGGTCGATTAAAACACTTTTGACTTTAAGTAGTCCCATGAAAAGAAAGCACGAGTCGAAAAGGCATGACCAGGAAACATTCTTCACAAAATTTTCATAGAATCCCTAGCAGTGTGGAAAGTGGCTCCATCCTGCTGAAACCGTATTCTTCGAATATTACGAAGTCGTTGTTCAAAGTTATGCAATACGTGTTGATAAGGTTGTGATGTAACAGTAATCGTCAAGTCATTTTTCTCAAAGAACAGCCCACAAATTCCAAAAGCGGATACTGCACACCACACAGTAACCTTTTTGCTATGAAGCGGTACTTCGTGCAATTGTAGAGGATTTTCCGTCACCCAGTAGCGAACGTTCTGTTTGTTAAAATATTCGTAAAGGTGAAAATGAGCTTCACCTGATACCAGGAAGCAATCAACGATATTTGGGTTTTCAGCAACCGAATTATTCAATAAAATGTATATAGCTCCATTTAAAATAACAAAGTTGATACCATTTCCGGAACCGGAAATGCATCTCCGGTCATAGTTATAAAGACGTTATAAAACATGTGAGTAACTTAATCTACTAGCGGCGCCTCCGGTAAAATATAGACTGCAGAGAGCGCGACCGTCTAACCGATTTTTTTTTACGGGTAAACGGTGCATCCCAGAGAAAAATGCCTAAGGAGTCATCACCTACAACACCCTCGCTCTATATGTTCCCTTGGTCAAAACAACAATGCTCGATTTTTTTTTTGTCTCGATTTTACCACAATAATTCTCCTCGCCGCGCTCCCCTCCAACTTCATTTGGGGTCGGCAAAAATTTCCGACGTAATTTTAGATTTTGAAAAAACTATTGATTTCATGATTTTAAAAGGTCATGTAAGGAAAAGATTTGAGAATTTTGAGACTGTTAAATTAACATTCTCAGTACCTCCCAAAAAATTGCTAACTGCGGATCTTTTGCAAGTTTTAACATCCTACAGACAAGGCTATTGTCGATATATAAACTGTTAAAGCGTTAACTTACCGAGTATTAAACAAGACTAAGAAAAAGCGATACAAGGCCCTGATTAAGGATCCAGAGGGGGTTTGCTATTGCCCTTTTCTAGGTTAAAAAAAAATTAGAGTGCCCTCCAGATGATGCGTGGGAGCTGATACTGCCTGGCTAGTCGTATAGCCACTGGGTGTAGGTTGTAACAAAGGGGGTGAGAAGGAAGAACCTGACTACTTAATAGTACAAAATTTAATGTAAACCAAAACAATATCTAAATGTACATATATATGCAACAACATAGTAAAATTTTAAGCGAATGGAACTTCGGCATCTATTTCACGGTTCGGAGTCGCTACGTAGATCGAATGAAAGACTGAAATTATAGATCAGAGTTACTGACTGAAAATATTTTCCTTCTACAGTCACGACTCCCGAATTGTAGGGCAAAGTACAAGCTATAATTAACTAGTAGGTATATGATCCATCAATAAACATGTGCCATGAGGTATAACTAATACTCAATACTTAGTAGACAATACAATATAAGTGTATTGATTAGGGTTACTGACTGAAAATATTTTCCTTCTATAGTCATGACCTCCGAATCGTTGGGCAAAGTACAAGCTATAATTAATTAACAGGTATATGGCCCATCAAGAAACATGTGTCATGAAATATAACTAATACTCAAATATATTAGTAGGTAATACAATATATATAACTAAATTATTGACGAGAAATGAGAAGGTATATAAGGCGTAATTGGCAGGCACTTAATATGAAAAAGAGCTAAATAACAGTCTAATTCAAAATTTGGCATCGACAACTAAGTTCACTGGTTCCACACTGTTGGCACAGACATATACACACACATACCTTTCTGGGCGGATGTTACTTGCCCTAGCTCGCATGAAGTCCTGGACCCCAGAAGTGAAGGCGGGGATACGTTACCCAGCAACGAGAATAGTCTGTCTGACCGTCCACAGTTCTTCACAGCCACAGGATAAAGGATTGGGGCCAATGTTGTGGGATG
Organism: Leptura quadrifasciata; assembly: GCA_963675555.1. Lineage (NCBI taxonomy): Eukaryota > Metazoa > Arthropoda > Insecta > Coleoptera > Cerambycidae > Leptura > Leptura quadrifasciata. The sequence continues at coordinate 95,824,286 of OY776673.1, forward strand.
CACTTGAGAAAACTGGTCGAGAGGGGGGGGGGGGTCAAAAAAATGTCCCACAAAACTCTTGCGAGGGACTTCTGTGGTACAGAACCTTTGATATAGAAAAGAAAGCGTCGAAAAAAAAAACCCTAAAATAATATATCATCATAAGTAACTACTCACCCAAGAAAATAGCCAAATGTAACATAAGCAAACATAACCTGACACCCTACCAGAGGGTTTCTTTCCCAAATTGCAAAAAGTAAAAATAGCCTCAGTTCCTTCTAAACTTGCCAAGTAGCTTCCGATTGCTGACGTGAGAGGAGACTGAATGCAAAAAAAAAGGTAATAGCTTGAAACGAAAACGTTTGAAAACGTGCTACTTACAAAAAAAAAACGGCGACTCGGCGTCCCAACTATATCCCATCCACGGTTCAAGTTCTCACAAAAATACACCTGAAAGTTCCAGTATTTTACAATTGGAAAACTTGATTTGTTACTTGGAAACACATAAATCGATCCAGATGATGGATGATGTATTTTCCAATCGAGCCCTAGACAACGATCTTCCTTTCCCGCTACCTTCCGACTTCCTCACCGAACAAACGGAATCTGCCACCTCCCCTACTGACAGAAATCCATCCAGCTACGGTTCGCACCTTTGCTATAGGATTTCTGCAGCCAGTGGCGGACCAACCCGAACCCCTTTTCCTGACTCAATAAAGCCCCTAATTCGACCAACCAGGAAAGCTTATACATATACTACTTGACCCCTAACTTAGCAGAATGCACAATACAATTAACTAGAAGTAAACCTGAACAAATTTTTTTGTACTTATAGAGACTATGCGAATTTTGATCATGATATGTTTTATGTAGAGTTGGAAACCAGTAATTTACACTCTATGTTATATGTTGACAATATTGGTGATAAGACTCAGATTCTTAATACTATTCTAATAACGTTATTTAATAAATATGCACCAATAAAAACTGCACGAATCAGTAAAAATAAGTCCCCTTGGTTAACGGCAAATATAAAACGTATGATGTCATTCAGAAACAAAGCATTACAGAAATACAAAAAAACAAAAAGCCTGGAATATTGGGAATTTTACAAACTTCACTAATTCGGCAATAAAAAATGATTAAAGCTTACTTCCAATTTAAAATACAAATCAACAACTACAAAACGTTTTGGAGAGACCTTAAGGATCTAAACATATTATATAGTAAATCTGCTAACATTGAAATACCTGATGAGTTATGTGGTTGAGCACATAAACTCTTATTTCGTAAATTCTAAACCCTGATGAATCTGACTTGGAAACATTAAACTTCTACAAAAATAACATTAGATCCAGGGTAGATACTTTTAATTTCAAATTATGTACTATTACAGACATATCTGATATTGTACATTCCATCAAAACTAAGGCACTAAGATGGTTTAAATATAAAAATGATACTATTTTGTTGTCCTTTAATTATACCTTATTTAACCAATATTGTGAATTGTTGTATTAAAAGAAAATATTTTCCAACTTCCTGGAAAATAGCAAATATTATGCGACTACCAAAAACTAAAAAACCCGTGGAATTTAAATGTCCTCGCCCAATAACTATATTGTCAATATTATCCAAATTAATAAAAAAAGTATTAAATGTGCAAATACGTGAGCACCTTGATAAGTTTAAGATTCTACCCTCAACTCAGTCGGATTTTAGAGCAAGCCACAGTTGTTCTACGGCATTGTTAAAAGTGACTGATGATATTCTATGAGCTACAGATAAAAATAAATTAACAGCTTTAATACTTCTGATTATTCGAAAGCATTTGATAGAATAAATTATCGGTTACTTTCGGCAATTCTTCACTATTATGGTTTTGGAGAAGATTCACTCGCGATTATAAGAATTTATTTAGAAAATCGACTACAGCGTGTCAGAATCAAAGATATATTTTCCACACCACTAAGTATTAGCTGGAGTTCTGCAAGGTTCTATATTAGGACCGACATTATTTATAATTTTTCCTTCAAATTTATATTCATACTTATCCTTTTGTGAATTTTCACATGCTGACGATAGTCAATTATATTAGTCCTTTGATCCTAAAAACTTACAAGAGGCTGCCCAAAAAATAAACGCAGATTTGGATTCAAAACTATTGGCTTCAAAAAATCACTGCTTGACTATAAACTCTAACAAGTCGAAAGTAATACTTTTCGGTAACAAAGTAAATTTTGTACACTGTGCGCGCAATCTGGGTTTATATTTAGGCTTTTTCTTAAGATTTAATGAACATATTAATCATCATAAAAAAAGCATATTCCAATTTAAAGTTTATTTATAATATTCGCAAAATTTTGGATAAAAAATGAAAAATTATTTTATGTAATTCACTTGTACTGAATCATTTTGATTTTGCGGATGTAGTCTATAATTTTTGCATTACCAAAGTAGAAGAAAAACGAATTCAAAAAGTTGAAAACTCCTGTGTTAGACTGATGTTTGGTTTAAGAAAATATTACTCTGTTTCACTGAAAATTAAGGAAATCAGTTGGTCAAACATGCGTGAAAGGAGAGTACTACATAGCTGCTGTTTGTATCAGAGAGTTCTAAATAGTGGAATCCCCAACTATCTATATAAAAAAATTGAATTCTGTGGAGATATACATCAATTAAATATAAGGAATCGAAAAACTTATATTAACTCCGAAACATTCAACCTCCTTATATAAACGTTCTTTTTTCTATAATATGTTTAAGTATTATAATAAGATACCGTATGAGCTTAAAACATCAAAGAAGAATGAAAGGTTTAAAAGTAAACTAAAAGAAATGATATTTTCACATGAGTTTTCGACTACTTAAAAAAAAAAAACGGACAGATATTGTATTTCTGATTCCCATATTCTATTATAAGAGGTTACCATTTTCTATATGTTTTTTTCCCCTGTTTTCATCTTCGTTTTTTTTTTTGCCAAAATAATGAAATAAAATTGAAAATAGATTTAAACAAAATATTTTTCTTTGTGTATGTGAATATAATTTAAATGAATGATAAAATTTTATTGCTACAGTTGGAAGGGGGGGGGGGGTGGCATTTCAATGATTTATCCATTTATCCTGCCTTAGTCTTATGGTCAGTGTCAGTCACTTGTTCAGTACTTTGACCATTGTATGTTAGAAAATAATTATAATTAAAATATTTTAATCTGTAAATAAACCAAATAATGTCTTAGTGACATTAAAAAAAAAATGTTGCTACTGAACCATCTAATAAATTTAACTGGCGCAATTTGTATTTAAATTCCTACAAATGAAACTGTTATCGCCATCAAACATGGCACTGGAATATTATTTGCCAATAAAATAAACAAAAATGGTCTTACGACAATTAGTACATTGTGAAACATTTTTCCTAACTTCTACTGCATAAAACTTTATTTCATTAATTTCCACTGTTGTGGTTTAATGAATTTGTTATTATTATATAAAAAATAGTAAGCATAAAGAAAGGAATTAATGAAATGAAAACGAAATGTTGATTCTTGCGAGCCGGCTCTGATTATTTATCCGAATCTATATATTTTGTTGTGTGTGTTGATTTTAGCTGAAAAGTATAAAAAAATACAACACCGTAAGTTAGAGCATCAAAAGAAAACGATATGAACAAGATTAGAATTAGAAAATGTAAAAATAGATGAAGAGATTGGTACAGAGAAGGAATTGAAAGATAATTTGCTTGAAGAGAGTTGTAATCCTGAATTAGCCCAAGAAGCAGGAGTTTGTCAATGGTACGAAGACGTCGAACTAGAAGAAAAAAAAATAAAGAATCTGGAAACGGCAATAATCAAAATTTTCCCAGATGATATGAAAAAATTCTTGCCAGTCGAAGTTGAAAATCAGAAGTTCGGACTCAGTGAAGAGTATTTAAACTCAGCATATTTTAAATGTTTGCAACTTGCAATTATTGCAACAACCAGACCTATCGAACGTTTAATTATATATATTTTTGTACTATTACTATGAACAACTTAGCACAGAGTGTTCAATATAATCTGCATATCCCTTATATTATTTTTTATGATTTTACCTTATATACCGTATTCAGTATTGGCAGGTACAAAACTTGAATCTATTCCTATAATAAGAGAGAAGGAAATATAAACAGTAAAATAATGTATGTGAAAGAAAGCGATATATTAATATTGAATCCAGCAACTCAGCAAATACAGTGTTAGAATTTAGCCCACTAACGAGAAAAAAGGCAACAGCGTAGGTTAAATCTGTTTCTATTCAGCATGTTATTTTACATATTATTACGTATTTACACCCTACAGTAAATACCCCGTACGTAGGTTCAATAAATTGCAACAATAATTTTTACTAACCACTGATATATTAACCAGTAAATTACAATAACAAATATTTACAATTACGCATTCACTTTAAGTCTTAACTACTATAAATTCATTACTAGAATTCACTTCAACTTGCTACTGGTCTTTATCTTAGCTGATAACTTACTAATCTAATATATAACTGTATTTTCTGCGTTGGATCCGCCTCTTATATATCCGTGGCGTTTATTCCATTTCACTCCAGAACATTCGGGACAACTTCTCGATCTTTCGATATGTTATTTCAGAATTCTTCTCTCTCCGTTAGAGGGCGGCACATAACAATAGGAATGGAATTAATATTTTTACCTGCCAATACTGTATGTAGAGATATCGAAAATGATATTAAAATTCTCCAATAATATATTTCTGATATGACACCAACTTTTTGGTATACACTGTAGATATTCTTCAGAGGTTCTTTTCACCATTTTAATAATCTAAAGCACGATGTAAAGAATGTGCTGAAGGCAAAATTATATCCTTAACTCCATCAAAACATTACGTATATGCATTGTGCGTTTGTCTTGCTTGCTACATCATAGCAGAATTAAACGCCAGTGGCAACTGTTAATAAGAACGGTAAATTAATTACAAGTTGTGGGTGTACTCCGCTCTACAATGCAAGTAAATTGAATAGAGCAGCTTATGATAATGGGGATAATACCGCATCTGGGTAACATTTCTGCGATTCCGCTACATGTTACCTGTTGTATGATTTTCAATTGGATATACCTGTATCGGTTGTTAAATGTAATATACATTGTATATATCTATGTGCAGAATTAGTGAGTACGTGTAACTGTCGGAGGGTGCTGACTACGATTTTGAAAATATACTATGTATTTATATTAGGAACAGTATATTCTAAAAAATCTATCGTGGTTAGTAGTGGACTCAAGACTAGATTTTGAATAAAATTTCCTGGAAAGGTGAATTTTATTAATGATTAATATATTCTTACTTTATTAACCAATCAAAACGTACATTTTCAAAAAAATCGACCAATAACTGTTTTAAAGTGAGGAAATTAGACCTTCCCCTGACAAGGATTTCATTGACCCATGGAATGTACGGACTTTGACTTCAAAATCTTAATTGCGGATATATGTAGGTCAGAAATCCACGAAATCCACGAGGTTGACATTCCGGAAAGTGGGAGGGGAAGTCAGCCATATTGGTTTTTATGCCAAACCGGATGTGCATTGTGCACTCTATCTCCGCAACCACTGATCCGATTTTAATTTTTTTTTAGTTCAACTACAAATTTTACGCCGAGAGATAAAAGTTCTTGTGAATTTTTTCGTATCTTTTAAGATAACGGAGTTAAAACTAGTACTAAAATAAAGATCTAGAATTTAGTTATTTACACCCGTCCACCTTTTTTGTTTCACAATAAAAATAAAAAATTCTAAAGTAAAGGATGTAGACAAATTATTTGGCTACAAAGTGACGCCTCGTTTAATTCATTATCTTCAGAAATGACAAAGATACTGTTATTTAAGTTGCGCAGTGTCGCATGCAGAAATTCAAAACGAATTGATATATACCTAGGCATCATGCGAAACATTTCAACTACGCTGTGCTCGCCTGCAGTCATTCTCGTGTAAACTATTCCTTCTTTCGTTGTGTATTTTTTCAGAGATAATTAAAGTAATTTTAGCTTGTGTTCCTATAGAATAAGGAATCTTATTTCTTTTCTTTGTTTTCGAGAATTACTTAGTTTTTAATTTTAGGTGGTGTTCACTTTATCTCGAATGTATGAAGAAGCTGGAGAAAGAAGCTTCAGAAGTCCATTTACAATTTATGAGCGGAGATTTCGTTGTAAAACAGACCTCAGATTGTTTCAAATCAGTTGGAATGGACGTGAGCTTGGAGCAAACAATCAACCGATCACAAAAAAGTGCTTCTGGTGTTATTCGCTCTACGAGGCGAAACAACTTTGTTGTTTAGCGGTAAATTATACACCATGGGATGTGATCCGTTTTTAAATTACATAGAGAAATAGGCAACACAAATATCATACAAACTAATGACGCAACTCCCGTTAGGGAAGACAGTAATTTATATTTACAAAATTTTGAAAATAAAGTATCAATAATGTGCAGTTTATAAAAAATCATGAAGATCTATTTACCTGTACCAAAACTACATTTGCAAATATTTTACCAATATTACTAAAACATTATCTATTTTTGAAAACAGCTTAGACAAATACAAGTTATTTAGAGAAGATAGATTTATTAGAAAATCGAAGAAACCTTTTGACACTGTCACAAAAACAAATTTGAAAAGAAGTTTGGCATCAGCAACACCAAAAAATGAATCTGTTAGTGCAGTTGTTAAAAAGTCTCTAAATGAAAGTTCTAAATCTAGAAGAAATTATGGAATACGATTTAGGTAATAGTTTTTTGTTTGACAATCTTGGAAATATGATCCATACTTCTAAGTCCGAATTTCTACATGTATTGGAAAATGTATTTGATAAGGACGATTATAATTTTTCTTTCTGTTCTTTAAGATATGTGCCAACAATTTGTGTGATAGATTTTATGGCAATCTTTATTTTAAGGAAATAAAAACATTCAACTTGTTATTCCAGAAATTTGTGTCGTATATTTGTAAGAATGCTTCGAGAGTTGATATAATTTTTGATAGTTATCTTAAGAAATCAATTAAAAGTGGTGAACGTATCCGAAGAACTACATCATCAGTTTCAAATAATCTAGTGGAGCTAGGATTTATTACAGATGAAACTCCAATACCTTTATCATTGGATTGATTTTGGTCTTCTTCTGCAAATAAGTCAAAAATGCAAGAATATTTTAGGCAAAAATTTCAAACGGGTTTTTAAAATTATGATGTATGTCTTAGTTTGTTTGAAAATAATGAAAATAATTTCGTAATTAAGTCTTTCAAGTATACCAGCTTAGAAAATTTATTACTTTTAAAAAATCTCGAAGAGGCCGATCATAAAATTATTCCTCACTTAATTCATTCAACTGAGGCTCGAACAGTTATTTTATCTTCGGATACTGATGTATTTATATTACTTTTACATCATATCCGAAAATACAACAAGTTTTATGGTTTAGAACGAACAATAGAGACAACATTAGATGCATACCAATTCATAAGCTTGTAGAAATTCATGATACTGAATTATGTAATGTACTCCGGCGGCTCACATACTAACCGGATGCGATTACACGAGCAAAATTGGTTCGAAAAATCAATTTTAAAAATTAATCCCATAAATCTTCTCAAAAATTTTGGTTTAGGTCCTATAGAAACTTGCACGGCACATGCTGAAGAATTTCTTGTGTTAACGATAAAGCATAGTTCATCTTGCAAAACATTTGATGAACTGAGGGCTTGGTTTTATTATAACTCCAAAAATTTAGTTTCAGAGAATTTACCACCTACCTCATTCACTTGTGCCGATCATATTAAAAGAGCATACTATTGTGTTAATTTGTATTTTAATCGTGATAGACGAATTAACTATGATCCGTTAGATGTCACTAAATACGGTTTTGAACTAGAAACAGACAACGAATTTTTAAAACCAATTTGTAATTTACGTTGCAATCCGGAGATCTTTTGATGTATAAAATCATATCGTCTAAATATTTATTACAACTAATGCAACTAATATACGTTTCAAATGTGTTGAGCGCTCACTTTAATCGCGAATATTTAAAAAATGAAGTGGCGGAAAAAACTGAAAATAAGATGTGTTCATTTTATGTCTTTTGTAAACTACTCACTGAATTTAAATAACTTGAGTTTAAACATTATGAAGATTATTTAATTTTTACCACTAAATGTACCCATTTTTAACACGGGACTTTCGTAAAATTAAATTTTAGATGGTCATTTTTCGAAAGTCACTAATTATTTTCATGTAAAATTTTGTCGTAGTATGAAGGAATAATCTTTTTATATGTGGCAATTTTATTATTTTCTTTAGTACAAATCCTTCGTTGTCATTTACAAAAATGTGCCATCATGTCTTCAGTTAAACGGCGAAAATGGGATATTTTTCAATATAATCAGCGTAAGTTATTCAAATTTCAAATACTGGTTTGCAATAGGCACACAATGGAAATGTAATTTTTAAATAAAAACCGCTACTTCATTTATGAAATATACAAGGTTAAAGTGAAGGCTCAATATATTTAAATTGTATATTAGTAGCACAGCCCACTGGACAAAAATATCTCTCTTATTATTAGAGTTAATTGGGTGGACAAAATGAGATTTTGTAGCTAAAATATGGGACTACAACTTGTAAATTGTTTTACGGGGTCGTTTGGTTTCGAACAGCCTTACTTCACTTCGACCTAAAAGATCTTTTGTGATTTACCCTATATCTAGTCGTTATCCAGGATTCCCAGACTTTTTACAAAGCTTGTGATTATCCTGGAAGCTAATTTCCCTATGCCTTCAGGCGTTAATTCCGCCTGTTTTAGGAATTTTAGCCTAGTGCGGACTAACACCTTGCATTCGCAAAGTATGTGTTCCGCAGTTTCAATTGCAGTATCGCAATATCTGCATTTATTATCTACCGCCTTGCCCATATTCTTGAGATGGTATCTCAAGGGGCAGAGGCAGTTAGAAGGCCTGTAATTAGCCTTAATTCGGACTTTTCAAGTTCGAGAAGCCTTGTGGCATTCTTTGTCGAATAAGTTATAAACTTTTTCACTTGTCTTTGGCCTGGAGTATTCCTCCAGTAGGACTTTTTCTGATCCTTTTCCCATTCTTGGATCTCCTCCACTATATGTCCCTTGGCTAGACCACAAAATGGTTCGGGGTCCAATGAACGGTGCTTCAGCTCCTTTTTTTGCAAGGCAAGTTCATTTCCTTGTACTCCCTCATACTCTGGCACCCACATCAAGGTAACCTTGTTGTTATTAGCCAGTTGCTTCAGGGATTGTCTACTTCCCAGGCAAATTTAGATTCAAATGTATAGGACCTTAGAGCCCTTAGTGCTGCCTGGCTATCTGATAGTATATAGATCTTTGCCCTTCGGATGCCTTTATTTAGGCATACCTGGGCACACAGACCTATGGCATAAATTTCTGCCTGAAAGATGGTTGGGGTGTTACCGAGGACTCCCACTCCTACTCCTTCAGTCATCTTAGATCCATCTTTATACAAGATAAGTGACCCCTGTTCCCATCGCAGTGACTCCATCTTGCTCGTCTGTCGACTTTCAATTAGCACGTCAAACGGGCAGTCAAAGTCTTGTTTGACTGGCACTGAGTCAGTAGGTTTGGTCATGGACATCGCCTGGTTTAAATTTATGTGCCTGGTGCAGTCGTAAGGCACCGAGTGCCGCTTCCTTCTTTACATGTAAGTGCAAGGGAAGTAGGTCAAGCATGGCCTCCATAGCTGCTGTGAGACACGAGTGCATTGCTCCTGTAGTCCCTAAACAGGCAAGGCGTTGCAGTTTCTGTAACTTTCCCTGTGCTGTTTTTCCTCTGTTTTGGCCACCATAAGCATGATGCGTAGGTTACCATAGGACTGACAACCGAAAGATAAGACCAATGTGTCATTTTCGGTCTTAGACCCCAAATCTTACCAAACAACCTTTGGGACGTCCATATTGCCGCTGTTGCTTTAGTAAGAGGGCGATCTAGATGCGAGTTTCAGGTAAGTTTTTGATCCAGGATTACTCCTAGATACTTGACTTCACTGGAAAGATTTATTATCGTTCCATTCAGTACAGGAGTTCTAAGATTGAGCCTTCTCTTTTTAGTGAACGGGACAATAGTTGTTTTGCTCGGATTGATATTGAGCCCCTCTGACGAGCACCATTTGGATATTATATTTAAGGCAATTTGCATGAGGTTGGAAATCATGACCTCATTTTTTCCTCTCACAGTGACGACCAGGTCATCTGAATATCCCTGGACGTTAAAGCCTGAATTACTCATTTTATGTAGAAGATCATCGACCACCATTGACCACAGCAAGGGTGATAGGACTCCACCTTGTGGACAACCCCTGACTGCAGTCACCGTAGCCGATTCATCCCCCACACTTGTGGTAATAATTCTGCTTTTGAGCATGGATTGTATCCATTTAATTGTAGGTGACTGTATTTCCCTTTTTTCCGCGGCTTTTTGTATGGATTCATAGGAGGTGTTGTCAAAAGCATCCTCTATATCTACGAAAGCACACTTAGCCACTTATTTTGCTGTAAATGTCTTTTCAATGCTTTGAACCAGGCAATGTAGAGCATTTATTGTTGATGTGCCAGGTTGATAGGCAAATTGTTTTGCGTAAAGCGGTGTTCCTGTAAGAATTTCGTTTCTAATGTGTCGATCTAAAAGTTTCTCCATTGTCTTTAAGAGAAATGAGGTTAAGCTAATGGGGCGGTACGACTTAGGCTAGTTTGGTGCGCGTCTGCCTATTTTCAGAATAAACGCCACCTTAACTTCTCTCCAAGCTTGGGGAAGATGCCCCAGTGTATACCTTGCTATAAATATACTCCTCAGGCATTCTTAAGCCCATCGAGTCCTACAAAAAAAATCTTCACTCCTACCACGTTCAACTAACGCAGGAACTGATTGAGAGGAATTATGAAAACTGAATACAAATTTGTCAATGAGCAAAACAAAAAATAGGACAACAATGAATTTTTTTACTTTGTTTTGTTTGTCTATAAAGCAACGTTTTATAAAAATAGAGATCTTAATCATCATAATTTTCATTACTACGACACAACCAATCCTTACATCTCACAAAAAAATAGCCAAACAAGAAGGCCGTTGAATGTTTGGGGAAGAATTGTTGGGGATTATGTGATAGGACCGCATTTTTTTGATGGACGTGTGAATGGTCAAATTTATTTCGAATTATTGTCGGACAGCTTGGAAGAATTACTGGAGAATGTCCGCACCCAGATAAAAATTTAATACTACTTTATGTCGTGGTTACTAGATCAGTTTGAAATGAAAAAAGTATTATAATTTAACGGTTTTTAATGAAAAAGTAAAAATATCTCTGGAAATATCGATTTTAGGTATAGGATATTATTGACAATAATCATAGATAATTAATGAGCCAATTCAAAAATACAATAATATACAGAGTGTTCCATTTGAAAGAATTGATTTTGAAATATCCTGAATTGGCTAGTAATAAAATACTAATAATTAATAGTAATACACACACAGCGAATTAATTTGTTAAACCTTGTTCCAACAAAAACTTTCATATTTTTTCGAATAACTGGGCAACGCCACGTCAAAGACAAAAAATCTGGAGGTTGTTGGAAAGGCAATTTTACGCTAAATTCATAAATGTAAAACATATAGGATGTTCCATTAAAAAAAATGACCCCGAAGATGCTCCGCTGTAGCGAGTCACCCTGTATATTTCAAAATATTTTTAAATTGCGCGTCTTTTGACACTATAGCACTTCCATAAAAAAAAATGATTTTCCAAAGTCTTCTAATACCGATATTGGACTTTGCCACACTATTGACGCACTATGTGCCCTAAATGTTAGCCACATAATCAAAATGTACAATTAATTGTGAATGTATTTTTTTCTCTAAATAATCCTTTGTTATAAAAAATGTAGTATGAGAAATAAATAAGGATTGAACTGAAACTGATCAAATTAGATAGATTGGATAGATTAAGTTACACATTAGAACGGCAGAGAACGACCACTCTGTAAATTTTTTAGCCAAAGTATTTTCTGATGTTTTAGAGTTACAGGTATAAGTTATATAAGACTGAAAGTTTTATTCGTATTTCTTCTACATATGATTTGACATTAAACATGTTGAATAAGCATTTACATACTAGATTACACATGGGTTTATATTGTATACTGTAACCTTAAATAAAGTAGGCATATTCGCATAAACCTGCTGTGATATATCCACATATTAAATATTGCAAAATGCCTATGAAATGGATCTGTGTTTACTAGAATGGAAAGTGCAAGCTGACAATAAATATGGCGTGTAAAGGTCGAATGGAGATTGGATCAGTGACATATTTAGCACAAATGTCAAATAAGGGCGGCGGTATTGAATATACAACTTTCTGAGAAATAAATTATGTAGTCAAATGAAGGTGTTACTACTCGTTACATCCCGCAAATATCGGTTGTAGTAAAAAAATTTACACATTAATGACACACACCACTCGTCACTTTCTTTCAAGCATGTTAACTGAACTGAAGAAGCAAAAGACCGATTGGATTGAAATTTGAATTAGTATGAGCTAAAGGAAAACTCAATGTACTGGTTGTGCATGTATGTAAATATATTAAATTTAAATGTGTCTGAAATAAATTCATTAAAACTGAATGGGCACGAGTCAGATTCAATATTTTGTACTGCGATTCTTGTTCATGAAAATTTCAATATAGACGTAAAATAAATAGTAGAGTAAAAATAGCTGAAAGTAAGGGATAGAGAAAATTTTACATGGACCAACGCGACATAGAAAAATAAGTTTGTTTTGGTGAAACTAAGAATACCCTGAGTTTTCTACTTCGAGTAGGTGAGGGAATCTTTTTTTTCTCGGAGAAGGAGTAAATTGGTCATTTTAAGGGTGGTTTTTCAACTTTAATTCAATTTGGACCCTTTAAAATGCTATTTAAGAAACTAGAACAGTACTCTTTTATTGCAGATGTTCAAGGAACGTTCAGTTAAAATTTCGTGAAAATCGGTTCACCGCCTTCCACGATATGTATATAAATATGCTGAAGAAACGTAAAAAATTTAATTACGGCTAACTTGGCCAAAATTAAACCGAATTTGGTTACGAAAGTAACCTATATAACCAAGAAATAGCCTGCCAAATTTTATCAAAAAATATCAGTTTGGCCGCAATTCCATTTTTAGTTCAAATTTTATAAAATTTTCAAAACTTACCCCAATTTGTCCAAATGATCGAACGAAACTTTTATTTTACCAAAATGACGGTATTCTTATGTACTTTCAGGTAATGTAACTAAAACATGCAACTAACATTTTTGTATATACATTTCCCGACATTTTCGGTATTATACGTATGCGCGTACAAGTATACGTGTAAGTATTCATTATAAAAATTTCAATATTGATAATAAAAAGTGATTGTGAGCAGATTTTAAATATTTGGATAAAACAAAACTCTCGAAGGTAAGATAATTTTTTTTTCGAAAATTCACTTGATTTTTATTAAACTTTTTACATATATTGATTATTATTTCATTTTATTCATATTTTCTTTTTCTAGTAGTTGTACTAGATGTGTTACTACAAGAAGGGTCTACTTCCTGTCACCGCTAAAATCGTATAGATCTGAGATATTCTCTGAAGTACAAAGATCTTCTTCATAATTATCATCTTCTTCGAATTCTTCAATATCACAAATCTCAGGACTAATTTCTAATTGCTCAGACTCTTTCAACGACAGCTTCGTCAACAATATTATCTGCATTTTGATACAAAGTATTCCTTCCACTGTGGCATACATTGCTGCATGTGACGCCGATGGTTTTGCATGAGCAACGTTTAGTTTTGCAACCGACCTTAAAATCACAAGCAATTTTGGTACTTCAGAGAATATCTTAGATTTATACGATTTTAGCGATGACGAGGGTGAGGAAATATTCCAGACTCCAGTTACCGATTCGGAAGTAGATAATTCTTACAGTTGCACATCTAGCACAACTACTAGAAAAAAAACATGAATAAAATAAAATAATAATCAATATATGTAAAAAGTTTAATAAAAATCAAGTGAATTTTCAAAAAAAAAAATTATATCTTACCTTCAAGAGTTTTTTTTATCTAAGTTAAAACCTGCTCACAATCACTTTTTATTATTAATACTGAAATTTTTATAATGAATAATTACACGTATACTTGTGCGCGCATACGTATGATACCGGAAATGACGGGAAATCGCCGCATGCATGCGTATGCCAAAAATGACAAAAAATCGGCTAAATTAAAAAAAATTATTTTTTAGTTACATCACCTGAAAATACACAAGAATAGGTACCTTCATTTTGGTAAAAAAAAATCATTCGACCATTTTGGACAACTTGGGGAAAGTTTTGAAAATTTTGTGAAATTTGGACTAAAAATAAATAAAAAAATAAAAATCGTTTATTTCCATTTGACTGACATTTAACAGTATGGGAATTGTCAATAAGCTTGCATTAGAGTATAAGTAAAATTATATAAAAAATAATTTAACATGAAATGACAATGCACTACATATAAGTATAAGAACAGATATGAAAATTTTACTAACAAGCATTTACTCAGTACAAAAAATATTCATTTAAAGAATAAAAGCAGTTTTCTTTTAAAAAAAATTTGATTTTTGATTTGAACTGAGTGAAGCTGCTTTGGTATTTGAGTCTTGTGGGAAGATGATTATATAATTTGACTGCGGTTATCAGAGGCCCCTTTCCTACTTAAAAATGGAATTGCGGCCAAAGTGTCAGATATTTTTTGTAAGAAGTTGGCAGGTGATTTCTTCGTTATATAGGTTACTTTTATCTATAATTTTATCAAATTCGGTTTAATTTTGGCCAAGTTAGCCATAATTCAATTTTTTACATTTTTTCAGTATATTTATATACAAATCGTTTTTCACGAAATATGAACTTGAACATCTACAATAAAACGGTACCGTTCTCGTTTCTTAACTAGCATTTTAAAGGGTCCAAAATAAATTAAACTGAAAAACTACCATTAAAAATGGCCAATTTATCCCAAAAAAGGATACCCCCACATACTCGAAGTAGAACACTCAGGTTATGCTTAGTTTCACCAAAACAAACTTATTTTTCTATGTCTTGTTATTCCATGTAAAATTTTCTCCACAAATCTATATTTACTCCATTAAAATAGATTTTAACAAATCATATTGTTTTGAGAAAAAAATTTGCTCCCATCGAAATTAAATTAAATATAACATATTAAACTTGTATGGACCACCAGGTGAAAAGGAGTTATAAAATACAGTGTGTAACACCCTTATAACATTCGCCTTCTACAAATGCAAAGCCATCTGCGACACCAAAACAGAAACAAACAAAAAATCATATTAGACATTTTTATAGGAAAATTTTGTTTGTGAAAGTTGTTCAGAGTTGTCTGCCTTAAGTTCAAAATCTCTTTAAAATTAGAAAACATTGAAATTTTTTTTAAGTATCAGTTATGTCTCCCTTAAATTAAAATTACATTCAGAATAAGTTATTATATTATATTTTATGAAATACTCTGTAGCCAAAAACACATTAAAATAATATTCTCGGACAAAATTTTGATGAAATTTTTGACTTCAGACAATTTTGACCAACTTTCATTAATAAAATCTTCTTATAAAAATATGCCTAATATATTTTCATGGAAAATTTTATTGACGATTCTTATGTATTTTGTCCTCCTGATTTAAAAAAATATATTTTCTCCAAGAAGTTAGTGGAGCTTTAAATGTTATTAGTTGGATCGATCTGGCACGAAAAAAGCCCAGAAACGACAGTGTTTTTTCGAAATTTTCTTTGTGTATATTATGTAGTTGGGCTCCCTCTATCATCGGTCATGTTTGCGGGCTCGAGGGGTGTGATGGATGGGGGAAATTTACATGTAAATATAGGGAATATCAGTTCTTCAGACATAACTCGCTTAGTTTGATTCGGATCGAAAAATGTACAGGGATTAAATTGGGATCTACTGCGTATACGAGAACCTGGGAGTTCCCGCTCACTGGGACACACGAACGAGCGAAGAGACAGCAGGGAGGGTGGTGGGAGCGCAAGGCTCCTCCCCCGGCATCTTACTGTACGGCTGCTGAACAGCCGCTATCGTTTTTATAAATGTATCACGCGCCCGTGCAGGCCCTAATGCAGTTAAAGCTTCGGGGTAAAAAAATTCTGAAAGCGAATTGACTGATGTTGAAAATGAGTGCAGCGCGAAATCCCTGACCCTTTCCCTTCTATTGGCTAAAAATTTTGCGCTCCCCTCTCTCACCTCCAAATCATCCGATCGCAATCAGGCCGAGCTCAAATCAAAGCAAAGAGAAATCCGCATCGGATGGCGAAAAAATTATTTCCCACACCCCTTTTCCTTGCGAAAAATGACTTTTTAAAAAAAGAAAGAAAAAAAATCGGTTTTTGCGTCGGCATTTTGTTATTTATGGCGAAAATTAGAAAAAATGACAACAGGTCAAAGTAGGCACACTAGTACGTAACCTCACGTTTGCTGCACAATTTTCAGAAAAAATTGCGGAAGTTACAGTAGTTTTAATTTCATTTACATTTTAATTGATCTTCGCCAAATTTGCTAGAGGAACTTTCTTTATTTTACGAAACAATAATTTATGTATTACATCACGTTAGATCATAGAGGGCGCCGCAGGACCTGCATCTGATGATGAATTTTTTTCATATTTCTTTGACGAAACGTTGTGGTATTTCTGACCAGAAAATCTGATGAGGGCGTCATTTTCACGTATAAAAGATACATTGGGAAGAACTTGATAACACCAACCGTTTTCGAGGAAAGTCCCGTTAAATATTTCAATAATTTTTTGAAAGACAAATTCAAATTTAATGAAACAAAGTGTCTTTATTGAGAAAAGTACAAAATGTAAGGGAAAACAAAATCGTAATAACAGCGTAAACTCTTTCTCACTTTCTTATGAACTAATGGACCATGGTATTGCGATAAATACAAAAATCAAAACATTGTCTAAAATAAGGATCTAATCTTATTAGAAGACCAAAAAATAACGTAAAAATTGACTTAATGACATTATAAACTTTTCCCCCATGCAAAAACCCCAGTGCTGCAACTTAAAGTAAATGTTCGATATGTCTCCACCTATTTATATGCCTTTTCTAATTCTATTCACAAAAGATTTTCTTACATTGAAAAATGCATTTTCCTGTCCTCTAATAAAATTCGCTGCGATTTGTATTTTGTCTCACAGTTCTTCTCTTGAGTTGATAGTATTTGCATAGACTAAGGACTTCATATGCCCCCACACATAATAATCCAAACGATTATAATCAGGTCTCCTTGGTGGCCAAGCAAACTCACTTCCTTAACCGATCCATCTGCGTGGGAAAATCTCATCAAGATAATTCCTGACTTTAATGGAGAAATGAGGGGGAGCTCCATCTTACATGGACCACATTCTGTTCCGCATGTCTAGCATGAAAGCATGTAATATATCAGCAAGAGTATTTTGAAGAAAAAACAGATAAGACTGTCAATTTAAATGTGGAGGAATGAAAAATGGTCCCAATAATTGATCGCGGATGATACCATACCAAACGTTAATCTTAAATTCTTGCTGAAAATGCCTTTCTTTAACGGCATGAGGATTTTCTACTTTCCAGTAATGGGCATTTCTCCAGTTAAAAACGCCTCGGCGATTAAAAGTTGCTTCGTCACTAAATAAAGTGTTCTTAACAAAATTTCGATCCATGTCTTGTTTATTTAAAACAAAAAAGGAAGATTTGTACAGGAGTGAGATGATAGGGTAGAAGCGTTCTTTACGTAAGACTCATAGGATAGATTGTTTACCCACCCCTGTTGCCGCTGCTAAACGACTTGAGCTGTTTTGAGGATCTTCATCCACATGAACTAAAATTTCTAGTTCTTGATCAGAAGTAATTCGTTTCGGTCGTCCTACATCGTTTTTATGGTGAAATGAACCCGTTTCTCCCGAACGACGAAACAGATCTTTGAAAATCTTATGGTCTGGCTGTATTCTATCTGGATATTGCAATGAGTATCTCCTCACTGCAGCACGTCCGCTAAAATTATTTTATGCGTAAACACATATCATATCCCTCATTTCCTTATTTGAAAAATTATTATGTCTAGGCATTGTAACTAAAGAAGTTAAATAAATTAGCTCGAGGAACACAAGAACAAAATAAAACTAAAACGTAACCAAAGCACACTTTTCAATAAATGCACTTTGTTCCATTAAATTTGAATTTGTCTTTCAAAAAATTATTGAAATGTTTAACGGCACTTTCCTCGAAAACGGTTGGAGTTATCAAGTTCTACCAAGTGTGCCTTTTATACGTGGAAATGATGCTCTCATTAGATTTTCTGGTCAGAAGTACCACAATGTTTCGTCAAAAAAAATCCATCATTAGATACAGATCCCGCGGCGCTCTCTATGATCTAACGTGATGTAATACGTAAATTATTGTTTCTTAGAATAGAAAAGGTTCCTCTAGCAAATTTGGGGATGATCAGTCAAAAAAAAAAAAACGAAAAAATAATTTGAACTTTGACATCCAGCATCTTTTTCCACGGCAATATTTTACTAAAGCATATTTGGTTATATCCTTATATTTTGGCCCAAAGAATCTACCCCTGAACTATGGCCTATTATTAACGGTCCACCCTGTATAGCGTTCTAGTAATCGAATTGGAATAACAAAAATACCGATTTATTTGCAATGAAGTTCTTTTAGTTGAGCAGATCTGGCTTTGGAATAAGAAAACGTCCGGTTGTGATTTTTTTACCAATAAATAGAGTTGGGTCCCCCCAACATTCCAATACATTGGTGTCGCACATGTCAAAGGGGGATATGAGGGAACGATATATTAAATGTAGGTATGGGAAAATGGTTTTTCGAACTCGGCGGCTTTGAATCTGACGAAAAAAAATCTTCAGACAGAAAATGAAGAGCTCATGAAAATAAGCAAATTTTGTTCCCAGCCTCAACGACATCAGACCATTGATTCACGAGATGTTGCGAATCCAAGGTGCAAACAATTTTAAAAAAATAATTCATTTTTTATCACAAAGGAGTGGAGTTGAGGACTCAATATTTTTTTAATAGAAAGGTATAAATAAATAAACACCACAGTAATTAGATTTGGCAGATACTTTGTAGAGCCGGAGGTTGTGGGAACAAAATTTGCTTATTTTCATGAGCTCTTCATTTTTGGCCTGAAGATTTTTTCGTCAGATCAAAAGCGCCGAGTATCTTCGAAATCCATTTTCCCATACATTTAGTATGTTGTTTCGCTCTCTCCCCCTTTGAAATCTGCGACACCAATATGTCGGAATCTTGGGGAGACCCAACTCTATTTATTGGCAAAAAAAAATTACAATTGGACGTTTCTTTATTCGAGCCTGGTTTTCCTCCAGATCTGCTCCACTATTTAAAAATCTAGACTTGTACTATATTCGACGGTCAATCCTCATCTTAAAAAAAATTTAATAAACACTAAATATGGTCGAAAAATTCAAAACCATCATTGGTGAAATCACTCCCTCTTGTTATATTAGTAGGGAAGATTGGCATGATATTTATATGTGAGGATGTAAATAGTGCATTTTCTAAATACTCTTATGAAATTAAAGTTATGGTGCACTTTATTCCTTCACTCAACCAGGACATAGACGGAAAGACAAATAGAGAACAATCAATCCCTGTGCCATTGTCATCTGTCGTAGCTGAAACTCGAAGACCGGAGCGGTAGAACCGTGTTGTTTCCCACAAAATTTCATCTAGCCCCCTATTCCCCTTCTCGAAAAACGATTCAGAAATGAATTGAATAAATCTAGGTTTACTACTTTACTATTTACTTTATCCAAAATACAGAAAAAAGTTATTCTTAATAGAACTATTATTTTTTTTAAGTATAAAATACTTTTATCTTGTCAGTTTAGTTTTCAAAAACGTAAATCTACAAAATTAACTATAGCAAATTTTTTAATGGTGAAGGGTTTATAAGGTTAAATAATTAAAGAAAGAAACAAGTTATTGCCTTATACCTCAAAGAGAAACAACAATGCAGCTACAGACACGTGTTTCGGAGTTGTTGCTCCTCATCGGCGTAGCGTAGCTTAGCGAATATATGTTATATAGACTAGTATACTTTAACTTGGCGTGTGTATGTATGAGTTAATATTTCCGTAGGATTTCATTTTCTCCCATATTGTACACAAAGTTAAAGCCATAGTCCAGAAACATTGTCTATGTGGACAATATTTCTTGATCTTTGTGTACAAGAGAAAAAGAAATCGTACGGAAATATTAACTCATACATACACACGCCAAGTTAAAGTATACTAGACTATACTTGAGCAAAACTAATAAAGGTAGGAAAGTACAGTACACAGTACTCCATTTGTACTTTCATACTTTATGTTGCCACATTTAGGGCCTCAATAGGGTTTTCACAGAAAAAAAAAATATTGCTGAAATACTTAACTCACGTAAAAAATTGATTTATGGCATATTTATTATCTTATTAATTTTACTAATAGTAACAAAAAAAAACTTGAAGTTTGAAAAATATTGGGTTCATTTTAAACAGCCATAAATTCGCGCATTGTGAATACCCTGAAATCCAATCACAAAGGCTGTCTCTGTTCAAGATTGTTTATTAATCTTGGTCTCTGTTAACATAACATAACCTCTATTTATTGACAGCACTCAGCACTTTTCTACTTTAGGTAAATTATCAGCGGTACCTTTAACATATCTCTCTTCCACTTGATTCCATTTTGATTGTAGCATTAATAAAACATAAACCAGAAACTGATAAAATAATATTTTCACTCCAAACAATACAAACATAAAAATATAAATTTAACGATTTAGGTTAGTCATTTGATGTGCAATGTCAGTGAAGGTTAAACTTAAACTACAGTACAAAATATTAACGTCCGACGCTTTCACGATTAACTTGTGCGGCATTTATCTGGATTCTGATTGACCAATATTTACACGTCCACTACTTTAGACCAATCACAGTAAAAGCATTACAAATTGAAATTCTGAGAAGTTTTAGAGGAAAGCTTTCTTTAACACACAGTTAGAATCTATTACAAATTAATTATATCCATAATCTCATTGGTTTTCCGGGTAGATACGTAATTCTGGCGCGTAACAATGCCCGTTTTAAAAAGCAGTGAAAGTTGTTTTAACGATATTTTCTTAGAAATAATTCTTATTAGAAAAGTAAATTGTTGTAAATGTAAATGTTTTATTATATCATTTTTACGACACAAATTGTTAAAATAAAATTAGTGGGAAAACCCTATTGAGAGCAGTCAGTACGAGAAGCCTTACGTGTACTGCTCTATATCTACCTGGCAAACACTAAATAAAAGATGAAGGGCTTATGAGGTTAAATAATTAAAGAAAGAAATAATATATCAGAGAAACAACAATGCAGCTACGGTCACTTGTTTTGGAGTTGTTGCTCCTCATGTTACTTAAAAAGTTGTGTATGTATTGTATGTAAGAGGTAAAGTAAATGACTGCATTTAGTTCGTATCTTTCTCAAAGATATCAAGGCGTTGAGATTTATGGTTGGGGTTCATTAAATACTGAATGCGGTGTTCCCCAGGTTCTGTGCTTGGCTCCAATTTTAATCATGATTATGATATTCCGCAGCTTAATTTATCTTTATTTGAAACAACTACGTAGGTATTACATTTTTTAATACATTTCCTAATCGTATTACAAGCATTAGAGACATGAAAGAGTTCGGTGTATTCAATTTCTTAATTCATCACTTTTGATGATGTTAAAGAATACATTATACAATATATTATTGACTAGTTCTATGCCACATGTACATTTTATGTTAGTATTCTTTTCAGAGAATGAAGATTATTTGTATCTAAGAAAAAAGAATCTGTATTTCTTAATGGCAAATTTGGTAATTGTTTTATGTAACAGTATGGTCGATAGCCGAGTGGGTTGAGCGAGATGGCAATCGCGGTTAATCACACGGACATCGCACTACCGGGTTCGAATCCTGGCTCCAGCACTGGCACTGTCGGAGGAAATGGTTGTATGTCCGCATTTTTTCAATGTGTAACCCCCTTCCACACAAGCCCTGGCTTCTGGAATTGGGGTTGCCTAATTTCTGTGGTGTTTATTTATTATTATTTATTAGTATAACAGCCAAGTATCCATGTCAGTTTATTAACCGAGGTTACAAATGTCTGTTGGTAGTATTTATAAGCTTTCTTAACAAAGAAAAGTAGAAGTTCGTAATACAGGCCAAACTGTGAGATCAGTAATATGGTGAACTAAGGTATATTTTTAATATAACATCCATACATTCCCAGGTAGAACATAATGTTGGCTGGACCGTGGTTCAATATTGGATCAATATAGATACATTGAAATTGTAACAAAAATATTGAACTAATATTAATATACACTGGTATTAAAATATCGGTGTGCCTATGTTGGTAGTATATTGTCTTAACACATTCCAATGCAGATTTACATCGACAATATTGATAAATATCTATTAATATTAATTTTACAACATTGAAAAATCTATATTCTCATTATATTGTTATTACATTTTTTGATAATATTGTACAAAAAATATCGATTGATAAAGATAAATATTGATTATAAGATATTGGAAAACTCATATTTAACTCATATTTGTCAACTATGTGTAAAATTATATTGTTTAGGGAATATTTTTAGTAATATTGCATAACAAACATCGATTGATAACGACAAATATTAATTTTATAATATCTGGATATTTATATTGAGATTATATTGTTAAACTCTCTTTTAAATAATATTTTTTAACCGATTTACATCTATATTGGATAGTCATGCTGCGCCTAGGCTGATTGCAATAAGTTACAGTAGATGGCTCTCCTTGCAATATGCTTGTAGAAGCGTACAATTTCTGTCTTAGGGTCTCCAGGCAATGTGATTCAATAATGACAAAGAGAAATTCACTGTGGTGATGCTCACCTAATCTGTACTAACAAAGGCCCAAGATGCCTTTAGTAATTTTACAGATGATGTAGTTAGTACCTACCATACACATGTTAAATATTTCAGCTGGAGGTTTTACTACAATCACTTCTAGGTCTTGTTAGTGAGGTTCTTAAAATAATGATTATTATTCAAAAATTGTACTTTATGAAAATTACAAGAAATAGCTTTACCATTTCTGGGCATTAGGCTAAATTTTCATTAAATATTGGGCCAATGTATGATTTCAAATAATAATTTATATTGAAGTAAAATATTATATGATATGATTTTTAAATATTTGTTGAATATAGCTTAACCAATATTGAGTCTATATACAAAAATGTTCACATTCTTTATTGGTTCTATGTTGCGTTTTTTTACATTGAGCCAAAGTCTTTGTAATATTAAATCAATATTGGTTCAATATATTAGTGTTCTACCTGGGTTTTCACGTGCTTATTTCATATACATATTTGCATATTTATTACACACTGCACACAGGCGAAGAAATCAATCTAATTTTTGTTGATATGCAAAACTCGTATACAGATAGTAATTTTTTCATTACTAAAATCATTAACTCTGCAAAAATCGTACATTACATTAATATTTTAATGTAGGGCCTGTCTGTTGACAATATATTTTATGCACATTTACAATAGGACTATCCTTTGGTTTATGAATCTAGTAATTAATATGCCATATTTCACAATATCCATGATAGTTGAAAAGGACATTCATCAATATTGCCAATTATCGATAATTTTAACGACTGGTAATTTATGTGAACACAAACTGGATGTTGCATATTTACATTTACCGTGAAATATAACCTATTTACAAATGCCACTAGTATTTTGTGGCCACCTACGCATCAAAATAACTGCATTTCTCTAGTAATGATCCCACATCAAGATAACAAAGGATAAGCTGTAGCTGAAGCTACAGTTTCTGATTTAATAATGTTACGCCTAGCTTGGTGCTGATTAGTGAAAATCATATACCGATTGGCTGGCAATCTATTTTAGAGACAGTATATTCTAGTAGCAGCGTTACAGGTGCAATGCGTCGAACTGGCATTTAATAATTTTACGTCAGCTTGTGGAAACTAGTAAATAGAGGTTCTAAAAGTACATAAATAACTATTATCGTAAAGTAAAAATTGTAAGATTTTAAAAATATATTAGGTATTAACGAATATTTTTTCAATATAGGCATTATAGGTATTAATTAGGTATATCGCCACCACGGTGAACTATAAGTAAAGTTGTGACTCACGAGTATAACTATGTCTTCGATGTGTATACAGCCGGTCGGATCTTTCAATATTTAACTACGAACTCGTTAACGAATACATATTTCCATAAATAACATATAAACTATACTTAAACCAATTAAGATTAACAGTTAATTAACATATAGGAGCATAAATTTGTCTTAAATGTAAAGGTGTTTGTAATTTAAGAAATAACGATTTGAAAAATAAATAACGATTGAAAAAAAACGGTAAAATTATGTGTAATTCTTGCAAATATTGTTGTTCATCAACAAGGTTATTTTCGGAACATAGTGGAGTAACTGAGTTACAGTTATTGCTTGATAGTCTGGAGAAATGCTTAATATATCTTGTTTAAATGATTTTTATTACTATGAAACATAATTTTCAAGTTCCTCTATAAATTCCTTATTTTACTATAAGGAATGTAACCAGACTGCAACCAACAGCTACTCTCCGGACCATGTGCCCCGTTATAGCCAGGTTATCAGCGTACCCTGCACAGTGACATCGCCTGCCAGGGCCAGCTTTAGAACATCATTGAACATTAAATTACGGGATCAGACTCAGAACCGATCCATGTGGAACCCCGCAGGTCATTTTCTTCCAGTGTGCACCGTTTTCTGCCTCCCATCCAATCCTTTTGTTCTCCAAATAGCTCTTAGTGATTCTGAGCAAGCATGGAGCTACTTCCATTCTCCTCAGACTACTAACAATCTCAGCCCATCCCGCAGTGTTAAACGCATTTCTGGCATCCAGGGTCACTACTACACAAATCCTTTTAGAGTTCATGGCCACCCTGGCAATCTCCGTATTCCTCCTTTCAGAATCCACCGTCCATTTGCCTTTCAGTCTCTAAAATTCCCAATACAGGTATCCAACAACTTGTTATATGCGTCCAATGGACACACTGGCCTCTAAGAGGTCGGTTTTTCTGGTGGTTTATATATGTTATCAACATCAGCCTTGTTCAAACACATGAAATTAACACCTAACTAATCATCCCGAAGAATTTTTTAAAGATTTTTAACATATTTTCTGTAGGACCAGGCTTTAAGTGACATTTCATGACTTCATTTGAGGAGGCAACATGGTACTAAAATGATGCATTTTACGCTCTAAGGCTTTAATATTCATTCTAGGCTCGGAGAGCGTAAAATGTCACCATTATGCCCAATCTTACAAAACAATCAAACATAAAACAATTGTTTTATTTTCTTGACTAACCTAGATCAAGGACTACTGCCGCTTTGAAATGTTGTGCGAGAATCTCCTCCAACTTGTATAACGCATAGTCCTATTTAACAAGATAACTCTAAGCTGGGTCCAGATCTCAAGAGTGGAAGAGTTTTGTTGAGGATTATTTTACCCAAACTAATATGTTTAGTGCACGAACACCACTTTCACAAAATATCAAATGCGAACACTATGCCCGAACACACTACTCGACGCACGATTGCTATGTTAGCATTGTCGGGGGATGATAAAACTTGTTTTCAGTTTTTATTATTCCCCGATAATACTAACATGAATAGCGAAACCCATCGTGTTCTTTGTGTTCAGCTTGAAAAAATGGAATCTTGTCTATCGACGCCTAAAAAAATAAAATATTAACAGTAGTATATATTTACCTGCACAAACTACTTTGTTATATATATAACCTAAAAAATCAATTAAGAATCAACTCAAACAATCATTCATATCTGATGCGAAATCGCTATAATATTTACAGAGGAAAATACCACCTCACATTATGTAAGAAGTTGCCCATTTATACAATAAATTGTTTGAGTATATCAAAGAGGTTACCGTAGTATATAGATTTAAAACACAATTGAAAGATTTTTTTGAATATTAATAGTGATTATTCTATATTCATCGGCAAGCCCGCAAAGACACGTGTTTCGGACTTTTCAGTCATCATCAGTACGGTGTAGCTAAGTTGAAAGAATGGCAGGAAGCCAGCTGCTCATTTGTTGCGCCGCTGGAAGACCCTGCATCCCAGAGCAACAACATAGCATCGCCACGGAGGCAAATTATAGCCACCTGCGTGGAAGATAAAAAGGTGTTAACGCGGTAGGCGAATTACCAGCAAAGAATATACATGGGCAAGCCCGCAAAGAAAAAAGCGCAATGCGTAGACACGTATTTCGGACTTTTTGGTCCTCATCAGTACGGTGTAAGTTGGATGGGTCTTCCGGCGGCGCCATAAATGACCAACTGGCTTACTAACTGCAATCCATGTGTGTCGTTTTTTCCTAAGTTGAGCCTATCATTTCAACTTAGCTACACCGTACTGATGCGGACTAAAAATCCGAAACACGCGTCTACTGTTTGTAATTTTTTCTTTGCGGGCTTGCCCATGAATTTTCTTTGTTAATAATTCGCCTCCCGATCTTTTATCTTATATACATTGACGTGCTATTCACTTGTACTTAAGGTAAAGAACACATTCAGGTTAATTTGAGTTGTGTATTGTGAATAAGATGCATTTTATTCAGAGTAAAGAGTTGCATGCATGTTTTCTGTTTCCTTTTATTTGTTCTTCTTGATAAAATATTAAGGTACTTTACAGAAGACAGATATTTTCAATAAATACATGCAATTTTTGTATTTCATCCATTAAAGACGTTTATAACATACAGAATGAGTTTAAATAGATTTGAAATTATTTATAATATAATTTAATGATAAATAGTATCAGTTATTTTAAATAAATGCACTCAATTATTATACTAATTATTGAAACGCTTAAAACATCTCGAATTGTTTATGCATCTAATATATTCAAATAGATTTAAATTTTAAATCAATCTGCACGGGAAATTGATAAAAGTGAACGAGGCTCAGTATCACGTGATAAAAGAAGAAACCAATTTGTTTTATTAAGTTTATGTCACGAAGGATTCAAATTGATAGTTGTGATTTTATACGAGGACAAATATAAAGGAGAGTGTGGAAAAACTGAAAATTGGGGGTTGCCAGGGGATAATAGAATAATAAGAAATTGAAAAATTGAAGGGGAGAGACATTTCTGTAGAGAAAAGAATATTATAATAAAATAGAGAATAGACTGCTGTTTGATGAATTGGAGAAAAGTAGATTGAAGAAAGAAAAGTAGTTAAGAATTTTCATGAAAGAAACAGAAAAATCGAGTTTTAGGATGTTGACAAGTAGGGTAGATGAAGAGTAGTACTAATTCATTTTAAGGTCAAGAAAACGATGCCTGGTGGAAAATGGTATCTCCGTTGGAAGGTGAAAAAGCATTTAGGATAGTAACTGGACGTCGCAAATGAGTGACATTACGCGGCTGGAATTAATAATTCGCTACGCGGACTAACAACGGTTGTAACAAACTGTAAATATTATGTCCATCATTTTAGTATATACTCAATTGATAAATTAATAACTTGGAAATAATTAAAAATATTTTAAATTAGTAAATTTTTGACAATTAACTTCATTTTTATAAACGACTTTTAGTTTCAACTTAATTATATCCAAATTATTTTAATCTTAAAATTATAGTTAATTTATTTATCTAGATAGGGAAATTTTATCTTTGTATCTGATATAACTGTTATCACAATACATTGTTTAGTTGATTTTAATTTGTTTTATTGTTTTATTGTTTATGTGTTCCTATATGCGTTTTCTTTATTGATTTCGAACTTCCGACCTTGAGAATTAAATTTAGAAATTATATTGTGTGGTATTTTAGCTTCATATATATATACAGGCTGTCCATTTTATCAGGGCACTCGAGAATATCTCACTTAATATCGGTCGTACAAAAAACTTATTACGAAATTGTGCCGATTTATATAACCTACAAAATGGTTTAAAGACATTTGAAATCCATGGCCTGCTTTAAGAGTTATGGCGGAAAATATCGAAAATGCGGAAAAGGTCTAGGCCAAATATCTCCGTAATTTGAAGAGATACGAGAAAAATTCTAAGGCGAAATTTTTTTGCAAAATAGAGTGTTTCAAAACCGCTGTATTTTGAGATTTACTCTTCAGGCTGTTAAAAAAATTATTTTGAAACGGGCGGGAAATGGCGCCATTAAATAGAGTATTTCTCCCCTCTTCAACGATATATCACATACCATATTTATTCATTGGTATTACGTTAGTAATTATAAAAACATTTTTTAAAACCAATAAATTTTTTTTAATAAGCATTACACTTGCCGTGGAGAAGTATGATTAAATAAAACGATAAAATAATTCAATAAGTTGTTCAAATCCTTGCTATAATAAAATATTAACACAATTAAGAAGAATAAAGTAAATTCTGGTAACAAAAACAAATTAATAATAAAAAGAATATAGCACACAGAACATTAATATTTATCTAATCCTCAAAATAATTTTTAAGATATCATATCAAGTGTTCAAAGTGTCCACCGCGATTTATTATGCACAATCGAGCGCGGCGAGGCACTGCATTTAAAACATTACTCAGCATTTCGGGGGTAACTGTAATACATGCCTGTCGAATTTCAGCTTTTAGGTCCTCTACATTTTGCGGTGTCGTCGAAAACCCCTTATCTTTAATATACTCCATAGAAAAAATCCATTGGGGTTATATCTGGAGAACTAGGGAGCCATCGAATAAATCCATTTGTACCTATCCAATGTTGAGGCAAAATTTCATCTAAATAATCTAGGAAAATCTGGGAATTGTGGGGAGGAGCTCCATCTTGTTGAAAATATTGAAAGTTATTTCGATTCTTTGTAGAATCTAAGAATTCATTAAATTCATTTCTCAAAATTTTAGGTACCTTTGACCACTGAGGTGACCATCATAAAAATAAGGATCTATTAAATTGGTGCCTAAAATATCTATCCACACATTTATTTAAAAACGATTTTGAAACCCAGTCGGTCTATGCGAGTGTGCATTTTCAGAAGTCCATTTGTAATGAATATTGTGATTAAAAAATCCATTATTGGAAAAATTTGCCTCGTCGGACCAAAGTATTTTACTACATATTAATGGATCGGCACGCTTCTTTTCCAACAGCCATCTCCTTGGTTTGACCCCCGCTTATAAATTGTGAACTTTTTTGGCTTTATAACACCGGTAACCATTTTTCTTTAAAATTTTTCTAGCACTTGTTTTATTTATATGACAAGCAATTTGAATTTCTCTTAATGATGTTTCCAAATTTTCTGTATTTTTATTTCTTATATAATGAATAACTCGGTTTACCTTATTTACATTATCAGTAACACTGTTCAACCTTGTCTTCTTCTTTAAAAATGAACCATTATTTTTCAGTTTCGTAGCTAATTCTCTGAACAGAGTTTTATTCTGCTGTAGTGCTTGTGGAAATCTGTTTCTATATTCTACTTGAGCTAATCCAGAGTTAAAATCGCATTGGCAATATGTAATGAACATATTATAATGATCAATGTGAGTTAAAATCATTTTTGAAAATTCTAAATACTTAAACGAGTGTGATTGAGTGAGAGTTTAAGTATTAACTGAGATGATCTGTCAAAAAATTAAATTGTCAAGTTTGTTCATAGCCAACTATTTTAAAATAATTGAAATAATAGTGAAATCATGAAATACAAACAAATAGATATTATACATAAATTAATTGGTATAGGCATTTTAACTTTCTGAGCAAGGAGTGACGCTTTTATGGAATTATGGAGGACTATGGAGGAGGCATAACTGCGAATACTCTTTCCATAATTGCTCCATGTTGCTTTATTGATTATTATTTTGTTTTTGTTACCTGAATTTACTTTATTCCTCTTAATTGTGTTAATGTTTTATTATAGCAAAGATTTAAACAACTTATTGCTTAAGCTGACGGGAAGAGTTATCAGGTCCTTTGTTTCTGCGAACATTTCTTAAATGATGATGAAATAGCGAGCATAAAAATCGAAAACTACAAGATGGCCTCAGCGTTTACAAGAAAAACTCACATTCATGGAGGTACAATAATATTTTGTAAAAAAGAATTAGAATACAGAGAGAGATGTGACATCACTAAGTTTTCGTCAGAAATAGACTGTGAAATTTCTGCAATTGAAATTCTATCAATAAACTTAATCATTGTAACAATTTACAGATCTCCAAATGGCGATCTAGAATGTTTTTTTGGCATTATTTATCAAATACTACAAATATTATTTAATACAAGTAGACTAGTGATTGTTAACGGCGATTTTAACTTTAAATTTAATACTAATGACCTGAATACAAACATTTTTTTAAACATCTTAACGTCCTTTGGTTTTGAACAAACTATTTTTGAAGCAACTAGGCTGACAAATTGCCTCGACAATATTTTTGTAAATTTTTTATTTAGCATTAATTATTATACAAATGTTTTCGAACCAAAAATATCAGATCATAAAGCCTTAGAGATCAGCTTAGATATCGTTGAACAACAAACTCAAAATACTATAAATTACTGTAGGCCAATAACGCAAAAGGGGCTGAGTGTTATGTATCAACTATTGGAAAACCAAAGTTGGGATTTTATTGACATAGAAGGAAATTGTGATGAAATAAGTAATAAATTTATGCAAATCTTAGTGAACTGCATGAACCAAGCATTCCCCACAGTTAAAAAAGTAATGCTTAGAGGCAAGAAAATAAATTGGTTTAACGACAAACTAAGGGACATGAGAAATAAACTACATTTGCTTATGGACTTGTATAAAATATATCAGGCTCCAAACTTACTAATACAAATTAAGGATTATCGTAAAAAATACCGAGAGCAAATTAACTCATCTAAAAGAAAAGCAAACGATGATTACATATTAAATTCCGGGAATCCTGTAAAGTCCATGTGGGATGTCGTAAATGACAACAGACAACTAAAAAATAAAAAATCTTCCCATAACGAAGTTAATCTGGAAGCGAGTGACTTCAACAAGTTTTTCACAAATATTGCTCCTAACATCATAAAAGATCTACCCGATCCTGACGCAACTTCTGCAGATTTCTTGAGAAATTCTAATATCATGGTAAATGACCTAACTTTCAATTTTAGACCAGTAAGTGTCGAGGAGGCTGCTGAAGCTATAGAAAATGTCAAATCAAAAAATAGCAAAGATTGTTATGACCTGAACACTAAATTAATAAAATCCCTTAAAAATATTCTAATTGCTCCTTTAACTAAACTTTTCAATATCTGTATAAAGAACGGAATATATCCAAGTTGCTTTAAAATCGTTAAAGTTATACCCGTATTTAAAAAAGGTTCTGCCCAGGACTTAAATAATTTCAGGCCAATCTCTTTAATATCTGTGGTTTCAAAATATTTAGAATATTTATTAAAAAATCAAATGACTGATTTTTTTACACAAAATAATTTGATAAATTCTCATCAATTCGGCTTTCAACTAGGTAAATCGACTACTTATGCCTTAAATGACTTGATAGAGGTCATTGTCGAGGGCTTTGAATCAGGAAAATTCGTTGGGGCAGCTTTTTGTGACCTAAGTAAGGCCTTTGACTGTGTCTCTCACGAGACACTAATTGACAAGCTGACTTATTATGGTTTTCAACATGACAGCCTTTGTTTAATAAAGAGCTACCTGACTGACCGACACCAAAAAACCTACTTTAAAAACAAATATTCCGAACTTGAAAAGATTGATCATGGTGTGCCACAGGGCTCTCTGCTTGGTCCAATCCTTTTCTTAATTTACATCAACGATTTACCCACAGCTGGATTGTGTAGTGACTTCGTGCTATTCGCTGATGACACTACCATAATAGATGTCAATAGTGATTATGAAATTCTTACACACAATATGGAAACCTCCCAAAACCTAGCCCTTAACTGGTTTATAGCTAATTCCCTAAAGCTAAATGAGGACAAGACTGATAAAATGGTATTTACCTTAAAGCATCAACAAATAAATAACCCAAACAGAGTAAATTTTTTAGGAATTATGCTGGACCCAACCTTAAAATGGAACGAACATGTAGATTACACTTGTAGTAAATTAGCTAAAAACCTATTCCTTTTAAAAAATTTAACTCAAACAACCTCAAAAGAAATAACTATAATGGCCTATCATGCCCTTTTTAATTCTATCATTAGCTATGGAATACTAATATGGGGTCATTCTTCTCACTGCGCAAGAATTTTTAGTATGCAAAGAAAAGCAGTCAGAATCCTACTCAGTTTAAATTACAGAGAAGATGTAAAGAATCATTTTACTAGCCTTGGCTTCATGACGGTCCCGAGTCTATACATATTTCACTGTTTGCTCTATGTCAAAAAAAACATCCATAAGTATGTAAACATTTTTAATATTCATACTTACAACACACGTAATAATAATAATTTATTTATTGAATATCTCAGACTAAAAAAATCAAGACATGCTACTGATTACTATGGGCCTTTTTTCTTCAATAAATTACCTCTCCAAATTAGAATACTGCCTCTAAACCAATTCAAAAATAAGATAAAAAAATTTCTTATTTCCAAGGCATTCTATAGCTCGAATGAATTTCATAATTATGATCTGTAAACTTCCACTCCTTATTTATAATGTTTGTCTTCAGTGTGATATGTTGTCATATATCAGTATATTTGTAACTTTATTTGTGTACTTTTAATTTTATTTTGTGTACCTGTATTTCATTATTTGCATTGTATTTTACTGACTTGTGTAATGATTGTATAATCAATAACACCAATAAACTCTACTCTACTCTACTCTATTGAATTATTTTATCGTTTTATTTAATCATACTTCTCCACGGCAAGTATAATGCTTGTTAAAAAAATTTATTGGTTAAAAAAAAATGTTTTTATAATTACTAACGTAGTACCAATGAATAAATATGGCATGTGATATATCGTTGAAAAGGGAGAGAATAATATATTTAATGGCGCCATTTCCCGCCCGTTTCAAATTAATTTTTTTAACAGCCTGAAGAGTAAATCTCAAAATACAGCGGTTTTGAAAAAAATTAGGTAAAACCTCATTGAAACACTCTGTTTTGCAAAAAATTTTCGCCTCAGAATTTTTCTCGTATCTCTTTAAATAACGGAGATATTTGGCCTAGATGTTTTCCGCATTTTGGATATTTTCCGCCATAACTCTTAAAGAAGGCCATGGATTTCAAATGTCTTTAAACTATTTTGTAGGTTATATAAATCGGCACAATTTTCGTAAAAATAATTTTTCTTGTACGACCGATATTAAGTGAGATATTCTCGAGTGCCCTGATAAAATGGACAGCCTGTATGTTGATTTTTAGGATTTCCCGGGTGTTAAATGAAGTGTTCTCCCGCATCGATGGTCGGCTCCTCCCGGAGCCACGGTAGTCTAAACGACGAAATTTCTTATCTTAAAGGACGTTAAGTAACCTATATATTTTTAAAAAATATAACAACGTTGCCTACTGGATACATGGCGAAAAATTTAAAATTACATGTCGTTGGCAGTTTTCAGTCGTTCTATTTGTCCTACAGTCCCCAAATCAGATACATTATGTTTATTTGTGGATGTACCTTATTTTCACTTTCTCTTGAAATTATTCTCACTCCATCCACTTTTTACAGAAAATATTTTTTTCGTAGTCGGGAATTTAAAATACGTAAGAATCAGCAATAAAATTTCTCCTGGAAAATTGGCTCCGATTAAAATTAATTCATATGAATTCGGCTATGCTAATATTTTTTAATGTTATTATATGTGGTTGCATGCTTTTTGTTATGTATTTCAATCGCTTTTTTCTACTTAATAAAAATTTTATAGGAAAATATAATATTCACACTACTTTATTTGTCATGTAGCAAGCGCAGCATTTCAAAATATATATTAGCTGTTCAACAGACATAACTTTAAAAATGATATTTTAAAAAGTTTATCAGTAAAGAAGATAAAAATGCCACAAAATAATCGGCATATAAGATACTCTAATCAGATTTTTGTTCTTTTTATACTGTATTATGAAGTATGTTGAATACTGAACCATTTTTGCACAAGTAATCTAAATCTGATCATCAAATAATTCTAAAAAACTTAGGATATGTTTAAGAGTTCAATGCATGTTTTCAATATAAACTACTTTTTCCTTATACTATTAAAGTCAATGGGTACAATCTTAAACACAATGTGTACAAAAACTTTACAACAATGATAATGACATTCGCGGTGAGTTGTTAACTTCCGTGAAATGTAGTTGCTAATTTTAAATTGTAAGTATCGTATACCTGAGCATGTGCTTTATGATTATAAATTGGCTGTCAGTTTTCGCTGTAGGCAGCAGCCCTGATATCCTCCTATTCAGTTGCTCCTCCAGTAAAGTTGTTCCACCGACAACCGTGACAGCCTTCATTTTACAACATGCATGCGTCTGCCAAGTGATAATACAAGAACATCATTCATATCGTTAGTCTCTACATTTCTAATGTAAACGGTAAGATTGTGAGATATTGTTAGGGATGCTGGGCTATTTATAATTTTTTATTTAGATAGCTTTGATATAAGTTTCTTTTGTTGTACGTTTCAAATTCTCATCTTAACGGGCCATTCATTCATTCCATATTTAATAAAAATTTAGGTCGATTCTTATTTGATGAAATTACTTAAAACTTCCTAAGCAGTCAAAAAATATGATAACAATTTTTTGCAAAGAAATTATATTTCCCAATTGGATGTGTAAAAATGAATATAACAAAACTATTTACATTATTTTCTTTTTGGAATAGACTTGACGATAAAATTTTCTTCTTTACTATTGAAGTGGTTGTAGACCCCCCTGTATATTTATAAACAGAAATCCTGGCCACGGCACCAATGAAACTGTTTGCGGGTACCCTATTTAATTACTGGGATGTAATGGGGTAGTGAAGCGCAAGTTATAGCCTCTCCTACTCAATTGTTAACCTCACCTTCGCGATGAGTTCAATTTGAACTTGGTGCACCCTGTTTTCACTAACGAGGCTCTAACAACCGAGTAAGGGCGGAATAACCCTTACCTTTTGTCGTGAGTACACCCACCTTCTCACGAAGCGTGCGGTAAAAATAACCCACCGCACACAAAGGTTGCTTTTGGAATCGCTTGGTTACCCCATCGTCGCAGTCTCCTTCTGTGCCATGGGACCACACCACTCGCCTTCCGCAACCGAGCTGGTCAGTTGCATACCTGCTCCAGCTAAAACTTCAAATGCAGCTTCGTTTTCAGTCGATTAAGACTTTTAAAAAAATGATGGAGCGTTCAAGTGGGACAAAATCATCCGGAGGTAAAATACCCTCCCGATCGGATCTCCGGGGGAGGGTGCCCACAGGGACACCTCATCGAATGTCGAAAAAACACCGACAAGTTAAATCCAAGAAAACTAATTCTTTCATCTACGGCGCTTGGAATGTTCGTACTTTGAACGACAGCACTCGCACCGATCGGCCTGAAAGAAGAACTGCTCTAATAGATAGAGAACTTCACCGACTCAATGTTGACGTTGCAGCTCTCAGCGAAACTCGATTTTTGGAGGAAGGCTCTCTCACAGAAAAGTACTACACCTTCTATTGGAAAGGTCTTCCCACCAATTCAAGAAGACAACATGGAGTAGGATTTGCCGTTCGGAATCAACTTGTATCCAACTTAACACAAGTACCACAAGGCCTATCCGAGCGTCTAATGCTGCTACGCTATGAGCTATCAGATGGCAACGCGGTAAATCTAATAAGCGCCTACGCTCCCACTCTGGATGCAAGTCACGAAACCAAGGAAAGCTTCTATCAACAGCTGGAAGAAACCCTCTGTAGAATACCTAAAACGGAACGACTCGTTATTCTTGGCGATTTTAACGCTAGAGTAGGGAGAGATGCAGACACCTGGCCAGGCATCATAGGCAAGAACGGTTTGGGCAACATGAACGCTAACGGTCAACTACTCCTAACTAAATGCGCCGAACATGATCTAGTTATAACAAACACCATTTTCCGACAAAAGGATAAATTTAAAGGCACCTGGCGTCACCCCAGATCAAGTCACTGGCATCTACTGGACTATGTTATCGTACGTAGGAAGCATCTCAAGGACGTCCAAATTACAAAGGCGCGCATTGAAAGCGAATGTTGGACCGATCATCGTCCTGTTGTCTCTAAAATGAAAATTGTTATGAGACCCAAACACCGAAGAACTCAAGTAAAACGTAGACTCCGTCTCTGTATTAGTAAATTGCGTGACCAACAAACCGTCGAACAGCTAAAGCAAAAAGTTCAAGAGAATTTGAGTGCACTAGAAGGAACCAATTCTGATGTCGCTGCTACCTGGACACAAATTAAAAAAGTGCGAGTGAGGAAATTCTTGGCACTGCAGCAAGTAAAAAACAGGAGGACTGGTTCAATGATAATGAAGCTTTTATACAAGAACTTCTTGACCGCAAACATATTGCCTTCCTAAACGCTATCAACCACCTCAACGACTCATCAAAAGCAGAAGCTTTTACCCAATCTAAGTATGAAACGCAACGCGAAATCAGAAGAATAAAGAACGAGTGGTGGGCAAGCAAGGCCAGAGAAATTCAAAGGTACGCCGATTCACACGACTACAGGAATTTCTTTCAAGGAGTAAAAGCAGTGTACGGCCCCAGTCGGAAAAATATGTGCCCTATTAAAGATTTAAATGGAAATCTCCTCAAAGAAGACCAGGAAATAAGAGCCCGATGGAAAGAACACTACTCTAACATTCTTAACCAGCAAAGTCAAGCCGATCACGATATTATAAATCTTATCCCACAATATGACACCTTCGAAGACTTAGATAAACCACTAACAACGGAAGAGATCTTAACCGCCATTGGGCAGCTAAAAAATAACAAATCTCCCGGCGCCGACTCACTCCCAGCTGAGATCTTTAAAGCTGTGTCGTCAGAGCTCATACCCTACCTCAAAAAACTGTTTGATGTCATGTGGGAAAGTGGTCAAGCTCCGCAGGAGTTTCGTGATACACTTTTAATCAACCTCTTCAAAAACAAAGGGAGCGCTGCGGACTGTGGAAATTACAGGGGTATAGCTCTCCTGGCTGTTGGAGGGAAGATACTCACTAAAGCGATGGCAAATAGGCTAACACCTGTTATGGAAAAGTTACTTCCTGAAACACAGAGTGGCTTTAGACCAAACCGAGGCACATCGGATTTAATCTTCACACTTAAACAGCTTCAAGAAAAAGCACTCGAACATCAAGGAGAAATTCACATGGCCTTCATTGATTTAACCAAGGCGTTTGACTCGGTAGACAGGGAAGTGCTCTGGAAAATTATGTTCCGCTTAGGTATCCCTAGAAAATTTGTGGAAGTATGTCGCAGTCTACATACAAACAACAACGCCCAGGTTATGTATAATAATGAGGCAACCGAACCTTTCCAAACCCTCACTGGAGTTAGGCAGGGATGTGTCCTGGCACCCCTACTCTTTAATTTGTTTACCACTGCTCTAACAATTATTGTTGACAACAAACTGACAGTCAGAGGAATAGGTCTCAGATACCGTTTTAATGGCGGTCTCTTTTACATAGGGCGCTTTAGAGCTTTCACGAAGACACGCATACGATTCATTTGTGATCTCCAGTATGCGGATGACTGTGCACTTTTAGCCTCTACGCCGGAAGAGCTTCAAAAACTTTTATATGTGTATGCCCAGAGCTATGATTCCTTGGGACTTAAAATCAACATTGGAAAGACTAAGATTATGTCAACTCCTCATCAAGTGAACCAAATAGACATTACACTTAACGGAAATTCTCTTGAAGTGGTGGATCAGTTCAATTACTTAGGCAACGTTGTTAATGACAAAGCAAACATGGACAGCGAGATTCGCAATAGAATTAACGCTACATCTAGAGCACTCTGGGGACTTAGAGAGAGAGTATTTGACAACCACGACCTTGCTTTGTCAACGAAAATGGCTGTCTACAGAGCAGTTGTCATTCCAACATTGCTATATGGATGTGAAAGCTGGGTCACTTACCGTCGTCATGTGAAAGAATTAGAACGTTTTCAGCAAAGACACCTCAGAAGTATGATGAAAATCCGTTGGTTCCATCATATATCAAACGTGGAAGTACTCAGGAGAGCAAACAGCCTTCCAATTGAGGTGCTTATTTCAAGAGCACGCCTAAGATGGGCAGGTCACGTTCATCGTATGCATGATAACCGCCTTCCTAAATGTACACTTTATGGTGAATTGCTAAGCGGTAGAAGAAGGCGTGGCGGTCAACGAAAGAGGTTCAAAGACGCTCTCCATGAAAATCTAAAATCCTGCGGTATTGCAGACGAGCAATGGGAACAACTTGCAGCGGACAGAACCGAATGGCGAGGGGTTGTGGCCAGCTATCAAGGTAATGTTGCTGCAAGAAGGCCGAATCCAAGACCTAACCAGGTCTATGTTTGTCCTGACTGCGGTCGACATGTGCTCTCCCGAATTGGCCTCTATAGCCATAGTCGTGTGCACCGTAGATAAATGGGAATTACAATAGACTACACCTTTTACTTGTTTTTTATTGTACACAATCTATCGACTGTAACATTTTTATACTCGGACTCGAGTAACGGCTAATAATAATTTAATTACTAAAGAAAGTACTGGTAATTTTGTCATCAGTTAACTTAATTACTATTTATTTATCTGAAGGATAAAGAAATAAGATTGGCCATTTGCGTGATCGTCTAGTTTTGTTAGTGTAGGACCCAAATTTCGTTGTGTGTGTAGTAACCCTTTTTAATTACCCCAGATTCTTTTATATAAAGTTTAATATTATTTGTTTCTGTCTGATACTATATACCTTAGAAAATTAATCACTGTTAATTGAAATACCTGGTAAACTTGAACACACTGTCTTCTAATTGAGAGACCTAGTTAATTATATAATGTTATTTATGTAGTATCTTATTACTCAAGATTGCACTGTACATTTATAGTTGAAGTTTGTTTATATGACAAAAAGGTAAAGGTGAAAGAATAAGACAATAATTGAATAATTGATGGGAAAAAATAGTAAAAAAAAAACCATTTTATTTTATAATAATTGATGCAACAATAGTCGAACATGAAATCAAAAGTAATCCAAATATTTGAGACAATTGTCTAAATCTTATAATAAAAAAATTTGCGTCGCTATAGTAATGACCATACTATGGATATGCTGAGTGTTTTGATGCAATAACAAGAACTGAGATATAAAAGTATGCTGTGTTATTTTAATAGTAATTAGAGTTGTGGCAATGGCTGGATAATGATAATCTATAATTAGAGCTGTTAGCAATCGCTAGGTAATAATGGTTTATAATTAAAGAAAGTTGTTAGCAATCGCTAGATAATAATAATAATTTATAATTAAAGTTGTTAGCAATAGCCAAATAATGAATCGAATGCAAAACAGAGGACAAGAATCATGTCATGTTTATACATTATCAAAATTAAGTTGAGAATGAAGATCATAGAATGTTGAGGAAAAATCCTTTGATTATAATTAAAATAAGCAGTCTACCAAATTTTGTATGACTGTCCAACAACGTGAAACAAGGTGGGTAGATGTAAATCAAACAGACGAGACGTCCCGGTTCCGTACTCGACGAAAAATAAACCCTTCTTAATACGAACAAGTTTACGGGCTAATTAACCTAGCACTGACCGATGGCCTGTACAGTTTATGAGCGCAGGGTAATTAAATGGATGGATCGTTATTAAACAATCATAGAAAATTAAATAGATCGCTGGTGAGAAATCTCAGATAATCATTTGAAAGATAAACATTACTATGACATTTGACATGTCCAAAATTAGGCACACAGTAGCCTTAATAAGTACATCAAATGAAAAATAATGGAAGTGAAAGTTTCTTGTCATTGCATAAACGCAGAAAATATATAGTTCTTGAATATAAACTTGTTATTTTGCAAACGAAAACTTCCCTAGTAAAATATTCAGAAAATGAAATTTTGTGAATTAAAATCGTGAATAAAATCATAACTGAATAACTGGTAATATAATATTATGATAGCTAAAAATCAAAGCTAATATTTCATTTACAAAATCTAATATTCTTTTAGTACCACAAATGTGTCAATTTTCTCCATTACACCCCGACGAAACCAGAATATAAATGCAATTGCCAATAAAAAAATAGAGTCTCGAAATAAGCAAGCGATCACCTTTAGAAATTTATGCCTGCAGAATTTCCGTGCGCCCTGTATAGCATTATATCGCCCGTGAATGCTCTTCTCCAGCTTCTTCATGTTTAACGTACTCGTTGAGCATAACAGAGAGGTTAAAATGGCACTTCCTAAATAGTACGTCAAAGAATGGTTGTCTACGAGATGAATAGCAAAATTAAATATGGATTTTCTTGGATCGTTTGGCTTGTAGTTTAGATAATTAATCTCAATACTACCATAAGAACAGCTAGCCCAGAGGGTCAGCGATGTGACTTAGGTACAATATCCACACAATAATACCATAAGAACAGCGAGCCCGGAGGGTCAGCAATGTGACTTAGGTATATTGAAATGCAATTACTCAGGAGCACAGCGAATGATAGCATTCGACGATGTAACTCGGGAGTGATAGAAGTGGAATCTCCTCGGTAAACAAGCTGGTCTTCTTTTATATGGTTCCCGATGTCAGCCTTCTACCCGGATTATGCATCTCCGCTTGTTTCTTGTGGGAATATGTTTATTTTAACGCTATTATAATATTTGACACGACATAGCCCTGTGCAGCACTTTAGAGTGACGCTCAACTTTCTATCTTTTTCTATGGTTAAGCTAGAAACGTGTAGGCGATTCCATACTATGGGAATACACGAAGTACTTGACGTTTATCTGAATATACGATAAACAAACCCTGCGACTCGACAAGATTTTATGTAAATTATGTCTTAAAATTGTAGCGTTTAACTTTGCTTTAAAAATATAATTTTAAAAGTCATATCTGGTAAATTTAATGTGTGCAATATTTAATGACTACATAAATGAAAGAAAATGAAATGAAATGAATTAAATACATCAATTACTTAAATTTGGAAAATAACTAGGACAAAATTAAATTTGTATATGGGGTATATTCGGGATGTTTCACTATATTATAGCTAGATGTAAACATTATACTCATCCCTGGTATTTAGCGGTTATATATTAGTAATTTTAATTATTTGCTAATGATTCCAGCTTGATTGGTGAAACACTCGTTAGTATACCATTCAAGTACTTTTGTTTCCGTGGACTTTTATCAAAGTTTGCAATACATTTTCTTTCTAAAAGTGTCTCCTAACTTTTATATTTACTAACCGATTATTTTCTAAGTCAATAATATTCTTCCCATATACTCTATTACTGAATAGAAATAGTTAAGCCACTCCCCGTTAACTTATGTTTGCTTTGACCAGTTTTATACGCGACAAATTAATAAAAGCGGGAAAATTCAAAAGTTATGTAGTTTGATGTAATATTTTTTGAGGACTTAAGGTGAAATAAATATCAAAAATCAAAAATTCTTTATTACTTATAACAAACAACAAATATATATGGTTATACTTAATTTTTGGATTTCTATATAGAAAATGACATGATACATTTGTATGATATACGGTGAAACAATTTATATTTATTTTACTTATTTATTTTATCCAAAATATATACTAATACAATTTCTACATAATTATTCATAATTATACCGTGTCATATAGCTGTTAGTCCATTTCTGATTCAGACGAAGAAGAACAGTCACTTCCCAGGTAAATTATCAGTGGCTCTACTACAAGTTCATTGTAATGTCAACCTGCCACATTTTTTCTCTTCATTTTGCGCATATCGAATGGCCTTTTATAATTTTTGGCAGAAGATCTTTAATTTTAAACGTGGTATTGTTCCTGGCGACTTCTTTTATTTGGGCCCAAATTAATTCAGTAGGATTCAAAGGCAATCACAAAAACTGAGTGACCTTGTTCTTTTGCCATTTCATCTATTATATATTTTGGTGCAATGAGAGACTGTTTGACAAGATGCAGGAGTGCGGCTCTCACAATATCTGCTTCGTAAATTTGTCAACCAGGCTTGTATATATGCTTTTTTCGTGCCAAAATTCAGAATCTTCTCCGTTATTTTACTGTGAAGAAGCGTTGTTCATCACAATCACAGAATGTTCGGCCACTTTCTACAAAGAAATACCTCCTACAAAATATTAATTGTTTTCTCACAAAAATAAATATCAATTTTTCACACCCTACAAGGGTTAGCAGCCTGGGGTAGGGGCGGCTGAGGTCAAATCCCTAGAGGGACCTTCAGTTGAAAAACTGGGGAAAATAAACGGGTTCACGGAAAAGGGGACTTTAGGGGTGGTTATTGGCCAATTTGAGAGGGTTGGCGAGATGGAAAAATTGGTTTGACCTCGGGAATCGATTCAGCACCCTAGAATACGTGGGGGGGACATTGTTTAGTCCGAGGTGCAAACATTCGGTAATTTCGTCATAAATCCCGATCCTTTAAATGGACTAGCTTGGCCATTTTTGAATGTGAAATTTGAGGTAAATTTACCACTCTTCAATTCCGGGTGAGCTTCATGAAAATCCACCATTTCCCTTTTCTGGTCTGCACTAATATATCACACCCGCTTATCCGCTGATTGCTGGTACATTATATTCAGTGTGACATTTGTATTTTCTAGGGGTTTCAAGTCCATTTGGTTGCACAAAACAGCATTGCCACATTTACCAATCGACATTTTTACGTCTGCGAAAAACAAATCTCGGATGGTGTTCAAGAATACCACCTCAGAACTATAGACGAAATTTTTTAAACGAGTTGGGTGCCTAGTAATTCGCATGCAACAAATATCGATTGAGCTCGAAAATATGGCCCCTGATCCTATATGAAGCACTATAAGGTGACCTCCTTGGCCTGATGGATCTATTAACTATGTCGTTAATCCCCGGATGAAAACCTGTCTCGGATTCAAGATTCTTGTGTCCTTCCATACTTTAGTTACAGTATGGCCAGCGTTCATCTAAGTCTCATCTAAGAAGTACAATTTCTTTCCTTCTTCGTGACAATTTCGGATCTCTCGCAGGAAACGTGTTATTTTCTCTAAGGACACTATTGCATGACCTTTTTGAGAAACTATAATACCAAAACACAATTACATTAAAACATGTAGATATAAAATTTATTTCTACTCACCGAAAGCCATTTTCTTACTTAAAAATACTGTCTTATTAGATGAATGAGAATAACAGCAAATAAAACTAACGAATAACTTAACAGAAATTTTTAACAAACGCCAAGAACTAAACAACATCAAAAACATGAAATGGTTGGTTATCTTATGGGATTTAAAAAGTCAACCAATAGACGACGCCTGGTTACGATCTGGTGAGTGCAGAATTATTAAAATATATAAGTAATGAGATCGCAGCTCCATTAGCCCATCTAATAAACAAGATAATAGAGGAAGGTGTTTGCCCAGCAGACTTCAAACTAGCAGTTGTTAAACCTCTCTTTAAAAGTGGGAACAAGCTGGTCATGTCTAACTATAGACCAATATCACTAATTACTAACGTAGCAAAAATTTTTGAAAAAATTTTAAAGGATAGGATATTAAAATATACAAATAAATACAATATACTTAGTGACAGGCAATATGGGTTCCGCGAAGGTAAATCTACTGAAGATGCGATCTGTTCTCTTACAGACAAAATTTATAAATCATTAGATGGAAGTATCCCATCAATTTGCGTCTTCCTTGATCTAGCTAAGGCCTTTGACACTGTTTGTCATAAACAGTTGCTGGAGACGTTAGAGGATATTGGTATAAGAGGAACAGCTCTAAACTTAATGAGAAGTTCCCCCTCGCTGGATCTTCACCTTGTCGTGGTGAGGGGGCTTGAGTGCTTCGATGAACCGAGAGCTATGCCGGCGGTAGCTCAGCTACCAGTAGGGTCACCCTTGCCGGACAGATCGAGGAGGGAAGCAAGACTAAGAAAGATCCAAGCACACACTCTCACACACACATACACGTACACACATTAACATAAAATACAACACATGTGCCTGGGCGGGAGTCCGATACCCTCTGTACTTATCTAGGCAGAGCTTCGAGGCAGGACCCTGGATTGGGATCGTGTTTGGAGAGGTAGCAGTGAAAATCTCGAGTCATACAGTAGTGCCAGATGGCAGTGGATAGGGCCCTGCTGTTTGACTCGGGGGGCTTCACTAGCGGCTGCCAACCTTT
Organism: Leptura quadrifasciata; assembly: GCA_963675555.1. NCBI lineage: Eukaryota > Metazoa > Arthropoda > Insecta > Coleoptera > Cerambycidae > Leptura > Leptura quadrifasciata. The sequence continues at coordinate 95,868,935 of OY776673.1, forward strand.
TCTGCCGGGAAAAGTCAAGCCACGGAGCGCTGCTGGGAGAAGAAGGAGGATTGAGGGCTCCGATAGTTCGGGCACATACCAAGTTGCACATCCACACACACCCTTACACACACTCACACACCCTAAGGTGCTGAGGGTTATTAGCTTTAATTATTTTTCACAAAATACAAAAGTAGTATATATTTCTTCTAATTTTCCTCATGCATTTGGGCCTCAAAAATGGTAAAGTACATCGCAGTCATCAAAGAGAAATAAAATGAGTATTTTAGTTAGTTTTAATATTTGCTACGTCAAATTTTAAAACTACAATCTGACGTAACTAGTTGGTCGTCGTCTGTTGACTAACGGTATTTGCCGGCCGACTGACAGTGGAGATGGTCGGGGTTCTAAATTACTTTGATGTATCAGGGCGCCAAGTAAATTTTTTTTCCTCCAAATACCAGCTCAAGTACAATGTAACCTCAAATTTACTAAATAAATTACTTAGCGAGACGATAATGAAAAATTCAAATTCAGTTTTATCTTTTAATAACAATAAACGAAATAGGTTAACTTTAAAATATTCAACAGTACAATAACGTAGAGTATGGTATGACAGACAAATTAACACACACAAAAAATATGTATCTAACTGGGTATACGCGTCTTACGTAAGTGCTTAACCCCCAACAAATATCATAGATGTTATAATTAGTTGACAGAATATTTTCATAAAATGTTTGGCAAAATTTTAAAAAATATATATACATATATATAAATACAGTGGTGAAATTTTTTTTAGTAAAATTTATAATATATTTAAAAAAAAATTCAATGTATATATGGCGCAAGAAGGATACAAACTGCAGGCAGCAGGGCTTCAGCTTCGGCTCAAATTTCAGGAATGGCAACTTCCAGCCTATCAATTAACCCAGAAAATGGATGGCTCCTCCACAAAAAAGAAATTCCAGTCCAGCAAGGAGAAGTAACATAAGTACGTGTAGACCAGTGGAAAAAAAAAGTTGTTTGTTTCACGGGAGACAAAAAAAACGTAGAAAAACTACGAAATCCTAGGCGAAACCGTAGGTGAAAAAAGAACCCTCGTTTCGGAGGGTTTTCCTAGAGAAATGTTGTTGACCTTGGATGTCCTTGGCCTCGTGTATATTTGGCAAAAATGGCTTTTACGTATAGATCCTTCCAATGAAGACAATCGATTTCCAATACCATAAAAATATGCACTCGTCCAAACATAAATGGATAACCGAAAAATAAAACGTTGCGAATATATCCCAAAATGGTGAAATTACTTGTTTCAAAAATCGCAACGAGCACGTAAAAATACCACTTAATAAAATTGCCAAGCGTTCGAGCAAACTACACGTGAAAAGTGACAGACTACCGGAAGACAAAACCTAAGCTAAAAACTATTGTGAAGAAATAAATCTGTGTTACCGATCGTCAGTAGGTTATAGGAATCTACCTATAAACTAATTAAAAGTTATTGGTTGCCTAGCTTAAGAATTACAGAAATAGAGAGCTTAAGTATATGCAACACGCTACACAACAAAATGTATAACGCCATGCCTATACTTAACTGCTACAGATTCCTTACAATTGCGGGTTTATATAGACAACTAAATAATAAATATTACGCGTGACGACGAATAACACGAATTCGTTAGACATTAAATGTAAGAGATAAAGCAATGAATTAGAGATTTTTTTTAATAACGTATAAATGTTAAATTGAACTGTAACATATTAATATTGAGAATACTTCTGAAAATGAAACGACACGCGCCAGATGGGTGGGTAATAGTGCGCCCGACTTCAATAGCTCGAGCTACAATCCAAAATATGAAAGAAAGAATAATAACAGCTTTTCGATCGATCACACCGGCAGTTTTAAACATAATAGTAGAAACTTCATTTTAAAGATAAACATCAATCGAAATAGATAACATATTATAATTTTGCACTTGCAATTTTTTCTGTTCAATTATCTGAAAAAGCCTCTAATTTTTTAAGTTTGTATTTATTGCTCAATAAATCGAAAATGGTTACAAATAGTCATAGATATGTATGTAGCATATTCGCTTACATCTTTGTTTTTATATAATTTTTAAGCCTCATGATGATAGAAAAACAACAACAAAAAATTATTGTTGATAGAATTATTATTGAAGAATTTGAATTTTGATTGATGTCCTCAATAAATATTTACAAGAAACATCTTGCATTATAATTTTATGGTATAACCCCATAAATTGGTAATCCCGACGCTCCATAATGTGCTGAATTCCCAGAATCCGATGTTGAGTTTTTCACACCTTGCCCATGATCTCCTGCCCATACTCCAGTATCACTCCTTACTTCCAGATCATCGACCCATTCCGTTATAGATTTTTCATATTTTGTTTATTTTATGCATGCGTAAGTAAGTACTCTACTCTAACTGTTCCCTGCAATTTAATTCAATATCATAGCCATGGCATCAATAATGGAATTTTGACAAGCAGCGATATAAAAGCTTATAGTAGATCAAGACGCGGCCATAACACTGATCAGGAAAATTACGCGGCGTCAGTACGATTTCCTCCTTGTTGGACCTCAAAACCAGATGTTTGGTTCACCGAAGTTGAGGCACAATTTAACGTCGCTAGAATTACTAACGGCAGAAAAAATGTCATCATATTTTAGTTACCTTACCAATAGAAGTAGGCCATTGATATTAGCTTAAAAATAGCCCAATAGAAAAAAAAATTATAAAGTTTTGCCACTTCATCTCTAAAACGCACCCCTAACGTGAAATTCATTGTTTAGAACAGAGGTTTTCGAGAAATTGTCAATTGAAGTTAGGGGTTGCATTAACAGAGATTCACGAACATGGTATATAATGTATCACTTACAATCTTATTCATTCATGATATTAGTGGCTGCAATACCATGTCAGGATTCTTTGGAAAGGGCAAACAACAATTTTGACATCTATTTAATCGCAGATAGTGTAATTCATATTTTTAATAATCAACTCCCACAGAAATTGAGCAAGCTGGGGAAAGGTTTATTTGGAGCTCTATAAAGCTAAATCATTAGAGGTCAGTCTCAGTGAGCAAAGATATGCTTATTTTAATAAATTTGTTGGCCAAGCGGGCAGTGCCGTGGTCCTTTCAAAATTACCTCCCACATTTGCATCCTGAGCTTTGGGGCTGGAAAGAAAATTATGATGCCTTGTCACCTGTTTATACCAATGAGCCACCCACCCCGGCTCCTATTTTAAAATTAATAACCTGCAGTTGCAAACAAGGTTGTAGAAAGAGATGCAGCTGCACTAAGGCAGGTTTACATTACACAACTATATGCAGAAATTGCCGTGGCCAAAGCCGTACGAATACAGATACCACAGATGATGTAGATACTACTGAAGACGTATTATATATAAAATTTTGCCTTAGTGGATTAGATCTCAAGGAGAAACCACTTTAGAAATAAAAAGCGCCGATAACTCTACCTCAATGGTGGTGCTCTTGGATAAATCGCAAAACTTTCTTTATAAACCTCTTCTCCACTATAATGCAACCTTACATTAAATCACAGAGTTCCAAAATTATACATAAAATATATAATTATACATTATACCATGTTCTATCTCTGTTAATGCGATCCCTAACTTCAATAGCTGGTTTCTCGAATACCTCTGTTCTAAACAATTTAGGTAATAAACACTTTTTTGTGCAGAATTTTACTGGGAACATTTTTTGTAAGTTAATTTTTTTTATAGAGCAAACAGAAAAACGCAAAAAATACCGAGTTGCACTTTAGGGGTGGGTTTTAGGGATGAAGCTCCCACTTGTTGTTTGGGAATTCTTTTTATTTTGAAAGTACATTCCTTGACAAGTTTAATCCCCATCAAGTGCCAAAACTTTATAATTTTTTTTCTATTTATGCTAATATGAATGACCTAAAATACTTAATGACATTTATGACGTAATTCAGAATCCTCCAGAACAAAACTTATATAATCACTTGAACGACAACAAATAGTCTCTCTTCTAGCGAAGAAAAACGTCTAGATGATTTGTTAACGGGCTTTCAGATGGGCGATCGTAAACCATCTGAATTTTATGGAACTATGTTAAGTATTGTTGGCGGCTCACATATGGTAAATCAAGACTTATTGGTCAAACTTGGGAAAAGACGTTTACCAAAAATGATTCTTGTTGCCATTTCTTCTTCCGGTAAAACTAATATGGAAGAAATTATTTCCATCGTCGACAAAATTTGGACTTGTCAAAACGTCGTTGTCACAATCACATGTATACCCACATATAAAATATCTGATTTTAATGTGGGGCTCAAGTTCTTCAACAGAAAGAATTCTTATTATGCAAAAAAGAATAATCAGGCTTATCTTGTCATTGGGGCCTTTAGAATCATGCAGACCCGTGTTTAAACAGTATAACATTTTAACGGTTCAATCCATATTTATTTACGAAGCAGCATTATTTGCCCACCAACATACAACAAATCTTTTCATACGTACCGCAAGCATACACAGTCACAATACGCGAAATGCAAATAATATATCAATCCAAAATTTTAACTTAAGCACATTTCAAAGGAGCCCTTACTACTCTAGCGCAAATATATATAACAAATTGCCTCAAACTGTAAAAAATAATTGTGCACATATATTTAAAAAAACTAAGAGAGTTCTTAATTGACCGATGTTTTTACACTATACGGGAGTTTTACGAAAATGTGTAACGTAAAATTTTGTTGCAGTCTTTATTCTAAAATATTTTAAGATGTTCATTGTATTTGTATTTATGTATGCAATAATTTATTTATTAACTTTTTTATTAATTTATGTTACCCCACTATTGTTTTTATTACTTATTATATTACTCTATTTTCTTAATCAAACTGTGTGTTCACATTATGACTTGTCACATCTGTTTTGGTATTATTATTATTATTATTATTAGCCGTTACTCGAGTCCGAGTATAAAAATGTTACAGTCGATAAATTGTGTACAATAAAAAACAAGTAAAAGGTGTAGCCTATTGTAATTCCCATTCATCTACGGTGCACACGACTATGGCTATAGAGGCCAATTTGGGAGAGCACATGTCGACCGCAATCAGGACAAACATAGACCTGGTTAGGTCTTGGATTCGGCCTTCTTGCAGCAACATTTCCTTGATAGCTGGCCACAACCCCTCGCCATTCGGTTCTGTCCGCTGCAAGTTGTTCCCATTGCTCGTCTGCAATACCGCAGGATTTTAGATTTTCATGGAGAGCGTCTTTGAACCTCTTTCGTTGACCGCCACGCCTTCTTCTACCGCTTAGCAATTCACCATAAAGTGTACATTTAGGAAGGCGGTTATCATGCATACGATGAACATGACCTGCCCATCTTAGGCGTGCTCTTGAAATAAGCACCTCAATTGGAAGGCTGTTTGCTCTCCTGAGTACTTCCACGTTTGATATGTGATGGAACCAACGGATTTTCATCATACTTCTGAGGTGTCTTTGCTGAAAACGTTCTAATTCTTTCACATGACGACGGTAAGTGACCCAGCTTTCACATCCATATAGCAGTGTTGGAATGACAACTGCTCTGTAGACAGCCATTTTCGTGGACAAAGCAAGGTCGTGGTTGTCAAATACTCTCTCTCTAAGTCCCCAGAATGCTCTAGATGCAGCGTTAATTCTATTGCGAATCTCGCTGTCCATGTTTGCTTTGTCATTAACAACGTTGCCTAAGTAATTGAACTGATCCACCACTTCAAGAGAATTTCCGTTAAGTGTAATGTCTATTTGGTTCACTTGATGAGGAGTTGACATAATCTTAGTCTTTCCAATGTTGATTTTAAGTCCCAAGGAATCATAGCTCTGGGCACACACATCTAAAAGTTCTTGAAGCTCTTCCGGCGTAGAGGCTAAAAGTGCACAGTCATCCGCATACTGGAGATCACAAATGAATCGTGTGCGTGTCTTCGTGAAAGCTCTAAAGCGCCCTATGTTAAAGGGACCGCCATCAAAACGGTATCTGAGACCTCTTCCTCTGACTGTCAGTTTGTTGTCAACAATAATTGTTAGAGCAGTGGTAAACAAATTAAAGAGTAGGGGTGCCAGGACACATCCCTGCCTAACTCCAGTGAGAGTTTGGAAAGGTTCGGTTGCCTCATTATTATACATAACCTGGGCGTTGTTGTTTGTATGTAGACTGCGACATACTTCCACAAATTTTCTAGGGATACCTAAGCGGAACATAATTTTCCAGAGCATTTCCCTGTCCACCGAGTCAAACGCCTTGGTTAAATCAATGAAGGCCATGTGAATTTCTCCTTGATGTTCGAGTGCTTTTTCTTGAAGCTGTTTAAGTGTGAAGATTAAATCCGATGTGCCTCGGTTTGGTCTAAAGCCACTCTGTGTTTCAGGAAGTAACTTTTCCATAACAGGTGTTAGCCTATTTGCCATCGCTTTAGTGAGTATCTTCCCTCCAACAGCCAGGAGAGCTATACCCCTGTAATTTCCACAGTCCGCAGCGCTCCCTTTGTTTTTGAAGAGGTTGATTAAAAGTGTATCACGAAACTCCTGCGGAGCTTGACCACTTTCCCACACGACATCAAACAGTTTTTTGAGGTAGGGTATGAGCTCTGACGACACAGCTTTAAAGATCTCAGCTGGGAGTGAGTCGGCGCCGGGAGATTTGTTATTTTTTAGCTGCCCAATGGCGGTTAAGATCTCTTCCGTTGTTAGTGGTTTATCTAAGTCTTCGAAGGTGTCATATTGAGGGATAAGATTTATAATATCGTGATCGGCTTGACTTTGCTGGTTAAGAATGTTAGAGTAGTGTTCTTTCCATCGGGCTCTTATTTCCTGGTCTTCTTTGAGGAGATTTCCATTTAAATCTTTAATAGGGCACATATTTTTCCGACTGGGGCCGTACACTGCTTTTACTCCTTGAAAGAAATTCCTGTAGTCGTGTGAATCGGCGTACCTTTGAATTTCTCTGGCCTTGCTTGCCCACCACTCGTTCTTTATTCTTCTGATTTCGCGTTGCGTTTCATACTTAGATTGGGTAAAAGCTTCTGCTTTTGATGAGTCGTTGGGGTGGTTGATAGCGGTTTGGAAGGCAGTATGTTTGCGGTCAAGAAGTTCTTGTATAAAAGCTTCATTATCATTGAACCAGTCCTCCTGTTTTTTACTTGCTGCAGTGCCAAGAATTTCCTCACTCGCACTTTTTAAACTGTCTTTAATTTGTGTCCAGGTAGCAGCGACATCTACAGAATTGGTTTCTTCTAGTGCACTCAAATTCTCTTGAACTTTTTGCTTTAGCTGTTCGACGGTTTGTTGGTCACGCAATTTACTAATACAGAGACGGAGTCTACGTTTTACTTGAGTTCTTCGGTGTTTGGGTCTCATAACAATTTTCATTTTAGAGACAACAGGACGATGATCGGTCCAACATTCGCTATCAATGCGCGCCTTTGTAATTTGGACATCCTTGAGATGCTTCCTACGTACGATAACATAGTCCAGTAGATGCCAGTGACCTGATCTGGGGTGACGCCAGGTGCCTTTAAATTTATCCTTTTGTCGGAAAATGGTGTTTGTTATAACTAGATCATGTTCGGCGCATTTAGTTAGGAGTAGTTGACCGTTAGTGTTCATGTTGCCCAAACCGTTCTTGCCTATGATGCCTGGCCAGGTGTCTGCATCTCTCCCTACTCTAGCGTTAAAATCGCCAAGAATAACGAGTCGTTCTGTTTTAGGTATTCTACAGAGGGTTTCTTCCAGTTGTTGATAGAAGCTTTCCTTGGTTTCGTGACTTGCATCCAGAGTGGGAGCGTAGGCGCTTATTAGATTTACCGCGTTGCCATCTGATAGCTCATAGCGTAGCAGCATTAGACGCTCGGATAGGCCTTGTGGTACTTGTGTTAAGTTGGATACAAGTTGATTCCGAACGGCAAATCCTACTCCATGTTGTCTTCTTGAATTGGTGGGAAGACCTTTCCAATAGAAGGTGTAGTACTTTTCTGTGAGAGAGCCTTCCTCCAAAAATCGAGTTTCGCTGAGAGCTGCAACGTCAACATTGAGTCGGTGAAGTTCTCTATCTATTAGAGCAGTTCTTCTTTCAGGCCGATCGGTGCGAGTGCTGTCGTTCAAAGTACGAACATTCCAAGCGCCGTAGATGAAAGAATTAGTTTTGTTGGATTTAACTTGTCGGTGTTTTTTCGACATTCGATGAGGTGTCCCTGTGGGCACCCTCCCCCGGAGATCCGATCGGGAGGGTATTTTACCTCCGGATGATTTTGTCCCACTTGAACGCTCCATCATTTTTTAAAGCCTTAATCGACTGAAAACGAAGCTGCATTTGAAGTTTTAGCTGGAGCAGGTATGCAACTGACCAGCTCGGTTGCGGAAGGCGAGTGGTGTGGTCCCATGGCACAGAAGGAGACTGCGACGATGGGGTAACCAAACGATTCCAAAAGCAACCTTTGTGTGCGGTGAGTTATTTTTACCGCACTCTTCGTGAGAAGGTGGATGGGCTCACGGCAAAAGGTAAGGGTTATTCCGCCCTTACTCGGTCGTTAGAGCCTCGTTAGTGAAAACAGGGTGCACCAAGTTCAAATTGAACTCATCGCGAAGGTGAGGTTAACAATTGAGTAGGAGAGGCTATAACTTGCGCTTCACTACCCCATTTGGTATAGCTTACGTGAATAAATACATTTTATTATTATTATTATTATTTATCATACTAAAATTTCGTGCAATTTAACCGAGGGCTATTTTCCTATCATTCCTTGCGTGGTCCTTTGTTAATTTTTGACATTGAAAAAAATCGTAATAGGCCTTGAAAATTGAATCATATCTAAATTTTTGCCAGAAGGTTAAGGTTTTGATGATTCTTAAAAAACCAGCCAAGCCAAGTGAGTGTAGTACACGCATCAACTAGGGTTCCGTACGCGCCAATATCCATTGGCTGGATGTCGGTCTCGATAACTAGGGCCGAGTAGGACTATTACTCTTTGCACCTAGATTATCTCTGTAGACCTGGACCGGCCTTCGTGATAGGTGGGCCCGCGTACTTCTACCAGACCCAGCTCACAAATGTGAGATGTGTCGTGGTATTTTCTGCGGACCTCCCCTGGTCCTGGCTGTTGAACCTCGCTGGATGAGGTCTCTTCTGGCGCTCTTCTTGTCTTGATGTTTTCTTTCTTCGCCAGCTTGTCACCCCCGGGGGTAGTCATCGGTCGAGTTGGGTTTAGGAAGTTTTGGCTGGGACTGACTGCCGGTACGTAGGACATCAATTGATATCCTACCCCGGATCGTCGGAAAGGTAAGGATGAGCTGTGTAGCTCGGGAGTGTGGAGACCTAAGTGCTTCTTTTAGCACTTTCGGTCTCCACGGAGCAGGTAGGACAACGGGCGTCGGACGGTATGTTGTCCGACGCCCGCAAGGAGGTTGGGTTAGGGTTGAAAACGTCATGTCTCTGGTAGTGGTGGTCCGTCCTGGCGTATCTGAAACAGATCTGTTAGCGGGAAATAAAGGTTATACTTACCCGTTGTCCAGTAGCTGAACCCTCGGTCGCTTGTGCCTCGGGGCGTCGGCGGGGTCGTAATCAGTGGCCTGTCTGATCAGCGGGTTCCCATGCTCCTCGGCTTGGGCGTACAGCTTCTTCGCTCGTTCCCGGATGACTTCAGTGACCGTGGTGTACTCCAGGTCTCTGACGATGTCTGCGGTTCTCACGTACCATGGGGCGTCAACTACCGTCCTGAGGGCGATGTTCTCCACTGCCTGGATTCTCTTCATGTAGGACTTCGCCTGGTAGCCCCACGCTACCGAGGCGTACGTCAGCTGCGGCCTGATGAGGGTCTTGATAAGCGTGAGCTTGTTCCTCAAGTTAAGTCGGCTCCCATTTCCCGTCATTGGGTAGATGAGGGCTCTCGTACGTCGGGCCTTGGCTGTGATGGCGTCCGTGTTTTGTCCCCATGTTAGGCTTTTGTCCATGACCACGCCAAGGTATTTGACGGTGTCGTGCCATTGGATGTCCTCGCCGTTCATGGAGACGTGTCCTGTGGGAATTTCTTTCCGCACTCGTCTGAAGAGGATGGCTTGGCTCTTGTCGGCGTTGACTGCGACTTTCCACTTCGTGCACCATTCTTCCAGGAGTGTGGCCGCTTCCTGGAGTTTTCTGGTTGCGTCTCTGGCCTTCCAGGATCTGGCAATCAGGGCGGTGTCGTCTGCATACAGGGCTAGGGCTGTATGGTCGGTCCGGGGGAGGTCCGAGGTATAGATGGCGAACAGGTGCGGTGACAGCACCGATCCCTGTGGAACTCCCGCTTCCACGGTCTTGTAGGTGGAGAGTTGGTCCGAGATTTTCACCCTTAGCTGTCTGCAGTGTAGGTAGGATCTCACTAGTTTGACGAGTTCGATGGGGTAACCCATACTCATCATTTTAGCTAAGAGACCGTCGTGCCAGACCGTGTCGAATGCTTTGGCGACGTCTAGGAACAGCGCCGCGGTGACTTGACGCTGGTTGAACCCCTTGGTGATCTCCTCGGTGAGGCGAAGCACTTGGAGTTCCGTGGAATGTCCTGTTCGGTATGCGAACTGTTCATCCGGGATGATGTTCAGCTCTTCTGTCTTCTCTGTTAGCCTCTTCAAGATGACCCGTTCTGCAACCTTGCTCATGGCTGGGAGGAGGCTGATGGGCCTGTAAGAAGACGGGAAAATTAGTTCTTTCCCTGGTTTAGGGATCATAATGACGTCGGCCTTTTTCCACCTGGCTGGAGAGTGCCGTAACCTTAACATCGCGTTTACGATGTTGACTAGCGCCGCTACTCCTTTCCTGGGCAGCTTTTTGAGAGCGATGTTTCCTATCTTGTCACATCCCGGAGCTTTTCTCGGCTTTAGGCTCCTCAGGATTTCCTTGACTTCCTCGGGGGTAGTCGGACGGATGTGGTCGTCATCTGGCAGGCGGCGGATCCTTCGTGCTCTGCGTTCGACGTCGTCCACCCAGTCCTCGTCCTCGTCATCGAGCTCGTTCTCTCTGCACTGCAGTTCTAAGCTGTCGGCGAACGCCTCGGCTTTTTCCTGGTTAGTGTAGACGATCCCTCGCTCTCCGTGAATCGGGCGCATAGGCTTCCTTCGGTTTCGCAGGGCACGTTGTGTGTTCCACATGCTTCTGTCCTGTGGATCCAGTGACTCAAGGTGGCGTTGCCACCCCTCCTGACGGTGTTCCTGGAGGGCGGCTTTCACTCTTCGGCTGAGGACATTGTACTCCCTTCTATCGGCGGGGAGCCTGGTCCTCTGAGCCCGTCTCTTGGCGCTCCTTCTGTCCCTTATCAGCTGCCTGGTGACCTCTGGGAGGTTTTCCATCGGTGCTGGGTGCCTTCTTACTTCTATTTCCGTCGTGCTGGCCCTTATCGCTTCCAGGATCTGCTCCTCTAGGGAAATGATGGCCCTCTCAACGTCCTCCACGGTTTCTAGCCTGGGAATTTGTGCGATGTACTGCTGCAGGTGCTGCCGGTACGATTCCCAGTCCGTTCGTCTCTTCGTGAAGGTGGCGTTGTCCTCACTCGCCTGTCCTCCTAAGGTTAGGAAGATCGGGTTGTGCTCGGTAGATCCCTCCGTTCTAGTGGTGATCTCTGCCTCGAAGGTCATCTCCTTTAGGATCGCGATGTCCAGTACGTCTGGCCTGTGTCTGCCGTTGTCGAAGGTGGGCTGGTCCGGTCCTACCACCATCAGTTCGCCGGCGTGCTGTCCCAGGAACCTCAGCAGCTCTCGTCCTCGAGTGTTGGTTATGCCGCTGTTCCATTCCTGGGATTTGGCGTTGAAATCGCCAATTGCGACGACCTGTGTCCTGGCGGGCAAGATTGCGTCCAGATCCCCCTCGGTAAGCGTGCTGCGGGGTGGCTGGTAGCATGAGACCACTTGTATGTCGCCATTTCGCGCTGTGGACACTACTACGGCGGTGGCGTTCATGTTTTCTAGCTCAGGCAGTACTGTCGGATGGTGGGCTATGGTTTGCCATGACGTCTATGTCGTACCTGGTCAGGAGCTCTTCGACTTCAAGTCTCCTTTCTCGCAGGCCGTTGACATTCCAGGCCGCCATCTGCAGGACTTCCGGTTTAACCTGTAAAGGCATTACAGATTAGTTAAATTTGGCATTTGTGCAAAAAATGCGCTCATCGCTGAGCACATTTGTTGCATCTGTGCGAGCACCGCTGTGAGGTTTTTGGCCTCTGGCGATGCTTGTTGTTTTGCGGCAGGGACGGTGTTCTGTCCTGCCTTGCCCTGGGCTACTCTGGCGTAGCTTGTGCCTGACGCTACGCCGCCCTTCTGTGTTGAGATCATCGTTGGCCTCTGTACCGGCCTTTGGGTGGCGCTGGCTGATTGTTTGGGGTACTTTGGACACCCCCTGTAGCTGGCCGGGTGGGCCCCCTGGCAGTTCGCGCACTTGGCCGGTTCGTCTGCCTTCTTTTTGCACTCCGTCGTCCGGTGTGCCTCGCCGCACTTCACGCATTTCGGCTGCGCGGTGCACCTGGATTGGCCGTGGCCGAAACGCTGGCAGCGGTGGCATTGGGATGCCGCTACCTTGGCTCGCTGTCTCTCAGTCCTTACAACTAGAGAACAGCACCTCGTTACTTGGAGTATCTTGTCCTGGTCCTGTGGGACTAGGACAAGCATGAGGGGCACCTCCTGTTTTGTCCGTCTTGACATCATTCGCTGGACCGCGGTAGGTGCGAATCCTTGGTCCTGGAGGTCTTCTGCCACCTCTTTGCAGGTAACGCCGCTCGGGATCCCTCGAATGACCACACGTAGCTGCCGTTCCTCTGGCAGGGCATACGTGTGGTACTCCCTCTTTTCATTTGCGAACATCCTTGTCATCCTCCGATAGTCCTCGGACGTCGCGGGCTCGATGGAGATTCCCTCCCCGGTAACTTTGGCCTTGTTGAAGTTTATACCGGTTTCGGTTAAACGACGGCTCACCGTTGTCCACGTCTCTTTGTTTCGCAGCACTACCGGGGGTACACGCTGGCTTCTTGTCCTTGTTTGAGGGGCCTCGGTCTCCTCTTTCCGGGTTTCTTGTTGGGGGACGCTAGCCTCCTGCTGGGGGGCTCTGGATCCCGATTTGCTCTGTCTAGGTGACTCGGACTCGGGGGGGCACTTGAGGGGCTCTTCAGCCACCTTCTTTGCCGCCTTTGGAGCCTCTTCGTCCGAGTCCGTGTTGGCAGCGGGCGGATTTTTTCTTTTTCGTGTTTGCGATTCTCCCCGAATCGCACGCAGAAGCTCTTCATGCTGGGACTTCTGTTCCCTCTGCATCTGCTCCAAACTTTCGGTGAGCTCAGCTATTTTCTTCTTGAGAGCATTGTTCTCCTCTGTGAGACGTTTTATCGTCTCCTTGTCGTCCCTTGGGGTTGGGGGGCCCCCTCGGGAGCTACCGCTCTGGGACGTTTCGTCTTCACTGTACTCCATGTTACCGTCCTCCACGGTAACGTCGTTGTCGGTTTCCTGTAAGGGAATACCTATATTATTATGGGAAAAAGTTATGATTAATAACAGAAAGTCGTGTCTTGAAAAAGACGTGTGAACTTCCTCTTCAACACTATCGACGTCACTGTCTGTGGGGCTTCCACTTCACTGTGCACTCTGATGGCTCGGTGTACGTCCGTACGCTTTCACTTCTCGATGCACACTGTTGAGGGTTCCGTAGTGCTGCTATTGAAAACTGAAAATTGTGGATATCTAAAAAACTTGTTAACATATCTTATCGAATATCTTGTTTAAAATAATTTCCATTGAAAGTATTTATAAAGTGCTACTAGCTTGATTTTTTTCAGATATTTTAATCACATGGTTGGAAAGTTAGAGGGGGGCACATTATTAAGGACTTTAGGAGCTTATATCTCGCGAAATATTCACCTAAAAAAAATCACTTAGAAATTTTATTGCATTTTTAAAAACCTGTTCAACGATACTCCACACAATGGGGTGCGCTAAAATAAAAACGTTCATCTCTCAGTTCTATGCATGGACAGCTAACCCTAAATTATTATTTTTTTTCTAATTTCATTACATAATTGTGTAGCAGTTCACATAAGAGACACATGCCTGTAAAATTTCATCAGAATTGATGGAAATATGACGGAGTTATAACATATGGACGGACAGACATGGCGAAATTATAAGGGATCCTTTTTCTTGCCATTTGGCTACAGAACCCTAAAAAACTGTTAAATCGGCTAATAAACACATTTTTTTACAGCAATGTTTCCATCGAAAGTGGGTCACACTGTATGTACATTCGATTTCTTCCTTGGCAATAGCGTCGGCTCTATGCCAGACAAGATTCCAGATATTATTATATGGAATAGTTTTGTTATAGCGCCAAAAGACAGACATGCATATTGACGAAATTGAATAATCCTTTATTTTCGTAAATTGCGTCATTTGAAACATAAGAATAAACTAAAATCTCGGTAGATGAACTCGAGCAAAAATGACGATCCTCTACTCAATGCTCTATAAGAATATACCAATTTGAAATCTATGTCAGCGCATCATTTTCGTAAGAAAGCCAATCGATCAAGCCCTGTACAATTCTACATTTTTGACACAAATGATATTTACTCGACTTAACCAACGTTTCAGAAATACTTATGGCCTCGCTTATAGCAAAATAATCATGGTAAAACAATGACATAAAAACGAGTGAAATATTCATGGTAAACGAAGTGTCGTTCCAGAGGTTTATCTACTAAGTACATAACTCTGTAGAGTGAACTATTGATAGGGCATGTCATCGAGTATAACCGAGTGCAATAACTTTTATTCTTCGAAAACTATCGAAAAGGCGCTAGAATGAAGCCAATTATGATTATACTTCCAATTTGCAAGATTTTTGGTACGCCATCACTATTTCTTAAACTACACCTTTTTTTACATGTTTACTATTCAAATTGGTAACACATATTTTTTGAAATATCACGTTCGAGATCACGTTTTAAGTGCAAGATTCAAGTAGATATTAGGATATATTCATTTAGGCAATAAAATAATATCTAAATATAATTTAAATAGTTAAAACGAATAACTAAAATGGTGTGCTTGGATTTATCTTCTATTTGTATAGTTTATGAAATAAGGCCAGCGACATACTATGCGTTTTAAACGGACCCACGTTTCGTCGGAAAAGCGAAAACCTTATTGTTTGTACTCTATAGCCACATTAGTACGCTATTATATGGTTTTCGCGGTGAAACGCGGATCCAGTAAAAACGCATGGTATATCGCCGGCCTTATGGTACAAAAAAAATGTTCAAAATACCCTTTTTTTCAAGCAAAATATATTAACTGAATTTCCCATGCGCATAATGTATTTCAACAAAATGGCAGTAAATTCCCCCCTGATATTCCCTGAATTTCTCTGATTTCCTCCTAATTTCCCCCGACTTGTACACCTGATTTCCCCATCGATTTGTCCCTCGTTAGAAACCTAGATTATTGTTTTGTTCATCTCAATAACAAATGACTTTTCTTAATTTTCATAAACGGGCGAGTGAGAATGAATTGTTATATTTCGACGACGTCTGGACAATGATTCTTTAAACTCAGTATTTTTATGTGGCATGCTTAGATGGAAGAATATTGATATAAACATCAATGCTAGATAATTTCCTATCATTGTGGAAGTTTTTCTCTGTAACTCCTAAATAATGTATTTCTCTAATACACGATATACGATAATTTTCTATGTAGTGTAGATTTTATGGTGACATTGCATATGCTCAAGGCTTCCAGCACATATTTTTACTTCTGTAGTTTAGGTGCGATGCACTTGAGAAAAATAATTAAAACTAAACATAAACGTTAACAGTAGAATGCGTATTTTGCATTATAAAGACAAATCTAGTTTTTACTATTGATGATTCATAGCAGTCAAATAATAGTTTAAATTAATAACTTGTTTTATTTATATCTTGGAAAAATTACTTTTAATGTAATCATAAACATGTTTGATATCTCCATTATTAACAGAAGTCCCTCCGTTTACTAATATGGGCTAGACTGCTAGGTGAAAATTTAATCCCCCATCAAACGCATGGGCTAAGCTTTTTATTTAATTATTCATGACGGTGTATCATCTCTAACTACCCGCCAAGAAGATTATGCTGTACGGGTACAATTGAATGACTAATTTACAATATCTATTACGTTAAAGCTTGATTGATATACATGAATTCCTAGGGGAGATTTGTTAATTAATTCCCTCAAACTAATCCTTCCTTTAATATTATAATTCAACAGAATTAAATATTATTATTAGCATTTGGAAGTCTTGTAAGATTGCTATTCATACATATACATGGAGTTGGTTTAAAGCATAATGGGCTTGTATTCTATTCAGTTTCTATTTAAGCTGATGTGCTTTAATAGTACAATTAAAAATATTAAAAAAAAATAGTATAGTATAAGATCAATAATATGAAAATTATAACTGTACAATTAAAAGGCTGGTAAAATACGAAGCAGGGCAAAGTCGACCAATTAAAGTAATTTCACCAAGTCGAGAACATAGTTTTTGTTTTAAAAAATAAAAATAAAATAAACACACCAAATGTGACAATTTTTGGCACTCAGAGTAAAATGCAGAGCGAAAATTATGCTTCGTTAAGAAACCAGTTGGAAGATATCAATGATGATCACTAAAGTTGTAAAATATATCAATAATACTCCTAAAATAGTTAATATAGAGAAAAACACATAAAGCTGTCTAATATATCTTATAATATACAGGTTATATATAAGTTACATAAAACATAAAGATCAGATCATAAGTGACATTGTTTTTTATAATCCATAATAATGTAAATCACGATCAACAGATGATATGGATGATGATTCGGAATGGAGTACTAGCAGCTGACAACCAGCTGCAACTTCAGACCCGTAGGTGTCAAAAGTTTTTGTGGTTCGTTTAATTATCCCAAGTTTTAAAGAATTTTAGAGCTTTTTTGTGTAAAATTAATTCGTATTTTTTGCGGTCATATTCTTCTTATTTTGTTTTATGATTTTATTCGTTCTACTTCGCTTTCCTTTCATCTAAAATTTCAATAATTATTGTTTTTGGATAGGACTTTTTTGGTATTCTTACATCATTATTATTTTTTATCTTGTGTTGAATACTATTCTTAATAGTATTAAAATCCTGAGGATCGGCGCACTTTACTAAAATACCACCATTCTTTACTGCTTTTCTAATATTAATACTAACTTGAAGATCAGCTCGATTTACGTTTGTTTTTAAGTCATCTTTAACCTTATCAACTGTTTGTTCCATTTCTCCCCGCGAGTAATTGTCTTATTTCACTTATTATACGCTGATGTTGATTTTCAATGAAGATAATGTAATTTTTTTGCACCATCTTGATGTCAATTAATATTTTAGTTCACAATTCTTTAAAGCAGTTTAAATCGACCAGATTCGGGTTATCCCGTAGTTTTATGGTGAGGTGGAATTTATTTCTATTATCATATAATATTTTTATTGAACCACCCTGTAATATGCAGTGAATAATAAAACTTTTAGGCCATTTACATCACTTGAAATATGATTGGTAGCACACTTTTTAGCCAAATGCACATCTGCTAAAGCACCTGGATATGTAAAATTATATTATCTCCTACTATCTCCTCTCAGAGTCAAAACAATAGACTAGGGGTTAGCGATAGATTTTTGGCCGTGATTTTAGTCAGTATGCCTTTCAGAGGGCAATATGCTACGTAAATTCTCTTGATAATGAGTGATATGAATCAAAGAGTTATCCTGGGTTCTTCCTATGGAAAAATGAGTCTTCATTTTTTGTTCGTAAACTATACGTTTTGGTACGATTTTAGTCAGGCTTCCATGTCTTTTAAAGTGAAGTTCAAGATAAAAAATTTCAAGGAAAACCATAGGCATACTGTAAGCGTGGGCCCAAAGAGCTGTTATTGTCACGTGAACTTGTATTTGCATAAGCAATTTTTCGGTGTTTCTAAACAGGCTGCCAATAATAAGTATACAAGTTGTTATTGTAAATTGCTGGAGGAAAAGATGGCATACCGTTTGCGTATGTCCAAGTACTGTTTACTTTGAAACAATTTTGTAAAATTATGGGATAACTTTCTGTGATTTTAGCCAATACAAAATTTATTGTATTATGAAATATATATCCTAAAATGCTGATATGTAGAATGGCTTATAAGTTGAGCGAGTTTGTCATATTAAATAAAGAAATTGAAGTAATAAAATGCAAAATCATTTTTTTGTTTATTTAACCAATATGCCATTCCATTGTTGATGTAATCACTATATAATTAGGTAAAATTAAAAACGGCATATAAGTTATGCGAATTTTAAATGTAAAAAATTGTAAAAGAAGTTGCAAAATTATGAAAAATGTTTTCGTGTTTTTAATCAGTAGGCTTCTTGGTTTATAATAATAGTTATTTGTGTATCAAGGCCCTAAAGTTAATCTGATGGCGGTTTCGATGATGAGGGAGACAACGTGGACACGGACACTGATAAACAGGAAGAGGAAAAGCGACGAAGAGCCCAAACATGGAGACTCATTTTTCCATAGGATGCAGGGTCCCCCGATGCTAATTTATGTATTGGTGTCAATCTATATATAAAAAATTCTTTTGGGGGGGGGATGGTAACCCTCACCCTTCGTCGGTAGAGCGTCGTGAGTAAGGAAGTATTTTATGCTAAAATAAAAGAAGATACCTGGGCGCCACGCGACTTAAGAAGAATTATTATTAGATTTTGCAAAGTCACGGAAGACAGAATACAATACTCAGCCTCTGGTTGCTAAATAGAGATAAAGAGAGAGAGAGCTGATGAACAAAAGATAGTAATTACATATATTTGACAATCGAATATTTATCAAAAATAATTAATATGTTATTTGTACAAAATGGGAAAGAAATAATTCACGTATGAGATCTCACATTGTTTGAGCATCAATGCCCTTGATTTTTAAGGCTTGGATTAAGCGCCTTCCCCTAGTATACTAGGCCATGGCTTCACAAAAACAAAAAAAAATTGATGATTTGATAGTGTGTAGATCAAATTTGATAATAATATGTACAACAAAAAAAATTAATAATAAGTATATATGAATATTAAAAAAATAATGAATAATAAAAAATATATATATCTGGCGTGTTGGTTATGCTTATCTGATGGAATGGTGTTGCCAATGAGGCCCAGTGGCAACCAAAATGGCGGCGATTGGGTGACGTCGGGTTGATGGAGGAACCCAAGAATGGGGTTCTTTTCCAGACTCTCCAAACACTGCAGCATAACGGACCGCGTTCCCAAATCAACAAAAAAAATTATGGATAATCTTACAGAAAGAATCCTCTTATCCCAAGTAAATACCCTGAAATAAAATAAAAAACACTAACTATCGGCATATGCCAAAAAAATTAGAAGGGAGAAATATACATAAAAAAAGACAACTCACCTTCCTTAGAAGGGTTTTCTATTTAAGGTAATAGTGGAACTGAGTGAAGTTCCTGATCACTCGGCACGAAACTAAAAATAAAATGGGAGAGAAAACCTTAGTATGGTTGAGCATTTGAGCGAAAGGAAAGTGTACTCACTTAGAGAGAATATCGAATCCACCTGGGGTTTCACTAAATCGGACGAAATTATTTTCCGGGAAAACCACTCCTAAACCACGGCGTGGGGTGTAGATCCTTATTTTGCGAAATTTTATATTCAAATCCCCGTAGATAGGGTAAAACTGTGCAAAACCACAAAACCACAAATCCACAAATGACCTTATCACTCCTGAAGTCTGGTTCGGAATGTTCTCGAAATTCAAAGAAAAAGAAAAAAACCAAGTCCCTGATAAGAATTCTCGGTCGGTATCCTGGACAACTTAGGCTGTCAAAAATATGTCAGCGAAACAATACTAAGGAATTCAAGGAATAACTCACAACAGTACAGGAAAAATACCCAAACATATGAGGAGAAGATCATAGAAAAGAGGACGGAAGAAAACATATAATAGGAGGAGTAAGGAGACAGACGATTATAAGGTAAGTGTTCTATTGATACTAGTTTATACCATAACCCGTGTTATTTTCTAGGTACCTTTTGGCGAAAGATACACATTAGAGCAAGAAGATTGAAATAAATTACCACTCAGGGTGTAAATTAAATCACACTAATGGTGCTAAGCTGTAATAACGAATGTTTGGTGTCTTCGAGGAATTAGACTTTGTAGGATGTAGAAACAAATCTCCATTCTATTCTGCTTAACTACACGTTAATAAACTAAACTATTATAATGTTCCTATTATAAGGTGAAGTAAATTTTTTTTGCATTTCAATTATGATTTAGTCATTAATGTTGTTACAAGAGTAGCAAAAAAAAAAATTAAATACATATGATTAACAAATCCAATCACATGTTTTATTTCTAAGCAACCAGTAATACATAGCAATGCCTTGTGTGTGGTATCATCTCATAATTAATTGTAATACAATCTCCTTATTTTTAAAAACAATATAAATAAAAATGCTACAAGGAAGAACCCAGGATGACTCTTTGATTCGTATTATTTATTATCATGATAATTTACGTAGCATAATGCACTTTGAAAGGCATACTGACTAAAATCACGGCAAAAAATCTGTCGTTAATATCCGCTCTATTATGTTAATCTCTACCTATTTTTAACTCTATTTTACAAAAATTTATTTGAATGAAAATTGCTCACTACAGGAGTTGAATCACTTATGTTAGTCCATTAATTGAGATTTTCATAAGCTCGCTTGTATAAGATTCCAGTATTGTTATAGAAATAATGTTTACTTTGGATTGATTGTCGATCGTTACTTCTATAAACTTACAGAAAGTAACATTGTTAAAAGGAAACAAATGGTCCGGAAATATTTGATTACAAAGTAAAATTCGGGTTATTTTTTAGGATAATATGTCGCGAGCATTGCACGTCATGTCATGGTCAAATGTATTAGTATGCTTTCGATGTCTGGAAATTTAGCCGGAAAAGATTTTTTAATAACATGGGTGGTCTTGGTTATGGCAGCACTTAATTGGAATTTCAGAATGTTATCTGGTTCCCATCATACGATCAAATGACATGTTATTTTATTGAGACTATTCTATGTAATAACAAGATGTTTGTAGCGGAATGAAACAGATAAGGAAGCATATAATTAAAATTATAATGTTCCTTTAAAGCTTTATATATTTTCAATTAGAGCGCTCTTTAAAAATTCTCTTTTATTAAAAAGGTAGAGGTAGTTACCTATTAAATTAATTTATAATACCTATCAATAAAATGTATATAGATACCAAGATTTGATTCATTTCTGTGTTGTATTTATACATTTTTAAAGGTCTTATTGCTCTCTTGGGAGAAAAATTGAAAATGTTCAGTTATACAGAGCATCACAAGCATTAGAAGAAAATAGAAAGATATAAAAACAAACTTACTTCTATTTAAAAATACTCTATTAAAATCCATTAGCTACCAAGGAAAACTTGCTTTTGCCAAAAATTTTAACAAAGAAAAATTAACACGTGCTTTGTAAACGAACAACTGAGAAAAACGATGACATCGGTAAATAGCGAAAGTATACAAAATATCATAAAAAGCAAAACAACATAAAATTATATAACTTCACAAAACAGTATTTCAATATAATAATGAAACACAGTAAAATTATAAACAAATCGATTATACCACGTGTAACATTAGTGCGCAAACGAACTAGTAGTGTTATACCCATAATATTTTAATTTAAATTTGATTGTAGTCTGTAAAACAAGTAACATGTAAATTAACATTACATTGACCGCAAATGTATATTGTATGATTTTTACATAATTTACTCCTCCTCTAGGTATTAGACATGATTCACGGAAAACTATAGTAGAGGCTGAAGCCACAGTAGCGTGGATAATATTACATAGCCACTTAACAAATTTATACAATAACTGGTATTTTACTTATATTTAGCACGATCTGTATAGCATTTTGATTTAGTTTTTGTAAATGAGACTGTTTCAACTATCAGGAATTTTCATTGTATAACTGATAAATTATTCCACATTGTTTTACGTACCTATTTTTATATCTTAGGAACTCAGTCATGTTTCTTTAACACTATTATGTCTCCGTGACAGCACTTCAGAACCAATTGTCTATGCCAAGCCTGCAAAACATTTATATTCATTTAATTTAATTTTTATACTTTGTTTACTGTGTACATGTAGTTATTTTCTTTACCTCTGAAATGTAATGTATTCACTGGCTTCTCACAAAACAGTTCTAAACAATTTAATATTTATTAGGGCAGTACGCTCTTAGGTTATATGCAATAAATACCATTTATTCACTATTAAGCTTTTATGTGGATATTATAGATTCCCTTTATCGATTCTACTAATTGGTTCTGTAATTTGCTTGAGTAAGGAAACCTAACTAGAAAAGAAACCAGGTTTCAGTCGCCCATCAACAGATGGTAACAGTCGTACTATTTTGCAGCTTTCAATTTTACTAGTAAAATATATTTTTCAAGTACCATGTACCATATTTTAGATTGTAATATAAAAAGTTTACCTTATTAGTTAAAATCACGAAGTGATCATTTTCCTGCCGGATGTGATCTGATTACCTGTGGTATTATTATTATTATTTACACTACAAGCTTTCAATTGTGAGATTCTCAGTAATTTATATTACATTAATATTCACGTTTTATTGTGTTTGCGTTGTGTAAATTTTATTTATTAGTCATTTAAATTTCAATAATTTTTAATTATGCCTTTAATGCGATTTAATTTTTTAAAGTAAATTAAATTCAAATTTTTTAATTCAATAAGTAATTAAAATCCTACATGTTACCACATGGTAATAAAATATTCTTTTCTGTCTCATTTTTAGCCATTTTTAGTTTACAAATTAGCATTTACTTTAACGTATTATTTACTTTTACGTATTAATCACTTTTACGTATTAAGTACTTTACGCATTAAACAGACTTATGTATTTAGCAGTCCTTCAGCAGTTTTATTTAGTAGTCTTTAAGTAGTCTTATTAGCAGTTTTGTTTGGCAGCACTTAATAGCCGTTTAGTGTTTACGTTTGTTTTTACATAATTTTGCATTTATGTTTGCGATTATTACTACATTTTAAAGGCGATTTTTATCGATTTAAAATCAAAATTAAAATCTGATCCAAGCCGCATGCTTTGATAATATTTTTCTACTTTCGTTAAAGCGTTTAAGCCTTCGATTTTGAATACGAATGAATAAATCATACGAATCAAATAGATTAGAAACTATTCTACAATCTTTACCGTTAAATTTCCTTTGAATCAAACGCCGTCTTGCAAGAATAAAATGCCAAAGATATCTGGATTGGATGCTCTGCGAGACAATTGGAACCTGAACTGCAAGACCAGGTTTTTCCCACTTTCAACCACACTCAGTCTGGAAATCTATTAATTTTTTTATATTAAATTATTCTTTTTCTTTTTTATTAATATGCAATTTCACCTATACTTCCATAAATATACCTATTTTCTTAAGGGGTTACTGTTGAAATACAATTTTACAATTTCATATATAATTTCATATTATAAACTTTATTTGTTTCTGTAATATATCATTCATCTTCATTCATTCATATATCATTCACTATTTATTTTCCTGACGGTTAATTTTGGTCTCGTATATAGGAGACTGGTTTTCCGGGAAAAAAGACAAATCAACTAATCATTAACTATAGATGGTGCCCAAACAACATTAATTCACATTCAAAGAGGGTAAGTTTCACATCTCTTGCAAGTTCTCCGAATCCACGACTCTTTGCTCCGGCTAAAGCCAGCTAGCCGTCCGCATATGTTGCCTCAATTATTTCCCAAAAATAACAATAAGGGAAAGTAGGTATTTATCGGTTATCAAGAGACGCAGAGCATTATATGATTAAAAATCTAGTTGGGACATTTTGCTCAAATTTACTACATTATACATTTTTCCGGCGCTTACTATGATGCTATCTACGGAGGCTACCATCATTTTTTTTACCCAGGACTGTATTTCTGTAGTTGGCAATGTCATTATCATGGAGGTCCAGTCCCCCACAAATTTATTATATTAAAATACGACATTTAGCTGAGCTACTTGAATGTCCTTCCTTTTTATCCTGTTAAATCATCTGATACGATGTTATTAAACGCCGAAAACATTACTGCCCATAGTTACTGCCGCATTGTCATTCCAATGCACATTACATTTTTAGTTTTCTATCATATGCTAAATTATATGCCCCTCTTTCTCTTTCTGAAAACTAATCCGCTTTCTTTCCAGCCAGATCAGGACAACACATGATGAAATAGACGAGACAAGACCACCAAACCCCGTCCCGGCCGACGTCGAGACTCCGGAGTCTCGACGCTGGTCATCCTTAGCCTTGTGAAAGCCAAAAATGCTACGAATCACTTCCCGAGCTACACAGCTCATTCTACCGCACGAACGATTCGGATGATAAGACGCCACTTTTCGTCTTGTGTACCGGCACTCATCTTCATCCACAAAAAACACCCCAGAGCGAGGGCAGCAACAGTCACCTTCGTTCGTGACGACGACGCTCCCAGAAGCAGACATGCCGGTAAAGAAAGGAGACATGATAGAACAGCGCCAGAAGAAACAGCCCAGCCGGCATGGCCCAGCGACCAGGATCAGGGAAGGTCTGTCGACATCGCTCACACCTCTCATATTTGTGAGCGGGAATTGACGGAAAAACAGGCCCACCTCGTACGAGGCCAGTCACGGTCTAAAGCGATGATCTGGGGTAAAGAGCAATAGTTCTGTTCGACCTCAGTCATCCCAGACCATCATCAAAGCCCGTCTTTCTGAAAATGGTTTACATTTTCGTAGGGGACATTTACTCGTACGATTGTCTCAGTTCTGTCCAGTAGCAAAAAACTATTTTCTTTTAGATACCTAAATGATTTGGAAGATAAAAAACTATCGAAAATTATGAAAAAAGGATTTTTGGATAATAGAAAATAAGCTCATGATTACGTTACCCCCAAGACAAAATTTTGATTTTGCATTATCAGAAGCGCCACCATAAGGAAGGGAATAAAATAAATATCCATCTGTATAACAGAGATACTGAAGGTTGAAGCAGAATCTAACTGGTTTGCCTTTCACAAACATTTTGTAACAACGTCGGCCAAAATAGGATATCATTTCTTTGCCAATGGATGAGTTATTATTATTAGATATTATATATTTTTTTAAGGTAAGCGTCCATCATGTGTACATAATGTAAAACGAGTAAATTTGAAGAAATGCCGAAAGTGATTTTTCCATGATTGCATACTTTCCATCGGTAATCATGGGAAGTAAAATACAGGTCTAATGATTATTAAAAATTCAATAAAACATATTGTTATCCACAAAAAATTCAATCACATTATGACATTGAATATTAAATTTTTAAGCGGTGTGTGGTATACCAGTTTTTGTTCTTAATGATCTTAATTTCCGGTCTTTGTTATATTCATGGTGCTTGGGGCATATTGATTACCACATTTTTTATAGGCTGAAGTAAGATGTTTAAATTATACCAGTTTTGATTTATATAAATTATAATAAAAAAATTTAAATTCTCTGTTTTCCTGTAAATGGTTTTATACACTGTGTCTCATTTATATTATACTAATACAATTTCAACATAATTATTTACAATTATACCATGCCATACAGGTTTTAGTCCATTTCTGATTCAGACTAAGAAGAAGAGTCACTTCCCGCATGAATTATCAGTGACTCTACTACAATGTCCATTGTAATGTCAACCTACCGCATTTTTTCTCCTCATATTGCGCATATCGATTGGTCTTTTTCAATTTTCGACAGAAATATTTCCAATAGCTTGCTGAAATAATGGGTGGAGATCTTTCATTTTAAGCGTGGTATTGTTCCTGGAGACTTCTTATTTTATTTGGCCCCATATTAATTCAATAGGATTGATTTCACAATGATATGGAGGCAATCGCAAAACTGCGAGACTTTGTTCTTTTGCCATTTCATCTACTATATATTTTGAGACAATGAGACACTGTTTGACATCAAGCAGAAATGGCTCTCACCTTATTTGCTTCGTAAATAATCGACTTACTTGTCAACCAGGGTTGTATGCCTGCTTTTTTCGTGCCAGAATTCGGAATCTTCTTCGTTGATATACTGCGATAGGAAGCGTTGTCCATCATAACCACACTCGACCACCAATTCAAGACAATGTATGTCGTGGAATACTCAGCCCCCGCTAAGTGCAACATTGTCTTGAAAGAGGAGGAAAAACGGACAAAATATCGAGATTTGCTCTTCGAACTCCGCAAACTTTATCCAGGCCATACTGTTAAAATAGTGGTACCAGAACGGGCTGACCTCTGACACATCACACACTCAATGAGGCAGTGCTGCGAGCCACCAAACAGCACTGTCTCGAAAGGATACGGATGTTAGTGGCTTGCAAAAAGTCATTAGTGAGGCGGGAGAGAGGGCTTGCGCCTTTTTCAACCGCCTCCGCGTATTGTAGACAATCCGCCGACTGCGGATTAGGTGGAGAACTTCTGGAAAACGCTGTACGAGGAGAGGCTTCCACTCAACCCAGGTTCTCCGGCCCTTGCACACTTTGAAGCCGTTTGTCAAAGGCATCAACAACCACAAGAAGTGTGCCAACCAATAACAGAAGAGGTTCGTAGGGCTCTTGAGGGCAGCCCGATGGGATAAATAACTTTTGGTGGAAATAGTTCTAGCACCCACCACCATTTGGCCAGAATTTTTAATTCTTGGCTAAATGGAGAGCAGCAAACTCCTTCTTGGGTTGCTGAGGGGCGGACAGTGCTGATCCCCAAGAACGGAGATTGGTCTAACCCAAAAAACTACCAGCCGTTTAAACGCATGTTACAAGGTGTTTACATGCATTTTGTACATGCGGGTGCTCCACGCAGTTGAACCGGTTTATGAACTGATATCTGAGCAACGAGGGTCGAAGAGAGGTGTCGCTGGCTGCAAGGAGAACTTGCTGATTGACAGATGTACCACGCAGGACTCCGTGCAGTATAAGCGGAACCTCTCCATGGCCTGGATCGACTACCGTAAGGCATTTGACATGACATCACATGAGCTCATTGTCCACTTGCTCCGATGTCTTGCGGTATCTGGTCCCGTAGTGAGATGCATTGAAGAACTGATGCCGCTCTGGAGGACTCGCTTTACCATAACATCGGGTAATGTGAGAGTCCATACGGAGTCGGTAACATTCAGAAGGGGAGTATTTCGCTCCGGAAAACCCGTGTCTACAACTGCGGTACGCCCGGCGACAGGAGGCATAAGGTCACCCATCTATTTTATATGGATGACCTTAAACTTTATGCCTCTGGAGAGAGGGATCTCCAACAGTCCCTTAGAGTGGTACAGGAGTACACACAGGCTGTCAATATGCAGTTCGGGTTGGAAAAATGCGCACTGATCCATCTCAAGAGAGGGCGATGCGGTGACTACGGAGAGGACGCGCAGCTCGTGGACGGAAGCATCTTACACCACCTAGATGCCGGAGAGTCGTACACTTATTTGTACTTACTTGTAAAGTGAGTGTAGTGAAAACGCTCTCCGCGGCAAGTATCAGCACCTACTCTGACAAATATGGTCTTCAGAACTGTCGGGAAAGAACAAGGTGTCTCCTACAAATATGCTTGCCGTTTCGATTCTTCTCTACTCTTTCGGAGTAGTGAAGTGGACTAGAGAAGAGCTGCGTCAACTCGATGTAGTAACCCGCAAGATGCATCTCAATAGGAGCTTGCATCCTAAATCGTCCGTTCCATGGCTATATCTCCCACGACATCGGGGAGGCCGTGGACTCTTGAGGTTGGAGAGTCTCCATAGTAGGATGATTCTGGATGGAGCATGTAAGGTCATCAGGAGTTCGGATCTCCTCCTCTGCATGGTCCGAGACCATGAAAATACAGAGGTAGGAGCCTTTCTCTTTAAGGCAGCACGGAGAGCAGCCGATGAACTTGGTCTCATCTTCGATGTCGAGCGGGTAAACCCCGACTCTATCACCGAGTTGGAACCCGTTTGACTGAAAGCCCACATTAGAGCTGTAGAACACAACATCCTTCTGCAGCTCCTTAAGGATAAGCCATTGCACGGAGTCTTCTATAAAAATATAGAAGACCTCGGCTTATCCGAAAGGCTGACCTTCGCCTTTTTAAGGTCATCCGGGCTGAAGTCTGAGGCCGAGGGATTCATAATGGCTTGCCAAGATGGTGTATTTAACACCTTCGTCTATCGACGTCGTGTCATGGGTATGGAGGTCCCTGATGTCAGCTGCAGGGCCTGCCGCAGGGCGCCGGAGAGTGTAATGCACTTACTGTCGGCTTGCCCAACATACGCAATCTCGGCCTATATTCACAGACACGACGCAGCATTACGAGTGCTTTACTATCAACTAAGACACTTGTATGGGATAGACGAAACGCCAGTGCTGCCTTACGCTCCGGGGGATATTGAGTCCGTTGTGGGGAATGAGAAGTGTCTAATTTATTGGAACTACTCGTTTCCCACCGTCAGGCAAATACAAGCCAACAAGCCTGACATAGTACTCCTCGACCACCAACTCAAGACAATGTATGTCGTCCACGACATACATTGTCAATGTGAAAACCAATTCTCAGCCTCCGCTGAGAGCAACATTGTCTCGAAAGAGGAGGAAAAACGCACAAAATATTGAGATTTGTTCTTCGAACTCCGTAGGCTTTATCCGGGCCATTCTGTCAAAATAGTGGTACTGATTATAGGAGCCCTCGGTGGAATGAGACAGACGCTGCTTTCGGAACTAAAGATCATACCGGCATGCCGAGATTCGGCAGAGATCTTAGCCGACAGAATGCAGAAGGCTGTCATCCTCGATTCAATGCGTCTACTCAGGGTACACGATTCGCGGGCCCGGTAGTCACTCACCCTACGAGCGTGGGGAGTGGCTATTGGTATATATTACCAGCTTCCCTTGTGAAGGTCGGAGCCACAGTGTAGGGTGACTGATTTTTTGTAAAAAAAAAGCTCACATATAAACTATAATAACTATACCTAGTTAAACTGAGAATGCCTCAGTGAAAAAGTACTAATTAGCATGCCTGTATAATACAAAGATGAAAATTACTTATTGCATCTACAGTGTTGTGTCAGGGTTATCTGGATTCTCTTCAACACAAGCCTTATAGATAATTAAAACACTTGCTTATCTTCAACTGAAAAATGACTGGCTCCCCGTTTTTTCAGAGGAGAAAGGACCGCTTGGTCTATACTTAGTTAATACGAATCGAAAGAATTTCTAACCTCAAAAAGAAAAAAGTGGTTCTGATACTTAATCAATGTTAATTATTTTCGTTACGTAAACATATAAAGATAACGAACACCTTAATAGCAATTTCTAACAATCGCCAAAAACCAAACAACATCAAAAACATAATATGGTTGGTTGTATTATGTGATTTAAAAAATCAACCAATAGAACATTTCTATTTAAATATGGCGCACTTTTTGGGGAGTGGTTTAACTATTTCTATTCAGTAAATTAAGCATAGTATGGTTAGAAGTAAATTAATGGTATGCATAAATAGCAATAGATGACATTTCTATTGATATTAAATATTTAGTGTATGAAAGTTTTACTATAATTTCTTGAGATTATTATTGACTTCTCGTAGGGGGGGATTATCATTACATAGTATTATCATTGATTTAGCTTTATTAATGTACTAGCTGAATTAGATCAACAGTATATGTAGAAAGTTTTCATATTAGATTTTAAATGTATGATAGTTATCTAATAGAAATCCAAGAAGAGTATTTCAATAATTTTTACAGTAGAAATAAAGACATCATTATTGAATCAAATGCCCCTATTTATTTATTTATTTAAATAAAGCACATATCATGTAATACGCCACAGTCAAATTAACCCTTTTTTTCGCTTGCAAAGAAGGTTTTATGACCGCTGTGTGCCGTTGGCATGATCTGTGGTATACATTACACAGATTAAATCATCACCGACCACATCAATCTCATTTAACTTATTTAATGGTACTTGTTCTAAATTAATTTCGCATATTCTTTAATTTAATTTAATTCAGCTTAACTCTTTTGATATATTTGATTTAATATAATGAAATTTAACGCAGATAATATAATTTAATTTAGATATTATTTGAATAGCATTTAGAGAATTATTTCGGTGGTAAAGATACAATATTGTTTGCTTAATAATATATTCATTTCTTTCATCAAGACATACTGTTTGCTCAATTATCTTGAAGTATATCCTTACAATCTATAAATACAGAATGCTTGTTCAAAAGTGAAATTAGAATAGTACTTATTGTACTTAATGCTCACACTCAAATTCAAACAGAAAATCAAACGACACACATTTCGTTGGGTCTTTAATAATTGCAGCTTGCCTATAATGAAGGCTGTGTAATTTAAGTGGGTAGTTTGGAATTTAGATATAATTATACGTTTACAATTTTCTGGTAAACACGTATGCCTCAGATATGAATCGCTTCTATAGCATATAGGCCATTAAAAAGTTGTTTTGGACTAATGTGTATAGCATTCAGGTTTTCTGCATTGTATCTTTGTTCGTTATTTTGATTAGACTGCAGTGCAAAAAAATTTATAAGTAACATAGAATCGTTGAATATACTTTCATTACATATTATTAAAGCGAAATGGGTTTCCTTTGGTTAATTTGCTAGTTATAATCTAAACCATTAGACTATTTCTATTATATCCATTTAATTGGATAATAAATCTGTAGTATAATAACCACCTATTATACGATTCAAATGTATTGAGCTCTCACTTTAACTGCGAATATTTGAAAAAGGAAGAGAGGAAATAATGAAAAAAGTAGCTTTTTATTACATGTCTATTGTCTATTGTAAACTACTACTGAAATTCTAACAATTTTGAATAGTATTGAAGATCTGTGTATTTATCACATTATATTTATAGATAATTAAAAAGTAATAGTAAATTTTTGTTAAGTTACAACGATAATGGACAAAAAAATTGAATTAGTCATACATATAGTATAATGAAATATAAATAGTGGATCGTGCTACTGTTTTTACTAATCAATTAGGCCTCAGACGGTTCCATTGTGCCTCAGCTTATTGATTACACGCCTTCGTTTGTTCGCTTTTTTTCTCCTGTACATATTACAATATTCTACAACCCCCATAGATAACAGATATACAATTATATATTCTTTTCTTTCAGCTGTCTGAAGATTCGGTTTCTATGTTTTCTTTACTTCTCCCAGTTTATTGGTTCAATGTAACAATTGTATGTATCCACCATGTGCATATTATTAGCTACAATGAGAGAGAGTGGTGTTATTATGTTTATAAAAATTAACTTTTGGGCATTATGATTATACTTTAGATCTACAGTTTATTTCCGAGGCACCAGCCTTCAATGAGTTGCAAGTTTAATTCTCTGTAGTCATTACGAGGCAATTTAGCATTAAAATGCCGTTTTCAAACGATTTTTAAGCAGTAAAACGGATCGAGATGGGTTTTTATATTCGATTTAGGACGGTATTTATAAAAAATATTACAACTTTTCATCTTATATGAATGGGAAATGCATTCTGTGCAGACCATCATGCATTTTTAAAAGTGCATATTTTGAATTCATACCTACACATACAAAATTGATAGTATTAATTACTTAATTAATAATTTATTTGCCACGTGTGTCTCTATTCAATTTTTTAATTATTTCATGAAATAAAAATTATACATTACTAGAGCACGAGAATTATTTTTTAAATTACATAAAATACACTGGAATTAAATAGCACATGGTCATATGTGTAATACGCAATTCAACGGAATTAGATCAAAATATACTCTAGTTCTAGATCTCGTTATAATACATAAATGTACCAAATTTCAAGTCAATATCATAAACGGTTCCAGAGTAAACGTGCGCACAAAAAAGTTACAGACCGACCGACAGAAAATTTCTTTTCGCTCAAATTTAAAATCTCGACGTTTCATAACATTTTAAGTCTATCAAATTTCTCCTCGTCGGTATAAGATAAAATAAAGCAATTGTATTCCACACTACGTCGACGTTTCGCTTTATTTTAAAAGATTACTCAGGACTAGTATGACATTCTTTTGCAAGCCACCTGTTATTATTGTCAATGTAAAATAATAAAAGAAGGTGTAACAATACATTTAAAGTACAATAATAATTAATTATTTTCTTATAGGAATATTTCACGTATGTGATGTCTTCAGACAACAACAACACTATGCTATAAACTTAGACTTAGTTAAAAACGTATTTATGGGGGATAATTTGTATCAAATGGAACGCGGTGAAAAATCTGCGACCTGGCACAATCTATAAAAAAAAAACATAGGTGGACCTGCATAAATGTCAGTTACCACTATTCTATTATTTTCCATGCTACAATATATGATCCGCACCAAAAAACTGACGTGGCGTGATAACTTTATCGTCGCTAAAAAATTTACATCATTGAGATTCAACGCCTCCTTTACAACGCGATGAAAATGTCAGTTCATATTTTTTTCTTATAATAAACTCTTCAAAATATTATATGATTAATGAAACTGACATTGCGCGGTGACCTGAATTTTCACCTGTGGGCAAATTTCAATTTTCTAACCATAATAATTATTGACAATGCGGAAAATGTCAGTTTCTATTTTTTTTAATCGTATGCATCTCTCTCGATAACCCAAGCCAGAAAACATAACAAAATCGACCATTTTCTTTTACATATCCAAGAGATTTTTCGACCACTCCACTTGAACATTTTTGTTAAATTCATCGAGAACTAACAAAAATGCCCAGTAAAATGGGAAAATTGATTGATGGGGGATTGAAATTTAAAAAAAAAAACGAAATTGTGCGGATTTTCATTACCTATAATTTTCATGTGTACATATTTTACAGTAAAATCGATACGTTCCGAGTTTTTTGAGAAAAATCCATTTTTTACCTATTTTCGCCCCCTCTCCCCTCCATCGGCGTCTACAGGTGAGGACTTTTGATGTATCAAAAAGTACCACAAAACAAGCCTGTTCTCAAAATTTCAGACCGTTCTGAATTATTTCATCCAAATCGACAAATTTCGTCCCATTTCAATGGACTAATATAGACTCACAATATTGCATAAAATGGAAGTAGGCGTATAATACCTTATATTTGGCTGGCCTCGCATTTCAAAATCAGGCATAACCTAACCAATTTCCAATAATATGGAAACATTATTAATTAAGATTAGATTGAACTAGTGGTTGATTTATTTATTGAATTTCGGAATACTGAAAAGTCGAGTTTGTAAACAAATCCGAAAGTCTACGTACATATTGTTGTTACAGGAAAAGATTTCTTCAATCTGGAATATATAAAAATATTTTTCAAGCAATAAATTTAAGAAATTAGAGATATGTTTATGATGTTAGTTGTTTGTTATAATATTGTCAAATCTACTTTTTCATTCACCTCATTAATATATTATTGTAAACTGACATTGCTCGCATTAAAAAAACGTTTCTGTAATCATTTATCTTAGGTATTAAAACAAAGAGGTGAATGAATATCAAGGACTGTGTATTTTCGGGCGCCGGAAAATTCGTCCCCACATCGTCTGCCTGAGAGTCGTCTCGAGAGCCTTGATACATTATTAGGTTTGTATTTGTATTTATTGATATGTGATATTTCTTATATGCATTCTTTTGTAATATGCCGTCTAATTATTATTTATTTATTATTTAAATGTTGTTATTGCTCGCATCTTCTTTTGTTTATTTAAAAGAACTTTTCCTTTACAACTCGCGCAGAGCGTGACATTTGGTGGAGGCCCCTAATTGGCTACATAAAAATACTGTTTGATCTAATTTGTTTGCAGGTAGGTACTGATCGCCTATAGCAAGGCACAATGGTAGAGGTTTCCCACATATAATAGACAACAAGCCCATGCTAAATTTCTAGGAGGTCATATGATACCGCTTGAAAAGGTATAATTTTTGTAGTACTACAGAAATAAATCACTTTGAGCCCTATGCCGTACATTTTAGGTGGGACATGGGAAAGCCGCGGAAAAGTGAAAATCGTAACCCACGGGGGTTGCATCTTTTCAAACGATCCTGTACGGCTTACGTTTATTTGGACTGTATTTATATCTGTGACTCTTTAAAAAAATGCCGTACAAAAATAATGGGACAGAAGTACAGGAATAATTTTCGTTTTCCGAAAAGTGACTTATGAACCGACTCCTACTTCTGATGCCCATTCACATCGAGGAGAGAGCCCAGTTCGAACTTCAATAACACAAAGTCAATATTCTAACATTGGAGAAGATACTCCTCCTGATGCTGGTGAATTTGATCAAGGAAGTGAAGGTGCGTCACACGACGAGGATGCACTCGAGGAATTAGAGACTCTTGAAGATAATCTATCGGCATCCTCTTGTTTTACTTATGAACCGACTCCTTCTACTTCTGGTGCCCATTCACATCGAGGAGAGAGCCCAGTTCGAACTTCAATAACACAAAGTCAATATTCTAACGTTGGAGAAGATACTCCTCCTGATGCTGGTGAATTTGATCAAGAAAGTGAAGGTGCGTCACAAAAAGAGCTGCCTGGTCAAGAGGATCCAGCACAGGCTAATCCACAAGAAATTCATGTAGGTACAATGGACTCAAGTCACAGATTATTTTGACGAGTTTGATATAAAATTCGACAACATGCCGCAGCCTACACATGATTTCAGTAATAAGGATAAAGAAATAGATTATTTTTCTAAGGCCTTTGGCGATAACATTTTTCAACTGCTCGTTGACCAATCAAACTTGTATGCAAATCAAGATATGCCTCGAAAATCCAAAAAAAGGAAAGAACAATACTCCTCGTCCAGCAAAAAATTGGACAAACACTAGTTAGAATAATTACAATTTTTGGTGTAATGATACTTATGGGGATACACGCTACCACGCCTGTCCAATTACTGAGCAAGTGACTTCCTTCTGTGTGTACCTTGTATAGCCCAAGTTATGTCATCCAAAAGATATAAAAAGCTCATTGAAAATCTAGACATAAATGATAATAATAATGCTGTTCCAAAGGGCCAACCAGAATACGATAAATTGTTCAAACTGAGGCCTTTGTTTGACCTTTAACACCAATCTTTTATACAGCAATATGAACACTCGGCTTGTTTGGCAGTAGATGAATCAATGATCCGTTTCAAAGGACGATGTTGTATCAAACAATATATGTCCAAGAAGCCAATTAAATGGAGATACAAAGTTTGGTGTTTGGGTGATTCCAAAAGTGGATATGTGTATAATTTTGATATTTACACAGGCAAAGATGATAGTGCTGATAGAAACAAACTACTTGGCGAAAAGGTTGTCACAAAATTGACTGGTAGTCTAAGAGATAAAAATTGTTTAGTCGTTTTTGATAATTTCTTTACAACCTACTGACTCATGGGAACCCTAATGAAAGATAAAATTTATGCCGTTGGAACAGTACGAACTAATCGAAGAGAATTCCCAGCTTCCATAATGAAAAGTAAGGCAAAACTAAACCGTGGGGAGTTTATGTTCGAAACAAAAGGAAATGTTTCTCTTGTAAAGTGGATGGACAATAACCCCGTTTACTTCTTGTCCACATGTTGCTCTCCACGAAAAACAACTAAGGTCAAAAGAAAAAAATAAAGATGGTTCCAGAATTTACGTTTCCTGCCCTGAAGTGGTAGCACAATAGAATGAACTCATGGGTGAGGTTGATCGATTTTATCAACTGCGAGAAAGATACGAAATTGGGCGGAAGTGTGTGAAATGGTGGCATAGAATAATGTATTACTTTATTGATATGGCAATAATCAACGCCCATCAATTATCCTTCCGAGTAAACCTCGCAAGACAGCTAATTGGAGGCTATTCATCTAGGAAACGAAGGAATAAAGCTGTAAGTTATTTGGAACACAAAAGGCAACTACCTGAAAAAGTAAGACTTGAAGGAGTTGGAAGACATATGTCCAATAGAATACCAACGTATAGAAGATGCAGACTGTGTAGCAATAACCAACAAGAAAAGAGAACCAAAATTATGTGTTTTAGATGTAACGTTCCGTTGTGCCTACATCCGTGTTTTAACAAATTTCATGGACTTTAGATATAAGTATGAATATTGAATATATTTTTTTTATGAATTTGCATTTTTATTTTCAGTTGAAATAGTGTAGTATTTGGGCGTTGGGCGATAAAAAAAACATCTGCCATTCGTTCGCCTTCAAATTATGAAAGGCATTAATTAAAAAAATATATAAATAAATAAATAAATTATGACTTATAAGAGAAAAATATAATATCTGGTATTGGTAACCCCAAAATCAGTTAAGAGAGACAAACCGTATATAAAACATTCCCTATATATGTATCACTTGTGTATTTTTTCGGGATTTGTAAATGTGGTAGACTTTAAAAGAAAATATAAGTCGACAGGCGTGTGGAATAAGTGACAAAGAAGGAATTTTGCTTAGCATAGAATGCAGAAAATTTACAAAGCGAAACAATGTCAGACACAAACAGGGTCCAAGTTAAATGTAGGAAGTGGTGATAAATATTTAGTGATTTTGTTATTTGTACTAATGCACTTCTGAGAGTTTCAGACAAAAGCGTGTATCATTATGCGGGATGTCCCATAATTAACTCCTTTCCTTCTATACGATAGAACGCTAAAAAATTAAGTTTAGGTTAGTATATAAACATTTACTCAATCAATCAACTCCTAAGAGAGCCATTGAAAGGACAAGTAAAACAATTGCAATTGCAAGAATTTTTCTGATTTGGAATGTTTATTAGTCTAATAAGGATGCAATTTACCAAGTCGTCAAAATCAAAATATCTAATTTGTAGGGTACTCATGGAAATAATGTTCCAGTTCAATTTTCTAGGAATTTGGCAGTTAGTCCTGGGTTGTCTTTATAAATTTTGTGTATGCGTTTCAACTATACTTACACTTACACATGATTTAACTATACTTATTTTCGCTATACTTACTTTTAATTTAATCGAGTTTTTACAACCAAATCGATTATTTTCGGCGAAAACTTTCCAGGGGAAATTTTATTAATGATTCTTATGTATTTTGATCTCCTGGTTACGAAAAAAATGTTTTATCCAAAAAGTGGGTGGATTCTCAAAAGTTATATGCACTTTTCTCATACGCTCATACGCTCAAACGAATTTTCTACTTTTCTGCATAATATATCACGTTCCAGCAATCGCATTGGAATAATAAAAACATCGGCTTATTAGCAATGAAATTCTTTATAAATCTAGACTTGTACAGTGTTCAAAGTTCAATCTGTCACCTTGAAAAAAATTTAAAAACGCAAAAATGGTCGAAAAATTCGAGATCGAATATCTTTGCAATAAAAGTGAGGAATTTCACCAGTGTTGGTGAAAATAAAGCGCATCTATGAGCAAATATAATAATTATAAATATAAATAAACACAACATAAATTAGACAACCCCCAATTCCAGAGGCCAAGGGCTTGTGCGGAAGGGTGTCACAAATTGAAGAAACGCGGACATACAACCGTTTTCTCCGACAGTACCAATGCCGGAGCCAGGATTCGAACTCGGTGGTGCGATGTCCGTGTGATTAATCGCGATTGCCACCTCGCGCCTTAACCCACTCGGCTATCGACCGGACTCGAATCGAATGTATCTAACGTGGATGTTGTAAGTCAAATAAAATGGTCAAAAATGGTGACGAAGTATGATTTTGAAACCTTCGCCAAAGATCAAGGAGGCGATGTAAATCATTTTTTTAAA
Organism: Leptura quadrifasciata; assembly: GCA_963675555.1. Classification (NCBI taxonomy): domain Eukaryota; kingdom Metazoa; phylum Arthropoda; class Insecta; order Coleoptera; family Cerambycidae; genus Leptura; species Leptura quadrifasciata. The sequence goes on from OY776673.1 coordinate 95,906,932, forward strand.
ATCATATGTTCTTTAACGTAGTTTAAGGTGATAAAGTTAAGAAAATCATTGTTTCCAAAAACAGCTAATTTTTTATAATATTCCAGAATGCCATTTCTTTAATCTTCCTTTATTTCACACCATCTTCATCTGAATAAACTGACATTTTGTGAAATAACTTTTCAAAATTTACAATTAAAAAAAACTTATCAATATTGGCCAATTAGGTGCTCAGCAGAAGGTACTTCTGTGTTTGCTGCAATCATGACAATAGTAATTACAATACCGGTGAAAATAATAAAAAAAAAAACGTTACAACGTAGTCCCTAGCTTTTATTACATGTAATTGAAAAAAATATTCCTATGGAAATCCCAATGCACAGTGAGTTACAAATTAAAAACGGTACAGACTCCAATTAATCATAGTAGTTTCCCAAGACCTCACATCGACTTCGCGAAATGTCAAAAATGCCCCTTTTCGTAGATTGTACCATTCTTTCGCTTGCCATTGCGGTATAATACGATCTTTCAACTAAGTACTCCTGTTTTTACGTAATAAACGTTTAAAAATTGCATGTTTGAAAGTTACAAGTCACCATTGCGCGTTGCCGCCGTGAGGCGGTATTAGCGTCGCCGAACGAGGTAGTGACGAACCGCTTTCTGAATATTTACGCATTGTTTTTATTTTTTTAATTGCACATAAAGAATGCGAAGAACTTCTACTTCATAATGGTTATTTTCAAAAATCGATATTGTATTTAGTATTGTTACAACCGCGGCAAACACAGAAGTAATTTTTGCTTGGCCCTTAACTGGTCAGAACTCATCAGTTTTTTTTTTCAAAATAAGTGGTAAAAGTTCATATCCCTAAAAATTATCCATTCAGCTTACAAGGAGAAGAAAATTATTTTATCCAACACTTTCATATAAAGTGATTTTTATTGATGAGATTTTAAAGGTGTAAAGTGTTCCATAAGTCACTAGTGAGTTAAAGTAGTGAGCTAAAGTATACTTTAGATCACTAGTGAGGTAAAGTGATTTAGTCACTGAAGAGTAATTTTCATATCAAAAAAATCGGCAGCTACTGGAAGCGGCTGGAACCTCCCCACTCGGTGGATTTTTGAAGCCGAAAAGAGCATTAAATTGTGTAACAAAACGGCACTAAACGTAATCCGATCTCATCCAAAACCTTTTCAGATCTGGGGTACAAAAAACCATCAACTTAATGAATTTACAATCATCTATGCGAGTTATTACCTACATTATCGCTCGTTGAATAATATACTATTAGAATATTAACAACTTTAACATCACTTGAACGAAGAAGTTGTCGTTCTTCTATTTCCCTCCATTTTTTACAAAAATAACTTGAAATGTCATGTCAAAATGTCGAAATAGGTTAGAATCAAACTACGTGTAGTTGCAATTTCTGTTGAACATTAGTGCCAACTGTATAAATTCAAGTTTATTTTTATAAAACAGTCATGGTTTAATCTTAAGTTTAAACTTAAGATAAAAGTGGAGTTAATCTAACATTATAAAACCGGCCCTTAGCGTATTAATCTATAGTCACAGCATTCTTTTTAGATGTTTCAACATTTCAACAATAATTACGTGACGTCACCTGGCACGTATGACGTCACCCGGCACGGAGAGAGCATTTCAATGGTTTTATATTCAGAAGAAATAAATAATTTTTTTCGCCCTCAATTTTAACAAAAAAAAAAGGAAAAATACGAGGAAGCATATTTTTTCTGTCGTCTATCTATCTATGATATAAAAAAATAACATGCAACTTACAAACAAAATGGATAACAACCACAACTTTCTCGACACATCCATTCAGAATCTACTTAGCAACAAGCTACTTGCATTTTTGGGAGAAACTCTGTTGACTTTGACATTGACAACTGACAAAAAATCGACGACATGACATTTTAATAATTTTATTGTTTGTCACTGAAAAAACATTTATATGAAAGTGTTGAATAAAATGTTGTATTAGACATGTAAGTCACTTAAGAAAATTAGCCAACTCGCCCTTCGGGTTCGCGGGCTAAACTTCTCTGGCGTGGCTTATATGTAACATAACTCACTAGCTTTAATTAATATGACATCGAGGTATACCGGCGTGAGTGAGTGCACCGTTTACAAAATTTTAAGAGAAAAAAAAGAAGGGGATGTTTAGAAACTTAAAGCCAAGTTTAGAAACTTAAAGCGAAGTCAGGAAGGAAAAATACAATATTAAACGATTTCGAAAAAAATGGAATTCGACATAAAGTTCATTAAATTTTTCTATGATAATGAAATTCCTACTGTAAAGAAAATTTAACAGTCCTTGAATGAAGATAATGATATACTCAATATGGGCAAATCAACGCTTAAAAAATGTTTCCATGATACGAACTTTGTATTTGCAAAAGTAAAAAAGAATGGCCTTCCGTTTGAGAGAAATGATACTATTTGTTGGCGAAGAAATTACATTCGGGCAATTGGAGCTGCTCGTGAAAGAGGAACAAAATGCTATTATTTAGATGAGACGTAGTTGAATGACGGACATAGTGTAACGCAATTTTGGCAAGATAGAAATGTAAAAAGTGTTTGTCAAGCCCATATGGAAGATTTGTCAACCGGATTAAAAATACCAACAGGAAAAGGGAAACCCTTAATAATAACGCACATAAGAAGTGATTCAGGATATTTGGAGGATGGACTTCTGTCGTTCGTGTCGAAAAAAATGGCGATTATTATGAGGACATGAATGTGGATATTTTTGAGAAATGGTTTCCAAAAATTCTCGCAAAGATAGAACCCGGATCTGTCGTTTTTATTGATAACGCCCCGTACCACAGGGGATTACTGGAAAATTACCAACCAGTGCATGGCGAAAAGTGCAAATTCAATAATGGTTAGATGGTAAAGGTATCCCATTCGATCGTGCTTCGGTTAAAGCCGAACTGCTAGCCCTAGCGATACAGCTGTTACGTATTTACACTCTTCAGCAAACATATGTAGGTTCAATAAATTTGCAACAAAAATCTTCACAAACCACTGATTTATTGATCACTTAATTACAATAATGATTCCTTATACTAAAACACACTAATTATACTTTTAATCTACTACAAATTCACTACTTTAATTTACAACTTGCTATTGTTTCTTATTTCATCTTATCACTTGCTTGTCTATCTAGAAACTGTTCCAGTCCGCTGATCCAGTCCCTATATATACCCGCGCCAAATGTCGTAGAATATTCCAGAATGTTCCGGAATAACATTCGCGACTTTTCTGGCGCCGTTCTCGAACTTTCTATGGTTCCAGCGGCGTAGTCATGCTCATAGCACAGCATTCGCCGATATATAAGAAATACTTTGTGGATGAAATGGCTAAAACTGGAGGTATTGAAGTATTAAGATTGCCGCCTTACCACTGTAAACTGAACCCCATTGAGCTTATTTGGACTGAATTAAAAAGAGTTACAGCCGATTATTGGCGAAAATGCATAGAGCACGTTAAAGAAGTTAAAAAAAAGTGGGATACGGTTATTCGGATTGACGCAATAATTGAGCCAATAATTATAAATGAAAGAACCAGCAGTGACAGTGACAGTAACAGTGATGAGTGAGTGATAACCTGTGTTAGTGTTATGTAGTGATTGTGATAAAATGAATTATTTATTCTGGAAAATTATTATTGGTAAGTATTGTTTTTAATTATGTTATTTTAACAAGAAAGTTTATTTATGTTGTTAGAACAGTTATTTATTTGTAATATTGGTAAATTTTGTTTTTAATTATGTTACTTAACAAGAAAGTTTAACTTATGTTATTAGAACAATTGTTTATTTTTAACTTTGGTATTTTTTGTTTTTAATTATGTTATTTCAACAAGAAAGTTTATATATGTTATTAGAACAGTTATTTATTTTTAACTTGCAAGTTTATTTACTTATTTTTCTTTTTAACCTGATACTCCTTAATTAACAACCCTGTCAACATCCTTTCATGGTGAGGGATATCTTCACACCTCCACGTTGATCCTTACTGGGCAATAAGAACAACTGGCATGGTTGAAGTTTGTGTAAATTTTTATAAACAACAAACATTCTGCCGTTTTGATGTCAGGTTTCATAGGTATTCCACTCCTAAGCAAAATTATGCCTGCCATTAAAAATGTTCTTAAAAAAACTCCAGTTTTTTTATGGCTGAGTTGAGTGTAAAAACAAATTTAATTATATTTATGTTCTGTTTTATTTTATAAAATATATACGGTATTATCATTTTATATAAAAACATCATACAAGGGGGTTACACATTATATATATATATATATATATATATATATATATATATATATATATATATATAAAGAAGCAGGGTAGTCTTGACTGACTAGTTAAGAAAACCAAAATTAAACACACGTAGTGTATCTTGAGGTTGCAGTCAGAGGTGAAAAGTTTACGGCCACAAAACAGAAAAAGAAAAACTCTTTTGTTACTTTGTCAAGCTTTCGGAAATTATTTATTCCCTTTATCAAGACATTAACTTGAGGTTAAAAGTTAAGGTCACATGTATTATAAAATAGTCGCATTTTTTAACTTAATGTAGACAAATTCATACACAAATTCCTTTACAGGTACACAATTTAAGGTAAACAATTACTGATTATTTAAAATTAAGGATTAAAACCATGATTAAAATAGATATAACAAAATGAACATGAATAACTATGTGATAGTTATTCATGTTCATTTTGTTATATCTATTTTAATCATGGTTTTAATCCTTAATTTTAAATAATCAGTAATTGTTTACCTTAAATTGTGTACCTGTAAAGGAATTTGTGTATGAATTTGTCTACATTAAGTTAAAAAATGCGACTATTTTATAATACATGTGACCTTAACTTTTAACCTCAAGTTAATGACTTGATAAAGGGAATAAATAATTTCCGAAAGCTTGACAAAGTAACAAAAGAGTTTTTCTTTTTCTGTTTTGTGGCCGTAAACTTTTCACCTCTGACTGCAACCTCAAGATACACTACGTGTGTTTAATTTTGGTATATATATAAATATATATACCTACATAAATAAATATATGGCCTCACTGGATGACGAGCTACCCGAATATTTGACCTTCGTCTATAATAGCTCCGCCTATTTCACAGCAGTCTATAAATTATTGGGTATGAATGCGGCACGTTCACACATTCAACCCATTTGGTCGACTATGGCAATTACACAGAATGTGCTGGTCTTGGTTTCCATTTCTGGTATTAGGAAAAACGGATAAAATTTAATATATTTCTATGGTAGAACGAGGTGCTGCTTCAGTATTAATAACAGCTAAATCTTTTGACTAGAATGCCGCTGATTTTTTGCTCTAATATGTGCTCTTTTTGGCTCCACTATAAGATCTTTGCTCGTGTCAATGTTTCGATTCAAGTGAATGTAAAGATATTTTATACCTGGTCAATTTTTATTATATATTATCGTTATTAAAAACATAAGTTTAGTATCCACAAAATATATGTTAGGTAGGTATTTCGTCGGTAGTTATTTTATCCAACTACCGACGAAATACCTACCTAACCTTATTGAAAACGTTCTTATGAAATCAGTAATTAATTTTATTGAATTAGGGTTTGTAGAAGGTATGTCGGTATAGAATGAATGAAGTTAAATATTAAAACCATTTAACATAATGTTCTGACGGTAACAAATAATTCCATTCAAGAATTTAATTATACCAATTAAATTAATAACACCCTAGGTGGTATATTTCGCTGCTTCCAATAATTAATGTACAATAATTAAAATCTATAATAATGGATTACTGAAAAATATATTCCCAGTACTGTAACGCCTGTTATTAGACAAATATGCCATGAAGGTACTAAGAACATTCCATTATATTGATCGTTTGCCTCAGTGTAACTAAAGAGTGAAAGGGTGAAAAATTATTAGTTGATGGTAGAACGAGATAAAATAATGTGAAAAATAGAAGTGAGCAATTCTTATAAAGACAAGACCATTATTCAGCTTTAATTAGATGCGAACCATTTCTTATCTGCAGATATTATTAGAAGTAATAAATGCATTCCTATACTACCGCAACGTAATGACGTAATCTTGATCTGGTCTCTTATATTCAGTCTATTCGCCATGAAATTTTTGAGGAATTTAAAAAAAATACAAAAATTGTTACTGCATGAGATACGCAATTAGTTGAGTATATAAAAAGCATTCCGCTACTCTTCTTGATATGCTCTAATTCAAGTTGCCAAAGTCAACTTATTGTATGCCATATCAAATCATATCAACCTTCAATTTTTTTCCAGTTCACTAGATGCGATTTTTGCAATTAATAATTGAATTGTCATATCTTATATCTAGATCTGCTATGTATATGAGAAAAGCAGTGGACAAGTACTGATCCCTGCCAGATTGGGATTAATCGATGTCGAAAACTACTATCTGGCGACGATTGCTGAGATACGACTTAAATATACTAAAAGAAATATTATCCAATCCATAACAGCTAAGCTATGCACAAAGAAGAGCATGGTCAAGGGTCTCAAAAGTCTTGGAAAAATCGAACAATACCAACACCGTTGCATCACCACTGTCCTTAACTCTAAGAATATCATCTACAGCATGTTATAACACTGTATTAGTAATATACCCCTTCCTAAACCCAGACTGTAGAGTAAAGGTAATTTCATTCGACATTTTGATTTATGTTTATTTATTTTATTAATCGGCACTCTACAGGAACGACGTTCCCAATTAGAGAGCTGTGTTTTATTATTATTTTTTTTCACATACATATAGTCAATTATACAACGATCATTCCCTCCAACATTGTCATCTGTCGCAGCTGAGACTTGAACTAAGGAGTGGTACAGTGACTAACCGTACTGTTCCTCACACAATCTCGTTTAATCCACTGCTGCCAACTCGGTAACAGATGAAAAACGCAAACAAAAAACAAAATTTTTATTTCAGGTTTTGGTTTGTTAAAATTTTGCGGTGAGAAATGAATTTAGAGACAAAAATGCGCAAACAGAAAACAAGAAAAAACAAACACGACAAAAAGGTTACAAATGAAAAGAAAGAGGGAGACAGGAAAGATTTAAACATACAAAAGGTATGAAAAATTAGTAAAGGTGGACAGGGCAAGCAGAAGTTATAATTGATGAAATTTGGGTATAAGGGTTGTCGGAAAATGGGTAACGCCTAGTACGGTAAGGGGTGTTTAATCCGAAATGGGGTCTAATTTGCGTTGTGTCTTGTTAGCCGACTATCGCCTAGCTTGAAAAAGTAGAAGTTTTGAGAGGTCTGTTGGACGTAATCCGCTATTGGCGTTATGTTGTTGCAAAGCGCGTATAATCTCTGAAGGAGGTGTACCTTCCAGAGTTTGAAATGAGGCGCATAAATTTGTGCTCAAGCACTTTTAGTTTTTTCATTGTCGTGGCCAGTATGCTGCACCACACTAGCGTCGCGTATGTGATGGGCGGCCTGACCACCATTGTGTTCAACAATTTTTTATTTTGTCGGTTAAGTCTACTACACCTGGTCATGAACCACAGACTCCTGGACGGGGAGTTGAACGTCCATACTGTCTAATTAATGTGCATATTGAACATCAGTCGTTGATCCAATCTGGCCCCCACGTACTTCACCCATCTTTTAGCTGGAATTTGGCTTCTCCAGATCGAAATTGGAGTGAGGACACTGTTTTCATTAAAAGTGTGAAGACTATCGCCTCTGACTTCCCAGCGTTTACCCTAATCTTCCACTGGTCGTAAATTCCGCGGCACGAGCCATAGCATATTCGTTGCTTGCGGACGCGCGTACATAGCGGTGTCGACGGCGTACTTGGCCAGCTTCGTATTCGGGAAATCTGGGAAATCGGAGATGTACAGGTTGTACAACTTTAGCGACAGGCACGATCCTTGCCGGGCTCCCACACTAATGTCCCGCCGCCGTGTTGAAAGCTTATTATTCACTAGAACTTCCCGGGATCTACCCTTCAAGAACGAGTAAACGAGTTTTATGAAGTACTACATCAGGAAGTTGTAGTTGTACAATTTGTAGAATAATCACGGGATCCAGATGGTGTCGAACCCCTTCACAATATCGGGGAGCACCATGGCCGGTGCTCTTCCCGAGGCTTTCTTTAACTTAAGAAAATTGGCGATCTTTCACAATAACTTTTTATCAGACTTGCGCATTTGAGAATTAAGAACCGCTTTTTTCCGATATTATTGCCACTAGAGTAAAGTTACGCAATGACTTGTAGTTAAGCCATTCTTGAGGATCTTTAGACCTGTTAAATTATATATAGTTTTTTTTATTGACGTCATTAAAGTTTTTAGAGTCCCAGTCAATATATTTTAAATCCCGGTTAAATTATTCATAACAGAAATTCCTACAAATTCGATAAGTTATTATTTTGGATATTATATGTGGGTCGGTCAAATTTAACTGACAGTAAAGGGCGCTATGATCAGGCACCAAATCCGCATTAATAGTAGCTGCTTGTTCAACAAGCTCTACATTATTAATAAAAATTATTACGTCAATTACATTTTCTGATGTTTACGTGATACGAGATGGTTTGTCAATAATTTGACTGAAATCATATGAGTGCATAGTTTGTGCAATTATATTATCAAATGTTTGATCAATATCGATATTGCCTAATACTTATTTATTCATATATTCATTTGTTGCTACACTGCCCAACAAAACCAATCACAGGATAGGGATATACAATTAAATGCATATAAAAATATACATTCATAAATATACATATTATATACGATCATAGAGCATTAATACATACAATAATATACACAATATATGATTCAATACAATAGTAAAAAGAAAAAAGAATATATACCTAGTATTAGTAGCAGTAACAAAACAAATTTCAGTTATTTAGAATTGCTTGCTTAGGATCCTTAATTTGCTATTGAATGTGTCAATATTATAGGGCAGAGAGTTCAAATTAGAACACATTACGTGCAGCGGAGAGTGTAAGTGTAAGTTTGTTCGAGGTGTGATTAAGTAAAATAAATTATATGATCTAGTCTAGAAAGTTGCTAATCATTTCTAAAATTTGGGGAGAATCAAATTTAAAATTAATAAAATATCGAGGAGCCAAGTATTTCTCAGGTACATGAAATTTAGAGAGAAATTCCTCATGAGGAGAGCTCCTAGGAGAAGAAATACTTCTTGATAATGTAAATATTTTAGAAAGCGCCTTTGAGTACTTTCAATGTTGTTTTTCTGTATTAGGTAAGCGGGATTCCAGATGATTGAGGCGTATTCCAATTTAGATCTAACAAAGGCATTAAATAGGAGAAATAAAATGTTAAAACGTTTAGAACTTATAATGAAACCTAATTTCTTATATGCATTAGCTGTTATTACAGAGATATGATCATTAAATGAGAGTTCAATGTTAAAAGTAACGCCAAGGTCTTTCAGTTTGTCGCATTTCTGTATTTTCGTATTATCGACAACATATTTTATATTAGATTGTGAACAACTTTTTATAATGCACTTTTCTGGTGTGTCGTGCTCGAAACAAAATATCAAGAATTTGCCCTATTCATAAGATTACAGTAGGTTGGGTTTGCCAGTGACATTTGATTTGGACACTTCAAAAGATGCAGTTCGTGGGATTTTAGGTTAGGTTTGTACAAAACTGAAAAACTCCAGTACTTAAAATAGCTAACATATTGTCTTCGTAATATATGCGGGAGAATGTATAAACATCTGTTTGTTATGGATTAATGAATCTATTATTATTATTGCTTGCTTTTATTTTATTCCCCTATTAATACATGAGAAAATCAGCTGGGAGAAGCAATAAATGGTAGTTATTGTAAAAGTTATATCTTTCCTGTGCAGCTTAAGGAGAATCAATGTCTGGGGTGAATTCTTTGGCTTTAAGCACACCTGCCTCCAAGAATATTAATAACGGATTGTCCTCGTAATTGCAGGAAATTACCGAGCATTATTAAAATCTGTATAATAATGCTTTGATTTCCTTTAACATTTTATTTCAGTCTCTTGGGAGATTACTTTGCATTTTGAAACTGGTTTATACCACACCATAATAATTAACAATTTTCCGTCGGATTCAGGTAACAAATTAATAAGTGAAGGAATTATTTATAGTTTATTTGTGTCGTATAATGCGTGTGTCATAAATTAATAACTAATTGATACTGTAAGATTATCATCTTAAAGTAGTTTTTAAAGATAATTTATCGCAAGGATCTAAATAATACTTGTACTTAAAATTACACATCATTATATTTAATTTTTTTTAATTATTCGAGGTCATTAATTGGAAATTAGCAATTATATATATACTTTTTTAATAGTTAAATCGTCTTGATTACATTTTAAATCATGACAATTCAGTTACAATCTTTTTGTGCTAAAAATAGTCATAGAGAGCAGATCCTTTTGATTACTGGACATATTAAAAATAATCAAGTAAATGACTCAATATAGAAAGAGTATAATTATCAACAAGTAAATAACGGAAGTGAATTATTCACGTGCTTTAATGCAGTTCAATATGTGTAATATACAAGGTAACGTCACTTATAAGTAAACTAATCTACACTCATTAACATGTCTGCTGTATACATTTTACAATTCACAGTTTGTGCATTTTTGTGATTGTTTCACTGAATAAAAAATATAATCGCGAAATGTAAAAATATCTCTATAAAAACCACAAAGAAGAACAAAATAAACTAGTATTAAGAGTTAAAGCTTTAAGTGGAATGTAATAAATATTCCTTTCCCTGAGTAAGCAGTCAACTACACACACTAAGAGAAACGAACAAGCATTGAGATCATTATGTGGCACTTTATACCTTTATAAATAATTGAGTTGCTTTGAATTGCTTTCTAAAATTATTTAATTTATAAATTATCTCCCAAACAGATCACTCGGCGGAACACCAAGTATCTGGATAAGTAACATAATATGATTTAAACCTGATTAATTTAACAAACAGACATCGCTTGTAAGTTATTCAAGTGGAACTTGAAATAAGTGATACATACTCGAGTTTCGATGTGATAAATGACTGGTATAGAATTTTCAATGTATCTGTGTCGGCAATGTGACGACCAGCGCAAATTAAGGAAAGAAGAATTTAAAAAGGAAACCTTTTAAAAACTTTAAAAAGAGATTTGATCTGAAAAGACTGTGCCTTTTCCTGATTAACTATCTCAATTAAATCAGAGCCCTTCGGTGAAGTTGAAACGATTCTTAATATCACATACCAGCCCTATATAGAAACCCAGACAAATTTTTTTAAAGTTTCTGATTCAGTGGCACTGCAGTTACCTTAAATTTCAGCAAAGCATTCCCTCGCTTGTATTTTCAAATAAATCTGATTGAGAGAGAATAAATTTTCTGTTTTTCTTCAGTTTAAAGTGAAGACATCGGCATCTTTCACATTTTTTAAACTTTCTAGTTTAAGTTTATACCGTCTGCCTATTTTACGAGGGCTTAATATCTCTTGTAGAAGAATAAAGCTTCAGAAACAGTTATACCATTTTTTGTCAGTTATATTTCAGTAAAAAGAAATTTTAATTCCATAGCTTACTTTGTGAGATATATGAAAGAGGAAGATAAGCCGAGGAGAGTAAGATTTTGTAGATGGTTGTTAAATAAAAAAAGGAATAATCCGCTGATATGTAGCAAAATGCTTTGGTCAGACGAATACAGTCCTGCAGACTGCAGTTTCGAGCGTGAGTGTATGGGGCTACTGGCACGAGAGCTACTTTAAGTAAGATCAGTCTTTCGGCTGGTGTTTGTTGCAATCGAAGCATTAGCGTTCTGTTAGTAATATGCGATTATTACACTTAACACGCTAGGCTTGTAACTTGTAATTCAACGCTCGGCGGGGCACATAGCCCGGAGAGTAGCTGTTGGTTGTAGTCTGGTTACGTTTCTTATAGTAAAGTAAGGATTTTACAGAGGAGCTTGCGACAGAAAAATTATGTTTTAATTTTTTGCCCTCTAGAAGCACATTTGAGATATATATGCTGTCTACGAACGGCGGTGGCGGCGGCTTGTTGGTGAGCCGGGCCCGTTTCCGCCCCGTACGATGCCGGCTGTGGTTGTATGAGTGACGTGTCATGTTGTAATTCCAATTCCAGAAGTGGCTGTGAGGTTGGTTGCATAGGGCCCGAAGTGGCCCGGGGCGAAGCCGGGGGGTCGTGGCTTGTCCTCGTCTGTAGGGCTAGGTGCTGCAGGAGTATTTCGGTGGTGTTCGTTAGCTGTTGCAACGCTTTCGTGAGTGCATGTGTTACTGCATCAGCTTGGCTTGTGTTCCTCCCACTTGGGGTGAGAGCAGGGGTAGCAGGCATTACTAATGGCGGTGGCTGTACTCCTTGAAGGCTTCTGGTTGTGGAGTCCGTGGTTGCAGTAGGTAGGCGTTGGCTAGTGGATGGTGTGAGGAAGGGCTATGCTTCTTGTCCCCTTCCTAGGTTTGGATATGTACTAGGGCTAGGGGCAGCCCCCTGGCTGGCCGGGGCTGAATCCCATTGACCGGTGAAAAATCGTCGGGCCGCGACGTTGGGCAACAAGGGGTCCACCGTTTCCCTTACCAGACCTGACTCCTCTTGACCAGTGAGAAATTGACGGGCCGCGACGTTGGGCGACAAGGGGTTCACCGTTTCCCTTACCAGACCTGAATCCTCTTGACCGGTGAGAAATTGACGGGCCGCGACGTTGGGCGACAAGGGGTTCACCATTTCCCTTACCAGACCTGAATCCTCTTGATTAGTAAAGAGAGCGTCCGAGACCTGGGGCGAACGGCTCTGTGTTGGTTCTGAATCTACCTAGCTAGATGGGACGCCGTCCCTCTGCCTAGATCGACTCCTGGTGTTCATAACGATTTCTTTTATAGTACACTAACACCCACTTCACTTTTCACCACTACTGTGCACTCCAAACTACTAATTAGGCAGGTTGTGGAATAAAATAAATATTTACTATAATATAATACAGTCTTCAGGTAGAGGTGTCAAAGGCAGGCGCGAACTGATTGATCGATGTGTAGCGGACGACGGATGCGAGCGGACTGATTGATGTTTACTCGATGCTGGCTGCGAGCGGACTGATGCAGGGCTAGCGGGCGTGCGCATATTTATAGTTTCCCAGCGGTGTGACGTAGCACGGGCTTTGCCGGTCGCGAGCTGTTGCGCTGCAGGGCCTCGCCGCGTGGCTATTTTGTGCTATGTGTTGGGGCTGTTTGGCCCTATATCTTTTTTGGTGTTTTTCGTACCGAGCTGTACGATATGTCAAATTAAAGGTCTTTTCCTGTAGTTTCTGAAAATGACTTTGTGAATGCGCGTACTTTAATGTTTATGAAGTTATAGTGAGTTTTATGTGGAAAAAATAATTTTGGTCCCCGATTTTTCGCGGTTTTTTTCTCTCATCTGCCGATGACACCACCCTCCTAAATTGTGACTTTTATTTATAAAAGGCATGGATATGAATAATAGATAGTGATAATGTACAAGATAATACGAGATAGGGTTAAGATATTTCAACTTAAACTAATGTAATTCAATTTAAACTAATGTATTTTAACTTAAACTAATGTATTTCATTTTACAAAAATAAATGTGTTTGGTTAGTTCGCTTACAAAATCGCGAGGATGTCGCGAGTGAGGTCTTGGTTCCGGGATGGGCCTGGTTCTGGCTGCCTTTCATCTGAGGGTCCCTTTCCCTCAGGGTTGGGTTGAAATCCGTCTTCTGGGGGTTGCCCCCCAGGGTCATGTTGCGCCTCGTCCTGGTCGGACTCGGCGTTTCCTTCCTCGGGTTGGAAAAGTTGCTGCACCTCGGGTGGTACCTGGACACGTTGCTGTGGCCTGGGCATCGGCCTGAGGTCATCGATATGAATTGGGGCCTGGATTCCGTTGCGATCTACTTCGTAAGTGTTATCTCCCAACACTTTTACGACGGGGTATGGACCTTCCCATGTTGGGCCGAAGGTTGGCCGAGCTTCCTTGAATCCTCTCGTAATTACCATATCTCCTACTTCGAAATGGACTTTGGCTTGTCTGGGCCTGGGGTAGAGGTTCCTCTGGAAGATTATCTGGCGTCGTTTGGCTTGCTTCCTTCTTTCCTCGGCTGCTTGTTTGGGCTCTGGTAACGGCTGGCGTTGCTGAGGCCGGGCCTGGGTAATGACGTTCCCAACATTTCGCTTGGCGAGTATCCAGTGGCGGCATTTTGTCTGTTCCGGAGGGTAAAAAGGATTTGGTTGATGACTGCGTCCCATTTTCTGGCGTCTTTGTTGCGGAGCTTCTCCCTAAGGGCCTTCTTGATTTCTTGGCAGCGACGTTCGACCGGGTTGGCTCTTTGATGGTATACTGGGGACGTATACTGCTGGATACCATGGTCCGTCAGAAATTTGGAAAATGCTCTGGCGAGGAAGGCGGTGGCGTTGTCCGAAATGACTGCTTCTGGGTATCCCCATCTTTGACAGACTTCCTTCAGGAAGTTGCGGATGGTAGTTGCAGTGGCATTTGGAACGGCTTTGGCCTCAACCCATTTTGAGCAGGTATCTGTAACAACAATAAGAAAGCGATTTTTAGCAACAGTAGGCACATAAGGGCCCATGACGTCGATGCTGAGGACTTGCCACGGCCTGGTTGGTGGCCTGGGACGCAGTGGGGCGGCTTCTTGGAGTGGGTCTCTTTTGGTTGCCGTGCATACCATGCACAGGCGGACGTGGGATCGTACGTGGCGGCGAATTCCTGTCCAGTGATAGAGTTTGTCAATGGCTCGGAAGGTTTCATCACGACCTGGGTGTCCTGCGAAGACGGAGTCGTGGTAAGTGTGGATAACTCTTGCCCATAGGTTTTCTGGTACTACGAGCTGCCTTCGATCGTCCGTTGTTTTGTGCCAGAGGTGGCCGTCTTTTACGATGAAGTCGTCTCGCAGTCGTCTCTCCCATGGTTCCACTGGTATGTCTGGGTCCTGCTGCTGGAAGACTCGCCAGAAATGGATAGCGGCTGAGATGGTCTCGTCACGGAGTTGTTCCTGCTGGACTTGTTGGAAGAGATTTGCTGGCCTATCGTCGTTGTTCTCCTCGTCGTTGACCTCGTCGTTGTGCTCCTCGACCTGGTTCAGCGCTGCTTCCTGCAGCGGAGCGTGTTCGCCAGTTGGCCTTGGAGCTGGGGGCTGAGGTGGGCTGTGATTAGGTAGGTCCTCCTCGTCGTCTTCCTCTGAGTTGGTTTCGGTGTCCGTGGTGGAGTACGATCGCTTCTCGTCTTCTTCGTCGTCCGAATCGAAGATTACCTCGGGAACATCGGGGGGTTCTCGGCGAGCGGCGTTGATTTTCCCTGGGATCGTGTGGCCGTTGACATCGGGGATGACCTCTGCCATGGTAGTTGGGACGTCGCGGTGGTCCTCGGGAGGTAGCAGGCGGTCATCGTCGCCGATGGAGCTTGGCATGGGCTCCCTGGGGTGTCTTGACAGGAAGTCTGGGAGTTGATTTTGTTTACCAGGACAGTGTTCCACAGTGAAGTTGTATTCTTGGAGTTGGAGCGCCCATCTGGTTAGCTTCGCACGTTCGTCCTTGAATTGGTTGAGCCAGGTGAGTGCTCGACTATCGGTGACCAGTGTGAATGTCTGGCCTTCCAGCCAGTGGCGGTACCTCCGGCACGCCCACACTACTGCCAATGTTTCTTGTTCATTTACATGATATCGTTTTTCTGGTCCTGTGAATTTTGCGCTGGAGCACGAGATGATTCTCCTTTCGCCTTGCGGAGTACGCTGGAACAGGACTGCGCCCATCCCCATGGTGCTGGCGTCCGTCTGGAGGACGTAGGGGAGCCCTGGTTCTGGTCTGAAGAGCGAAAGTGGTTTGGAGAGGACTTCCTTCACCTTCTGGAATGCTGCGTCTGCCTTCGGCGTCCACTGGAAGCGCTGTTTTCCGGTGAGGGTTGTCATAGGTGCTGTGATTTCGGTGAATTCCGGGGCGAATTCACGGAGCCAGTTTGCAGTTCCTAGAAAGGCCTGCAGTTCCTTCTTAGTCTTGGGTGTGGGGAATTCCTGGATCTGGATAACATGCTTTTCTTGAGGTGTGTTCTTTGTTGCGGTGATTCGGTACCCTAAGTATTCCAGTTCTTCCGCCCCGAAGCGACATTTCTGAATTCCACAATGCAGCTCGTGGATCTGGAGCCTCTCCAGGACTAACGTCAAATGTCTGATGTGGTCTTCATGGGTCTCAGAATAGACAATTATATCATCAAGATATACCTTGACGAACACATCCACGTAGTCGGCGAGTACTTCCGTCATCAGCTTCTGAAATGTTGAGGGTGCGTTACGGAGTCCAAATGGCATCACCAAGAATTCGTACGTTTCCCCGTCCGGGGTACTGAATGCGGTGAGGGGTATACTGGCTTCGGCCATGGGTACCTGCCAGTACCCGCTCTTGAGGTCGAGGGAGGTGAATATCTTCGCAGCTCCAAGTTCCCTTATCGTTTCTCGAATGGGCGGCAGCTGACTCACTTCCTCATAGGTCTGGGAGTTCAGTTTACGGTAGTCCACGCAGAACCTTGGTTGGCCGTTTTTCTTATTGACGATGACTATTGGCGAACAATACCTGCTGTGGCTTCGTCGGATGACCCCAGCGGCTAACATTTTCTTTACTTCTTCCGTGATGATAGCTTTGTTGTTGGCGGAGTATTGGTATCGCCGAATCTTGAAAGGAGCGTCTTCCTTCAGGCGGATCTCGTGCATGGCCAACTTCGTTGTGGGTTGATGAAGCGCCTCGTCAAAGACCTCCTGGAAGTTGTGGATCAGGCGAATGTATTTTTCCTGGTGGGTGGTGGGTAGCTGATCAGGGCTGACGTCGAACTCGCTAGCTTGGGTTGGTGCTTGACGGTCCATGAGCCAAAATAGTGTGTGCCTCTGGTGCAGGCCCACATGAACGCAACCTCGCTGGAAATCCATGATCGCCTGGTGTTGACGTAGCCAGTCTTGTCCTAGAATGGCGTCCTCGGTGATGGCGTCTAGGAGGTGAAATTTTGTGGTTGCTGTGTACTCTCCAGCTACCAGGTTAACTTGGATGCTTCCCCTGGAGTAGTAAACGTGGTCAGTGGCAGCTAATCGTACGCGCATCTGGGTGGGCTGGATTGCTTCGGGTTGCACGTACTCTTTTTTTATGAAGCTATGGGTGGCACCACTGTCCAGTAGTGCCAGTAGTCTACGTCCATTGACTTCCGTCCATATCCGTGATGAAGGGCCAATGGCGGATGTGGTGCTGATGGTGGCGACTATGATTGTTGGGGTCGTGCGCCCTGGCTTGCGCCGACCCTGTTCGCGTTTCCCTGATTCCTTGCTGCTTCGTTGGAGGGCCCAGGTTGTGGTCCTTGCTGCTGCTGCTGTGGCGGCCTTGATGGCTGTTGCTGTTGTGGCTGTTGCTGACGTTGCCTTATTTGTTCCTTGAGTACTGGGCAGTCACGGTGGAAGTGCCATCCACCGCATCCTCTGCATGGACTGGGGGGCTCCTGGGGTAGTTCAGATTGACGATTGACGGGTGGTCGAGTTGTAGGTGGTGCTGGCCTTGGTATTGGTCGCAGGTGGCGTTGGAGCTCTTGGAAATCAACCTCGGCCCAGTCGGCGGCTCGACCTAAGTCCTCTAGGGTTTTGATTGTCATGGTCCTGGTAGCGTATCGGATTTCTGGTCGAAGCAGTTCCCGTACCTCGCATGTGATTTGTTCTTCAGAAGTGTACGGCTCCACTCTTCTGTACAGTCCCATCTTGCGTTGAATGAACACTGCAGCTAACTCGTCTTCTTTTTGTCGTTCGCCGTGCAGGCGAGACCTCAAACTTCCCAAGAGGGAAGGGTCGTTGTATTTGAGGATCAAACGGTGCCTCAAAGTTTCGAAGTCCAGGTTGAGGGGCTGGAACACCTCAAACATCCCTTTGGCATGGCCTTCCAGTTGTCCAAGAGTGATCCTCACCCTGTCTCTTGCTTGGATTTGATTCCTGTCCATTGCTTCTTCTAATGTATTTAGGAATTTTTCTGGATCTTCCCATTCCCTTCCTGCGAATGTGGGTAGGGTCCTTACGTCTAGCTGCCCAGTCCTAGCTTCCGTGACCGCTTGAACTGCTGCTTTCGTTGCTGTAGCCACGACTTCCATGAGTTGCTTGTGCATGGCCTATTGTAGCATCGTTTGCGCTGTCGGTCCCGACTCCACTGTTGGCATCATCAGGGGAGCTGGTTGTGTTGTTTGCTCTGCTTGAGGTTCGGCCGAGACTGGCTGCATCGTTGGTTGTTGTTGGTGGGTGGTGTCTTGTTGTTGTACTAGCTGCACCGTTGGTTGCTGTTGGTTTGTGGTGATTTGTTGTTGCACTGCCTGCATTGCTGGTTGTTGTTGGTTTGTGGGACCTTGTTGTTGTTCAGTTGGGCGCCACTGGGCTTGTTCTCCCAGAATTCTGTTTGATAGCTTTGATTTGTGCTCAGGGTCATGAGCATCCCCATCCAGGGATCCTTCCGTTGCGTGTGTGGAAGCTCTTGAAGCCCCACGTTGTTGGGAGCCATGTCTACGAACGGCGGTGGCGGCGGCTTGTTGGTGAGCCGGGCCCGTTTCCGCCCCGTACGATGCCGGCTGTGGTTGTATGAGTGACGTGTCATGTTGTAATTCCAATTCCGGAAGTGGCTGTGAGGTTGGTTGCATAGGGCCCCAAGTGGCCCGGGGCGAAGCCGGGGGGTCGTGGCTTGTCCTCGTCTGTAGGGCTAGGTGCTGCAGGAGTATTTCGGTGGTGTTCGTTAGCTGTTGCAACGCTTTCGTGAGTGCATGTGTTACTGCATCAGCTTGGCTTGTGTTCCTCCCACTTGGGGTGAGAGCAGGGGTAGCAGGCATTACTAATGGCGGTGGCTGTACTCCTTGAAGGCTTCTGGTTGTGGAGTCCGTGGTTGCAGTAGGTAGGCGTTGGCTAGTGGATGGTGTGAGGAAGGGCTGTGCTTCTTGTCCCCTTCCTAGGTTTGGATATGTACTAGGGCTAGGGGCAGCCCCCTGGCTGGCCGGGGCTGAATCCCATTGACCGGTGAAAAATCGTCGGGCCGCGACGTTGGGCAACAAGGGGTCCACCGTTTCCCTTACCAGACCTGACTCCTCTTGACCAGTGAGAAATTGACGGGCCGCGACGTTGGGCGACAAGGGGTTCACCGTTTCCCTTACCAGACCTGAATCCTCTTGACCAGTGAGAAATTGACGGGCCGCGACGTTGGGCGACAAGGGGTTCACCATTTCCCTTACCAGACCTGAATCCTCTTGATTAGTAAAGAGAGCGTCCGGGACCTGGGGCGAACGGCTCTGTGTTGGTTCTGAATCTACCTGGCTAGATGGGACGCCGTCCCTCTGCCTAGATCGACTCCTGGTGTTCATAACGATTTCTTTTATAGTACACTAACACCCACTTCACTTTTCACCACTACTGTGCACTCCAAACTACTAATTAGGCAGGTTGTGGAATAAAATAAATATTTACTATAATATAATACAGTCTTCAGGTAGAGGTGTCAAAGGCAGGCGCGAACTGATTGATCGATGTGTAGCGGACGACGAATGCGAGCGGACTGGTTGATGTTTACTCGATGCTGGCTGCGAGCGGACTGATGTAGGGCTAGCGGGCGTGCGCATATTTATAGTTTCCCAGCGGTGTGACGTAGCACGGGCTTTGCCGGTCGCGAGCTGTTGCGCTGCAGGGCCTCGCCGCGTGGCTATTTTGTGCTATGTGTTGGGGCTGTTTGGCCCTATATCTTTTTTGGTGTTTTTCGTACCGAGCTGTACGATATGTCAAATTAAAGGTCTTTTCCTGTAGTTTCTGAAAATGACTTTGTGAATGCGCGTACTTTAATGTTTATGAAGTTATAGTGAGTTTTATGTGGAAAAAATAATTTTGGTCCCCGATTTTTCGCGGTTTTTTTCTCTCATCTGCCGATGACAATGCGTATGGAGGCGTCTTCGAACTTCGAATAGGAGGCGAATACGAATCCACGTGTTGTTACGGTTTAAAATGTCACTTAATCATATATGGTATATATAGGCTGCAAAGGAAACGCTAGTCTGTATAGCGGGTTGAACTCGAGAGAGCACGGATGCTGTAAATTTATAGCCAAGCGAAAAAGTAAACACCTGGGTGAAATATACACCAGCTTTGAAATTTATGTACATTTATTTACACAGTATGATATATATCTGCACTGTATAATATGGTTATAATGTGCTGATGTGATTCTCTAGCCACTCGTCGCAAACCACCTCAATATTTTTGTTTTTAGCCTAGCGTAAGCCGCCAACCTCTGTGTCTGTTTTTTTTTGGGCTTTCCCTGTGACTAGTGGTGTTGTGTGTGTTTTGGGTTTATGTAGTGTACGTCTTATTAACCTCTTCGTTTTGTGTTCTATGTTTCATTTATTGTTTGTTTTTGCCAGGACCTGAAACAGGAGTAAATAAATTAGGTCAGGTTGTAATTATAATACACTATGTGAGGGAAAGAATGATTAAAATAATTAAGTACCCTTGATTTGCTTAACAAGGCTGGGATAATATGATTAAAGGTTAGGCTGTTTATATTTTGATGGTGTTTGACAGTTGTCAAAGATTTTTAAAATCACTGAATGAGCAGGTCACAGTTTTTGTTAACAAAAAGTTAGAGGAGAGTAAAAAGTGGGTAGCCATATTAGCTCCCGGATTTATTCTGACATTTTCTCTCCTGGTTTTGTTGGAAAAAGACCTCAGAACACCTAGGGTAAGTGACCATGCTTTTTGCCGATTTTCAACCTAAGCATTGATTGGTAAATTTTCATTTTAGGTCTTTTCTTTTCTTTTCCTTTCTTTTCTTGGGACTCTATATTTTAATCACTGATTGCAAAGGCAATTTTTTATATCACCTACCTTCAAGTAAAGTTTTGGAAATCATTGTCAACACCGTTAGACACCGTCAGCACAAAGAGCAGTGCATATTTATCTTTGCCATCCAGAACGTTTCTCTTCGTCTCAGCCGGAAGTACCAGCTCAAAAGTGAACAAGGGGCATCTCATCGGGGAATTGCCGATACACCTGCCGATACACCTGCACTGACTGCGCTGAGCACAAAGTAAGTCATTTAATTTCTTTCTCTATACGTCCCAACAGAGGCAAGCCTGAATTCTACTACTTCGTAGCCACAACGCAGACTAGAACATCGCATTCTTATCACTGCGATAAATTTATGCCAATCATTTATTAAATACATTTCTTAGCAAATCGTGTAAGCTCATAAAACAGCTGTTCATGAGTAAAAACAACATGTTTCTGTTAAACCTAAAATAAATACAATACTTTAATTTGAGTTACGAAAAGACAGTTGCGATTACTTAATTTGTGTCATAGGGCTTAGTAGAATTTAATAACTTACTGTTTATTTCGCTGCACATTAGCAACTATATTGCATAGGAACGGTTTTTTTTGTTAAGCATTGCATTGCACAGCAGATTTTGTCAGCAAGCAGGCATACGCCAGCTGTCAGTTTGAGGGTGCGTTCTTTAGATACGCAACGCAGGTTCAGCCCAGGGCCACGTTCGTCATTTTAACTTTACACTCCGGTAGCAAACGTCAGATTTAGTGTAACTTATGTTGTATTCATACCTTCAATTATATAGTTATATTTGTTTTACATTTTATTTATATTTCCATACTTGGAAAAGTTATTAAAGTAATTGTGAGAAAAGCAAACATCTTTTCCGTATAAGTTATTTCTCAAACTCCTCATCACTCCCCTCCTCGTCGTTTTTCGACTGGCGCCCTCAAGACAATAGCCACCACTAAGCCAAGTAACATCAGATAAGTGCACCAAGGTAAAAACATCTGAAACCGAACCCGCGACCCAGCCACGAACAGAAGAGCTGCCGCGCGTGACTGTCCATGTGTGACAATATCACGTCACAAAAAATGGCGCCGCAACTATAGGGGCTTACTAAAAGTCAAATATATTTTTTGTTTTAAACTGAAAATTTATAGTTATTGGTTAAAATAAGCAATAATTGTGAAATATTGTGGTACGTTTATTATTAGGGTATTTAAAGTTTTTCCTATACTTGGTGTACTTATTTCTAGCCGGGATTTTATTGAGCTATTGCCTTTTATCCCATTTCCTATCCTTTTCCTAGATGAGGAGGACAAGATTAACTTTACTAACGGAGATTGATTTTCTTTATTTTTTTGGTATATGGCAAATGGCAAAATAGTTATTTGATTGCCTGACATTTACAAATTTTGTGTATGAATATAGATTATGTCATACACGTATTCGTGATTTAGATTAAATTTTTTTTTGCATATTGAAAGTACAGGGTGGACAAAAGAAAAAACAAATCAGGAGATTTTTTGTACATTTTTTTGCATGTTTACCTACTTTGTGTACTTAAAAGTGTGTCCATTTTTTTAAATGTATAGATTGTTGTTTGTTGGTTTACAACAAGTATAATATTTAGTCGTATACAGGGTGCACCGTTATTTATTGTTGCATATGTTACTTGTTATTATATTGTTCGTATTTTTACTGCTATACGCGTTATTTATTATTGTGTACGAGGTGAGTTGCCGTATACGGGTTGAGTATATACAGGGTGGTTAGCGATTTGGTATCACATTATACAGAGTGCATACAAAAAGCAGGAATACTTTTGGGATTTTAATTATTTTCGTGTAGTATAGTGACACGAAGTGAGTGGTTATATAAAATCTGTAACATTGAATTTATAAATTTATACAGGGGTGATCAAAAGTGTACGTTTACTTTGATAATATTTTAGGTGTAAGTGAACGCGATTACTGGTGATTTATTTCATTTGGGTGTTTATAAAATTGTTACTTTTTCTGTGATCACATATATACGAGGTATACTCACAAAGTGAGGTGGCTTTTTATTCGTACAGGGTGGGTCAAATAGTAAGTCATACCATCATATACAGGGGCATTTAAAAACATCATTAGCGTTATTGAACTGTTATACAGGGTGAGTCCGTGAAAGTGTTGAAGTGTAATTAAATATTTTTGGAGTTTTTGAACGTTTTAATCCTTCGTCATGGCCAATTACAATATGGACCCAATCCATTTAAGAACACATGAGGTGAATTATGAATTGAAGATTCGCGGTGTCGCTACTACGAATGCAGACATGCCTCAAAAGAGAAAATTTCTACGTCGAGAGTTACAAAAAGATATGGCTAGGCCTGGGGTACACATTTATGAGTTACCGAATTTTTCATTCGATGTTGAAAAGAGGGAACTGGATGACAGTATTAAAACTGTCACAGCATTAGTGGACGACTTTGATGGAACGAACAAAGATGTTTTTGAAAGGATTCGAAGCCGATTAGTTCACATTATAGGTAGAGTAAAACGCATTCCGGAGAATGTTAATGCAGATGTTTCTGGTTATCGAGGAGACACTTTGATTGTAGCTAGCACTTTGGAGGGTAAAGTGGAAGAAATAATGGAGAAGCATAAGCAAGGGGATGTAAATCAGCCTAGTACTTCTGCGCCAGGGAATACCGCGAGCCTCAGCAAGTCATTTCCAGTGCACAAATGGAATCTCACTTTTGATGGAACTACGACTAAATGTTCGGTGAATTCATTTCTGGAACAGATTGAAGAGTTGAGCTTTGCTCGCAATGTTTCAGAAGATGAACTTTTCAGAGCAGCCATAGAATTATTTGAAGGACCAGCCAAAGTGTGGTACCGTCACATGCGGACGAAGGTCAATTCTTGGAAAGAGTTGGTAGTAGCTTTGAGGAAAGACTTTTTGCCCAAAGATTCGGACGATGACCTATGGAAGATAATCCGTAACCGTAAACAACAGAAGGATGAACGGGTAATTATCTACATTGCTGCGATGGAAAATTTGTTCAACCGTCTGATTGTTAAGGCCACAAAAGCGGAAAAGCTCAAGGTCATTAGGAAAAATATTTTAGAAGAGTTTCATGTTCACTTAGCACTTCAACAAGTTGAGTCGGTGGAAAAGCTTGCTGACATTTGTCGTGTCTTGGAGGATGCGGGTGTTGTCAAGCAACAGCCTAGTACCTCGAACATGTCCAAGAGGAATATATCGTCACTGGAACCCGACTTGGCATATTTACCGACGAGAAATTGGCACAGTAGTGGGGATACCACCAGGCAGACCAAAAATGTTTCCGGGTTACGATGTTTTAAGTGTAAACAATCAGGTCATGTGAAACGGAATTGTCAAGTTAACGTGCAGCGTGGTGACGACCAAAACAGAAAAGTTCCTACTTGTCATGGATGTGGCAAGGTGGGTGTGATAAGGCCAAATTGCCCCAATTGCTCAAAAAAACGTGCGGACAGGAGATGCGCAGTAGGCCGGCAGTCCTCCTGTATATCCAGCGATGAACTCAAGGTCTACAAACCATCTAACAAGTGCAATAAACACACCACATGTACCCTGACCTCACGCAATGTGAAAAAAGATGTGAAGAGTTTTTGTGTTGGAAGAACGTCCTCGACCGAATGGGAGTTCTGGAAAAAGTTTGTGGGAAATTTTTATACTCAGCCGTCGAACGTTAGGAGCCCTGAAAGTTCATGCAAGGTTACATTATCTGGAGCTGGTGAAGGCTTGGAGAAAATTCCTCACAGCGATTCTGTTGAAACTACTGAAGCAAACATGTTGTGGGTGAAGAGAAGGCAAGACAACAGACCTTATGTCTCAGTTAAGGTATTTAATAAGGAAGTGGTAGCTCTCTTGGATTCTGGAGCGACTCACTCAACTTTAGGGGGAAAAGGTTTAGATCTTCTGGACAAATTCGGGTTAGAAATTTTACGTTATGCTGAACCCAATATTACCACAGCCGATGGAGTTTCTCAAAGAGTAACAGGGTATGTCGACTTACCGATACAAATTGAGAATCATTTTAAGATTCTTAAGGTATTAGTTGTGCCTTCTATATCGCATCGTTTGATTCTGGGTAGTGATTTCGGTAAACTTTTTAATATAAAGATGGATTATAGTACGAATTCGTATTTTATCGGTGAAGATGAGGAGCAGTTGACAGGTCTGAATGGAAATGCTGTCATACGCGAAGTCAACGAAATTAACGCAGTGCGATCAAAGTCGGAATTGAATGGACAACAGAAAGTTGAGTTAGAATTGGTGATAGACGAGTTTCAGGAATTGTCGTGGTTGGCAGGAACGAAATTGGGTCGTACTAACGCCACTGTCCACAAAATTGATACTGGAGACGCAAAACCCGTCAAGCAACGGCACCACAACATGTCACCTTACATGTTGGAACATTTGCATAGGGAACTAGACAATATGTTGAAGCTAGGAGTGGTTCGTCCTTCCTTGAGTCCCTGGGCCTCTCCCGTACTCTTGGTGAAGAAAGCCAACGGAGAAATGCGATTCTGTTTTGATGGCAGAAAACTTAACAGTTTGACGAAAAAGGACGCTTATCCTCTTCCACGTGTGGACAATATTTTCAGTAAACTCACAGGAGCCCGATATCTGTCAAGTATCGACTTGAAGTGTGCTTATTGGCAAATTCCGCTAGAGGAGAGCTCGTGTGAGAAGACAGCGTTTGTCATACCGTCACGAGGTTTGTTTGAGTTCGTAGTGATGCCTTTTGGTCTCAACAACGCTTCACAAACTCAACAAAGGTTGATGGATACCATCTTAGGTTACTCTCTCGAGCCTTATGTCTTCGTTTATTTGGACGACGTTATTATCGCCACGCTCCATTTGAAAAACACCTGGAGGTTCTCCGTGAAGTGGGAAAACGTTTAAAGGATGCCCGTCTTACTATCAACCTAGACAAATGCGAATTCTGTCTACCGTCTCTGCGATACTTAGGATTTCTACTTGATGGTGAAGGTCTCAGGACGGATCCTGAAAAAGTGACTGCTATGTTAAATTACCCTCGTCCGGAAACAGTAACTGAATTGAAAAGATTCATTGGATTGGTCGGATGGTATCGTAGATTCCTACCTTTCTTTTCAAACTTAACGGCATCTATCACGTCACTTATGAAGGGGAAACGGAAATCTCAGAAACTTGTGTGGTCAGATGAAGCTGACGAATCTTTCAGGAGGATAAAAGAAGCCCTGGTTTCGGCTCCTATCCTCGTTGCACCTGATTTTTCCAAGATGTTCACGATACAGTGCGATGCCTCGGATTTGGGAGTGGGTTGTGTACTCACTCAATCACTCATTGAGCATCGTAAAGGAACTCAAAATGTCGTTCCTGATGCACTGTCCAGAGCACCTGTGGTAGAAGTGTCAGTGTTGACATTAGATGCCGAAGAATGTGTGAAGGACAAATGGTACCAGAAAATGATTGACAATGTACACTCCACACCCAATCAGTACCCCAACTGGATGTTGAAGGATGATTTATTGTACAAACACATACCTGTAAAGAGAGAAGTTAATCTGAATGAACCTGAGTGGAAAATAGTAGTACCTAAAATGTATCGTAAGGAGGTCTTACGAGAGTGTCATGATGCCACATCTGCACACCTTGGAAATTTTAAGACAAGCTCTAGGGTAAAGAATTTGTACTACTGGCCTAAAATGCGGACCTACATTAATAATTATGTAAAGCACTGTCACGTCTGTGCGGCGCAAAAGTCCAGTAATACAGCTCGACCTGGTTTCATGGGTCAACCGAAACAAGTTTCATATCCCTGGCAGGCTATTTCCGTCGATATATAGGGACCACTACCTAGGTCCACCCGTGGTTTCGTTTATTTGTTGGCAGTATCTGATTACTTCTCGAAATTTGTTTTATTGCACCCCATGCGAAATGCTAAAGCAAATAGCATAGTGAAGTTCGTCGAGAACGATGTTTTTTTGATGTTTGGAGCACCTCAGATTGTCATGTGTGACAATGGCACTCAGTTTACGAGTAAAGAATTCAGAACATTGTGTTCGAATTATGGTGCGAAAATATGGTTCAACGCCTTGTATCATCCTCAGGTCAATCAAGTTGAACGAGTGAATCGTGTGATTGTTTCGGCTGTGCGTTCGTATATCGAAAATGATAACCACAAGGATTGGGAACTGCAGATTGCGAAGATCGGTTACGCACTCAGAACGGCGGTACACGAGTCAACTGGACTTAGTCCTACTTACCTTAACTTTGGTCGATACGTTCCTAATGATGGTAAATTCTATGGTGATCTTGATTCAGTCAATGATTATAATCTCAATCCCTTTGATCGAGAAAAATATGCCCAGAGCATCGGAAAATTACCTCAGAGCTATACAGAAGTGCAGAAAGAATTGAAAAAGGCATATGACAGGTGTGCTCATGCTTATAACTTGAGAAAACGACCTTCAGAAAAGTACGCTGTGGGAGACCGTGTGTGGAAGAAGAACTATGTGTTGTCCAACGCCGCACAGAATTTTGCTGCAAAATTGGCACCCAAGCATGTACTTTGTCGCGTAAAGAAAGTAATAAGTTCCTTAGTATACGAATTAGTGGATGATGCCGATGGTACGAACTTAGGACAATGGCATGTAAAGGACTTAAAACCCTTCCAGGATGGTGGTGAAGAATCCTAGAGTGTAAGTTGTATGGATGTGAGCGATTGTTGATGTGTGCACAGGATTCTTTCTATATGTTTTTTTTATCTTTTTGTCAAGGTGACGACCTTGCTTCCCAGATTTGACGCTTTTTCCCAGATTTGACACTTTTTTCCCGATTTGACATTTAAGCGCTTATTTCCTAATTTTGTCATTAGTTAGGTTAATTAGTTAATGGTAGTGTAAAATGGGGAGAGTTTGAAGGAAAGAAAATATTTTAACTACGTCAAATATTTTCTTAACCGGCAAAAGGGGGTGTGTTACGGTTTAAAATGTCACTTAATCATATATGGTATATATAGGCTGCAAAGGAAACGCTAGTCTGTATAGCGGGTTGAACTCGAGAGAGCACGGATGCTGTAAATTTATAGCCAAGCGAAAAAGTAAACACCTGGGTGAAATATACACCAGCTTTGAAATTTATGTACATTTATTTACACAGTATGATATATATCTGCACTGTATAATATGGTTATAATGTGCTGATGTGATTCTCTAGCCACTCGTCGCAAACCACCTCAATATTTTTGTTTTTAGCCTAGCGTAAGCCGCCAACCTCTGTGTCTGTTTATTTTTTGGGCTTTCCCTGTGACTAGTGGTGTTGTGTGTGTTTTGGGTTTATGTAGTGTACGTCTTATTAACCTCTTCGTTTTGTGTTCTATGTTTCATTTATTGTTTGTTTTTGCCAGGACCTGAAACAGGAGTAAATAAATTAGGTCAGGTTGTAATTATAATACACTATGTGAGGGAAAGAATGATTAAAATAATTAAGTACCCTTGATTTTCTTAACAAGGCTGGGATAATATGATTAAAGGTTAGGCTGTTTATATTTTGATGGTGTTTGACAGTTGTCAAAGATTTTTAAAATCACTGAATGAGCAGGTCACAGTTTTTGTTAACAAAAAGTTAGAGGAGAGTAAAAAGTGGGTAGCCATATTAGCTCCCGGATTTATTCTGACATTTTCTCTCCTGGTTTTGTTGGAAAAAGACCTCAGAACACCTAGGGTAAGTGACCATGCTTTTTGCCGATTTTCAACCTAAGCATTGATTGGTAAATTATCATTTTAGGTCTTTTCTTTTCTTTTCCTTTCTTTTCTTGGGACTCTGTATTTTAATCACTGATTGCAAAGGCAATTTTTTATATCACCTACCTTCAAGTAAAGTTTTGGAAATCATTGTCAACACCGTTAGACACCGTCAGCACAAAGAGCAGTGCATATTTATCTTTGCCATCCAGAACGTTTCTCTTCGTCTCAGCCGGAAGTACCAGCTCAAAATTGAACAAGGGGCATCTCATTGGAGAATTGCCGATACACCTGCAACCTAACCATTTTGCTTGCTGTTTCTGGATCCGTATCTGATTTGCCATTCCGCAAGACTTCTTGAGGTACACGACAACGTGACTGCGCTGAGCACAAAGTAAGTCATTTCATTTCTTTCTCTATACGTCCCAACAGAGGCAAGCCTGAATTCTACTACTTCGTAGCCACAACGCAGACTAGAACATCGCATTCTTATCACTGTGATAAATTTATGCCAATCATTTATTAAATACATTTCTTAGCAAATCGTGTAAGCTCATAAAACAGCTGTTCATGAGTAAAAACAACATGTTTCTGTTAAACCTAAAATAAATACAATACTTTTGAGTTACGAAAAGACAGTTGCGATTACTTAATTTGTGTCATAGGGCTTAGTAGAATTTAATAACTTACTGTTTATTTCGCTGCACATTGGCAACTATATTGCATAGGAACGGTTTTTTTTGTTAAGCATTGCATTGCACAGCAGATTTTGTCAGCAAGCAGGCATACGCCAGCTGTCAGTTTGAGGGTGCGTTCTTTAGACACGCAACGCAGGTTCAGCCCAGGGCCACGTTTGTCATTTTAACTTTACACTCCGGTAGCAAACGTCAGATTCAGTGTAACTTATGTTGTATTCATACCTTCAATTATATAGTTATATTTGTTTTACATTTTATTTATATTTCCATACTTGGAAAAGTTATTGAAGTAATTGTGAGAAAAGCAAACATCTTTTCCGTATAAGTTATTTCTCAAACTCCTCATCACTCCCCTCCTCGTCGTTTTTCGACTGGCGCCCTCAAGACAATAGCCACCACTAAGCCAAGTAACATCAGATAAGTGCACCAAGGTAAAAACATCTGAAACCGAACCCGCGACCCAGCCACGAACAGAAGAGCTGCCGCGCGTGACTGTCCATGTGTGACAATATCACGTCACAGTGTATAACAGGTCAATTTTTATTATTACGTGATTGGCATGCATTTGCCGAATTTTTCACAGGAGGTTATTTGGATGGCTCTATACATATATATATATATGTTCCGAGAAGCTTCCGCGGTCGTTGGTATGAAAAATACTAGGTTCTCGGGTTGAACCGCGTCTGAGATTGTTAATGTCTCGACGTTTCGGCTCCCGTTTTGGAGCCATTTTCAAGAGAAAAAGTGAGTCAAGTAAAAATTGTCAAAGAAAATAATGCTAGGAGTTCGTGGAACTGGTTCGATTCCGGGGTCTCAATCTGCCTACTCCCCAGATCTCACCGCGATCCGTCTCTAAGGCCTCAACCTGCCTACTCCTTAGAGCGAACTCGCTGGCAGTATCGGACGAAGTGTTATTTATACGAAAGCTGTCTGTGGGTGGGAGAGTGGTGGGGGGTTGAGGGTCTGTTGATGGAGGCATCAGAGCAGAACGGCTGCTATCAGGATTATGAGGTGTGGATGAATATTGTGGGGCTAGCCTGGAGATCAATGATTTCCAAGCGACTGGAAGACGATGACCGTCATCCCTTTTGTTTAGACAATTGGGACGTTTTTCAATCTCAATTGCTTCGCGGATGATTCGCGGTTTTTGGAAAAATGATGGTGCTATGGTTTTGGTGTTATCGAAGTCTATATTATGGCCTGTTAGAAGGCGGTGTTGGGCAAGTGATGATGTGGGATCGGATTTTCTAACTGCAAGACGATGTTCATATATTCTATTGTTAATCCGTCTGTTGGTTTGTCCAATGTAGGTTTGGGGACAGTTTGAGCAAGGTATTTCGTATACACCGTGGGAATCATTAGGTATTTGGTCTTTTGGGGTTCTGATTAAATTGGAAATTGTTTGGTGTGTTGTGAATATGGTTTTTATGTTATTGGATTTCAGGATTTTTGAAATTTTGTCTGTGACACCTTTGATGTAAGGTAGGAAAGCTTTTTGCTGAGGAGGAGTTTCTGTCTGATCAGTTTGGGAAGGATTTTGTGCTTTGTGTATGGATCGCGTTATATGTCCTTTGTCGTAACCGTTTTGTAGAAGTGCTTCTTGTAATGTTTGTAGTTCGGATTGTCTGTTGTCATTGTCTGTTAGTCTGAGGGATCTGGTTACAAGAGTGTTGACAACGGAATTTATTTGTGATGGATGGTGGTGTGATTTTGAGTTAAGGTAACGGTTGGTGTGGGTTGGTTTTCTATACACAGAGTAGGAGAGTTGATTGTTGTTTTGTTTTGTAATGAGGACGTCTAGGAAAGGGAGAGAACAATTGTTTTCGATTTCAATAGTGAACTGGATCTGAGGGTGTATATGATTAATGTGAGACAGAAAGTTGTTTAGAGAATCTCTACCATGTGGCCAGATAACGAAGATGTCATCTACGTATCTTAGCCAGCAAGTAGGCTTCAGTTCGGATGAATTCAGGGCTTGGGTTCCGAAGTTGTCCATGTAGATGTTGGCTATGACAGGGGAAAGAGGTGATCCCATTGGAGCTCCTCTCACTTGTTTGTAATAGTTGCCTTGAAAGAGAAAATAGGTGTTGGACAGACAATGTTCTAGAAGGGTCAGAGTGCTGGGAGAAATGTTGTGTTTAGTTTTGAGAACGTTTAGGGCTTCAGTGAGTGGGATATTGGTGAATAGTGACACAATATCGAAACTGACTAGAATGTCGTTCTGGGAAATAGAGTAATTTTGAAGAAGATCAATGAAATTGGTGGAATTTTTGACATAAGAAGGGGCTTGTTCAGCAATGGGTTGTAGAGTATGGGCTAGATGTCTCGCTAATTTGTGAGTTGGGGAACGAAAAGCACTAACTATTGGTCGTAAAGGAATGTTGGTTTTGTGAATTTTAGGAAGACCGTATATTCTAGGAGTTCTAGACGATATCTCTCGAGGAATGAGGGATTTTCGAATATCTGAATGGAGGTCAGAATCGACCACAATATTCATCCACACCTCATAATCCTGATAGCAGCCGTTCTGCTCTGATGCCTCCATCAACAGACCCTCAACCCCCCACCACTCTCCCACCCACAGACAGCTTTCGTATAAATAACACTTCGTCCGATACTGCCAGCGAGTTCGCTCTAAGGAGTAGGCAGGTTGAGGCCTTAGAGACGGATCGCGGTGAGATCTGGGGAGTAGGCAGATTGAGACCCCGGAATCGAACCAGTTCCACGAACTCCTAGCATTATTTTCTTTGACAATTTTTACTTGACTCACTTTTTCTCTTGAAAATGGCTCCAAAACGGGAGCCGAAACGTCGAGACATTAACAATCTCAGACGCGGTTCAACCCGAGAACCTAGTATTTTTCATACCAACGACCGCGGAAGCTTCTCGGAACATTTTATTCGCCTCTACGGGGAGGAAATTAATTCTCTGACTAAATCCTATAGTACACTTCTACTTCGTAAAACCAGACTTCTTTGTGACCTTACTTTCCTGAAAGCGTGTCGAGATCACCAAGTCATCCCAAAATCTCTCCAACTTAAATATCACTCCAAGCCCCCCTCTATTTCAAAAATTCTTAACAAAGCAAGTTTTGCCCTACTTCGAAATTCCATACATAATACCAGAACGAACCTCAACACTACCAGCACACGACTATACAAAACCTATCTACAGATTCACGCTTCCTGTATTCACCCAATTCTCTGGGACACCTTTGACCGATTATCCAACGACAAAGCCCTACATATCTCAGAACAGAAGACCAACACACAGAAAAACAAACTCTTACAACTCATTGCCCAACAGAAACCTAACTCCTCATCCACATTAGATCCTAACAAGGTAGTTCACAACTTTTCTGACTTCTCCATCAGCGATGCCGCCCTTCAAGGCTTAGCTAAAGGTTTCAATTTTGCAGTTTCTCCCAAAATTATTCCAGTTGAAACCATTATTTCCCAAGTTGAAGATTCTATATCCCACCTTCCAAACAATCAAGCTGAGGACACCAGACAAGATATCGCTAGAATACTTCGAACTGCCAAACCTCCCACTTCTAACCTACCTTCTAGAGAAAGACAAGCCCTAAAAGACCTATATAACAATGACGACCTTATCATTCTCCCAGCCGACAAAGGCAACTCCACTGTCATACTAAACACCTCCGATTACTTAACAAAAATGAGCGATTTACTCAATACCCCAGACTACAAACGCATCCAGCGCGATCCCACCACATACTTAGAAAAGAGAACAAAAATCATCATCAACAATTCTGACCTCCATTCAGATATTCGAAAATCCCTCATTCCTCGAGAGAAATCGTCTAGAACTCCTAGAATATACGGTCTTCCTAAAATTCACAAAACCAACATTCCTTTACGACCAATAGTTAGTGCTTTTCGTTCCCCAACTCACAAATTAGCGAGACATCTAGCCCATACTCTACAACCCATTGCTGAACAAGCCCCTTCTTATGTCAAAAATTCCACCAATTTCATTGATCTTCTTCAAAATTTCGATATTGTGTCACTATTCACCAATATCCCACTCACTGAAGCCCTAAACGTTCTCAAAACTAAACACAACATTTCTCCCAGCACTCTGACCCTTCTAGAACATTGTCTGTCCAACACCTATTTTCTCTTTCAAGGCAACTATTACAAACAAGTGAGAGGAGCTCCAATGGGATCACCTCTTTCCCCTGTCATAGCCAACATCTACATGGACAACTTCGGAACCCAAGCCCTGAATTCATCCGAACTGAAGCCTACTTGCTGGCTAAGATACGTAGATGACATCTTCGTTATCTGGCCACATGGTAGAGATTCTCTAAACAACTTTCTGTCTCACATTAATCATATACACCCTCAGATCCAGTTCACTATTGAAATCGAAAACAATTGTTCTCTCCCTTTCCTAGACGTCCTCATTACAAAACAAAACAACAATCAACTCTCCTACTCTGTGTATAGAAAACCAACCCACACCAACCGTTACCTTAACTCAAAATCACACCACCATCCATCACAAATAAATTCCGTTGTCAACACTCTTGTAACCAGATCCCTCAGACTAACAGACAATCACAACAGACAATCCGAACTACAAACATTACAAGAAGCACTTCTACAAAACGGTTACGACAAAGGACATATAACGCGATCCATACACAAAGCACAAAATCCTTCCCAAACTGATCAGACAGAAACTCCTCCTCAGCAAAAAGCTTTCCTACCTTACATCAAAGGTGTCACAGACAAAATTTCAAAAATCCTGAAATCCAATAACATAAAAACCATATTCACAACACACCAAACAATTTCCAATTTAATCAGAACCCCAAAAGACCAAATACCTAATGATTCCCACGGTGTATACGAAATACCTTGCTCAAACTGTCCCCAAACCTACATAGGACAAACCAACAGACGGATTAACAATAGAATATATGAACATCGTCTTGCAGTTAGAAAATCCGATC
This sequence comes from Leptura quadrifasciata, assembly GCA_963675555.1. Lineage (NCBI taxonomy): Eukaryota > Metazoa > Arthropoda > Insecta > Coleoptera > Cerambycidae > Leptura > Leptura quadrifasciata. The sequence continues at coordinate 95,941,269 of OY776673.1, forward strand.
CCACATCATCACTTGCCCAACACCGCCTTCTAACAGGCCATAATATAGACTTCGATAACACCAAAACCATAGCACCATCATTTTTCCAAAAACCGCGAATCATCCGCGAAGCAATTGAGATTGAAAAACGTCCCAATTGTCTAAACAAAAGGGATGACGGTCATCGTCTTCCAGTCGCTTGGAAATCATTGATCTCCAGGCTAGCCCCACAATATTCATCCACACCTCATAAACCCTGATAGCAGCCGTTCTGCTCTGATGCCTCCATCAACAGACCCTCAACCCCCCACCACTCTCCCACCCACAGACAGCTTTCGTATAAATAACACTTCGTCCGATACTGCTAGCGAGTTCGCTCTAAGGAGTAGGCAGGCTGAGGCCTTAGAGACGGATCGCGGTGAGATCTGGGGAGTAGGCAGATTGAAACCCCGGAATCGAACCAGTTCCACGAACTCCTGGCATTATTTTCTTTGACAATTTTTACTTGACTCACTTTTTCTCTTGAAAATGGCTCCAAAACGGGAGCCGAAACGTCGAGACATTAACAATCTCAGACGCGGTTCAACCCGAGAACCTAGTATTTTTCATATATATATATATATATATATATATATATATATGGTTATACAATGCAGTTCACTGCTTTTCTACTACGGGGCGCCACCGTTTAATACGCATATACGATAAAAATGATGGCCCACCAGAGTTTGCCTCAGCATGTTTTTCATACCAGCATGCCTCTGAAATATGACAACAGTGTGCGGAGGTAGATTAATGCGGTACGTTTATATGAGTGTAAATAATTCACTGTTCCCGTAATTTGATTTTTGTAGTGGTTTCGAGTGCTGCGATTATGACTCCTATAATATAGGAGCCGTATACAACTAGTGTTATATTGGTGTTTGGGTCTTATTGTCTACAACAAATTTTTTCAAATGTATAAAAACCGAAATGTAATGATTTAGTTTCTTAACTGAAATATTAACTTTTATATTTATTTTCCAGCACCTATATATAAAGTTACCATTAAAAAACTAAAATCTCATTTATAGATATAGAAGTTTTAATTAAATTGGATGAGAATTTAGAAATTAAGAAATTCTTCTCCTGTATACGTTCTATAACATATAGTTTTTTATTTGTTTTTTAAATTGATGGTCATTTAAAGATTTAATGTGTAACGGTGATTTATTTGAAAGCTTTAGGTTTAGCGAATTCTTTTGTGCTTTGGACAGTTTAAAGCAAGGATTTCTTAATAGATTTGCATTTCTAATATTATAATTGTGTAAATTTTATTGTTTAGTGTAATGACTATTGCTTTTGTGAATTTTAAGCAAAACAGAATAAATATAAAGTGATGGTAGGGACGTGACTTCTAACATAATAAACAAAGACTGACAATGTTCCCTGTAGCCTGATTTAGCTATTAATTTAACGATTTTCTTTAGTAGTCTAAAAATTTTTATGGCAAAACTAGAGTTCCCCATAGAAAATACGATAACTTAATTGATAACAGAAAAGTGGAAAATAAGCAATTTTTAAAATGCTTATATGAAGTGTGTCTTTCAGTTGTCTAATTAAAAAGGTTGCATTGCATAATTTATGTTTTACTTTGTCCACGTGACAACTCCAATTCAGTTTATCGTCAATGACTATGCCAAGTAAATTGACAATATCTTCATTAACAAATTTATTATTGGAAGAAAGGAATAACTTTTGAGTCTTGTTCTCATTTAACTTAAGGTGAGAATATCCAAGAGAGAGAGGTCCGATAGGGAAATATTTACTGTTTTTGACCATAACTTCTTATTCTAACGCACTTATTGCAAACAAACTGTAAGACTACCTAAGTAGAACTATAACAAGAGTAGTGTTCTAAAATTTTCACTCAATACTTTCAAACATATGCGAAAATATTAGATTTAAATTTAGAAAATACGGATATTGACATGATTTTTAATTTTTAATGTATAAAATAATATTTATTAACTTTTACATTTATTTTCCCAGCATCTACAAAGTTACCATTTAAAAACTGAAATGCTATTTATAGATCAATATTATTAGAATGGATATTTTACTTCCACGTCCAGTTGAAGTATAGCAACGCAAAAAAATATATTTTTTTTTGTTGAAATAGACTTAAAATGTCATGAAACGTCGAGATTTTAAATTTGAGCGAAAAAAAAATTCTGTCGGTCTAACTTTTTTTGTGCGCACGTTTACACTGGAACCGTCTATGATATTGACTTGAAATTTGGTACACTTATGTATTATAACGACATCTGGAACTAGATTATATTTTGATCTAATTCCGTTGATGGGTTCGGGGGTAAATGGGGTAAAAATGCAAAAAAAAAATTATTTTTGTTGAAATAGGCTTAGAATCTCATGAAACGTTGAGGTTTTAAATTTGAGCGAAATTTTTTTTATGCCTGTCAGTTTGTCTGTCGGCGCAATAGTCTAAACATTCTGGATATTGAAGTAGTGATTCCTTGAGCAGAGGTTTTTTGTGTAGCGTTTGGAAAGTTGACTTTTAGATTGTCATTACAGTTTTAAAGTGATATACCTTTTCCCATTACTACGATAATTAAATTACATTTTGTATTAAAATTGTTACCAGGCAACCGCTGCAATTTCAGAAATAATTTGTAATTTTGTCACCTTGACAAATGGACAAAATAATATTGGTTATGTCGCTTTTTAAAGTATTAATTTTTAAGATCTTGTTAATGGTTTTAGAAAATAAAACAACAGTATTCAATACTTGCAACATTTTTGTTTTTTATATGACCCAGATTACACTTTGTGGCATAACTGTCAGTTTTTCCCCCTTCCAGTTTCACCAGATATGACCCCAACTTTAGATTTTTAAATGGAACACCCTGTATATAATCATATGTTTGGAATCCTTGAAAAATTCTGAGTACGGTGATACCCCATAAGTGACATTTCGATTTTTTAAAAAAAATTGGACTCGAAATTTGTTGATGCATCTAGTGACATGACCAGAATATTGCTTTTAGGCACATCCACGGTTTCCTTAGTAGATTCATATATGGCCTTGGTAGAAGAAAGCACGTGTCACCTAAACCCAATGAAGCAAAATGGTTTAATATGAATTATAGCCGTAAACTATACTTATCGACTCTTACTCACAAACTTATTACAATTATTATATGCGTGACTTAAGATCGGCACACATGCTCGATATACCAAAACACTCATCTACTTTATTTAGGATGTCCTTTTCTTATTTTGCAGCACACAATTATAATTCAATACCAAAATTAATAAAATCTAATAATTTAAGTTCTTTTAAAAATAAATATATGGCTCAACTATTAGTAGACCAGGGCCAATCCTGTTTAAGGCAATAAAAATTCTTAGCAGTATACGAATGGTCGGAAAATGTAGTTAATGGTGTAAATAATTAAGGAAAAATCGTCCAGACTGAATAAAAGTTCGGGAAGGGGGGTTGGGGTGGTAATATATACATTTTTAGGGGTTGGTACTTGTTTTTTGCGATTTGCGGCTAAACTATGCATCTTATCGAAAAATGTTGAATGTAAAAGTTGTAGATAATGAAAAAATCTAAAACTTTTTAATTAATCATTATTGACCATAACCGCAAGATTATCGAGAAAAATGCAATAAACCGTTTTTCGGTTTTTAATTTATAACTATCGCAAAAATGTTTATATGTACATGAAAATTAGTGAAAATGTTCTCTTTTGTGTTTCAAACAAACCCAAATTTTTTCAAAGCGAAATATTTAATTTTCGATGTTTTATGAAGAAAATAAAGAAAAAAGACCTAATTTTCAATCGAAAAATTTGGTTAGCAAATTTTCGATTAATGAACTGTACTAGTGCTCATTTTTTTCGTTGAAATCTCAACTTTAACATAGAATTAAAATATAATATTGTTTATATACAAAAATATCGTTAAAAAAGCGAAAAACTGAAAAACAACTTTTTAAAAATCGAGTTTTCGGTGAAAATCATGAATTTCTTTTTCTTTATTGTAAATAAACGTTTACATTCATAAAAAGCGTTAATTCTCATACAATACTATGTTATACAAGTAATGTACATGTACCTAACTATTCTCGGCTTTCAAAGTCCCGAAAACATTATTTAAACTGCAATTAAATAGGTAAAAATTCAAAAAACACAAAGGCTGTGAACTAAGAAAATTTGTCAATTATTTCTTGTGGTTCGTAAGTATTTACAAATTATCACGTCAAAGTCTTATATTTGATTATAAAATACAAAAATTAAAAGTAAAATAATTTTATTGAAATCTTTTTTTCTTCGTGGGCAATTCTTCATCGCCAGAATTCAGTATCATAATTTTTATTATTATTTATTAGACAGTGGGTACTGTCTTCGTCTTCGATGTCCTCGAGACTACAATTTTATTCGTACAACGATTTTTCGGCATTAGAACATTTATCAGAACCGTGACAATTTGAGCACAAATTTGTGCACTTTAAGCCATGCTTGCGACACCCACTATTACCGCATCCTGTTTCGCAGCTGCAGCAGATAATTTTCAATAAATTTTCAGGAATTAATTCTTGTTCTGTAAATATAGGTACGATGCCATTAACGTGATGTTTCCATCCCCAATCTGTAGCTGTTAATTGATTCCCAAGCCAACTTTGTATTTGAAAATACACCCTGTAACAATGTTGCTTAGCTGCCCCTTCAGTTGGAGGTAATTTTTTCAAATGAAATGAGGATTTAACAGTAGCCGTTCGGTAGAGTTCAAATCTTTTGTAAATAGATATTATTTTTAATCCATTTTCGGTAATCGTTTGTTTGTCTGCATTTGTATTGTAAAAAATTTCTGCAAGATTAGGTAAATGTTTATCGGCCAATAATGACTTTATAATTGTTTTTTTTTTCCTTTCCCAGCAAAACTGGAAGTTGTATCGCAGCCAGAAAAACAATGCAAAAATGCTAGAATATGTTTGTGATTTATGTTTAAAACTATTAGAGGTGTAATAAGTATAATTAATATTTCCTGCATCAGGTTTGTGGAAATAGATATTCAATTCATGTGAACCGAATTGATTTAAAAGAACTAAAAGATCTATGTCTTGACCAACAACTACCACTATTTTATCAGAGTTTTTTGCTACTTCAAGGGATGTATTGATAATTAGGGAATCGGCATCTTCTTCATGTAACTATTTTTTGCGTAGTTGTTTTGTACATAATGTAAATATTTGTGTGTTATTTCATTAATTGTATCGTTTTTTTGCCAGATTACTTTGTGTAAGAGAAACCCGCCATCAACAACGTGTACAACATTGCTGGAAGTTGGTAACGAATCGATGCTCGCAAATTCTATATATAAATGTGACTTAACATAAGCTCGTACTGTAAATAATTTTTCATATCATCTGTGCTGCTGATATTTCGCGAAATTTATTTTTACTACTTTATTTACAATAAAGAAAAAGAAATTCATGATTTTCACCAAAAACTCGATTTTTAAAAAGTAGTTTTTCAGTTTTTCGTTTTTTAACGATATGTTTGTATATAAACAATATTAAATTTTAATTCTATATTAAAGTTGAGATTTCAACGAAAAAAATGAGCATTAGTAAAGTTTATTAATCGAGAATTTGCTAACCAAATTTTTTGATTGAAAATTAGGTCTTTTTTCTTTATTTTCTTCATAAAACATCGAAAATTAAATATTTCGCTATGAAAAAATTTGGGCTTGTTTGAAACACAAAAGAGAACATTTTCACCAATTTTCATGGAAATATAAACATTTTTGGGATAGTTATAAATTAAAAACTGAAAAAACGGTTTTTTGCATTTTTCTCGATAATTTTGAGGCATGGTCAATAATGATCAATTAGAAAGTTTTAGATTTTCTCATTATCTACAACTTTTACATTCTACATTTTTCGATAGGATGCATAGTTTAGCCGCAAATCGCAAAAAACAAGTACCAACCCCTAAAAATGTATATATTACCACCCCAACCCCCCTTCCCGAACTTTTACTCAGTCTGGACCATTTTTCCTTAATTATTTACACCATTAACTACATTTTCCGACCATTCGTATACTGCTAAGAATTTATCGTCTATAACGATATTTTAAACGGTTTGGCCCTGGTCTATAGGTGGTCAGCTGACATTGATATAACAACATATCTTAAGCTTTTCCTTTTTTTCTTCTTCTATTCTTTTCACTTTTCAGCGCAATGAAGTTCATTTACTACTTTCTATTAATTTATTACAGATTTTTCAATGTTAGTCTATTATATTTATTTTATATTTTTACAAGCATTGTATAATCTTGTAATTTGTTATTCTTACGTGGTTGGACGGAAGAGCAGCTTTGCTAATTTGCCAGAAATAAGGACAATGTATTATTATTATTTGTCATTTTAGTTTGTGCAAATCACAGATACTAATTTCATCAAAAAATTATTCATTGGTACGTAAATTTTCATTCTCGTCATGTGCCAAGATAAAGTACAAGAACATCATTATTGGATAATGTATCAACGAGTCATACTCATGAATTACTCTTATTATTCTGAGCGTTGAAGTGATTATATTTACGGAGTCGTTGGTCGCTAAAATATTGCTATTTTTAACTTTATAATTGAATTGTTTTTTAAAGTTAATGAAATTGAATTCCTTGTATTACACTGACAAATTAACTGTCTTTAAGCCTTTCGTTGTTCATGTTATCATAAACAAATTGAATGGTTGTTGAATTACTGTAGATGGAGAACGGGCAAAGATATTAGTATGATTAGTCTGTTTTTGTTCTTGATGATCCATTATGATGGGCGAGAGACAATCTTAACATGATTTATGACCAAGAAGGAGGAATAATTAGGACCAAGTAGGCGGTCTCCTAAATAATCACTAGCTATCACGAGAACATCGAAAACAATCAAGTGTAATAAAAATTGATGACGCATAGTTCCGTAATTATTATAACCCTTTGCAATATAAGCGGATATTTGCGCAGAAGTTTGCTTGTCAGTCGTTATAAGGTGTTTAAAACTTAATGACAACTTTAGTGTCTTCAATTTCGATATTTATGGGTTAAATACATTAATTTTTTTTATTTCATTCTAAAGAATATTAAAAAAAAAATAGAAAATAACTTAAATCTTAATTACAAATTAGGAAAATACGTTATTGATGAATTACCCAAGCGAAACTTCCACACTGATAAGAAATTACCTAATTTTGACTATTTATCTAAGGAGGCTTATTATGATCTAAAGTCCACAAAAAAAATTAAGGTTCCAGATCTTACAAATCCTTATTACGAGAGAAACAATAAAAGGAAACAATTCCATTAAAATGCAATTTATTACAGGTTGGGTGGTTTATACAAGAAAAATAAAAATATATACAGCGTGTCCCATTTTGCTTGGAACCAACCCTATATAAAGTTTATTTAATGTCCGATTTAGATATTTTTTTTTAAATAGATCTTTGAAAAGCGCATCTTTGTGTTATATTAAATTTTACAAAACATAATAGCGTGGCCTACTATGATTTTTTTTTTCGAGTTAGAAAATGTTGAAATATTATTAGCGATTTTTTAATTTAAAATCTGAGTGTGCCATTGGATTCAGCAATCCCCCCAAATGAATCAATCATGAATTTCTTTTTCTTTATTGTAAATAAACGTTTACATTCATAAAAAGCGTTAATTCTCATACAATACTATGTTATACAAGTAATGTACATGTACCTAACTATTCTCGGCTTTCAAAGTCCCGAAAACATTATTTAAACTGCAATTAAATAGGTAAAAATTCAAAAAACACAAAGGCTGTGAACTAAGAAAATTTGTCAATTATTTCTTGTGGTTCGTAAGTATTTACAAATTATCACGTCAAAGTCTTATATTTGATTATAAAATACAAAAATTAAAAGTAAAATAATTTTATTGAAATCTTTTTTTCTTCGTGGGCAATTCTTCATCGCCAGAATTCAGTATCATAATTTTTATTATTATTTATTAGACAGTGGGTACTGTCTTCGTCTTCGATGTCCTCGAGACTACAATTTTATTCGTACAACGATTTTTCGGCATTAGAACATTTATCAGAACCGTGACAATTTGAGCACAAATTTGTGCACTTTAAGCCATGCTTGCGACACCCACTATTACCGCATCCTGTTTCGCAGCTGCAGCAGATAATTTTCAATAAATTTTCAGGAATTAATTCTTGTTCTGTAAATATAGGTACGATGCCATTAACGTGATGTTTCCATCCCCAATCTGTAGCTGTTAATTGATTCCCAAGCCAACTTTGTATTTGAAAATACACCCTGTAACAATGTTGCTTAGCTGCCCCTTCAGTTGGAGGTAATTTTTTCAAATGAAATGAGGATTTAACAGTAGCCGTTCGGTAGAGTTCAAATCTTTTGTAAATAGATATTATTTTTAATCCATTTTCGGTAATCGTTTGTTTGTCTGCATTTGTATTGTAAAAAATTTCTGCAAGATTAGGTAAATGTTTATCGGCCAATAATGACTTTATAATTGTTTTTTTTTTCCTTTCCCAGCAAAACTGGAAGTTGTATCGCAGCCAGAAAAACAATGCAAAAATGCTAGAATATGTTTGTGATTTATGTTTAAAACTATTAGAGGTGTAATAAGTATAATTAATATTTCCTGCATCAGGTTTGTGGAAATAGATATTCAATTCATGTGAACCGAATTGATTTAAAAGAACTAAAAGATCTATGTCTTGACCAACAACTACCACTATTTTATCAGAGTTTTTTGCTACTTCAAGGGATGTATTGATAATTAGGGAATCGGCATCTTCTTCATGTAACTATTTTTTGCGTAGTTGTTTTGTACATAATGTAAATATTTGTGTGTTATTTCATTAATTGTATCGTTTTTTTGCCAGATTACTTTGTGTAAGAGAAACCCGCCATCAACAACGTGTACAACATTGCTGGAAGTTGGTAACGAATCGATGCTCGCAAATTCTATATATAAATGTGACTTAACATAAGCTCGTACTGTAAATAATTTTTCATATCATCTGTGCTGCTGATATTTCGCGAAATTTATTTTTACTACTTTATTTACAATAAAGAAAAAGAAATTCATGATTTTCACCAAAAACTCGATTTTTAAAAAGTAGTTTTTCAGTTTTTCGTTTTTTAACGATATGTTTGTATATAAACAATATTAAATTTTAATTCTATATTAAAGTTGAGATTTCAACGAAAAAAATGAGCACTAGTAAAGTTTATTAATCGAGAATTTGCTAACCAAATTTTTTGATTGAAAATTAGGTCTTTTTTCTTTATTTTCTTCATAAAACATCGAAAATTAAATATTTCGCTATGAAAAAATTTGGGCTTGTTTGAAACACAAAAGAGAACATTTTCACCAATTTTCATGGAAATATAAACATTTTTGGGATAGTTATAAATTAAAAACTGAAAAAACGGTTTTTTGCATTTTTCTCGATAATTTTGAGGCATGGTCAATAATGATCAATTAGAAAGTTTTAGATTTTCTCATTATCTACAACTTTTACATTCTACATTTTTCGATAGGATGCATAGTTTAGCCGCAAATCGCAAAAAACAAGTACCAACCCCTAAAAATGTATATATTACCACCCCAACCCCCCTTCCCGAACTTTTACTCAGTCTGGACCATTTTTCCTTAATTATTTACACCATTAACTACATTTTCCGACCATTCGTATACTGCTAAGAATTTATCGTCTATAACGATATTTTAAACGGTTTGGCCCTGGTCTATAGGTGGTCAGCTGACATTGATATAACAACATATCTTAAGCTTTTCCTTTTTTTCTTCTTCTATTCTTTTCACTTTTCAGCGCAATGAAGTTCATTTACTACTTTCTATTAATTTATTACAGATTTTTCAATGTTAGTCTATTATATTTATTTTATATTTTTACAAGCATTGTATAATCTTGTAATTTGTTATTCTTACGTGGTTGGACGGAAGAGCAGCTTTGCTAATTTGCCAGAAATAAGGACAATGTATTATTATTATTTGTCATTTTAGTTTGTGCAAATCACAGATACTAATTTCATCAAAAAATTATTCATTGGTACGTAAATTTTCATTCTCGTCATGTGCCAAGATAAAGTACAAGAACATCATTATTGGATAATGTATCAACGAGTCATACTCATGAATTACTCTTATTATTCTGAGCGTTGAAGTGATTATATTTACGGAGTCGTTGGTCGCTAAAATATTGCTATTTTTAACTTTATAATTGAATTGTTTTTTAAAGTTAATGAAATTGAATTCCTTGTATTACACTGACAAATTAACTGTCTTTAAGCCTTTCGTTGTTCATGTTATCATAAACAAATTGAATGGTTGTTGAATTACTGTAGATGGAGAACGGGCAAAGATATTAGTATGATTAGTCTGTTTTTGTTCTTGATGATCCATTATGATGGGCGAGAGACAATCTTAACATGATTTATGACCAAGAAGGAGGAATAATTAGGACCAAGTAGGCGGTCTCCTAAATAATCACTAGCTATCACGAGAACATCGAAAACAATCAAGTGTAATAAAAATTGATGACGCATAGTTCCGTAATTATTATAACCCTTTGCAATATAAGCGGATATTTGCGCAGAAGTTTGCTTGTCAGTCGTTATAAGGTGTTTAAAACTTAATGACAACTTTAGTGTCTTCAATTTCGATATTTATGGGTTAAATACATTAATTTTTTTTATTTCATTCTAAAGAATATTAAAAAAAAAATAGAAAATAACTTAAATCTTAATTACAAATTAGGAAAATACGTTATTGATGAATTACCCAAGCGAAACTTCCACACTGATAAGAAATTACCTAATTTTGACTATTTATCTAAGGAGGCTTATTATGATCTAAAGTCCACAAAAAAAATTAAGGTTCCAGATCTTACAAATCCTTATTACGAGAGAAACAATAAAAGGAAACAATTCCATTAAAATGCAATTTATTACAGGTTGGGTGGTTTATACAAGAAAAATAAAAATATATACAGCGTGTCCCATTTTGCTTGGAACCAACCCTATATAAAGTTTATTTAATGTCCGATTTAGATATTTTTTTTTTAAATAGATCTTTGAAAAGCGCATCTTTGTGTTATATTAAATTTTACAAAACATAATAGCGTGGCCTACTATGATTTTTTTTTTCGAGTTAGAAAATGTTGAAATATTATTAGCGATTTTTTAATTTAAAATCTGAGTGTGCCATTGGATTCAGCAATCCCCCCAAATGTGTTTGTACCAAATTTTGTTGAAAATGACCGTCTAAGACTATCTTTCCTTTGTCAGACCTATGGTAACCTACGTATCATGCGTATGGTGGTCAAAAACAGAGGAAAAGACAGCACAGGGAGAGTTGCAGAAACTGCAATGCATTGCCTGTTTAGGGACTACAGAAGCAATGCACTTGTGTCCCAGCAGCTATGGAGGTGGCACTCATTGCCTTACGACTGCACCAGGTACATAAATTTAAACCAGGTGATCTGATCGCTTAAGGATTCTGGAGTTAATCCATTTGAAGTCCATGACCAAACCCACTGACTCAATGCCAATCAAGCAAGACTTTGACTGCTCGTTTGACGTACTAATTGAAAGTCGTCAGAAAAGCAAGATAGAGGCACTGCGATTGGAACAAGGGTCATTCATCTGGTATACAGATGGATGTAAGATGGCTAAATGGGTAGGAGTGGGAGTAGCAGGGCCGAATTGTAGACTATTCAAAGCCCTCGGTAACACCCCACCTATCTCTTAGGCAGAAATGTATGCTAAAGATCTGTGTGCTTGTTAAAGAACACGCCAAAAAAACCCTCGATAAACTTCTCGAAACTGTAACAAAATCCGCATGAAAAGCGTGCTTCACGTAAAAATGCCGTTGGAAGAGGTTTTTATAGTTTAAATCACATTTTCGCTCTACGGAGAATTTTTATGCAAAAATTTCAGAAACTCATCAAGGGGTGTAATTTTTTAGAAAGTGTAATAAATATCGCTGTACGGGGACGTAATGTCGCCCTGACCAACAAAATTTAGAAATTTTAACTGAAAACGACCCTTTTACGAATCCACGTTGTGCAGCACTGCAACTCATGCGTTGTGTTAAATATGCGGACAAGTTAATCCAGTCTCTAGTCAAAGTATATCGAGAGTTTTAGCGAAAATAGCCTTTAGCGACAAGGGTGCCCCATCATTTTCTAGCAGTCGATTATGACGGGAAAATGATGGGTTTTAACGGGATTTGCCCTAAACCGGTTCCTCAGTGATTCGGTGTCAGAAAAGTATAGTTACCATGTACTCATATGTGCATGGGACCGCCTTGCCTGAACGTATGAATTTATAATTGCTACAATATAATAATTCAAAGTCGTTGCGATTCAAGCAGTTTTAAGGTCTGAGGAGAGAACCAAATTATAATTGAACTAATAGTACGTAAACAAACAGGCAAGCAAAAGCCCATCAAAAATTTATAATCATTGAACTTTTCTTGAATCTTTTTGTGTAATCGTTAGCATATTGGGTGGTAGTTGGTACACTATAAGTCATTCCGTTCCTCACCATGTGTTATACACGGGCCAGACTATAGTTTGTCAACACATTTTTTTTGAAGTTTTTGTTTTGTTTTTTAAAAGAGATTTAATATACATTTTTGAACTTTATATATACTTTAATTATTCATAACGTATAGAACCAATTTACATAAATTCATTTATTAGATATAGGTTCCGAGGTATAAACCTAACAGCATTCCATTACGTCACCGAAACTAATATCGTACGATTTGTACGGGCAAATCGGACGTAGAAGTCTCTGATCCGGCGAGAAACCTTTTGTATTCTACGTTCTGCCGGAGGTGCCGGTTGGATAGTATACCAATTTTTTTTTTCACTCCCGCACCCTTTACTTGCGGATATTTGCAAAAGTAATGATGGGATACTTTATTGTCATCCGATCTTAGTAACTGTGCAAAATTTCATCAACTAGTTATGTCAGGAAGTATGTTAAATAAAGAATGCAAGATTTGAACTGAATATTGTGCATGAAAACTATATTGTGAGTTAAAGAAAAGCAAGTAAAAAAGTAATTGTCATACATTCTCTAATCCCCATCTAAATTTCGATTTCTATCACGAAAATAACAAAAATTAACACAGGGGATAAGCACAAGCTCGAATCGCTTTGCTATCTCCGGAAATGATTCAGCAGGACATTTCACGTAATGCGAACCTAACTTTATAAGTATGTCCAAAAGTTGCAGAGCAATAAAAATGTGTAAGAGGTGTTTTTGCTCTTCAGTTTTAGATTTTCATGTTCCATTCTAATCGCGATCGAAGGAAATCTCTATTATTCAGAAATACATTCATTCACTCGACAACTTTATTTTCTGGCTAAATGTATTAATGATAATAAAATTTTAAATAAAGATTTACTTCCCAAATAATCAGCTAATTTTCTTAGACGGTTAATAAAGTGAGAGCAAATTTTGTTCATTAGCCTTTAAAATCATTTCGGTGTAAAATATAAATCGCTGCTAATGGATTTAATGAAATAAAGCGTGTAGCGATAAAGACGGTAACAACAATAAAGTTAAACAGTAAGTAATAAAAAAATGAGTTTTCATACAAGATGGAATTAAATTTTAGCTAAATCCAAATGCATTATTCATGCACAGGTCGGCAAGCGTCTAGATTAGCTTTAGTAACTATTAATTAATGGATTAATAAATTAATTAATTAATTTTATATATTTTGAGGTCGTCGACATGTCTGTTAGTCTACTCTTCCTTGTATATTAATTAACTTAATAGGTTGTTACTGTCTGTCTTTAACAATATATCATTCAAGAGTAGTTGGATCAAGATAAAAAAGAAAATAATAAACTTCAGAGTGAAGAGGTATTACTTAACTCATGTTATGGCTCTTGACGATTTACTAATAATTATGTAATAGTGATATATCTGTCTGTTCTAAAAGTATTATAAATGACATTAGTAAATGACTCTGCAAATATGTGATTCTCTCTTATAACAGGGTGATTCGTGAGGGGATGGTCGTATTTACCGAGATGAGGAAACATTGAGGTGATCTTAAATCCCTATACATAATGACTAAAGGAATCCCGTTTTCGGAATACAGAGTGTTTAATTGAAAATTTCTTTTCGCCATATATATGTAATGCGCTAAGGGAATCAAATGAAATTTTGTATTTCGGTTACAGTAACCACTCACCATCTAATGCCTAGGATATTAATAGAAAATATCAGGACTGGACCCAGAATTTAAAAAATCGGCAGCTACTGAAAGCGGCTGGAATCTCCCCATCCGGTGGATCTTTAAATCCGAAAAGAGCCTTAAGTTGTGTGCCAAAACAGCACTAAACGTAATCCAATCTCAACCAAAACCTTTTCAGATCTGGAGCACTAAAGAAACTCTCAACTTGATGAATTTACAACACTTGCCTGTGGCTCGTGCTGCAAATATCATCTGCGCGAATTATTACCTATATTATCGTTCGTTGAATAATACACTATTATCATATTAACATGTTTAAACATCGCTTGAACAACTCAGAAAGTCTAGTTACCCTAAACATTACAGATTCGTCTGTCGTCCCTTTCACGTAAGGTAGATATGCTTTTGCCACTGGTTTCTCGGATTCCTCCTGGGTTTTTTGTCTGTATGGCCCCTGCGACTTCTGTATTGTGTACCTCGAAAATCCAGTTTTCATTAGTGCTTTCTGAAGTGACGACATCTCTTCGTTGATATGGTCGACGTCTGCCAACGTCTGAGAACGTGTCACTAGAGTCTTTACTACTGAATTTAATTGTGCTGGATGGTGATGTGATGCCGCATTTAGGTAGCTGTCCGTGTGAGTGGATTTCCTGTAAGTATACTAGTGTCCTAATGTCCTGTCTTGTTTCTTTTTCACTAATACGTCTAAAAATGTAAGCTTGCCTTCTGTTTCTACCTCCATGGTGAATTTGATCTTATCGTGAATGCTTATCAGGTGGTCTAAGAAACTACTTAGTTGTTCTCTTCCATGAATCCAGATTACGAATGTGTCGTCCATGTATCTCAACCAAAGTTTTGGTTTGAGTGGTGCTGTTTGTATAGCACGAACTTCTAGACCCTCCATGAAGAGATTAGCGATGACCGAAGATAACAGTGAACCCATCGGTGTTCCTTCCATTTGCTTGTAACGCTGGTCATTATATCTAAAGTATGTGTTGTTTAAACAGTGTTTAGTTAGGCTAAGAATATCCTGCTCTGGATGATACTTTCGTTTGATCAATTCGAGTGACTCCTCTATTGGTACGTTAATGAATAGTGACACTACATCGAAGCTCACTAGAATATCTTCAGGTTGGACAGTCTTGTTTAGTAACTCGATAAAATATTGTGCGTTTTTCACATAAGATGTTGCTTTTTCTGCAAGAAGAAGAAATGCGGCATCACATCATCATCCAACACACTTAAATTCAGTAGTCAAGACTCTAGTGACACGTTCTCAGAGGTTGGCAGACGTCGACCATATCAACGAAGAGATGTCGTCACTTCAGAAAGCACAACTGAAAAAAATGGATTTTCGAGGTACACAATACAAAAGTAGCAGGGGCCATACAGACAAAAAGCCCAGGAGGAATCCGAGGAACCACTGGCAAAAGCATATCTACCTTACGTGAAATGGACGACAGATAAAATTGGCAAACTTCTACGTAAACGTAACATAGAAACAATATTTAAAACAAACCGACAAATCAGTGCAGTCCTCCGTAATCCAAACTCAAAAATTACCCTAGAAAACCAAGGAGTATACAAAATCCCGTGCCAAGATTGCACCAAATCATATATAGGACAAACCAATAGACGCATTAGTATAAGAAAGGAAGAACATATGAATGCAGTACGAAAAGAGGAGAAAACATTGTCCCTAGCACAACATGTAAAATCCACAGGACACAAAATAGACTTCGACAACACCAGAACAGTAGCTAATATCGAGCATTATAGGTCAAGGATTACCAAAGAAGCCATAGAGATCGAAAAAAGACCACAAAATCTTAATAAACGAGATGATACGCAGAGATTGCCCAGTTCTTGGAAGCCCGCTCTTGTGGGAAGAGATGTAACAGAAAACACACGACGATCCACCGTGGACGAACCAATCACGAGGAGGTACGTTCAAGTATTGACAAATAGTGAACAAACGCAGCAATCTGCCCGAAATGGACCTATCATGAGGAGTCAGAGCAGAGCGCTGACCAATCAAGGAGAACCACGGCATTCTGCGGCACCGATTGGACACGAAAATGCCCGACCACCAGCGAGAAGTCACGTGGAGCGTGACGTTCCAGCGAGGTCACTTGTCGGGTTGTCTCAGGCACCCGCTACGCCTACCACAGGTGGTGGGAGACCGGTAACACGTAGACAAACGCGCAGGCGCCCCTAGACGGCAGTGTATATAAGGAGCCGCACAACGCGGAGAACATCGGTTCAGTTCGAGCAACGAGGAGCAACAGTAGGTAGCTTTCAGTGAGAACCTGAAAATGGCAGTTGAGATTCTACCGAAACGTCGTTTAGACAACCGTGACTACTGGAGGAGTCGACATCGACGCGGGGAAAAATTGTGTAGTTGTATTCCCTGATCCCAGAAATGTATAAGTTTGTGGTCCGTGGTCCTAAGTGATTTAGAAGTCGAGATATTGATAATAAACCTATATTTCAAAATGGCCACTATAAAATTCAAAATAGCCGGGCCGACGGAGGAGTTGGTTCCTATTAAAAATTGAAAGTTACTTACCTAACTAGTACCTGGAAAAAATTTGGTGCTTTTGTCCAGTCTGTCCACATTTTCATGATAAGCTGCTCCACTATAAAAAACATATTTTAAATCTTTCGATTTTGTGGTAAAATGAACATTTCCATTGAATTTGTAAATCCGAATTTCATCGCTATCTCAAAAATCGAATGTAGCAGGTAATTTTTTATGACAAATCATTTTCAATTTTTTGGGTTCCTTCAAGTGGTGGTATAAATCTATTTTTACAAGTGCTTTTGGGGCAGTTCGGATCCCTACTATAAGTTTCTGTAGAATCAGGTCGAATTTGTGATCAGTATAAACTAAATTTGATTATACGGCAAATGACTAAATATCGATGCCGCATAAAAAATGTCCATACTTCTGACCTTTGCTAATGTCAAAATAAATTTTAAAGGCCCTTGGTTCTCGTATACACACTAAATCCCAATTTAATTTTTTACTCCCTTTAATAATAGGGCAATGAGGGCGGTAGCTAACGCAAACAAAATATTTTTAAGATGTTTCCTTCTTGTATACACACTAAATCACTTTTTAATTTTTTTCACTCCCTTTCATAATCGTATGGGGGTGGCTGATGCCAAATTTTTTTTGTAAACCTTGAGCTTATTTCAACAACATTTTTTTTTCCGTTACTATACTTCCACTGGACGTGGAAGTAATACCATGAATGTGCTGTAATGGAATTATTTCCTATTAATCCGAATGGGCAAACGTATGAGCCAGTAGTCGACCTCAGTAAATTAAATAATGCACATTAATGCAATATCATTCATCGTCTTCACTTTAATACCGTCGTTTCACTTCAAATTTGACGGTATTTTACTTTAACATTTAAAAAAATATTCCAATATTTGAAGAATGTCCACTTTATTCACTTAATACTCCTAATAAAGTAAATAGAGCAGAATGTTTCTATTTCTGGCTTGTTTCACCGTAACGTTGAGAATTCGGGACAAGAATGTGGACACATGCGGTTAAATTTATTACCCCGCTTTTGAATATTCAACGACTGCAACGTTATGGTTTTCACCTGCTACATTAGTGCCTTCCTTACATAGCGAACACAGCGTTACTGCCTCCGAATATTGGATTCAAGATAAACATTCCAGTACTCCACACATATGAATACCCTATATAACGCCTTAGCGGTATTTCTGTAAATGAGATATTATTTGCAGCTAATAATCCATTTGTAAGCGAGTAAACATAATTAATGTAGAATTCAACTGTGTTGTAATATTGGTATTTTATGAAGTCAATTAGCCCTTTCCTTTACTGAATAGCTTCAATTAAGAGAAGTGCGTAAAAGTGTGCCATAATTTTCGGCAACATACACAAAAGACTGTAAGATGAATATTCGTTAAGCATATGGTTGTTAGATGTTGAATTTTTATAAATAGAATTCTACATCATATACAGGGTGTTTCACAATTGAATGCTGATCCTAAAGGATGATTTAAAGAAAAATTATTTATATGAACATATTATATCCGTAACCGCTTTATTTCTGAGATATAGGGTGTTGAAATTTAACAAAAAAATAGTATTTCCCCAACATATCTAAAACCGTTTTTTTTCAATTTTGGTAAGTGCAAAGTACGCATAAAAATACATGTTTTCCAGGATAAATGTTTTTTAAATTTTCATCAGTGGCGTCACTGCTAACATGCCCTGCAATATTGTTATTAAAAAAAATTATACGCCACTGTTTTTTTTTAAATAAATATTATTTTCGTATTTGCGGTTTATCTTGTCACAAAAATGGTCCCTTGACCTTTTTCGTCCGGCGGACGGTTTTCGATTTATAAAATAAAATACATTCATTTGCTTGTCCCTATGCGAATTCAGCCGTTAAAGAGTAGAAAAGCAATCTTGTAGGTTAGAAACATTTAGTATGCTAAGAATACATTTCCTTATTTTATGAACGTAAACAATTTTGACACCCTTTTGTCAGATACGTGTTTTGTGACATTATTTAAGTTATAAAACTCGTTTATTAATCAATAACCTGGTAAATTTTACAAAAACCGAATCAGCAGACATGCATTACTTGTATGGGCTTGCTGACGGGAACGCATACAAAGCCAGGTATTAAGAGCGCTTCCCAAATAGAATTGTTCCTGATGCTCGGACGATTTTAAGCACAGAAGGTTATATGAAACAGGAAGTTTTCAGTCAAATATTCACTTAAAAGGAGCACCTCGGACTGCAAGAACTCCAGCAATTGAGGTAGCTGTTTTAAATTCAGTTGAGGAAAATCCCGACATAAGTACGAGGAAAATTGCCAATAATTTAAATATCGCCCATGTTCTAGTATGGAGGATTCTACATGATTATTTATTATATCCCTATCACATTCAACGGGTTCAGGTTCTACTTCCTCGAGACTTCCCATTACGAATTTCTGCCAATGGTTTCTCCAAAAAGTTACCCAAAATCCTTTATTTGACATGAAAATGTTATTCACGGACGAAGCTAGTTTTGCGGGAAGCAGTATCAGAATTTTTTATAACAATCACTTTTGGGCCGAGGAAAATCCGCATGCAATCGTGGAATCTCATCACCAGATTCAATTCCCATTAAATGTGTGAACTGGAATTATTGGAGGCTACCTAATTGTTCGCTTTTTCTGCCAGGCAGATTAAATGGACATAATTATCGCCTTTTTTATGATAATTTGCCAATTCTGTTGGAAGATGTTTTTATTTTGTGGTTTATGCACAACGGTGCACCTGCACATTTTAATGCTCTGGCACGCGAGTATTTAAACCAAAACTTTAATAGTCGCTGGATAGGTCATGGCCAGCTAGATCCCCAGAACTTAACAGTCTGGATTACTTTCTCTGAGGACATCTCAAGACCTCGGTTTACAGTCAGCCAATTCAAACTGAGGAAGAATTGCGAAACAGCATAATAGTTTCCTGTGAAGCTATAAGGAATACTCAAGGAATTTTCCAAAGAGTAGGCGATTTAATGAGAAAGAGGACTGAAGTAGTTGCTTGAGGGTACTTGCAGGAGGCGGACATTTTGAACAATTAATTTAATTTTGATATTTTTTGTTCTTGTCTAGATGCTTTGGTTAGCACAAATGATGTAACTGAGACTAAGGGAAAAAATCGCATAGGGACAAGCAAATGAATGCGTTTTATTTTTTAAATCGAAAACCGTCCGCCGGAGGAAAAACGTCAAGGGACCATTTTTATGACAAAATAAACCCCAAATATGAAAATAATATTTATTTAAAAAAACAGTGGCGTATCATTTTCCTTATTAAAAATATTGCAGTGCATGTTAATAGGGACGCCACTGATGAAAATTTAAAAACATTTATCCTGGAAAAATTTTTTCTTTATGCGTACTTTGCATGTACAAAATTGAAATAAAAGCGATTTTAGAGATATTGGGGAAAACTGATTTTTTTGTTAAATTTCAACACACTGTATCTCAGAAATAAAGCGGTTGCGGACCTATGTTCATATGAAATTTTTTTCTTAAATCGCCCTTTAGAATTAGCATTCAATTATGAAATACTCTGTATACATTACTCTAATTTAGGTAGGTCGTACATAAAAAGTTTTACAAGTTGCAGTTAGATTAGAAACTTGAAATTTGGTATGCTGCCATAATCGATCATGCTCGTTCTACCTAAAATATTTTCAGTCCTTCAACTAGACATGGTGTGACAAAAATCAGCACCAACTTTCTTATTTTAAATAGAACAATATTTTTACACGGTTCGATTGGCCATCCAATTCTGAGTTTAGGCAACCTAAGTTATGTTAACTGATCTCATACAGTTTTTGACACGTTAATTTAAAAAAAAATATGGCTCTAGTAGCGAACAAATTTGTATCGCGAAAACCATTCAAAATTATGAAATCGAATTTCTGAAGCTCTTAGATGGAAGTCCAGGCTAACCTATGACGTCCCATTGGAGGCCCTATTTTGTATAATTTTGTATGGATGCAGGCAGTTTTCAAATGTCGCAATCAAAAATTGTCGGAATCAATTTTTCCAAATGGCTTCAAACTTAATTTTAGGGTGGGTTACTTAAGCATTCTTTATATCTAAACTTCATCCCCTATCGAGTTAATCAATAAGAATCAAGAACGGCCTGCCATGAAAACAAAAGACAATTGTAATTAAATAAATGATAGTCTGTCAAAGTGAATAAGAATCGTTCTAATTCTTAAATGAAATTGATTCGAAAATGGATGAATTATTCAAAGGAAAGTAGTTGTTTTGAATTTGTTTGTAATTCATCTCGTAATTCATGGTTTGTGTCACGAAATTATTCAGTGAACTATCCGTGGCGGGCGAGCGTAGGTGCGGTTAGTACTTGAATAGGTGACCGTTTCAAGGAAACAATCTTTGTGCGCACGCCATGCAATCTTAAGCGAGGGTTGTGTAGTGGACATACCATCCTTCGGAGGGGATGTAAAGCCGTCGGTTACTTGTCTATTAAATATAAGGGGAGTAACAGATCCCTACTCTTCGAAATATAAGAGATTCGACAAAATTCCTGGTTGGGGGTAACTCGCTTACAGGCGTCAGTGTCAGGTCCGAGTATGGGAAATAGGTCGGCGTTAAATAAATGTTTTAAAAAAATATCCAAACTTACCAATGATGACGCAGGAAAAGATTTCGCGATTGAGAAATAATGTTTTGAATCTAATTTTCTCAATTTTCACGGCATACTTAAGCGTATTTTCTCGATATTATAATTATTATTCACCAAACAACTTGTGCATTTGGGTTAATATTAAACCGATTTTCGATTTGAGGTTATCAATGGATTTGTCTTGAAAATTAGTATTTAACTACTGTTTCTAAAAGATGTTGTCATTTGAAAAAGTTGACTTAATTTAAAATTAGTGCGGGCAAGCCACACAGAAAATTGGCTTATAGTAATAATCATTGGAAGTGTTGTGGGGGGGAGGGGGTGATATATATTACCCCTGCCAAGTTTAAAACTTATATCTTGAAAACTTTGGGCACTATAGCTTGTCTAATGATTTCGTTGACATCCGATATGGGGAAGTGTATTTGTACATTCTAAGCCAAGTACCTGTTACAATTTTTTGTAACATTATTAACCAAATATTGAACGTCATCCTGATTTTAGTCCAATGTTAAGCTGTTAATTAATATATTCCAATATTTAGAAAAATAGTGAAGCCTGTTTCAATGGTGTCGTGTGTTTATTTAAACATCTTGTCATCTCCTGCACAACATACATTATTAAATAAGTATTTTTCTTTCGTTTATTGCCGTCTTTGATTTAACTGCTGATAAGGAACTTGTGCTTTCTTTGATGTCATGTTTCTGTCTCATTGCATACGAACCGTCACACTTAATTTCTTTGAAGTAATAGTAAATAGGAAGACAAATAGAAGATACAATCTTGGAGTTTTCATTTATTAAAACAAGTCTGTATGTTTTCAAAAAGAATATATTCTGTGAGAAAATCTTTTTAATTTATCAGTGTACCTATCACGCAATATTTTATCAGATATAGTTGGACAATGATTTACGGTATCGTTTTGCTTATCGCATATAATCCATCTTTAGAACAATATGTTCAAGGTCGACATATTCTAATTTTATACATGTATGTTAGGTAAATGATAAATATTTACGTAAAGAGGAAAATCAGACAGTAAAATAATTTCTCTTACACTATAAGAAACTGATAGCCTTTATAATAATCCATTTTCAAGCTTTCATATTGTTAAGTGTTTACAATCTCCAGTAAACACTCTGTACGTAGGTTCAAATTATTGCAACAATAACTTTCATTAACCACTACTTTATTTATAAATCACTTCAATTACAATAAATAAATAACAGCACAAGTAATTACGACACCCTTTTATCCCGGAAGGCTCTAGAAGAACCTTGTGTGGTAGGGAGCAATACATTTAGAGACAAGGGACACACACCCAATATCCGTGTATAGTGGAAAAATTCCTCTCACTGTATTTTCCACTGCCACGACCGGGAATCGAACCCGGAACTTTGTGGCGAGAGGCAAGTGAGCTTACCTCTCGGCCATCAGTTATATCAACCAATATATCAATAGTATTCACATTAGTACGCACTAATTACAAGATTATTCTACTATAGTCTCACTACTATAATTCACAACTTGTCACTGTTCTTTGTCTTATCTGATCTCATATCAGAACTAAACTCCGTGCGCGGGATCCACTCCTTATATATCCGTGGCGGATAAATTCGAATTCTCTATCTCATTCCAGACTATTCGGATAACAATCTCGATCTTTCGGGTTAACTACTTTTGAACAATCGGGTTCTGTGGCAATGGCCGTTCCCAGTTATCTCAGAGATGGCGCCGTCTTATCGATAGCCAAACTAGGCAGGGTTCCTTTCACCCTGCTTCCGAGGATTAATTAAATCTCTCTCCGTTAGAGGGCGGCACATAACAATGTCTACCCCTTTCATACGTAGGGGTAACAACTATAATATCTATTTAGCAACCCTATATAAAGACCCTTAATACTCTAAAATTTTATAGAGGTCAAGAGATTAAAGAAATGATGCCATCATGCATGGAAAATTATATTTTCGATACTTACACTAATTTATTTTGAGTTATGGCCCAGCCTGCAGAGGTTTTTGCCGTGGGACCTTGCAAGGGATCCGTAGTTGGCCACTTTTGGAGGAGTCGTAGGAAATGTTAAGAAAAATAAATAGTAGAGAATTTCGAAAGCAATCAAGTCTTTTCTTTAAATTTGTTCTAACTCGAACGAGAATTTAAAAACCAAAATTTCACCCCTTTCTTCAAGATGGCAGACAATGCTCAGGTCACAGCATCCCGTTAGATTTAAATTTAAACTTATCTTAATATCTCCTACGACCTTCCGCTTCTAACAAATATGTGATTCTACGAATAAGCTACAAAGGGATAACTAAATTTACCGTAATTTGCACGTCAATATCAAATAGCACATTCTTCTTAAAACGCGCTAAAAACATAAAAGTCGAAAATGATTAAATTTGAAAATATTTTAAAGGTAACAGCGATATTATTTGCAAATGAATGAAAAAAACTACTATTTGGGCTTTAAGAGCTTTGTGCACTCATTATTCATTTACATTATTTATTTATTTTAACATTTATTTAGTCAGCTACCCCCAAACAAAAATTTTGCCAAACCTCTTCTCTTTCGAAGAGTAAGGATCTTTTACTTGGGTAACATTTAATAAACAAGGAACCGACGGCTTTACATTCCTTCCGAAGGATGGTATATCCCATACACAATCCTCGCCTAAGATCGCATAGCTTCCGCGTATACATTGATATACAAGCCGGTGGAAGATGTGAGGCGAGGCCGCGGTATTTCTTGTGATCACAAGGGATACTCCGGGAATTACAAAAAATTATAATTTGGAGCGTAGTTTGAGACTCTTAGAGCACATCGTGCATTATCTATAGTTAAAGAAGTTAAAAACACTCTTGGTTTTCGTTGAAATGGCCAGTCAAAAGTTTCACCCTGTATATGGATTTTTCAAAAAAATCGGTGAAATTATAACACTATGTTTTAAACAGAAATTAACACTATTTACTTAAGTACCTTTACACAAATTTTTAACGAAATTAAAATAAATATGTTTTTTAACAAATGTTGTAATAAGGTAACTATTCGTCGTACAGAAATTTATCCATAAAGGTTAGAAGCGAAAAAATAAATGAACGTAGTGATAATTATAGGTTCTGAAAAAAATTCATTGTGCGAATTCACCTTTTACATGAATTACGCGTCGGCGAAGAGGTCTAGGTACCTTTTCTTTGGGAATTCAATTTTTACATGAATTACACGACGAAGAAGGCGTCTAGATACGTTTTTACTTGATCGCACAAAGATTCAGCTGGAATCACGGTTACAGGGAAATTCACTCACGACGACGAGGTGTAAGTAGGAGCAGACAGTGTACTAAATACGACTGATATTCAAGACTGCCAAACTTACACAGAATTTATTCATGACGATAAGGTGGTGTACAGTAGAAACAGAAAGCTAACTAGCCAGAGGGCACTAAAATAATATTAGTTAAACAACCCGTAATTCAATAGTATATCACTTTTGTTTTATTACTGCCAAACAAACACTCGAAGAGATGTAACGTATAGTAGCCGACAGTAAAATGACATGCAGGTGTGTACAAATCTCGGCCTTATATAGTGCTAGAAGCGTTTCGTTTCGTCGCTTCCAGTAGTCTCCCCCGATCGTTGATTCCTGCGTTTATCGTGCACCGTCCATTCCTTTCGGCAAGGGAGAGTTATTCTCATTGAAAATAGAATAGAAACAGCGGTCGTGGGTCCACGGCATCACTTATTTTTTTTGTTTGTGCTTGACCCTATGAGATCTTTTCTTATTGAATTTGTGTTAGCTCCCCGCCTTGCAGCGTTCAGCATTTTGTTTTATTATTATTATTTTTTTTGTTATATTTTTTTTGCGTCCCGATGGGTTCTTTTGTTTGTTTGTTTTTTTGTGCCCACAATGGATTTTTTCTAACATTTATTGTCCCGAAGGAATATTTTAGCTGGCCTTAATGGCTCTTTTCTATGTTATTATTTTTGGTGTCCCAATGGGATCTCTTATATTTAAAACCCAATGAAAGGCAGTTATTATGTTTAGAAAAGTTCAAAAGAACTATTTGCGAGTTGTTTATGCTTTGACTAACGCTGGGGAACTGTCTAATCCTGCGACAATTCGAGATTAACTGCGAGACTAGGATGGACTGACGTTTACTCGGTTCGGTAATGTTTTATAAAGGTGTCCACTTCGATATGAACGACGAATGTGTATATTGGAGCTTTCGGGGTTAACGCGCGAGCTTTTGAAGTTTATGCGAGGTTTTAGCGCCTAGGCATCTGGTTTGCAATTTGTTGAAGGGAAGTAAGTTTGAATGAAAGAAGTTACACTTCGGGGATGGAGAGTTTATTAGTTTACTATTGAAATTAAGTAATTTGAAAGGCTGTGAAACTGAATTTAGATGTTGAATTATATGAATGGAAATTAATAAAAAATATAAGTTAAATGATAAGAATGGGGATTCGTGTAGCAATTTAGATGAGATTGATCATGGGGGCTTTATTTTTTAGGGCTGTAATTTGTAATATTTCAGCTGTAAAATGGTTAATTGAAAAGTTTAAAAGTTATTGTCGGTAATTTCGGATTGATTGTGAATTATGGAGTGCTCGTGATTCTGTTCACAATTTGATTGGTAAAAATGTAGTTTTTGGCAAATTTAAGTCACTGAATAACTGTTCTCATTACTATTTGACTTTATGAGTGAGAAATGAAGTTTATTTTGATAATTATGATGTGTTTTAAATTTATTTTTTTACGGATGAGTGAACGGTACTATAACCCTTGAAACAGTCACCCACCTAAGTACCAACCGCGTCTGGCGTTGATTTACATCGTATATCGAAATAGTATATAGTAAAGACGTACCTACACTCTCTCCACTTTACTTTGTTTTCCAAAAAAGACAATTCGTATCAGATATTCGTAATAAGCACATTTATCTGATAATTTTGAGATGTCGCACAATACTGTATCACACAGTTGCACACTAATTACATATTATACAAAACAGATTGTAACGGCTAATAAACATTACTTGAATAAAACGTGATAGGAATAATGGAAAATATTTTATGTACTAGCACATAATTCTCTCCGTGGGGGAGTAATAGAATAATTGTCTAACTGTAACGAAGTAATAAAGTTTTCCTTTGGATTCATCTTATTACTTATTTAAAGGTCCATCCAAACTAAAGCTTTTTATTGTCTATAAACCGGCAACATATGATAAGGCGAACAATTTGAGAAAAAAATGTTTTTCCGCGATTTTAACTTTTGCATTTTGCTATGCTTTCATTTTCACAAGAGAAAATTATTAAAATATTGTTACAAGTTAAAAAAATAATTATTAATAATGAGGGGCGTGGGGACCATTTCATATGAGATATACAGTGTTAGGAAATACCTATTTCCAATTTTGCCTCTATAGACATGTGTTGGGAAATGCTTCCTAATAGTGAGGTGGCTTATTGAATTTACCGTTACATAGCGCATAAAAGCACCAAATTTGGCATGTATACCTTAGGGTATACTAAGCCCAGCAGCTTTCTGAAATTTCTAAATTTTTTCATGTACGGCACTAAAATCCAAAATGGCCGACAAATACGACAAAATCACATCACATGTATCCAAATTTTTGGACGGTGCCGTCATCGTTCACTGCATGCCCCCTACTATTGTCGACACACCTTCAACCAGTATGCTGACAAGATATTTGTACCTTATCTTAATAAGCAGTTGGAAAATGCCCGAAGGTTAAATGTTGTTTGTTAAAGGAGTCTACCCGGGAAAAAGTAGGTGAGGGGATTCGAAGGAAAGTATTTGTCGACACCAAACTGTCACGAAATAGGATGGATTTTCTCCATGACTCGGTGAACAAGAAGGAATTGTTCAAAAAGACAAAGACAAAGAAGACAAAAAGTTGTCTTCCAAGATTGCAGAGTTTAACTGACAACCAGGCAAAGCTGTATATGTCAGAACAGGGAAGACAGTTGCACAAATCGATTCGAACACACCTATGGAAAACTGCAATCATGAAGAAGCAGACACGAGATTTGTGGTTCATGTACTCCATTCGCTTCAGCAAGGGGCAAGAGTATCGCACAGATGTGATTGTCATCCTTGTTGGCCCATTCTATGATCTAATAGTGACTCAACCTTTGGGCAAGCATTACAGGTTTTAACACATCAGCGTCATCTATACAAGCCCGGGGGAGCCTAAATCGCGAGCACTACCTGTGTCTCACTTATTCTCTGATTGCGGCATTTGGGAAATATGGCAACCAATTCAAGACGTTATTGACACATTTGTGTATTTAGCCACTAATCTATTCCAACTGCTGAAAGCCTACTCTGAACACTTTAAGAAGCTGGAACGACTGGCTGTTGTTCTAATATGATAAAACCAAGCAGTATCAACCAGATAAGAAAGTAGCTTTTCTGTTAGAAGAATCGAGCAATAGACAAACTTCCACCGACTGAGGATGCGTTTCTTTAACATATCCGAACGGCAGTTTATCAAGCAGGAATTTGGAGAACCAGCACACAAACATAGCAAGTGATTCCTTCTCCACAGGATTTTGCTTGAAATAAGGTTTCAGAGTTATGGATAACAATTTGGATGACGATTCCAGAGGTTTCCCGATCATGCAGGGAATTGATTAAATGTTGCATACTGAATTCCATTGAATAAATAACTATAAATATTTTTTTGTTATTGGGAACTCTTTTTAGCGTTATTTTTGGACTTATATATTACTGTAATAAATGATATGGATACATTTTATTGTATTTTATTTATTATGTAGATTACCCTCAGTTAGGTGTGTAGTGTAAAGTGAATACGACCAGAATTGAAACCGTATAAAAACTAAAAGCCGGCAAAAACAGCCGGCATCTCTTTATTGTTTTTCTTATGACAAACATTTCTATTTACCTCCGCAACAGATGCCGACTGTCTCTGCTGGCTTTTAGTTTTTATACGGTTTCAATTCTGGTCGTATTCACTATACTTAGTTGGCGTAAAGCTGCAATTCAAAATTAACAGTATAATACATTGTATTAAGTGATATTTTGTCGTATTCGTTGGCCATTTGAAATTTTAGTGTTGTACATGAAAATTTTTAGAAATTCCAGAGGGCTCCTTATTAGTATACCTTAAGGTATCTTCATACCGAATTCGGTGCTTTTATCCGCCAGGTAACGGTAATTTTGAAATACAGTTCTAAGCCATCTCACTCTAAGGAAGCTAGGGCCTCTTGAAGGTGGTGCCCTAGAATAGTTTTTTGTTTAATATTCCAGGAACCTTTTGGGGTTACAGCAATGAGACTTGGTGCGTTGTTTAATATCAATAAGAATTATTATTTCATGGTACTAACCAAAATGAAAGTCAATCAGTGGCGTAAAGAAGAGGGGGCTGGAGGTGCATTACTTTTTAATTTAAAATATTTTTGTTTCATTTTTTACATATTTTGGTATTGAAATATTTTTCTCTTATCAAAATTACACAAACAATATATTCTTTCTTAAACAACGTTTTTTATCAAAATTGATTTAATATAGTTATTGCGGGGTTATTGTGTGGCTCTGCAACTACTTAAAAAATACTCTAAATAGAAATTCAAATTTAGTTATTGCGGGTATGTATAAAAAAAATTTTTGCTAAAAATTTTAAAGCAACAAAAACTGACCCGAAGATTTTGTTTATTTTGTAGACGTATTACGTTTTGTTTATGCAAACTTTTATATTTCCCCAATACGAATACATTATCAGCTGTTAGGAATGATTTCATCGCATTTTAGTTGACCAAGATACCAGTGGCGTTCAAGTAATTATTTTGAAAATGTTTTGTTTTTTATTTTCTGTTTGCGTTATCGCAATTATATGGGTCTTTTATATATGCTCTTAGACTCTTGAGGATACGTTTTGAATTGCCCTGTATAGTTAATAAAGAGTATGCTTTGAGGAGTTAATAGGTGTGTAGCCTAGAACCACTTTGCTATGGGAAAAGTAATAGAGGGGATATTGCAAAAAATGAAAAAAAAAAAACGGTTTGCACCTGGACAATTCTTGCTCATCATCCCATATCTTGAATATATTTTGAACTTTTTGGCAGAACGTAAAATTAACCTGATTTCTCTCTGGAACATTTAATTTGACGAGAAATTTACAAATGGAGTTTTTTGGGGGTGGAATTCGACATAAAAAATTGAGGCCTCCTGGACCATCCCTTGGTGCCCTGGGGAGTAATTAAAAAAAAACATTTCTATAAAATTTTATCTTCTAAGAAATTTTTATCTGAAGCATTTTTTTTGATTCGAGGTAAACTCACTATTCGGCCCTTCCTGGAGCCGTCCCTGGTCCCCTAACGAAAAAATTTTTAAGAGACTATTTAGGTATGACTGATAGTCGAGAGGTGAGCGCACTTGCCTCTCATCCAAAAGTTCCGGGTTCGATCCCCGGTCGTGGCAGTGGAAAATACTGTGAGAGGAATTTTCCCAGTATACATGGATATTGGGTGTGTGTTTCTTGTCTCTAAATGCGTAGGCCCCTCCCACACAAGGCTCTTCTAGAGCCTTCCGTGATAAAGGGGGTAGTTATTACCTGTGGTGTATTATTTATTATTATATAATTTTCCACCCTATGTAATTAGATTCGATTGTTTTTTGACCCTGCTTAAAGTCGTCTCTGGTACACCGATTTCACCAATATGCAAAAGCGTTTTTCCATGGACCTCCCTGGTCTTATATCTAAAATTTCAGATTTCCACACTGACCCGTCTTCTAGAAAAATGTGTCACACAGAGACAGATAGATACACAGACAGCATGTCAATTCATATAAATATAGTATTTTCTTGCCTCAAAACTTCCATTTTCATTATAATCTAGAAATTGATTTTTTTTTCACGACGCCAATAGTTTATCTATAGATGAGAAAATGAGTTAAAATTCATAAAATATAAGTAAACAATACCACTACTTTTTTACTCTCTGTAAACTCAATATTATTGCTAATTGTCGTAAAATAGTTCTCTTCAATTTGCTTCTTTTTATGAAAAATAGCACTATTTTAAATTATTAATTATATGGCTGTTTAAATAACAGATATTAACATTCTTTTATAAAAATTATTAATAAGGTAGGAAGTTCTGGTAACCCGAGGAAAGTTTATGACAATAACAAAGAACGACATAAGTTTGAGTAGTTTTAAGATATTACAATACGTTGTAGCAGTACTTCATCCAAGTTATATATTTCTAA
Source organism: Leptura quadrifasciata (assembly GCA_963675555.1). Lineage (NCBI taxonomy): Eukaryota > Metazoa > Arthropoda > Insecta > Coleoptera > Cerambycidae > Leptura > Leptura quadrifasciata. The sequence continues at coordinate 95,972,022 of OY776673.1, forward strand.
AAATGTTTATGAGTATTAAAAAAAACGCAATTATAACTTAACTGAGCTTTTATTCATGTTGAATTTAAACTTTAACAATTGCTTTGCCAAAGTTTACACCTGTTAACATATCAACAAAGGCTTTAAACATGTTTTCAAAACCTTCAGTTATGGTTTCCCGGTATTTTAGTTTTCCTTCCTTGATCCATTCCAGATTTTGGAGAACAGCTTCCAACGATCTGTCGTTCCACCTGGTTACATGAAATCCTTTCATATCGAGCTCTTTCATGTTCATTGTAAATTGTACTACAGATGCTGCAAAAATATATTTTTTTACATAATAGTTTATCCGTCTACTATAAAATTTGCCAATTAGAAAAAATAATGATAAGACATATTCAGTGTATGTTAATAAATTATACCTCACTTTAAATTTACCACAATTATTATGTACATCGGGAAATCTGTAATAACCGAGTTTTATTGTATTCTCAAACAAATATGCTCTATTGCAACAATTGCTAGCATTATTCTGACTAAAGATCTCAGATCTTCTTTTTGAAATCTATAAAATAAAAACAATTTTCAATGGTCATCGTAGCTAATGATACTGCGGAAAGGAGCGTGAAAGGATTACAATGGTGTCCTAATAAGAAATGGAGATGAACTGTAAATTGTTAAAGACAAAAGCTACAGAAATCAGTAAGTTAAATGCTAAGCATGAAGTGGTGTTTTGATTTGCAACCAAATACAATGTTAACCTAAGCATGAACTACTCTTAATGGTAGCATATGTCACTGATTATTTTTTGCGTCAATGACGTTGCATGGTCACTAATTGCCAGTTCCATAGTCATCGCCAATAATTTAGCATATCCATAAAGGCCATCGCAGAATAAGCCATTGAAAAGTCCCCCCCCCCCCTCCCAGCTATAAAAATAAAACTGTGGTCAAATGTTTACTTGAGCTAACGATAAAAGTCTAGGAAGCAACAATCTTTGTTCACACGATTCAGAAATAAAGCTAGTCAAGCAACACACTGCATTTTTGGATGTTGCCTTCACCATCCCTGACATTCACCAAAGCCGTAGAAATCAGTACAGTATTTTATGCAGCAACAGTACTTGTCTGGAGATCGATCAGAAATATTTTCATTCTAAGGAAGATCTTTCTCATCAGAATGAACGACATATGCTGTGGGACAATGTATTGTAGAGGAAAACGATAAATGAAAACAATCACAGACGTAGTGGGCATAGTGGTGGGCAGTGCCGATGCATCATCACGTCTTACAGCTTTTATGTCGCGTGCATTAAAATGAGAGAGAAGGTTTGGGGGCTTGTCTTCTTAGTGTCTCATCTGGCACCTCCCTTCTAGATGAAAGCTTTACGTCTTTTATGTCGCGTGCATTAAAATGAGAGAGGTCAACCGTGTGCGGCGTGTGGTCCGCCTTCTTAGCGTCTCACCTCGCACCCCCTTCTCAATTATATGTTTCTCGCACTATAAAAGAGTGTGGTGTCGTTTGTTGCATACCCGACAATTGTACTTGGATGCACATCTATGTGCAGAACTCGAGAGATAATTGAAACACCACCTTCCTTTTTTTACAAACTTATGTCTTTCATGTGGAACCAACTTCAAGAATTCTTCACACAATAACTATACTGAATGATTCTTTTTACAATAATCACATACAACTGAGTTCTCTGCGTTAGTTACTACAGGAAAGAGTATAGACCTTGGATTTTGGCAATTTTTCTTGAATTCAATTCCAACTTCGAACCGAGTTCTAACGTTAACAACTATTTTTTGTAACAACCAGTTAAATTTAGTGAAATCTTAAAGGTGATGCTCAAATTGGTTTAATGTTGATAAATTCTTCGAAAATATATACGATAAATTTCTAAGAGAAGCCCCTGATTCGCTATTCACGTTGAAACTTTGTGAGATACACTGCCAACAGTTGGTCATTAATATCCGTTTAATTTGATATCTAAATTTCAACGTACCAAACGCTATTTTATAGTTATCACCGGTAATTGGTAAATTTTTGATCACTGACAAAACATCTTTTGAAAGATGAGAAGTTAAGTCTTGAAGAATTGAGGTATATAACCGTCTTGAATATATCATAAAAAGTAGGCCAATTTTTAATAATACCATAAAACTTTTGTGTTTCTATTTTAGGCAATTTGATATTTTCTCGCACACCACTAAAATATCTTTCGGCAATACTTGACACATTGGAGAGCCTTGAATGAACCGATTGCACTTTACTATGAGATCTGATTGAATGGACTGGGCCATGTTGTCTAGATTTTTCTCTAAATAATTCACTACAAATGGATTTAATTGAATACTGCTACCAAATTTAGATCACATTTCATCCTGTTCATCTAAATCACTCACTCGGATTCACAAAAGACATAGTTTCTAAATGTAGATTCAAATAAATTTACAAATGTATTTAAAGTCAAAGCGCACATCAAATTCACCAGGTTTACTAGGATCGCTCTGTACTTGTTGATCTATCACGGGCACACTCTCAACACGTTTGTATTCTGCATAAAGCTTATTAGACAATTTATTCAATTCCTCCTCCATTACGCAATGTAAATGAATACACAAGGCAACATGAGAAAATTAACAAAAAGATGAATTAGTCGAATTTTAGGTGTTAAAAGAGATTTGGCAATGCCGCCTCAACATTAACTCCTCAAATTTTAAAAATTAAAATAAATGTGGCAAGACCGCTTTCTAAACACTTTTAAAAGTGATTAAACAACCTCGAAAAAGTTAATTTTAAATTACAACACATTAATGATCCATCTAACTGTAAAAAAGGTATATATCAATTGTAACACAAAGACAGGCTCTATCCGGCCCGAAGGTCCAAAATGTTCGCAAAATCTCAAATCTCAAACCGCAAAATATCAATGAGGACACTATTACATTGCACCACCTACCTGATCTTTTAATAAAGGTTCTCCACTCGCCTGTTCGCCGCAAATCTCGTGAAAATCGAATCGTAACTTTAGATTTTACACCAAGCGCCATGTTTTCTCTTTTAGCGAAAATCACTCTTTTCTGTCCTCTCACTCTGGTTTCTTTTGATTGGTCATGCCGACAACATCTTCCACCCGTACATATATCGTCGCAAAATTTAAATTGACATTAAACATATATGAACAATCTACTTACATGTATTTGCTTTCTCTTATGTACATTTTTTTTTGAATTCCTTATAATTTTCATATTTCCTAATCAATTTTTATCGAATTTAATAGGGTCCTTTCTCTGTGTAACATTAACTTGCTGTTCATATTTAAATCAATTTGACTTTTGTTATTGTGCTTCCAAGAAACGTTACTGGCGGACGGACGGACAAACGAATGGACAGATAGACAAACAGACAGTCAGGCGGACAGAAAACACACAGACGGACAAAAGTCATTAAGAATTCGATTACTAGCACAATGCAATGATATGAAATCTTTTTCCAGTAGTGATATTGTGGCTTTGGAGAAGTTCCTAATAAATGCTATACCGCGTGTCAACGGATCATGGTAGACCCTCTTTTACTTCCACGGCGAGTGGAAGTATAGTAAAGCAAAAAATATATATTTTTTCTTTACTGAAATAGGCTTAAAATGTCATGAAATGTCGAGATTTTAAATTTGAGCAAAAAAAAATTCCTATCTGTCCGACAGTGTATGTCGGTCTGTCTGTAACTTTTTTTGTGCGCACGTTTACCCTGGAACCGTTTATGATATTGACTTGAAATTTGGTATACTTATGTACTATAGCGAGATCTGGAACTATATTAATTTTTATCTAATTCCGTTGAAGGGTTCGGGGGCAAATGGGGCAAATAAGGGTAAGTAGGCAAAGCAAGTAGGTAAGAGTCCATAAAATTGCAATTTCAAGGTCTCAATGTTTTTTTGCTTTGCATCAGCACACCCCCTCCCCCGCCCCCGCTGTCACCCCCACACTATTATGAAAGGGAGTAAAAATATTAAAATGTGATTTAGTGTGTATACAAGAACGGAACATCTCAAAAAATTTGTTGATTTATTGGCGTTAGCTACCCCCCTACCACCCCACGCTCTATTATTAAAAAGGAGGTAAAAAATTAAATTTGGATTTAGTGTGTATTCGAGAACCAAGGGCTTCTAAATTTTTTCCTTATTCTTAAGAATATCGGAATGAAACTTGATAGATGTATTATATGGCCAAGAAGACACTTTGCGGCATAATTGTCATTTTTTCTCACTTCCGGTTTCACCGGAAATGATTCCAACTTTTGATTTTTAAATGGCATACCCTGTATATTATTATATTTTTGTAATCCTTCAAAAATTCTGAGTACGGTGATGCCTCATAAGTGACATTTCGACTCCATGAAAAATTTTTGACTTAAAATAAAAAAAAACACCATTATATTTGAAAAAAATAAGTTTTGGTAAAAAAAAGCACCTGGTCAGGCCAAATTTGATGGCCCGCAAAATACACATTCTCAAATTTTTATGCTCGATTTGATATTTCTGACATCACACCGATACATTACAAGCAATTTTTCTTGTCATGGCACTCAAAATGTACTAACAAATTTAGAGTCAAATTTTTTTCATTGAGTCGAAATGTCACTTATGGGGCATCACCGTACTTAGAATTTTTCAAGGATTCCAAAAATATAATAATATACAGGGTGTTCCATTTAAAAATCAAAAGTTGGGGTCATTTCCGGAGAAACCTGAACTGGAAAAAAATTACAGTTATGCCACAAAGTGTATTCTTACTCATATAATACATCCACCAAGTTTTATTTTGATATTCTTAAAAGTAAGGAAAAAAAGGGGTGTACCATGATCCGATGACACTCCGTATATGCTCTTGTGCGAAAAGTATAAAACAATATTATTTGTATTATATTATGCATATCAGATATGATAATATTAACAATTAACCTATATTAGTTTTGTGAGCTTAAGAGTAATTTTCTGTATTTTAAGAGTGGAATAAAAAAGGAAAAATATTGATACCCAACCATACTCTATTTTCATGTTTTTCATCATTGTAAGTCAAATAAAAAAAATGCAACATTTTATACGTATTTAAATTTTACGTCGTATTTCACAAGCGATTAAAAAAAATGTATTACGGAGTGTATTGTTTAAAAAACTATGTTACTGTGTGCCTAATTAAATTTGATTAATATGATGGAACTGTGACGTGTAATTATGAATTTTTCACTTACTGGGGAACAAATAAAATTACCCAAGTTGTTTATAAAAAATTATGACAGATTTTCAAAATGTCTACCCTTATTTTGAATGCAAATTCTGGATATTCTACGTTCTACTTTTAAACCGTTTAAAATCAAGGCCCTTATGTAATAAACAATATAGTTAGTTGGTTACGGGGTCCTCTATCACCTTATTTGTTTTGGATGTCTCTGAATTATAGCCTTGTATATACTGTTTACTGTGGTGGTACATTAAATTTTCTGTCTTACCTTATTTTAATATCTTGCAGAAGATTCGTAATAATATTTTACTCCAAGGTTGATGCTTCACTTAAATATCATAAATTACAAAAATTGCTCCAATCTAGAACATACATACATACACCAACATATTATTTCTTTATTTGAATTCAGAATATTATTAAACGGATTAAGTAAAATACTAATTTTATAAAAACAATTTAATTTCAAACTATATAAAAATAGTGTTATTTACTAATGAGTTATAAAAAAATTGTTATTGTTTTTTAATTATAAATCAAACTTTTAAATAGTTTTCAGTACATAAAAGTGGAATTTAAATTGCCATAATTTTGTTGACGGCCAACTTAAACTTTGACAATAGCTTTACCAAAGTTTTTACCATTTAACAAGTCAACAAAGGCGTTAAACATATTGTCAAATCCTTCAGTTATAGTTTCTCGGTATTTCAGTTTTCCTTCCTTGATCCATTCTAGATTTTGAAGAACAGCTTCCAAGTATCTGTCATTCCATCTGCTTATATGGAATCCTTGCATTTTGAGCTCTTTTGAAATAAGTGATAATTGTACCGCAGACGCTGCAAATTTTTATTATAATAACAAACTATTATTACCTACTAAACTGTGGGAACAATAATCGAGAGGGAAGGCCCTAGAATCCTGGTATATGCTTAGTGGTGCAAGTATTTCATGCAAATGTGAAAATGTTAGTTTAAGCCCATAAAAATTAATGTTAGTAGCGATTTTTGCATGTTGATAGATAGTACATACAGATTTTTAGTTATGTGTTTTATGTACACAAAAACTAGCAATAAACGGTTATGTACAATCAAATTTTTTCACAGAATACACCAGAAAATTTGACACAGAAATTTGAACTAACGAATGAAAAATCTCAATTTTTGCAACAACCTACAGACTGCCGCCATTAATATGACAAGGCAGTAAACTATTTATTCACAGACTATATGACGCTAGGCATCGCAACTGGAACTGTCATCGCAACAACGTGAACGGCAGCACTTTGTTCGACTATGTGAATAGTCGTAATATCATCCTGCAGTATTCGGACGATCCCACGCATTTCCCGGACAACGGTACAACACCTACAACCCTTGGCATAGCGGTCAACAAGGGCGTGAGGAACTCCACGTCCTCTGTGGCTCTGGAGGAACTCACGTCCGACCATAACCCTATCATTGTCGAGTCGAACGGTATGTCAAGGGAAGATGTTACACGAAAAATCACATCTTATAGAGTAACACGATCAACACACCCGCCGAGTTAGAAAATTCGGTGGAGGAGTTCACAAAGGTGCTGTAGAATGCCAAGCAGACTGTTGATACTAATATTACTGTGAACCAGAACAAAGACCGACTCAACGAAGCGGTCATACGGGACATCAGGAAGAAAAATAGACTGAGCCGGCTTTGGCAGCGAGATCGCGATGTCGGCGCTAAAGTCGAGATGGTCAGACTGCAAAGGCAGATCAGAACCTCAATTAACACTGCAAGAAACCAGATATGGGGAGACAAACTGGTAGCGCTAAATCCTCAGGACAACTCGCTGTGAAAGCTAGCGAGGGCCTTGAAAAATACGCGGGAGGCTATAACCCCGTTGACAAACGCGAACGGACAGACATCGATGACGGACGGTCAAAAGGCCAACGACTTAGCTACTCATTTTAAAATTATTCACTATAACGATATACCCAACAATTTAGAACACGACCGCGTCGAAAACGACATTAACGAAATCATTGGTCATGACGTACATTTGACGAGATGGGAATTTCTGAAGGTCATGACCAAGCCCTCAGAAATAGCAAAAATTGTCAAGGACTTGATAATAAAGCCCCTGGAAAGGACGGTGTCGAGTACAAGCTGCTCAAATATCTCCCGAGGAAAGGTATTGTGCAGTTGACGTACATCGTTAACGCGATCCTACGGCTACAGCACTGGCTTAATCAGTGGTCGTGCCTACCCTAAAGCCAAATAAGAACGCGAAATTCGCCGGCAGCTACAGGCCAATCTCGTTGCTGTCGGCGATCTCCAAGTTGGTGGAGAAGCTCGTCCTGACCAGACTAGACGCTGTTCAGGAGGAGCTCCACATTGACGATGAGTCCCAGTTTGGCTTCAGGAGGGTCAGGAGCACGGTGCAGCAGGTCGTTAGGATAGTTAACGACGTCAAAGTACAATACAACCTCGGGAAGAGTACTCCTCGATATTGAGAAGGCATTTGGCACCGTCTGGATCCTGGAGTTACTTTACAAACTGCACCACTATAACTTCCTTACCTACTTCATAAAACTCATTCACTCGTTCTTGACGGGCAGATCTCTACAGGTCCGAGTGAATAACAAACACTCAACACGGCGGGACATTCGTGCGGGAGTCCTGCAAGGATCGTGACTGTCGCCAAAGTTGTACAACCTGTACGTCTCCGACGTCCCAGAGTTCCCGAATACGAAGCTGACCAAGTACGCCGATGACACGGCCATGTATGCGCATTCGCGTAATGCACAAACGGCGAATATGCTGCTGAAGGCGCACATGGCTTATTACGACCGATTCGGGTGAACGCTGAAAAATCGGAGGCGATAGTCTTCATGCGCCGATTCACAGAAAATAAAATTCTAACACCAATCTTGATCCGGGGAAAGAAAATTCCTACCAATAAGTGCGTGAAGTACTTGGGGGTGAGACTACGTTTAATACCCATATCAATGAGACAATACGGACGGTCTGCTCCCTGTTCAGAAGTCTCTATTCGCTCATAGTCAGGGGTAGCAGACTTAACTGACAGAATAAAAAACTGTTGTACACAATGGTGATCAGGCTGTCCATCACATACGCGGCGCCGGTGTGGTGCAGCATACCGACCACGACAATGAAAAAACTAAAAGTGCTTGAGCACAAATTTATGCGAATCATTTCAAATTCTGGAAGGTACACCTCCAAAGATTATACCTCTTAGAGATTTATACGCACTTTGCAACGACAAACCCCGATAGCGGATATGTCCAGCAGATCTCTCAAAACTTCTACTCTTTCAAGCTGAACGATAGTACGCTAACAAGACACATAACTCAAATTAGACAGCATAATGCTCCATTTCGGATTAAACACCCCTTATCATACCAGACGTTACCAATTTTCCAGCAACCTCTGTAGCCAAATTTCACCAACTATAACTTCCGCTCACCCTATCCACCTTTACTGATATTTCATACCTTTCGCATCTTTAAATCTATTCTGTCCCCCTCTTCTTTTTTGTTTGTAACATTTTGTTGCGTTTGTTTTTCTTGTTTCCTTTTTGTACATTTTTGTCTCTAAATTTTTTTTTTTTTGTAAATATTTTAAAAAATCAATACATTTAAAATTAAAGTTTAGGCCAGCCTTTGCGCAGCCCGGAGTTTATACACCTCGCGGAAGGCTCCTCGTTTGGATTGACGTGCCTGCGTCAGCTGCGAAATTTGAAAAAATTGAAAAGTGAACAAGTTTTTAAAAAATGTGTAGTGTTAATTTTTGTTAAGTCTTTTATGTTAGATATAAGTAATTTTAGTAACTTTTTTAATTTGTTTGTCTCAGAAGGAGTTTAGGTTTAAGTTTTAATTGTTTTTAACCAAACCAGATCCGTTCCGCCCCATCTTGCAATCCGCCATCGCGATTAACGCGGTGGTTACACGGTCGGTCCCGGGATGGGTTCTGGGGAGGTACCTGTTATATTATAGCGTGAATAAAGTTATATTGATTGACTAGATGAAGAAAACTTTGATAAAACTAACAACACTAAGCAGGAAAACTGTAAAATTAGTAAATGCATCAAACAGGGCTAGAGTTGTAATTTGTTGTTGTATCCACTTTAATGAACATTTACGGTGAAAACGAGATTCAATCTATACTGGATGATCGAGAGGGTGGAATAGCTCAAAACAGTATCAAGATTTTTAACTTGAAATTTACAGATGTTACAATCAAAGTATTTTAGTATTTAAATAAAAAAAAAATTAAATGCGAATATTTTATTAATCATCTATTTAAACTTTGACAACGGCTTTACCAAAGTTTCCGCCGTTCAACATATCGACAAAGGCGTTAAACATATTATCAAATCCTTCAGTTACGGTTTCTCTGTATTTTATTTTTCCTTCATTGATCCATTCTTGGAGTTGAAGAATACCTTCCAACCATCTGTCAAGCCATCTGGTTACGTGAAAGCCTTCCATTTTCAGTTCTTGTCTAATCATTGAAAATTGTACCAGAGATGCTGCAAATTTTTATTTTTAAATACTGATATAGTGTGTAAAATTGGTTATTTCTATAAAAATAATGAAAACAAAAAATATTAGTAATATTTCGTGTGTATCTGATTTTTTTGTACTGTTTGCATTCAGTGGTACTTACAATTTTGCCAAATATTAGCCTTTAATGCATAACCATTTAGACGTAATAAGACATGTTAGATATATTAAAAATAATCTGTATCTTTTGAACCGCTTGGTCAATTAAATTTAAAAAAATATTTAATTTTTAAATCGAATTTACTACATTCACAAAATATTGCCCACTAAACTCTTAATATTATTAGTGGATATAAAAATTACAATTATTTATTTAAACAAAAGTTCATGAAAATACTATTTTTTCCCATATGAAGGAAAAATGTAAGGTGAGTATTCTTAGAAAATATAGAAACTTTAGCAGTAAGAAAACGACTGAACCAAACTTTCAAACATCGGAAGAAATAAAGGAGACAATAATATACACGAGAAAAAATACATACCTCTGAGAAATTTACCAAGAAACCGGTAAAAGGAGGAAATGCAAAGAAAGAATGAACAGAATTAATAAAAAAACAGACCACTGGTCCTTGGAGAACCCATCATCAAAGGATAAACTACTAGAAATAATGACTAAAGCTGCAATAATTATTGCACCTAGAATTAAACAAAATAAGCAAGCAATTAATGCACTAGAGAGCGGTAAGATTAAAAAAGGACAAACCTCGAAATTATAAATAGAGTATGCCTGGACAGCACACCCCTTTCTATAGAAAGGCAGACCGGCCATACAAATGCCCTAGAATTGACTTATTATGTAATATAGATGATTATAGAAGAATAATGCCCAGCAGTGTAGGATATAAATATTAGACAATTCCTGCTCGAACAACTAGAGAAACACACTGGAGGAACACCAGACTATTAACGAGCATGTATCAAAGGTAGACCATATGTGTATCACTAGAAAGGTCCTGGAAGAAATATAGAAAGAAGAAGCAAAACTACATATAGTCACGATAGATCTTTATAAGCTACTTGATGCTATCAATCACAAGTCCACAATCAACTTCTTACGTTACTATAATTCAATGGTTCGGATAGACGATGGACGCAAAACGGAAACATAAGATCAATCAAGTTACTGAATTGATTCTGTGCGATTGGCTGTTTTAAATATGTTTAAAATAATATTTAAACCGACGCTAACTTATGTAAAGTGTAACAAAATGTATGCAATATGTGTATATGTGTATAATGTGTATGTTCTAGATAAGATATCGCAGGTTGTTCATGTTAATATCCATTAATGAGTTACATAAATTTCATTCATTTCAGTTGTAATATTTATTAAATACTAATCCAAAATATATTTATTATTGACTTAATATTTAGTGAATTTACATTATCGACTATATAAATTCGAATATAATAATAACGCCACCATGAATCTGCAAATTTTAATAATCGATACAAAAATATAATACGTACATTAAATGTAGAAAGAGGGATCACTTTGATAAGATTATGAGTAATTAATAATAAATAAATAACAACGAAAATAATATTTTAACTATAGATTTTCAACTTGGACCGCTTACAATCGTATTCCAGTCAAAAGTGATCTGGCAAAGAGAACTTGCGATCAGGTCATGATGTGGAGGGAATATGAAAATAGACTGGATTGGATGACAGCACCCGAGACTGAAGCAGTCAATTGTTCAATGTAAATGGCAAAAAACCTACAACCAACTAGGGTACAAATAAGGAATTTAACGAGCCTTCTAACTGATAATTGGTTCAGTGGCAGTGGCAGACCCTAGGTGTAGATATGTAGAGAGGTGCACGAAACTTCATACCGCATTATATGCCAGTGTTTGGACTTATTTGACAAGACTCGCCAGAAAACCACAAGCTTAGTGAGCTCGCTAGTGAGATATATATATTTCGAGAAAGGTTTCGAATCTGTCAAAATTAACATGATTCATGTGAGGTCAATTCATTGTTAGCAACATTGTTGGCATTATAAAAGGCATTGGGATACTACAAGACGTCAAGTCGATATTGTTTATAATAATTTCTCAAAGGCATTCGACAGAGTGGAAAACATCCAACTGCACAAATTATTTACAGTTGTACTAGTTGCTAAGAATTTTGATTTATTTAGGTGTCATCTATCGTAAATGACTTTTTCAAATCACTTTACTTGACCATGATATCTGCACTAATGTTTATCAATTATTAAATAAAATTCTTTTACATATGTATGAAACCAGATCAATAAATTGAATATAGAAGTAGAATTACAAAATAAAATTGTGTTCTATGGAATCAGTTTCATAATGGAATAATTTTCGAAACTGCAGTTTATGCGAATTATTTCTGGTTTTAAGCCTCATACTTTAGACATTTTGCAAAACCATTAACGATGTTAACGAGAGCAACACCACGTGAAATTGGGGGCCTAAAAATAAAATTTATTTCAGCAAGTGAAAACTTGCAAGTGATACAGCTATATGATGCTATATATTTTTATGTTACTTACTGTAGACCCTTTCAGAAAATTTACTTGGGTTGCGATAGTACCAGATACTACTACTATTATGAAAAAGTTGAAATTATTGATGACATTTTTCGGAATACTAGAAAGAATACTGATGAAAAGATTCCACGAATAAAATAATGACATAGTTTTGTTGGGATTGTTCACCCTATAGTGTAGGAAAATTAGCTTCTTTAGAAGAAAAAATTTATAAAGTTTTTAAATTTTGGTTATGGACTCTCAGTAGGAACCCAAATACAGATCCGAAGAGTTTCCACCTCTCCGGTGGGAGCTTCATCCCCTTTTGCCCAAAAAACCACCCCCAATCGTGACCTCGCGATCTTTTTCGGCGTTTTGGTCGTAAACCGCATCTTCTACGAAAAAATGTTATAGACCTTTTTATATTCTCCATGAAATTCTCTATAAAAATGTTTCTTACAGTTTTTTGCGTATCTCCCACCCAACCCTCGTAAATGACCTTCGAAAATAAGCATAGTTCTCAGCGCGAAGAGAAAAATGAGCCCAGCGCCGTTTTTTGAGGCGATTATTTTGAAAAGTGTTAGTCTGAGCAAAAAAATGTATAGAATCGAAATTAAAGAGCAGTTTTTTCTCTACAAGGTGCATATAAAATAAGATATTTATGAACAAGTGTTAGTGTTCATATGATGATTTTTTTTATATTTGCGCATTTTGTACTTTGAGCGCGTTTCTTTTTACTTTCTCCCTTAGGCCTATTCCACCAATAAAATATATCTATCATTAATTTTCCTCTGCAAAGTCGCCCTCCTCGTCCGAATTGAAACAACTTTGCCCATGACAACTAGAGCACATTGGGGAGCAGCGCAAACCAACTTTTACACAGCTACATCGCTTTCCACATCCCTTTTTACAGCCGCAGGATATAAGCTGAAGAATTGAAGTTGGAGCTGGCGCTTCAGTCATAACCACTGGCATTAGAAAGTTTTTAGTTTTTCTCCAGCCCCATTCAGTTGTAGTTAAAGTTTTTCCTCGCCACGTATGAACTTGATGAAAAACCCGATATGAATGTTGTGCTAATGCAGCAGATATAGGTGGTAGTCTGGGCAACATAACTGCGTGACTGGATTGGCCAACTAACTTATTAAATGAAATTAACCGGTAATGATTCAAAGATGTCTCATTTCCGGGTGCTTTGTATAAGGCAAGCGTAAATTTCTCACCAGCTTTTGCTATGTCATCTTTCGCCGATGAAGGATTATTGAATATTTCAACCACTTCTTGTAAATCCTTTCTTGAATTTATTAAGTTTATAGTCTGCGATTTTCCTTTCCCAAAAAAGGCAGAAGTGGTGTCGCAGCCACTAAACGCATGGGCAAATAAATATTATCTTTGCAACACTTTAAAACTTTCGAAATTTGTAAGTCATGGGAACTGTACGCCCTTTTCTTAATATTTCCTTGAGCATCTCTCAAAAAGCGAATGTCTTTGTCCAATGGAGAAAGAGCGATGAGGAGTGTTAACAAATCAATATCTTGCCCAACAACAACAACAACAGGTTTTTTATAATTGTTGGCTGCGTATAGTTCCCATGACTTACAAATTTCGGAAGTTTTAAAGGGTTGCAAAGATAATATTTTATTTGCCCATGCGTTTAGTGGCTGCGATACCACTTCTGCCTTTTTTGGGAAAGGAAAATCGCAGACTATAAACTTAATAAATTCAAGAAAGGATTTACAAGAAGTGGTTGAATTATTCAATAATCCTTCATCGGCGAAAGATGACATAGCAAGACCTGGTGAGAAATTTACGCTTGCCTTATACAAGGCACCCCGAAATGAGGAATCTTTGAATCATTACCGGTTCATTTCATTTAATAAGTTAGTTGGCCAATCCAGTCACGCAGTAATTTTGCCCAGACTACCACCTACATCTGTTGCATTAGCACAACATTCATATCGGGTTTTTCATCAAATTCATACGTGGCGAGGAAAAACTTTAACTACAACTGAATGGGGCTGGAGAAAAACTAAAAACATTCTAATGCCAGTGGTTATGACTGAAGCGCCAGCACCAACTTCAATTTTTCAGCTTATATCCTGCGGCTGTAAAAAGGGGTGTGGAAAGCGATGTAGCTGTGTAAAAGTTGGTTTGCGCTGCTCCCCAATGTGCTCTAGTTGTCATGGGCAAAGTTGTTTCAATTCGGACGAGGAGGGCGACTTTGTAGAGGAAAATTAATGATAGATATATTTTATTAGTGGAATAGGCCTAAGGGGGAAACCACGTAAAAAATAACGCGCTGAGAGCTCTACCTCAAAGGTGGTGTGGAAATGGGCTCAAAGTACAGAATGCACAAATATAAAAAATCATCATATGAACACTAACACCTGTTCATAAATATCTTATTTTATATGCACCTTGTAGAGAAAAAACTGCTATTTAATTTCGATTCTATACATTTTTTTTTGCTCAGACTAACACTTTTCAAAATAATCGCCTCAAAAAACGGCGCAGGGCTTATTTTCCTCTTCGCACTGAGAACTATGCTTATTTTTCAAGGTCATTTACGAGCGTTGGGTGGGAGATACGCAAAAAACAGTAAGACACATTTTTATAGAGAATTTCATGGAGAATATAAAAAGTCTTATAATATTTTTTCATAGAAGTTGCGGTTTACGATCAAAATGCCGAGAAAGATCGCGAGGTCACGATTGGGGGTGGTTTTTTGGGCAAAAGGGGATGAAGCTTCCACCGGGGAGGTGGGAACTCTTCGGATTTGTATTTGGGTCCCTACTGAGTGTTCATAACCAAAATTTAAAAACTTTATAAATTTTTTCTTCTATTCCTTGTTTTTCGAACTAACTTGCTTACATTACTAGGATTAACCGGATAAATGTAAAAATTTAACTCGACTCGAGGAGTATCATGTGAAAGTAAAGTTCTGGAAGTGAAAAAAATTATCCACGGAATAATTGTATGGATTTCAACCGTGGTTAAAATATGACATGATTATGATAGTCGGAATGTGTTGCTTATTTTACAATTATGGCGTCGTAAAGCGGCTACTAATACTGAAAGAAAGGCAAAGAATATGAAGAAACACTTCGATAAAAATCTGCTAGACTCTATTCACTACTAGGTTGGTAATAGGCAAATATTTTTGTCTAATAGTGTTTGAAAAGTGGAACTCGTTGCAGTATAGTGTTATCACTGCTCCATCTCTGAAATCGTTTAAAAATAGACTTGATCATTTCTTAAATTCTATGTTTATATAACATTAATATTAATAAGATAATTTGTCTGTGTTCGCAGGTTACAGTATTTAAAAACAGATAAATATTTGTCAATATTTTATGTTCTAAATATTTGTTGATTTTAGTTTATAGGATATTATTTAATTTTTATAATCTGAGCTTAACAATCTTTCGAACTTCAGCTCTTATGTTTTGTAATAATAATAATAATAATAGGTTGCGTTACAGATATCAAATAAACATTAAAGCGATCCAACTCACGCCGTGACAAAATCAAAAACAATGAAGTGACGGGAGTCAAGGCCATGTAGCAGGTAATTCAGTATATTAGGACGAATCGAGAAGTTCAGACAACAAGTGTGTTAATGTAAAATCTTTAAAAAATATGTATGTATATTGTATACCTATATACTTTTATATTCCCTAGTAAGAAGTTGTTTCTTTTTTGATATATATACAAACAAATACATCATATCAATAATGATATTTTTTGTGGTTTGTACATATGTCCATAAAAAGTAACTACGACCGGGCCCGTCTCATGACACACTCTCGTATATAGTCCGGGCGAAATCAGTTATCCACCGGGAAAATTAATTCAGAATATTTTTGTGCCATCTTGTTCAAAATATGCTCCTTTATAAGAAAGTACAGTTTGCCAGATTGAAATGTGGTCAGGAATGGTTTAAACAAAGTTTTTTTAAACAAATTAGAAAAATTGACTTTTCTCTTTCGGAAAAAATATTTTCTTATCTTTCACACCAAAACAAACCAAAAATGTTTTTAGACGTTTTTCTCTAAAGTTGATAGATTTGTAGAAATAAATTCTTGAAATCTCAAAAAACCCGAAATTTGCGATTTTTAGGGCTCAAAAACTATATGAAAATTAATGTTTTTTATTGTGAGAAAAATTTGTATCTATTCTTTTAAGCTTTTACCACAATATGCTGTTGATATATTTTGCTATCCTTCAGCTTAAGTGCTTGTTATTTAATTGTGATGCGCGCGCGCCTGTCAGCGTAGCTATGATATTATATAAAGTGTATACGAACTTAATTGAAACCGTATAAAAACTAAAAGCCGACAAAAACAGTCGGCATCTCTTTATTGTACACGGGCGGAGGTAAATAGAAATGCTTGTCGTAAGAAAATGATAAGATTTTCGGGCGTTATTATATTATCCTCTGTTTCAAATGGTCTCCAAAGAGCCATGGTAAATTAGTAAATAATTGAAATATTTCACCTTTTATATAGTAGTAAATATTTATAAATATGAACAATAACTAACTAAACTCCTACGCTTGATATTATAATAGGTATTTATGCACTGCACTGGCACATTGACAGCACACCTCATCAATTTCTGAGAAATGATTTACGAGTTTTTTTTATGCTAGTAGGCCTGTCCGTTTTATTATCTTTAAACCAGTGCAGTCGTACATGGTTCATTCAGGCTGATTACATTGCCAGTCTCGGACTCGCCTGCACAGTTTGAACTACCGTTCGAATCTCGATACCATTGCTAAATATATAGGACAAAATATCAAGTTCAATGCGCACGGTCCTGTGCTTTAACACTGACCAATTTCAATTTTGCCCGTATAAAGTATAAGTATATAAGTATTTTTATAGAACATACGCTTGCATTATCTCGTCGTGCATCCACTGAAGTATAAAACAATTTATATAAAATATGAAATATTACAAATATTTAATGTAAGCAGAATAATTGTTAAGTAGAGTAATATAAGATTTTAAATGTATGTGAATTTTATTTTTTAATTAATTTATTTTAAAATACAATTAAAGTAATTATATAACTTACACATTTTTACAATAGCAAAATCACAGCAGCATATAGATATACAAGTAACGTTATTCTTTACAGCTATGCATTAGTACTACATGATTTTTACAATTGCACGCTTTTATTAAGCCATCTGACAAAGGATTTTTTTGTCATAAATACAGGTATAAGCATATTATCCTAATATTTGTAACCAAACCATGTTAGATCTAATTCAACGTATCTAGAAAATATTATAGACTAAGAGCTGGCGGCCGCGGAGGTACTACGACATTACCTCCGGCTGGAATTTTGTGAAATGGTTGGGGGGACCATGAGGAAGTGCCATCTGCAAGGATTTTGCTCAAAACCCCTGCAAAAGACACGTCAGATGACTCAAAAATGAAAAAATCCTTGCTCAAAAAATGATCATACCTCCGGCTGAACATTTGCACATTACCTGTTTAAAAGTCACAGATAACGCATGTAAATCGTCAGAGGTCTCGGTCGCTGCCAAAGGGGTGTCAGACGCCCACAAAGTTGTCATTAAAAAAAAAAAAAATTTTCTTACCTCCGTCTGACGTTTTAACATATTGCAACAGAGACCATTTTAAGCACATTTTAAAATCGTCAGACGAAAATACCGAATATGTTCACAAAGTTCCGACCCACATGGAACGTATATTTACCAAGCGCTCAAAAACAATCTATTGAATTCATACGATAATCAACAGTCACGTTTACTTTCAGAACTTTAAAATACTATATAAATTAATATTATATTAAGTAATAGGAAAATTGCATCTTCATCCTTTTGATATAAAATAATATTCGCTTCAAACCCTTGGATATCGATCAATATTTTCATTTTATACTTTTTATATGTATGTACTGAAAATTTTTCCCTTAAATTGACTTCCTTTTATTACCTCAACACGCATTTCAATAAATCAAAAAAAATATTGAAACAATATACAGTATTCATTTTATGGTTTCAAAAAAATAAAAAAAAATCGATTTCTCACCGAGCTGTAGCTGAAATTGTTAGTTTAAGTGAACCAGAAGATTCTGCCAAAAGATGAGAATTTTCTGTAGAGTGAGAAATTCAGCGCAATCCAACTTTTTATGGAAAATCACAAAATAATATATATTTTTTGTGGCAAATATGTATCTTTTAAGTTTTTTGAGTGATTTTGAAACAGATAACTCTCTTGACATTTTTTCGATAAAATAAATCGTTTAGCTAGAAAAAATTCAAACAAATTGAAAAAGTGAGTAGTCTCCAAACTTTAACTATTTTTTTGTGAAGGAACACAAATTAGTTTGTAATAGCCGTAATTTGTTGTAAAATAAAAATTGAAAATTGTTATAAATTGGCCCATTCGGAAAAGAAAAGATTTCTCCCCTTTTTTCGAAAAAGTCAACTGTTTCGCCATGAAAAATTAATTGAAGTTTGGAGAATGCCTACTTTTTCAATTTGTTTGAATTTTTTCTGGCTAAACGGTTGATTTTATTAAATAATGTCAAGAAAGTTTTTCGTTTCAAAATAATTCAAAAAACTAAAAACATACCATCTCGCCTGAAAAATTTTCTTTTTGACCTATTTGTCACAAAAATTCTACGTAATTTTGTGATTTTTCATCAAAAAACAATTGCGGACGATGCTCCACATCACCTAGAGCGCTCATCTTTGATGAAAATCTCTATTTCATCGTCAGTAAACTTTTTACGGGATGCCAAGTTAGAGAATAGCAAATTACTTTATTTTAAAATACCCCAATATGTAATAATGTAGGCTGGATTTTCGCGGCATTGCAGAGGAATTCCACAGTTGTATTTTCGTCTGACGATTTATATATATATATATATATGAAGGTCGCCGCTCTCGGTACTTGCAAAATGGCAAGTCGCTATGCACCATGGAGACATCTATGATGTCTGGTGTATAGTAGCATTAGACCACATGAGAGGATTCACATACCTCTCACCACTACACCATTTACATTAGTCTGTATAAGACTAGCAGGTTGGCCACTGTCATTTGTCTGCTCCATGACCTATGGCATACTGAGGAGAACTAATAAGTTCGAAACCGGTCTATGTCTGGTCAGGGAGTTGACAAATGACATTGGCTACCAATTTTTCATGATTTGTAAGGTATAATTCAATGCAGGTCGGGGTATTTGCCCGCTGAGTAGTTGTTTCCTGCAAATCGTGTATAATAACAGTATATAGGTTAAGCCCACCAAGGGCTGAAGGTCGCCGCTCTCGGTACTTGCAAAATGGCAAGTCGCTATGCACCATGGAGACATCTATGATGTCTGGTGTATAGTAGCATTAGACCACATGAGAGGATTCACATACCTCTCACCACTACACCATTTACATTAGTCTGTATAAGACTAGCAGGTTGGCCACTGTCATTTGTCTGCTCCATGACCTATGGCATACTGAGGAGAACTAATAAGTTCGAAACCGGTCTATGTCTGGTCAGGGAGTTGACAAATGACATTGGCTACCAATTTTTCATGATTTGTAAGGTATAATTCAATGCAGGTCGGGGTATTTGCCCGCTGAGTAGTTGTTTCCTGCAAATCGTGTATAATAACAGTATATAGGTTAAGCCCACCAAGGGCTGAAGGTCGCCGCTCTCGGTACTTGCAAAATGGCAAGTCGCTATGCACCATGGAGACATCTATGATGTCTGGTGTATAGTAGCATTAGACCACATGAGAGGATTCACATACCTCTCACCACTACACCATTTACATTAGTCTGTATAAGACTAGCAGGTTGGCCACTGTCATTTGTCTGCTCCATGACCTATGGCATACTGAGGAGAACTAATAAGTTCGAAACCGGTCTATGTCTGGTCAGGGAGTTGACAAATGACATTGGCTACCAATTTTTCATGATTTGTAAGGTATAATTCAATGCAGGTCGGGGTATTTGCCCGCTGAGTAGTTGTTTCCTGCAAATCGTGTATAATAACAATATATATATATATATATATATATATATATATATATATGCTTAAAATTGTCTCTACGATAATATGTAAAAACGTCAGACGGAGGTAATGAAAATAATTTTTCGAAAAAAAAAATATACGTTCCATGTGGGTCGGAACTTTGTAAACATTGTAGGGGGACTTCGCAGCGGTATTTTCGTCTGACGATTTTAAAATGTGCTTAAAATGGTTTCTGTTGCAAAAAGTTAAAACGTCAGACGGAGGTAAGAGAAAAATTTTTTTGAAAAAGAAATGACAACTTTGAGGGCGTCTGACACCCCTTTGGCAGGGATTGAGACGTCTGACGATTTACATACGTTATCTGTGACTTTTAAACAGGTAATGTGCAAATTTTCAGGAGGTATGATCATTTTTGAGCAAGGATTTTTTTATTTTTGAGTCGTCTGACGTGCCTTTGCAGGGGTTTTGAGCAAAATCCTTGCAGATGGCACTTTCTCATGGTCCCCCCAACCGCTTCACAAAATTCCAGGAAGGTAATGTCGTAGTACCTCCGCGGCCGTCAGTTCTTAGTCTATGACGTGCATGGGATATTTTTGAATTTAAGTTGTATTCCACACGTACGCGAAATAATACGTAATAATATGTATATTATTAATTGTATATAACATGGTGAGGCGCGCCGCTACACTGACTTGCGCGCGCGCTCGCATTCGCACTTCTTAACAATTAAAAGACAAGCACCTAGGCAAAAAAATAACAAAATATATCTACATTGTGATATAAGTTTCAAAGGGTAGATACAATTTTTTCTTACATTAAAAAACATTAATTTTCATATAGTTTTTGAGCTTTGAAAATCGAATATTTCGCGTTTTTTGAGATTTCAAGAATTATTTTTTCGAAATCTATTAACTTTAAAGAAAAATGTTTGATATTTTTTGTTTGATTTACTGTGAAAAATACGACAATATTTTTTCCGAAACGAGAAAGTCAATTTTTCTGATATGTTTAAAAAAACTTTGTTAAAACAATTCCTGACCACATTTCCATCTGGCAAACTGTACTTTCTTATAAAGGAGCACATTTTTAACAAGATGGCACAAAAATATTCCATCCGAATTAATTTTCCCGGTCCATGACTGATTTCTCCCGGGCTAATACCGCTTGTACGACTTTAGATCTTAATTTATTTTCGTACTTAATATTTGACGTATATATATTTACCGCAACATGCACAAACATGAATTTAAGAATGAGTAAAATATACTGATTACGTGAAAGTACTTTGTTGTTCTCAATCAATGTGTTATTTTATTTGGATGATGATAATAATGTGCAAATTCACTATAAGGGTATTAATTCAATTAAGTTTATTTGGCCAAATATGTGTTCATATTCGAAATTTGAAATAAAATGTGATAGTATGCATGAAATGAATCCCGCATATTTCTTATGAGAAATAGCCCCCGGTGAAACTTGCTGGAAACGATATATGTTATTCCTCTTGAGCTCCTGATGAAAATTCCTCATAGCCGCAAGGTAGGAAAATGTACAGTTTTCCAGATATGGGTGAAGTCCATTCTTCGGTATTTTTTCACTAATAGTATGGACCCATGGTCCTTTCAATGCAGCTTTGCTAGTGTTCTGCGGGGGTGTTTCGGGTCGCTGATTTCAAATTCGATGTCAAAAGTAGTATTTGACAGTTGACATCTGTCAGTAGCACTGTCAACTCGCCTTATTTTCCGGAAAAGATTTATCAGAATATATATTACGTACAAAGGGTTTTTTGGGTCGCTAATTTCAAATCCGACGTTGAAGGAGGCATTTGACAATTGACAGCTGTCAGTAGCAGTGTTAGCTGTATTATCCGGAAAAGATTTATCACAGTGTTCCCGGGTCACACTGAACGTAGATACAAACAATACAATTAATATTTTGTCATTAACACTTCATTAGAAATGAGGGAACTAGAAATTGTTTAATTAAATGATTTATTGAAAGGGAGAGATATTGATTCTATCATTTATTCACGGATACCCAGAGAGAGATTCATTGATTTATTGATACAGATGCACAAAGAGAGAGACAGAGATTGATAGATTCGTTGATCGATGAGGGAGATACACAAAGAGAGATTGGTTGATACAGTGACTCTTTGAGAGACAGATACAGAGTGCTTGATTGATTAATGTACTTATTGAAAGAGGATGTGTAAGAGAGAGAGCAGGGGAAGAGAGGGCGAAAGAGAGTGGTATTTCCTTTTTTATTTGTTTTTCCTTACTTCATTTTTTTTTTGAAATGATATACTATATTATTCAATCATTTCGGCGAATTATGCCACCTTCGATATCGGATTTGAAATCAGCGACCCGAAAACCCCCATAAAATTTTGCTATGTGACAGGAATATCAAATATAATGCATTTCCTCGTTATCATATACAAAACGATACCAACACCACCAACACCAGAGCAAAGCCATTATCAGGGGAAATAATAAAATATCATACCTTTAGGAGCTTTGTCATTATATCCCGAAATGCACCCACAGACAGATATACGGCCAAAATGATTCATATGCTTTAAAATAGTACTGCTGATTTCTCCACCAACCTGAAAATAAAAACAGAAAAATTAAACATAATATTTCAGTCGCAAACTTCTCTATAAAATCCTTATTTTACTATAAGGAACGTAACCAGACTACAACCAACAGCTACTCTCCGGGATATGTGTCCCGCCGAGTGCTGAATTACAAGTTACAAGCCTGGTGCGTTAAGTGTAATAATTGAATATTACCAACAGAACGCCAATGCTTCAATTGCAACAAATACTTAATATAATATTAAATAATTAAAAAAATAATAGTTTAGTTCTCCTAAAATTGTTCTCTTGTAGTATAATAATATTACTTATAAATATTATTCAATAGACTAAAAGGTTTTAAATCTATAGAAGGAAAGCTAAACAGCGTAGTTAATAATGATATAAACACAAGTTAGTCTCGTAAAGTAAAAGAAATGCCTGTGTCGGGACTTACGCAAAGGTTCTGTTAAGGGGACGGGCTTGCAGCTCTTCAAAGTTTCTGGAGAAATTTTCATATGACTATGTCAAGGGTGTACAGCATTTCAAGGTTAAAATAAAAATTATCATTTTCATCTCTGATATACTAACTCTTTGAGGTTTTTATGCTCGAAAGACACGTTTCAAATCCAAGTCAATTTAAATAGAAATCAATATGAGAAGATTGCAATCTCTTTTATGTATTTCATTTTGAAAACGTATGGAAAATCTACCATTGTTTCTTATGGCAACAGTAACTATCTTATGACCAAGATCATGACCCACAAGAAGTGAATTCGAGCTCGTGTATGAAGTTTGTGGGCAAAACAGAAAGAACATCTCTTAGCTAATGAACGCAACTACCAAGCGGTTATTTCTCTTAAAGGCGATATGCTGATGCAGCACGGGTATACTGCGCACAATAAAGATGGGGGTGCTGATGTAGATATCGTTCGTGTTACAATATTATTATCAGAAAATACAAGTACAATAGTAAAATGAGAAGGTCCTGACTTGCTGATTCTGCTTCTCTGCCACACCAAGATATAATTTTTAGTTGTACTATAGCAGTGATTTATATCACGGAGACGGAGACCAACTACTAAACCTGTGTACGATATCCTTCGCATTCAGTCATGTTTTCACGGACTGTGCAAATGTATTTTGTTGCGATATTTTTCAACATAGAAAATCACTGCTTTTGTTGTATAGCAGCAAGTCAATAGGCCCCCATACACGGAGGGAATTTTGTCCCGCCATGGATCAAATCTGTTGTCCATGTTTCGATCGATGTTTACGTTAGTAGCGTGCGACGGATTGGATCGGTAAAACATCCGATGTGTGACAGGACAGATCATTGCAGGTTCATTCCTGTCGTAATCCAGGACAATTAGTAATCGTCTTCCAAAAATCGACATCCCCGCAATTTTATTTTTTTGAACTTTTTTTATGACATATCGATATACGCCTAAAAGTTACGCCACCGACGCACTGGATGTGACATATAAGAGGTTAAAGGATTTTGTTATCTCACTTCCTATCGTTCCAACGTGAAAAACACCTATTACAAAAGTTGAAGATCTCAATTTTTAATACATAAAAAAAATATTTTACATAAATACGCCTAACCATTCTCGAGATATGAAGCTGAACATATGCAAAAATGCAAAAATAGTCAAATTCGGTTATGCAACGTGTATCGCCGCATTTTTCTCTCATCCTACTGCTCAAACGGCAATGACACCTATATAATTATGTTTTTACAAATAAACGCCCTTTCTAACAAGCTCAGTTTGGTTTTCGTACACCTATCTGCTCTCGAGATATGAGACGCGAGAGATAAGTTTTGGTCAAAAAGTACTACATCTATTTGAACGCTATTATCTCGCTCTCTATGGCTCACACAAAAATAAAACAAGTTATTGCTGTTAGATCATGAAATTATCTAACTAAAAAGCTCCATACACTTCTCACATACACCTTATCGGTTTCGAGATATGATATTTTTCAGATCGCATGAATGGCCTCGGTCGGTGTGCAGCTGTTCCATGTTGTTGACCCTTATCTGTTTCAAGGACAATTGTGGGTGCAAGAAAGTCGGATTAAAATATTCCACTGCTTGTGGCTATTGCCATGGACAATCGTGTCTCAATGCTGCCGCAACGTTCTCTGACATTGAGAACAATGATGATATGGAGGACACTCCTTTAGTTGAACAACCGTCGGAAAATGATGGAAATTCCAATAAAGATGATTGATAGACAAACCTCATGACATCGCATGGATTAGGCCTACTGTGGAAAGCCTGTAAAAAAACGCGCCACGCTTTCTACCTTAAAGGTGGTGTGCAAATTCATTTCCGCAAACTTCGCAGCATCATATCTCCAAAACGGTAAAGTGTATGTGAAAAGTGTATGGGGCTTTTTAGTCCATCGAGGTCCATATGTGATTTACTGGCAAGCAAAACGTGCCGACTGATGTCACTCTACTGTGATTATTGAGGGTTCCTAAATATAATACCATAAAAATTGTCGTGCATACATGAAATAGAATAACAATAAACTGCACAATAGTTTAAAACCAGACCACGATACGAAAATATTGTGGTGTGGTGGTAGTTTTTCGTTAGCGCAATAGTGCGTATCATTGCTCCTCTATTGTTCTATATTTTTTATATTATTGTAAACAACATTTAGTATTGACATTACGTGATTTAATTCCTGAGTTCAATAGTATATAGTGGCAAGAAAAATGTCATCGAAACCGTCGGGTGCTCTAAATCTTAAAAGAAAAAAGGGTAGCTCTGAAAGAGGCTGCAAAAAGTTCGGCATTTATGTCAAAATTTGTAAAACCTTCATCAACAGAAGAATACGTAAATTTTACAGAAAGTGAAGTGTTCGAGGAAGGTGATAGACAACTTTATAATAGTGTGTAAAAACGAAAATGAGAACGTTGCATGTGTTACAAATTATGAAATAGGAACTGATACTATGAACAGTACTGAGAATATAACCGAAGGAGACAAGAAAGAAGAAAATACCGAAAATGTAACGTCGTTATATGGATATTCGGAGATTGGAAATTGGCCAAGATACATAACAGGTTCAATTAGTGACGAAATTGTCAAACATGGTCCAGAAAAAATTAAAGGTCCTAATCTACTGTTTCCGAGACACGCTACTCCAGAAAATTCTAAAAACAAAGATAGGCATTTTTCTCTTTTTCATTGTCATCGTGTTTTACCTAACGGAGAAATGAGCTACAGAAGCTGGCTTCAATATTCAATAACTAAAAATTGTGTTTATTTTTTTTGCTGCTGACATTTTGATAATAAGCCGGTCTCAAAACTTACTACTGAAGAAGGTCTAAATAATTGGCGCAATATTGGTGATTACTCAAAATCTCATGAAACATGTGGCAATCTACTTTTCTTCATATAATAAATGGCGGGAGGCTGAAAGAAATTTAACAAATAAGACACTGATATTGACAAGGATATGATTGGACAAATAGAAAAATAGACGGACTATTGGAAAAATATTTTGGAACGCTTAAAGTCAATTGTTGGTTATTTATCAGAAAATAATTTGGCATTTAGAGGATCCGTAGATCGTTTGTACGCTCCCCATAATGGAAATTTTCTAGGACCAGTTCAGCTCTTGGGCAACTATTATCCTGTTATGAAAGAGAAAGAAAACTGAGACAAAAGAAATTCATAATCATTACCTGGGAAAAACCATCCAAAACGAATTAATAAATATTCTGGGCAATCATATTAAATCAAACATAATTTTAAAATGTAAAAATAGTAAGTACTTTTCAATTATTTTGGACTGCACCCCAGATAAAAGCCGTATCGAACAAATCTCATTTACGTTACGATACATTTTTTATGTTTCAATGCGATTCAAGAAACTACTGGCGAAAACCTATATATGACCCTATTAAAAGAATTTCAAGACAACTGTAAGCTTGATATGAAAAACTGTCGTGGGCAAGGGTACGGCAATGGTGCGAATATGGTGGGAAATAGAAAACGCGTTCAGGCTAGACTTTTAAAAGATTATTCAAGAGCATTTTTTAAATCCTTGTGGGTGCCATTCACTCAACTTAGCAATTGAAGATGCTGCAAAATCTTCATCATCTTCAAAAGTACCACACTGTTTGGAGTTTTGCAAAGGTTATTTGTACTTTTTGGGGCTTCTACTAAACGTTGGGGCATCTTTAAGAAAAATGTTGAGGGTTTGATAGTTAAGCTTTGTGAAACAAGATGGGAGTGTAGAATTGACAGTTTAAAAACTATTCGTTATCAATTCCCCAGTATTTGCAACGCTCTTACCTCTTTGCAAGAGACATCGGATGATCCAAAGGAATCATCAGAAGCAATGTCTTTGGAAA
This sequence comes from Leptura quadrifasciata, assembly GCA_963675555.1. Classification (NCBI taxonomy): domain Eukaryota; kingdom Metazoa; phylum Arthropoda; class Insecta; order Coleoptera; family Cerambycidae; genus Leptura; species Leptura quadrifasciata. Next base: position 95,999,274 of record OY776673.1, read on the forward strand.
CACACGTGTGTGATTATGAATTTTTAATAACTTTAATGGTGTGGTATGATGTTCTTTTTCAAGTTAATTTGGTGAGTAAGAGTATGCAAGAAGAAGATATGGATATACTATCAGCTGTTTCCTATTTTTTTGTGTTATACATTGCAAGGCAAATAATTTGGCTACATTTCTTTTTATTAACATGCGCTAGGATTCACAATGTTTGATTTATAAAAAAATAAAAAAAAATTTGTATAATAAAAGTGAGTCGATGTTATCTATGCATTTGTATTTGAATGTTTTTATTGATTACTATTTAATCAACATATTTTTAAAGATGGGATGTAATTTATAGCCAATATATGTACCCTATATGGATTGTTTTTTAAGTTAATGTATGTTTTATTTTTAGGTACTTCGTGTTATTTATTATTTCTTTTTCATATTAATATGGGGACTAATTGTTGATTCTATACGTATGTTTAGGAGCATAAACACAAGTATTACGCATTGTGTAGTTGGATTACTTCTTATTTTTGATTAATATTGTTTATATTTCATTTTACTTATTTGTTTGGTGGTACTTAAATATATATAATTGTTGTTTTCAGTGGTAGCGGTTGCATATAATTTTTTCTCTCTGTTTCTAGTATATACACGCTTTTTATTAATGGTTTTTAAGGTATGCCATTTAAATGTAAGGTCTCTCACAGCTCATTTTTTGGATTTTTCTGAATATTTTCAAATAAATATATATGATGTCATTGCTATTAGCGAAACATGGTTAACCCCACTTATATCCAATGATGATGTCAATGTTGAAGGTTATACTTTTTTGAGAAGAGACAGAAATAGGGGCATTAGAGGAGGAGGAGTAGGAATTTACTTAAGGAATATGTACCAATACAGGTTACTTGAATTTAATGATAATATTGAGGATCTCTGGGTATGTATCAAATACAATAATATTAATATTGTACTGGGCTGTGTATACAGGTCGCCCAGCCAAAATGTTAATGAGTTTTTAAGTGAATTTGAAATTTCTTTAATTAATAACTTGCCTATATCTGATGAAATAATATGTCTTGGGGATTTTAATATTGATTTATTGAATTTTAACACTGTAAGTAACAACAGATTTCATGCTATATTAGAGGGTACTGGCTTAAAACAAATTATCGAAACGCCTACTAGAGTCACGTCAAATAGTGCTACACTTTTGGATTACATAATTATTCCTGAGAAAGACAATGTTTCTGTAGCAGGTACAGTATCATTACCCGAAATTTCAGATCATGAGTTGGTTTATGCTCACTTAAACTTAAAGCTTCTGAGTAACCAAGCAGTTACGCGTACATATAGAGACATGAGAAATGTAGACAAGGACTTGCTATATGATCATTTGCAAACGATACCGTGGCGTAATATGTATGATATTGACGACATAGATGGCAAATTAAATTTTTTCAATGAAAATATTAACACATTAATGGACATTCATGCGCCATTCAAAACATCTATTTTCAAAAAATTCCACAAACCCTGGGTTACTGATAACATTAAGCTGATTATGAATTTGAGAGATACGGCTGAAGAAAAGTTTAAACGTTCAAAAGATCCATTACATTTTGCACAGTATAAGAACTTACGTAATTTCGTAAATATTTCTATTAAGAGAGAAAAAAAAGCTTATTTACAAACTTCATTACAGAAAGGTAATAAAGATATGTGGAATTCTTTAAAAAAACTAAATATCATTAAGAAAAATAGGGATGTCACTAAAATAATACCTGAACATCTTTCAAATGTGAATGCCATTAATAATCAGTTTGTAACTTCTATGCCAGCAACTAATATTCCTGGTAACCATATTTATAATTATTATAATAATATTAAAGACTCTATAAATGGTAGCTTACGATTCAAAACAATTAGCGTTAATGAGGTTGGTAACTTTTTGATCTCTATTAAAACTGGTGCTGTAGGTGTTGATGGCATTCATATAAATTTTATCATATTATGCTGTCCCTTTATCCTTGATTATATCTGCCATATAGTAAATTTTTGTATTATTAACTCTGTTTTCCCAAGCGAATGGAAGTTGGCACACGTTGTGCCCCTCCCTAAAACCGATACCCCTGTAGAATATAATCAATTAAGGCCTATAAATATTTTACCGGTATTATCCAAAATTATTGAGTATGCCATAAAATCTCAATTAGTTGAACATATAGAAATAAATAATATACTTCCAGAAACGCAATCAGGTTTTAGGGCGGGGCACAGCTGTGCCACGGCACTTTTAAATGTAACTGACCATATTCTTGGGGCAATAGACAACGGAATGTTAACTGTATTGGTGCTGCTTGATTATTCGAAGGCTTTTGATACTTTGAACCATGAACTTTTATTGTTGATATTAAAACATATAGGATTAAATGATACAGCTGTGTTATTCTTTAAGAACTACCTTAATAACAGAAAACAAAGAATGATTTTGAATGGGGAGTCTTCTGATTTCGTGAGCATAACGAAAGGAGTGCCACAGGGTTCTGTTTTGGGACCGCTACTGTTCTCCATATATACAGCATCAATACCTAGTTATCTAAGACATTGCAAATCTCAAATGTATGCGGATGATGTTCAGCTTATGTGTTCATTTAGTACCACTGAGTTACAAACTTATTGCGATTTAATGAATAGAGATCTGGAAACTATATACATAATTTCATTAGAACATTCTTTGTACTTGAACCCTCGTAAATGTACTGCAATGCTCTTTGGTAGGAATGCGGATAGAATTCGGTCAGCGCCCAATATTAAAATTCAAATAAATGATATAATTCTGCCATTACAAGACGAAGTTAAAAACTTAGGATTATTTATTGATACTAACCTTAGATTTGATAAGCATATATCGCTGTGTATTAAAAGAGCAATAGCTAAATTAAAAGTGTTATACAATTCTAAAGATATCTTAAGCACAAAACTAAAACTTCAGTTATGTGATTCTCTAGTTTTGTCGATATTTAATTACGGAGATACTGTGTATGGACCTTGTCTAACTTATGCCAATACGCAACGCATACAAAAAATACAAAATTATTGCCTTCGTTTTGCTTACGGAATCAGAAGACGTCAACCAATTAGTCATAAACTTACTGAGTCAAAATGGTTTAATATGAAGAATAGGAGAAAATTACATTCGGCAATTCTGTATCATAAAATTATTACTCATAAAATGCCTACTTATCTCTACAGAAAAATTTCATTTCGCACTGACGTTCATACAATAAATATAAGATTTAAGGGTACCTTAACACCCCCCGCTCATAAGACTGCCTTATTTCAAAGGTCTTTTTCATTTAATATTGCCAGATTGTACAATTCCTTACCCCTTCACATCAAATCTTGCACTGTTTCGTCCTTCTCTAAAAATTACAAAAAATATATGTTGTTACCTTGAACCATTTATATGTGTGACTATCTTGTTATAAACTTTATTTATATGTTGCCGCTAGTACTGCAAATAATATTGTATTTTATATACCAAAACAATTAAATACGGTTTACTTCATTGAATATGCCCACAATATGCCACTACCATGGGTTAAGTGGAAGACCAGCTGTTGTTTACAACAAGTTGAACTTCGCCCTTTTGTCTGTTTTTATAAGTAATTAATTTCTGTAAAATATGTTGTTGGCAAATAAAGATTATTATTATTATTATTATTTAGGAAGATGCAAGAAATTCCTTATTCGTTACCGAGAATCGGGATATGCTGAAACGGTTTTAAAAGCTCGTGAAGTTTATGAAGAATTGGAAATCGAAACTCAATTTAAAGAATTACGACCTTGAAAAAAGGAAAGAAATTTTCAGTATGAACGCGAAGATGAAATAGCTCTAGATCCTGAACATCGCTATAAAACAACAGTATTTTATCCTTGGTTGGATAAAGCTATTAATTGTATTGCCGAACGACTTACGCGGCTTTAGATTCATTGTGATAAATGGTCATTTCTGTACAATATGCAAAACATTTCCAATAATCGTGCTACTTTACAAGACCAGTGTAATAACCTAAGTGAAATTTTGAAAGTGGGAGATGAAAATGATATAGACGGCAAACAGCTTTGTGATGAATTGCTCCATTTAAAATATTTATTAATAGACTCTAATTATAAATCCCCATTGCAAGTTTTAAACCATTTACATAAAAACAACTTCTAGGAAGCTATGTCGAATGTGTGGATATGTTTGCGCATCCTGCTATCAATTCCAGTGACAGTGGCAAGTGGTGAACACAGTTTCAGTAAGTTAAAATTGATCAAAACTTACCTCAGATCTACAATGGTTCAAGATCGGTTAACATCTCTAGCAATTATTGCTATAGAAAAAGAACTTTTACATTCAATGGACGTTAGCGAAGCCATTAAGCACTTTGCATTATAAAAAGCCCAACGAGGGAAATTGTAAATTATTTTTATTTGACATATTACAAAATTTTTCACAATTTTCTGATAAATAAATTGGGGAGGGGTGAGGGTGGAAGAAGGGACGCAAATATTAATATTGGCCTGGTGCGCAAAATTTCAATGGGCCGGCACTGAGTCACCATATATACAGAGAGTGGATATCATGTCATATCCATAAATAAATAACACCACAGAAATTAGACAACCCCCATGACTAGTTACATAAAGAAATCCCATAAAATAGGTGGAAAATAAAGTACGCAGTATTACGAAATAGATTTGTAGATGCATAATATTTCAAATTTTGAGATGTACCCAACTAGGGATTTCAATCCCGGGATTCCGAAATTTCGTAGAATAGTAAACTGTGTGACCGGTGGTCTCGTTGTAAAGAAACCTTCCGCTACCTCATCAAAAAATTTAAAAATTTGAATCAATTTTTTTAATAATAGTCAAACTTGGCGAATTTCGATTCAAAATAATTATATATATATTTTTTTAATAAAACTATATGTACCCTCACAACATTTTCTTTCATAATATAGAAATTGAAGAAAAGTCTGCCAAAAAAGGAGATATTTTTGTAAAAAATTTAATCTGCAAAAAAGATCACTAACAATTATGAAATAAAAATTCACTGATATGGCCTGGTTCATGGAATCCTATTACCTAACTACTGATATTGAGGTCTGTGTAAAAATAAGCTAATTGTGAAACAAAAACTAAGCACTGTTTCATAAAATATATGAGGTTACTTTTGTTCTAGGTTCTTTAGAAAAATTAGTCGTAGAGATCTTAATGCAGAGAAGATAGATGGATTTACTTACATTATCAAAATATAAATCAATTCCTTGGGGTGCGATCTCGGGAATGACTTTATCTAAATCTGCTGTCTTGTAGTTAATAACATGATCAAATCCAATTTCTTCCACCAACCACTTCCCTTTTTCATCTGATCCTGCCACGCCTATAACTGTGCATCCTCTAATTTTAGCAAGTTGTCCTACAATGACTCCTACTGCTCCTGCTGCACCAGTCACAATGACGGTTTCTCCTTTCTTGGGGTTTAATAATTCCAGGAAACCAAAATATGCAGTATTCCTGCATACAAAATTGCATACAATTACATCTATCTAATTTACGTACGATATTTAGAATGTTCTCAAATAAGATTTAAACATGAATATGATAGATTGTTATACTTTTTTAAATTTAATTTCTGTAATATTTCACTCAGTTCGGTTAGCAACTTTGTAATATCTGCATTATAGATAAGATCTCATCCCTCCTTTGGTTAACTTAGTCAAATACGTGAATATTAGAAATGCCATGAATGACGATTGAAAAACTCTATAATCTAGTTAAGACTCCAAAGAAAGCTAAAGAAAATCACAAAGTGATTGCGCATAACAGAAATTAAATCATGTGCTTATAGACAGGGATCCAGTACACCAAGTTCCGCTTAATTTTTTATTCCTGGGTAATTCTTGGACATACTTTTAAAGTTAGATTTATCCGAGTTTGCATTAATCCCCATGTCCTATGTTAATTTTTCAGCCCTATTCGGCGATACACGATATTTTGTTTTTAGAACTATTACTGTTGATGTCTTGAGAACTAAAAATGCTACGAATATCAAGTTTTAGACAAAGATTGAATATTGTAGTATGCTAATTATTACGATGGTGATGGTGAACAAGTGTTTTAATTGGTTATATTTTGAATAAAAATAAAAAACTGGGAGGATGACCAAAAAAGAAAGTTCAAATTTAATTTTAGTAAAAGGATATATCCATCATCATATGTCGGAGAACCATAAAGTGAGCTCGATTACAAAGTCGTGTAGTGCAACATGTATATACACTTTAATAAAACTCGCACAGGACGGCCTCTTGCATACTTCTACGTCGAAAAATATTCGGATAGTGGACACAATTAAAAATACAGATGCACACAACTATTACAGAGGAACATGTGTTTCAAATTTAGTATTAGTGAAGAAATTTTGACAATAGAAATATTATATTTACATTAGCAATCAAAGTCAATAAGTAATGGTAAAAAAAATTTAGCTGTCTTTCTTAACGAAAGCGCATAGCTTTCGTTAAGAAAGACAGCTAAATTTATAATATAATATTAATAATATTTTATTCAAAGGTATTTAGGTCAAATTTATAATGTGGCATGCAAATAATACAACTTATTATGCATTCAACCCTTAATTCTTACAAAACGTAATATTAATACTGCAATTATTATTACAGTATAGTATAGCACTAATCATTTATTATTAAAGACTAATAAAACTCCATGCATGCTTTTTAGAACCAATTAGTTACAAATAATGTCTAGTAACGAACTGTACTAGGGTTCTAGGAGTTAACTTCGATTCAAATTTAACCTGGAACTCTTGTGCAGAAAACCTACCCTTAGGTTGATATGCCTTATGTGTCGTGGCTAAGTATGTAGACTATACTACTATAAAAGCAGTATACTTTGGTCTATTCAGTCCTAAAATATGAAGATATATTTTGGGGACACTCTGGGGACACAAATGTTTAGAATTCAAAAGAAAGCTATCCATATAATTTTCAAAATGAATTTCTTGTAGAGAAGTTTCTCGGAAAAATTACTTGCTATCTTTAGCCGGAATTTATACATTCCAGTGTATTTTATTTTTGAGGAAGCATCCAGTCAAATTTAAATATAGCTTAATTTGTCATGAATATTTCACAGTCAGAGCTAATGATCTCAATAATCCTGCGCACGCTTTACCTTCAACTAAAAAGTTATCACAGTATTCGTGTACATATCTTTATAACTCCCTATCTAAAGAGATAAAAAATATATCTTCAAACTAATTTGCAGCATCGAACCCTACACCGTCTTAAGGTCAATAAAGTAATTTGATTGTTATCTGTTTTAAACGAAACTTAAAATATTTGTAGTCTTTGACGGATTTCCAGCGAACAGGTAGCCGGGATGAATTTTAACATTCCGGTATAGATATCGGCCCACATAAAAATTTGATTGTCTACTTTAAATTTATCTCACCAATCGTTAACGGAGTGCCGAATTCGATACGGAATGTTCAGACGGTGCTCAAATGCAATACGGAATGTTAATAGCTGGAGACATCTGCACATATACTCTAGTATACTATAACTTGGCATGTGTATGTATGAGTTAATATTTCCGTACGATTTCATTTTCTCTTGTACACAAAGATCCAGAAATATTGTCCACGTAGCAATGTTTCTGGACTATTGCTTTAACTTTGTGTACAATATGGGAGAAAATGAAATCGTACGGAAATATTAACTCATACATACACATGCCATGTTAAAGTATACTAGACTATACCTACATATCTACCTTACATACCTTATTACCTAAAAGTAATAATGATATAATATTATTTATTGCGTATGAAGCTAAAAAAGAAATATGTTATGCGAAAAAATAAACTATTTGAGTTTAACTCGTATATGTACGGTATGTATTTTTTATTAATATCCTGATCCATGAGACTTGGCATTCTTGATTCTACGTTTTCTGATAATTTGTGCTTTCTTTTTTTTTAGGCTCCTGTTTTGGTGGAATACCGATGACTAAAATATTACAGCTTCTTGTAGTCCTTATTTTTCGCCGACTTATTCAAGTAGGTTGAACTTTAATATTCATACTCCTTCGGTAATGGATTGATACTGAACTTTCCAGTAGTACACAAGAAAGACTCCCACGATGTTTTTATTTTAATACTCTTAAACCTTTGCATCGTTTTTTCTTGTTGAGCTTCAGGTTCAAAAATGTTTGATGTTGTTACATTAACGTAAAAATATCTTGTAAAGCTTCTTCTGAGAAGTTCTGGTCAGTATTATTAACAGAGTCGACTTGGTTGAAGATGCACTATCGTTAAAAAAAACTAATTCGCTGTGTAGAATATTGTTTGAATTTACATCACAGCTAGAATCACAGAAATATTTCATTTATTTGGGTGGTTATTATGTACAATAACATTCCATACTGAATTTGAACACCGTCTGAATATTCCGTACCGAATAAATTTCAAGTAGCCAATCAAATTTCTACGGGTGCCAAAATCTATACCGGAATGTTAAAATGCAGCTGGAATACGAAAAGCGTAGGAAGATATCGACAACTTCAGAGCACATGTATCTACCTAATTTTATTTTCAAAGAAACGATGATCCTACCTGTTTCGCAAGAACGATTCTTGGCGAACGATACTAGCAAAAGGCATTTAACTTTCATATTAAACATAATATTTTTAGTCGCAAACTCCTCTATAAATCCTTATTTTACTATAAGGAAAGTAACCAGACTGCAACCAGAGTTACAAATCTGGCGCGTTAAGTATAATAATTGCATATTACCATCAAAACGCTAATGCTTCGATTGCAACAAACACCAGCCGAAAGACTGATCCTACTTAAAGGAGCTCCCTTGCCAGTCGTCACACACCACTTGCAGACTGCAGTTTCGAGCTGTTGGCTCTCGTCAGTGCAAGGTAGGTATGCGACGACCGACATGAGAATCCTTTGACCATAGTACATCCCGGTATTTTCACAATAGCGACATGTAAAACAGCCAGCAGGCGCCAACTAGTGGTCCAGTGTCTGTTGCAATGGTAATATGCAATTATTACACTTAACGCGCCAGATTTGTAACTCTGGTTGCAGTCTGGTTACTTTCCTTATAGTAAAATAAGGATTTATAGAGGAGTTTGCGACTAAAAATATTATGTTTAATATTCCGCCCTCTAAAAACACATTTGAACTATGCTAAGCCAAGTCAGGCTATTTATTTTTCGATTGCAACAGACACTGGACCACTAGTTGGCGCCTGCTGGCTGTTTTACATGTCGCTATTGTGAAAATACCGGGATGTACTATGGTCAAAGGATTCTCATGTCGGTCGTCGCATACCTACCTTGCACTGACGAGAGCCAACAGCTCGAAACTGCAGTCTGCAAGTGGTGTGTGACGACTGGCAAGGGAGCTCCTTTAAGTAGGATCAGTCTTTCGGCTGGTGTTTGTTGCAATCGAAGCATTAGCGTTTTGATGGTAATATGCAATTATTACACTTAACGCGCCAGATTTGTAACTCTGGTTGCAGTCTGGTTACTTTCCTTATAGTAAAATAAGGATTTATAGAGGAGTTTGCGACTAAAAATATTATGTTTAATATTCCGCCCTCTAAAAACACATTTGAACTAAACTTTCATATTAATTACGAAGTTTGAAGAACAAAACTATACAGTGAAGCAGGCAGTAGAAGATGCAGATATGCTTATCATTCAAATAGCCATTGGACATGTCGTCGCCGTTTACGCCTGTTTTCGTTGTCTGAAAATATATAGAGTTCATTATCTGTCGCAAAGGCGAGAGATAATGCAAATATTTTTTTGCTGAAACCGACTAGGGGCAAAGTTACAGAAAAGCTTTATTCGACGCGGAGCCTGAGATGTGAAGAAGCTGTTGCGAAGAACAGTTTGTTTTTATATGCAATCAGCGGTTGTGACACCACCTCTGGTCTCTTTAATCAAGGAAAATTGGTTTCTCAGTCTACTGGATAAAAACGACTCGTTGATTGGCACTATGGCAATCTTCCAGAACCTCGGGGCAGATTTGGATGCTCCGTTGTATCTCGTGAAGCTTCTCATTCGCACTGTATGGTGTCGGCGGCTCGCCTGTAAAGGACATATTGAATTCACTTCGCTATTAAAATATTGTGAAGCCTATGTCCAAGAACAAATTTAATTCCGCGCCCCTGCCATCCACAAGAGATGCTGAAAGGCAGCATCGTCACGATGTGGCGTGGCAGTGAGAATGATACTAAGCAGTATGGTTGGCAGAAAATGGGGGCTATATTAGAAGTAGCCCCCCACACCATTTTAAAGATATTCTGTAAATATAAAATGACTGTATAGGAGCATATGGATGTTGGAAAATGGGCTTAAATTATTCGGTAGGTGTTGTGCCTCTATTGTGATGGGTCAACATGTGAAAATCCTCCAGATCTGATAGCGGATCCAGATGACGCCCTTGATTCGTTGGAAGAGACGGGAGACGAACAGGATTCTAAAGATAGTGAGCATAGTGAACTAGGAACATCGCGTAAAGCAAAACGATAGAAAACGCGCATGTAAGTTTGTACTGTGGATTATGCTTGCTGGGATACTGTGTGAAAGAAACGCGTCGCTCAACTCTACCTCATGGGTGGTGTGGAACCCAGTTGATAAAAGTCTTGGTCTTAATTACTTTATTGCATGAAATTTTACTTTTGATGCGCTAATTGACGGATAATTGGTAAATAGTAGCGTGCTAATGCCGCTTGTATGCGATTATAAAAAATTTGATCTTCTGCTCGGTGCTGTAACTCGGAAAGTATTAGTCTGAGTAAAAAACATTTATGAGCAATTTCCTATCAAATTTTATCCTCTCCAACTTTTAATCAGAAACTTTTTTTCTAAAATCTACAGGAACTGATTTATATGCCAAAAATTGATTTTGGGCAAACTTTCTGTCATATTTAGAGCTACTAAGCCTACAATCCTACCAAGTTTTAAAATTCCTCAACCTTTTGGACCAAAAGCATACCTAATAATTGGATTATTATGTTTACTTAATGATTTAGGGGATTTAAGGTTTTTTAAATTATTATTAAGTTTGAAATTAGGAAACTGGCATCTGAGTCAGGTATTTTAAATACGCCTACGATCTTTGTGTTAAGATGTTTGTGAATTTTTGTTGAAAGGTAATAAATGAAACATGTTTTTAATATGACCATCGTAAACATCATACATATTCAGTCTTCGTCTAAAATTTTATCTTTGTAGCATTCTTAGTTTCCGAAATATTATGAGTTATTTACCAAAAAGCACAAATATCTTGTATCACCAAAAAGAGTGAAACGCAAGCTCGAATCATTTTGCGTCCTTCAGAAATGGATTCAGCAGAACATTTTAGATAATATAGGCTTCAATTTAAAAGTATTTTCAAAGATAGTATAGGACTGAAATAGAGAGTATGAGAGTAATCACAAGAAGATATAGTTCTTTGTGATGATTGGCATTAATAAAGAAAACGAATTGATTCAAAACTTTTATAAAAATTTGTCCTCCTAAACTAATAATGGTAATATGTTGGATTTGATAGCATTCTTATCGTTCTATTTTCAATCAGCGTTTCAATTCACATTTTCAAACAATCATTAATAAATAATTTACTTGAATTGTATTATGTGTAATCGATTAAAAACATCTGTATAAAATGTCTAAAATAAGACTGACCATTGTGTGTTTGCCTATAAAGTTAAGTTGCAAGTACTTATACATTTATATGTCTTTTATTAATCAATATAATACTTGTATTAAGAAAAGGAAATAAACATTTTTGAAAGTTTGACAAATAAGGAAGATTTTTATTTTCTTGTTTTGGCTATAAACTATTCACTTCTAACTGGAACCTTAAGATATTGATTTGGTGTTTCAATTTCTCTCTAGTCAGTCAAGACTATTCACGCTATTATATCTCTAAATGTAAATAAATATACCTGTCACCATATTAAATATTCGTCATCAAACGAAATTCTCTGATCATGAAATTCAATCTAAGAAATAATTTTTTATCTCAAATTAGCATAAGTGTTTACAAACATATAAATAAATAAATATAAATAAACACCACAGAAATTAGACAACCCCCAATTCCAGAAGCCAGGGGCTTGTGCGGAAGGGGGTTACACATTGAAAAAACGCGGACATACAACCATTTCCTCCGACAGTGCCAGAGCCAGGATTAGAACCCGGTGGTGTGATGCTCGTGTGATTAATTGCGATTGCCACCTCGCGCCTTAACCCACGCGGCTATCGATCAGACAAAATGCATCTAAATTTGCATGCAAAATAACTGAACAAACATCGCAGCTTATGTTTAACGAATTTGTTTTGTGTTCGGAATATTATCTACGTGCTCAAAATAATAGATCTGTCACCAAATAAAACGATTTAGAACCTAACCTCAACATTTGGCTAGGTTCGGTGACAACAAGTCGGTGACAGTTCTATCATTCTGAGAACAAATCTAATTATTTGATGACTAACTATGTTTTCTGGTGATTGTACATACATTTACAGATAATCGTTTTGACAGATCTATCTTTCTGAGAACAAATCTAATTAGTTGATAATCAAAGACATATTAAAATTGTGGCTAATAAAATAACACCTTTATTAGTCTAGGCGTCAGAGTTTGAATATCACCGGATTGATGGAATAATTCCTAAGGAAGCTTTATTTCTTCTATCGCTTCTTATGTTTAGAAAGCGATTTATTGAAAATGCCCTCTCCAATTCGATCCGGAACATATTGTTTAAACAATCAAAAGGGGAAATTTTAGCGCTTTTTTAAATATCTCCGAAAATATCAATAATAGGACAAAAAATCAAGAATAGAAATTTATTGTCCATTAAATTATACATAAAAAAGGGTTCTACATTTTGTTCGATTGGTGTAATAGTTTTGAAGATAGAACCGTGCGAAGGAGCGCGCCCGACTCCCCTCGCGTGCCACGCCGCTATCGACATTTCTTGTTTACACATTATGCAATTTTATAATTGTAGTTGGCCGTGCGCAGCGCCGGCGAGGCTAGGCGATTTGCACAAAGCGTTGACTCCCGTTCCAGTCCCTTATAAATTTCAACGGTTCTACGCTTGCGCGGAATTTGTGAGGTGTTGAGTTTCTATTATACGTACTTAATATCAAAAAAGCAGCGGCTAAATATTCAGTCAACCTTCATTCTTTACCACCTATTCGTGCAGCAGCGTGACAGCATGTATACAGAGTGTACCATCAAGTACAAAGTTGGGGAGACATTGATTTGGAACCAACCGAATGGGGGTGGAAGGGGACTCTGAAGGGTTTACTCCCAGTAACCACTGAAAAAGAAGCTGCACCACCAGCACTGCTGAAAATAATAATAGTTGTCGAGGTGGATGCAGGAGAACTGTGGGTGCCGTAAACATGGACTGAAATGTTCCATCATCTGTTCCCATTGCGAAAGTCAAACTTGCTCCAATGTCGAAGCACTCAGAATTGACATTGAAGAAGACATTAATGAACATATTGACATCGATCTCGAGGAGTTTTTTAACGTTGAGATGTCAAATGAAGATGGTGAAGAGACGGGAGAAGCTGAACAGACTGCCGTACCTGAAGGGATCGGAGAGATTGAAGGAACCAAGGAACAGCAAGAAATCAGAGAACCAGAAATATCAAAGCAACTCGATCTTGGGCACCAACCTAAATGCAAAAGGAGGAGAATGCTTGTATGAATAACAGTAAATATAATAAGTAGCATAATCCTGAATAAACAATCATTTTAATTATTTCATCAGAATTCGTGTCTTAAATTCTTTAACTATCACATTCATAATAATTTCAACTTTTTTCTCTCTTATGATGATGTGAGTCGCTACTCTCTCCTTCCCACGGTTCTATCTTCAAAACTATTACACTAATCGAAAAAAATGTAGAGCCCTTTTTTATGTAGAATTTAGGGCAGAATAAATTTCTATTCTTGATTTTTTTGTCCTATTATTGATATTTTCGGAGATATTTAAAAAAACGCTAAAATGGGGGAAATTTTAGCGTTTTTTTAAATTTCAATTGTTTAAACAATATGTTCCGGGCCGAATTTGAGGAGGCATTTTAAATAAATTTCTTTCTAAACATAAAAAGAAGCGATAGAAAGAAAAAAAGCTTCATTAGGAATTTTTATAACAAAAAACCCTGACGCCTGGTTTATATAAAATTTTAATTTAAAGAAAAACTTCCACTTACCCTGGCATTCCTAATATACCAAGTGCGTATGATAGAGGTAGATCACCAAAATCTGGCAATACACTAGCTGCTGGAAACATGCCAAGAGATTTTCCATCATTTATGGTATGAGTTCTCCAACCGAACTGACCCACCACATGTGCACCAACTGGATATTTTGGATTTCTGCTTTCCAATACTCTAAGGAGTTACAAATTATCATAGCTACTTGGTTTAATCGGACAAACATAGTGTAACCATTACAACATTTCAAATAATTATTACAAAAAAATTGCCCAGAAACCGATTTCAATAAGTTTGAATGACAGTCCCTTCAAATTAGTCAAAAAATCGATGTTTTATGGAAAATTTTCCCACAGTTATGAGACCTGTAAAAAGTTAACTTTTTTAAGTTTACTTTATCCTAATTTGAAGGGACTAACATGTTGCACACTTGCACAACCATTATTAGGAAATAGACCAGGCAATAGAGAATTTTAACTTTAAAGGAATAGGAGGATTTAGTTTTAGAAGCTTACCTTATGTTCTTTGGGTCGCTGATTCAGTGTCAAAATTACTTGGTGAAAAGTGAAAGTTTTTTAAAAATGTGTAGTTCTTAAGTTTTATAAAATCTGTTTTTTAGATATATGTAATTTGAATACCTTTTTTAATGTTTGTTAGCAGAAGGAGTATACGTTTTAAGTTTTAACTGTTTTTTAGCCAAGCAAGACCCAATCCGCCCGGCCCTACAATCAGCCACCGCGAATCGCGCGGTATTTGCATGACTGGACCCGGAGTGGGTTCTGGGGAGGCAACTGTAATTAAGATTGAAAATAAGCTTATATTGAATAGAATTGTCGCTGATTCAGAATTTTTCACTTCCCACCAAAATTTCCTACCGGAAATACCGCAAGCTTTGAAAAAATTTCGCCAAAAACGAGTATTTTCAAAACTATTTTAGTTTTGTTAATTAAAAAAAAAACAACCTATGATCACTATAAATTGATTAGAGGAAACCAGAAAAACTAAAAACGGGTAACAATTTACAAAAATTTGAGGATATATTTTGAAACCGCTTGAACATCGGGAAATAATGAAAATATCTAAAATTAAATGTTGCAAAGTTTATTTCAAGTCTTTCCACTTAACATAATTTTTCACTAATAAGTTCATTCCCCCGGCGCCGTTTTACAGCTGTTGAAGGACCAGGTTCATCAAAGGCCTCAGTGTCTGAGCTAGAATCACTTTTATCAGCTTCTGAAATACGAGGAAAAACGTCACGATACTTAATGAAAAAATATATAATCTACCTAATTTGTTTTCTTTTAAAGAGACGATAAAGTCAGCCTTGGACTACTGATTACGTGTTGCACACTTATTACCTTTACATATTTTTACGTCTAAGGCAGGTAAGGAGAGAGATAAATGGATTGTGAGGGGGGTGGGGGAGGTACAGAAATAGAGTGAGAGGCATAGAGAGGAAAAGGGAAGGGAATGAAACAAAAATCAAATTTTCGGTGTTTTCTGCGTCTGATCTTTCTCCTGGGTCATCCTCAGATTGCTCCAGTGAGTCTTCTCCCCTGTCCATCCAGGGTCATCTTCGTTATTCCTCATCAGGTCCCCGATGTCTTCGTCTGGAGCGTTTTCACAGGTGTTGTTGCATTAAAGGCACATCACCGAACATCGCAGCCCGCTTTTCCTACAGCCGCATGCTGCTCGGCAACCTTTCTTGCATTTGCAAGATATGAGCTTTAAAAGCTCAGGTGGAGCGAGAGGCATAGATGTAGTGACTGAAGATAAGCCTGCTTGTGTTCTTTTCCAGTCCCATTCTTCAGATTTTAACCTGTTCCCCTGCCAAAGTTGCACTTGATGGTATGTGCGGTATGAATGCTGTTCAGCTGCGGTTTCGGTAGGAGGCAAATTTGTGATGTTATGCTTGCCGTTCTAATAAAGGTTTTGTGCCTGATCGCATTTAAAGTTGGATTTCCAGCACTGCAGCCATACAAGCGAAGTAAGAATTGATTGCCCGTGTTTGCATTGGCTTGCGGATTTGCGTTTGATGTGAGATAAAGCTTTACAGATGGCAGTAAGTCAGGAGTAAACCCGTACGAGATGAGACGAAACGACGTGCGTTCAATTCCACTGATGCGCTGCAACGGTTACACACGAGGAGAGTGGGAGTGGACATCAAAAGGCATGCAAGAGGGGAGAAACGAGCGCCGAAAGACAACACTAGAGAATCTACGGGGTTGCTGATGTTCGGTGCGCGGCCTGCTGCGCTGCGTCTCAGAGCGCAACTTTGACAGCGCACTAGTGCCTTTGTGTTTGATCTTTCAAAAAAGCATTTACATAGAACCTGTTATGTTTATTTTTTTGTATATTTTCAGATTTTCAAGCCATTTTTCAAAAAGAAATGGGCAGAAATTGAGTTGCTTTAAAAAAAACTCGTTTTTGGCGCCATTTTTCAAAAAAGAGTTATTTCCGGTGAAATTTTTTTTGTGGGAAGTGGAAAATTCTGAATCAGCGATCCAAAAAATATAAAGTTAGCCTATAAAACTGAATCCTCCTAATTTTTCCAGGTGAGCCCTTTATTTAATTTCCATTGTCCAGAGTAAAAGTCAAATTGTAGGCGAGTTTATCCTAAATATGCATGTCAAGTTACAGAGTATCCCAAATCTAAACGGACATAATGAAATGGGATATAGGGCAGATTTTGTTTAAAATACCACATTACCCTTGAATGGTTTTCGAGATTCGTGGTATTTTATGATTCTTAACCAATTATTTATTTTATATTACTCTTTTAGTCCAATCAACCGCATAATTTATTTGAGAAAAATTCAAGGACCCGACTAATTTTTCTTAAACGTTGCTTGTATATATTCACTTCAACTTCCTACATATAATGCAATGTTCTTTGGTAAGAATGATAGATTTGGTCAGTTTCGAATGGTAAAATTTAAATTAATTATGTAATTCATTGTACTATTACAAGGCGAGTTAATAATTTGGGATTAACCATTGATAAAATCAATTCATTGGACATAAATCACCCTGTGTTAAATTGCGTGTGTGTATAGTTAGAAGATATTTATACAAAAATAGAACTTTCAAATCTCGCGTTTTATCAATGCTTATTTATGCTGATGCTATGTTCGTTTTAACTTCTGATCCAGTTTGGTATTCGCGCCCCTGAATCTTTTTTATTTCAACAGCAATGAACAACAACAAACCAGATATGTTTGTAAATCGCTTGTCAAGCTCTATCAAATGACGCCCTTGAAACATCTCTGTGATCACATATGCCAACGATAGTACTTTTTTTTTTCAAATAGTATGCTATACTTTTTTTATCGATTGTTGTAGAGATTTTATTTCTGCATGCAACTGTGTAAAAAAGACACTTCCATAAAAATTTCGAGAAAATTAATAAAATATGATAAAACTACATTTAAAGGTTTTGTTTCTAAATCAGCATAGTTGGCCATGGAAACAGCTGAAATTTCACATTGTAAGTAATGTAACTAGTGCCACCTAGGCGAATCCGACTCGAAAGAGAGAGATTTCATCGAGGATCGTATAGGGCACTGATGAGAAGTAAAAATTTCGAAACAATTTGATGTTGCAACTAAAGAAAGTTTTGTTTTTAAAAAACTATGTAATTCATTTTTATAAAAACAAACAATTAAATCGTATCTTTAGTTAATTAATGATAATAATATTCAATAATAATATTTAAATAACAATTAAAAATAAATAACAATTACCAGCAAAGAACTATTGATATTTAAGAAAAGTAACTAACAATTAAAAAAATACAAACATTATTTATTACTTCACATGTTCGAAGTGATCTCCGTAAACTTCTAAAGATAATTGCACCGTGTTCATCACGCCTTGGATACATACATGTTGAAGAACTTCAAAATTTAATCGTATACTATTTTTAAGATCTTCGACCTCATTTAGAGGTGTAAACTCTTTCTTTTGGATATGGCCAAAGGAAAAAATCCAATGATGTAAGATCCGGATATCTGGTAGGCCACTTAACTCCGTCACTATGATTTCCGATCCATCTACCTGGATAAACTGTATTTATATGATTTGTTACAATTATCTGTAAATGGCGGTTTTAAAGCCTTTAGTGACAACTTATTTTACTACATCGATACATGCTTTCCTTTTTCAAATGTTACAGTAAACTATAACAAAAAAGATGGATGGAACCCAAGGAATTAGAATTTCATGCTCATTCATTATTAAATATAAGAATGGCAGCAACTAGAAGACATGAGGATGAAAAGTCTTATAAATTGTACAAAAAGGTATAAGATAAAGTTGTGATAGTGGCTAAACGCCTGTATAATGATAATAAATACAACAA
The DNA here is from genome assembly GCA_963675555.1 of Leptura quadrifasciata. NCBI lineage: Eukaryota > Metazoa > Arthropoda > Insecta > Coleoptera > Cerambycidae > Leptura > Leptura quadrifasciata. The sequence continues at coordinate 96,017,956 of OY776673.1, forward strand.
CGCCTCTAATAAATCCAAAGCTGCCTGGTCTATTATAAATAGTGCCTTAGGTAAAAATAGTATGGAATCCAACAGAATTGAGGAACTGAGAGTTAACAAAATAATTACGCATCCACAAGAAATTGTAGACTGTATCAGCACGAACATGTTAAAATCGATAGTTCAATATATTGTAGCTCCTCTAACATATCTGATTAATTGGTCTCTATCAGAGGGAGTATTTCCAAAAATCCTTAAAACTTCGAAAATTATATCTCTGTACAAAAAAGGAGATAAATTGTTACTAAACAATTATAGGTCTATTTCATTACTATCGTCAATATCAAAGATTTTCATTTATAATAAAATGATGAGATTTTGTAAGACATAACATACTGAGTGACGAACAACATGGATTTCGGGTGGGTAGGTCGACCGAGTCTGCCATACTTCGCCTCTTCAATAAGCTATATGAACATCTAAATAATAATAAAAAATGCTTTGGAATCTTCATGCACCTGAGTAAAGTGTTAGACCTGCTGGATCATGCTTTACTTTTAGGCAAACTTAATAAATATGGATTTCGAGGAAAGCTTGGCGAATGGCTCACGTCCTACCTTTCTAATCGTACCCGACTAGTAGAAATAGGCAATACAAGATACGGAAGATTATCTGTATCGCGTGGCGTCCCTCAAGGCTCAGTTCTTGGACCCCTACTATTTACACTATTTAAAAATGACTTACCGGATGTAATAAACTCATGTCTCCTAGTAATGTTTGCAGATGATAACTCATTCTTAAATATATATATATATATATATATACATATATATACTTGCTTTGTACCTTAACTAGTCAGTCAAGACTACCTTTCTAATATATATATATATATATATATATATATATATATATATTTACGGCTAGAAGTACCTTTCCAAAATGCGAAAACCAGAAAAATTTTGGACAAGGCAAGCAAGTCCATGGTTAGGGAAAGAATTCAATATCATAGATACCAAAAAGAGCGAACTATTGGTGACATTACTTACACGGAGAATGAATTAAGCAGGAACATTATAGAACAGGATTATCAGTTTATAATCCAGAATGTCAGGTTGAGTTACGAAAAATATTTTAATCTGCAAAAAGGTACGCATTTACATAAATTTAGAAACTTAACAAGGGAAAAACAGATTAGGCAATTACAAAATATAAATAATAATCCTTTAATTGACAGGACTGTCATTAATATGTCAAAAAGACTTTTGTCCATTTCAGACAGGCTTGTACTATCAAAAGGTTTAAATTTTGCAATAAACCCGAAAACTGTTCCAAAATTTGACATAGTAGCGGCAATAAAAAAAACGGCTCAAAATTTACCAACAGATAGTGGTAATGAATATCGCATACGGGCAAAAATTGCTTTAGAGAAGCAATACAAAATTAAAGATAATTTAACTCCGGAAGAAAAGTTATCGAAAAATTCTTTAAAACGCGATGAAAGTATAAAAATATTGCCAGCAGACAAAGGTAATGCCACAGTCATTATAGATAAAGATATATATAACACAAAAATCATGACTCTTGTAAATGAGGGACCCTACTCAAAACTAAACAAAGATCCAACAAAATCAATAGAGAGCAAAATTTACAGAACTCTGTTTAAATACAAACATGAATTTAATGATTTTGAACGAAGGAAACTTACACCACATCATAGTAAGCCTCCTCATTTTTATGGCTTACCAAAGACACATAAACCAAATATTCCTTTAAGACCAATTGTTAGTTCTATTAATTCACCATGTCATAATTTGGCAAAATTTTTACTTAAAATTATTGATCCATTATTTGGAAATACCGATTCATATATTAAAAATAGTAAACATTTCATAGAAAAAATTTATGAAAACGATATTCATTAATCACACCTGATGGTTAGTTTTGATGTAATTAGTCTTTTTACCAATGTTCCGGTAGATGAAATCTTAAAAATAGTTAAAGACAGGTTGCTAAATGATAATAATTTGGAAACTAGAACTAAATTAAGTGTAAATAGCATAATGGAACTCTTAACACTGTGCATAAAAACAACCTATTTTCAATTGGACAATGAGTTCTATTAGCAGGATTTTGGTATGGCTATGGGGTCTGTATTATCATCAATTTTAAGCAACATATTTATGAAGAACTTTGAGAACACACATGTTCAAAATTGTATAAACAAACCGGTTGTCTGGTGGAGATATGTTGACGACATCTTTGCAATTTGGCCTCATGGTGTCGATTTACTAGATAGTTTTTTAGAAAATATAAATAGTAAGGAACCGTCTATTAAATTCACATTAGAAGTAGAAAGTAGGAATGAACTACCGTTTTTAGATGTTTTAATTAGAAGGGTAAATAATACAATTGAAACAAGCGTTTATAGAAAACCAACACATACTAATAGATATCTAAATTTTAACTCAAATCAGTCAATAAATGTTAAAAGGGGTGTTGTAAAATGTTTATACGATAGGGCCAATATAATTTCATCTAATAATGAAATATTAAATAACGAGAAAAAAATTATCAAAGAGGTTCTAGTACAAAATCAATATCCTGAAGCCTTTGTTGATTGAGTTTTCATAAATGTTGAAAATAGGGACAATCAGGTACGACAAAAACCTGAACGTCATTATACAGCAATAATTCCTTATGTATACGGACTATCGAAAAAGGTACGCCGTATAGGTGACAAATTTGCTGTTAGGACGATATTTCAAACGGGGAACACTTTAAGATCTATTTTAACAAAACCAAAACCGATAAACAGGGAGCAGAATTCAAAAAACTGTATTTACAATATCTCGTGCGAATGTGATAAATGTTATGTGGGTGAGTCATCCAGACCTTTCAGTGTGAGGTTGGATAAGCACAAGAATTACATTAGAAAGAATGAAATTCAGAAATCAAAGATTTGTGAACATGCTTGGGAAAACGGACATAGAATAAACTGGGACTCGGCAAAAATTTTAACAAAAGAGACAGATACCAAAAAAAGAAAAATTAAAGAATCAGCAATAATCTTATTAAATGAAGATAAGTGCGTATCGAATTGTCCTGTAGATATTTGTACAACCTGGCTACCAACGTTAAAAGAAGAACTTAACAAACTCAACATTATCTAAAAGAAAATATCATCAGTTCTATGTTCTGTGTAAGTAGTAAGTATCTATGGAAATAACATAAACAGAATCTTAAAAAACGGAAAGAGATTACTTTCCGAAACGTCAGCAAAATACATTATTTCTGTGTTTATTCCGATTTATATTATTTGCAAAACATATATATATATATATATATATATATATATATATATATATATATATATATATATATATATATATAGATAGATAGATAGATAGATCTTTATTCAGTTGTAAACAATAAATTGTTATAACCATGTCAGGCAATGTAGTAATAATATAATAAAAATAAAATAATAACATATACGGTACTATTAATAACACATATATCTAAAAATACACTGAATATATACATACATTTATATAAAAAACACGCATAATGAAATATTATATACAAATATAAACAAACGAACATATATATATATACACACATATATACACACACACATACACACAAAACATATATATGCATAAAAGACATTTAGTAACTAGGGAATGTAAAGTTAACAACACTATAAACTGAAATACACCCATAATGAGACATAAATATATTTTGATATTAGTTGTCAATTTCTCCAAAATCAGTGTCAAGATATTCATTGAAACTATAAAATGCTTTTTTTGTTAGGAAACTTATCATGATTGACTTGAATTTTTTCAACTCTAAATTTTTAATATGTTGGGGATGCTCATTATAAAATAGTGGACTATAATAGTTGCAAGCATTTCGACTGTGCAACAGTCTTGTACAATCAATACTTATATTGTTCCTTTGCCTAGTAGGATAGTTGTGAATTTCAGACTGAATATATATATATATATATATATATATAGAGGGATGTCCTATTACTATGCGCAATTTTATTCAAAAATTTCGTACGGTATTGTGTTTTGGGACTCCTCTCATCACTTTGAGAGAGTCTTCAAGCTACAATAGAAAGAAATAAGAAACATAATGGGAGTCATTATGCGTACCTCTTGTAAAACTTATTTAAAAAAATTTATCTTGTATTTATATCATGAAAAAAGTTGTATTTGTAAAGTCTAATCTAAAAATTTTTTTAAGAAACAATTATAACCATGAATAAAATACTAGGAGACAGAACAATTTATTGACACCGAACCATTGCCTATCATTGTACGAAAAAAGTCTGACATACACTTGTGTAAAGTTATATAATAAGCTTCCAGAGTACATCAAGCAAATTAATAATATCATGTCCTTTCAAAGGTGCGTCTTTACTATGTACATACTTCGGTATGCGATGTAAAGCAACGACAGGCGCAGTTAGTACTTGGATGGGTGACCATTCCAACAGAAATCGCGTTCTCGCCTCACACATCTTCCAGCGGCTTGTATATCAGTGTATGCGCGGAAGCTATACAACTTTAGGCGAGGGTTGTATAGAAGATATACCATCCTTCGGAGGGGATGTAAAGCCGTCGGTCCCTTGTCTATTAAATGTTAGGCAAGTAAAAGATTCCTACTTTTCTTAAGGGAAGAGGTTCGGCAAAATTCCTGGTTGGGGGTAGCTCGTCTACAGGCGTCGGTGTTAGGCCTCAGTAGAGGAAATAGGCCGACGTTAAATAAATGTATAAAAAAAAAGTCCTTTCAAAGACAAGTAAAGAAACTATTGCTAGAACATTCCTTTGACTCTTAATATTTATGTGTGTATGTATATGTAGGATATATATTTGTTTACATTTTAATTCACTTGAGCTCGATTTCTGATATAATTTTTTAGATATTTTATGATTTTATGCTAAACTGTAAACTGTAAATGTTAATATATATATATATATATATATATATATATATATATATATATATATTTTATTTTGTATTGTATCTTGTTCTCTACTTATTGTCCTTTGACGACTCCAATACCTTATTGTATTTTGGTCTGATGGATAATAAATGTATTATTATTATTATAGCATTATGTGGCGGCGCCCCATCTTGCTGTAATATCATGTTATACCTAATATATAATGAAACGCCTGCTATGAAATTTAACAATTTTTCTCTTAAAAACTGTAGATATCTTTCTCCAGTGTCCTTTGTGTCCTATAATTTGTCCGCTAAGAATTCCGCACCAAACATTAATTCCCAAGATATTTTGGAAATTAGTTTCTCTAAGCGTGTGAGGATATCCTGAGACCAATAATGGCAGTTATGTCGATTGACTATTCCATTATTATGAAAACGGGATTCATCTGACTACATGATGCGATCTAAGATTAAGATAGTCATTTCTTGAGCAACTGTCAACCATGCTACAAAATTTAGACGTCTCTCGTAATCTTCAGGAACCAAACTCTGATATAAATGTATTTTACATAGTCGCAGTTTATTGTCTTTCACATTTTTTTAAATCGAAGAATATGAAATATCAGTTTCTGTCGCTAATTGACGAATAGAAATATGCAAGTCTACAAAAACACAGGCTAAAACGGCAACTGTATGTTCTTTATCTCGTGCGGTTCTGGCTTTAAAAACGTTTCTTTTTATCTCAAGACTGCCACTTTCGCCCATATTTTGTGTTAATTTTGCAAACATTTTGTCTGATGGCGTTAGCCTATTTCGAGAGCGTTCACGATATAAACCTTTGGCTGCTTTATTGTTATTTCCGCACTCACAATAAATTAATACCATGTTCAATTTTTCTTCATTAATGTAAGATACCATTGCATAAATTTATTTAGAAATATAGCATAAAACAAAAACGGATAACACAATTACTGATGAACAGTGCAACTGTATTTTCAGTTTAATGTTACTAACAATGTCAAAATTCAATTGTTTCCATGGAAAACTATGCTGATTCAGAAACAAAACTTTGAATGTAGTTTTATCATAGTTTATTAATTATCTCGAAATTTGTCTTATGGAAGTGTGCACTTTTTTTACACAGGTATATGCAGAAATAAAATCTTTACAGTAATCGGCAAAAATGTATAGCATACCATTTGGAAAAAAGTTGGGGCACGAATACCAAACTGTATCACCCGGTATACCGTCTGTTTATTTTACGAGAGCCACACCATATTTATTGCGGAAGAATAAAGTTTTAGAAATAGTTATCCCATTTTTTGTGAGCCATATTTCAGTAAAAAGAAATTTGAAATTCATGGCGTACTCTGTGAGATATATTAAAAAACCTGAAAAATAGGAAAACCGCAAAAGGTTATAATAGCTTCCTTATTGTAGTATCATGTGAATGCACGTAGTCTGTTAAATAAATAGCTTAAAGTCATCAGAGTTATTATTGAATACATAACAGAATTTGGTGACGAGTCAGGTCGAAGCCGCGCATAAAAAATATTGTGAGAAAAGTCTTAACAAACGAGTTCTTTTAGTCGTGAAAGTGTCAGAAGTTAGTCAAAGTTTATTGTAAAAATGGCGAACTTGATTGGTTATATTGAACAATTTAACTCCAAGTCAGGAGACATAAAGCAAGTAAGTGTCTATGTTGCTGACGTTAATAGGTAGTGAAGCTTATTCAACACTTAAAGACATTTTAACCCCGCATCTTCCAAGCGAAAAATCATATGAAGTCTTGAAAGCTAAGTTATTAGAAAATTACAATCCAAAAAGGTTACAGATAGCTGAAAGGTATAAGTTCTGGATAGCAGTACAAGAGCCAGGTGAAGATATCAAAACCTTTGTTAAAAAATTAAAAAATCTGTCACTACATTCCAGTTTTGGTGCTTTTTGGCAAGAAGCCTGGGGTGACAAGTTCGTTTGTGGCAAAAAAGTCCCAAGACATAAAGCGCAAAATGTTGTCCATGGATAACTTAACGTTTGACACGGCTTATACTGAAGCTTTATCAATGGAACTAGAGCCGAAGATCAAATGCGTTCTATGAATATGGACAATACTGTTCATACATCGTCGGAAACTATTGACAAGATATTAATGAAAAAACAAAGAAAGGTAAAAAGTGCAAGTAATAGTAAAAACCAGTCTCATGAGTCAAGTCATAAATCGAATCAAGGAAATTCAGGAAAGTTGTGTCACCGGTGTGGTGTCCAAAAGCATGATCCTGAGTTGTGCCCCGCAAAGGAGTGAGAATGTTTTAAATGTAAGCGAAAGGGCCATACGAGTCGTGTGTGTAAACGAGATAGAGTCAACGCCCTTGATGAGCAAGCTGTCGAGGATCCAGTAAGTTCAGATGCTTCTTCAGTGGACGACCTAGTGCTCGGATTTTTGTCATCAATCCAAGACACTCGTAAAGAAAAACCGACTCAGGTCAGCTTGGAACTGGAAGGTAAGGGTATAAACTTTAAAATTGATAGTGGCGCATGCCGTACCGTAATGCATGTCAGAGATTACTAAAAATACTTTTCAGAGTTGAACCTGTTTAATATCAAGTATGACCTGAGAGCGTTAACGGATGCTGGTGTGCAAATTTTGGATGAAACTAATGTTTTTATCAAAAATAACAATCAAACAGTGAATTTACCCTTAGTAGTCTTAGAAAGTAATCATAAATTTACACCCTTACTTGGTCGAAACTGGTAAAACATGCTAAACCGAGATTGGCGTCAGAAATTGTAATTTAATAGTCAAAACGAATGAAAAAATGTCTATAAATCTGAGTCATACATAAATAATATATGTCAGCCTATGTCAGAGTCATGTCCTTCGAGTGATTCTCATCAGCAAAAGGTAGAAAATGGTCAAATAAAGTCTCTACAAAGTACCTCCAAGTCCTTGGAAAATGAGTCAGAAATACTGAATTTGATTTCTTCTATCAAGGTCAAAATTAAAAGTGTTATTGATGAAAAAACCCGAGTCATGTATAAAAAATTTCAAGGTCGAGTTAAAGTTGAAAGAAAAGGCACAACCAATATTTCATCGAGCCTATGATGTGCCTTATGCTTTAAATAATAAAGTAAGAAACTGAAGTTCAAAAAATGTGTGAAGTAGGTATATTAAAAAAAATTAATTTTAGTAATTGGGCGAGTCCTATAGTGGTGGTCCCGAAGAGAAATTCCGCAGATATCAGAATTTGCGTAGATTTCAAAAAAAGTTTGAATCCGGCTCTGGATGCATATCACTGTGTTTCGCCACTATTTTTGCGTGTTTAAGTGGAAATAAGTATTTTACGGTTATTGACTTAAAAGGAGCATACCAGCAGCTCGAGGTTAGTGAAAGGTCCAAAGAACTTTTAGTCATCAACACTCATCTTGGACTTTTTGCTTTTACAAGGTTGACGTATGGTATCAGCTCTGCGGCTGGAATATTTCAAACTGTCATGGACAGTATTCTTGCAGGTATAAAGAACATAAAGTGTTACTTAGGATGACATATTAGTCTATGGTTCTACCTTGCAGGAGTGCTATCAGAATGTCATTGAGGTATTAAAGAAGCTTGAGCAGTTTAATGTTAAAGTAAATAAGAAAAAATGTAAGTTCTTTAATTCAAGTGTTGAATTTTTGGGGCATTTGATAGACTCTGCGGGTATCCATCCATTGGAGGAGAAAATTCAAGCTATAAAATTGGCACGTTCTCCAAAAAATGTCACCGAGCTGAAATCATACCTTGGACTTTTGAATTATTATATTAAATTTATACTCATGCTATGGCCAAAATTAAAGCCTTTATAAGTCCGCTATTTTCCAAGGAATGGACCGAAGAATGTGAAAGAATATTTCAACTTGGTAAAGATTTACTGACATCCAATAGTGTGTTGACACATTATAATCCTAAATTACCGATTTATGTCACATGTGATTCGAGCAGCTATGGAGTAGGTGCAATATTAAATCATATTGCTGATGGAGAAGAACGTCCCGTCATGTTTGCTTCAAGTACTCTTTTTGCCGCAGAACAGAAATACAGTAATTTAGAACGGGAAGCATTGTCGTTGATATTTATAATAAAAAAAATTCATAAGTATCTGTATGCGAGTAAATTCACACTTATTTCTGACCATCAACCTCTTCAATAATTTATCTTTGCAAAAAATAAAAATATACCTACAACTACTGCCTCGAGAGTGACTAGTTGGGCAATTACTCTCTCTGGCTATCAATATGATATTTTGTATAAAAAAGAAAAATCTATAAGTAATGCCGATGGTTGTTTACGATTGTCAAATCAAAAATGCTGATGATATCAGGAACATTACTAGCAAGGACTTGCTTTTTTTTGAAATTGACCAAGTACTGCAGAAGAGGAACATTTAAAACCATACTTTAAGCATAGAAATAAATTGTCTGTAGAGCAAAATTGCATTCTATTGGGTAATAGAGTGGTCATTCCAGCTGCTTTAATATCAGAAGTTCTTAAACTTTTTCATGAACAGCATACTGGAATGGTTCGCACTAAGGTGCTAATTCGGTCATATTGTTGGTGGCCAAATATTAATAATGATGTAGCAAAATTTATTGCCATGTGAATCTTGTCAACAATGTCACAACTTTACCAATAGTAAACCTCTATTGTCATGGCCAGAGGCACCTCATAATTTTTACAGGATTTTTATAGATTTATTACGACATTTAATTATACATTTTTGCTTGTCTATGACCAAAAATCGAAATAGTTCGAAGTTAAATTAATGAATTGCCAAATTGAAGGAGATAATTTCAATTTTCGGTCTGCCTGTAGAATTAGTATCGGATGGAGGTCCACCCTTTAACTCTTTCTGTCAAGCAAATGATATAACACCAATTAAATATCCACCGTGGCATCCGCCCAGCAATGGGTTTGCTGAAAGGGTAGTACGAACAGTAAAGAAAGATCTAAGAAAAGCATTGTTCCTAGAACAAGAAAATATTACAGAACAGCAAATTTTGTTAAAATTATTAAGTTTCTTATTTTCTTATCGAAACACTCCCACTACCAGCACAGGTATTTCTCCATCTGAAAGTGTGTTAAAGCTGAGACCCAGAACCAGATTCGACTTGTTAAAACTTTCCACCCATAGTAAATATCTAAAAAATAGTTCTGATAACGCACCTCGTGTTAAAAAGTTGTTTAAACTTAATGAAGCTGTTTATATGAAGAATAAACAAACCAGACTATGGCAGAAAGGAAAAATTGTAAGGATTTTAAGTTTTAGTGCAAATTTGGCACAAGTGGAATCTATTATCAAATTCGTTCATGCAGATTCATTACGATCTGATTTGAGTGTGAGCGATTCAACGCACAATATAAGTGTAGTGCCAAGTGAAAATATTAGTGCACCGAGCGGAACCACAACCGCGGATCTCCATTACCTGTGCCATTTGAATTATTACTCCCTCCGGCCCTTCGGAATTGGTACCAAACCCTTCGAGTGATAGTCTATAAAAAATAAGAAGCCCTAAAGTTCTTTCAAAAGTTGATAGTCCTAAAGTGGATTCAAGTAGTAAAGCTCCTACAATATCCCGCCGCTATGGTAGAGTCATAAAACCTATTCGTAAACTTGATCTCTAAGAAGGGAAGAAATGTTGTGAACGCAACATAGATTGTGAACGTATCCAACAGTAAGCAATGTTTGTAGTATCATGTGAATGCACGTAGTCTGTTAAATAAATAACTTAAAGTCATCAGAGTTATTATTGACTACATAACACTTATTTGAGGAGATACGAAAAAAGTTAAAGGGACGAAAGTTGACGGCAAAGACACTAAAAATAATAAGGTGTATAAAAAATTTCGAAAAACGTACTCGGCTTTGACATACGCTCTTATACAAAAATGAAAAGAACAAATCTCAAAGCAGGCAATGACACCATTAATTCCGTTTATTTTTTCTCTTTCCAACGATATTAAACGTGTCACAAAAATTTTAACTGATAGTGTCAATATTTAATATTTTACGAAAACCACAATTCATATCATTGAATCGTAAAAATCAGCTATGCCATGATTAGTGAAAAACCATTTATACAGCTATCAACAAATTTGATAGATTGTCACTGTTGTATGTTGCGTTGTCGAGTTCTAAGGCACGTTTTATATCAGTAATTATGGTGTACATCAATAATAACAAATTCGATATGATTAGCGTTTATTGTCAGTGCAATTTTGTTGCTGAGATGGCAGTCACGGTTTACGGAGATAATAATAATGATAATAATAATAATAATACGCTTTATTTCAGTTGCCAAAATGCATTGGATATGAAATGTCTTAAAAGTAATTGCATACAATAGTATATATAAATATTATAAAAGAAGTAAATAAAACACAAAATAGTGTAGGTATCTTAATACAAGTACGTTTATATTTTAATTTTAATTACACCCCTGATTAAAATACTCGCTTAGTGAATAGTATGCATTTCTTTGTAGCATCTCTAGTAAATTTTTTTTAGTTTGCTTCTACATAGATCCTTTAAATGACGAAGGAGATTATTATAGATGTTACTACAAGTGTACTTTGGACTTTCTTTAAAAATACTTAAGTTAAATTGGTCAATTTGTATATTTGTATTATTTCGAGTAGGATAGTTGTGGATGTCATTTCTGTGATTATATAGTTCTGGCTTTTGCTTGGCAAACATTACTGCTTCTAATATGAGAATGCTAGGTAAAGTTAATATTTTCTTATCTTTAAAGGTGTTTTTACAAGATTCTCTTGGTGATAGTCCAAAAATTAGTCTCATGATACGTTTCTGTAAAATAAAAACTCTGTTCCAATCAGTTCCCTGCCTCCAATATATGATTAAGTATTTTAGATGTGGGTAAATTAATGCGTAGTAAACATTCATCAGATATTTTCGATCTAGAAAGGATTTGAGATTTCTAATTGCAAAGTAACCACTGTTAAACTTAACCCACTACATTGTTAATGTGATTAGTCCACGAGAGCTTCTCATCTATTATAATGCCTAAAAACTTAGTATAATCTGATGGTAATATGGTTTGGTTGTTTATAAGGAGCTTCATTGGTTGTATTACTTTTCTTTTGTGAAATGTGATATACGTAGTTTTAGACACGTTAACTACTAATTTATTTTTACTGCACCAGTTCTCGAATCTGGTAAGTAGATTGCTTGCAGTTCTATGGAGAGCCTCTAGAGATGCAGCTGATATTATTAAGCTTATATCATCAGCAAACATTACTAAAAGTGAATCTTGTTCTCTCGTATGCTCATCAAGATCATTGATGAACACCGCAAATAGTAGCGGAAATAAAGCCGCACCTGGATAGATTTCCAGATGCTCCGCAGCCATATCGAACTATGTTTAGGAAGTTAGTTTAAAAACGCAGGTTCATTTTCAAAAAAAGTAGTAAGATGAGGGCATGTTGCGGATAATGTAAGAAAAATGAATAGAGTATTGAATTATATTAACCAAAATGAAGAAACCTCTTTGAGACAAATTCAGAGAATCTGTCGCATAAAAAAGAAAGAGCAGGAAAAATATAAAAAAAAAACGAATTTCGATGCTACAAAATGAAAACGTTCGACATTTAAATGAGGGAGATAAGCCGAGGAAAGTAAGATTTTCTAGACGGTTATTAAATAAAAAAAGCAATGACCCGCTGATATGTAGCAAAATTCTTTGGTCGAACAAATCAAATTTTTCAAATAATGGATTTTTCAATAGAAATGTGCATTATAAATGGACACGAGAAAATACACATTGGTGCAGAGAGACTGCTTTCCAAGAAAGATTTTCTATGAATGTTTGGGTGGGTCCTTTAATTATTAAAGTAATTGGACCTTATTTTTATCATGGCAAATTAACCGCTCGTAAATACCTTAATTTCCTGCAAAACGAATTTCAATATCTTCTTTATGAATTAACAGTGGCAGAAAGGTTAAATTATTCATATTTTTAACAAGATAGGGCACCACCTCGCACTTCCGTAATATGTACAAATTATTTAAATCAAGTTATGCCAGATAGCTGGATAGGCACCTATGGACCCATTCTATGCCCAGCTCTGGCTCTGGCGTGGGGTTACATTAAAGACAAGGCATTTCAAACTGCCCCTGAAAATATTGAGGATATCAAAACCAGAATTGGAAACGCATGTGAGGCAATTACTCCTGAAATGCTCCAAAATAAAATGCGTGAGGTGTCTCTTAGAACACGTTTGTGCATTAGAATACATGGTGCACAATTTGAGCATTTGAGTTAGAAAAATAAATACACACATTTTCTTTTCAGTACGGTTGTATATAGTACTGTTATAAACAGTTTTTCGTTTTTTGTATGTTAATTTTGCCCTTGTATTTTTATTTATGAAATATTTGTTTGCATTATTTAAATAATATGAATGTTCGAATTATAGCAATCTATAGACCACCGTTGCAGAATCCTGTAGAATTTAACATACATTTAGAAATAAATAAAAAGCAATATAACATTCAGTATATGGTAGGAGATATGAATGTTGATATATTGGATGATAATGAATATTCCCAAGAATATCAAAATATATTAGCGGAGCATGGGTATTTATCCGGTATAAATACATATACAAGGATAGAAGCAGGCAGCAAATTCTGTATTGATCATATCTTTTTTTTAAAAAAAAATATTCCATTAAACTCTTTTACACCATTTATATTGTCCATTAAAATTACAGATCATTTTCCAGTTCTCATCCTGTGTGATTTAGAGAAACTAGAATTGGAACATGTTAAAAATGAAAACAGATATAAATTCCATATTGATTATAAAAAACTGAATAATATTTTAGAAAAAGAAATCTGGTTAGATGTTTATAGTGAAAGAGATATAGATAAGACTGTGGATCGGTTTGTAGATAAGCTAAAACAAAAAGTAATAACATATACCAAAAAAATAAAATTATAAAGAAGCGAAGTTAAAAGAAATGTTTGGATAACAAACGGTTTAATTAAGTCGGTTAATACAAAAAATCTTTTACATAAGAAAGCACGGCAAAATCCAGCTAATGTAAATATGTTAAACAAATATAGAAGATATAGAAATAAACTAAATGAATTAATTAAAAAAACAAAAGTAAATTATTATAAAAACGAGATAAACAAAAATAAAAATTGCCCTAAGAATGTGGCATTGTATAAGAAATATCCAAAACCTTAACACAAATTGTAATACAGATATTAAAAGTATAAAGAACCAATACGATGAAGTTATCACAAATAAATATGAGATTGCTAATAGTTTTTGTACTTATTTCACTAACATAGGACAAGAGTTAGCGCATAAAATAATTGAAAAAGACAAAAATACACGGACTGTCAGACTTGAAAACTCTATATTTCTCTCACTAACTAATGCACAGAAAGTATTAAACACAATAAAGGAACTAAAACCACATAAATCACCCGGAATTGATAACTTAACATCGAAAACTTTGAAAAACATTGCAAATTACATCGTAGAACATTCACATATATTGTAAATAAGTGCCTAGAATCTGGTGTTTTTCCTGCAGTATTTAAAATAGCGGTAATAAAACCTTTACATAAAGCAGGTGACAAGTAAATATTAGTAATTACAGGCCCATATCGCTCCTATCTAACTTACCTAAAGTTTTCGAGAAAATTATAAAAAGTCGAATAACAAATTTTATTGACAGGTTCCGTATAATGTCTGATATGCAATTTGCATTTAGGCAAGCTAGGTCAACTCAAGATGCTATAGCTGAACTCATCGGTAAAATTTATAAAGCAAAGGATGACAGTGAAACGGCCTTATGCATTTTTGTTCATCTAGCAAAAGCGTTCGATATGGTAAGTCACACAAAGTTATTGGATACACTGGAAAATATTGGTTTTCGGGGCACCTCATATAATATTATGAAAAGTTATATAACTGATAGAAGACAGTGTGTTAAAATAGATAACATACTTAGTGACGAAACGATTGTTTCCTATGGAGTAAGGTACCGTTTTAGGTCCCTTGCTGTTTACTTTATACATAAATGACCTTTTCAACCTCCAAACCTGCGGTGAAGCGATTAGTTACGC
This sequence comes from Leptura quadrifasciata, assembly GCA_963675555.1. NCBI lineage: Eukaryota > Metazoa > Arthropoda > Insecta > Coleoptera > Cerambycidae > Leptura > Leptura quadrifasciata. The sequence goes on from OY776673.1 coordinate 96,033,033, forward strand.
CGATGATACTGTTATTTTTTTTTAAAGACACTAACTGGGACTCCCTGAAGCTTAAGGTAGAAAATGATTTTTTAAAGATAATTCACTATTTTGACTATAAATTACTTACTATTAATGAACAAAAAACTCATTTCCTAGCATTTACCTCCCAATCTTGTAATATGCCGAATTTTGAGACTCTTCATATAGATCACGATGGACGAGAAATGGAAATTACATCTGTAAAAAATATCAAATACCTTGGCATCATAATAGACTCACATCTCAGGTGGGATTCACATATAAATAATTTAATTAAAAAACTAAGGGGACTAGTAGGTAAATTTAAATATTTAAAAAATTTTGTTGATATAAAACAATTGAAAACTATATATCACGCACTAATTCAATCTTAGCTTACTTATGGGATCATAGCTTGGGGAGGAGCGATGAACTGTTATACAAAGAGTCTTGAAATCATACAAAAACTATTTATCAAAATTATGTATAAAAAAAGTTACAGATATCCAAGTAATAATCTCTATAGTGAAACAAACCTGTTTGACCTTAGACAATTGTTTTTCCAGAATATTTTGATGCATCTATTCAAAAATAAAAACACCATTCCTAACATAGATCATAATTATAATGCACGTTATAAACAAAATACATTACAACAGCCTCACGCGGTTAAAACAACCGGACAAAGATCACTTTATTATCTGGCGCCTCGAATTTATGAGCTACCGAATGAAATAAAAATATTAAATTCGTTAAGACTGTTTAAAAAGAAAATTAAAAATTGGATTAAAGAAAACCCACGACCTTTAATTCACCAATTAATCGATAAAAAAATATTTACCAGTTGTAATATATTATGAGATATCCTAAACATAATTAATCATTCTCCTCGTTTACTTATTGTTCCAAATATTTATGTGCACATAGTATTTTCTCCTGAACTACTATATCTGAAGTAAGCTATGTGGTGTATAATTATATTAAATGTATTAAATTTGCTGATATGTATGTATATGTCTATGTGTGTGTGTATATGTGTGTTTATATGATATATAAAATACTGATATACTGTAATATGATTGTAAATATATGTACTCATAGCCTGCTTTCAAAGTACTCAATAGCACCTTTGCAGGTTTACGCATCTGTTTATTTATAATCATATATAATTTTCTATCTTGTTTAGATTTAAGTATTATTGTATTATTTATATTATTAAATAAACATTTATTATTATTATATTATTATTAAATTGTAATAAATAATTACTGAATTGTAATTATTATAAAGTTAATTTTTACTATCATGGCATAGCTGATTTTTACGATTGAATGATATTAAATATTGACACTATCAGTTAAAATTTTTGTGACACGTTTAATATCGTTGGAAAGAGAAAAAATAACCGGAATTAATGGCGTGATGGTCTACATATGTTCTTTTCATTTTGCATAAGAGCGTATGTCAAAGCTAACTGCGTTTTTCGAATTTTTTGATAAACACTATTATTCTTATTGTTTTTTGCCGTCAAATTTCATCCCTTTAACCTTTTTCGTATCTGCTCAAATAAGGAAGATATAACCGTTTGTGGTTTCCTATTTTTCAGGTTTTTGTAATCTATCTCACAAAGTAGGCTATGGATTTCAAATTTCTTTTTACTGAAATATAGCTCACAAACAATGGGATAAATGTTTCTAAAACTTTATTCTTCTACAATAGATATTAAACGAGATATTTGGTGTGGCCCTCGTAAAATAGACAGACGGTATACCGCGAACAAAAAATTGAAAATTATTATAGATACACATATTAGGCCCCATAATATCAAAATAATGGGATGATGTAATATAATATATTCTCACTTACTTGGCGACTTGTGATCCAAGAAAAGTACTTCCCAGAGGTACATTTGGTGCATAGGCTCTCATGTAAGGATCAACGCTGAGATAAACAGCTTCAGCCAAAAATTCTGAAAAATAAATAATATATAAAATTTGATCATTATTACTTCCTCATATATTATATATATGGCCATAGAAAAAAATTAACTGTAAGAACGCTTGTACTTAAGGTTTTTCTATGAGTGAAATAGAATGTGTTATTTTGAATGGAAATTTGAACTCAAAAGGGCTTAAATACGGTATATGTATAGAAAAACAAATAATAATTTCTTTTGTAGGTTATTTAAGTGAAATTAACAATATTTCTTATTATTTCTTTTAAATGTCTTTTTAAATGTTTACCAACATTTTCCAATAGATGGTACGCAGCGCGTTATTCGGGGAACTGAGAGCGTTAAAAAAAGTCCGGTTCTAGAGTTTATCATAGATAAATTATGCACCTGATTGGACTAAGAGGGTGCAATACTTGTACCAAATTTTATCGCAATATGTGCTGCCGCTACGAAACAAATATTACCTATCTTTTACGTAAAATGTTGATTTTATATCTGATTAATAATTAGTGCTAATATTATTATAATTCACCTTGAACATAATAATATCATAAGTAGGTAATGCTGTAAGTACTATTATTTTTTAAAACGCTTTTTCTCATGGAGGTCAGCGTCTGATTACATTTTTGCAGATGACATGTTATTATGCTGCAGATGCCATTTACCTTATTTGTATGCTAGCATGATCATAAGTATATAAAGTCAACAGTATATGTATAGAGAATAGCAAATTTTTTATATAATTCTAGCCCCGGTGTTATTTAGATTCCCACAGTATTTTTTCTAGAGCGTCTCATGTCTTTGGTGAGGATACGTCGAATGGATGGTGGGTTTTAAGGATTTATTAGGTGGGGCTCTCATAGCATTTCTTCCAAGGCGTTAAAGAATATTCATGTCAAAGGTGCGAATACATTGAACGTTATTTTGGAACAAACAAATAAACAAGTGCATTATCTGACTTTTATGTACACTGGGTGACAACGAGATTAGTCCCTTTCCAATTTCTCGGTTGATTTTGTGTATAAAATTTTCAGATTTTGGAAAATCATTTGTGACACAAAAAGGCCAATATTGCACTTATTGTGTGAAAAATATCACTTCCTCTCCAACCGGAAGTAGCAACAACTTTTGACATTCAAATAGCACCCTGTATATATTCTTGCTAATCTCGTTGTCGGTATCGATATTAGATAATAGGTGTATAAAAGTTATTTGCTCAATGGCTGAAACAGCATTTTTAAACGTAAATAATATACCTGTATCTGATTATGACAAACAAGTATGTGAAAATTGCTGTTGTACGTTGAGTTATGTAATTGTTATCGGTATGTCTTTAATATTAAATTAATTATTTAGGCTATTAACAAAGTATCACTAAATAGTCGCCTTATTGTTAAGATTTTTTTATAATTTTAACAATTTATAGAATTTTTTAATACACAATTTGGTTCATTACAGATAATATACAATTGATGAAATTAATCAGGTTAAATAATCAGGGTGTCAATGAAAAACGGTGGGAGTAAGGTATAGTAGAGGTTTTTTATGGTTATCGGCACTTTAGTAGGTCTAGCTAAAGAATCCGGTTGATGTCATTCTGGCACCCTTGAGCATTTTGATATATTCAAAATGGCGGCTTATCTAAAGGTTTTTAAAAATTTTAATTTACCAAATGCGGGCATGTGATACATCATTTTTTATGTTTTTCAGATCCAAGAACACAAATATGGGGTTTAAAAAGACTATATCAGTATCAGTATATCAGTGTAAATATCAACATTGCTTTTAAAAAGCTAAGAGGGCTAATCTAGCGATGCAACATAAAGAAGCGGATACCATTATGGTACAGCAACTTATTCTCGAGATTAAAGGACATCGTCGTAAATGTAATAAGTGATGATACTGGTGCTTTGTCTTACTTATATATTATTATAATTTACTAGCATTAAACGAGGTTTATATGCTTTCTTTTAAGTCACTGCGAGCCACCACAGATATTAAGACCACGGTTTTAAAACATAAACAAATAATACCACATTTACCAGCCGCACATTCTTTATCTGGTTGCGACATGGTGGCACAGTACCATGGTATTAGGAAAAAGGATATTAAATGTTTAATTGATGGTCGGGTTTTAACGCATTTGGGTCGATTAAACAGCAATATTGAAGATGTTTTTCAAGAATGTACAATGTTTGTACTTCGTGTTATGGAGTAAACAATGCTTGCAAAAGGACAAATGTTAGAACTCCTCTATGGGCTAAAAAAATCGGACAAGCTCAAATAAAAGCTCCGCCATTCTCCGCTCTTGCAGCAACTACTGAATGTTTTCAAGAAAACGTAAAAAGGGCATATTTCCAAACATTTTTGTGGTTATCTATAATGGATTTCTCTTGGCCAAATATAGATGCCACTCAATACGGCTGTCAGGCTGACGAGGATAAAATGAAATTACATCCGATCGCCTTGCCAAAAAATATTCAAATTGCCCAAGATTACGTTTTGGCATTAGCTAGAAAAATGCTCGTGCAAATCAATAAATCCGTGTAACACAACACGATGCAGCTGCGTGGCTAATGGCTTGACATGCAGTTTAATGTGCAATTGTCTGCAACTAAGCAACAACATTCTTGCGAGAATCCTCATACGAGAGTTTCTGAAAAAAGTAAGTAAATCATAAAAAAATATAAAATAAAAAAAGAATAATCAAGTTTTCCACCTTAAAAAACACAGAATATTAAATTTACGTTTGTTTCATTTTTTCAAAACCTTACTTGTTTTGAGTTAGCAGGACCTTTTAACTAACATTTTCAAAAGGTCATTCAATTTGCTCACGCATACCACTTTTAAGGATATGGGGTTATCCGTATTCTTAAAGCCCAACCTGATCATACAACAAAACTAGGTACTAGTTTTCTTGCTTCAAAAATTAATTTACATTTCGAATCAGCCGCCCCTTAATAAAGTAGATTAGCACACTTAAAGATTACGTCCTATATGATTTTTAACCTCAAATACTAATTCACAGACTTGAAAACATATAAAAGGACGTGTCACACACCCATTAATGAAATATTAAGAAAAAACTGATTTTTCACTATAAGCCAGTCACCATGTTGAATATCTCAAAATTCTCAAGGGTGCCAAAGTGACATCAATCGAAATCGTAATATTGACCCTTTGAAGAACTAAAAACAGCCAAAAGACCTTTACTATACCCTACTTCCTGGTTAGGTAAAAATAATTATTTGGCACCCTGACTAAAAGTAAATTTGAGATTAATGGCTTTAGATGCCCAGACGTTTTGACCCCCTCATTAAAACTAAACAAACTGAAATTTAGCGTACGACTACTTTTCGAATTACCATGAATTAAATACAACAAAGTTTACACTTTCTTCACATTCAAAAAAGCGTTTAATAAAAAAACTGTTTTTGCAACTAATTTCGTGAGTCGCATGCTTGATTGTACTGAAAGAACACATTTTACATATTTTGTAAACTTTTGTGCACTTGAATTCAAATTAACATAAATATTAAGGGACCCAATATGGTATCCAGTACAAATACAAACAATTCGTAAAATATTTATTACACCAATATATGTAAAATTTTTACAAATGAAATGTATTTATTTAATTTTCAGCAAGTGCAATATTTTTCGTAAAAAACATAATTAAGAAATTATCTCATATACAGGGTGTCCACTATTTCAATGGGATTGTAATGGCAATTTCTAAACGGGAAGATGCAGAAGATTGGTTAAAGTAGACAAAATTAGTGCGCTTAAGATACATCTTCTCTTTTTTACATTTGAAAAACTTTGAACGATTTCAGTGACATTTTTAATTCTTGCCAATAACTCGCAAATGACAGAACATAGAAAAAAAAATAGATAACGTTTTAGATAGAATATGTATTTAGGTTTATACGAGCTTCAACGAATGGATCTTTCTAAGAAATCTTGGGATGTGTTCTGTACAGTATATACAACAACGTTTACCATTTAAAAATAGCTGCATTTTACTTGGGGTCTGATTCCCGCCCCTTCTAGGGAGTGGACAAGAAAATAAAAAATTTATCACTGAATCTGATAGAGAACCGAATTTTAAGCAAGGACTTTTTTTATAAGAATTGATATTTTTCAAGTCCGATTTGAAGATTGCGATTTTTGCTTCGAAAAGTTGTTACCTACTTCGTGCTGATACACTGAAATTTTTCGATGCTAAAATCTCGATACTCAAATCGTTGTAACTTGTAAAATGTCAGTTTTCATAGATAATTGTTTACCACTATTTTATTTTAAAATGTGATTCTTTATCAGGTGCAGTGGTTAGTTTTTTATTTTTTATCTCCCTCCCAGAAGGGGTAGGAGCCACCTCCAATTAAATAGCGGCTAATTTTTAGTGGTTAACTTTGTTGTGTATAACATACAGAAGACTTTCAAAAGGTCTTAATCCGTTCAGTGGGGCTGGGTTCCGAATATTTCCATTTTTGAGTCTAACGACACTCCACTATATATACAATTTCATGATTTACATTTTCATTACCGCTACGCTAGGCATCGACAATTTTCAGGACATGTTTGAAACCACTGAAAATTTTTCACATTTGAAAACGGCATCTTAGCAAGTTTCAAAATAAACAAAACCTTTACATTAGTTAATATCTTGTAATCGAAAGAAAAGTACTGTAATCTAGCCATACCCCCCTTCTGAACACATAGAATGACAAATTGCAGCATACGTGAGCAGTAACGCATAGACGTCTATATCAATCATATATGAGTGACGTACGGCTTTCTTTGTTAGGCGACTTCTTCACAATTGGTGACTACATTATTATTACTAATTTTTACTTTGATATAAGAATGTAAAAGTCATTAGTTCTACCTAGTTCTCGAATCTGTGTAAATGTTTCAGGTATATTTATTTGTACGATAAAAAGGTGCAAAATCATTATTATTGTATTAATATTAATCTAATCTCCGCGTTATGTTTATCTTTTAATTTGACCAAATAAAAAGCACAAGGTTAACAACTGAAATTAAATGTAAGTAATTTGTTGAATTACTTATGTGGTACCTGATTTCCTGACTAAGTCAGCGTGACCGCTTAGAAAATTGTTGTAGTATTCGTGATAACAAAAATACAGAACAATTATAATTTTTTTGTGTCTTATGTAATAACTGTAATTAAAACAAATAGTAAGTATTTCCAACTAGGCAAATTATTATATTTCGAAATAGAGCGGATTTGCAGTAATCGTAGAAAAATATCACATTTATTTATACCTTTGCATGCACTAATTTCGTATTTAGTACCGCCAAATATAATACCTGTAATAATATTAGATACTTGATTCCAAGAAAAACAGTTCTTCACCAAGACGTAATTGTATTTAAAATATATGATTTTATATTAAATCCGTAAGTCAAATGTCACTTAGATATTAACTATCAACTTCGGTACCTTGGGATAAAATTTTTCCATGGCATTTTCCCAATGGTTCAAAGAGTTTTGATTTTTAGTTGAGAGAGAAAATGACCTTTAGTTTGATCACAGCACACTTTTTCCCGGAACGGTTGGTCGGTTCGAACTGAAACTTTGGCAATAGATTCTATGACCTCAAGTTACTTGAAAACGAGGGATCGCGTTGCCTTTAACTCCTTTTTCAGAGTTACTAAGTAAAATTTGGGCGGTCGGTAAAAAGTGGTGTAAAGGGTGTAGTACAATTTTTCCCGGAACCGTTGGTCGGATCGATTCGGCAATGGTCGGAATCGATTCTTCGTAGTGGACTTAGTCGATAACGATACCTCCCGCACCTTGACGTGTCTTCGGGAAACTTCGGAATTGTTCGGAAGAATTTCGGATTTTTGCTAGCTGCCACACGTGTGAATTCCCCTGAAACTTGTTTCAGTTTTTCAATTCCCCAGGTTGTTGATAAAACGGTGAGTAACGCCATCGGGAGTGATCGGATTGATTCGATAACCATCGTAATTGATTCCCCGTGGTCGGTATAGTCGAAAGTGCTACCCTATTCGACCTTGTGCTCCTTCGGGTCTCTGTGGATAATGTTCCGACCTGTACTCGGAGGATGCCGACCGGCTTTCTCTAAAAGTTGTTTTAAACCTTTTTGAGGTTATGTACCTCCGACCGGTTTCGACCAGGGGGGATGCTTGAAAAAATCCTACTTAAATGTTAAATTTTTAGGTTAGAGAACCCACTCGCGGCTAACTTCACTGTCTTTACAAATTTTTAGGTTATATTTATACTATTTTGTTTGAGTCTATATTCACGTTATTTATAAATGCCACTGTCGTAGGATTAAATTAAGCGACTTCCGTCGACGTCGTACTTCCGTTTTGAAGACGTACTTCCGTGTAGTACACAAATATAACCGGAATGACATATCTCAAAATTCAAACATCAATAGTAATGCCATAATAAGATGACAAGTTAAAGACAGGTATTTATATAAAAGATGAAATGATAAACATCTCATTTCGCATGTAACTACCAATAAAAAAAAACAATCGTTTAGATTGTTTCTTTTTATAAAAGAAAAAAATATCCAGATGGCGCAGAAAGCTTCGCATGACAGAGAGAGAAAATTAGCTGCGAAACCCGACCGAGTTTCTTGATTTTGAGAATATAGGAGCTATGGTAAATGAAGAAATATTTTATTTGAATTTTTCCTATCAAATACAATAGGCGAGAAGTATGATATAAAAAATTGGTGTGACACAACTCGGGCAAAATTTTCATTTGGAGGTTGGACTAATTGTCATGGCATTCAAAAACAATGATAAATAAATTTTGCTGTCAAAAATTTTATTTCAAATTATTGTGAATCTGCTGAACTAATGTGCCCTGTTTCCCGCAATCAAGTTTTATGTTGTCAAATCTACTATATTTGTCAAAAAATCTTAATGAAACATAAAACATATTGTAACAGACGCCTAGTTTTGTTCCTGTACGGTCGTGAGCAAAAAAAAATAGGACAAGTCTTATAACGATATTTTGCTAAAATCTAGTTGTGTACATCTAACTTTAATTTTTGTGACATTGTCCATTAGTTGTCATAATTTATTGCAAGTGTGCAAAAAACTAATATGCCTCATGTAAGCGATTAAGTTAAATCTGGAGTTATTGCTAGAGCAAAAGATGGATGGTCAATGAGACAAATTGCACTGCGTTATAATATTGACATAAATTCGGTATGTAACATTTTAAGAAAGTGTATGAACGGTACGATTAGTAGAAATTCTGGATCAGGACGACGAAGGATATCAACTCAACAAGATTTGCAATTGGTAAATGCTTTAGTAGATAATCCATTTTACTCAGTTATTCGGGCTGCTGAAGAAACGAATTTTCCTGGATCGAGTAGTACTGGTCGCCGGCGAGTAATGTAATCTTTACAGACGAAGAAACTTTCCAGTCAACACACAGCGGTCGTATTCGTGTTTACCGCCCTCCGAATACTGGGTTCGTTGAGAAATATATATCTAACAATGATAAAAGTGGTAGATTTTCCGTCAATATGTGGACTTAGATATCGGCACGTGGTCCTGGTGTTTTGAGGCATACTGAGGAACGATTTAATAGTGAAACCTATATTAGGATTTTAGACAATATTATGCTCCTTTCTGTGTCACAATTATTTCCTAATAATGAGTTCATATTTCAACAAGACAATTGTTCCGTTCATACTGCTCATACCGTAACTAACTGGTTTCAAGATAACAACATCAATGTTCTTAATTGGCCCAGTTATAGTCCAGATCTTAATCCTGTGGAAGAAGTATGGGGACTACTCGTAAGAAGTATCCAAAAACGAAATGTGAGACCACGGAATGCCGACGAATTACTTGAAATAGTAAATTATCCATGGGAAAATATTATTACTAATGATTATTGTATAAGGTTATTTAATTCTATGCCAAACAGACTTATAGAAGTTATAAATAGAAATGGTGCAATAACGAAATATTAATAGTTAGTTTCTTCTTAAGTAGGATATCCTTTGATCCAGGATTTCTACTAATCGTACCGTTTATTCTAGCTAGCACTTTCTTAAAATGTTACACACCAAATTTTTGTTAATGTTATAGCGCAGTGCAAATTTGTCTCATTAACCATCCATCATTTACTATAGCAATAACTACAGCATTAAAATAAAAAATAAATTACATATTCAAATAGAGATAGATTTACATTAGAGAAAAAAGTTGTATTTATATTGCTTTCTTAATTATACTTCTACTAATTTTTCACCCGTACTCACAGAGTTTCTCTGCTTATACTTTCTAGGATGAACTTGAAGAATAAATTAACCATGTAATGGAGTGTCCATGTATTAAGTTTTAATGAAAATTGTTAGAGCAGCTTTGAAGAAAATATAGTCGGGGAGCTCGCATCAAGAAAGTGTAAATGTCAGCATCACTGTATACGTGTTATAAAAATAAATTCAATGCAAATGATTTGGAAAAGTTGAAATTCAACCATGTGGTAGTTTATATAATAATAACAACTTGATAACACACGTGCGAGGCTTATGATAATTATATATGAGTACGATTGTTTCGTTATTTTCTAATTTATTTTACAGCAGAATGAAATCCACAAATCACAGCAAGCTTATACAGGGTGTAGCTTTAGACCTTACAAGTAAATAAGAAGCAGATTTACGCTCTGAAACTTATACAAGGTGTACCTATTGGCCGATTCCTTCCGTTTAAGGATATACCACCCCGACCTAACTTTTAAATAAATTAAGTGCACTCAGGGCGTCTCAGTTGAAGCTAGCCAGCCAAAATACTTTTATTTTCCCAATCACCGAGGCCAGTGCGTGTTCACAAGGAAGACCGTATCATCGCCTCGCATATCTTCCAGCGGCTTGTATATCAGTGTATGCGCGGAAGCTATGCAACCTTAGGCGAGGGTTGTGTAGATGATATACCATCCTTTAGAGGGGATGTAAGGCCGTCGGCCCTTGTCTATTAAATGTTAGGCAAGTGAAAGATTCCTACTCTCCTTTAGGGAAAAAGTTCGGCAAAATTCCTGGTTGGGGGTAGCTCGTCTACAGGCGTCGGTGATAGGCCTCAGTAGGGGAAATAGACCGACTTTAAATAAATATAAAAAAAATAAAGCAAAAAATCAATCCTGCAATATACGGGCATTACCCAGCAGAATGTATACATATTTTTGAGGTCAATTATATTAGCACGTTTTTGAATTTTAAGTAAACAATTAAAATTTAGAGGTGTCTATGTTGTTTCTACTAATGTCGAACATAGGAATGACTCAGCATTTTAAAAACGTTCAATTTATCGTGTAACCTTTGCAATCAAATATAAACATATTAGTTTTTGAAATATTCATTTATCTCAACAATAAAGCCTAATATCAAACCTGTATCACAAGTGGATTACTCAATAGTGTACATATTTGCTTGGCCAATTATATCATAACATTTTTGAAATGCGTTTTACAGTTTACTTAATTTTAAGTAAGTTTCTACTAATATCCAGCATAAGAATGACTCAGCATTTTAAAAACATTAAATTTATCGTTTATTTTTTATCAAGTGTAAACTATAAATAGCAGAACGTTGTACGTTAAAATATTATTAATATCAATTATTAAACATATACTGACCTCCATCTTTTAATGCCGGCAGTTCTTCCTCAACAATTTTCAAATCATCTGGCTTAGGAAGCCCTTCGAATTGTTTCTGAAATATATACGCCTTTGCTTTCACCATCTTACCGTATAGTAACTCTAAATTGAACAAGTGTAATAAACCGGTGTGGTGTGTTTTTATTTGCTGTCTGTCACAAGGTTTACTGCGCAATGCGTGGATACTGAATATAAGTAACGCTAGTAACAGTAGCGCTGCGTTATAATAATTTATTTAATCTCTGAATAAAACAAATAAAATAGATAAACCGAGAGATAAACAGATATATAAAAAATGTGTTGGACGCGAGAGTTTAATAAATATAATATTATTTGGTTACGCCTATTTAAAAGAACATGATTTGCATTTATACAGAAATATTCTATAATAATGATAACAAGCGTATAACAGGATAAGCCTGTTATCATTATTGTATAATATTCCTGTATAAATGCAAATCATGTTTATGTTCATTGTTCATGTCTTATAATATCCCTAGCAGTTAGCAACCACTAACTACGCTTAGTGAAAGTCCACCAGAATAATCAAATTATTTTCAGCGACAATAATATTTGAAGGACAATTTTATTGTTGATTTTTATTTATTTTTTCTCCCGATTGGGAAAAAATGAGAGGCATGCGTTTTTTAATTTGTTACTCGCTGTGCTTTGGGTATATGTTGCGTCAAAATCCAATATCAGCCTTATTACTCTTATTAGAAGACTTTGGAAAATTCTTTTTTTAATGAAAGTGGTATAGTGTCAAAAGGCGTATATTTTAAAAATATTTTGAAATATACAGGGTGACTCGCCACAGTGGAGCATCTTCAAGGTCACTTTTTTAAAATGGAACACCCTATATATTTTTACATTTATGAATTCAGCGCAAAATTACCTTTCCAATGACCTCCAAATTTTTTGTTTTTGACGTGGTGTTGTTGAGTTATTCTAATAAATATGAAAATTTTGGTCGGAACAAGGTTTAACAAATTAATTCGCTGTGTATTACTATTAATTAAAAAAATTTGTTCTGCAATTATGTAGACAAGGAATGTACTACAACGGCACAATCACCAACTATTAATTATAATTATACAGGGTGTATTTTATACAAGAGCTAATTCAAGACATTTCAAATTGCATTTTCAAATTTTTTTTAAATAGAATACTCTGTACATTATTGTATTTTTGAATTGGCATGTTAATTCTCTACGATTTTTGTGAATAATATCCTATACCTATAACCGATATTTCCAGAGATATTTTTACTTTTTCATTAAAAACTGTTAAATTATAACACTTTTCATTTCGAACTGATCTAGTAGTCATGATTTTGACATAAAGTGAGAAGCGGTATTAGGAGATTAGATTTATTTAACTTGCTAACTTTTAAGATAATTTTAAACAAAAATTTGGAGTTGATATAACTCAGAATTTCAAGTTAACTTACGTTTGAAATATGCTACATTGCAGTCTTATACTGGTGCTAATAAAGTATCCAAAAGTGAAATTTGAAAACACCGTTCGAAACATTGTCGAAATTTGTTAAAATTCTTTTAATCTTATCCGCACAACCCATACATATGTAAGGAATAATTTGTCAGTTCATCTCATACTCATGCTATATAGATTAATTGATTTTAATAATAGGAATATTGGTTTGAATTATATCGTTTTTGTGTTGTGTGGTGAATTGTGGTAGCACGGGAAGCCGTGATAATTCGTTTAGTTTAGTTTTATGTTTAAAATGTAAAACAGCAATAATGCGAAAAAAATGTACATTATCATGGCTTTCCGTGCTATACAATTTACCATACAATAAAGGACGGCATAATTCAAACAAATATTATTAAAATCAGTTAACCCACATAATATAAGAACTACAATGTTTACACCACAGCAGCCATTTTTATTTGAAACTGACAGCAATGTGACAGTGTGTTGGATAGACCTATAAATAGATAGATAAGACCTCAATAATTTTGTAGATTTATAAATTTTTATCATGCGTTAATTAATATGGGTAACAAAGCTTTCCCAATTTTAGTCATAATAAAAGAAGACCACCCAAGTAACACACGTCGCCGTCTTATTACACTTTAAGCTTTATAAATAACACATTATGGCAATTTGTACAGAAAATTGGTTATATTGAAGCTTTATTCAACACTAAACAGCTTATAAAGTAACTTGGTGGAATAAGATTGCTGGTAAAATGCTTTCACAGCATAAATATAAAGCTTCTTTATTAAAGCATCTCATACAGTTTTTTTAAATTTATATAAGGCTTAGTAAGGTCTATTATACAATACACACCATGTATATTTATAAGAGGGGTATAAACCTCTATATAACGTTTATACATCTGTTTTACAGCTTAGGAATTTCTCTATAATGGCTTTATAACATTGAGTTTTAAAGGTTTTTAAAGCAAAATTTTACAGCAATGTAGTTATTTAAACCAAATGCCCTTTATGTCAGCCCTGATATAGATTATTTTTACGTATAGTATAAGGTGTATTTTATAAAGCATTTATTCAACTGAAATTCTGTTTTGGAGCTATGTAGCTGCAAACTTCCGCTGTTATAGAACTCTTATACAGCTAAACTTACTGCATTTTATAACCTCCAATGTCATTTGATTTGGTTTAGAATTTTTCTTACTATGTAGCAAAAATTTTTATGCAGTCATTTTCTCAATACAAACTACAAAAATCTAGCAAAGTCAATAAAAAATTAGGTCTGAAATTTAAACAAAAGTGATATTATATCTCTCAAAATGTGGATTTCTATCAAAGTAAATTCACCTGTCCGAGGATTTTGTCTGCTACTATTACTTCTACACAGCCAAAGTGGTGTTTTAAGAATTTATAACTGCTTCTGTAGTGACCTTCTTTGGATACTTATAGGAAACCATATTGTATTTTCTGAAAGTAAATATGACAGGGCGGCCATTGTCATACCGGTTTGAGGTATTATTAACTTTTAACACTTGAAAAGGAAAACTTTGCAAAATATTTACAGCAATCACTTATGGGGTATTCAAAATACGTGACTTATCATTTTAAAACAATTCTATAGAAAAAAATTAAAAAATATATTTTTAAAAATAATTTTCAACTTATCAAATTCAAGGAATTTTGTGGGCGCGTCTATTTATTTCTAAGTAGAATAGCATATTTCAAGAGAAAAATTTTCTTCGCATGACAAATTTAGTTTTCTATGAACCACAGCATACACTAATTCGCAGGAAATATTCATTCAGCTTCCTAATAATTTGCCATAAGAAAGTTATTACATTGAAACTGTTAGAGACACTGTGGTATCGATGCTTTATAACTGCAAACAGTAAATCACAACATTTAAAGGAATTTTTACTGTAGAAAAACTTACTTGCAGCAATTATATAACAACTTCTTAGCAGCCATAACATGATTTATAACAACTGGTAAGACGAAACAAAGAGGTTGCCATAATGGTACTTTAAGCATTTATGTACCTTTTACAGAGTTTACCAAGGCTGTATAAACTGTGCCTATTTTGGGTAAATGGATACTTCATTAATACTGGACTATTGTTGTTAACTCTTAATTATAAAGCATAAAGCTTTATAAAAAGGTGGAGTAGATAGTCATAGAGTTTTTAAAATGCAATTTGTGCTACTTGGGCAGCTACTAGTAATATTAGTCCAACTAAACCAAAACCTTGTAGAATGCGAAAAAGCATATTAAGTTGACACTTTTACAAAAATTGAAAGAAAATCTAATTCTAACTGCAGTGTATGACAGATAAAATCGTAACAGAAAAATTTAGGTTGATTTGAAACTAAAATTTGAAGTTAACTCATATTTTATGCTCTGGAGTTATCTTAATTTCGACTTAACTCATAATTTAAAGCTAACGTTTATTTGAAATACGTTACGTCCCACCTAACCCATGACTATTTGACAATTGAAAAATTGCCCGTAAGAGGATTGAAAAAGTTGTCTGTAAGTGACACAGACGGCAAATATTACTTTTTCTCCACCTCGCACGTTGACGTGGAGAAAAGGCGCGGCCACTCTTTGACACACGAGCTTCGGAAACAAGTTTTCGAATTACTCGGGCGCCAGTCCTAGTCCAGCCATAGGACACACTACCCTCAAGCCGAGTACGCGAGGCTGAGCAGCTCAAGTGGAGAAAGTTTATTCCAGTGGGTCAATATATGGGAAATTAGACGTTCACACACAGACAGTAAAACTCAGAGTTTTCAATAAAATCAGTATATTACGATAGACCTATATGTACAAAGCTAAATATTTATTATGAAAAATCTATAATTGAACAAATACCAGGAGGAGCACGCGTAGCAACGCAAAACCCCAATAGTACCAGATGACTCAGGTGATCAGATTAGCAGGCTGCAACACACAGAATATACGGTTAGCAAGAATAAACAGGGTGCAGAATAGTTACGGACACCAGCCGAGTAAAGCAAGACACAAATATATAAAAACCACAGTGAAACAGTTATCCAGTACTTGCTAGTACATCAATTTACCTACTCCTCTTGTGGACTTACTTACTCCCTGTGCGTACGGTCGGGCATGTCTGCTTCGGTGGAGCGATCGTAGTGGAATCCCTCTCTGCAGAGCTCCTCAGATCCTTTTCTGAAAATGAAACAACTTACGATAGGAGTGGGAGTAGACGCTTGATGGATGCGCTGCTGGTCGACTGGACTTTGCCAAAATCCTACACCTCGAATATGACAGATGGCACCTAGGTTCGCTTCTCTCTCTCTCTTCTAACAGCGAAACCTCTTACCATGGGAGTGGGAGTAGGCGCTAGACGGATGCGCTACTGGTCTCTTATGGACTTAGAAAAATAAGGCCACTACGGATTTGTGGACTTTGAAAAATAATTCGAATACAGATTTGTGAACTTAGAACAATTAGAAAATAGGTGCGCGGTGTATCACTGTAACGTCAGCTGGACTTGTAAAAATCTTTGAAATGTCTTTGGGGACTTTAGAAAAATAACTCCACGATGGATTTGTGGACTTGGAAAAATAATTCAAATATAGATTTTACGGACTTAGAAAAATAAATGTTACCTGAATTCGGGACTTGTGCTATTTTCGCTACAGCACCAGAGCAAACAGCGGACACGTGTACCTCGTGGGACGGCAGCCAGAAGACTAAATGCGGAATAATTAAATTATTCCCGTGTACTGAAGGAGTGACGTCATATGAGTGGCGTCGAACGGACTTGTAAAATATTTTAAAATATTTTCGGACTTAGAAAAATAACGCCACGATGAATTTGTGGACTTAGCAAATTTACCTTACTTTGGTACTACAGGACGGACAGCTCTGCACGTCTAACGTGGTCGGTCGCTGGAAAGGCACTCCCTCGTGCGTCGCTTCCCCACCTGAGTTCATCTGTACCTTTACAAGTGAAATATTTTTACGCGGTATTGACAATCACACATATTAATTATTTTCTAACTAATTCGCTGTTAGCGGTACTATTTATACGGAATAATCGAAATTAAATATAACACGGCAATTTCTATAACATATTTAAGAGATTAAATAAAATAAAACTTTGGGCATATCTGGGTAACGAAAAACACCTCGTTACAACTTTAGTTATTTAATATTATTTAACATTACTCTTTTGGCTTCACGGATTTCAAAATTTGTAAATTCATCGAAAATTCAAAATCGACTTTTTGCACGGTTACAGTGCTTTCCTATATATTACATATACGACAAAGTTAAAACGGAATACTGGCCCCTGGACAAGCCACCATCGAAGTAACAATTCCTGATTGGTCAAGCTAGAAGACATACTGCACCTAGAATATACAAAGAAGCAACAAATGAATACGCTGTAGACCGAGAAGGCTAAAGGAGATAACCGTGGAAAATACTACCAGAGCGTGGATGAAATCACGTCTCTATCTACAGAATGGCACATAAACAAGAATAACAAAAACAATAAAACGTTTAGTTTATTTAGAACGGCAGTAAACTTGAACATTAAAAAACGACATGAAAGACCTGAAGAACACATCTACTGAAGAAAGCATTAATACTGAATACCAAGAAAACAAGAAATGGGGAGATCATACTACACCCAGTCAGTAACAATTGAGAGGATCATGAGCAGATTAGGAAAGGACCAAGCACAGTAAAAACAAGCAGAAAAAAAGGATTATTTAATGAAATTGTAACGATTTAAGCGCTTCCAGGGTCAGAAACGGGGGAGAGTCAAAAGAACTACTCCAGAAGCAAAAAAATTAAAAAGGAGAGCATAAACACTCTATATGACGTTATAACACGGCAACGCATTTCACAAACATTTACACGTCTCATCCCTTATTCATCTTCTATACACCATATGGCTCTTTCTGTTGGAAACAAGCATGACGTGTAGAAGTAGCCAGCCCGGTGGCTGTGTGTTGTACGGAGATTAACAGCAATGCTTACCATGCACAGGCCAATCAATCAGTCTATGTCAGTGACTATGATTAAAAGGAACATTCTCGGTTTCGGCGCAGCGTGGCCAATTGTTCTCTCTGAGGGTAGACGCGCTTGAACTTTTTTCTCGAGCTGTATTTGCTCAAAAAATATAAACTAAAAATCAGTTTTCACACTATTAGTATATTCAAACTTATCTTAAAAATATTTGAAATCTATTTTATCTACACTTGAAGTTGGGTTTTTTACTTGCTTTCCTTTAACTCACAATGTAGTATTTTTCAGTTTTCACGTTTGTCCTCAAATCTTGCATCCTTTATTTAACACACTTCCTAACATAATCAATTGATGAAATTTTGCACTAAGACCGGATGACAATACAGTATTTCAGGGTTAGTTTTGCAAATATCTGCACGGGCGCGGCGGAGAAAATTGATTAAATATACTATCTAAGCGGCACCTCCCGCAAAACGTAGAATACAAAAGATTTCTCGCCTGATCAGAGACTTCTACATCCGGTTTTTCTTTATTTACGTTACGCTTTAAGTTTTTGCTTACTTAAGTTTTAAAAAAATATTTTTTTCTAAATATGATATTTAGAAAAAATATGAAAATATCTGAATGGGAATTTTATCAGTTCATTTTTTTCTGCTTTGATATTCTTCTGTAAAACTAACAGAGAGAGAGATAATAAAATTTATTGGAACAAGTCTCCAAAAGGCCATCGACCTAGGTCTTTCAGCCAAAAAACTAATATATTTATGTAAATTTAAGAAATTTCTGATTCCGTTACATCACGAGCTTTATGTTCTTTTAAGTAGTTCATTCTATAAATTACTTCATTTATATTCATTGTTTTGTCAACAAAACTATCCACCCTAAATATGACCAAGATTAGCGCCACCCCTTCATCCTAAAGCCACTTCTACAATTTTTTAAAATGGATCACCTCACATTTCTTAGTTTTCCCTCTTAGACCTAGACCTAGAGGTCTGCTCATAAAAAAGTATGTTCTCATATTAATTCTTTTTGGCGTGTTCTTGAGTTTTTTGCAACGATTTGAATA
Organism: Leptura quadrifasciata; assembly: GCA_963675555.1. Taxonomy (NCBI): domain Eukaryota; kingdom Metazoa; phylum Arthropoda; class Insecta; order Coleoptera; family Cerambycidae; genus Leptura; species Leptura quadrifasciata. Next base: position 96,052,199 of record OY776673.1, read on the forward strand.
TTTTGAATTGATTATTTTGAATTGGAAAAATTATTAATATTGCACTTTTTAATACCAGAGTAACATTTTAGTTAAGTTATTTAATTTTTGATGTGAAGCAAAAAAGAAAGATAGTTGCTATCAGAATACCAGTCCATTTTAATGCAAATTTTAAATGTAGGCAATTTTATTTTGAGGGTAGTCGACCATTTTACACATTTCTAATTTGTATTGTGGTGAATTGTTATCCATTCCAAGTAGTTGGTAATATTTTAGTATGATTTGCATTAAATTGTCATGTATTTGCACATGTGCAATTTTAAGCATAACATACTTTTACGTAAGTATCCGTACATTAACCTGTTCGATCATTTGCTATTATCAGGGCCAGATGCATAGAGATTACCGACGTGTAGTAGAACGCCAAGTACTATTGATAATGTCTGCATATATGACCTGGATTTATTTTAAATTGTTAAAATGTTCGATTTACAAGACATCTTAACGAGGCCACGCTCGATGATGAGTTGAGTTAAATTGTAGGATACTAAAATTGGTAAAATAGAGTGATAGAATGATATTCGATAACATGTTGATAAATATTAATCTATATTTATAGTTAGTTCAAATTTTATATTTATAGTTATTAAAATTGTGACATATGTGAGGCAAGTGAACAAAATGAATCATTTCATGTGGTGCAAGTGAGAGCAGAGAGAGAAAATATACCAGGTTTCTTGATAGTGGTTATATAATTGGGGCTAGGTTAGGTAAGTAAATTCATGCTTTACGTACTTGTTTATCTGACAAAATAACCTAACCCCAATTACATAAACACTATCAAGAAACTCGGTCTGGTTTCGCGGCTACATATTTTCTCTCTCTACTCTCATTAAACCACATGAACCTGAAACGATTCATTTTGATCCCGACACGGAGGAGTTGAATAATACAAAATTCGAGTACTGAATGTACATCGTATATTCTCGTGTACTTTCGTTTACCTTCCCTTTCCATCCGTGTAGTACAGTAGAGTACACGGAAGTATACTTTATACGGCCAAAATTGAAACTGCTCAGTATTAAAGCACAGGACAGTGCGCACTGAACTTAATATTTTGTTCTATATATTTAGCAATGGTATCGAGATTCGAACGGTAGTTGAAACTGTGTAGGCGAGTCCGAGACTGGCAATGTAATCAGCCTGAATGAACCATCTACGACTTCACTGGTTTAAAGATAATAAAACGGACAGGCCTACTAGCATAAAAAAACTCGTAAATCGTTTCTCAGAAGTTGATGAGGTGTGCTGTCAATGTGCCAGTGCAGTGCATAAATATCTATTATAATATCAAGCGTAGGAGTTTAGTTAGTTATTGTTCATATTTATAAATATTTACTACTATATAAAAGGTGAAATATTTTAATTATTTACTAATTTACCATGGCTTTCTGGATACCATTTGAAACAGAGGATAATATAATAACGCCCGAAAATCTTATCATTTTCTTATGACAAGCATTTCTATTTACCTTCGCCCGTGTACAGTAAAGAGATGCCGGCTGTTTTTGCCGGCTTTTAGTTTTTATACGGTTTCAATTAAGTTCGTGTACATTTTACACGCGCATTTACATGGACACGGACGGTGCAAATAGGCACTGCCATATATTTATATGTTCATTAATTACCTATACCAAAATATCTTAATATAATCCGAAAATTAAAATGCTTAAGTAGTTCAGTGCGGTTATGGATTTATATATTGTGTAGCTGGAAAAATCAAATAAAGCTGAATGTTCCAGAATTTTTAAGTTTTTGTAGTTTTCTTGACATACTAAAAGTCCCCAGATCAAAACCACCCTTACATACAATTTCCTAGTTTTTTAAAATTGTCTTGGTTAGGATTAACTTTAGTCTGGAAAGAAAAAGGAAAGACCATAATTTTTTTACAGTTACAGTTTTGTTAATCCAGTGACGTACAGCATGAGTTTATTTAAACAAAGTTCACCTCGTAAGGCACATACAATTTTTTAGTTTCTTCAAATTATCTTGGTTAGGGTTAACTTCAACGAAATTCGTGTAAAAAAGAAACATCAGAAAATTTGCTATAAAATGGATCATTGAATATTGTAATTTGATTAACTCAGTTCCATACACCATAATTATAATTAATCATAAACCTATCACTCTCAAGATACAATTTTTCAGTTTCTTTAATTTATTTTATTAGCATATAATTGGCAATTAATTAAATTAATATGTGAGGGTTTATTTTTATGATAAAATTGAGTATCTGAAATGACGCAAGACCATGATATCATAATTATTGCCATTATCATCAGAAGTGACTGCTACAAACTAAATAAACTGTGACTCAGCTCAAGGAATAGCCGCAAACATTGTAGATGGCTTGGCTGGACAAAATTTCAGTAATATAAAGCTTAAAAGTTTCAAAAAGGTAAAAAATTTAATGTTTCTTAATAAGAAGGTAAAATTAAACAATTAAACTTCCCCGGTAAATCCAACTCAACTTTTTAAAAGATATTCGTGTACCTAAGGGTTATCATCCGATCAATATTTGACAATGGAATGCTCCACAAAACTAAAGAATCCAAACTATTAGCTTTACTTGGCAAGAAATGTGCTGCATCAAATGCAATTCCTGTAATACTGTTTTTGTGATTGATAGAGTATATTTACATTATAAAATTAGATGGCAGTATCCAAGCACTTACTTTATTATGTATCAGCAATATATAAGTTATGTATTGCAGAATTACGGACAAAGGAGCACCGTTGTTATTGATGGTTATATTGGTTATAACTTAGATTCTTCTACCGAAATGCAAGAACAAATTCGAAGGTATCAAAAAGGGACAAGCTCCGATATTATATTTTCTGATGATATCATTGTCGTGAATCAGGCTCACTTTTCTCAAATACCAACAACAAAAAGCATTTTATAGCACAACTAACTCAACAGCGCTTGACAGCAGCTAGCATATGTGTCATCCAAACACATGCAGATGCAGATAAGATCCTAACTGACACTGCGGTAGAAAGAAAAAAGCTGAAACATTCAGTTACATTGGTAGGTAAAAGCACAGATTCAATGGTTTTATTATTATACAAAGCAATAACTGAAAATTTGTATATGATAAGACCTATTACATCCGCGAAACCGCATTGCATAATAGACATAATTGAACTTCAGGACAGAATCGGAACCATGAAATCTTCTACCATATTCTAACTCGCGTAGAATGGAGTTTTCCCGTAGTCGTCACACTTGACTTAGTTATATAAATGCAGTTTGGGAGAGAGATGTTCTTATGAACGATCCATGATTTAGGTGTCTGAGATATGTTTTGTTACACTACCTAAATGAACTGTTAGAACATTCACCTGATGGCTTCGACTCAACCTATTCAGATATAAAATACAAAATTTATACTTAACTCGATTTTGCTTAATTGCATTCACCAAGTGGTATCAATCGGACCGTCGCTGCACCGTCTTAAATCTAACGCTTCTTAATTAGCCTGAAAGGGAATGTAGTTAGGATTAACTTAATAAGACAGAATGAAAGAGGATAGGATTAAGGTAAAGTTGTATATTGGTCTTTGGGAAATTTTTTTGTTAGTTACAATTTATGCATTTTGGTACAAGGCTAACAAGAATGCCGATCTATACCACACATGGTGAGGAATATGACGACTCGGACAATGCAGTCTCCAACTACCATGCAATGGTTTACTTTAAAGCAATCGATTGACACCAAATAGATTCAACTGAAAATTGGATATTTGCGGTTCTGTAGACTTTTACCTTGCCTGTTTTTATATGTTTTTGTAAAATATCATAGATACTTTCTGGCACTCTGTTATCAAATTTAAAAATGGCTGAATCGCAACAAATTAGAACATTATTTTATATTCATATATTCAGGCAAGGCACTATGTAAAGCGTAATGGAGCGACATAGGTTCCAAGTCGGTGAGGACTTTATGGTGGAACCATTAACTCGTCTTCATGATCCTTATCATGCATGAGAAGCAGTGCTACACAACGTCGGCTCGTAGGAAAAAGTTTTGTTTGGAAGTATAATTACGTTTTTGAGATAGTTTTTTCAAAATTCGTTGCAGTTGTGTAATTTACCCGTGCGACGTCTTTCATTATAGTAGCAAGAATTACCTCCCGTGGGATGTATTTTGTTATAGTTCGTGCCCCGTGGGACATCGTTCATTGTGTTAAAGAACACGGTAAAACCCTCGGTATACTTTTCGACGTTGTAACAAAATCCGACTTAGGAAATATTTCGCATGAAAAGCGTGCTTCACGTAAAAATATCGTGGAAGAGGTTTTTAATATTTTTAATCATATTTTCGCTCTACGGAGCGATTTTTATGCAAAAATTCCAATAACTCCTCAAGGAGCGTCATTTTAGAAAGTGTAGTAAATGTCGCTGCACAGGGACGTAATGTCGCCCCGACCACTAAAATTTAGAAAGTATAACAAAATTTGACTTTTTCGGAAATTTCAAAATTAAAAAACCTTTTACGAATCCACGTTGTTAAGCACTGCAACTCATGCGCGGTATTAAATATGAGGACAAGTTAATCCAACTTCTATCCAAAGTATATCGTGAGTTTTAGCGAAAACAGCCCTTAGCGACATGGGACCCCCATCATTTCCTAGCAGTCGATTTTGACGGGGAAATGATGAGTTTTAAGGGGATTTGCCCTAAACCGGTTCCTCAGTGATTCGGTGTCAGAAAAGTATCTTTACCATGTACTCATATGTGCATGGGACCGTCTTACCTGAACGTATAAAATTGTAATTGCAGAATACAATTCGAAGTAGTAGCGCTTCAAGCATTTTCAAGCTCTGAGGAGCGATCAAAATTGATATTGAAATACAAATACGTGTATAAGACAGGCAAGCAAAAGCCCACCAAATTTCAGAAACATTGAACTTTTCTTGAATCTTTTTGTGTAATCGTTAGCTCACAAAACTGCATACTGGATGGTAGTTGGTACATTATAAATCGTTCTGTTCCTCACCATGTGTTGCACACGGGCCAGACTAGTGTTTGTTAAACATATTTCTTAAAAGTTGTTGTAAAAACATAAATTTTGAAGAGATTCAATATATATTTTTGAACTTTATATTGTCTTTTAATTGTGTTTTCTAACAGAATTCCATTTCAGGTATAATTTTAAGAAAGTGTTAGTACATCCAGTGTTAGGTTTATAGTGTTACGACGTCCAATAGATACCATTAGAGCAGCAGTTAAGCAAAAACGAACAGTAAATATAAATTTTCATATTATTCTCCGTCTGTAACAGTCATCTTGAACCCTAATTTTGTGAACGTTAACATTCATTTTTGAAATATATATAAAGTCCTTCAGACTCCAAAAGATGAATCGTTCACAATTGCAGTCACAAGAATTACGCTCCGTGGAGCATTTTTTGTGGTAGTTCCGAAAAATAAAATTTCCGTTGTAGTTTCCAAAATCTCATTTTATGTTAAAGAACGCTATAACCCCGATATACTTTTCGACGTTGTAACAAAATCCGACTTAGGAAATACTTCGTAAGAAAAGCGTGCTTCACGTAAAAACGCCGTGGAGGAGGTTTTTAATTCTTGGAAATATATTTTTGCTCTTCGGAGCGTTTTTTATGCCAAATTTTCGCTAACTCTTCGAGGAGCGTTAATTTGGTAAGTGTAGTAAATGTCGCTGCACAGGGACGTAATGTCGCCCCGACCACCCAATTTTAGAAAGTATAATAAAATTGGACTTGAACTTCCAAATTTCCAAGATTAAAAACCCTTTTACGAATCCACGTTGTCAAGCACTGCAACTCTTACGAAGTGTTGAATATGAGGACAAGTTAGTCCAACGACTATTCAAAGTATATCGGAAGTTATAGCGAAAATAGCCCTTAGCGACATGGGACCCCCATCGTTTCCTAGCAGTCGGATTTGACGGGGAAATGATGTATTTTGACGGGGTTTGCCCTAAACCGGTTCCTCAGTGATTCGGAGTCAAAAAAGTATTATTACCATGTACTCACACGTGCATGGGATTTGCCTTGCCTGAACGTAAAATTTGTTATTGCATAATACAAACGAAGTAGATACGCTTCAAGCAATTTTAAGCTCCGAGGAGCGACCAAAATTTATGTGAATTAATAAATACGTTTATAAAGACAGGCAAGCATAAGCCCACCAAAATTTCAGTTACATGAACTATTCCTTGAATCTTTTTGTGCATCGTTAGCTTTTCAAACTGCATATTGGATGGTAGTTGGTACCGTATGAATCGTCCCGTTCCTCACCATGTGTTGTACACGGGTCAGACCATTGTTTGTTAACATTTTCACTGAAGAAGTTGTGTAAAAACATAAATTTTTTAAAGATTTAATATACATTTTTTGAACTTTATATTGTCTTTTACTTGTGTTTTCTAACAAAATTTCCCTTTCAGATTTAATTTTAAGAGAGTGTTAAACAGACAGTGTTAGATTTATAGTGTTACGACGTCTTCCAATTGATACCATCAGAGCCGCAGTTAAGCATAAACGACAGTAAGTATGATTTATTCATTAGTCTCCGTCTGAAACAGTCACTTGAACCCTAAAAAATTTTGTGAACGTAATATTTTTATTTAGCATTTAGAAAAGGTTGAGGAAAAAGAAAATTAATTTTTTCTTTTTCCTATTTTTTTTTCAATTTTTCTAAGTTTTTCGAACAAAAAATACGTCCTTCAGACTTCCATCAAAAGCATGGATCGTTCACATGGCGCCCGAACAGGGACCATGCCGTCCCCAAACCCAACAAATCCTTTCTCATTCATGGCGGAAGACTCCGAGGGGTCGACCCCAAGAGAATTTTATGAGCGAGTCACCGCACCGCTCGTCGACGACGGTTCTAGAGGGATAGAACCACAGCGACTGTTTCCGGAGGGAGATAATGTTAATTTATCAGCTTCACAGCCACAAACTGCTTCGATGGAGAGTATGTTTCTGAAAATGGCAGAGGGCTTCGTGCAGGCGATACAGAACGTGTCGACCTGTACGCCCCATGAGAGACAAAGATGTCCGAACGTGACGTTCCATGGGCTTGATCATGAAGATCCAGAAGCATTTCTGAAAATTATGGAGGAATATTTCGACAGAGCTCGCATAAGCCACGACTATGATCGCCTCCATAACGTAACCGGCCAACTCAAGGGCGAAGCTCAACGATGGTCCGAACAATTTAGGACGTTGACTACTTCGTATGCCTTATTCAAGGAAAGATTCCTTACGAGATTTAATTCTCCCGACATACAGTCACGAGCTATTGCTCAACTGTATGCCGTCAAGCAAACGTCTTTAGACGACACGGCAGTGTTTATCACAAGGAAAACCTGTCTTTTCGATCGTATTGATCCCTTTAAATCCGAAGCCATCAGAGCTCGGGTCATCATGGACCAACTGCGTCCAGAAATTAGGTCACGCTTGAAAAGCAACCTAATTTCAAACACAGAGATGTTAATAGCAGCGGCTACTAACGTCGAGCGGGATTCAGCTGACGAACAGACGTCGCTAATCCAGCTTATTGATCAACGTCTGTCCCGCGCGTCTTACTATCGAGAGCCGGGACACATCAGTCCACAAAATTCAAGTATAAGGAGCAATGGAAGCCCAACTCCGACAGCACCGAGGGTGCATTTCCGAGAGGACGTATCTCGACAGGACGGTCCAGGCAGAGCGCCTGGTCGTCCTATTTTTATGCCTAATTTATCAAGCGGATCAGTGAATCCTGACCGCAGGCAAAACAATTTTAATGGCGGATCGGGGAAATTCCGAGTACCCGACCGACCGGCTACCCCGTGCCGATACTGCACAGACACAGTGCAGTGGCACTTCCATAGTCAGTGTCCGAATAACCCTCATCTCAACAGGAGACCGGGAAACTTTCAAGGGGCCAGAGACCCAGGCCAGGGTCCATCTGCGAGATCCCCAGCTCAACGCCCGAACCAAGGCAGAAGCAACTCACGTTAGACGATCTTCTTAACGTATAATTTTAAAACAATTTTTTTTTTTATTTTATGCCATGTATATTGATCAGAAGTGGAATATAATTACAAAGATCCATGTCAATGATTTGCGATCAGCTCTACACAAACAACTAAACGTTGAATTCCAAATCATCTAATGAAGAGGAGGATAGTCCAGACGACACATTCCTCGACGAAACTGCCTCTTCATCAGAGCAAGAACTCGCGGGAGTCCCGCAGCCCAATAATTGAATTCATCTGAGGAAGAGGAGGACAGTCCAGACGACACATTCCTCGACGACACTACCTCTCAATCAGGTCAAGAATTCGCGAGGGTCCCGCAGTCCGAGCAGACAGGAGCACAATACATGTGCCTGCCGACGGACCACAATCAGGTGAAAGCCGCTCATGTGCCTGCTGACGGACCACAATAAGGTGAAAGCCGCTCATGGGTCTGCTGACGGACCACGATAAGGTGAAAGCAGTTCATGTACCTGCCGACGAGCCTCATTTAGGCGAAAGCAGTTCAAAAAATCCAAAATATTCCTGCTTCTGATTGCATTATATTTTCAACCTAGGCTAAGTTTTAACTTAGTGCTAGGTTTATTTTATATCAAAATTTCCATACCAACTTCTTGTCGTGTCAGGCAAAAGTTGGTATTTTTTATGCATTTTTTACAAGTTATTTTCATCTGAGGATATTGTATCCAAATACAAATCTTCCAAATTCACTGCAGCAACTCTGACCGTGTCCGGCAGAGTTGGTATTTTTTATATAATTTTTCTAAGTCCTCAAATGTTATTAAACATTCATCTGTAAGCAGAGTCCGACCCAAAGGGTCCAAACAAATGTTCCATTGGCACGGCATGGAAAGACGACGACTCTGACGCAAGAGCGCGATTCAGACGAGTCTAGCAACTCAAGGGCGAGATGCCGCCACGTCTGCTGGAGGGGCAGATGCAACGATCCGACGGATGCAGATTCTGTCGCAGATTTCTCCCAAGAAGAGATTTTAATAAAAACTATTTCAATCAATATAAGTCAACAAAATTCAATGTTCCTATTCTCAAAGACGACGATGTGATATCGGTCGCAGATTTCTCCCAAGAAGAGAATTTTTAACTACTCGGAAACCATTTCAACCAAGATAAGTCAACAAAATTCAGTGTTCCTATTCTCAAAGACGACGATATGTTATCGGTCGCAGATCCCCAGACGGGATGTAAACAAACATTTTACTAAAATTTTGTTTTATTGTTTCATATAAACCGAGCAGAGCCATAGTATAGCTGGAGTTAAGCAGTCCGAGGACCACCTAAGCTGTTCCAGAAGGCAGTTCGACACCGAAGGTGATCGACGAGGCATAGACACGAGGAGGAGCAGACGCAAGCCCGCATTAGTGGAAGAACACTAAGAAAGATAAGTGCGTCGAAAGTGTTTGTGTTGTGTCATCGAAAATCTGAGGATTTTCGATTTTTTCTTTTTTTTTATGCCATTTTGAAAACCAATGTTCAATAATTCAATCGAATGCTATGCATCGATATATGTTCAAACTTATTACCATTTTAGATTTGCATCTATGTTTTGTTCAGATAGGCCGGTCTGAACTATAACCGAATACAACACATGGGAGACTACATCCAATGATCCATTTTATTTTCAAACAAACAATTTACCAAACGTTACACAAAAAGATTCACGGAAAGGAGGGGAGTGTTAAAGAACGCTATAACCCCGATATACTTTTCGACGTTGTAACAAAATCCGACTTAGGAAATACTTCGTAAGAAAAGCGTGCTTCACGTAAAAACGCCGTGGAGGAGGTTTTTAATTCTTGGAAATATATTTTTGCTCTTCGGAGCGTTTTTTATGCCAAATTTTCGCTAACTCTTCGAGGAGCGTTAATTTGGTAAGTGTAGTAAATGTCGCTGCACAGGGACGTAATGTCGCCCCGACCACCCAATTTTAGAAAGTATAATAAAATTGGACTTGAACTTCCAAATTTCCAAGATTAAAAACCCTTTTACGAATCCACGTTGTCAAGCACTGCAACTCTTACGAAGTGTTGAATATGAGGACAAGTTAGTCCAACGACTATTCAAAGTATATCGGAAGTTATAGCGAAAATAGCCCTTAGCGACATGGGACCCCCATCGTTTCCTAGCAGTCGGATTTGACGGGGAAATGATGTATTTTGACGGGGTTTGCCCTAAACCGGTTCCTCAGTGATTCGGAGTCAAAAAAGTATTATTACCATGTACTCACACGTGCATGGGATTTGCCTTGCCTGAACGTAAAATTTGTTATTGCATAATACAAACGAAGTAGATACGCTTCAAGCAATTTTAAGCTCCGAGGAGCGACCAAAATTTATGTGAATTAATAAATACGTTTATAAAGACAGGCAAGCATAAGCCCACCAAAATTTCAGTTACATGAACTATTCCTTGAATCTTTTTGTGCATCGTTAGCTTTTCAAACTGCATATTGGATGGTAGTTGGTACCGTATGAATCGTCCCGTTCCTCACCATGTGTTGTACACGGGTCAGACCATTGTTTGTTAACATTTTCACTGAAGAAGTTGTGTAAAAACATAAATTTTTTAAAGATTTAATATACATTTTTTGAACTTTATATTGTCTTTTACTTGTGTTTTCTAACAAAATTTCCCTTTCAGATTTAATTTTAAGAGAGTGTTAAACAGACAGTGTTAGATTTATAGTGTTACGACGTCTTCCAATTGATACCATCAGAGCCGCAGTTAAGCATAAACGACAGTAAGTATGATTTATTCATTAGTCTCCGTCTGAAACAGTCACTTGAACCCTAAAAAATTTTGTGAACGTAATATTTTTATTTAGCATTTAGAAAAGGTTGAGGAAAAAGAAAATTAATTTTTTCTTTTTCCTATTTTTTTTTCAATTTTTCTAAGTTTTTCGAACAAAAAATACGTCCTTCAGACTTCCATCAAAAGCATGGATCGTTCACATTTATACTGTAAAATTTTCATAGCACTTCCAAAAATATTTTCCGACGACATTTTTAAGTGCCGCACGCGGTTGATGTAAAATATTTTCGTCGGATTTCGTTACAGTTCCGCAAAATTCCTTCGAAGGGGATTTTCGCTGACTTCAAGCAAGATGATTTTTTATGTTTTGGTAGGTTCTTTGACTTGAAAATACATGTTTTAATTTTTCATGTCAAGGTTAGGTTTCATGAAGCATAACAAAATTCTCTACTTTAATAATGCAGTATCTCGGAGGTTCAACGTCTCAAGAATAAAATTACTAATCATATTTTGCTTTCTCTTCTTACAAGTTGCTAGTAAAACTGGCCTTAAAAACATTACTATCCTACTCGGGAGTTTGCTTTTTCCTAGTGGGCGATCAACCTTTTTTTAGGGGCGGCGCGCCAAAAAATAAATAACTATTGAATTCCATAGAAAATCAAATTCTAAGAAAAAAAGATTTGATGCTATTTTTCATAAAAGTCAATGGTTCCTAAAGTATAGCGACCTGTAAATTAAGTTTTTGGTAAATAACTAACAAAACATTACATTTAGCGAAAAAATGTCAAAAAATAAATTCTTATAAAATGAATATGAATATGCTTTTTCATTTATTTCTGTAGTGTAAATAGTTTGCATTCGATCTATGTGCTTTATTCTCTCAACATGTTTCTTGATAATTTTTATCTTCAAACTGTCTATGGCGTTAGTAGTTCCCAAATTAGTAATGCCTCCGCCTGTAAGATTCGACTCTAAATTTTCCTCTAAAGACGATCTGGGACCATAACCAATTGGATCATCTTGCAAGAACAATAAAATAACTAGTAAAAACAAACTAAATACACAAGCTTTTAATTAGAAAAAGCCTCTAACATTCATTGAATTAATATTTGTGATAGTTACGTTATTAGCATTTTATTGTATATCTGGTTGTATACTCCAATATTTACAAAGAAGAAATAAAATCAAAATTTTGTAGGCCATAACTTTTTAATTATTTATCGTAGAGAAACGACTGATAATTCATTTTAAAGCTTAGATATTCATTGGCTTTAATTTTTGATCATTTATCATTTTCGAGGTGACATTGGTTTGCCATTCTTTACCATTTTAAATATACGTCATCAACAAAATACTCAGACTCCATTTTGAAAGTATTTGTCCTACAAAAATAGATAAAATGCAGATTCATCGTTAATTTATACGCATTCTTTTTGATCAATATCATTTTTTCTATTCTAACTGTAAAGAGAAGCTGTGCTTCGATGTTCTAAACGATCTACAAAACGACAAGCATTAGCACTCAATATTTCGAACCGTAGTTATCGCCGCATTCTGAGACTTACATTTTCATCCCTACAAAATTCAAGTCGTACAAAAACTTCTGCCTCAAAATTTTGGAACATGCATTGACGTTTCCAAGGGCTATTTGCTGAAAACCCGAATATCGTTGATTGCTTGCTGATAAAGCTTATTTTCATCTTTCTGGATATGCTAACAAACAGAAATTTCACTACTGGGTAACGGAAAATCCTCTGCAATTGCACGAAGTACTGCTTTTTAGCAAAAGTTTACTATGTGGTGTGCAGTATCCGCGGATTTTTGAGCCGTTCTTCTTTGAGGAAAATGACTTGACGGTTACTGTTACATTAACAGATATTGTGTAACTTGGAACAACAACTTCATAATGTTTGTGTGGATATTCGAAGAATGTCGTTTCAGCTGGATGGAGCCACTTCCCATACTGCTGGGGATTCTATGACAATTTTGAGAATAATTTTTCCTGGTCCTGTCATTTCGAAACTTGGGACATCAACTGGCCGGCATGATCACCGGATCTCTCAGCTGCTGATTTATTTTTTAGAGCAACTTACAGTCAAAAGTGTTTTCTAATCGACCTCAAACTTTGGAACAACTAAAATATAATATTCAGGCAGAGATTAATGTAATCCCAGTTAAAATGTTGGAGCGGGTGATGAAATACTTTCGTGCTAGGCTGCTAGGTCATTTGACTGATGCAATATTTAAAAAATTAAATTTCCGTGTTCCTCAAGAATCTAGTGTTAAATTTTTGAATAAAAATTTAACCATTAATAAAAACAACTCAATTTAAAATGGATAATTCATTCTGCCGGACCCGTTATTTAATAATAATAATAATGTTTATTAATCACAGAAGTATGTGGGAAGAAATATATGTATACGTATATAAAAACAAACGCAACTAATATTATGTCAATGTAATAATCATAATGATATATTAGAATATCGCATGTGGTAATTATGAATATTTAGTTTTGTCCAATTAGGTAAGTGAATATGTCTATTTAGATATTTGTCTTATATTTCTTTTTTAAATATATAATATATATAGGTATAGGTAGGTGATGTCATGTATTATACTTCTAGGCATTTCCAGAAGCCATTTTTTGGTTTTCAGTTTGAATTGTCCGAAGCTACCTATATCTTTAAGCTCATTCGTTCCATTTTTGGAAAACATTTAGATTATTCAGATGGCAATCGTTAACTCCTCCCCATCCCATAATGCCGTATGACAGATGAGATTGTACTAATGCATAGTAGAGTGTTCTAAGGTGAGCTATATCCAAGAAATTAGGTATTTAAATCTAGACAGTAGACCTCCAATTTTTTTGTGTAATATGCTTTGTTTATAAGTCCCATCTCAGATGTCTGTCAATAATGATCCCAAGGTACTTTATGGATTTAGCTTCTGGTATATTTATTTCTTTTTTTCACAGTATAATTCACCGCATTTAGTGAAAAATGAGACAAATCTTTAGACCAATTCATACAAAAGCAAATGATGGTTTTCTATGTAGGTTATGGTGTTCTGAATAAAGGTCTCAAAAGTCCCCGAAGTGGGAGTGTAAGGATAAAATTTGGCAATGCTGCAAAGGACTAAAATCGTGCTCTGAAACGAATTTTTAGAGTATCTAGGTTTTCATTGCCTCCACGATAAAAATACATCAAGCCAAAGAGAAAGCTATGAAAATTTTCTATAAAAGAGATAGAGGGTCTTATTTTCGTATACGCAATAGTTTTCTTGAGTAAAAGTCATACTTAATATAAAAAAAAATAATTGTGATAGTTTTTACTGCACGGAGGGTTAAAACCTAAAAAAAATAAAGCATGCATCTGAAGGCGAGCTAGAAGTGAAACTTTTTTACCGATTCCTTTCTTTTAATTTTCTTTGATTTACTTCAAAATTTATTTTCTACTTTTTAGAGCATTTAAATAAAAGCTTTTTTTAAAAACATTTTTTAAATATAATTTTATTTTTTACTTCTTAATCCTTTGATATGCTGTAATCACCATATATCGATTTTGAGACGAATCGGATCATAAACGGTAAAGTTGACATCTTGAATTCAATTTTTGACTATAAATTCGTAATCCGCGACCCCCAAAAACCCCCAGATATCGATTTGGATTTAAATGACAAAAGTCGTCAGCCATAATGGTGCCGCCATTTTGAATTTCTGAATTTTGACTAAAAATTAATAATCCACGACCTAGAAAACCCCCAGATGTCGATTTTGAGTTGAATTAGATCTTAAACGGTAAAGTCGTCCTCCATCTTGAAGCCGCCATCCTGAACTAAATTTTTGACTAGAAATTCATAATCCGCGACCCCGAAATCTCCGATATCGATTTTGATAGATTTGGACAAAAAATTACAAAAGTCGTCCGCCACATTGGCGCCGCCATTTTGGATGTCTAAATTTTGACTAAGAATCTCGAAAACTCCCAGATATCGGTTTTGAGTCGAATCGTATCATAAACGATAAAGTCGCCATCTTGAAGCCGCCATCTTGTTTTTTCTTATATGAAAATGTTAAATTGTATTGTCATCGGACTTATACACATATGCAAAATTTCAAAGCTCTAGCTTAATTATATATAATCGAAATTTTTACTGCAAGATTTGACTTAAACAAACTAACCAACCAACTAACTAATATTGCAAGTTTAATAAAAGATTTTAATGAAACCAGAGTGATTTCGATGTTGACAGAATAGTTTCAGGCAAATAATTATATTGTTAGACATGCTGAAGATGATGCTGACATTTTGATAGTCGAAACAGCGCTTGAGGGATCATGCAAAAATACTACGGTTGTGGTTGGGGAAGATGTGGATCTTCTTATAATTTTAAATGCTCATACGCCTATTGATAAAGAAATTTTTCTCCTCAAACCAAGCAGAGGGAAGGTCGTACGAAAAATTTATTCTTCACGAAACTTTGATCACCATAAAGATATTCGAGATCATATATTATTTCTGCACGGGTTCTCTGGGTGTGAGACTACATCTGCCCTGTTCAATAAACGCAAGCCTGCAGCTTTGAAAGTGATGAGAAAACGGCATGACTTGAAACTTGTAGCTAAAGTTTTCTGTAATACTGGTACTTCTCCTGACATAGTTACTTCGAATAGGATAAAATTTTTCCTCGCAATCTATAACGCTCCAGTTAAAGAAGTTTCCATCGATAACTATCGGTATTCTTGCTTTATTAAAGCTGGGAGCAAAAGCCAACCAGTGAAATTGAATTCATTACCACCCACTCATGACGCAGCTCAACAGGATCTATTTTGTGTTTATTTTCAAGTACAGAAATGGTTGGGTAATATATGGAATCCTAAACAGTGGGGGTGGATGTTAAAAGATACCATATTGTGGCCAAAAACAACATCCCAACTTCCTGCACCTGATCGCTTTTTGCAGATGATTTTCTGCAACTGTACAAAAAGCTGTGGATCACTGTATGACTGTTGGAGGTTGGGACTTAATTGCTCACCAGTTTGGGGCAACTGCCATGGATAATCTTGCTTGAATGCTGAACCGACTGAAGACTCCTCAGAAATAGAAGCCATGACTGCAGCAATAACTTAAAGTTCTCAGATTGGCACGGATTTCCTTGAACAATGAATCGATGAATTTATAGGAGAAAACGATCAAGAAGAAAATTATGAATTTGATAACATTTCAATAAATACGACAGTCGTGGATTAGGCCTGATGCCGGGGAAACCACATAAAAAACACACCTAGTACTCGATTTGAAGAGTTCTGTGGAATAAAGTACTTAAATCATTCATAATCTCACATAAGTTCAAATTCAATGTAAGATTTTCAGAAAAATATTGAGTATGCGAAAAAAAGACAAAGGTTTTCTAGAGAATTTCCATAGATTTCTTTTTGGCCTGATGTATTTATTTCGTAAAGGCAATAAAGACCGAGATATCTCGAAAAATTCGTTTCAACGTTAGATTTTAGCCTTTTACAGCGTTGCCAAATTTTATCCTTACACTCCTACTTGGGGACTTTTGAGATCTTATTTAGGACACCAGAACCTACCTGGAAAGCCATCATTTGCTTTTGTATGAATTGGTCTGTAGAAAAATTCTAAATGCAGTGAATTAATATTTAATAAGATACATTATAAGTTTAAAACATTTTATTATGATTAATTTAAACTTTGACAGCAGCTTTACCGAAGTTTTTACCATTTAACATGTCAACAAATGCGTTAAGCATATTGTCGAAACCTTCAGTTATGGTTTCGCGGTATTTCAGTTTTCCTTCTTTGATCCACTCCAAATTCTGAAGAATGCCTTCCAACCATCTATCATTCCATCTGGTTACGTGGATTCCTTCAAATTTCAGTTCTTTCATAACAGCTGTAAATTGCACCACAGATGCTGAAAAATTAGAATTCTTTTTTTAAATAAATATTATGTCCCTATCAGACCAAGAGCTACTGGATTTTTCAATGAGCGTCTGAGAAACTCCTTCATGGTACGCAGTCTTGTTTAAGGGGACAACCCTATACTGTGCCCGCGTCCTGGCGGTGGGAGCCTTTTCGTATGAGGGCTGTTTTTCACAAATCAATATCTTTGGTGTCTATAAACCACATTTACAAAACGTTAAAACATTTAAACACTACAGTCGACTACACGCGCCATTCGCTAACCATGTCAATGTCATCGGGAGGCAAATAAGACTGGTTTTCAGTTTTAATCATATCGTGATGATGCTAACATGGCTAGCGAAAAGAATATCAAATAATGTATTTGAGTATAGTGTTCAAATGTTTTGGCGTTTTGTGAAAGTGGTCACCAACGATGTTGATTTGTGAAGAGTAGCCTTCATACGAAATCACCCCCCCCCCCCCTCCCGCCGCCAAGACTGCACTCAGCGTAGGACTACGCATCATATAAAATAAAGGAGATTTTCACACGCTCATTGAAAAATTTAGTAACTTTTGGTGATATGTCGAGTAGATTGTTTTTTTAAAAAAGTGCTCCCAAGGACTCCCATATTCTCAAGAATTAACGATTGCGGTCGAGAAAATGATTTACGTTATCGACCGATTGACTCTACAAAGTCTGATTTAACAATAAGGCCTAAAACCTAAATGTTAAAAATATGAATGATTTTTTAAAAAATCTGAAAATCGGTTTAGCCATTTGCATAATGTGCATTAACAAAAGTGCCTTCATTCTCACCGTTGCGTCGTATATGTACATTCAGAGTTGAATATATCCCGAATTAACCCCTGAATGTGAGAAATATTTAACTTTTTTTTGAGTCCTTGCTAGCCCCATGGCCGTATATATACAACACTTCGAATTTGTCTTTTTTTAAACACTTCACATAGAAGACAACCCCCAAATTCAAAGCCCAAAGGGATAACCTTTGGAAGGGATTTACACATTTGAAAAAACAACATCCATCACACACAAACATTGCCAATGTTGCCGCCGGGAATCGAACCTAGAGCCAATCCAAATGCGTTTGCCACTCAATGCGCTCTAGCCGACTGAGTTACCGTGCCAGTCTTACCTCATATAAAACAACAACAGTATTTTTACATGTAATATGCATGTCATTCATATTGTAAACATCAGATTTCAATTATCTTTACAACGAAAGTGAATTGTTAGAATTGTTTTAGTCCATTTGGTTATTCAAATTCAGTTACAAGTTATTGGAAGGTTTACTTTTCTACAATGTTTCTAACGTAGATGCTTCAGTTAAACAATAAATTTAGGAGAATATATTTAAACTTTTAAATCTGAATTGGTCGTTAAATGTTAATAAAGAGGCAAATATGATTAGTATAAGGCTTTATTGGATATTTCAACTGGAAACTCATACTGGCATACTGTTAAAAATATCAGCATAATATTAGTTATTAACTCTTTGAAGGGCACTGTACATTTTATGTACTATGAAATTTGTGTGTTAATACATACATATACATACATATACGTACATATACGTACATATACGTACATATACGTACATATACATACATATACATACATATACATACATATACATACATATACATAACATATACGTTTATATGATCTATTTTTGTCAAAAATGTGTAAAAAATATTGCAAAATTTTTATTTTTACGTAAATTTTCTGTAATATATGTTTCTGTTGTAACTTATTTCAGATAAAAAAGTAAATAAAATAGTTGTGCCCCACTAGGCTTTTTCTTAACAAGATTCTTTGCCCCTCAAAGAGTTAACGTAGTTGAAGGGTACCAACCATTATGTAAACATTCTGGGGCTGCGTAGAACTTATATTAGTTTTAGTGAAGTATTTATTTGGTGATATTATTGGTGACCTACATAACTTGTACTTCGTGACAGATCAGTGATGACTAGATAGATATTGGAAACTGACGCCTAATCCTGTATACACGCGGAAATCCTTCCAACTAACATCCACTGATATACCACTTGGCGAGCGAAAGCCAACGACTAGGTTCCAATTTCCTTGGCTGCTGTTCGTTGGCTTTGCTTGGCATTTTGCGTACAGGTCCTAATAGGAATTTATAAATTTTACTTAAATTGTCTACGTCCATTCGTAGTTTTTTTGCAATTTATATACATGTTTTAAACTATCTTATTTATATTTTATTCTGTATTTAACATTTTTTGGTAATTTTTACTTTCCATAGGGAAAGGGTTTTGATCATGCAAATATTTAATTTTGAGTTTTCGATAGATTCTTCGTTTTCAAAACCGTGACCCTAAACCCTTAAATCAGGTAAAATAATGAATACTATTTTTACGTACTATTGCACTTTCTTATACAAAAGGAAATCATGATCATCATGACGAAACAGTTGCTAGAAGTTGTATTAAAATATTATACCTTTTGGATGTTTCTCGTTGTATCCTGAAATTGATCCACAGATAGAAATTCGACCAAAATGATTCATGTGTTTGAGAATAGTACTGCTGATTTCACCACCCACCTAAAAAGAAGTGGAAATGAAAACTAGATGAAAATGACCATGACTTTTGTATAGGTCTAAAAATTTTGAGCAACGTTTTTAGCAAAATAAATAACAAAGGACATAAGAATGAGCGAACAACTTACTTATTTTAAGTTTAGTAAGTTAAGTAAGTATTTTGCCTTCGCTTGCACTGTTCTTTATATATGTATATTGTTGTACTGTTTGATTTTCCTGGAATGATTTTGAAAATCAAATGGTACAAAAATATTTATTTAACAATCTTTTTTTTTAGAATTTGTTGTTTATCTATAATTTTCGTCTCATCAAAATCAAACTGGTGAAGATTGTTCAGGCTATGTTCTGCCAATGCTGTAGGATTAGTTTTTTCCTAAGAGGGTTATGTATATTTTGTTCATCATTTTTTGTGTTGTTTTATCCTTGTTTTTAAGTATCTACCCGTTTGACCTATATACACCTTTTCACAATTGCTACATGGTATTTTATAAACAATGCCCGATTCCAATTCTTGTGGTGTTTTAGCTTTCACTTTGGTAAAAAATTTTTGCTTGTGTTTTCACTTTTTTGTGTAACTTGAATAATATCATTATTTAATGTTCTATATATTTTTTCCGAAAGATTCCTTATGTATGGTATTTTATAAAAAAAATTTAATTGTATATTTTGTTTGTCCGGAACTTGTTTATTTTCTTTGTTCAATATTTTCCTTACTAGTTGAATGGGAAAATTATTTTTAGTTAAGAGTTCTTTTATTAAGTTTAAATTTTTTTTCCGAAAGTCCTCATATGATAACTGTAATGCTCTGTATTTTAAGTTTTGAATTATATTAATTTTTTGTGTCATAGGATGTTGTGAATGATAATTGAGGAATCTTTCAGATAAGGTGGGCTTGTGATACCAATCAGTAATTAGAACATTATTCTTTCTTATGACTATTGTGTCTAAGAACGGTAGTTGGTTATTTTGCTCTAATTCATATGTGAATTGTAACCTACTGTGAAAACTGTTAAAAATTGTTAAAATTTCTTCGCTACTATCTGGGTACAGCAGTAATTATGTCATCGACATAATATCTATAATTTAGTTTTTTAATACTTTCTTGCAACTCGGGCATGACTATATGCGCACAAATGGGATTCCCCATACCAAGTCCAAACATTTGTTTGTAAAAATCATTTTGGAATTTAAAATAATTACTATCAACACAATAATTTAATATTTTTATAAAGAAGTTCAACGGAATTTTAGTGTGACTCTCTATTAAACTTCATCTCTTTTCAATTAGTTGTATTATTATATCTACTGGTATATTTGTAAATAAAGATTTTACATCCAAAGATATTAGGATATAATTATCTGGCAATATTATGTTGTTTTTATGTCTTTTACAAATTCAAAAGAATTTTTAACATATCTTTCGTCTTTAGTGAAAGCGTATTTTAATAGGTCAGCTACAAAACTGCATAACATATAAATGGGGCTGCCTATGAAACTTACAATGGGTCTTAGCGGTGTATTGTCTTCTTGAATCTTTGGTAGGAAATATATTTTAGGGAAAACACCATTGTTACATTACATTATATTATATAAATTATAAACATTTGCTCGTCGACGAATTTCATCCCGCTTATTCACCATTAAGGAGAGAAGTTTTGAAAGACTTTGAAAAGCATTTGAAAATTGTGTAAATAAATAATTGTGAAAGTTAGTTTAAAAAAATTTTTTTGGTGTATTAAATAATTGCCAAGAAGTGCATTTAAATATGGATGTGGCTATTTATACATACTGTATGTATACGCAATTGGCTATTTATACATACAGTATTTATACGCAATTGGCTATTTATACATACAGTATGTATAAGAAATTGGCTATTTATACATACAGTATAGCCGTCGAGGGCAAGGGACATTATCTATCATAAACAACTATACTACATCAAAAAATATTAACATATTTA
Organism: Leptura quadrifasciata; assembly: GCA_963675555.1. NCBI lineage: Eukaryota > Metazoa > Arthropoda > Insecta > Coleoptera > Cerambycidae > Leptura > Leptura quadrifasciata. The sequence goes on from OY776673.1 coordinate 96,073,496, forward strand.
ACCCAACGAACTAACCTAAAGAAATATTCGTATTACGTATTTTAGTTAACAAAATGTGGTAAAAAAAAAACTGTAGCAAGCGGATTCGAACCGTCGACCTCACGTGTGAGAATCGGGAACACTAAGTATTACACCACAGACTGCTGATGGTTAACCTTATAATTCTTACTATATCAATATGTTTGAACGTCATCGCGCATGTGCGGCGTGAATTGCCTGGACAGTATGTATAAATAGCCACATCCTTTAAATATTTTATTCCTTATATTTTTAAGTGAGAAAAAGTCCAAACTGACAAATAATTGCTTCCTAATAACAATAACAAGATAGTATTGGTATCTATTGGTAGATAGTATCTAGTACTGTAATGTTCGATTTACCGGTCGCAAATGAGTCCGGGAAGTAGTCATTCAACGGACAGTATAAGATAAAAATTATTACCGGACTTCAATTCTATTTATGCTTACTCTTTGAGACATCGATTATTATTAATCCGCATTATAATATAAACGTTTTAGGCTTTAATGGATAAGTCACAAAGACAACTCCTTTCCAAGACTCTGTTACTTAAATCAATTGATTATTAGAAAATATGTGCCATACATAAAATCTTAATATTGATAAGATACTTGACTTTACTTACGTTGTCAAAATACAAATCAATTCCCTTGGGGGCGATCTCGGGAAGAACTTTATCTAAATCAGCTGTCTTATAGTTAACAAAATGATCAAATCCCAATTCATCCACCAACCACTTTCCCTTTTCATCCGAGCCTGCCACTCCTATAACTGTGCATCCTCTAATTTTCGCAAGTTGTCCTACAATGGATCCTACTGCTCCTGCTGCACCCGATACAATGACAGTTTCTCCCTCCTTTGGATCTAGTACTTCCAAGAAACCAAAATACGCGGTATTTCTAAATTTTAAAATAAATAATGCAAATACAAATGTCTAGTAGTAGTACTAAAGTATATCGGGATTCAAATTATGCGATATGTCGGAACAATTACATAATGAACGTATTTATTGGCTGTAAAAATGGGCCTTAGAAAATTTACTGCTCTGTTCGGCGTTAGCTTTTCTTAGTGGGTGGGTCTCACCCATTTTTAAGAGGTGGTACACAAAAAAATAAATAACTATTGGAATCGATAGAAAATCAAATTACAAAAAAAGGTCTCATACATTTTTTTTATAAAAGTCAATAGTTACTAAAGTAAACGACCTGAAAATGATAATTTTACCTACAAAGAAACGTTATCTCCAAACGTTTTTCGGGCAACAAGTAGTAAAATATCATTTAGCAAAAGAATGACCAAGATTACCCATAAAACTACGATTAATTATCTTTTTTAAATATTTAATTTTTAGGTATACCATCCCTAAAAAGGGGGTAGAATTCTCCCACTAGGAGAAAGCAAGTTTCTAAAACCCATTTACTACCAATTCATGAGAGAAAAAGTAAATCATATCAGCGACTTCTTTTTCCCAAATGAAACCCTCGAAATACTGCATTATTTTATATGGTACCTAATAATAATCTGTAAGGTACGCCCTTTTAGTGAATTAAAACATTGCAGTTTTTTCTTAACAAAAGATATGTATTTACTTTTATAACAGTAGGTATATACACATTTTCAGCAAATTCTCTAGTTATTGTACCATGACTTTTTGTTTGATATATTTTTATAACATATTTTATGATAATGTAATGGTTATGTGGTACCCTGTTTAATTACTAAAAGAAATCCTGGTAATTATGTCACCAGTTAACTTCATTGCTATTTATTTATCTGAAGGATAAACAAATAAGATTGGCCATTTGCGTGATCGTCTAGTTTTGTTAGTGTAGGACCCCAATTTCGTTGTGTGTGTGTAGTAACCCTTATTAATTTACCTAGGTTCTTTTATATAAAGTTTCATATTATTTATTTCTGTCTGATACTATATACCTTGAAAATTAATCACTCTATTAATTTAAATACCTGGTAAACTTGAACACCCTGTCTATTAATTGAAAGACCTAGTTAATTATATATGTTATTTATGTAGTATTTTATTACTCAAGGTTGCACTGTACATTTATAGTTGAAGTTTGTTTTCTATTTTGCTTTGAAACAAAACCATTTATTTAGTTTACTACTTATATGAAGAAAAAGGTAAAGGTGAAAGAAAATACAATAATTGATGGCAAAAAATAGTAAAAAAAAACCCATTTTATTTTATATAAATTGATGCAACAATAGTCGAACATGAAATCAAAAGTAATCCAAATATTTGAGACAATTGTCTAAATATTATAATAGGAAAATCTGCGCTGCTATAGTAATGACCATACTATAGATATGCTGAGTATTTTGATGCAATAACAAGAACTTTGTTATACAAAAGTATGCTGTGTTATTTTAATAATAATTAGAGTTGTGGCAAATGCCTGATAATGATAATGTATAATAGAGCTGTTAGCAATCGCTAGGTAATAATGGTTTATAATTAAATAAAATTGTTAGCAATCGCTAGATAATAATGATTTATAATTAAAGTTGTTAGCAATAGCCAAATAATGAATCGAACGCAAAACAGAGGACAAGAATCATGTCATGTTTATACATTATCAAAATTAAGTTGAGAAATGAGAATTAAATACTCATGTAAAAGATCATAGAATGTTGAGGAAAAATCCTTTGATTATAATTAAAATAAGCAGTCTACCAAATTTTGTATGACTGTCCAACAACGTAAAAACAAGGTGGGCAGTTGTAAATCCAACAGACGAGACGTCCCGGTTCAGTACTCGACGAAAAGTAAACCCTTCTGAATACGAACAGGTCTACGGGCTAATTAATCCAGCACTGACCGATGGCCTGTACAGTTTGCGAGCGCAAGGTAATTAAATGGGTGGGTCGTTATTAAACAATCATAGAAAGCCAAATAGATCGCTGGTGAGAAATCTCAGATAATCATTTGAAAGACAAACATTACTATGACATTTTGACATGTCCAAAATTAGGCACACAGTAGCCTTAATAAGTACATCAAATGAAAAATAATGGAAGTGAAAGTTTCTTGTCATTGCCTAAACGCAGAAAATATACAGTTCTTGAATATAAACTTGTTATTTTGCAAACGCAAATTTCCCTAGTAAAAATTCAGAAAGTGAAATTTTATTAATTAAATTTGTGAATGAAATCATAACCGAATAAACTGTAATATAATATTCTTTATAGTTAAAAATCAAAGCTAGTATTTCATAAAAACTAATATTCTTTTAGTACCACAAATGCGTCAATTTCCCCTATTACACTCCATCTAAACCAGAATATGAATGCAATTGCAAATAATAAAGTAGAGTCTCGAAATAAGAAAGTAATCACTTTTAGAAATTTATGTCAGCTGAATTTCTGTGCGCTCTGTATAACGTTATATCGCCCGTGAATGCTCTCCCCCAGGTTCTACATGTTTAGCGTACTCGTCGAGCATAACAGAGGGGTTAAAATGGTACTTCATAAAGAGTACGCCAAAGAATGGTTGTCTGCGGCGTCAGTACAGCGAACTCAATGTCCAGCGATGTACTTAGGGTATGCTTCAATTCAATCTCCAAAGTACAGCGAGCTCAATGTCCAGCGATGTACCCAAGGAGTGGTGCAATTGTAATCTCCAGGGAGCAACAGCGAACCCAATGTCCTGCGATGTAGCTCGAGTCTGATTCCCCTTTTCATGAGCCCTGCAGTTTCTTTTATATTGTAAATGACGTCACAGTTTAAGCGTCCCCCAAGTCGGACGTGGGAATTGTTTACGTTAACAACTTCAATATTTGATACGGCGTAGTTTTGTGCAGCGTTTCAGATTTAAAACTCCACTCTCTATCTCCTCCTACGGTTAAGATAGAAAAGGGTAGGCGATTTCACACTATGGGAATACACTTAGTACTTGACGTTTATCTGAATATACGATAAACAAACCCTGCGACTCGACTGGATTTTATGTAAATTCTTTCTCAAAATTGTAGCGTTTAACTTTGCTTTAAAAATAATAATTTTAAAATGCATTCTGGTAACTTTATTGTGTCCAATATTAAATGACTAAATAAATGTGAAAATGAAATGAATTAACTGCAATAATTACTAGAATTTGGAAACTAAATAAGAAAAAATAAATTTATATATATGGGGTATATACGGGGTCCTTCAATAAATATTCAGTCAGATCAAACAGAACTAATCTTTATACTTTATACTAAACATGTTCTAATTTTACCTACATAGAATAAGATGGTTTAGCATTATCTTCTTAATTAAAATTATCTTCGAAAACTGATAAACATATTTTGTTGATTGATTACTTTATTAATTCTTTTATATGGCGAGAAGAATAATACAAGATTGTAGAAAAGACCAGTTTTACTAATTTCGCAATATCATTTTTGACAGCGTAATAAATATTGCCGAAGTAAAAAATATATAAAAACAAGCGAATAATGTTACTATTTCTGTAATAAACCTGTTCAGGGATTTTTGTTGAATATGCATATTGATTCTTTTCTATATATATCTTAATCTGTTACATTTATCACAATATGCCAAAATTTAATGTGTCAGTGGTGAAATCTTACGAAAAAGGACAAAGTTAAGTCACTGATTTCTCAACACCTTAATGTTTCCCTGTTCTCAGTTACAGGATACATAAGAGGCATGTTCGAGAAAACCTGCTTGCGTAAGGTGGGGGGTAATCTTGGGTGCTATAGGCTTCTAATATAAATTCTTTAAAGAGCAGTGTGTAACACATTGTACAAGTTTTGTTTTTTTTTAATATAATATAATAATTACCCTGGCATTCCTAGTATACCAAGACCATATGATAGAGGTAGATCTCCAAAATCTGGCAATACGTAAGGTCCTACAAATCCTGAAAGAGCTTTTCCATCTGAAACGGTATGGCTTCTCCAACCAAATTGACCCACTACATACGCACCAACTGGAAACTTTGAATTTCTACTCTCCAATATTCTACAGAGTTACATAATATATTAAATATTTAGTTTAGTCAAATGGGTATATTGTATTAATTATACTTTATTTTATTAACCATCACAAAATAATTTGCCCAGAAATGCACATTATGATGCATCAACTAAAATGTGAGAGAAATAGCATCAACGTATACATATGGTTATATGTATGCATCTGTCACTAGAAAATTTAGGGTGGTACGGGACCAGTAAGTGAGATTAGACGGTACGTGTCCACTGGGAGGTGGTAGGCGAGTCCGTCGAGCTTTTAGCCTCTGAATATTGTCATCATAGCTGAAGAATGTAAGAATGAAAACTGTTTGCATCATCCTTTGGTCAATAACTGTGTGAAGAAAAAAATATGACCGTTTCTGGCAGAAAACACAGTGGTTTATGAGGGAAGCATGCTGTGTAGAATAAACTTTTTATGTTTAGTCATTGGTATGAAAAAGATATAGTAAAAGACGTAGTAAAACGAGCTCTTAGACCCTTACCATTATTGATGAATTTACAGCAGCAACGACCAGAGATTATCTTCAGCAACGCTGATAATGACCAGGCGGTCAGACTATAACAACCCACTACCTTTCTCTGATTACACGCTCCATCTAATCTCACATCCTAATCCCGTAGCTCTTTAGTAAGTCTACTTCTATTCATTTGCGGACTGTGTGGTACCTGTCATCAATGTTTAATCATTCATGGTCTATAACATTCTCTATTAAAATATGTATACATATTCATTAACGTGTATTTTAAGAAACTATCCAACTTACTTTCTAAACGTCTAGTCGGTATGAGTGAGTGTTCTGAACTGACTTTCTAATCGGTAGATCTGTTTTGTCTAAGAGATTTTACAGCTCTCAAGCCGTTCCCGTCTTGCGTAATAAATTACCAGTTTTAATAAACTGACCATAGCCATCAATGATTCATTGGTAAAGTGGAAGGGTCCCAAAGCCTGTGCATTCCGGCAATGCGCTCTTTCGCGGATACTCAAATACTTGCAAATTCGGTGGAATAACTATTTGCATATGTCTCGCTGAACAGGATGTTGGTGATGGACTAAGAACTCCAGCATTTGTTGATGAGAGCTCGCAGACGAATCACGGGGTGACTTGCGCGTAGGTTTCAAATGTTCCGTATAAGTGCCTGGCTGTTTTCTAACATCTAAACGGTAAAGAATATGGATGCGAAACTAAATTTGGATATGAATTGACACTCATGGAGCGAGTTAATGAGTGCGCGAGTAAGCAATACTAGAAAATAATTTCTACTAGTCTACTAAACAACAGATTATTATGCAAAATAAATAAATGCCTATTCTCTATTTATATTATTTACATAATAATAAGATATATAATATTTAATTATTATAATAATAATTTTCCTTACAAAAATATAGGGAGAAAACAATGTAACACTAATATTACATTAAAAAAATAATTTCGCGAGAGAAAATATTTTATTACAATAATTATACGTTACATATACGTTATTTACTATTTTCATTAATTTGAAACCCGTTGATGTGTTGCAGAAAGGTCCTATCTTTTTTAAATATTTATTATGTAAAGTAATTTATTTACCTTAAATTTAAAATGATATTATACCCTAAAAACTGATACATGTCTTTTTATTTAGCAGATAACCAATTTATTTCAAGTATTCGATTAATCATCTTGTAACTAATTTATATTTTCTCTTAATGAACAGAAAAATATTACTCTCGTTATTAAAATTATATTTCAAGGTTTTTTTATGCATATCCTTACTTTGCAACTTGTGATCCAATGAAAGTGGTTCCCAGAGTTAGCGTCGGCGCACGAGATCTCATATAAGGATCAACACTGAGATAAACAGCTTCAGCCAGGAATTCTACAACATAAATAATAATTTTGAAATAAAATAAGCATAACTGCTACGTAATATGATTTTATTTCAAAGCTAGAGACTCTGAGTATCTCTAAATCTAAAGCGAGTATTATTTTGGGTAGTTACCGCAGAAGACATTGTTTAAAAATGCATGTACTACCTGCTTCCGTCAACTATCCATACTTAAAAATAGTCATCATTGATAATACAGATACATTACATATTATTATGTAAGAAATCAATCTGGTACTAACAAAAATAAAGGTAACTTCAAAATGATCCGGAAAAATCTCTCTGATTGGGGAATAAGCCCACAGTTTTCCTTTAAAAAACCAGAAGAGATTAATAATTATTTTCTAAATGTGGCCTGACTCTATTTAATAAGTAACGACATATTAGATTTTTACAACACCAATCAACTTAATCAGGACGTGTCTTTTAATTTTAGAGAAATTAACAATGAAAATGTATTTCAAGCCATAAAATGCATACAATCTCAAGATTAGTCATGCCTTAATGTGTCGAATTTTTGACATATATATATATATATATATATCGTCGGGGTATTTGCCCGCTGAGTAGTTGTTTCCTGCAAATCATATATTATAACAGTAGGTTAAGTCCACCTAGGACTGAAAGGTCGCCGCTCTCAGGTACTTGCAGAATCGCAAGTCGCTATACGCCCATAGAGACATCTATGGTGTATAGTAGCAATTGACCATTTGAGAGGTTTCACTTACCTCTCACCACTACTCAATATATATATATATATATATTTAATAATTCTGTCAGACAAAGTGTTTTTTCGGATATATGGAAATCGGCAAATACAGGTCAGCAGAATTCTACCTGAGGTACAATCAGGTTTCCGTGGAAAACATACTGCCCTAGTAAAAGTTAATGATGTAGCTACAGCACTGCATAAATCTTAGTGCAGTATATTAGTGTTGTTAGATCAATGTAAAGCTTTTTGATTTGGTACATTTTGATTTGCTTATTACTATCTTGGCTTCGGAAATATAGCTCTCAATTGATTACAAACTTACATGGTAGGTAGAACTCAAAGGGTTATAATTGATAGAGACTTAATTTGCTCCACGAGAGAAACCACTTCCGGTGTACGACAGGATAGCATTTTAGGACCTATTTTGTTTTCTATTTATATATTTGACTTTCCTAGAGCGTTAGAGCAATGTAATGTTGATTTGTACGCAGATGACATTGAAATATATACAGGGTGTCCCGAAAACGGTGGGCAATCTCTCGGATTTGGGTAGAACTAGTGAAAGTAAGGTCACAAGTTCGTATATTTTTCTTTCCCCCGAGGACAGGTACCCCTACGAAGATATTCGCTCTTGAAGTTGAAGGTTAAAAATCGATTTTTCGCGATAACTTTTTTATTGTTCAATCGATTTTAATCATTTTTGGACCAGTATCATATTATTTCAATCCAGTTAGGTAAGTGTATTAGAACCTTGGATAACCTTCTTGGGGGCTCGGGGGCAGAGCACCCATTACCTTAATAAGCTGAAAAAAAAATTCAGCCCATTTTATTTTATTTCTAAGATTATTTTCAAATTTTTTCGAGATAAATGCACCTAACGATGGAATTGGGATTTTCAATTGCACAAATAATAGTAATTAAAAATAAATAAGCAAAGACTATTTACTTAGTATTACTTTGTCATATTATGTATGACCTTCCCGTCGATTATTTGAAAAAAAAAAACGACAAAAAATGGTACCGCACATGCTGAAGCCCAAGTTCTGGGTTCAGCATTGCACGTGTTAATATTATTTTTTTTTAAATATTTTTAAAAACAGCTACATCCTCTTATCTATGTAAATAAGTCGATGTATCCGTTTAAGTACAAAACCAAACGAGTAATAATGACAGTTTATGGTTGTCATGGATCAAAATATTAGATAATTGAAGTGACATAATTTTTCAGTCTTAGCTTAATCCCACATTAATAAAGTAATTAATTGGTTGAAATATGACTTACACTAACAATGAATACGCAGATATGCATTTAATGTATGGAATGGTTTCTTGCAATACCTCGAAAGCATGAAGCCTATACGCTCGACGGTATCGCCATCGAAGAGTTCCTGATCGCAAAACTTTTGAACGTGTTGATCAACGGCTGAGAGAAACTGGTAAAAAATATGATAATTTTTTTGAAAACTAAAAATCTAAGAATTATATCTCTACTTAGGTCGATTTGCGCCAAATAACGTAAACAGGGGTGCTCCGCCGTCAAGGCGTTATTATTATTATTATATCAGGATCATTATCATTACAAATGAATGTCCCAAAATCGATCGTTGGAAGAATTTTGAAAGAGCAACTGCTTCATCCGTACCATATACAAAAAGTACATGCCATTAGCCCAGATGACTTTCCTGTTAGGGTGCAATTTTCGCAGTGGTTTATACAGAAATATGAACAAAACCATGCCTTTATTCGATCAGTTTTGTATACGGATGAAGCGAGGTTTGAAAGAAATGGAGTCATTAACTCCCACAACTTACACGTTTGGAGCGAGGAAAACCCACATGCCACAATTCAAACGCGCCATCAAAGGCAATTTCATATTAATGTTTGGGCCGGAATTATTGGCCGGTACTTGTTGGGCCCATTCGTGTTACCAAATCGATTGAATGGGCAACTTTATCTTGAATTTCTCCAACAGCAGTTACCACAACTTTTAAAAGACGTTGACATTGCATCTCGAGAGAACATGTGGTTGGTTTATGCATGATGGGACCCCTCGCAGTTTAGTCTTATAGTGGGGGGTCATTTGAATAGAGTATAACCAAACCGGTGGATAGGTCGAGGTGGGCCTGTTCCTTGGTCTCCCCGATCACCCGATTTAAATCCCCTTGATTTCTTCCTGTGGGAACATTTAAAGAGTCTCGTATATGCCACACCGGTAGAGACAAGAGAAGAATTATACGAGAGAATTATGTACCATCCAAATGCAATTAGAGAAAACGAAGGAATGTTGTGGCGAGTCCAGCGATTGTCAGTTCATCGTGGACAAGCATGCATTAGAGAAGGAGGTGCTCATATTGAGCATTTGTTATGAAATTTCATAAATCTTCATTTTTCCATGTCCCTAATTAGTTTTCTACAGAAAGGTTTCAAATTTTGTGTTTCGTGTGTCCAACATTTTTTGTTTTTATAAGTTTAGGTAAGTACTTACTACCTCATAGAGAAATAAATGTTGTTTTGTACATAATCCTCGTGTTTATTTAATTTTTAAAAATTACTATTATTTGTGCGATTAAAAATCGCAATTTCATCGTTAGGTGCATTTATCTCGAAAACGGTTCATATTACCGACATCAAACAAGTATACGTTTTTTACGTAAAAATGACTCAAAAATTTGAAAATGACATTAGAAATAAAATAAATAAGGCTGAAAATTTTTCTTCAACTTATTAAGGCAATTGATGCTCTGTCCCGAGCCCCCAAGAACGTTATCCAAGGTTCTAATACACTGACCTAACTGGATTGAAATAATATGATACTGATCCAAAAATGATTAAAATCGATTGAACAATAAAAAAGTTATCGTGAAAAATCGATTTTTAACCTTCAACTTCAAGAGCGAATATCTTCGTATAGGTACCTCGGGGGAAACAAAAATATATGAACTTGTGACCTTATTTTCACTAGTTCTACCCAAATCCGAGAGATTTCCTACCACTAAAACTAAAAATTTCGACAAACAAACAGGTGGCACCATCTCATAATAGTACAGATAACCATATTAGTTTGTTGAGGGTTTATCGCTGTATGCATTTCAAAACGAACCAAAAAAAATTAGGTTAATTTATTAACAAATGTAAATGCTTCAGTACCTAGTGCGTTTTGTTTATTATTGTATTTCGGTTTGGTTTATTTTAATAGTTAGGTTATGTATTACGTATAGAGGGAATACTTAAGTCTCCACAAATTAAATAGTTATGTTCTGTAAGCAAATATTTCAATGTCTATGTTATTTTAATATGAACTATGGGACTGCATTTATAAGTAAATAAGATAAACTTTGTTCATAATATTGAAAGATAAATTGCGGCTTTGAGCCTTATTGGGCCTTATTGATACTTAATACTAAATAGGAACACACTCTTAGCTATCTATACCTATACGTATATCTGGCCGATAGCCGCATTGATTAAGGCGCGAGATGGCAATCGAGATTAATCACACGGGTACAGCGCCACTAGGTTCGAATCCCGGCTCCGGTACGGAAATGATTGTATGTCCGCATTTTTTCAATGTGTAACCCCCTTCCGGACAAGCCTCTGGCTTCTGGAATTGGGAGTTGTCTAATTTCGGAGGAGTTTATTATTATAATGTACCTTCTACAGTCCTCTTTATTTATTAATAAATTGGAATTTTTCTTTATTTCGTTCAGGTTGAAAATGCCTTTTCCATACGTAAGGGAAATAAACGAGTGTAAATGGTCTGAAGAACAACTAATAGCAACTATTGATGAGCTAAGAAATGGGTGTGCAATAACAGAAGATGGTAGATCTTTTGAAATTCCAGAGTCCATAGTGAGACCGTCTCAAATTCGAAAACACTAAGCGAGCTAAGTTGGGAAAAACCACGTGTTCAATGAAGACCAAGAGAAAATCTTAGCTCAACATTTTATTAAATTGGCCAATGCGTCCTTGGGATAACACCTGCAGAATACGACGTTTATCTTACAACTTTACGGAAGTCGAAGCCATTAAACATCGTCCAAGCTGGATTTCGAGGTGACTGATATTATTCTAGATTTCATGCAAATACGAAACTAACAGTTCATGCCATTATTGCCAAGGGAACTTATTAAAGAATAAAATATACATCAAATGGATCTGTCACAACAGAAAAGTCACCCATTGTGACTGTTTCTTCTGCAGTTTCATCTTCATCGGAAGCACTACTGAAATCATCATCAGACTCAATCTCAGACTTGTGTTCAGGTATATACTCTGATCCAGAGTCTTCATGGCTCCTCTGTACTTGAAGAATCGTCCATTGCTTAAATTAAATTAAAGCAATAAACAACACACCACTCCTGCTCGACTGATGAATGTAAACTAATATTATATTACTCAGCGCTCGGAAACTTGCTAGACGTGTGAACTGAAAATGGAAGGGGATAAATTGCTCATATACCAACCATAAAACTATGTCTCAAAAATTATTGCAAGCTTTTCTAATGCATATACATTCGATACATTTGTGGATCCCTTAATTTAACTTCTCAAAAATGCATTTAATAGAGAGCGTGACATGTATCTCAGAACCCACGTTTATGAAGAAATTAGACATTGTGATTTAGCTGAGCTATTCAGCAACGCATACGTAAAAGTCGCCACTGTGGACAAAGGAATACCTGCCGAAATATGAGTCTTTTAACCCTAATAAATTTTTCGAGAATGATCTCTATCAGATTGAAAAGAACTGCGGAATATCTGTTCAAGTGCCTATTAAATTAGACGAATCTGACACAACATAAAGTAGTGAATACCTTCAACAATTCGAGATAATCCTAAATCAGATATGGAAAAAGTAGTTGCGATCCTATTGAGTCAGCCAAACTAAACTTTCTTGAACCTCAGCCTGGTCGATCTAGATTGTGCTCAAGAACTATTTTCACCGTAAAGATCTAGCTCCACTCCCAAATTTAATGAAACAAAGGAATTTCAACATTACTTGCAAAATTACATTCAAAAATACTCCCTACAAATTATAGGTTGAAGAGGCTCGTGGGAAAAAATATGAAGGTTTAATCAAGTACACGTTTAAAAAACAGAGAAATAAACAAGGTGAAGATTTATTGAAGAGAGAGCCGTTTAAGAACAAAAAACAAGCACCTAATACAAAAAATTCTTCAAAAGGTTGGGTACGAAATATCGTTTTCGATGATACAGATTACGATTCTGAAAGCTTACTTGACAAATCCATGTGATGGTAATGAACTTGATGACATAGATCTTATAAACGTCGATATCTGCTTGGTTTGTGGTAAATATGGAACACAAAATTAGGTATGGTATCGTTGTTTCTTGTTTCCGTTGATCCCATCCCGAATGTAATGAATTCTACAGAAAAGTACACCTGTGACGTTTGCACTAAGAAAGTATAGGCAAACAATGTTCGCAAATACTAAAATGTGGTTAGTTTTTGAAATTTCCCGTTTTTAATTACTTAGATAATTTTAACTTTTTTGTTAGAAAGTTGTGTATTTGACTTTAACATAGTTTTTTCCTGCTGCGCTAAAAATTATCTTTGTACATGTTGTATTCTTTTAAAATATAGATATGTTATGCATGTTTCATTTTAGTTATTCATAAGGAAAGAAGCTTTTGTGTTTTTAAAATAAAAATATATTTTCAATTAATTTCAGTTTTATTTATTTATGTTTATACCCATTGTTTTCTTATTAGTTGCTTGTGTGCCATTACCTTACATACCGCGCGGCATTAGCATAGTAAGAGGAATGCCGCGCAAATGCACTTTTTTAGAATTCATTTTGTTTGGTATGGTTAGGTTTAGTAGGGAACTATTTTATGAAGTGAAAGGAAATCAAACATACGAATTACAAAAAATACCAGAAGTGTAGTGCTTGGAGCAACATTTTTATAAAGCTTTTCCCCTAGGTACGTGGTATTTCTTCACTTTACTCTAAATTTGTATGATATAGTGATATGGATGACTAGGCACATTTATAATAAATATAGATATGGATGACTAAGCAAATTTATAAAAAATATACTGACCTCCATCTTTCAATGCGGGCAATTCTTCCTCAATTAGTTTTAAATCACCTGATTTTGGCAGTCCATCGAATTGTCTGTCAAAAATATATACTTTTGCTTTTAGCATTTCCACTTAATAATGGTTCGCAATTCGGTTTCCGTAAGAGCGGGCGTTTATTGGATGATTGTGCCACAAGGTTAAGAGTATAATGAGTAGAGATAATGGACAGTGTCGTACCGCTATAAATAACCTATGAAAAAATATAAAACAGATAACTAGATGCATAAATAAGTTTCTAATTTCATAGTGGTTAACCAGATTCAAATTATTCCGTCGAGAAATCTCAGTGGAGAGCAAATACTTTCCGTCTTAAATGTGGGATATGAATAAAACAGTTTCCATAAAAAAAATATGTATTAAAGATAACTAATATATTGCCTAACAATAAATGAAGATAAAGGCGCGGTAATTTGATTATCACTTATGATATTATGATATCCCGACTAGCATTAAAGTATAACTGAGACAGTAACCTCGAATTAGTAATTAGTACATAACCGCCATTAAACTTGCGGCCATTATGTATAAATAACTTTCAAATTTATGATCGCTGCCATATACAGGGTGATTCAGATTTATTACTGAGAAACTAAAAGCAATATTCAATTCTTAAATACAAAAGTGAATATAGATACTCCTGAAAACTATATTTATATTTTGAAGTTCACTGATGCCTAGAATATTCTTTAGATGAAAGGAAGATTAAAAATGTATCATTCCAGTAGGTAGCACGTTACATATTAAGATTTTCTTAATTAAGTAGTTTTTAACTTATAATAATATCAAAATAAACATACATATTTAAAAGGTAATAATACTAGGCATTCCACACGGTAACGTAATAGGTACATTTTTATGTAACATATACATTAATAACTTGTGTAACATTTGAACAAATAGTAAACATTTAATTATTATAAATTATGCAGATGATTCATCGTTATTAATGAGAGGAAATAAAATTGAGATATTATTAAATGAAGCCGCTGCAATATTATATATGACTGATTAAAACGAAACAGGCTAATTCATAATGAAAAAAAAATCATAAATCATATTTAGAATAAACAGATTAAACATCGACTTAATTTTAAAGTAAATAATGAGATGTAAAATAGAATTCATCAAGACAACAATATTTTTTAGAAATTATCACAGATACCAGATTAAGTTAAGTACAGAATTGTCAAAAAAAAAACTAACGATAAAGACAATTTATTACGCTCCTTCATCTCGAAACTAAAATTTTGTAGTAGTATGACAGGAATAAATAAAATGTTTATCTTACAAAAGCAAGTTGTCCGCTCATTGATTACAGTTTAATAAGAGAAATTAGCAAAGGTAAATTTAAAAATAATTAATAGATCAATTGAGTTACCTGTAAGGATGGATAATTTTAATATATAATTAAGATTGCTCATATAGAGCAGTGTCATCTTTCAGTGTCATAACACCATGTGGTTGTAGAATAGACTTTTCGAATCCTATCCTGGGTGCGTGGCTACCCAGTTCGCCTATGTATTCATTTCTCACCACCCAGCCGTTATTCAACACATATATCACTAGTTTACAGTATTTTAAGTTTAGATTGCTTTTACCGAGGGTTGGGAGTTTTACTTCTTGGGAGGGTTGTTATAATCCTTCGACGAGACTGCTCATAAAATTGAGATCATCCTTCCTTACAGGTAAGTCGACTGATCTATTAATTATATTTCGCAGACTCGTCTAGGATTATAACAATGTAGATGTTTAAAAGACTATGTAATCTAAACTTATATTTGTATTTATGTGTTGTTTACCTGTTATTAATCTCTAAACAATACTTGCCCACAACTATTTGATTAAAAAACTTTCTAATGAATATCAAGCAGCAATTTACAATAATCCTGCAAATATTATATTATTCCTTATGACTCATACTAGCTACTAATACTACGGCCAATTTTCCAATGCCATGTGTCAAATTATTTTTTTTAACCGTCATCTGAACGACCTATTAAGTTTAGGTACTTTCGATTTGTCTTAGTGAATGAGACGCGATCCTACAGTTTTTAGTGCGAACCAAACCACTTCTTGGGGATAATTTATAATTGAAAATTATTTCGTAGTAGGTGGAGCTCGAACCTACATTGCTAGGTACGCTCAGAGAGAAAGCCTGAAGCGCTAATCCACTGAGCCCGTCTAGTGACAACCAAAATTATTAACTAGTATGATATATTAGAGTACTTAAAAACCCCTTTGGCAAATATATCTGAAAGAATTGCCAAAGGTTTATTATAGAATCAATAAAACATATTAGATTACTCAGACCAACCAGCCGTTTTCCCAATTACCTCTTTCGACTGTCCATGTAGCTACATGCACCATATCCTGTGTAAAGGTTTGTAAAAATTCCACATGCCTTTGACATAATCTTCATCCACTCACTTAATGTTTGAGTAAAGACGTAGGGCATATTTTTACTTTTTCATTGTTTAATTAAGGCTATTTTTTGAAGCATATATTTTGCGGTTTCCGATAAATAGCTAAAAATAAAGTTGATGTCGAAAAATTTGGAATATCCCTAAAATAATGTAAAACTGGCTACTGTCCCCAATATTAATCATGTCCTCTATAAATCTTTCAATACGACGTTCCTACTGTAATCTATTATTTTTAATCACATAGTTTGCATCCTATGCACTGAAATAAGAACTAATAAGGTTGCTAGTTTTAAAGTTAGTACTTCGTTTGAAAAATTTGCCACCGATTCTAAATTATAAATACATTATGGATCCAACTGATTTAGGGCACAATAAGCCCACAGTTTTTTAAAAACTGAATTTTGCATAATTTCATTTTTTTTACCATAACCATATTGCTGCAAATTCTGCTGCTAGAAAGGACCTATGTAGATATGCTTCTAAGTCAAGTGTCCCGTGTGATTTTCATAATTGATGAAGATAAAATTAGATCCTTACAAGAACCCAGATACAAGAACTCTTCAACTAATAAGTTTCTAAAAACTAGATACTATGGTTTCCTAAACCGTTTTTCTTCCGCCTGATCATTAATAATTTTCTTTAACACTTTGGACATTAACTCAATATGTGGAAACGAATAAAATGACATATTATAATGCCAAGGTATGCTGAAAGCATAAACACAATAAAAATATGAATCTGATCTCCGTGAAACATAATCTGCATATTTAACTAACGGATAACTCATATTCAGTTTTACTAGATCTAGACAAGACTATTACCTTTTAAGTTTACATACGAGAGCAAGCATATGAATATTTTTTTCGCCGATTGACAGCAAAGTACTAACTTTGCTGACTAATGTCAATCAGCAAAGTGTCACTTTCCCTGCCTAGACAGGGAAAGTGACACTTTCAGTTCATCATTATTTCTGGTCGATGGCCGAGTGGGTTAAGGCGCGAGGTGGCAATCGCGATTAATCACACAGGCATCGCACCACCGAGTTCGAATCCTGGCTCCGGCACTGTCTGAGGAAATGGTCGTATGTCCGCGTTTTTTCAATGTGTAACCTCCTTCCGCACAAGCCCCTGGCTTCTGGAATTGGGGTTGTCTAATTTATGTGGTGTTTATTTATTTATTTATTTGCTTGTTTCAATCAACGATTGTTTGCTTATCGGTTAGATAGATTGAAACTACTCGGTGTACAAATAGTTATTTTTGAGCGCAGCAACGTTGGACTATAAAAGAGGAACTTCAGAAAGAAAATTAGTAAACAGTTTGTAAAAATTGATGTATAATCTGTAATAAAATGCATTGATACCTGATATAATTTTATTAATGATTTATTCAAACATTAACAAGAGCAAAGAAATCATTTATGGGTGACAAAAAAATTGGAAAATAGGTTATTGCTAGAGACCCCAAAAAAAAAACATACAATACAAATATGGAGATGTGTTCGTGACACGTGTGCGTAGCTGAATTATTGTTTCCTTTTGGAGTATTTATATGGCAAAACCTGCTTCTCAATTTACCGAAAGCCTTAGATAAATTGTCTTGTAATGATTTATTTAAACTTTCACAATAGCCTTGCCAAAATTACCACCTTTTAGCATGTCAACAAAAGCATCAAATGCGTTCTCAAATCCTTCAGTTATTGTTTCCCGGTACTTCAGCTTTCCTTCCTCGACCCATTTTTTATTTTGTAAAATAGCTTCTAACATTCTATCATTCCATTTGGTTACCCGGAATCCTTCCATTTTTAGTTCTTTCGAAACCAATAGAAATTGGATGATAGGTGCTGAAAATCATTATTTATTTAAACACATAAGACAAATGTACATGACGTATTATGTGCTAAAATTCTTAAGAGTTCTTTCGATGTCATTGGACATGCCGTCTTACAATTAGTAAACACCTCATTACAAACAGGTAAATTTCCAGATAATTTGAAAACTAGTACAATAACACCTATACCAAAAATAATAAATACAAACGAGGCTTGTAACTTCAGACCGATTAATACTTTGCCAGCTATAGAAAAAATCATAGAAATAGCAGTACATATACAACTCTCTGAATATTTTAATAAGAATAATTTATTAATCAGTAATCAGTCTGGTTTTAGAGAGAATCACTCGTGTGAGTCAGCATTACAATTAACTATCGCTAATTGGATTAACCAGATTGATAATGATCGATATATCCTAGCTATATTTTTAGACTTCAAAAGAGCTTTCGAAACTATCGACAGATTGACTCTTTTAAAAAAATTAAAATATTATGGTATAGATGGCATAGTATTAAACTGGTTTGAGGACTACCTGAGGAACAGATATCAAATTACAAAAATTAACAATAAATTTTCTAATCCTCGTCAAAATAAATTTGGGGTGCCACAGGGTAGTGTCCTCGGACCCCTATTGTTTATAATTTATTTAAATGATATTGTTAAATTTACGTCTTGTGACTTTTTAAATCTATTTGCAGACGATACCTTAATTGCTGTAGTTGATAATAATTTAGATAATGCCGTAATGAGGATGAATAATGAACTAGCCGAAATTGAAGAGTATTTAGCTATAAACAAACTCAAACTAAATGTCAACAAAACAAAGGCAATGATTTTGACTACGAAATTTAAATATAACAACATTAACGTAAATAATATAAATATACTATTAGAAAATAATAAATTAGAACTGGTTAAAGAATTTAAATATCTCGGAGTAATTATTGATAATACTCTAACATTTAAAAATCATTTCTTATATATACAAAAGAAAATAACAAAAAAACTATACTTTTTTTCAAGAATATCTAATCAGCTTTCTTTTTCCACAAATATTACTGTGTATAAGACTATTATTCAACCGCACTTCGACTATTGTGCAAGTATTTTATACCTTTTAGACAACAATTCAATGAATGCTCTACAAAAGTTACAAAATCGTGGCATGAGGATAATTCTGAAATGCAGTAGATACACTCCAATTAGTTTAATGTTAGATGCTCTTCAATGGATGACAGTTTCTACTAGACTAGTTTATTTTTCGATGATATTTATTTATAAAATAAATCACAACTTACTTCCAGCTTATCTCAACCGATTTATAACAATAAATAGAGAAATCCATAATTATCAAACAAGAAACAATAACAATTTTCACATACAAAGAACTAATTTCAAAAAATCAATGAATTCACTGTTTCACAAAGGTCTTAAACAATTTAATGAATTACCGATGGAGATAAAAACAGCTCAAACGCTAACAATCTTTAAAAGACAACTGTCTCATTTTTTATTAAATAAGGTAAATCAAGCGCATAATGTTTAATGTATATAAAATGTATTAAATTATATTTTGAATGTTTATAATCTTTGTTCCTCTTCATACTTTTTTTTACTTCTTAAGATGATATGGGTGCATTAGAATTAGAACTTGTGTACTTACATTAAAATACTATGTAGACCCTATAATTTGTATTATACTCGTACTATGTGTATGAATTATTATTATTATGTATGTATGTATGTACGTATGTATGTATGTATAACTACTTATAATCTGTTATGTAATTTAATTTGATATTATTATGTATTGTGTATATTAGGCATGACCTACTTAATAAATTTCATTTCATTTCATTTCATTTCATTTCATTTCATTTCATTTCATTTCATTTCATTTCATTTATACACGACCGGGCGTTAAAGTATATTTTATGTATAAGTTTTTGCGGCAAACAACTTTATTCGACCGTTGCAACGAATTGCTTAATTTAGAACATTAAACCACAATATAGTTTGCGTTAATAATTTTTATTATGCAGAATAAGTTACGATGGTTGCTAATAATGGAAATATAAACACATAAACATTAAAAAAACACATTATAGTGGACAATCCACAAATCTAAAGTCAAGGGCTGTCTGGAAAGGTGTTACACGTTTGAAAAATAAACAGCATCCATTAGCCACCGATATTACCAGTACCGGTGTCGGGGATCGAACCCAGTACACAGAAGAGTCCGGCCAAAGCGAATTTGCCACATAACGCCACTGAGCTACCGTGCCGGTAATATATAGGCTGTAACAGGATCATGGTTATCATGTAACCTTTTCTCCTTTAGTTTTGAAGATAATTGATTTAAATTTAGGATATACTACATACATAATAAGCGGCATACAATTGATTTATTTTTCACTTTCGGTTTCCAGAAGTGACACTAACTTTAGATTTTTAAATGGAACACCATATATATTATTGCATTTTTGAAATCTGCATAATTTTCTGAATCCAACGATGTCAAATAAGTGACATTTTAAACATGATTTTTTTTTAATAATATAATTTTTAGTTTTCCATTTAAGTGTGCCATGACGTTTCCGATTTATTCTAAATGAACTGTGTAATGCTACAAAAATCGAAATCCCGTTAAAAACACTAAGTTAAGTGATTTATGAGCAAATAAAATTCACCAAAATTGTTTTTGGGACAAAACCCAATTTCTTCAAATGGAACCATATCGGTATCGTGATATCATTTATTAGTATTATTAATAAGGAATTTATTCATATGTAGTATTAAAAAACGTGCGATAAATACAGATAAAATTACAGCTAAAAGGAAATAAGAAAATACAATTTTGTTCTAATTAAATGTTAAGAAGTAGCTAAGACGGCTTTGAAAACAATGAAATATTCAGCTTGTCAAACATTTGTTGGTTTACCGGTATTTTTATTGTGTCTTTAAAAATCGTTTAAAATTCTTGTTAATTGTGTTCAAAATGCCGCAAATTTATACAAGAGATGAAAAAGTGGACATGTTAATTATTTATGGCGAATGTAAAAGAAATGCAGTTGCGGTTACCGACCTTTATTCCAACGATATCCTAATAGTCCAGCGAAAAATTATTTTATATGTGTTGAAAACCAATTCCGAAGAGAGCCCAAGAATGATCCCGAAGAAAACTTCATTATTGACGAAGGAATGGAAATTCATGTTTTGGCTCGAATAGAAGTTAATAAGACTGTTTCTTTAAGGCATGTTGGGTTTGAATTGGACATCAGTCAACAAACAGTAAGCCGAATTTTGCTCAAATGCCACCATAAATCTTTTAAATACCAATTGCATGAGCATTTGTACGAAGTGATTATGAACGTGGGATGGAATATTGCAATTGAGTTTTGTATAATAACATGCAGCCAAACAATGATTTTATTTACCTTCAACGGAGATTCGGAGAAAATGTAATTTCGACGAATGGTCCTGTGAGGTGGCCTTCAAGGTCACTTGATTTAATGACCCTTGATTTCTTTGTTTGGGGTCATTTAAAAATATTGTCTATGAAACCGCCGTTACGACCCGTGAAGATCTGGAGCTACGAGTAAGATGAGCAATTAATGGCATAACGACCCAGCAATTGGCGCACGTTCTTCGAGTTCAGAATGCATTGACGTTAATGGACAGCATTTTGAACAACTGTTGTAATGTTTTGTATTAATTTTTTATATTCCAATACCACCATATGTGTAACAAGGTAATTAGAATAAAATTGTATTTTCTTATTTTCTTTTAGTTGTAATTTTATCCGTATTTATCGCACATTTTAATATGACATATGAATAAGTTCCTTATTAATAATACTGATAAATGGTACCACGGTACCGATATGATTCCATTCGAAAAAAATAAGTTTTGCCCCAAAAACAATTTTCTTGCACAATCTATTTTACGCCAAAGGGACGCACTACAAGAATAAATATTGATAATATACATGAAAAACTAAAACATAGAAATATGTACATAGAAATTAAGCTTGGCATTAACATTTCCTAAAAGGCAGGACAATAAAGCAAATTTATAATTATTCAAAATTATACTGATTTCTAGAGACCGGCCCCAACTTCGCTATGTCATTTTGAGCTTAAAAGGGCGTTCTTATAGAACATGTTCATACATTGTTCTAATATTTCCCACAAATTTGGAAACATATTGAGTTTATTGCACGTCTGCGTTCACTGTTCAGCCCTGTAAAGACGCAGCATTTGTCCTCAAAGAACCATCTGTAGAATAGGCTGCATTAAAATCGTTTCAGAACGACACATATACTAGAGTCCAATTAGGATTTTAATGTGAATTCTCTGGTCACCGCATATTTTTTATTTTAACGTGTTCGGGAGTCAAGTTCAATTACTATTTTTAAATAAATTATTATGTTTTTGTAGTTCCTATCTAGTTCAATTTTCAACTGAAATTTCAAATCAGAACAGACATTGAAACCGATGAAAACCGTAATTGTTGCTAAAAGTTTACACCCTTATGAAATCCTGCCAACAAAAACCGAGAAATGTGCGCGATAGCTCAAACTATAGCATTTTAATAGTACTTTAAGACAAATGAGATTTCTTTTAATTTGAATTTCTGAACATTGAAATGCAAAATATTTAAAAAAATTGTTTATGAACAAATTAAATTTTGACATGCAAACAAATTTTAAATATAAAATATTTTTGCAATCTCTGAGCTTATAAAAAACGAATATCTTGAGAAAATAAAGTTTTTTTTCTATGATTCATATTTTCCGAAATATTTTATCTATTACGTTTTACCATTTTAATAATAAACAAATTAACCTTTTGAGTTGAAATTTGCATTGGTTTGCGGACATATGTCTATAGGAAACTTTTTCATATTTTACAAGTGCTATATTCATCCAAAGTTAAAGATAGGAATATCCTATGGCCCTGTATATCTCATATGAATTGGCTTAGCCCGGGTTGCACAATTCCGCGCGCACCTCTTTATTTTTTTAACTTCTAGTAATGCTTTAATGCTTTTTACTTACGAAAATAAAAACGTAAATATTTGTAAACCGCCAGCACAAGTTTCAAGTCAAAAGGTTAATTTGTTTATTAACAAAATAGTAATATCTCAGCAAATATGGATCATAGAGAAAAACTTCATTCCACAAATTGCTCGTTATTTCATATACTTTTATATAAAAATGTATTGTTATTATGAACTGTAAATACTTTTAACAATAATCACTCTGTATTGCTAAAAATTTTCATAGCAGGCTAGATAAAAACTTTTACAGATATATTTTGATATTTACCGATACGTTTATGATTTCAACAATCACTACTAATACCGAATTTCCTGATGCTGTAGAAACATTTTTTGAAATATAATTTGATGATACAGTTACCAGTCCATCTCTATCTCTATTATGCACGCATAACGTTGAATGGATATCACCGCCGGAATTTTTTATTTCCATTTTACCAGTTATTGATTTTTCAATATAGCCCTCTGCAATTTTTGAAGATTTCCATCGATCAATTTGCTTGAGTGGTAATATACTTTCACTAGACTCTGCAGCCATACTTGTACCGCTTCACCTAAAGCAGTGCTCTATGGAATTTTCGGAATTTGGGAAACTAGGCTACACCTCCAATGTTCTATGTCTATTTTCGACATTACAAGGTCGTAATTTGGCGTACTTTTTGTAAATTCCTCCATAGGGATTTAATATCAAACTACAGTCAGGAATTGCAAATGATCTAGAAGTATGTGTTTTAGTATCTTTTAACTTAATTAATACGTATTTTTCGTGATCTTCTATATCATCAATAGTTAATTTTAGTAATTCATCAGAGCGACAAGCGCCATACAATCCGAAAATAAGTATGACCTTGCAGAGTAAGAAACCGTAAGAAGCTTCCAAAATAAATTTTCAATTGTCCTCAACTGTCAAAACATTGGACTTCTTTGGTGTATAACAACATAACTACCACAAAAATTCTGACAATAACGCTGCACAGATAAAATCAATCATAACTTTCTTTAAAACTGAACAATTTGTCCATAAGCTTTCAAAGTTTTAACCAAAAAACAATGTTATTTAAGGCCAGATCGCGTATTCCTTTACTTACCCTCCATTCGTTTAAAGTTCTTTTTCATTTCGCTCTAGTTGGGATAGTATTGTCGCGGCAAATGGTATAGCACAATGCGGTCGCGGTGAAACCGGAGATGGAGAAACTTTAATTGGTACACTAATAATATAACAATCATCTGTATCGCTTCACGTAATCGATGTAAAAGATGGAGTAGGTGCATCCCCGCCATCCCATTCTGCTATTGTAATTTCCTCGGCTATGTCTACGTTACTTCTTGAAAGACTATATTTGACTCACATAGTTTTATACGGCGCCCTCTTCGCAGCCTAACATTTAATTTTTTTTTCAATATTATTCTCTATAGTTGTTACAAGAAATTATAGGATGCAGAAGAACACGATACGGAAGTGTGCACTAATAATAAATTTTTAACGATTTGTTTCTATCAACGATTGTTTGCTTATCGGTTAGATAGATTGAAACTTAGATATACAAATAGCTCAGCTTTTGAGCCCAGCAGCGTTGGACTGTAATAGAAGATCTGATAATTTCAGAAAGGAAATTAGTGAACAGTTTTTAAAAACTAATATAAAATCTTCAATAAAGTGCGTTGTTACTTGAGAAAATTTTATTAATGATTTATTAAATTTGAACAAGAGCAAAGAAACAGTTTATGGGGTGACATAAAATCGGTAAAAAGGATTTTTGCCAGATACACTAAAATAAAACAAGAATTAAGCTATGGTCATGTGCCAGAAACACGTGTCAGTAGCTGCATTGTTGTTTCCTTTTGGAATTCATGGCGAAAAACCTACTCTTGAATTTATCAAGAGCTTTAACAGAGTTATCAATGTAATGATTTATTTAAACTTTGACGACGCCTTCAGTTACTGTTTCCCGATACTTCAGTTTTCCTTCCTCGATCCATTTTTTATTTTGTAAAATAGCTTCTAACATTCTATCATTCCATCTGGATACCCGGAATCCTTCCATTTTTAGTTCTTTCAAAACCAGTAGAAATTGGATAACAGATGCTGAAAATTAGTTTATTTAAATATATTTTTAGGATTGTAAAGAATTTGCTATAACGAGATTCTTCCATTGTCCATGGAATGTGTTATTTTGAACGGAAATTTAAAATTGTAAAAGCTTAAATACGGTCGATGTACAGAAATACAAATAATAAGTTTCTTTTTGTACCAAGGTTTATACCAATATGTCCGGACGTTCTGAAAATATGGCGGTACAAATAATTGCTCAAGAATCATAAAACACCCGTATCTCTAAAATCATTCACTTCCAAAGGTAAGCTTGGGGAGACTCAGCAAAGTGTGTTCTATCTCCCATTTCACTATGTCCGTTTTGATTTTGGACGTCCTGTTCTGCTTCTTCTTCATAGCGGCGCAATAATGAACCGCAGCACTCAGGCCTTGTGGCCCATTGTGTATCCGCTAGCTGGTTAACAGATGTCCCCATCCTGGCCGGATTCCAAATCAAAGGCCAGAATCCTTTTCAGTGGGACATTTCTAATTTCTTCCGGCATGGGGAAGTCAATGCCGAAGTGTTTATCCCTCAAGTTTATGAGACTGGGGCAGGAGGTTAAGAGATGGACGGAAGTTTCCTCTACTTCTCCACAACCTGCAGGTTGTTAACCACTCCGATGTTGCGCAGGTGTATCCTGAAAGGGCCGTGTCCAGTCAAGAGATTTACCACGATTCCAACTTGCTTCCTGCTTAAACACAGTAATTGTTCTGCCCTCTACGGGGAGGGTCCTGAAATGAGGACCTTCGCTTGCCGAAGTCCTGGGTGGGAGATCCAGAGGTCAACGAATTGGGAGTGAAACCAGTCCTCTATTGACCTTCTGGCGTTTGCTTTAGAGTATGCCAGAGCTCATTCCGGACCTATCAAGGGCTGTTGAGAGGCCTCTCTGGTAAGTGCATCTGCCTGCTCATTACCCTCAATGTTACTGTGTCTGCACAGGCACCCAGAGAAGTTTCACCCAGTTGAACGAGCCAAGTTCGCAGAGTGCCTGTTTACAGTCCTTGACCAAAGAAGATTTGGTTTTAACTGCTGTCAGGGCCTTGAGGGCCGCTTGGCTATCACTATATATATATATATATATATATATAGTTAAAATTTTAAAAATTTAAACTTGGGTATGCAGTCGTGTGGCACAAAAATTAAAGAAAACTCTTTATTTCTGTTCTAGCTTTCGAGGCTTTATTGTCTCTTCATCAGGAACGCTACAAAGTATGACATCATATTATACTTAAATTAGGGTTGATATTAGAGTACTTACGATATTTTGAGGTTATATAGAAGTTGCACATGTGAAACAATTTTTCAAAAATATGGACCAACACTTAACACTAATAGTAGTTAACAAACTAACAAGTTAAAAATTATTAAAAACAAAGTTGGATGTCAATTGATAAAATAGAATTGTTAAAAACATTAAATTTAAAAAAGCATGGTATCCTGAAGGGATCCATCTTGTATTGTAAGGTTAAGTTGGAACTCCCTGTGAAGATGGCCAACCTGTCAAATTTATTCCCCAACGATAAAAGTAACTAACCTGCACTTGTACCAGGTGTCCCATTCGATGCCACACCTGTTGGATTATATTGGTTATTGTTGTCAAGATGTAGAAGAAAGGTGTAAATAATGTTGAGCCCTTCTATGTCCTTTTTCGAGTTTAAAGCGTTGTTACTTTTGTAAATATTCGTCATTTCGAGAAATTCTCGTTTGTGTCTATTGTTCTCCTTACCCAAAATACTAACGTCATCATATGCTACAACGTGATTGTTGTCAATGGCATGTTTTGCTAAAGTACAGGATTTTTTGTTATTCCTGATATCACTTCTATGAGAAACCAACCGGTCCTTTAGGAGTCTACCGGTCTGGCCTATATATTTCTTATCACATGCGCCACAAGGTATGCAATACACAACACCGGACATCTCCAACATCTGATCTTTGTCTTTTAATTTGGAAAAAATTTTGCCAATGGTAACATTGTTTTTGAAAGCAAGTTTGATATTATTGTAGTTATTGAAAATTTTTTTGAACTCAAACGTTAAGCCCTCTATATGAGGTAACGTATAATATACTACATTATTGTTGTTCTGTGGTGTAACATTATGTGGGTTAACAGCATCTATGGTAGAATCTCTGCTAAACAAGAGTTTGTAAACTAGGTTAGCTGGATATCCGCTCATTTTGAATAAGGAACTAAGTTTTGTTAGATTTTGTTGTCGTAACGAAGTATGGCTGGTTTTGATGACTCTGTTTTTCATCCCTAGGATGAGGTTTATTTTTTGTCGTTGTTGATGGAAGGACTCATAGTGAAGAAACCTGCCTGAAGCACCTGGTTTAGTGTACCAGGAGGTAATGACAGTGTTTTCAGCAGTTCTAATGAGCTTGGTGTCCAAAAAAGGAACACTATTGTTGTTGTCCTCCTCTTCGATGGTGAATTTTAACAGTTCATCATAACTGTTAAATACTTGTAGGAGTTCATCTTTGCCACCTTGTGGTATACTTAGTATCAGATCGTCTACATATTTTTTAATGAACGGAATTTGAAACGTAAGTTTAACCAAACACTCGTCTAGCAGATCGTCCATCACGTACTGTGCTAGTATAGGAGAGACTGGGCTGCCCATTGGCATGCCACGTATTTGTTTATAGTAAATGTTGGAAAAAGTGAATGTAGTGGTGTCAAAAAGAAAATCAATTAACCTTACAAAAAGATCCTTGGAGATAGAACAATGTTGTGAAATGCATTCCCAGTGTTTGGTGATGCTGTTCTTGGCTCGATCTACTGAAATGTTATTGAACAATGCCTTGACATCAAGACTAATGATGACATATTGCTCGGGTAGTTGAAATTCGTTAATAAATTCGCAAAATTCAAACGAATCTTTAACGAAATAATTGTTATTGTTATTATATGATAACGTTAGTACATCGGTCACTAGTTGTGCTACACCTCTATTAGGGCTGTTAACACCTGATATTATAGGACGAAGTTGCAAAATTGGCTTGTGAATTTTAGGGAGGCCATAGAATTTGTTAATTACACCGTTATAAATCTTGTACGATTTACTTTCTTGGTCAGTTAACATTCTTTTCTTGTGTAGTTCAGTTATTAATTTGTTGGCTTTTTGTTGAGTGGTAGACGAGGGATCTCTATTTAACACAGTATAATAATTATTATCATTCAAGATGTCACCTGCTAGTGCATCATATTGTTGTTTAGTAATGATTGTTGTAACATTCATTTTGTCTGAAGGTATAACCCTAAGTTCAGGGTTTTCCTTTAAAAATTTTTGACATTTCTTGTATGAAATTTGTAGTTGACTGGCGTGTTCTTGACCTTTGTTAATGAAATTAGTTATAATATTCGTGGTTTGTGTTAAAACAAGATTCCTGTCATTTTCCTCTAGATTGTTAACAATATAATCAATATCCGCCAACAAGTTTGGCACTTTGATATCTCTAACGTTGGGTTGAATGCTAAATTTAGGGCCAAGTGCAAGAAAATTACTAATATCTTGAGGTATGTCAACATTACTAAGGTTTTTAATCCAATGGGGTTGAGCTTTAATTTTATGTACTTGTGACTGTTTTAAATTATTGAATTTATTGATGTTAGTACTCTTAACCTGGAAAAAATGTCTGTTGTACCTGATAGATTGTTGTCTAAAAAATTCAGTTACTATGTTGTACGGTAATAGTCTTGCTATCTCCGTTTTTTTCTCAACGTACATTTTTTCCATGTTACGAATACTATCATGTGTTATTTTTATTTCTAGGTTTAAAATTTTAATCCTTAACTTGTGATTGAATTGTAGTGTAGAATGTAGAGTTCTTCCCACAGCTGCCCCTGTGAGATTCACTGCGTTGTTTAAGCCTTGGGTGATGTGGTCCGGTATGATGCTGTGACGTCTGCATCTGAGTAAGAAATTTCTTCTGTTCCGTTGTGTTGCTAACTTGATGTTAATATTTGCCACGGTTTTGAGTTTCCTCATCGTAGAGTACCCAAACCTATTACTGATGTCTTGATAAAAACCCATATCTATAATTTTAAGGTAAAATTAGCTCGACTGGCTATTTAAGGTTAAAATTTTAAAAATTTAAACTTGGGTATGCAGTCGTGTGGCACAAAAATTAAAGAAAACTCTTTATTTCTGTTCTAGCTTTCGAGGCTTTATTGTCTCTTCATCAGGAACGCTACAAAGTATGACATCATATTATACTTAAATTAGGGTTGATATTAGAGTACTTACGATATTTTGAGGTTATATAGAAGTTGCACATGTGAAACAATTTTTCAAAAATATGGACCAACACTTAACACTAATAGTAGTTAACAAACTAACAAGTTAAAAATTATTAAAAACAAAGTTGGATGTCAATTGATAAAATAGAATTGTTAAAAACATTAAATTTAAAAAAGCATGGTATCCTGAAGGGATCCATCTTGTATTGTAAGGTTAAGTTGGAACTCCCTGTGAAGATGGCCAACCTGTCAAATTTATTCCCCAACGATAAAAGTAACTAACCTGCACTTGTACCAGGTGTCCCATTCGATGCCACACCTGTTGGATTATATTGGTTATTGTTGTCAAGATGTAGAAGAAAGGTGTAAATAATGTTGAGCCCTTCTATGTCCTTTTTCGAGTTTAAAGCGTTGTTACTTTTGTAAATATTCGTCATTTCGAGAAATTCTCGTTTGTGTCTATTGTTCTCCTTACCCAAAATACTAACGTCATCATATGCTACAACGTGATTGTTGTCAATGGCATGTTTTGCTAAAGTACAGGATTTTTTGTTATTCCTGATATCACTTCTATGAGAAACCAACCGGTCCTTTAGGAGTCTACCGGTCTGGCCTATATATTTCTTATCACATGCGCCACAAGGTATGCAATACACAACACCGGACATCTCCAACATCTGATCTTTGTCTTTTAATTTGGAAAAAATGTTGCCAATGGTAACATTGTTTTTGAAAGCAAGTTTGATATTATTGTAGTTATTGAAAATTTTTTTGAACTCAAACGTTAAGCCCTCTATATGAGGTAACGTATAATATACTACATTATTGTTGTTCTGTGGTGTAACATTATGTGGGTTAACAGCATCTATGGTAGAATCTCTGCTAAACAAGAGTTTGTATCACTATGAGTCCTTCCATCAACAACGACAAAAAAATAAACCTCATCCTAGGGATGAAAAACAGAGTCATCAAAACCAGCCATACTTCGTTACGACAACAAAATCTAACAAAACTTAGTTCCTTATTCAAAATGAGCGGATATCCAGCTAACCTAGTTTACAAACTCTTGTTTAGCAGAGATTCTACCATAGATGCTGTTAACCCACATAATGTTACACCACAGAACAACAATAATGTAGTATATTATACGTTACCTCATATAGAGGGCTTAACGTTTGAGTTCAAAAAAATTTTCAATAACTACAATAATATCAAACTTGCTTTCAAAAACAATGTTACCATTGGCAACATTTTTTCCAAATTAAAAGAGAAAGATCAGATGTTGGAGATGTCCGGTGTTGTGTATTGCATACCTTGTGGCGCATGTGATAAGAAATATATAGGCCAGACCGGTAGACTCCTAAAGGACCGGTTGGTTTCTCATAGAAGTGATATCAGGAATAACAAAAAATCCTGTACTTTAGCAAAACATGCCATTGACAACAATCACGTTGTAGCATATGATGACGTTAGTATTTTGGGTAAGGAGAACAATAGACACAAACGAGAATTTCTCGAAATGACGAATATTTACAAAAGTAACAACGCTTTAAACTCGAAAAAGGACATAGAAGGGCTCAACATTATTTACACCTTTCTTCTACATCTTGACAACAATAACCAATATAATCCAACAGGTGTGGCATCGAATGGGACACCTGGTACAAGTGCAGGTTAGTTACTTTTATCGTTGGGGAATAAATTTGACAGGTTGGCCATCTTCACAGGGAGTTCCAACTTAACCTTACAATACAAGATGGATCCCTTCAGGATACCATGCTTTTTTAAATTTAATGTTTTTAACAATTCTATTTTATCAATTGACATCCAACTTTGTTTTTAATAATTTTTAACTTGTTAGTTTGTTAACTACTATTAGTGTTAAGTGTTGGTCCATATTTTTGAAAAATTGTTTCACATGTGCAACTTCTATATAACCTCAAAATATCGTAAGTACTCTAATATCAACCCTAATTTAAGTATAATATGATGTCATACTTTGTAGCGTTCCTGATGAAGAGACAATAAAGCCTCGAAAGCTAGAACAGAAATAAAGAGTTTTCTTTAATTTTTGTGCCACACGACTGCATACCCAAGTTTAAATTTTTAAAATTTTAACCTTAAATAGCCAGTCGAGCTAATTTTACCTTAAAATTATAGATATGGGTTTTTATCAAGACATCAGTAATAGGTTTGGGTACTCTACGATGAGGAAACTCAAAACCGTGGCAAATATTAACATCAAGTTAGCAACACAACGGAACAGAAGAAATTTCTTACTCAGATGCAGACGTCACAGCATCATACCGGACCACATCACCCAAGGCTTAAACAACGCAGTGAATCTCACAGGGGCAGCTGTGGGAAGAACTCTACATTCTACACTACAATTCAATCACAAGTTAAGGATTAAAATTTTAAACCTAGAAATAAAAATAACACATGATAGTATTCGTAACATGGAAAAAATGTACGTTGAGAAAAAAACGGAGATAGCAAGACTATTACCGTACAACATAGTAACTGAATTTTTTAGACAACAATCTATCAGGTACAACAGACATTTTTTCCAGGTTAAGAGTACTAACATCAATAAATTCAATAATTTAAAACAGTCACAAGTACATAAAATTAAAGCTCAACCCCATTGGATTAAAAACCTTAGTAATGTTGACATACCTCAAGATATTAGTAATTTTCTTGCACTTGGCCCTAAATTTAGCA
Source organism: Leptura quadrifasciata (assembly GCA_963675555.1). NCBI lineage: Eukaryota > Metazoa > Arthropoda > Insecta > Coleoptera > Cerambycidae > Leptura > Leptura quadrifasciata. The sequence continues at coordinate 96,105,576 of OY776673.1, forward strand.
TTCAACCCAACGTTAGAGATATCAAAGTGCCAAACTTGTTGGCGGATATTGATTATATTGTTAACAATCTAGAGGAAAATGACAGGAATCTTGTTTTAACACAAACCACGAATATTATAACTAATTTCATTAACAAAGGTCAAGAACACGCCAGTCAACTACAAATTTCATACAAGAAATGTCAAAAATTTTTAAAGGAAAACCCTGAACTTAGGGTTATACCTTCAGACAAAATGAATGTTACAACAATCATTACTAAACAACAATATGATGCACTAGCAGGTGACATCTTGAATGATAATAATTATTATACTGTGTTAAATAGAGATCCCTCGTCTACCACTCAACAAAAAGCCAACAAATTAATAACTGAACTACACAAGAAAAGAATGTTAACTGACCAAGAAAGTAAATCGTACAAGATTTATAACGGTGTAATTAACAAATTCTATGGCCTCCCTAAAATTCACAAGCCAATTTTGCAACTTCGTCCTATAATATCAGGTGTTAACAGCCCTAATAGAGGTGTAGCACAACTAGTGACCGATGTACTAACGTTATCATATAATAACAATAACAATTATTTCGTTAAAGATTCGTTTGAATTTTGCGAATTTATTAACGAATTTCAACTACCCGAGCAATATGTCATCATTAGTCTTGATGTCAAGGCATTGTTCAATAACATTTCAGTAGATCGAGCCAAGAACAGCATCACCAAACACTGGGAATGCATTTCACAACATTGTTCTATCTCCAAGGATCTTTTTGTAAGGTTAATTGATTTTCTTTTTGACACCACTACATTCACTTTTTCCAACATTTACTATAAACAAATACGTGGCATGCCAATGGGCAGCCCAGTCTCTCCTATACTAGCACAGTACGTGATGGACGATCTGCTAGACGAGTGTTTGGTTAAACTTACGTTTCAAATTCCGTTCATTAAAAAATATGTAGACGATCTGATACTAAGTATACCACAAGGTGGCAAAGATGAACTCCTACAAGTATTTAACAGTTATGATGAACTGTTAAAATTCACCATCGAAGAGGAGGACAACAACAATAGTGTTCCTTTTTTGGACACCAAGCTCATTAGAACTGCTGAAAACACTGTCATTACCTCCTGGTACACTAAACCAGGTGCTTCAGGCAGGTTTCTTCACTATGAGTCCTTCCATCAACAACGACAAAAAATAAACCTCATCCTAGGGATGAAAAACAGAGTCATCAAAACCAGCCATACTTCGTTACGACAACAAAATCTAACAAAACTTAGTTCCTTATTCAAAATGAGCGGATATCCAGCTAACCTAGTTTACAAACTCTTGTTTAGCAGAGATTCTACCATAGATGCTGTTAACCCACATAATGTTACACCACAGAACAACAATAATGTAGTATATTATACGTTACCTCATATAGAGGGCTTAACGTTTGAGTTCAAAAAAATTTTCAATAACTACAATAATATCAAACTTGCTTTCAAAAACAATGTTACCATTGGCAAAATTTTTTCCAAATTAAAAGACAAAGATCAGATGTTGGAGATGTCCGGTGTTGTGTATTGCATACCTTGTGGCGCATGTGATAAGAAATATATAGGCCAGACCGGTAGACTCCTAAAGGACCGGTTGGTTTCTCATAGAAGTGATATCAGGAATAACAAAAAATCCTGTACTTTAGCAAAACATGCCATTGACAACAATCACGTTGTAGCATATGATGACGTTAGTATTTTGGGTAAGGAGAACAATAGACACAAACGAGAATTTCTCGAAATGACGAATATTTACAAAAGTAACAACGCTTTAAACTCGAAAAAGGACATAGAAGGGCTCAACATTATTTACACCTTTCTTCTACATCTTGACAACAATAACCAATATAATCCAACAGGTGTGGCATCGAATGGGACACCTGGTACAAGTGCAGGTTAGTTACTTTTATCGTTGGGGAATAAATTTGACAGGTTGGCCATCTTCACAGGGAGTTCCAACTTAACCTTACAATACAAGATGGATCCCTTCAGGATACCATGCTTTTTTAAATTTAATGTTTTTAACAATTCTATTTTATCAATTGACATCCAACTTTGTTTTTAATAATTTTTAACTTGTTAGTTTGTTAACTACTATTAGTGTTAAGTGTTGGTCCATATTTTTGAAAAATTGTTTCACATGTGCAACTTCTATATAACCTCAAAATATCGTAAGTACTCTAATATCAACCCTAATTTAAGTATAATATGATGTCATACTTTGTAGCGTTCCTGATGAAGAGACAATAAAGCCTCGAAAGCTAGAACAGAAATAAAGAGTTTTCTTTAATTTTTGTGCCACACGACTGCATACCCAAGTTTAAATTTTTAAAATTTTAACCTTAAATAGCCAGTCGAGCTAATTTTACCTTAAAATATATATATATATATATATATATATATATATATATATATATATATACTTAAGTTTGTATAAAACTAACAGGTTGGCCACTGTCATTTGTCTGTTCCATGACCTATGACATACTGATGAGAACTAATAAGTTCGAAACCGGTCTATGTCTGGTCAGGGAATTGACAAATGACATTGGCTACCAATCTTTCATGATTTGTAAGGTATAATTCAATGCAGGTCGGGGTATTTGCCCGCTGAGTAGTTGTTTCCTGCAATTCATGTATAATAACAGTATATGGGTTAAGTCCACCAAGGGCTAAAGGTCACCGCTCTCGGTACTTGCAAAATAGCAAGTCGCTATACACCATGGAGACATCTATGATGTCTGGTGTATAGTAGCATTTGACCACATGAGGGTATTCACTTACCTCTCACCGGTACACCATTTACTTAAGTTTGTATAAAACTAACAGGTTGGCCACTGTCATTTGTCTGTTCCATGACCTATGGCATACTGATGAGAACTAATAAGTTCGAAACCGGTCTATGTCTGGTCAGGGAATTGACAAATGACATTGGCTACCAATCTTTCATGATTTGTAAGGTATAATTCAATGCAGGTCGGGGTATTTGCCCGCTGAGTAGTTGTTTCCTGCAAATCATGTATAATAACAGTATATGGGTTAAGTCCACCAAGGGCTAAAGGTCACCGCTCTCGGTACTTGCAAAATAGCAAGTCGCTATACACCATGGAGACATCTATGATGTCTGGTGTATAGTAGCATTTGACCACATGAGGGTATTCACTTACCTCTCACCGGTACACCATTTACTTAAGTTTGTATAAAACTAACAGGTTGGCCACTGTCATTTGTCTGTTCCATGACCTATGGCATACTGATGAGAACTAATAAGTTCGAAACCGGTCTATGTCTGGTCAGGGAATTGACAAATGACTTTGGCTACCAATCTTTCATGATTTGTAAGGTATAATTCAATGCAGGTCGGGGTATTTGCCCGCTGAGTAGTTGTTTCCTGCAAATCATGTATAATAACAATATATATATATATATATATATATATATATATATATATATATATATATATATATTTATTGCGATGTATTTGCATATTGGATGATTACGAAGATTGCATGTTTTGTGTTATTTGCTGAATCAGGGTTTGAATTTGTTTATTTCCTTTAGATCGTTTTTAAAATTTATTTAAATTAGCTAAAGATCCGAAAGGTATGTGTTTTAGAATGGTTAATATTTGTTTAGAGTTGTTTTAATAGTTTTAAAGTTTTTATTTGATGTCAACGGTAAGTTTGATACTGACATCTATGTTAGTAGTTATTAAGTTGTTGTTGAAATAATTTCTGACATTTAAGTCATTATGACATTTCTTTTAAGTAGGAAATTTTATTTTTATAGTTAGTAAATGTTTTCCTGGAGAAAGACAAGGAGGTTTAAGTTAGGTTATGTTTGGAATGAAATTAATCAAAATTCATATGGTGTTTTGTTTTGTTTATTTTGGATACTTTGATATTTAGTTATATAGAACAACAAGCAACAGATAAAAGAGAGGTTGTAAAATTGGAAAAACAAATTTAAGAAAAAAAAGAACAAGTGAAAATTAGGGAGTGAAGAAGAAAAATAATAAACAAGAATTAATTTTTTGAAAATGAATTGAAAGTCAGAAATTGTGGAGATCAGTGAAGAAGAGAAAAATAGACTGTAAATAAGAAGGTAGAGGTGTTATTGTGGATTGGAGTTGCAGAGGAGATGAGGACGAGATAAGGTGAAGAATTAATGAAAGGAGAATTGTTGGATTTGGAAAGAGACGAGTGTAGCTACGAAGAAGGAAGGTTTTTGTGTATTTAATTTTTGGACAAGGTTGTATATTAAAATTTAAATAGTGTATTAGACTTTCGAACCTGTTATAAAGCTAAATTATCGAAATATCAAAGAAAATAAATTATTTATATCAGATTAAAAATTTTACTTTAATAAAAATTTCATTTTAAATAGGAACTGAATTTGAAACTGCTCCTGAAGGGAAAGATAAGCTAGCCGGCCCATTAAATATTTTTACATACTTTCGGATCAAAAGGTAAGAGATTTTAATTTGATCTTTTGGTTTTAAAGTTTTTTTTTTCTATTGGAAATAAACAAGTTAAAGTTTGATTAGTACTGCAAATTATTAAGTTCAATAAAAGTAGAACAGCACAATATATATATATTTTATATCACGGGTTTCATAAAAGACTTTTTAAAAACTTTATTTAAATTATTAAGAGTCAACGTTGACTCTTTGAATAAAATAGTAAGTTAAAATATATGTGTTTAATTAGACATGAGTGAACTGGTTACAGAAGTGCTTTGTGGTATATTTATAATATTCTAAAAGCATCGTTAACAAAATGTTGAACAAAGGAAAGCAAATACAATAGTCAGCATGATTGTGAGAAGCTAAAATGTAATATGAATGTAATATGATACTTTATGAGTGATAACGATAAGAGGGAATTCATTATCCGCACGTAGCTGAAATATGACACTCTGGGATAATTTGAAATGAAGCAAAAGTCACGTATCGCTTTGTATACGGTGGCTCAAATACTATATAACAACTTCCCCCTTATTAAAAAAGTTGATGGTTATGCAGCAACTTTTACAAATATGAAAAGCGAGATAATAATATTGAAATATTGAAAGTTGTAAAGTTTGTAATTACAATTATATAATTAATATAAAACAAAATATAAGACCGTATAAAATATAAGATTATGAAATATGAAATTAAAGTAATATAAGCGTGGTTAACGTCTCAAAGAGGGTTTGGTAAAATGATTAATTTGGAAAACATTGATAAAAATTTAGGTAAGTTCGACTTCTTCTTCTTCTTCTGTTTCTTGATGAATGTTGGGTCTTCTCCTTGGGGGTAGAATGCTAGTTAATCTTTTGAAGGTTCTAGTTGGCATCGATGGAGACGGAGGTGGTCCGTGAGATGGGCGAACCAGGGCTAACTTTCGGCTTCTTCTTCTGCACTTACAGAATAGGTAGAACAAGACTAGGGTAACAATTAGGGTTATAGTAAAATACGTGAACCATGAGATGTGTTTGGTTACGTAGGGTTCGTTGATGAGGTCGTCTAGGTCCTTGGAATATTGGTCTAATTTATGTTTTGCAATTTCGAGATCTTCGGTGTTCAAATTGTTTAACTTTAATGGTTTCAAGTTTGGTAGTTGTATTTTATCTGGGAGTTGGTTGCAGCACTCATATGAAATTTGAATTGGATGTGAGTTGTCCTTAATGTCCGATATTTCATTGGAACTTGCTTGAATTTTGGTTATGCCAACGAAGGCGTAGCAACTGGGTTGTAGTTTTATGACAGAGTTTTTTGTGATAATTTCTGTTATTGAATTTTTCTGCGGACAATTAATAGTGACATGTAACGGTTCTGCGTTGATGACTAGCCATGTGTTTTCCTGAAGTTTTTGAACGTTATAGCCTTGACTGAATATGAAGGAGGTTTGACAATTTTCGGGCAGGTGCTTAAGATTTTTGAAAAGTCTTGCTTCACAGATAGCATTATTGTCTATCGGGTAGGCGAACAAGTTGGAGCACAGTTTGGTTCCCATGTAAAGCTGTTTGCATTCGTCTAAATCCGGAATGGGTAAATACATTAAGGAATCATCGTCCCTCGCGATAAATTTTTGAGATACAGATAAAATGTGATGTAAACCAGTTCTATTATCCAGGATGGGGATAGGATATAATTGATAAGTTGTGTATGTTTGTGGGTCTACTAGAGGTATTTTTAATACGAAAATTAAACTTGAATCGGTTTGAAAAGCTTGGAGTTCAATAATATCCAAGTATTGAGCAACTTTTGATAGTTTTATTTGAAGCGGCAAATTGTTCTTCTGCAAATTCTGTGAAATTTCTTGTAAGGATGAGACTAAGTCCGATGGAGTAATGATTGATGTGTGAATAATTTTTAATCGTGCAAACGTTATTGAATTTAGAATATCATTTAGAGTGTCTTCAATATATAAGTAACTTGCCATCAATTGTTCACAAATTTCTAAGAATTTTAATTTCGTCTCGACAATTTGAAGCTCGCGTGATGCACCTAAAATAGATGTTTCGATTTCTTTAATATTTTTGTTAAACGTTTCCTCGTCGATCTGTAATTTTTGGATTGTTGAATTAAAGTTCTTTATGACGGATGTCGTAACTGAAATTTGATTTTTAATTAAATTTTCTAGTTGATGTTCATCGTTGTTTAGTTTATTAATGCAATTAGAGTAGTATTCGCCATCCTCGGCATCTAAGTTCCCGGTGATTGATTTAAAAACTGTGCCGATACCGTTGAGGATTCCACGCTTGTATCTTTTGGTATCTAAGAAGACTTCTTCAAATTTAGATTGTATGGTTTTAGATATTTGAGCTAGAAGACTAAGATGGGTTTTGACTTCGCTTTTAAAGGTCACCATGTTTTGGTAGGCAGGGTCGAGGGTGTTTAGAATTGTGTTTAGAATTTGTTCGTTCTTTTCGAATGTTGCCTTTAGGGAAGATACGTTTTTGTGAATTAGTAATGTCCATTTGTCATTAGTTAATATTACGTCAGTTTTTTCGTGGTAATAGATTCCTATGGTGTTGTTTATGGGGGTAATTTTGTATTGGGAAACCACTAGTGTTGCTGATCCGAACAGCAGGAGTAACCTGAAACAAGGTTAACTTTCAAAATACGGTTTCATCCTGTCGAAATTTACTTTACTAGTTTGATTGGTTTCGGGGTTAAGTAAGACTGCTGAATTATTAAGAATTTCTGTGATTTCGAATGGGCCGTTGAATTTATTTTGAAGTTTATTCTTTATCTGTGACTCTTTTACATAAACTTTGTCACCAACGTTATACGTGGGGCGATTTTCAGGGATGTTTTTGTCAAATCTAACTTTGGCCTTTTGTTTTTGAGTCTCAGTTCGGTTTCTAGCTATCTTATAATAATGGGATATACGGTTATTTAAATCTCTGACATATTTAGTGATTAATTCTTTTTGGTTATACAAGGTTTCTGGTGGGCGAACAGATGTATGGCCAAAAACTAATTCGTATGGGGTAAATCCATGAGTTTTATTTACAGAGTTATTATAACAGATTACCGCATATGGCAAAATGGTAAATGGGTGTTCATTCGGGTTTTCAGTTTTGTTGGCTCTTATCATTTCAGCTAGGGTCGCGTGAAATCGTTCAATTGAACCATTTGACTGGGGGTGTCCTACACTTGAAAAGGTTAGTTTTATGTCGTACAGTTTGCATAGGTCTCTTAATAAGCTATTATCAAATTCTCCTCCGTAGTCGCAGTGTATTCTTAGCGGAGTACCATAATGTTGAAAGTAAAGTAGTAAGGTGTTTACTACAGATTTAGCGGATTTATCGGGAACTGCGTAAGCTTGTGTGAATTTAGTCAATTCGTCACGAACAGTTAAAGCATAGTTGCGCGTAGGGAATTCAAATAAGTCGATGTTGATTCTTTCAAACGGTGTTTTCGGTGTTTCCGTAATTACTAGTGGGCTACTTAAATTTTTTCGACAAATTTTACTTTTTTGGCATGTCTCACAATTTTTTACAAAATTTTCTACATCTTTAGATAATCCTTGCCAATTATATTTATTTTTGACTCTACGCATCGTCTCATTTATTCCGCGGTGTAAGTTGTTTTTACCGGTATGGTGTTGGTCGAGAATAATCGGTATTTCGTCTTCGTCAGGTGTCCGTACTAGATTTTGGCAAATTATTAATTTCAGATCTTTTTCTGCGAAAATGAATGAGAGAATTTCCAGTATTGGGAGGTCCAAATTGTTTTCAACATAGTAGGTCTTGGAAAGATCTAGTTTATTTTGATTTTTATATAGCGTTAAAAATAAGTGTTCTACTACGGATTCGGGGTCAAAAGGTATAGCGATGATATAATAATTTCTATGTCGGGTCGACTTACTAGAAACGATATTAATAGTATTATTGTAGAATTCAGGGTTTTCCTCAAAAATGTCCTCGATAATTTGGTGATGAAGGTCTGTTAGGTTATTTTGTTGGAAGAATGTGATTATATTTTTATTTTCCCGGTCCAATAATTGTCTGTTTGTAATTTGGATTTTCGAGTAGTCTATTAAGGACTTTGTTGTATATAATTTAGAAAATGTGTCGAATTCCTGGGCAATATGTTCGTTAGTTATTTCGCTGTCGTCGTTTAGGCTTTCGTCATCGTCTGTGTCTTCGTTAGCTGCTAAAATTTTAGAATAGAATTGGGAACAATCGTTAAAATGGTTTATTTTGATCCTGGACAAAGCGTCAGCGTTTTTGTTTATTTTGCCAGGTTTGTATATGACTTCGTAGTCATACTCCTCAAGTTTGAGGCGCCAACGGGCTAACCTGCTACCCGGGTCTTTTATAGAGAATAGCCATGTAAGTGGTCTATGATCGGTTATTAATTTGAATTTTCTGCCAAACAGATACGGTCTAAAATGCTTTACTGACCACACGATAGCTAAAAGCTCTCTTTCTATCGTGGAATACTTGGTCTCGGCATTGCATAAAACTCGGGAGGCATAAGCGATAGGTAAATCTTTGCCAATAGGTCCCTGCGAGAGTACAGAACCGATTGCGAATGCGCTTGCATCTGTGGTTAATATGAAAGGCTCGTCAAAATTTGGGTAAATTAGTATGGGTGACGTAGTAAGCGTTTGTTTCAAGTCGGAAAAAGCGTTTTGACAGTCATTATTGAAGTTAAATGGTATGTCCTTTTGAAGTAGTTTAGTCAGTGGTTTGGATACCTTTGAAAAGTTTGGGATAAATCTTCGGTAGTAACCAGCAAGTCCCAAAAATGATTTAATATCTTTTTGGTTCTTAGGTTGTGGGAAATTGAGAATGGCTTCGACTTTCGATGGATTAGGTTTAACACCATCTTTGGTAATGAGGTGTCCTAGGTAAGCAACTTCTTTCCTAAGAAACTCACATTTGTCAGGCTGTATTTTAAGGTTAGCTTTTCGAAGGCGTTTAAATACTTCCGTTAGACGAGATACATGTTCATGAATAGTGGGTGAGTAAATTATGATGTCGTCCATGTAGACAAGACATCTTTCGTTCTGAATTCCTAATAGGATGTTGTCCATAACTCTTTGGAATGTGGACGGGGCGTTCTTAAGACCGAATGGCATGCGAACAAATTCGTAGTGGCCATTCTCTACAGTAAAGGCAGTCTTTTGGACATCTTCGGGATTGATTTCTATCTGGTGAAACCCAGAAGCCAAGTCTAAGGTTGTAAAATATTGACATTTTCCTAGTTGATCAAGAAGATCAGAGATATTGGGCAAAGGATATTTGTCATCTATTGTGACTTCGTTAAGTTTCCGATAATCGACTACGACGCGCCATTTCTGTTTACCAGAAGCGTCTAGTTTCTTGGGCACAACCCAAACTGGGGAGGACCAGGGTGAAATTGAATGGCGGATAATACCTTGACTTAACATTTTGGAAACTTGGGTCTTAACTTCCTCTTTATGGACTTGGGGATAGCGATAAGATTTCGTGAAGATCGGTCGGGAATCGTTTGTGTCAATGGGGTGTTTAATTTCGTTTGTAAAAGTAAGATTGTCTCCTTCTAAATAGAATATGTCTTGAAAGTCTAAACAAAGCTGCGTTACTAATTCAGCCTCTTCTTCGTTTAGATGTTCCAAGCGTAACTGATTCATAATTTCTGATGATCTGTCGGTCTGTATGTGTGAGTCGAAATTTTGTGTATTTAAATTAAAAATTGACTTAAATTTTTGGACGGGTTCGAGTTTGATGTTTGAAAAATTTATTATTTTCGGGATCGCATTTGGGTTTATTACTGTCGTCAAGAATTCACCGTTGTTATCTATTTTGACGATAGCATTCGGTAGGCGTACCTTTTCATTTTCTTGGGCTACTAGTATAGCCTCAGTATTTTGTAGATCGCATTTTAATTTGTAGATTTTTTCCGTGCGTGGTTCAATGGAAATTAAGTTTCTATTTTTAGTGGTGCTTAAGCTTCGCGTTACGGCTGGTTGCGATGGAAAAATATCGGTAACTTTAAATATTGGTACAGTTTTAAAATTCGTGACTAACTGTTTTTTCTCAAAATCTATTTTGCATTTGTAATGTTCGAAAAAATCCGAGCCTAAAAGTCCGTCAAAGTCTATATCCAGGTTGTGAATATAAACTTTGTGAGGATCACCTGTGGTAAATGGTATGAGAACAGATTCATTGATGTTAATCTTTTCATTCGTTATTCCTTGGATAATCACGTTTTCAGGGGATCTACATCTGTAGTTTTCAGCTGTTTTAGGTTTAAAAACTGAAATACCTGCACCTGTGTCTAGCAAAATTTTAAATTTACCTGTTATATCATTCATGTAATAAAGATTTTTTGAATTTACAGTTAGCAATGCACGCGAAAGAATATTTACATGAAGTTGTGCTCTGGGAAATTCAGGCATGGGTTGAAACTGTCTTTTAGATTCATTGTCTGGATCTGGTTCGATATTTGATCTATTTCCCGTGTTGGAGTATCCGCGGGATACTCCGGGCCTAAGCAAAAATCCGGAGGATTAGCAGTATAATCCTCTTGTTGTGTCTGGGAATTAGCAGTATAATTCCCATATTGGTTTTGCCAATTATCAGAATAATCACCTTGTAAGTTTTGAGAATTATCGATGTAGTTCTCTTGTGGCAAATATTGGTCATTGTAATTAGTTTCGTAATTTTGAAAGTAACCGGATTGTTGGTTAAAATTGTCATACTCATTGCATTCGTAGTTTTGAGGATCATAGTGGTTGTCAAAATTGACGTGGTGTGTCCTCTGTGGGTTTTGACGGTTGAGATTTAAATTTTGTTGGTTGCTTGGGAATCTTTGTTGAAAATTAGGATTGGGCCTAATTACAGAGGGTCTATTTTGTTGTGAGCTACCTGGTTGTTGGAAGTTTTGTGGTCTGTAATTAATTTGATTGGGTGTGTTTTGAAAACTTTGCCTGGGAAATTGCGCTTGATTGGAGTAAGCGTTAGGTATAGAATTAGGGGACAAAAATTGTTGGTTTTGCCTTGTGCGGCATTCACTGATAGTATGTCCATTTCTCTTACAAAATGAACAGAATTTTTGTTGAATATTTGGAATTTGACGTTTTTGTTGGGGCAGTGTATTTTTAATATGGTTACTTTTAGAAAATTTCTGACTTTCGAAGTATGAAAGTTGCAATTCTCGTCTAATTCGAGCGATGGCTTGTAACATATTTGATGGATTTCCAGCGCGTATGATTTGGCCTAATTTTGGTTCTAGGCCTGTTAGTAGGGTAGTCAAAGTCATTGTTTCTATCAAGTCAGTTTGTGATTTCTTTTGATCTGGCGTTAAATTTTGTTTTTGCACTGCCGCGTGCATTTTTGCATTGTGTGTTTGCAGACGCGTGACAAAGGTTAAAGCGGACTCGTTTGCTATTTGATGAATTCGCTGTAGGTCTTGGATGAGAGCCGTGAGGTCACGAGAGTCACCAAAATGGGCTTCTAATAGCGACTTAATTTCCGCAAATGTATTAGGATTACGGGAGTTAATTAACTCGGCAGCTCTGCCGCGTAGTTTATTTTTTATATGAATTGTCAATAGAATTTTTTGTTCATTAATAGCCATATTTTGTGCGTGAAAACACGAGTTCAAAAACGTTTGCAAGTTGATGGGATTGCCATCAAATTCTGGAATTATTGAAAAAATTTCACTTAATTTGTAGGGCTCAATTTCTGGTGTGACTGCGCGAGGCGTGGCTGTTTGATTATCTGTCATATTGCTCAAGTTTTGGAATGTATCGAAATTAAAGTAATAAATGTTAAATGGAATAAAATTAAAATTAAAGTATTTTTACGCAAAGTGTCGTACTAACAGAGGGAGCAGATAATGAAAGTTATATTTTGTTATACAAATGCGGCATTAACAGTATAATGCGCGAAACTTTTGTCAATCTTATGTTGCCAGTCGAGCATTAGCAGTATAATGCTCCGATTAGATTATTTGTACTTAGTATTTAATTCACTTGTAATTGTAATAAGATAAATGGGGAATGGATAATAGAAATAGTTTTAATTGTTAATAGCTGTGCATTAGCAGTATAATACACCTTATGTTAAAAATAAAATGTTCAACACAATTATAAAATGCGAGATGATTCTTTGAATGCACTTACGTGAATTTCTTCATGGAGTAGATTCTTCGTCCGTTAAGGGATTGGAATCCGCCACCACCAGTTATGAAGGTCTCCTTGTTCCAATGGTAACTTGCACTAGTTAGGCACCTCGTCTGGATGTTTGTCCTTGTTCTTGTGGGTCACTATTGGTTAGGCTTCTTGTTCTGTTGGTGTTCACGGATCCTACCGACTGCGCCAATTTTATATCACGGGTTTCATAAAAGACTTTTTAAAAACTTTATTTAAATTATTAAGAGTCAACGTTGACTCTTTGAATAAAATAGTAAGTTAAAATATATGTGTTTAATTAGACATGAGTATCAGAACTGGTTACAGAAGTGCTTTGTGGTATATTTATAATATTCTAAAAGCATCGTTAACAAAATGTTGAACAAAGGAAAGCAAATACAATAGTCAGCATGATTGTGAGAAGCTAAAATGTAATATGAATGTAATATGATACTTTATGAGTGATAACGATAAGAGGGAATTCATTATCCGCACGTAGCTGAAATATGACACTCTGGGATAATTTGAAATGAAGCAAAAGTCACGTATCGCTTTGTATACGGTGGCTCAAATACTATATAACATATATATATATATATATATATATATATACATATTAGAAAGGTAGTCTTGACTGACTAGTTAAGAAAAACAAAATTAAACACCAAGTAGGAGTTTTCTTTTTCTGTTTTGTGGCCGTAAACTTTTCACCTCTGACTGCAACCTCTAGATATCCTACGTGGTGTTTACTTTTGTTTATAATTTTATATATATATATATATATATATATATATATATATATATATATATATATATATTGTGTGTGTGTGTGTGTGTATTTGTTATAATCCTATGTACCGCTCTCTACCTACGGATATAAATACGGACTAAAATAGCAAATATCTTGGTCTGGAATACCGTTGCGAAATTACCCAGGGCCTAGGAAAATCTTGCCCTGGGTTTGTCGCCGTATATTCCCCACCCTCAGATCTAGATTCGTTCGTAAACCAGATGATATCGGCAGATCTCAGATCTGAGTATGTTTCCGAGCGGGTTCCAATCCTCCCTTTTCGGGACCTTAAAAGTTGCTGAGAAGGAGAACATGGGCATTATACTGTCACTCCTGGCGTCCAGAAGTAAGTGAGTCCTCACCGCGTCGGTAGGGGCCCTTGTATGCCCTTGCCGTTCTCCCTCTTCTCTCTACTGACCACCGCACTTCAGCTTGTAGGCCGCTTTTCGAGCCTCGGCCTTGATCAACACGTGAAGGGGCACAAGATCCAGAAGGGCCTCCAGTGCTGCAGTGGGAGTAGTGCTATAACCCCAGTAACTCCCAAACAGGCGAGTCTATGGAGTTGCTCCAGCTTCTGTTGAATATGTAGCCTAGCAACTGCAGGCCACCAGACAGCGGAAGAGTACGTTATCATGGGTTTCACTATAACAGTTTAGCACCACATTGCTACCCTGGGGTTCAATCCCCAAGTTTTGCCAAAGGTCCTTACACCCAGAGGGTAGTGGTGACCCTTTGTATTTGTCTCTCTACGTGATCTCTCTAGGACAGCTTATAGTCCAGAATAACGTCTGGAGGCTCTTAGAGTAGTATTGTAGAGAACGGGCTCGACGAATCCATCCAGCACACGTTTCATGGTAAAAACGACCAATTGTGCCTTAGAGGGATTAACTCTAAAACACTGGCCATTGCACCATTACTGTACAATTCGCAGGGCCCTTGATATGATCCCGCTAACCGTACTAGAAAATTATATTGATATGACAATGGCTAAATCATCGACATAACCTTGCGTGTAAAGACCTTCGTCCTCAAATTCATTAAGTAGGCCATAAAGGACGAGGCATCTAACAGAGGGGAAAGTATACCTTCTTGTGGGCAGCTACTTTCACCACCGTGTCTCCACTAGCAGCGATAATTTGCCTTTCCGCCAACGTGGCTCATCAAAGCCATGATAGGCAGCTGCGGCATAAATAGAGTTACCTTTGACTCTATTTGTGCCGCGTGCGCCTCCTTAGGTGTTGTCAAACGCTCCCTAGATATCCAGAAAACCTCCATCAGCGAGTTCCTTGCGGAACAGCGCCTTCTCGACCCTAGAAACAATCGGATGAAGGGCCATCTCCGCTGACTTCCCAGCCTGGTAAGCATGTTGTGACGGATGCAGACGCTCCCTCTTTAACGTACCTCTCGACTAACCTCTCTATTATTTTGAGCAGGAAGGATGTAAGGTTGATTACTCTGTAGAATTTGGCCGTATCGTAAGAACTAATACCTCCTGCTTTTGGGACGAAAACCACTCTGACAGTTCTCCAGGATGTAGGAACGTACCCTAGGGCCAGACAAGTTCTCAACAGGTGATAAATAGGACGAATGAGTGTCTCCAGGCCTTCCCGAAGAAGTACCGGGAGCGCCCCATCCATCCATGGGCTCTTATAAGGATCGAAAGTAGAGATTGCCCATTTGACTCTCTCCACGCTCCACTACCCTTGAGGCCGTCCTCTAGGCCGTGATGACCGCGCGGGATGACCGTGTGGCTGGTTCTTCCCCTATCTCCGTCACCGATTCGGGGAAATAAGTTCCTAACAGGTGTTTGAGGCACTCAGCAGCGGTAGTCATTAGTCTACCAGAAGGGAGCCTCAAATATTCTATTCGCATTGGACAATCTTTTTTGAGAGCCTTCTATGCTTTAGCAGAAGTCCTTCCAAGCAGTCCTCTTGCTACCTCGAATGCGACTCTTATAGAGGCGTTGGAAGCTCTTGTGGTTTTCCCAATCGTCTGGAAGCTGAGAGCGCATTGCCTTATGATCCTTAGCGAAGAGTCTGCCTGCGTATTTCTCTGCGTAAGTTTTGCAATTCTCTGTTCCACGTTGCTCTTTCCTTTCCTCATCCTGAGAGGGCAGCTGCTCTCATATGGGGCAGTGATCTTTCCCAGGAGAAGCTTGGTGGAGCACCCTGTTGATAACACAACTTTTTTCCTTCAGATGGAAAAAACATTAGTACAAAGATGCATCCTATCCTAATTTTAACTATAAAATAAAACGGTAAATAATATGAAAATGAAATTAAACAGAATGATATTGTGTCATATGAGTTTATATGTTGTTAAATATGCAAACATTTAATTGGAATGAAATAAAAATACTGAAATAGCAGTAATATTACTTAAGTAGTTATATAATTTTTATTTATTATTTATTGACTGTTAACTACGTGAAAAATAATACATGTTTGAATAAAATAAATAAACGTCATGATGAGTCTGCACATTTTAATCATTAAGATAAAATATTAACAAAACATTAATTTAATTCCCATAAATAGACAATTTGACACAATCAGACGAATATAAATAACATGTAATAAAGATAATAGTAGATCTTTTTAGAAAGATGGTGATGCGAGCAGATCCGCTCATCCACTATATCTCATCGGCTTGCTATGACCCGGTTTTGAACCCGGGCTGTCTGCATGTTATTACGGGCCACTGTCCATCACACCACCAAGCCGACAGATAGACAGGTTACTAGCAACTAGGTTTATCTTAAACCCTTTTTGTCTACTAAATTTACGTTAACTTTCTAATATGTATTGATGAGCATCCATAGTACAGGGTAACCCATTCCGGGTCGACGTTGACCTTCTTCTTTGTAAATTGTAAATACAGAGAGGAAAGATGTGATTGTTCTTAATATTCACAGAACTAATTTATGTTTGTGCACGTCCAAAAATCCTCGCGCAGAAAGAGTAATAATCAAGAAGATGAAGATCTCACAAATGAAGGGAAAACTCTTTTCAAACTACAGTAAATGCAATTACAGAAGCAAATTGCCCTGCTTCGGTATTTGCTGTTTAAGCGATTAAAAACAAATGAACTCCAAGAAGAAATGCAGGGTAGGATTACTATTGTACTTAACCATATAATCAATGATGAAAACTTTTGAGGATAAGTTGTCTTTACTGAAAAAAGGTTTTTAAATCGATGGACAAGTTCGCGCATATAGACCTTTTTCTCTGGATTAATGAAAATTATACTTTCGATCTACTAATATCAGGAAGGTATTCGGTCAATGTTTGAATTAGATGTATGTTGGAACAGTGATGCTCACCTCGATTCCAATAAATGTATTGAAATATGGAGTTATATTATGTTGCGGTCAGTAAGAGAGGTGCTTCCGGATATTTTCCAAGAAAACAACTACTACATGCATACAGCCCATCATGTCAGGGAGTAGTTTACCGGCATCGCCATTGACAGTGTCGGTGTCGGGGACCGAACCCAGAGCACAGCAGAGTCACACCAAAGCGAATTTGCCACATAACGCGTTCTAGCGGACTGAGCTACCGTGTCGATAAAAAGGATAATTGAAGATACTTGGGAGAACTAATCTCAAGAGATTAGCATTACAAGAAATCTGATTTTGGCCTATGCCTCAAATACTTCAAGCAGCTTTGCACGCTGATGGAGTAATGACTAAATATTAATTAATTAAGTTTTTTTATTGTATTTTTATGTAGAGTTTGCATTGTTTACATTTTTCATATCTCTAGTGGCCTTTTCAGAGCCGGCGACCACAGTTGTGCTGACAGACTGGAGCACCACACGTAAAACAAAGTGATGGTGCTGAGCACCATACGCTTAACAAGGACAACCCCCTTATGTTATTACCGCTTCAGTTAAGACAAAGAAGATTTACGTATAAACCATATACTTATTAGAACCGATACTGCTAACTTCCTATATCTCCTTTGCAGTAAAATTAGGCCAAGACTTCTACTCATGCACGAAACTTTTGGCGGTCTGTTTTCATGGTTGGTGTATGCGTATTATCAAATCACAGGTGTGCTCCGCTGTGACAAGATTACTCTGACATACATTATTAAAAGTTCATTAGCACTAATTTTTTTCATAGGCTTGTAATGCGCCTCTGAAGATGTGGACTTTCTAGTACAGTATTCATGTACAGTTACAAATAGTTTATGCTATAGCGAACATTCCAAAATTGTTTTTATTAATAATTAATTATGAAATCATTTTATACTCGACGAAAATGATAGTACGCATCCTGATTTAATTATCTGTAGGGATCAGTACATGCGCATAAGTTATCGAGTACGCTAGAATCTTCGTTTAACAACATATTATAAACTAGCATAGCGTAAGGTATTGGTCAGTATTTGTCTAGCGCTGTTGCAATACGGACTGGAGATATTATTACCATTCCTCATCAGACTTTACAGAGCTAGTCTGATGTGGAATCATATACCATCCAGTTGGGCGGCAGTTAAAGTGGTATATATATCAAAAACGGATCGGACAGAACCGGACCCTAAATCGCTAAGACCCATTAGCCTGACATCATTTCTGTTGAAAGGCCTGGAAAAAGTACTGGATGGATACATTAGGGGAAACATCCTGAGCACTCATCCCCTTATTGCTCACCAGTATGCTTACCAACCAGGCAAATCAACAGAACTAGCACTTAATAACCTAGTCGGGAAAATCACCCAATTCCTTCGGGAAAAGTAGATTGCAGTGGCTGCTTTTCTCGACATTGAAGGAATATTCAATAATGCACTGCCCGATTCCTTATACACAGCGGCAGCTGTTAGAGGAATCGAGTTAAGCATAACTGACTGGATCCGAACTATGCTGAAAAACAGAATTATAACGACAACCTTACAGGGGGAAACGGTCAGCTTCAGGGCCGCGAGAGGGTGCCCAAAAGGTGAAGCTCTGTCCCCCCTTCTGTGGTCACTATCTGTGGATGACCTGCTGGCCATTTTATTTCTGTGGGAAGCAGAGATTCTGGCATATGCAGACGACCTAGTCATCATGGTTAAAGGTAAATCTGAAGAGGTACTCTCTCATACCCTTCAAGAGGTACTAGATAGAGTGCACATCTGGTGTGAGAGGGAACAGATGTCTATCAACCCCCGCAAAACTTTAATAGTACCCTTCACTAGAAAAAGGAAGCTGGATGCCTTCCTTACTAGGTGAAACCATTCCATTTTCGGAGGAGGTGAAATATCTAGGCATCACGCTGGATAGATCACTCAACTGGAATTCCCACCTGGAAAAGGTAATCCACAAAGCAAGTCTGTCCCTGTGGTCATGCTGTAGAATTTCTGGAAAATCCTGGGGTATGGGTCCCCAACAAATATACTGGATATGGATTGGCAATGGATTGATTGATGACCTAAACAGTCACAGCATCCTAGGTATGAATTCTGATGTGATGCCTACCAGAACCAACCATGAGCTGCCTTTTAATTTAACATCCTATTTCCTGAAAGAGATGAATGGGATCGGAATAAAACCGACCTACAGAAGGCAGACAACTGTCGTTATGCAGATGGTTCCAAAACTCTTGAAGGAACAGGAGCTGGAGTTTATAGTCGCTCTCCAAAGGTAAGAATAACCTCGAGCCTGGGTGATACCGCGACAATTTTTCAGGCTGAAATATATGCCATTAAACTGTGTGTACGGAGGCTGGAATCAACGCACCCTAGACACAGATCAATAAAGATTTTCTCAGACAGCCAAGCAGCCCTTAAAGCTCTTGGATTCTATCGCTGTAATTCTAAAACAGTGTGCCAAAAAGCTCTAATCCAATTGGGTAGGAACAACACTGACTCTGGTCTGGGTGCCTGGCCACTCTGGGCTGGAGGAAATTGTCGATTGCCTAGCTAGAGAGGGCGCGGCATCAACATTTATAAGACCAGAACCAGTTCTTGGTATATCTTCCAGCACTGCCAAAACAAATGTCCTAGACTGGGCCGAGAGCAAGACTCTCTACCACTGGCAGGAACTACCAGGATTAGCTCATTCGAAGGAATTCATTACACATCCTTTGAAATCAAGAGCTAAAAAACTGCTACAATTGAATAGGTTACACCTAAGCATTCTAATCGGACTATACACTGGACACTGCAGATTAAATCATCAACTACACAGACTTGGACTGATTGTAAATACCGAATGTTGTCTGTGTTTAGAGGAAGATGAAACGGCAAAGCATGTCCTGTGCACCTGTCTCGCTGCAGAAAGAACCCGGTTCTAATTATTTGGCAAAGGTCAGCTTTTGCCTGAGGACCTGGACAACTCTCACCCAACAAGATTATCAGCTTTATTAAAAGGCTGAATCTATTGGGTGAAATATAAATTAGGAGTGAGCCACAATAGACCGATTGGTCACGGTGGAGGATCTGGTATATATTAACTGTGTTTAGACAAAATACGGCACACAATACAATAACTTGGATTGCTCGAATGCTACGAGGAAGATGCGAAGCCTCCTTCACCTCAGGATGACACTACTCCAGACCGATTTTGACCTATTTTTGGGTCTCGTCAGTGCAGTACAAGTAAGCATACCTTCGATAAACGGGAGTCGCATCTTATAAATACTGTTAAGTTCTACGGTAGTGGAGCGTAACTGGCGCAATCTCTCGGTAGTGTCGAAAAAATCTAAATCGAAAATAAAATTGATAATGCATTGAATAAGCAAATTCTATAGCAGAAAGAAATTTTATAAAAGTATAAAAATAGGACTGCAATGACGAGAACCAAAAATAGGTCGAAACCGGTCTGCAGTTAGTGACATCCTGAGATAAAGGAAAGGAAGCTTCACATCTTCCTCATAGCATTTGAGCAATCCAAGTATCGTAGTGTTAACTGTGGTTAGATAAAATACGGCAAATTTCACCATTTAATTCAGCGCTCGTCGTCGGCATGTAGCTGGGCGAATAACTGTTTTGGTTTAATTTGTTTAGTTCTTATTATTATAGTGAGGCACTTGCAGACAGATTGGAATATTATAATTTTGTAAAATTTCCTTCTGCTATAAAATTTGCTTATATTAAATTGTTCCCAAAAATTTATTTTTTAATGTATTTCAACTGCAAGAAACCTATGAAATAATTTTGGACAAATTTCAAGGCGAAATACTCCATCCGTTATGTCGATGTGAGATATATGAATTGAAAAATATTTTTTTCACAAGCTAATCCAAAGGATTATTGATTTACAATGCTTTCGAAATGAGAGAAAAATTCAAAATCTTTAGAATTTTAACTAGGAGTGAGATAAATATTTCTATCGCCGGCGCCGGTTATAGTTCCCCTTAAAATAGATCTTATGAATAATTTTCATAAAACTATTAGTTTTTAAGTAATAACCATACGAATCCATCAAATAATAAAGAACTGTCATCGCGAAGCTTACGTTTGCTAAGAACGTTTCGATTTCCTCCAGATATTGCTTGGACGGAATTGCTCTGAGAAGAATCATACGTAGTACCTTTTTTTATATAGAACATTTAGCTTCAACTTCCTACATCACTATTTTAAAAGTAGAATGGATCAACAGAAATTGAGAACGGAGTAAAACATAACTTGCAAAATTAAAGACAGTTCCTGATCTGGAAGAATTTTACATTTTTGATATGAATTTTTCTGGCTCTTGAATGAAACTGTTATAAAACATACCGATCGCTTTGGCACGATTTTGGGAACTACCGCTTAGACTAAGAACTAAAAATAGCTTTAAAAACCGTAAATATATATTAAAAACATAGAAAACTTTTGATGCCTTAAATGGATCATTTTGGATTTCGAAAATTTGGATTTTTATTTAGAATTGCAATGCTTTTTATGTTTTCATATATTCAAACATCTGTCAATATAATGATACATGATGTTACGATAGTATTATGCTCCCAGTGTATAAATATAGATTTACGATTATAGACTACACAGTAAAATGTATATACATTAGAAATATATGATATGGATGTTTGACCTAATAACTCAATTTCAATCTCGCCTCGTAAATAATATACATATGCTTAAAGTGAATTGCCTCTGTTAGACAACTTCATTGTTTATCCTATAGTTCTGTGTAACATATAAATGAAATTAGAATTTTACATACTAACAAAATTAAAAATAAAAATGAAAAAAGAAATAATGGAATGAATGAAATGCTTATACTTCGAAAACACTGGCTAGCTGGCATGAAGTGATATGATTTATAAGAAGAGACTGAATTACAGGGTGGTTTTGAAATATATGCTTATATTTTTTTGTGACATCCGATGGAATATGGAAGGTTAATACAATTTTTTAAATTTAAAAATTAAAAGAAAAAATACATTTTTAGACTCGCCTTTATCCATCCCAATTCCGACGCGCACAACGTAAATTATTCATTCTTATACAGTCGAGTTTAGAGTGTTGCTAAGTATGTACGAAATGATCAAATTATAAATATTTAAAACTGGAAATAAACACACACACACACAAAGTTCAGAATTGGTTGAAAATGTCCAAATTCTCTTAAATATTGAACGGCTGGCACAAACGTTTTTTCATGGGCAACGCCGCGGATGCCAAGATACCGTTTCGTGTAAATATGAGTGCTTGGCGGATATTGCCTACCGCATCATATCAAAGCACAATGTTTGTCTACTCAATATTTGTAAATTCTCCATCATTAAAAACTTTTAAACAGTAATTCGCTATTAACACGTAGAGATCTGCCATAAACTATCGACGAATCGGTAGTAACTGTAACTTGGCGACGGCGCACTAAAAATAAGCAACAAGTTCACCGTCAAATATTTGGAAACTGATCAGTGGCGTAACTCGATAATAACCGATGATTACTTTTTGGTTTTCGGATAAATAAATATTGTTCTGCGAATTTTAAAAATATGACCATTGATCAACCTGAATATATGCCTGTATTTCAAAAACACCCTGTGTAATATAGGTACCTTTGGCATTCTCTTCGTTGTATCCTGTAATACCTCCACACACTGAAATTCGACCATAATCCTTCATATGCTTTAAAATGTTATGACTGATTTCTCCTCCTACCTAAAATAATGGAATAATGAAACTCAATATTGTTGAACAATGTTTAAGATAAATTAACAATACTTTTAAAAGTTTTAACTAACATTAGTGCTATAATGAAAAGTGTTACGTTTTAGCGGATCAGGACCTCGAATGAGATACTTTTAAAAGTTATTGGGAGATGATTGTAATTGTTTTTACTGTTACTGCTGTTATGTTTGTAATTTAACTACTACCAAAAAATTTTAAAATTTTGGAGATATTGTGAAAAATGTAAAGAAGAAGAAGAAAATAGATAAATGTGATTTAACTTACATTGTCAAAATAGATATCGATTCCTTGTGGTGCGATCTTTGAAAGAACTTTATCGATATCAGCTGTCTTGTAGTTAATAAAATGATCGAATCCTAATTCTTCCACCAACCACTTCCCCTTTTCGTCTGAGCCTGCGACGCCTATAACTGTACATCCTTTAATTTTAGCATGTTGCCCTACAATGCTACCTACTGCCCCTGCCGCACCAGACACGATGACAGTTTCTCCTTTTTGTGGTTTCATTAATTCCAAGAACCCAAAATAAGCAGTATTCCTAAAATTAAGAACGCATATATATAATATAAATTCAAACTTTGTAATTTAATTATCATTTATATTGCACACCTACTCAAGAATTTAAATCTATTTGTATCGTTATAATTATTCAACAATAATATAAGCATTATAGTATGCCTATGCCTATTATTATACCTCATCACCTCCTTAGAACGTCACGGTGATGCTTTGAAGGAAGTCCGCTTGTCACCGTACCACTAACTGTATTATACTCACTGAGTGTGTGGCAAAAAGCTAGAATTAGGAATATGATGTTGGTGGGCCGTTATGAATAGAGTACAGGAAGTGTTAAATTGTTTGTAGGCTGGTTTTCTAGTGAATTCATATCTCGTAACAAGAATCTCCAGACTTACATCTCAGAAGTATCAATTTATCAATACAACGTCTGTCTCCTTCCTAATGGTCCATGCTTCAGATGCGTAAACAAACATAGAGAAAGCTAGAGTGTTAGTTAGTATGACCTTTACTCGTCTCATGATACATCTATCTCTCCCTCAAAATTTTACTAAATTTAGCGACAAATCTGCATTATTGCTAAATCTTTTATAGAGCTGATGATATGCGTACAGGTTTACAGTCGTCTGTCTTGTTGAGTTTGAACTAATATTTGACGTTTCAATTATTTTATCGTTTTATCTGAAGCAAAGTGAGCTTCTGGAATTGTTTCTAACTATACACGTCTTTTGGAGGTGCAGCTATGTTTCGGGTCACTCAGACATTCACAAAACATTTGAAAACACAGATAAGACTACTTCCTTCCCGTTCTTGCCTATCTCTTATCTCTCATGCTTTCCTCCTTACCCTCCCCCATTTACCCCTCAACTCTTGTAAAATAAGTACTATAGAAAATATCCCCGACATCAAAATATAATAATACAACACACAGTCCATGATTCTGCGTTGTTTTTAAACATTTCACTACTTAAGGAGGACGTTTTATCATTTTCTTTTCCCGCGTGTTTCACTCTCCAAAAAATCAAATTTAAAATCTCCTTCGTTTTGTAAATTACGCCGTAAAATAACAACCCATGACGAACATCAGTTATGTTTTTTGATTAAAGCGCTCGTTTAATTTCACCACCATTTCTCTGGCTACTGCATTCGGTTCTTTATCCACCTCACGCTACTGAGTTGACAGATAACTGACAGAATGCTCAACGTTGGTTTTTTCTTTTTTGGCACTTGGATCAAGTCCAATCAGCCAGAACCACGATATGAAATTTATAACAAGACCTGTAATGTTTACTGTTACATAATTTATACTTTTATAATTCCACAGCAATTCTGCGCCAACACAAACATCATAAAAAACATACTCCAAGGTTACATTGTAGGTATCAGGTAAGACAGATGTTAATTTAACTGCCATAGTTTACATATTGTATGTGTGATATGTCATACTAGCAAAAACCTTTAATTATTTTTTTAGCATTTATTTCTATCGGCCGCCGTACAAAATAAACACATCCAAGAGAGAATGAATAAATAAAATTCGAGTAATGATAACAATAACAAAAAGATGGATATGGGTAGGGAAATTTACAGGGTCACACCCTTCTCGCCTAGGGCCCATCGAGGCATTTATTGTGTATATACTGGACTAGGCCTGGGCCAGTAAGGTAAACAACAAGCTTTTTAGACAATATTAAATGTTGCTCAACGTTGGTTGCGGCTACGACTAACGCTTGTAATATCCATTTGTAAAACGGATAGTTACGCTCTTAACTTCTGTAGTAGCCTCAGCAGACGTGACTTTCTGTTCTTCACATCCTATGCGCTTTGTATATGTAAAGATAGAAAAGTCGCATGTCGTTGATAAAGTATATAAATTGCTGACGTGAACGACAACATTCGTGATTTCAACTGTGCAATAAACAGAAAACAAAATAAATATGACAGCATTGTTTGAACTCCCAAATATTACGAATTATTTTATTGGTTGTGTATGTTGGAAAATTTAAACTATGCTAAAACTGATTTTCCTTGTTTGTAATTTTTTAAAATAACTAGTAATTATAAATAATTGTTACATATAACAAAAAAATCCAACTTTCAATGTAGTGGGTTATTTCCGTATGTATAAACTTTATATTTATAGTTTGAATTTTTACTCACCCTGGCATTCCTAAGATACCAATACCAAGCGATAGAGGTAGATTTCCAAAATCTGGCAATATAATAGTTGGCGACAATCTTGGAACTTCTGCTCCATCTGTTATGGTATGACTTCTCCAACCAAAGTAACCCACTACGTATTTACCAACTGGGAATTTAGGATTTTTACTCTCCACAACTCTGAAAAACACATTATTCATGAATAATATAGTGGATATTTAAACCGAAGTCATGCGTAATGAAAATATGTATTTTTGTTATTTTTAAAGTAACAGAATCTATGTGCGTTGATGCCGACGTAAAAAATTATAAAATCTACAATGATACTGGCCCACAAAATAAGTCTTGGAAAAACAGCTAGACCTGGTTTTCACTTTGTATTTTGGCATACTGAAACGAAATTTGATATCCGACTGACCCAACCCACCCAGTCTTTGGGCCTGGTGAGTAGGTGCCATGATGTGTTGTCCAAATAGAATATGACCGACCCATCTGAATGCGACTGCAGAAAACAATGACCTCAAAAGAAAGTTTCCAGAAAGCATAGTAGAACTCAATGTGGCAACGGTAGATACAACACATTGCTAGAAAAGCTTTACATGACATGTATCTTTTCTAAGAATATTATGTTGCATTTTACTTGAGCCTCTTGTTCTTTTCAGCATGTTCAATCTACATACTTATATCTGTTTTATATTTACACTGGATTTCTTATTGTTTTTTTACTTATTTATATTTGAGTGAATTTTGCACTTTGTATAGTCTACTATACTTTAACTGGGCGTGTGTATGTATGAGTTAATATATCCGTACGATTTCATTTTCTCCCATATTGTACACAAAGTTAAAGCAATAGTCCAGAAACATTGTCTACGTGGACAATATTTCTGGATCTCTGTGTACAAGAGAAAATAAAATCGTACGGAAATATTAACTCATACATACACACACCAAGTTAAAGTATACTAGACTATATCAGGAAAATTTTTACAAATGTTTGTTGTCTATCGATAGAATTACACAAAGGAAAAGTGACATCATATAAAGAACTCCACACATTCTTATTTTTGGTCATGCAAGCCTAAAATTACCGTGAGAGCTCAGAAAATTATTTTCTACTTTTAGGTGTATTTTTTCAAAATTAGCCGAGACACATGGATGTATTTCTCCATGTCTCCTGGCAGAAGTTTTGACTCTGATAAATTGAGTAGTGATAATATAATTATTATTCACCAAAACAATGTGTATCAATAAAGTTCTAAATCTTCACAAAGTACTTAACGATCAAGACTATGATACACTGCTGCTCATATACTGGCAAACTATAGAAAAAATATATGTCATAAAATTAAACAGTTTCACTCTCCTATATTCATATATTGTTTCTGAAGCAGGGCGGGGTAATTACTTATCAAAGAAATCAAGTCGCAAATAACATTGAATTATTTGCTGTAAGTGTGTTGTTAGTGCTAAATCAATTTTCGAACTGTTTTGAATGTGGGGGCGAGCGTAGATGCGTCTTTACTATGTACATACTTTGATGTGCGATGTAAAGCAATGTTAGGCGCGGTTGTTAGTACTTGGATGGGCGACCGTTTCAAAGAAGACCGTGTCCTCGCCTCACATATCTTCCAGCGGCTTGTATATCAGTGTATTCGCAGAAGCTATGCAACCTTAGGCGAGGGTTGTGTAGGTGATATACCATCCTTCGTCGGTCCCTTGCCTATTAAATGTTAGGCAAGTAAAAGATCCCTACTTTTCTTAAGGGAAGAGGTTCGGCAAAATTCCTGGTTGGGGGTAGCTCGTCTACAGGCGTTGGTGATAGGCCTCAGTAGCGGAAATAGACCGACGTTAAATAAATGTTAAAAAAAAATGTTTTGAAGGTATTAAAATTTCCTATAATTTTGCTTATTGAATCATTCTTGTACGATTAATATTTTATTAATTACAGCGCGCGAAAAATAAGAATTATGAAAAAAAAAAATGGATTTCGCTTTTCCTAAGTTCTATATCAAACATGTAGACGCAAAACTTGCAGAGCGAGAGAATTTTTTATCCCGCTTATTAATTTTTACGATAACCAATGGAGTGAGTGCACAACGTCGCAAAGTCCGAAAGGACAGGGCGACGATCCACGTATCTCGGCTGTTCTTGCCAGACGAGCGAGTGAGTCCATCAAGTTAATCTTCTCCACAAAAAAATGTTGCTTTTACTTCATATAAAACAATGTAATATTTGGATGAAAAAGGATAAATTCATATGGTCAAAACGAGAGGCGTTAAAACTTTTCTGGTGGTAAGTTGTTCACGAACGGCAGTTCATCCGCGGATTGGCTTGAAAAAAGTTATGTATTATTTATTTTGTCATAAACAAAAAAACGAGAGACAGTGGACTGTATTGCGAAAAATGCGAAAAGGAGATTTGATGGATTCAACCTTTTAATCTTTCCGGGTGAGGTTTCTACCCCTAGCTTCCTTTCAGAGGAGGGAGATAACCTCCAGATAGATCTAATTGCAATTAATTTTTGCACATATAAAAATTTATGCGGTAAAATTATAATATTATTATTAAACAAGAGCAGGTGAATAAAAAGTAAATAAGCAAGCTGTATTGACAGCATTATGGTCAAATATAGAATCTTCCTTTCCCGGCACGGGAGCGATAAGAACACAAAAATCTCTTTCTTGGTATCGCGAAAAGCTACACACTGAGCCAAAAAAATAGGCATAATGAAGTGTATTTTATTTTTAACTTATTACGCGGTGAATAATAAATTAACAAAAGATGAACAAATAAAATAATAATAATAAAACTAAATTAAATAAGGACGCAACTTAATGAGAAAATAAATCAAGCAAGTTTGCGAAGAGCGACAACTGCATGGCTCTCAAATTCGATTCCCTCAACATCAAATTCTTAGCCATCGTTGGAAATGACACAACCTGTAAATCCAATTTTCATTTTTAAAAACACTTACCCTAAAGAAGCAACTGAAGAAATGATGATCGCAAAACAATGAAAATATTTGGAAAATCATGAAAAGGTTGGATTGGTCAATAGGAAAGAGTTTTGCGATGTAGTTCTGAAAAATTTGATGACAAGCAATGACGAATTTACGAGAGCAATTTCGGAACGAATTTCTAATTCGTTTTCGCATGACAATGAGAGAAAATTATCTGCGATACCCGGCCGGGTTTCTTGATGTGCCGGACTTGACCGCTGTTGAGGCTCAATATCATGTTGCCGTCTCAAATGATTTGAATTTGAAGATGACGAATATAAGCTCCAACTGAATATTGATTTGTAAATTATGCCTCCTGGGGAAATCACATTTAAAAAAAGGGCCTCTAATTCACGCCTGAGGTGGTATGGAAAAGAGTTACAATAATGTAATGTCATCGCAGAAATTAATGAGTCAGATGAAAATCGTAGATTCTTCAGTGTGCTACAAATTTTGCATATACTGTTTAACGTAGGGACAATATATTTTTTTTTTCATGATTATCTTTCAGGTTCTACAACTGGAAAAATATTAATGCTTCGGTAATGCTGCATCAAGCAAAGTTGTAGAAAATATTGAGACTTTCAAAACGATTTCTTGAAAATCGATTTAGTTAGCATCAACGAAAGCTGAGATATTTTATGAAACTATTTTCTAATATGGCGGCGCAAGACCAGATTTCAAGTTTTTACAAATTTGAATTTAGGATTGTACCAAACAATATAAAATGCAACTTATCAACCCTTTATTCGAGTCTTTTGAGCAATGTTTATTGTTACTGGGCTAAAATAACCAAATTACTAGTTATTGTCTGAAAGTTATTTGTGGCATTCTACGAATATTCTTTCCTATTATTTGGGTTTTCTACCACATGTACTATTATCCTCTTCAAAACAAATCACCGAATCTACAAAATAATAGGATTATGGGAAAAAAAGCCTCTGCACCCGTGACGTTTACGCCAAAGGAAAAGTCAGAGGTTATGTTTTGCAAATAATATAAATCGGAATAAACACAAAAATAATGTATTTTGCTGACGTTTCGGAAAGTAATCTCTTTCCGTTTTCAAAGCTATTTTTTGAAGAACTCTTATTTTGCTGTGTATATCAAATACACAGCTTTAAGATTCTGTTTATGTTATTTCCATAGATACTTACTACTTACACAGAACATAGAACTGATGATATTTTTTAGATAATGTTGAGTTTGTTAAGTTCTTCTTTTAGCATTGGTAGCCAGGTTGTACAAATATCTACAGAACAATTCGATACGCACTTATCTTCATTTAATAAGATTATTGCTGATTCTTTAATTTTTCTTTTTTTGGTATCTGTTTCTTTTGTTAAAATTTTTTGCCGAGTCCCAGCTTATTCTATGTCCGTTTTCCCAAGCATGTTCACAAATCTTTGATTTCTGAATTTCATTCTTTCTAATGTAATTCTTGTGCTCATCCAACCTCACACTGAAAGGTGCAGAATTCAAAAAACTGTATTTACAATATCCCGTGCGAATGTGATAAATGTTATGTGGGTGAGTCATCCAGACCTTTCAGTGTGAGGTTGGATGAGCACAAGAATTACATTAGAAAGAATGAAATTCAGAAATCAAAGATTTGTGAACATGCTTGGGAAAACGGACATAGAATAAACTGGGACTCGGCAAAAATTTTAACAAAAGAAACAGATACCAAAAAAAGAAAAATTAAAGAATCAGCAATAATCTTATTAAATGAAGATAAGTGCGTATCGAATTGTTCTGTAGATATTTGTACAACCTGGCTACCAATGTTAAAAGAAGAACTTAACAAACTCAACATTATCTAAAAAATATCATCAGTTCTATGTTCTGTGTAAGTAGTAAGTATCTATGGAAATAACATAAACAGAATCTTAAAGCTGTGTATTTGACATACACAGCAAAATAAGAGTTCTTCAAAAAGTAGCTTTGAAAACGGAAAGAGATTACTTTCCGAAACGTCAGCAAAATACATTATTTTTGTGTTTATTCCGATTTATATTATTTGCAAAACATAACCTCTGACTTTTCCTTTGGCGTAAACGTCACGGGCGCAGAGGCTTTTTTTCCAATAATTCTATTATTTTGTAGATTCGGTGATTTGTTTTGAAGAGGATAATAGTACATGTGGTAGAAAACCCAAATAATAGGAAAGAATATACAAATTACTAGTTGTTACATGGCCTATGTCCATTTAACAATTTTATATAATATCTGGTATTTTACTTATATTTAGCACGATCTGTATAGCATATTGATTCAGTTCTTGTAAGTGAGACTGTTTCAACTATCAGAAATTTTCTTTGTATAAATGCTAAATTATTTCACATTGTTTTATGTACCTATTTTTGTATCTTAGGAACTTAGTTATATTTTTTTACACTAAATTATATATTTCTGTTACAGCTTCAGAACACCTTTGCCAAGTCTACAGAAACATTTACATTCATTTATATTTCATTATATACTTTGTTTACTGTGTACATGTAGTTATTTTCCTTACTTGTTGAAATACCCTGTATATACCCCAAATGCAAATTTAATTTTGTTTTATTTATTTTCCTAATTCAAGTAATTATTGCAGTTAATTCATTTCATTTTTACATTCATTTAGCCATTAAATATTGAACACAATAAATTTGCCAGAATGCATTTTAAAATTACGTTCTTTTAAAGCAGCATAAACCATGCGCTTTTACGAGAGAATCCAGTTAGAGCAAGCCAAGCCATAAGATTTGTTTACAATGGACACGATAAGCGTCAAGTACTTTTGTTACTTCCCATAGGGTTAAAATCGCCTACCCTTTTCTATCTTAACCATAGAAAGAGATAGAGAAAATGCTGCACAAAACTACGCCGTATCGAACATTGTAATGTTGTTAACGTAAACAATTCCGTCGTGGGACCAGAGAAATGCGTGAATCCGGGTAGAATGATGACGTCACGTACAATATAAAAGAAAGACCAGACTGTTCACCTGGAGGAGATGCAATGGTAATCACACCCGAGTTACATCGCTGAATTTCACTATTCGCTGTGCTCCTGGAAATTGCATTTAACTCACAAATTGGCTACATCGAGGGACTCCAGTGTCCGCTGTTGTTTTTGGAGAATTAAAACACACCTGAGTTACATCGCAGAACTTCACTGTTCGCTGTTCTCACTGGATTATTTCGTGGTCATTTTGCCAAGTAATTCCACGCAAAATGCACTCTACGTCTACACCAACTTATCTGACTGTTTAACATGCAATTGCACACGCCAACATAATTTGATATAAGTATTTTTACTTGACTTATTCTCCGCTTATTATTGAATCTGCATTCTGGTTACGGGGTGTCTAAAATGGGGGTTTAAATTGACGCATTTGTGGTACTAAAAGAATATTAGGTTTTTTTAATGAAATATTAGCTTTGATTTTTAACTATGATAATATTATATTACAGGTATTCAGTTATGATTTCGTTCACGATTTTATTTTATGAAATTTCACTTTCTAAATATTTTACTATGCGCTTGCGTTTGCAAAATAACAAGTTTATATTCAAGTATTATATATTTTCTGCGTTTATGCAATGACAAGAAACTTTCATTTTCATTATTTTTCATTTGATGTACGTATTAAGGCTACTGTGCCTAATTTTGGACATGTAAAATGTCGTAGTAATGTTTACCTTTCAAATGATTATCTGAGATTTCTCACCGGCGATCTATTTGGCTTTCTATGATTGTTTAATAACGATCCTTCCACTTAATTACCTTGCGCTCACAAACTGTAATGGTCATCGGTTAGTACTGGGTTAATTAGCCCGTAAACTTGTTCGTATTAAGAAGGGTTTACTTTTCGTCGAATACTGAACTGTTGTAAGTAATAAATAAAACACTACATATTACCACATAGTAATAAATATTCTTTTCTATTTCATTTTTGGCAATTTATAGTTTGCAAATCAGAATTAATTACCTGATTAATTAAATTAATAAACTGAATTAATTGATGGATGAATTGAGTAGTCGATTGATTAACTGTTTAATGCATTAATTTGTTTCATGCAAATGAATTTATTTCTATGCAGAATTTATTTTTATGCATTAATTGATTTTTATGCATCTATCTACTTCTATGCATGTAGGGTACATCTATACCGCTGATATTTCTATGTATCATTTATTTTTACGTCTAATTAATTTTACGTATTGAGTACTGTCAAGTTTTAAGCAAACTCTTAATAAGCAGACTTTAAATATCAACTTTCATTGGAATCAAATGCATTTTTGCAAGGATAAATTGCCAAATAATTTAAATTGGGTAGTCTACCAGACAATGGTGTCCTGAAGTGCAGTAGCAAAGCTTTCCACTCTCATCTGTACCCACTAGAGATCCAGGAGATTGGTATCAAATTCATTATTTTTTTTGTATTAAAATTACTCCTTTTCCATTAATATAATTTTATTAACAAAATTTCACCTAAAAATACATTTCAAAGAACGTACATGTTTTTCAAAAATTTATTGCGGAAATCAAATCTTGCTATTTTATATGTCACATCATATTAAAAAATTTATTTATTTATGTAATATATTTCATCATTCATTTTATTCACATTTTTATTTCCCTTACCAATAATTTCGGTTTCATCTATGGGAGACTGGTTTACGGGAAAAAGAGACAACCCAACTAATTGCTAACTATAGATGGTGCCCACACAATATCAATTTTTTTTCATTGTCTTCTTTTTTGCGAACAAAACAAAAATTAGTCTTTTATACCATTCATTCAAGAAGGGTAACTTTCACATCTGTTACAAGTGCTCCGAATCCACGGCTTTTTGCTCCGTCTAAAACCAGCTAGTCGTTCGCAAATGTTGCCTCATTTATTTCTCAAAAATAAACAATAAGGGAAAGGAGGTAACATAGTCAGTCATTTTGCATGTAATTTATGCTTTTTCATGAAGAGTAACTATTACGTTGGTCGGACAGAAAATATATTAAACTGACGATATTTTAAATTATTATGAAACACATCCTTACTTCGCAACTTGTGATCCAATAAAAGTGTCTCCTAGAGGTAGATCTGACCCATGAGCCCTCATGTATGGATCAACGCTGAGATAAACAGCTTCAACCAAGAATTCTGAAAAGTAAATAATATTTTTTAAAATACGATTATCATAATAGTACAATCGCATTGATCTTTTTTGACGGAAACTTTCCAGGAAACATATTATAGATGATTATTACGTATTTTGAAATTCTGATTGCAAAAATAAATTTTCCCTGAAAGACCTGCCCGATATTCGTAGGTCAATCTGCAGTTTCAAAATAAATTAGAAAGCGCCAAAAATGGTGAAAAAATTTATAATCAAAGATATTCGCAAAAACCGCCATAAGAGGGATAATTGCAGCAACGTTGATGAAAACAAAGCGCTATGAAGAAAATGAATGTACCAAACAAATTCTATTCAACAAAATTTTATTGATATTTAATTCATATAACATGTCCTTCCTAGAACCCATCTCGGGACCGATCGTGCAACCATCACGTGAAGTGTGGCGGCGATTGCAGGATCAGGTGAAACGTATCTGGTTCAGCTAAAACAACAATAGATGAAACTTAACGCAATTCTCTTTGAACAAAAGCAAATTAAAATAGATAATAAAATTTAAAATAGCCAAAAAACTACTAAAACTTGAAACTAGTAAATGGCGCAAGCACTTAATTTAATTTTTAAGCGTTAGCGTTGGTACAGGAAAAACCTTAACGAAAAAACATATTGGAAGCATTTGATACAGGGCAATCTAACATATTGTATTTTAAGATTTTGATTCCAAATTAATTTTTTAATTATTGAAAGTAATGATAAGGGAGGCGAATTATTTAGAAGAGAAAAAACGCGTCATTCAATATTACACCACTATACGTATAGAATCGTGGCTCATGCGCTTTGCTCTGAAGTTTTCTCGGCCCAATATCTCGAAAACTATTTGTTCTACCTAAATTTTGAGTAGAACCTTTTTTTGTAGATTTATCTGACGAACAAATTTTATGACTAAAATTAACTTAAAACTGATAATTTACGAGATATTTGGGAAAAACTGATTTTCGTGACCTTTGACATTCTGTAACTTTTATAGCCATCCAGTAGGCTTTATGGATTTTTGAGAAATTATTTGTGCCACCAAAATAAAGGGAATCCCGCTGGAAAATCTTGGGTTGGATTTTTTTAAGTTTGACCTTTTTTTGTATAAAGTGACTGGATTACAAAACTGTAAATAAGCCATCGAATGTCAAAGTTGAGAAATGTCAAAATACGGTAAACTTAACCCATTGCAGTATCCCTTCACAAATAAAGACAAGCACTATCCTTAATAAAGGATCCCTTATTTACGGATCAAATTGCGCAGGCGTAGACGTCAAAATAACGCTGACTTTAATACTGCTTGTCCTAATTGCGCATCCAGTAACTCTCTATTGAAAATCACTGTTAACTAGCCACTGGAATTGGCAACTGTCAATTTCGCTAGGAATACTGACATTAGAAAATTGTGTTTTATTAACTTGAAGTCACGTTCGTGGCTTTAAAATTAGCTTCTGGTACATTCATATGAGTACAATTTAATAACGATAATCTTTGCAAAAGTCGTGAGCAGAAAAAATATGGGACAACTTTTTTTTTCTATTGTAAATCTGTCTCTATTTGAATATATAATAAGTAGCCGAAATAAAACAGATATCACTTTTAATTTATTTTTTATTTTAATGCTGTAGTTATTGCTATAGCAAATGATGGATGGATAATGAGACAAATTGCACTGCATTATAACATTAACAAAAATTTGGTGTGTAACATTTTAAGAAAGCGGAGAATAAACGATATGATTAGTAGAAATCCTGGATTAAAGGACAAAAGATATCCTACTTAACAAGAAACTAACTATTAACATTTCGTTATTGCACCATTTCTATTTATAACTTCTCTAAGTCTGTTAGGCATAGAATTAAATAACCTTATACAATAATCATTAGTAATAATATTTTCCCATGCATTATTTGCTATTTCCAGTAATTCTTCGGCATTCTGTGGTCTCATATTTCGTTTTTGGATACTTCTTACGAGTAGTTCCCATACTTCTTCCACAGAGTTAAGATCTGGACTATGACTGGGCCAGTTAAGAACATTGATGTTGTTATCTTGAAACCAGTTAGTTACGGTATGAGCAGTATGAACGGAACAATTGTTTTGTTGAAATATGAACTCATTATTAGGAAATAATTGTGACACAGAAGGAAGCATAATATTGTCTAAAATCCTATTATACGTTTCACTATTAAATCGTTCCTCAATATGCCACAGAACACCAGGACCACCTGCCGATATCCAAGCCCATATATTGATGGAAAATCTACCACTTTTATCATTGTTAGATATATATTTCTCATCGAATCGAGTATTCGGAGGGCGGTAAACACAAATACGACCGCTGTGTGCTGACTGGAAAGTTTTTTCGTCTGTAAAGATTACATTGTTCCAAAAATTTATAGCATGCACTAAAAAATCAAGCGCAAATCCTACTCGAGCTTCTTTATGTTCAGCTTTAAGTAAGTATTTCTGTGCTGCTGCATGATAGCGTAGCTCCGATTCTCTTACTCGCCGGCGACCAGTACTACTCGATCCAGGAAAATTCGTTTCTTCAGCAGCCTGAATATCTGAGTAAAATGGATTTTGTACTAAAGCATTTACCAATTGCAAATCTTGTTGTTGTGTTGATATCCTTCGTCACCCTGATCCAGGATTTCTACTAATCGTACCGTTTATTCTCCATTTTCTTAAAATGTTACACACCGAATTGTTGTCAATATTATAACGCAGTGCAATTTGTCTCATTGACCATCCATCTTCTCCCTTAGCAATAACTCCAGATTTAACTAAATCGCTTACATGAGGCATGTTAGTTTTTGCACACTTAAATTATGACAACTAACTGACAATGTCACAAAAATTAAAGTTAGATGTACACAACTAGATTTTAGCAAAATACCGTTATAATGTGAACGATCCATGCTTTTGATGGAAGTCTGAAGGACGTGTTTTCTGCTCGAAAAACTTAGAAAAATTAAAAAAAAATAGGAAAAAGAAAAAATTAATTTTCTTTTTCCTCAACCTTTTCTAAATACTAAATAAAAATATTTCGTTCACAAAATTTTTTGGGGTTCAAAGTGACTGTTTCAGACGGAGATTAATGAATAAATCATACTTACTGTCGTTTATGCTTAACTGCGGCTCTGATGGTATCAATTGGAAGACGTCGTAACACTATAAATCTAACACTGTCTGTTTAACACTCTCTTAAAATTAAATCTGAAAGGGAAATTTTGTTAGAAAACACAAGTAAAAGACAATATAAAGTTCAAAAAATGTATATTAAATCTTTAAAAAATTTATGTTTTTACACAACTTCTTCAGTGAAAATGTTAACAAACAATGGTCTGACCCGTGTACAACACATGGTGAGGAACGGGACGATTCATACGGTACCAACTACCATCCAATATGCAGTTTGAAAAGCTAACGATGCACAAAAAGATTCAAGGAACAGTTCATGTAACTGAAATTTTGGGGGGCTTATGCTTGCCTGTCTTTATAAACGTATTTATTAATTCACATAAATTTTGGTCGCTCCTCGGAGCTTAAAATTGCTTGAAGCGTATCTACTTCGTTTGTATTATGCAATAACAAATTTTACGTTCAGGCAAGGCAAATCCCATGCACGTGTGAGTACATGGTATAGATACTTTTTTGACTCCGAATCACTGAGGAACCGGTTTAGGGCAAACCCCGTCAAAACGCATCATTTCCCCGTCAAATCCGACTGCTAGGAAATGATGGGGGTCCCATGTCGCTAAGGGCTATTTTCGCTATAACTTCCGATATACTTTGAATAGTCGTTGGACTAACTTGTCCTCATATTCAACACTTCGTAAGAGTTGCAGTGCTTGACAACGTGGATTCGTAAAAGGGTTTTTAATCTTGGAAATTTGGAAGTTCAAGTCCAATTTTAGAATACTTTCCAAAATTGGGTGGTCGGGGCGACATTACGTCCCTGTGCAGCGACATTTACTACACTTACCAAATTAACGCTCCTCGAAGAGTTAGCGAAAATTTGGCATAAAAAACGCTCCGAAGAGCAAAAATATATTTCCAAGAATTAAAAACCTCCTCCACGGCGTTTTTACGTGAAGCACGCTTTTCTTACGAAATATTTCCTAAGTCGGATTTTGTTACAACGTCGAAAAGTATATCGGGGTTATAGCGTTCTTTAACACTCCCCTCCTTTCCGTGAATCTTTTTGTGTAACGTTTGGTAAATTGTTTGGTTGAAAATAAAATGGATCATTGGATGTAGTCTCCCATGTGTTGTATTCGGTTATCGTTCAGACCGGCCTATCTGAACAAAACATAGATGCAAATCTAAAATGGTAATAAGTTTGAACATATATCGATGCATAGCATTCGATTGAATTATTGAACATTGGTTTTCAAAATGGCATAAAAAAAGAAAAAATCGAAAATCCTCAGATTTTCGATGACACAACACAAACACTTTCGACGCACTTATCTTTCTTAGTGTTCTTCCACTAATGCGGGCTTGCGTCTGCTCCTCCTCGTGTCTATGCCTCGTCGATCACCTTCGGTGTCGAACTGCCTTCTGGAACAGCTTAGGTGGTCCTCGGACTGCTTAACTCCAGCTATACTATGGCTCTGCTCGGTTTATATGAAACAATAAAACAAAATTTTAGTAAAATGTTTGTTTACATCCCGTCTGGGGATCTGCGACCGATAACATATCGTCGTCTTTGAGAATAGGAACACTGAATTTTGTTGACTTATATTGGTTGAAATGGTTTCCTAGTAGTTAAAAATTCTCTTCTTGGGAGAAATCTGTGACCGATATCACATCGTCGTCTTTGAGAATAGGAACATTGAATTTTGTTGACTTATATTGATTGAAATAGTTTTTATTAAAATCTCTTCTTGGGAGAAATCTGCGACAGAATCTGCATCCGTCGGATCGTTGCATCTGCCCCTCCAGCAGACGTGGCGGCATCTCGCCCTTGAGTTGCTAGACTCGTCTGAATCGCGCTCTTGCGTCAGAGTCGTCGTCTTTCCATGCCGTGCCAATGGAACATTTGTTGGGACCCTTTGGGTCGGACTCTGCTTACAGATGTATATGTTTTAAACATATGTGGACTTAGAAAAATTATAAAAATACCAACTCTGCCGGACACGGTCAGAGTTGCTGCAGTGAATTTGGAAGAATTGTATGTGGATACAATATCCTCAGATGAAAATAACTTGTAAAAAATGCATAAAAAATACCAACTTTTGCCTGACACGACAAGAAGTTGGTATGGAAATTTTGATATAAAATAAACCTAGCACTAAGTTAAAACTTAGCCTAGGTTGAAAAATGTTATAAAAAGATGATTGAATCTCCAGAACTGGATTCTGAATCAGAAGTGGAAGCATCTCGTGGCGGTGCATGGATTTGTACAACCGTTTGCTCCGGCGGTAGAGGTTCTGTGGAATCGTCTGAGAACGGGGAATCATTTCCATCGAGTGATGTTCCGCCTGGACTAGCATTTTCTTCATCGGAAGATTCGATTTCCAAGTTGTGCTCCTCTGGCGGGGCTGGTCTCAAATCATCGACATGTACTCTTGTCGTTGCATTTCCCTTTTGCACGAGATACACCTCGTCTGAAAACTTCTTCAGAATTCTGGTTGGGCCTGACCAAGACGGCGTGAAGGTATGTACCTTCTTTTTTCTCTTACTCATGACTCTGTCTCCTACTTTGTAGACGATCGGAGTGACGGCCTCTTTCGGCGCATATTTCTGTTTATATTTTTGTTGGGCCTGACGGGCTTCCTTGATTCGCTCGTATCGTGGAAGCGTTTGTTGCTTGGCTCTTTCTTGCCTCCAGGCATACAAATCCCATTCGCCTCTTTCGGCTGGATCATATCCTAACACGACCATGCTAGGTGTTTGATTTGTAGCGGCGTTCCTACGATTTCTTAATATATATGTCATTTGATGCACGTAGCGATCCCAAGTGTCGTTTGGCTTTTTGAATAAAAGAGTCTTTAAAATTTTCTTGCATTCCTGAACCCGTCGTTCCACGGGGTTGGACTGTTGGTGATATGCCGGAATTAAATATCGTTCGATACCATTCCTTTCGCAAAATGTGATGTACCATTCGGAATTGAAATGACCACCGTTGTCGGATATTATGACTCGAGGGACTCCGAATCTTGCTACTATTTCCTCGTCGATATATTTGGCTATCGTTCTGCCGTCGACCTGAATGTATGCCTTTGCCTCTATCCATTTACTGAAAACGTCTTCGACGATAATCATATATCTGTTTTCGGCGTCTTTAGTCCTCTGCAGCGGGCCAATTACGTCGACGCTCAAGGTTTCAAATGCATTTTGTGGTGCATGACTTCTAAGTGGAGCATTGGGTTGGGCTTGTCTTGTCTTGACAGACTGGCATATCAGACAGTCGTTTATGTATCTGCCTACGATCCTGGCCATATTATTGAAATAGTAGCGTTTCGCTATTTTCCTGAGAGTCTCGTCTCTTCCTGGATGACATGCTTCATCTCGGTCATGATAATGGTAAATCAATTCTTTTATTTTCCTCTTTGGAACTATTAATTTAAAATTTCTATCACAATCTTTAAATAGTACATCGTCTTGGACGTGAAAATTTTGCATAAAAATAAGATCCGCATCGGAACGTTGTTCCTGTTGAAATAGATCATTCCAACGGCGGATCTTGTCTTGAATATCTCTTGAACTCAATTGAGCCTGTACGATATCTTCGTATATTTCTGAGTGCGTTAAAACAGAAATACGTTCTGGACACTTATAATTTGGTAGGAACATTCTTTCCTCTTCATCGTCTGTCTCGACATACTGATTTTGTGGGTTACGACTTAGAAAATCTGCTAATAAATTTTCCTTTCCTGGACAGTGTTCAATTTTGAATGCATATTCTTGCAATAGTAATGACCATCGAGTAAATTTTGTCTTGTCGTCCTTATGTTTGTTTAACCAAAGTAACGCCCTGTTGTCCGTCTTCACCAAGAACGGTTTGTCTGCTAAGTACATCTTGTACTTTTTAATATAGTTCACCACCGCCAAGCATTCTAGCTCATTTATGTGGTAACGTCTCTCCGCTGGAGATAACGTGTTGCTTGCATACGAGATTATGTATTTTTCGCCGTTGTCGCCTAATTGATATAACACGGCCGAAAGGCCTTGGAGGGATGCATCTGTTTGCAAAATGAATTGACGTGAAAAATCCGGCCGATGGAGTTCCAGCGGTCCGGATAATAATTCTTTTAATTTTCTAAATGCTTCATCGCACGTATGGTTCCAGTGAAAACGATTTTCCTTCGAAAGAAGTTTCGTTAGTGGCTTCGTGATCATCGCCACATTTGGTAGATATTCTCGTACCCAGTTGCAAAGCCCTAGGAAACTTTGTAGCTGCTTTTTCGTAGCTGGAACGGGATAATTTTGAATTTGTAAGACATGTTTTTCTAATGGTTGGGAAGTATCGGTTCTAATTGTATGGCCTAAATATTGAATTTCATTCGTCGCTATTACACACTTTTCCGGTGACACTTTCAGATTGTGCAGACGTAGTCTTTCAAAGACTAATCTCAAGTGGGACATATGCTCCTTCACGTTTACACTGTAAACGATTATATCATCTAAATACACTTTACAGAAATGGTGCAGGTAACCCGTTAAAACGTCCTTTGCCATGAATTTCTGAAAGGTACAGGGAGCTGTCTTGAGTCCGAAAGGCATGACATTGAATCTGTAAGCTGCCCCATCAGGAGTGGTAAAAGTCGAAAAATCTTTTGATGCTTCATCTAGTGGTATTTGCCAATATCCACTTTTTAAATCCAACACAGAAAAAATCTTCGAATTGCCTAAATCTTTAATACTTTCGTGTATTTTTGGTAAGACGGAAGCCTCGTCTTCAGTCATTTCATTCAAATGGCGATAGTCGATGCAAAATCGTGGTTTCTTGTCCGAGCGTTTTATTATCACTGGTGGTGAACTATATTGGGCAGTGCTAGGTTCGATGACGCCAGCTTTTAACATCTCTTCGATTTGGTCGTACATAATTTTCTTAGTACTCGGAGACATCGGATATGGTCTGATATTAAATGGTTTCGTGTCTTTTACTATAATTTTGTGTTTAACAGTCACTGTGGTTGCTTGAGTCGGTTCCGCAGTGAACAGATCGACAAATTCTTCGAACAGCGGCCGTAGAAATTTGTCTTTAATAACAAGCTCTTCAGGAAGCTTTGCCTGCTGTCTCTCCCTCTGAGAAGCTTGATTCCAGAAGACGGTAATACGCTCTTCCGTGCCGGCATATAGGCATTTTCGGCCATAATCATATGCGACATTGTTCATATATAAGAATGGTGATCCTAATATTATCGTTTCGTTCAAATTTTCGATTACTTGAAAATCAATTTCAAAAGAGGTGCCTGAAATTATTACTTGTAATTTTGTCGTGCCAAGAGAGTCCACCATTCGATCTCCGCACGCCATAGCAAATGATCGACGTGTCGTGAGATTTTTAAAATTATCCAACATCCTCGGATGGATAACGTTTCGCGTCGAGCCTGAATCTATCAGTGCGTCGACCGCATGTTCATTTATTTGAACTTTTATACGAGGCAAAGGGAACGCTTCGCTCATATAATTTATTGACTCTCTTGTCTTGTGCAGAGGAGCGTCGTAGTGGTCATGAGTATCGGAAAAAATTACTGTACATTGCTGCCGCCTTGGTTCGGCCGTTGTGCCGGGGATCTTGCAGATGGACCCTGGCCTGGGTCTCTGGCCCCTCGAAAGTTTCCCGGTCTCCTGTTGAGATGAGGGTTATTCGGACACTGACTATGGAAGTGCCACTGCACTGTGTCTGTGCAGTATCGGCACGGGGTAGCCGGTCGGTCGGGTACTCGGAATTTCCCCGATCCGCCATTAAAATTGTTTTGCCTGCGGTCAGGATTCACTGATCCGCTTGATAAATTAGGCATAAAAATAGGACGACCAGGCGCTCTGCCTGGGCCGTCCTGTCGAGATACGTCCTCTCGGAAATGCACCCTCGGTGCTGTCGGAGTTGGGCTTCCATTGCTCCTTATACTTGAATTTTGTGGAGTGATGTGTCCCGGCTCTCGATAGTAAGACGCGCGGGACAGACGTTGATCAATAAGCTGGATTAGCGACGTCTGTTCGTCAGCTGAATCCCGCTCGACGTTAGTAGCCGCTGCTATTAACATTTCGGTGTTTGAAATTAGGTTGCTTCTCAAGCGTGACCTAATTTCTGGACGCAGTTGGTCCATGATGACCCGAGCTCTGATGGCTTCGGATTTAAAGGGATCAATACGATCGAAAAGACAGGTTTTCCTTGTGATAAACACTGCCGTGTCGTCTAAAGACGTTTGCTTGACGGCATACAGTTGAGCAATAGCTCGGGACTGTATGTCGGGAGAATTAAATCTCGTAAGGAATCTTTCCTTGAATAAGGCATACGAAGTAGTCAACGTCCTAAATTGTTCGGACCATCGTTGAGCTTCGCCCTTGAGTTGGCCGGTTACGTTATGGAGGCGATCATAGTCGTGGCTTATGCGAGCTCTGTCGAAATATTCCTCCATAATTTTCAGAAATGCTTCTGGATCTTCATGATCAAGCCCATGGAACGTCACGTTCGGACATCTTTGTCTCTCATGGGGCGTACAGGTCGACACGTTCTGTATCGCCTGCACGAAGCCCTCTGCCATTTTCAGAAACATACTCTCCATCGAAGCAGTTTGTGGCTGTGAAGCTGATAAATTAACATTGTCTCCCTCCGGAAACAGTCGCTGTGGTTCTATCCCTCTAGAACCGTCGTCGACGAGCGGTGCGGTGACTCGCTCATAAAATTCTCTTGGGGTCGACCCCTCGGAGTCTTCCGCCATAAATGAGAAAGGATTTGTTGGGTTTGGGGACGGCATGGTCCCTGTTCGGGCGCCATGTGAACGATCCATGCTTTTGATGGAAGTCTGAAGGACGTGTTTTCTGCTCGAAAAACTTAGAAAAATTAAAAAAAAATAGGAAAAAGAAAAAATTAATTTTCTTTTTCCTCAACCTTTTCTAAATACTAAATAAAAATATTTCGTTCACAAAATTTTTTG
The DNA here is from genome assembly GCA_963675555.1 of Leptura quadrifasciata. Classification (NCBI taxonomy): domain Eukaryota; kingdom Metazoa; phylum Arthropoda; class Insecta; order Coleoptera; family Cerambycidae; genus Leptura; species Leptura quadrifasciata. Next base: position 96,149,102 of record OY776673.1, read on the forward strand.
GGGTTCAAAGTGACTGTTTCAGACGGAGATTAATGAATAAATCATACTTACTGTCGTTTATGCTTAACTGCGGCTCTGATGGTATCAATTGGAAGACGTCGTAACACTATAAATCTAACACTGTCTGTTTAACACTCTCTTAAAATTAAATCTGAAAGGGAAATTTTGTTAGAAAACACAAGTAAAAGACAATATAAAGTTCAAAAAATGTATATTAAATCTTTAAAAAATTTATGTTTTTACACAACTTCTTCAGTGAAAATGTTAACAAACAATGGTCTGACCCGTGTACAACACATGGTGAGGAACGGGACGATTCATACGGTACCAACTACCATCCAATATGCAGTTTGAAAAGCTAACGATGCACAAAAAGATTCAAGGAACAGTTCATGTAACTGAAATTTTGGGGGGCTTATGCTTGCCTGTCTTTATAAACGTATTTATTAATTCACATAAATTTTGGTCGCTCCTCGGAGCTTAAAATTGCTTGAAGCGTATCTACTTCGTTTGTATTATGCAATAACAAATTTTACGTTCAGGCAAGGCAAATCCCATGCACGTGTGAGTACATGGTATAGATACTTTTTTGACTCCGAATCACTGAGGAACCGGTTTAGGGCAAACCCCGTCAAAACGCATCATTTCCCCGTCAAATCCGACTGCTAGGAAATGATGGGGGTCCCATGTCGCTAAGGGCTATTTTCGCTATAACTTCCGATATACTTTGAATAGTCGTTGGACTAACTTGTCCTCATATTCAACACTTCGTAAGAGTTGCAGTGCTTGACAACGTGGATTCGTAAAAGGGTTTTTAATCTTGGAAATTTGGAAGTTCAAGTCCAATTTTAGAATACTTTCCAAAATTGGGTGGTCGGGGCGACATTACGTCCCTGTGCAGCGACATTTACTACACTTACCAAATTAACGCTCCTCGAAGAGTTAGCGAAAATTTGGCATAAAAAACGCTCCGAAGAGCAAAAATATATTTCCAAGAATTAAAAACCTCCTCCACGGCGTTTTTACGTGAAGCACGCTTTTCTTACGAAATATTTCCTAAGTCGGATTTTGTTACAACGTCGAAAAGTATATCGGGGTTATAGCGTTCTTTAACAATAATACCGTACGGTCGTGAGCAAAAGAAAAATAGGACAAGTCTTATAACGGAATTTTGCTAAAATGGTGTACCTCTAACTTTAATTTTTGTGACATTGTCAGTTAGTTTTCATAATTTATTGCAAGCGTGCAAAAAACTAATATAAACAAGCTCGAGTAGGATTTGCGCTTGATTTTTTAGTGCATGATGTAATTTTTTGGAACAATGTAATCTTTACAGACGAAAAAACTTTCCAGTCAGCACACAGCGGTCGTATTTGTGTTTACCGCCCTCCGAATACTCGATTCGATGAGAAATATATATCTAACAATGATAAAAGTGGTAGATCTTCCGTCATTATGTGGGCTTTAATATCGGCACGTAGTCCTGATGTTTTGTGGCATATTGAAAGATGTATTAGGATTTTAGACAATATTATGCTCTCTTCTGTGTCACAATTATTTCCTAATAATGAGTTCATATTTCAACAAGACAATTGTTCCGTTCGTACTGCTCATACCGTAACTAACTGGTTTCAAGATAACAACATCAATGATCTTAACTGGCCCAGTCATAGTCCAGATCTTAACCCTGTGGAAGAAGTATGGGGACTACTCGTAAGAAGTGTCCAAAACGAAATGTGAGACCACGCAATGCCGAAGAATTACTGGAAATAGCAAATAATTCATGGGAAAATATTATTACTAATGATTATTGTTTTAGGGTATTTAATTCTATGCCAAACAGACTTATAGAAGTTATAAATAGAAATGGTGCAATAACGAAATATTAATAGTTTCTTGTTAAGAAGGATATCCTTTGTCCTCTGATCCAGGATTTCTACTAATCGTACCGTTTATTCTCCACTTTCTTAAAATGTTACACACCAATTTTTTGTTAATGTTATAACGCAGTGCAGTTTGTCTCATTAATCATCCATCATTTACTATAGCAATAACTACAGCATTAAAATAAAAAATAAATTAAAATTGATATCTGTTTTATTTCGGCTACTCATTACATATTCAAATAGAGACAGATTTACATTAGCAAAAAAAAGTTGTCCTATTTTTTTCTGCTCACGACAGTACCTACAACAGTTATTTTAACCTCTCCACAATAAAATTGTGAGAGGTTACTAAAATTGGTTCAAAAACGAAAATTGAGATAACATCAAATCTTTACGTTTTGAGGTCCTAGAAACCGAAAAAAGTGGTTTTTGAAAAATGTCTGTGTGTGTGTGTATGTGTGTATGTGTGTTAGCACGATAGCGCCGAAACTACTGAACGGATTTGAATGAAACTTTGCATGTGCGTTTCTTTAGTGCCCCAATTTGTAATGGAGCCATTGAAAAGCAGCTAAAATTCTGATTTCAACGATATAGCACACTTCCACCCTTTCGATTTGGTTTCCGTGAAAAAAATTAAAAATAAAGCAAATATGAAGCATAGATCGCATTTCGCATGACATGAGCGATCGGATTGCAATGAGCAAATTTTGACGGTTGTCATTGTCATCGTTTGTCATCCGATAACGTTGGTGTCATGTCATGTTAATAAGATTTTTGGCATATTTGTAACTTTTAGTGGATTGTCACAAACTTTAAAGGTAGATGTAACAATATCAATACCATATGCTTTCTGTAACTCCGTTGGTGAATTTATTATAGATTATCACTTTACCAATTTTCAGTTTGTTGCTTCACAAATCTGTAGTATTTAGGATAACTAGACTTTCTTAGTCGTGCAAGTGATGTTAAAGTTGTTAATATCCTAATAGTATATTAATCAATGGGCGATAATGTAGTTAATAACTCGCATAGATGATTGTAAATTCATTAAGTTGAGGGTTTTTTTAGTGCTCCAGAAGATCTGAAAAGGTTTTGGATGAGATCGGATTACGTTTAGTGCCGTTTTGTCACATATTTTAATGCTCTTTTCGGCTTCAAAGATCCACCGAGTGGGGAGATTCCAGCCGCTTCCAGTAGCTGCCGATTTTTTTGCATAGAAATTTGACAGTATTTAAATTGTTTTAATACTGTGGAATATTACAACAACAACAACACATCGATAAGTCTGTCCGTTTGCGTATTCAGAGCTATTTTAAGTGTCAATGTTCTAACTTTGATGTTTCTATCACTGAAAAGTCACGCTTGTTGAAATTGTTGAAATTTAGTTATAATTTTTATTTTAAAAATATGTACAAATTAATAACTAATAAAATATTATACATTACATACAAAGTAATAATTTTTACTGATTCTAGGAGGTGACAGAATGGCCTGACAGGTCGCCAGTCATTTCCTCCTGTCATAAGTAAAAACCGTTTTACCTTGCCTGTAATATAAAATACTTTTCCCACGATCCCCCAAGAAAGTATTCATATTCACTTAACGTAGTAGGCACGAAAGTTAACATACGGGTATATGTAATTCTTAACACACAAATATGTTAGGAAGGTATCAACAGTAGACAGTGTAGACAGTAAGAATAGTCAAGTGCGGGCTGCGTTTATATGCGAAATAAATGGGCAACCGACTTCGTTGTTCGTTGGGGGTGGACGCATATTCAATTCACGATATATGGGTATGTCATCAGAGCATCCAAAAATGATAATTATTCTCACAAAGTTTATAAAGGGCCGAATGACTCGGCCCTAAGAAGCGCTATAAAAGAATGTGTTTAATATAAGAGGCATTCTTAAAATAACAAATTAATTTTGAAGCGAAAAATAGAGAATTATAATAAATGTTCAAATAGGGCTCCATATTGAACTGAACAATAACCTAATCGATCATAAAAACTTACTGAGTAAAAAACAAAAAAGTCTTATCTCACTAAATTATTTTTATTTTTGTTAAGGCTGATTTTCTTCATATCAGTAAAATAAAAATTAAAAAGGTTAGTAATATTATCTATGTATAAAAAGGTGTTTTATAATAGTGCGGGCGTTGGGAGTAGTTCAGTATGCAAAATGTGAGGACCGGCAACTATATCGGCTGTTTATACCTGAGACCCTAAATAATGAAAAAACCCATCTTGCCGGCAGCTCTGGTGCTCCCTCCTAGTCCCCTGCTGTCCCCTCCCCGCCGACACAAAAACGTTGCGTTGAAAGCTATATTTTGTTGTGTATATGTAATATAATGCAATTTTCGTTGTTTTTGCGTATCTATTTAAAATGTGTTTTATTAAAAAACGTAAAAAATGTCGTTAGAAGTGACAAATTTAAAGAGATAAAACTGAATGAGTCATCGTGTTTATTTTGTGATGGAACAGAAGATTTAGATAAAGAACCAATATCAAAAACATGGCCTAGTATTAAATAATCAGCAGATAGAAGAAAAAACAATATTAGTGAAAAGTTTGAAAAGCTGTATAATCAAGAGTACACAACACAAGGGTTTTCATGGCACCAAGGCTGTTTAGCTAGCTATATATAGTGAGGAGAAAATAAGGCGCCGAAAAATAGCTTTATATAAAGGAGAAACGTCTACTTCAACTTCTGAAACAAGTGTGTCAGGTTGCTTAAATATTCGTGAACCATCAAGGGAACCTGTATTAAAGCGTAACAGTTGAAATGTTTGATATGTGGAAAATTAACGAGGATCAAAGAACTTTTTTTGTATTCCGAAACTTCAGCAGCGAAAAAATTGGATTTGACACAAAAATATTAGCATCGTATGAAGTATTAGACTACTGCAAGTATCTTTTTGACAAATACGGGTTTTACAAGAAATCCCCAAAATCAGAACTCCCCCTTGAAATTCAAAACGATCATAACTGTGGTACAAACTCTCAGCAAGACATCATAGGTTAAAATACTCCAAAAATTTATATTGTTGATGGTATGATTCGTTCATCAAATTCAGTTATTTAAAACAGTTCGATACTTTCGGTGATTTTGTCGAAGCGTTTTTCAAAAACATCATCCTAACTTTTATTATGCAGTGTGATGTGATGAGAACAGATTATTCGATAGATATGATCATATTTGAATAACATTTTTTGAGTAAAGGCCAAATTACTAAAAATATAATTTCAAGTCATTCAACAAAAATTCCTGCTGATTGTAAAGCTTTCTTTTCAAGGACTCAAAATAAATGACAACTTGTTCGATATCTTTGCATACTTATCCAAAATATGCGCAAATAAAAGAAGACTGCGAGATCTACATTTGTGGAGGATTCGATGATCTAATAAAATTTTTTAAGCTATAAGGGTCTTTATTTTGTGAGGTACTTGAATTAACATCAAACCACTTAGAAGCTGATGCAATGATATTTTGTCACATATTTCAAGCAATAAGAATTCAATCTGCTCATGTCATTATCCTCGGTGCTAATACAGATATATTCATGTTGACGATTTATTATTGGAAAGAACAAATATCGGTGGTTCGACAGTTCTTATAAAGAAAAACATCTTCTGGGATGAATCCCTTGGTGCTGGTAAGAACCAGCATTATCTTCCGTAAGTGGTTGCGATGATACTACCAGTAGATTTGGTAGTAAAAATAAAATGTTTCAAAGCTGCATCGGAGGATTTTGTACAAACAGGCCTTGTATATGTGGGAAACCTTGACCTATATGCTCATTAAAACAGTGAGAAACAGTTTGTACATATGTTTAAAGAAAAAAACTAACTGCCGATGAACTCCGATAGCAACTGAAGGTTTCGTGTTTAAGTGAATGAAAGTGATATGCACTTGCATATGCATATGCACAAACTTTATTTGGAAAAATGCTCAACACAATTGGAGCCCATTGATTACTCCTTATTTGGCTATGAAGACCACAATGGTGACATACGTCCACTACAAATGACAAAGCCGCCTTTGCCAGAGTCATCGATACAACACAACAAGATGTCTAATCTGCGCCATTTGTAAACCCATAGGACATTTTCCTACCACTTTTTCGCATCAAACTTGACTTTATCAAGAACTGCGCTCAACCGTGAAGGATCGGCTTTTCGGTACATAATCAAGTGGTTCCCAAATTGTCTTTCGTAAAAATCAAAGAAGGAATATTTGTCGAACTTGATATTCGAAAATTAATGGCCGAGGAAAAGTTTACAAAATCTTTAACGTCCGATGAAGTAACAGCATGGGCATCACTTCGAAGTGATATTCACAACTTTCTCGGTAAATTCGTTACAAAATTACCGCAAGATTGGGGCTCGAATGTCTCTCAAGTGCATTTCCTGTATTCCCATCTAGATTTTTTCTCTGAAAATTTGGACGATAGGAGCGACGAGCAAGTAGAACGGCTACTCCAAGATATCGAGAGACGATAGCAAGAATTTTGGGATGAAGGCATGATGAGCGACTATTGTTGGACTCTAATACGTGAAATAGATCCCAAACAATACCGTTCTTCATTTCTGATTTTTCACTTTCAACTGAATACGTTAATTGTCAAAAATCATCAAATTGTGAAAAATCGCAAAAAATGAATTATCTCGGAAACTAGAACCAATCTTAAAAAGTGGAGTGAATATTCGGATTCAGTGCCCCAAATTAAATTAAAAATAACTTTTGGTTGCTCAAGTTCAAAACTGTGCATACTTGTGATTTTACTGGCTCTAGGTGACAGGCTCGTCTAACGGCTCGCCAATCATTTCCTCTTATCGCCAATAAAAACTGTTTTATCTTGCTTGTAATGAAAATACTATTAACGATGAAACTAAAAAACCTTATTACTACACTAGTAGATAAATTAATCGACGATATTTACATAATCATAAAAAAAATTGTCTATAACAGTGCTACTAGTCGGTGAATGTTTTTGTCTACCTTAAAGTTATCTATTGGAAGTTATTTTATCTACCGAGTCAATAGATTACATAATATGATAGTCAACTAATTGCTCTTAATTCTCGAATTCATGCATACTTCCATTGATTTTTTTATTCAAATGATAAAAATGTGCCGAATCATTATAATTTTACTAAGTTAATCTAATCTACAGCGTGTCCCACTTAAAAGTCTAAAACCATTATAACTTTATTAGCGTCGTGAGGGCATTTTCTCACAATAAATAAATATAAATAACACCACAGGTAATTACGACCCCCTTTATCCCGGAAGGCCCTAGAAGAGCCTTGTGTGGGAGGGGGCTACACATTTAGAGACAAGGGACACACCCAATATCCGTGTATAGTGGAAAAATCCCTCTCACAGTATTTTCCACTGCCACAACCGGGGATCGAACTCGGAACTTTTGGGTGAGAAGCAAGTGCGCTCACCTCTCGACCACCAGTCATACAATAACAATATATGACTCATATACTTATAACACAATTCTAAGTGAGTAAGTATGCCACATGCATAATCCAATTTGAACCAAAATTTTCTTAGAGATAGAGCAACTTATAGTCTATATGTGGTTAAAAAAGTCACCTACCGTCAGTAAAATCTATTTTGCCTCACTTGCAATGTAATATACTATTATTGCTGCTCATGAGCGGTACTAAAAATATTCGAAGAAAGAATAACAGTCCTTATTTAAGTCATATTCGAACTTAGAAGAAAGAATAGCGTGTTATATATTATATATATATATATATATATATATATATATATATATATAAAATGTATAAAAATATTTTAAAATATCCTGAAAATGAACGACTGAAAACTGAATATAAAAGGTACAAAAACACATTAGAAAAATTGATAAAGGAAACAAAAATAAACTATTACATACAGCAAACAGTCAATTGTCGAAATAATACAAAGCAACTCTGGAACACCGTAAATGAGTTCACTGAGGTAAAAACTAAAGAAAATCCAACAACTATAACAACAGAAAATGGTAACGTTTCGGATGCAAAAGAAATCACTAACCATTCTGAATCTTACATCTAAAATATACTCTGCTCTAGACAAAGAAGACCACTGTTTATGTCTATTTATAGATTTGGCAAAAGCATTTGATACTGTCAGCCATTGCTTACTTCTTCAGACCCTAGAAGATATAGGAATCAGGAATAATTGCTTAAGTTCATTTAAATCATATCTAAATAATAGAAAGCAATATGTAAGAATTGGTAATGATATCAGCGCATCTGAGGTTATAAAATACGGCGTACCGCAGGGCACAGTATTGGGCCCCATTCTGTTCATAATTTATGTGAATAGTCTCTTTTCATTAAACGGTGAAGGTGATATCATCAGTTATGCTGACGACACTGCTATATTCATGGCAGCATTTAAAAGAAATTGTCGAGAATGGTGCATGTTAAAAGCTGGTTTGATTCAAAATTATTAACTATAAATTTTGGAAAGACCCTGTACATACCATTTACTTGGAACAAATCTTACCGCCTTTTAATGAATTAAACATTAACAATGAAGGGGAAATGTTCAGGGTCCTACCTGCTACTAATATTAAATATTTGGGTATTTATATAGATCAGCATATGAAATGGGATATGCAAATACTATACTTAATTAAGAAGCGCGTTATATTCTTTATAAATTTAAATACCTAAATAATTTCCTGGATTCTAAACAGCTTTTAACATTATACTATTCTCTAGTTCAAAGTCATCTTACGTATGTATCACAGGTTGGGGAGGGGTAGGAAAAACACTTTTATTTAACCTAGAGGTAGAGGTTCTCCAGAAAAAATTTTTGAGGATAATATTGAAGAAAATCATCGCATATTCAAGTAATTTATTATTTACTGAAAGTAAAGTCCTAGATGTCAGACAATTATTTTTTCAAAGTGTGAACATAAAGCAATATGTAAGTAAATCAACTTTACTACAAATAGATCATGATTATAACACAAGGAAATGTAGCCAAAAATATATCCCACCTTTAATGACAAAAACAATAGGACAACGAAGCTACAATTTTCTTGCCCCAAAATTCTTCAATGTACTTCCAGAACAAATAATATATGAAAGAAGTTTTAGATTGTTTAAAAAGCTATTGAGAAATTTTGTTCTGGAAAATATAAGACATTTTATACACCATTTAACAGATGGAAGTTGAAAAGAAATCTGTGCAAATGACATAGCACTATACTGTAAACTAATCGTTTGTAGTTCATGGCTTTACATCACATTATTATAAATACTTGTAAACGGTTATATGTATAACAATGTTCATAAATTCACCATTCTATTCTTAAGTTGTACAAAATCAATTCATGCTATTTCCATAAATATTATCACTTTACAATTTAATTTCCAAATGTACGAGATCCTGACTGACTGTCTGCCTCTCTATCTGGAATAATTATATGTTACCTAGCAAATTGTTTGTTTGTTATCAATGTTGTTTTAATTTGTAATTAATATTAAGTTTTTAAGTAATGTATTTATTTGTTTATATTAATATTATTGTCATTACTACATGTACTATAACCCAAACACAAGCGAAAGCTTCATAGGATGTTTTTTAATTATTTACTTGTATATTGTCATTTCACGTAAATTTTCTGTATTGCTGACTTATCTGGTAAATAAATTATTATTATTATATGTGGAATAAAGTGATTTTTCGTCTCGGCTGTCACTTTTACTGCATATAAAACAATACACTATTTATTGAAAAATTCTGTTAACAAAAGCTATTTAGAATTGACAAAAAAGCTTTAATACAATGTTTGTTCTAAGTAAAAAAATATTTAAATTTGTAGGAAATATGTAAAAAACACAAATGACAAGAAAGGTAACTTATAGATTACTCGAAAATTATTTGACGATTCACGTTTTACTTCAAACAAAAGAAAGTGACAGCTCCCTTTCAAGACTCAAATTTCTGTTAAAATTACAGTTTCAAACTTCTTTAAACAAAATTTCAATACTGTTTATTAAACGTTGGATTTGAGTTTTCAAGTGCTTAGAAGAACTAAATAGGTCGCTTTTCTTAGAGAACGACAATATCTAAAATAAAGAAGTAAAAAATACAAAAGCCAAAAACCCGACCGCGTATAAATTGAACAAAAATGAACCAAACAAGACTACCTTGATTGATTCACAATTAAACTCTGATTGTCAGCATTGATAGTAATATGTCATCCATGTACATTCAACAGAGTTGTGTTCAGTTATAAAAAAATGTATAGGATGAATTTAATAAATTTATAATAAGATAAAATAAAATACTAAGATATAAAATAATGAAATATACTGACCGCCATTTTTGAGTGGGGGCAAGTCTTCTTCAATTAGTTTTAGGTCGCCTGGTTTTGGCAGTCCCTCGAACCGCTTATTATAAATGAAAACTTTTGCCTTTACCATTTTCACTAAATAATAATTGTGAATTTAATTGGGGCGACATCAGGTATATATATTGACTGATTGTGTTGGCAATGATAAGTAGATATTATGAACAGCGTCGTACCGTTAGTTTCTGAAAAATAAAATAAAATAATAAGTAGATACATAAATCCACATCCAAACATTCAAAATTATAATAAAGATATATAAAGAGAATGTTCTCACAGTGGTAGACTTGTGTGACTGTGAGAAGACAGCAAGAATATTACCGCAACACCTATATCATTCACAGCGAGAAGTGCAAATGTGTTAGTTTTTTCTTCTTCAAAATTTCACATCACTCTCCACTTGGTCTTTGTTGCAAATTGTACTAAAGCGAAATTTAGATTGTCAAATTGGAATCAGCTGCTACTTCTTTGGATAGCGATAAAAATTCATCGTCAGGAAAATCAGGATTTTCTTCATTGAACAAATCAAATTCACTCATCAAATACATTGAGTTTAATTAAACGTTTTATCGGGGAAGGTTTAATTATAATGTACAGGTTATTTTTGTTTGCCTCTTGCTTTCTTTCAGCATTTTCCCACAGTATTTCCATTTCCTCTTCTTCTATCTCGTCCATTTCAGGAGTATCAGTACAAATAAAGGATTTTCTCTGTCCCTTCTTCTATCTCTTAGAAGTTTGCTCAACTCCTTTCAGTAAAGGACGTAACTCTGCCAATAACGTTGGGACCTGACCTTTCATTGCAGTTCCAGACATAATATTAACTTTATCCAATATTCGAGGAATCAGTTATTTCATTTTCAATTTGATTTATGCCGTTACAAACATCATTAGCACGAGAAGATCCATGAAGTCCGTTATTATTGTCTTTATCATCCGAATTCTCAGTTACGGTCCCAAATAGAATTTGGACGTCGAGCCAACGTCGGCAACCAACGTCCACGCCCGTTTTACGCCAAAATGGGGAATAAAAATTAGAGTCGGTCAGACGTTGATCACGCTCCACTTTTTAAGCATTTTTAATCAAAGTTGTATGAAAATAAAAAGTAAACAATTGACAAGTTACAACCTCAATTTATTTGACGTATAGGTAGTAGAATTTCTTGTAGCTAATCTGTGGTGAGTATTGGCAACGTCCAGCTGATTTTGTGATCACCACAAAAATACACGGTCATAGTTAAAGAGAGACGACTCCCTCGAACCAACGTTGGTTGTGGTCGGGTAGCCTAACTATGATTAGTGGGAAGTTACTGACGTCAGACCAACGTTGCACTACAACAACTACATATATTACACCATATTACAAACGTCAGTTGTGATATGATATTCAAACTATGATAAATGGAAAGTTTCCGACATCAGGTTAACATCGCTTAGACGCCGTGTTACAACTTTGGGCTAAAAGTTAGTGGCCGACCTTGATTGAATTTAATCCGATGTCGCAATTAGTACGAATTTGGTCAGAAGACGGAAAATTGTTATTTGGGGTACTAACAATAAAAATTTCATCTTTAAACACAAGTACTGCAATGTCCTTGGTGATCTTGATCACATATTTTTTGGATGTAAAAATTACATAGTAGCCACCGATAATCTGTACTATAATATAATAAAAGAGAGAAACGTTTCGACACCCTTCAATATACTTCACATTTTATCCTTAAACAGAAAGGATATATTTAATCACCTAATTGCGTTCTTGCAAGAGACGAAAATTAAGTTATAGGCTAGCTTTGTTTCCTTTGTTTTATACCTGTGTGTTATTATACCCTTCTATCCGTGGTCTAGTTTTGTGTGTACTGCAAAAAATGTCCTGAAGGGCCCCTGGACGAGAAGTTTGTGACCCTTGTTATATCCTTTGTTTAGCTGATTATTACATCATGTTTTTTTTCTGGCGTGAGGGTATTTTGGAGTAGGTTTTTCTTTTTATGTGTCCTAGTGCTTGCAATAATTTAAATAAATACGTGGCTGTCTGAATGGCTTCGGCTTTAATGCAAAACAAAACACAAGTCTATTAAGAGGCCATTTTCCTTGGCTTTGGGAACACGAAATCATTTATTGCAATTCGTAATTGAGCTCTGATATCGGAATAAACTCGTATGTCAAGTGCTCTGAAATGATGTGAAGTGTGTGGAAGGAATGATAGTGGCGCTATCCCATTATCCATGCGAAACTTAATTGATTTTAGTTTGGTGTCTATTATGATTATCCATTAACAGCAATTTTACTGTCTTGGACAATATTGATCGATGTGCTTAAGTACAAGTAGAAGACAAGTTCAATTTCATTCTTACTGCTTTGTTTGCTAAAGCGATACTAGACACAGGAACATTTATCAGAAAATCATTTTTGTTTCTGATTCGGGGGAAAATTAAAACAGAAGGGACTGTTCTGCCATAGCATTAATTTTAACTAAGCAAGTTTGAAGTTCTGCTGACGCAATTTGACTTGTTTGTTCCTTTCTCTTTGCTGACATTACCCAAACTGTTCTGATGACTGTTTGAATTCCAATTTCGTAAAAGTTATAAACCAGTTGTGGTTTAATTACTTTTTTCAATATTGCTACTTGTTGGATACGACTATTTATTGGAAACGACTTTGCAGCACCTATTATTTTATACACTATTCTGATATGTTGTCCATGTGGGGTCCGAGGGATTTAGAAAGAGGAATAGGATATTGATCTTTTTGTTTAGGTTCAACCAACTTAGATATATGAAATACAAAATTTTATACTTACTTCGATTTTTCCTCAAGGGTACTCTGGCAAATGGTACCAATTGGAACTTTCATTACATTTCCTGTTGTCTAACACTTCCAATTATCTAACATTTCTTAATATTCCTTCCTGAAAATAGAATTTTTAAACAGAAATGAAAGAAGAGGTTTCGGGGTAAACAATTTGTATACGGTTTCTTTTCAAAAATGTTAGTTGTATATATAGAAAGTTAACATAAATAAATATCGCTCCATATCATGTATGGTGTGTATAGGAACACCTCGTGTATTGCAACTTTCAACTACCTTCCAATGGCTTCCGGTAAAGCAATTGACTGACACAAAAGATTCAATTTAGAAAATTTGATATTCGCAACTTTGGGGCTTTTTGTTACCTGTCTGTCCGTATTTAATATAAAAAATTTAGGTTCACTAGGGGGTCGAGATTAATATACATTAATCACAACGAATTAATATTTTTACGTTCAGGTAAATTTATTTTGAAAGACTAAATTAATTGTTGATGCAGTTTCGAAAATAATGTTAATCTTGTTATAGTTCCGATTGGGAACAATAAGGCAAAGTGGCTAAAATATTCCTTTTTGTTTCAGTTTCAAAATGAAACGACATGCATCAACTTGTTATTGTAGTTTCGAAAGAAGTAAGATATTTCTTATGTAGATTTTTGTTGTATTTCTAATTCTATTTTGCTAAAGTAATTTTTACATGTCGCTGTGAACGATCCATGTTAATGGTGTCTGAAGGACGTATTTTCTGCTTCGAAAAACTTAGAAAAATTTAAAAAAATAGGAAAAAGAAAAAATTAATTTTCTTCTTCCTCAACCTTTTCCTAATTCTAAATAATAAATATTACGTTCACAAAATTTGTAGGGTTCAACACGACTGCTTCAGACGGAGAATAATGGAAAAAATCATACTTACTGTCGTTTATGCTTAACTGCTGATCTGATGATATCAATTGGACGACGTCGTAACACTGTAAATCTAACACTGTCTGTATTACACTCTCTTAAAATTAAACCTGAAAAGGAATTTTGTTAGAAAACACAACTAAAAGACAATATAAAGTTCAAAATATATATATTAAATCTTTAAAAAATCATGTTTTACAACAACTTTTTTCAAGAGAAAATGTTAACAAACAATGGTCTGACCCGTGTACAACACATGGTAAGGAACGGGACGATTCATACGGTACCAACTACTATCCAATATGCGGTTTTATAAGCTAACGATGCACAAAAAGATTCAAGAAAAGTTTCATGTAACTGAAATTTTGGTGGGCTTTTGCTTGCCTGTCTTATAAACGTATTATTAAATTCACATTAATTTTGGTCGCTCCTCGGAGCTTAAAATTGCTTGAAGCGTCTCTACTTCGATTGTATTCTACAATAACAACTTTTTACGTTCAGGCAAGGCGGATCCCATGCACGTGTGAGTACATGGTATAGATACTTTTTTGACTCCGAATCACTGAGGAACCGGTTTAGGGTAAACCCCGTCAAAACACATCATTTCCCCGTCAAATCCGATTGCTAGGAAATGATGGGGGTCCCATGTCGCTAAGAGCTATTTTCGCTATAACTTCCGATATACTTTGAATAGTCGTTGGACTAACTTGTCCTCATATTCAATACCTCGTAAGAGTTGCAGTGCTTGACAACGTGGATTCGTAAAAGGGTTTTTAATCTTGGAAATTTTGAAGTTCAAGTCTAATTTTAGTATACTTTCTAAAATTAGGTGGTCGGGGCGACATTACGTCCCTGTGCAGCGACATTTGCTACACTTTCTAAATTAACGCTCCTTGAAGAGTTAGCGAAAATTTGGCATAAAAAATGCTCCGAAGAGCAAAAATATGTTTACAAGAATTAAAAACCTCTTCCACGGCGTTTTTACGTGAAGCACGCTTTTCGTACGAAGTATTTCCTAAGTCAGATTTTGTTACAACGTCGAAAAGTATATCGGGGTTATAGCGTGTTCTTTAACATCGCATGCGGTTTGCAAAAAATATCAGATTTCGTTGCAGTTTCTAAAAATCCCTCTGAAGGAGACTTTCATGGGATGCGAACGGGTCGGTACTTGGTGCTTGATGAGAGGTTAACATTCACACTGGTTATAATGTGAAAATCTCAATTTTATGAAAATTATGTCGCTTATGCCTTTCTGATATATTTATTTATTTAGTTTACTTATTTAGTTAATTTACGGGATAACCCCATTATAGTGTGCAAAGAGAAAACACAGAAACAAACATATACATACAAATATATCTTAATAAAAATATAGAGCATAATCAAATAATAATATATACACATAAATGTACAATAATATAAATATAGAACAAAAACCCATCTCAAATGTCTATATGTACTCCTACACTGGCAATACTTACTATACGTTGGACACAAACACGCACCTTCACAGAAAAAAATTACAGACTGTAAACTATAAATTATGTAAAACTGAAACTATTGTAACAAATATGCACGACTGAAGTGACTAAATAGTACTGTTACTAGACTCATAAACCTTGCTAAGCCACAATCAAACATTCAAATTATGATCATCACTGGCTCTCAGACTTCTGTCGATTAAAGAATTTCTACCTTAATTTGTTGAGTGATGCTGAATATTAAAGGTATGGTCGAGTATAAATCTACTAGGCACTCAAAAAACGCAACAAAAACATTACGATTTCATTATTATCGCTGATGGATCATGCGGCATGTTGTCATAAAACAAGCCGACGCACATTAAAACCTATAAAGATAAGCGAATCAATTTGTGGTCGAGATGGCACAAAGAGTAATGGTATTTTAATGAGGCTGTAAAGTTTAGTTGAGTTTTTTTAGGTGCCTAGTAAATCTGTACTCGATTATATGTTAATTTCTTAGTATTCTGATAAGCACATTAAAATTAATAATCCTTAACAAATCCGGAAGCACTATAATTCCATTAATAAGTTTAAAAATAAATATAACATCAGCCTGAACTCTACATTCTTCTAAGGCTTTTAAATTGAACGAAGTCAAAATGTCTGTATAATTGTAACTGGTTATTGGATTATTGAGCCTAAATTTGCAAAACCCTCAAAAATGTATGCTGGGTTCTTTCTACGGATTTCAAATACACTACGTATAAAGGAGACCATATCATTGAGGCATATTCAATTTTTGATCTAACTAAGGCACAATAAATAGTTTTTATGAAATTAACCGAAAACTCAATACTGTTACGTAAGAGAAAGCATAACATTTTAGATGCTTTAATGGATACATTGGTAATATGATCAACAAAGTACAATTGTTCATCAAAAGTGGCACCAAGATCTCTTATAAACGGCACTGATTTAATGATGACGCCATCTATATATTATACGAAGTATTAACCGCGTCCAGTGGAAGTATAAAACGCAAAAAATATATATATTTTTACACTTACACTTACGTATTGTAACGAGATCTGGAAGGGTTAGGGGGTAAATAGGCAAAACAAGCAAGGAAGAGTCCATAAAATTAGAATTTAGGGTATGTACGAAAAGTGAAGGTCTCAAAAAATTTTTTTGACATCGGCCACCCCCCTCCCCACTATCACCCCCAATACCACCGCTGCACTATTATGAAAGGAAATAAAAAAAAATAAAATGTGATTTAGTGTATATACAAAAACAAAACGTCTAAAAAGTTTTTTTAGCGTTATCTACTCCCTTTACCAACCCCATTACCACCCCCACCCCCACCCTATTATTAAATGGGAAAATAAAAACGTGATATAGTGTGCATACAAGAACGAAACGTATAAAAAAATTTTTTTGGCGTTTCGTCGACATTAATATTTCTATATAATTTTAGATCATCAGAAAATAATAAAAAATCACAGTCATTTATATGTAACGAGATATCATTAATAAATAAATTACACAAGAGTGGTGCACAATGTGACCCTTGCGGCACTCCTGATAAAACCTCTATTTTCTTAGATTTTTACCAATGTTTACTCTTTGTTTACGGCCTGCTAGAGAACTTCTTAACCATGATAAGGTTAGGCCGTTAAAACCTAGGTTGTTCAATTTATTCAACGGTAAATTATGATTCAATTTATCAAACTCCCTGGAAAAATCTGTGTATATTGCATCGACTTGCTCTCTATTCTCCAAGGCATTCGGAAAATATGTCTCATAAATAGGTTTGCGACGGTTGATCTACTACAAAAGAAATCATGCTGTTGGTTAATGATGAATTCCTTACAATACCAGAATAATTTATTAAACAAGGCTGTCAAACGTTTTCGGAATAGATGATTGAATACATATACTTCTGTAATTTTCAATATTGCATCTATCACCTGATTTAAAAATTGGTACGATAACCTGTCTTTCCACAATTCAGGAAAAATTCCTAATTTGAAGGACCTTTTAAAAGAATGTGTAAGGGCTTAGATAAAGTACAGACGCACATTTTCAATATTGTATTAGGAATACCATCAGGTTTTACTGACAACTTATAAGTGTTTTCAATATTTTATCAAATATATTAATCAATGATATTCCGTCACATGTAATGAGGTTATTGTTAGATGTTGTATTATTGGGAATATTATAACTTTCTCCTGAATACACTGTGGAGAAAAAGCTCGCATAAAGATCTACAACTTCTTCTGCTTTGTTTGTAGTGAATTCATTTAAATACATTTCCCCAGGTAACTGGAAGGAAGATCTTTGCTCTCTAAGGGTATGAACATGGTGGAGCCTCGCATCAGGCCTCGCCTCAAGTTTCAATTCAGCAGTATCTAACCTATCGTAATATGGTTCATACTATGAAGTGAGGGCTCTAATTAGTACAAATAAATCAATCATTGTCAATAAAGGATCACATTAAATAAATCCCCCGTATTTGTTCGTAGAATAAAGCCGCTATTTCTGAGGCGAGGCTTGGTGTGAGGCTCCACTATGTTCGTACTCTAAGAAATTTCCAGAACAAGTTTGAATTGTTTGATAAATTTCTGTCAACATTTTTCAAATAAATACTGTAACAAATTTTAGAGAGGCTTTTGCAACTTGATTTCAATTGCTGGAATATTTGGTTCTTTAAATCTAACACTTTGTTATTTACAAAATGGAACAGAGGTTAAATGATAAATCATGATAAAACAACTAATTTTATTTTAAAATTCCTTTTTCAATATAATCAAGGTTCAAAACATCATTGCAAAATTTGTATCAATAAAATTTGTTGTTTATTATTCACAGTAGTTCTCGACTTCTGGAAAAACTAAGTCCTGACTATCGGCTAATTGAAGAACACAACAACAACTAATATACAACAAGAAAACAATAATCAGGTTCTGGAATTATATCAGATTACTAGTCTGTCGCTATTAATTGGATACCGAAAATTTGGCATTTCCGTATTTTGCTATTTGATAACTGAAACGGCTAAATGGTACACGTCAGCTTATTTTAATTGTTCACACGATAATTATTGGACAATCGATGAATTTAATTAATAGAGGTCTCAGCTTCAGCCTTGGCATTCTATCCCTTATTAGAGAGTCTAATAATTAGGAAGGCTTACATATATCCCCTACATCTTGATGTTATTGAAGTTAAATAATTATGTGGTATATTGCATAATGCATATAATGAAATATTTCAATACTTAAAGATTTTATATACAATACAGTCTAAGAAAAAGACAAAAAATTGTGTACTTGTGCCATATTGGGATATTCGGCATTGGCATATTTGGCTAAACTTACCATTAATTATAATTACAGGACTTATATGCATGTTACAACAATCATTAACAAAACCAGTAAGTGCTGGATTATTTTTATTATCTAACATAGTTTGGTTTATAGCTGCAAGTCATCCAATATAGTCATATCTATAAATTCAGGAATCAAGATTTAAACAGGCGACTCTCAGAAACATAATCTCTTTCTCATAAACTCTCGAAAAGAAATATTTAATAATAACTTTTCCTTCAATAAATTTTATTTTGTATGCGAAAGTTTCCTTAATTTCCCCAAATATTAAAATGTTTTCCATGAAATTCAGCACGGTTTGGAAATACGAGGGATATGTGATCAATCATAAGTTTGACAGTCTTAGCTGAAAGACGATGCTTCGTAGCCATTAAGGGTATCATGTGTGAATTTAAAGAATTTTTAAATAGGACAGCCTATCGACTTTTTACGTTTTAACGTAACATAGATAATTTTTAAAATATTATCCAATTAAAATAAGGCCAATGTTTAATTGAATTTTAAAAAAATCTAGGCAACAGTAAAACATATACAAACATACATATACGTACTAAAAATATAATAAAATTAAATTTAGATTGGTTAAAACCAGTAATAAACACTAAAATTATCAAACATTAAGGATCATTAAAATCACTGAAATCTGTCTCTAAGAATTCCTCAAATGAATATAACGCATTTCTGAGTAAAAGTTCTTTCAGCAACATTTTAAATTTCTTTAAGTCAAGATGCTTTACACAGGGAGGCAATATATTATAAAAAGTTATCCCATAATAATTGATCCCTACTAGTATCTACTTTAGTATTCATTTTCTTTTTATTTGTTTTATCACAATTCTGTGTGGAATATCTGTGTATTTGACTATGCGTTGTTTAGTTCACCTCATTTTCTTTTATATACAATGCACATTGAAAGACATAAAAAAAACACATGATGATGTAAGAATTAATCTGAGAGACGGGGGTTTTCAATTTACGTCCATCACCTTTAAAAGGTTTAATCATTGGAATACATCTCTAACAAGAAGCCAGTTAGAGAAAAAATTCTCTGCCAGAGCAGATCTGACGCGTTAATTAGCAGCGGTCAATTAAAGGACCGTAATTTATGATGTCAATTCACGCCATACCTTTAACAATAAATTTTGCGTCAAATGATTCCTTGTAAAGAATATAATTTAAAAAAAATTGTCTGACGGGTTTGCAACTGTAGTGAACTTGGTGGTAGACACGTTCAAATTGATTAAAAATGTACGTCAATTTACATCATGTGCACAGGAAAATTCTTGTAATTGTTTACAAAGAATTTATATGATGGCAGACAAAATTTTCGAGAGATTGGTCGATTGCAGACAGATCTGTACTGTAGATAATTTATATAAAATATTTTGTATTTTGCATTATATACTACCCACATCATAATTTTATTAGTAGATTTTAATATTTGTCGGTAATATTTTCCTATCATCAAATCTATCAAAATTATTATTTGATGATTTACAAAATAAAGAATATCATAGATTTATAAGTATATTTGATATTTCTGAACACAAATAGTTATGATAAACATTAGAGACTTGAAATATAAATATAATATATATTGATAGTTACATTATAATAACAATATATATTAATAATACTGAAATAAAAACATAAAGTATGTAAAAATAAACTTCTTTAGATCAAAACAGCATAAAATAAATCATTAAGACTTTTTCGAAACAATTTTTCACTCAGTGTCATCACCACTATCTATAATTTTGAGCAACGGTTTGTGTTAAGTTTATTTCGGTGATAAAGTCCTTGATGTCATCGAAGGATTTTGTCCCGGTTGTAACATCAGCGAAAGGATAAGTTTGCATTTAGGTCAATATTTGCTAAATAGTGTATGTATACAGGGTGTCTCACCGGGAACTGAATCGATCGATATAGAGAAAAGTACGCATCAGAAAATTTTGAAAATTTAGATAATTATTAACGTCGGTGTGGCCAATCCAACTAAAATAATTACAAGCAGCTGGCACTTCCGCTTATACCGGAAGTCGATACCAACTTGCTTATTTCAAATAGAACACCCTATATATTTTAGGGTTTTCGAAAAGAGCATAAAATTTTGAGTCGAAAATAAGTAGCATATCCTATACCTAAACCTATCCGTTTCAAGTATATTTGACATTTTATAGAAAATTTGACAGGTGCAACGGTTTGCAAGAACCGTTATAACTTTCTTCGTAAGCAGCACATTTGCTACTCGATATCCAGAAAAACGGAAACCGTCACCAAACATTGTAAAACGCATACTGAAAATTTTTAAAAATTATGGCTCCATCAAGGCAAAAATGCAAAAATGCAAAGAAGAAAGCCTATTGTTGATGACGAAAACATTGAAATAGTCATTTTGGGATATTTTCATGCATTTCCAAGGATGTTCTAAAGACAAGCTGCTCTGGAATCGGGACTATGCAAGGATTCAATTTACAGAATCTTATTAAAACATAAGTTTCACCCGTTTTCATTCCATATGGTTCAAGGATTAAAAGAAACAGATTCTCTAAGAAGACAGAATTTTTGTGAGTTTATTCTAATAAGGTCTGCGAGTCACAACTCTTATTTGGGAAATATTATATGGATAGATGAAGCAAAATTAACTAAAAATGGACTTTTTAACAGACACAATTCGCATTATTGGAGTGACTCAAATCCTCATATGTTCAGAGAGCGAAACTTTCAGGAAAGTTGGTGGTAGTTCAATGTTTACTGTGCCATAAGAAACGATAGAGTGGTGGCATTACAATTTTATCAGGAAAATTTAAACGGTAAATTAAATTTTCTCTTCTGCTAATATGTATAGGTAAATTTTTTTTTTAGGTGAAAGATATCTGAATATACAAAATTTGAATAATAACTATTTAGAAAATTTACCTCTCGCCGAACATAGAAACATTTTTTATCAGCACGACGGTGCTCCCCCACATAACGCATATTTAATTAATAATTATTTACAAGAAACTTTTTATGATCAATGGATTGCCAATAATGAACTTTTCTTATGGCCTCCTCGCCCGCCCGATTTATCAGTTCTGGATTATTTCACTTGGAGAACTATTAAAAATAAAGGTTATGAGAGCCCATTAACAACTATTGAAGATTGTATGCAAAGAGTAAGAAATGCATTTCAAAACATATCACAGGATTCAATTAGAAGAGCTACCCATGAGGAACTAATCCGAAGGTGCGAAAAATGTGTCGAGGTTCGAGAGCAGAATTTTGAGTAATTATTAAATTAAAATGAAATCATATTTTAAATTGATCTCATCTCTGCTATTTTAGTTTATGTCATATCTTCAATTACAGTGTTAATGTTATTTTGCGTTTTTGTGGATATCGAGTAGTAAATGTGCTGCAAGTTCTTGGTATTACTTTATCACATTCTCCATAAATAATAAACAAATTTAAGAAAATTTCGTTGGTATAATTTAAACGTGCTGGCATTTTTTGACATAAGATAATGACTGATTGTTTCTAATCATGGCTATTTTGATGAAATTCATAAATTTCTAATAAAATTGCAAATATTTCAAAAAGTTGTAACTTTAACCCCCACAATGCTAATATCAGAAAAAAGGGAATTCAATTTTACACAACTTGACGTAAAAAAATACCAATATCGTTTCATTTGACCTAAACAAGTTTTAGCGGTTTGAAGTTGACAAAATGTAACGCGAAAAACGGAACACTTGGTATGATATTATTGAATTTATTTCAGTTGCAAAACGTAGTTCTCCTTGTGTTCTTTTTACGTGACAAGAAGCAAATGCGGTTCTTTTACACGAAGAGTGTTATAACGGTTCTTGCAAACCATTGCACCTGTCAAATTTTCTATAAAATGTCAAATATCTCTGAAACGGCTAGGTTTAGGTATAGGATATGCTACATATTCTTGACTCAAAATTTTATGTTCTTTTCGAAAAACCTAAAATATATAGGGTGTTCCATTTGAATTAAGCAAGTAGGTATCGACTTCCGGTATAAGCGGAAGTGCCATCTGCTTGTAATTATTTTAGTTGGATTGGCCATACCGACATTAGTGATTATTTAAATTTTCAAAATTTTCTGATGCGTCTTTTTCTCTATATCGATCGATTCACTTCCCGGTGAGACACCCTGTATATTAGGAAGACTGTCGGGGCTAACACTGATCTTTAAGGTACTCCACATTTAATTGAAAGGAAGTTTAAATGTTGGCAAAACCCAAACTGATAACGGTTGCTTAGTTATGATTTAAGTACATCAGACCTTTTTCTTTATTTTTTTTTTTAATCATTTATTTAACGTCGGCCTATTTTCGCTACCAAGGCCAATCACCGACGCCAGGGGATAAGCTCATCAGTGTCTCTGTGGGCACTGGGACCCCTAACCTGGAAATTTTGCCGAACCCCCACAGTTTGTCGTGAGGTAGGGATTTTTAATTCAGATTTTTTAAATTAGATTTTTAAATCAGACCTATTATCACTAAAGTCATAAAATTTTAATTTTCCAGTTAATATTTCATGTGAGACACATTCAAAAGCTAATGAGAATCCTTTGACTATAGTACATCCCGATGTACTATAGTCAAAGGATTCTCGTGTCGGTCGTTGCATACCTACCTTGCACTGACGAGAGCCAACAGCTCGAAACTGCAGTCTGCAAGTGGTGTGTGACGACTGGCAAGGGAGCTCCTTTAAGTAGGATCAGTCTTCCGGCTGGTGTTTGTTGCAGTCGAAGCATTAGCGTTTTGATGGTAATATGCAATTATTACACTTAACGCGCCAGATTTGTAACTTTGGTTGCAGTCTGGTTGTTTTACTTATAGTAAAATAAGGATTTATAGAGGAGCTTGCGACTAAAAATATTATGTTTAATATTTCGCCCTCTAAAAGCACATTTGAACTATAATAAAAAAGTCCTTAAACTCTTAATTTCATGAAAAACCACAATTCTCTACGAAAAAATCTGAAAAAATTCACATAACGCCGATAATTCACAAATAGTCCGAATTCATCCCCAACACAATTACAGCAAAAAAGTTACAAACTACAGCCCTAAAAAATACAGCCTCCTCAGTATCTCAATTCACATCATAACCAATTTCTACATCCCAGCCACGATGTTATGTTTCACTTCTATAAATTTTGACCAAAATTTTTCTCTCAATTTCAACTCCCCATTTAAGCTTCTATTCATACATCAAATCAGACTTAATTTACTTTCCGATGCGCCAGCTGAGCATTCTTCTTCCCATTTCACACGTTACAATTGACATCAATAACTCATTTCCCTTTCGTATGTTTCGCTTGTTGGCTCATTAATTTCAACACTACTTTTCATACCTCCATTAAAAATACTTTATTCCAAGCAAATAAACGTTTTATAAATTATTCTTCCCTTCAATTCCACCGTTTATTCATTTTCGTGTCCCAAATATCAACATACAATTAATCTCCATTCAAATTATCCAAATATATTGCCGGTACTTCCCTCCCCATCAATATCAAAACTTATTTCCGAAACATAAGCTATGCATCAAGTTAAATTGAACTAATTAATTGGCACAATTTCATATCATATTCAATTCTTTGTCCACCGGCCTTCGGGACGACTTTACGATTTAATAAATATTTTCAATTAATTTTTGTTAATAACTTCCAAACTAAAGTAGATTCGAACTTCATTCATATGTTAAAAATTTCCCATTTCAATGCCGAGACGATCATATAATTTTCATATCAGAATTTTCAATTTTTACAATTGATGATGCAAAATTGTGAAATATTGTGTAATATTGCGCAATCGAATCCCGCACGGAATGGGCGGGAACATTTACAGACCTTTCCAGATTTTCGCTCATCGAGTCCCCGACGAAGCATATAAAAAGCCGAGCCAATCCAAATGTTTTACTTCAAGAAAGTATATACAAGGTGAAGTCTTAAACCCTGCCATAGACAATAAAAAGAATACAAGTAATAATTAATATATTATAGTGCATCAACCAATTGTAGGGACTTTACAGGGTGTAGCATTTGACCCTATCTGACGTTTTGCGTGTGCCCCCAATCTTCTCAAATTACAAAATTAAGTACACGAGAGGTTCCCAGGGTCTTTGTCAAACTCTAAGACTCCAAGCTCTGTCGAAACTTTTTTAAACGAGATATCGTTTGAGATGTGAAAAACCCCGATTTGACATTCAAGCTTTTGACAACATGATTTTCTGAAAAATTTTTTTTGAAAGTACCTGAAATTGCTTTAAATTCTTTTCCATGTCCCGGGAATGACGCTCTAAGGTTAAGACATCTATATTTTTTTGCGTAAAGAATATTGGGCTTTACAGTTTACAGCTAATTCAACCACTTTGGGAATTTAAGTAACAATTTCCTTATTTAGTATTGAAACACTAGAATATATCATATCATGGTATTAAATACGGTTATCTGTCTTAATAAAATGCACTGTTAATGGAGAATATTTTATTAATGATTTATTCAAACTTTAACAACAGCTTTACCAAAGTTACCTCCTTTTAACATATCAACAAATGCATTAAATGCATTCTCAAATCCTTCAGTTATTTTTTCTGGGTATTTCAGTTTTCCTTCCTCGATCCATTTTTTATTTTGTGTAATAGCTTCTAACATTCTATCGTTCCATCTCCATACACGGAATCCTTCAATTTTTAGATTTTTCACAGCCAAAAGAAATTGGATGAGAGATGCTGAAAATTACTATTTTCTTAATTACACTATTAGGACTAGAAATAGTTTACCATAAAAATAAAATCCTTCCATGGTCCTACTGGCACCATGAGTAATTAAAACAATAGATTGGCATCAAATTTTACATTAACAGTTCTGAAAGACAGAACAATAATAAAATTACAAGTATATTATCAAAATTATATCGATCTCTTTCGATTGGTTTTGGCTTCGTTTAGTGCCATGTTGGGGTCTTTGTGACAGGCCAAAAAGAATTTCTTGTAGTACTTTTTAAGAGTTACCTTTGTTTATATATTTTACATATTTATTAAGAAAAAGTAATATAAAATTATTGTACCTCTAATTTAAAATAAAGAAATAGTCAGGCATAGGCAGCAAAATTGTAGATGCTTTCTTTAAAAAACTATTTTCTGCAAAATTTCAATGGGTGTAAACTATTTCGAACAAATCATTCATCAGTTAATAGGTCAGGCACTGAATATCGAAATTCTTGCTTTTTTTAGCCCAGAAACGTTTGTGCATTAGTATATAAAACAGACAAAGTCACAACGGGTAAACATAAATCATAGCAAGCATGTGCAATTTACGTTTTTCAGTTGACATTTGAGAAGTAATATGCTGTGCGACTTCACTACCGGCCTAAAATTCTCGTAGAAAAAGGAAAAAAGAAAAGAAAAAGAAAATGCAAATAAATTTTCTCAGTTCTTCTACAATTATTACGTAAATCACATTATTTATGAGTAGTATTAAAAAATACTAAAAACAGCCCAAGATTTTTGAAAATTTATTAACTTTGAATATCACTTCTTCGAATTCGGAACCGATAAAGAATTAGGGGACACCGGTATTCTGTAGTTTACGAAGGAAACATATTGCTTTTATTTTTGTTTATTTTTGCTTTTTTATTTAAGAAAATTATTTTTAGCGCAATGCACGTGTATATGAAAGTCAACAATATCAGTTAGAATTAAGATAAATTAATTTTCTTGAATTCGTTTGAAGAGTTTTTAATTAAAGTATATCAAAAATATAAATAGGTATAGAATTATTTTTTTTAAATATTATTTTTAGTAAAATATTCTATAAAATAATCAATTATGTAGAGAAAAATAACAAATTAACTGAAATACTGAATTATATGATGAAAAAGTAATGAAAAATGTTGAACTCAATTTTTCGGCTATGTGTATTTGTTAAAAGTTATTTAGTTATATAATTTGAGGGGGTGGTTTTATATTTTCGCCTTTTCGACTATAACTTGGCTGATTTTGAAATTATGATGATCAGAAAAAACTAAATTATAAGCAGCTGAATTCCTTTCAAGAAGGTCGAAAGCAATTTTTCCGACGATACATCGTTATTATGTAAGTCGCAAAAAATCCTCAAAAATAGCTTAATTTTGAATTTTCATATCTCGATTGTTACTCATCCAGACTTATCGCGTGAGGTCCCAAAATTTAGGAATTCAAAAGTACTTAAAATTGTTATACCTGATAATTATCAGAGAAATTCATAGTTCTCGAAATCTCGAAAAATCTGTTTCATTTTTATTTTGAGGTTAATTTGGAGGTGAATCCTCAAAGATATTTATTTTAATTAGTTATTGGTAAAAGTCTACAGCCTCGTCTATAGCTTTCACAAGCCAATTAAATGAATTGAAACGAAATGAAATAACCGAAATATTTAATGTTTTGATTATTTATAAGTACTACAAATACTGCCATTTAAAGTAAAATATCCAAAGTGTCTAAAAAACTGACTTCAGATTTTAAAGTTTAATGGGCTAAATATGAAATTGAAGTGATTAAATGAAATTAATAAAAATAGGTACCTCTAGGCCTGTCCTCATTATATCCAGCAATAGCTCCACAAACTGAAATTCGACCACCATCCTTCATATGCCTCAAAATACTATTACTAAGTTCTCCTCCTACCTACAATAATATAATTTATAAGTACATGGCAGTGATTTTTATCTAAAAACGTCTAAACTAAATTTACAATATTTTTAAAAGTTTTAACGAATATTTGCGGCAATTTTTAAAGAAAAAGTTAATTTCTAATAAGAACTTTTCTCGAAATGTTTATTCAAGTGTTTATTCATATCCATTTTGCGCAAGCTACTCAATTTTACATTTTAACAGAGAACCTTCGTAAAAATTTGGCTGTTTAGATAAAATGTCATAATACTCTCTGAACATAATCACAAAAAATTAATTATCTGCCGCGGAACTGATTTCAATATTTCAAAGTGGTGTAGATTTCGGGTATATTCCTTTTCAAACTATTGCAAAAGGTACTCTTTTTTAAAATACGAAAAATAAAATTGGGCATATAAAAACTACCACAAACAAATGAGAAAATAAATAAATAACAACTAACGAAAGTGCGGGATAAACAATATAATACCTTGTTACTGCCAAGTAGTGCAGTCACTACAATTTATGGTAAAACAAAAAAATCTTTTTGTTATCTACTTTCTGTATACCATATAAAACTACTTATATACTTATAGAACTATTTGCCATTCAAAAAAAAGAAAATTACGATTTGAAAAGGGAAAAAGAATAATTTTTACCACTGGTGCTGCTACCTTAATTCTATTGCTATTTTTGATATTTAGGAGATATTACGTTATACAATTATAAATAAGGTGAAAATAAGTGTATTACGCAATTTACCTACATTGTCAAAATATATATCGATTCCTTTAGGTGCAATCTCTGGAAGAACTTTATCGAAATCAGTTGTCTTATAGTTAACAAAATAGTCAAACCCTAAGTCCTTCACCAAATGCTTTCCCTTTTCATCTGAGCCTGTGACACCTATAACTGTACATCCTTTAATTTTGGCAAGTTGACCCACGATGCTGCCTACTGCTCCTGCCGCTCCAGACACAATAACAATTTCTCCTTTTTTTGGTTTCATTAATTCCAAGAAACCAAAATACGCAGTATTTCTAAAATCGAAAACATAATTTGATCGTTATAATAAGAGCACAATGGACCTGTATATTTTAGTATGGAAACTGTATTTTTCAACATTTCTTTATTGAAATTTCATTTTTTAATAGAGAATGAAATTTCTCTTTGGCTCTCTTAAGTATACCCACAGACAGAATTCAAATATAAAAAAAATGTGTTCGGCCGTTTCAACATAGTTGTAATTAAATAAATGGAAGGAGTCTTTGAGCGAAATTTTACGTTATGTTGCAGTGCATTCCATGTTTTATATCAAATAACTCAGAACTTACCTGATGACTAATAATTAAATTCTACTTATACTCTTCCCAACCAAGCAGTTTGAGTATTTATCGACAAAATACTGATAGTCTATAACTACGTGTTTAACATTTTCTGAATAATATGGAGACTATGCATGTCTCCGGTATGTAAGAGTAACGTAACCACGATTAAAATTGTGCCAATTTTGTGGAAAGTAATGAAATATCACTATGTGGTCTGTTCAGATTTAAATTCAATAATATATGTATGTCATTTGATGCCACCTAAATTCACGAGGTAAGAGTACAAGAGATAGCACAAATATTAATAAATAATGATCGAGAGCAGGTTTTTCTCATCTGTAAGGTGATACCGTCGTTAAAACATTACAATTTTAGATTATGATGAAAATGGACTTTTTCAAACCAGAAAATGGTTAATAATTTTGGAGAAACCAATGAAGAATTGGATTTTTTTACTACCCTATTTAGCAAAATAATTCGTAAATTGCACGAAATCAAATTTGATAATTTTCATAATTCAGTAAACTGGGAAACAAGTCGGAAAAAACATTTCCTTTCACTGTACAGTAAACTTCAGCATTTTAAATGTTTTTAATAAGCTTTCCAAAAAGCGTTTTGCTGAAAAAATATTTTTTGAGATATTTGCAAGATAACCCCATAACCGCATTAATTCAGTTTCTATATACAAAGCAACATAGCTCATCGATTTTCAGAAAAGTACTTTAAGACATATGTGGGAAAAATCATTAAAAATGTTGCCTCTTTTTGGCAAATCATTTATTATATTTATTTCACTAAAATAAATTAAACATATAGCAGCTATTAATACTGCTGTTTAAATTAAGAAACTGCTCATTAGGTTTAGCTAACGTAATGGAATATGGAATGAGATATGGTGCGATTTTTCTTCTGTTTTTGTTTTTCGGCCCCACTAACCTTCAGTCTGTACTCATTGTACTTACCCTGGCATTCCTAAAATACCAACACCTAATGATAGAGGTAAATTTCCAAAATCGGGCAGTAAAATTGTTGGGGAAAATCCTGGAATTGGCTTTCCATCTGATATGGTATGGCTCCTCCAACCAAAGTAACCTACCACATACTTTCCCGCTGGGAATTCAGCATTTTTACTCTCCACAATTCTGGAAAAATACATATGGCATAGGCAGTTTATTTAAATTTTTACCATGTTGTCTGGAAAGTTGAATTTTATTGGTGATATAAATAATTTTAAACCTCTTTTTATTTAAACAACTTTTATTTGAACCACGTTTTAAAACTAAGAAATTTGCTGATTTTTAAAATTTGTTATAAATCAATCAATCAATAAGACTTTATTTCTTATTTTAATACAAAAAAGTACGTCCCCAGAACCCACACCGTGTCCGATCGTGCAACTACCGCGCTAATGTGGTGGCAGATTGCATGGCCGGGCGGAGTGGGACTGGTTCGGTTAAAAAGAAAATTAAAACAACTAAACCTAGGCTCTTTCCGTCGCAGACGGATTATAAAAGGTATTAAAATTAGGAACATGTTTAAAGAACAAACTTAATAAAACTGATTAAAAACTGCATACTGAATTAAAACACTTGCGCACTGATCACTTTTAATTTCGTATCTGATGCTAGCATCTCAATTTGAACGAGGCGCCTTCCGCGAGATATGTCAATGCTGGGAAACAAGAAAAAACAAACGCGACAAAAAGATTACAAACAGAAAGGAAGAGGGGGACAGGAAAGATTTAAAGATACAAAAGGTATGAAATGTCAGGTAACTGAAAGTTATAGTTATTGAAGTTTGGCTACAGGGGTCGCCGAAAAATCGGTAACGTCTGGTACGGTGAAAGGTGTTTAATCCGAAATGGGGTCGTTGCAACGTGCGTATAGGTCTCTGAGGGAGGTGTACCTTCCAGAATTAGAAATGAGGCGCATAAATTTGTGCTTGAGCACTTTTAGTTTTTTCATTGCCGTGGCCGGTATGCTGCACCACACCGGCGCCGCGTATGTAATGGACGGTCTGTTGTGATGATTGTGTACAACAATTTTTTATTTTGTCTGTTGAGTCTGCTACCCCTGACCATAAGCGATACAGACTTCTGGACAGGGAATAGACCGTCCGTACAGTCTCATTTATGTGGGTGTTAAGCGTCAGTCGTTGATCCAGTCTAACTCCCAAGTACTTTACGCATCTTTTAGTTGGAATTTTGTTTCCCCTGACCGAAATGGGTGTTATGATTTTATTCTCTGTAAACCGACGCGTGAAAATTATCGCCTCGGATTTCTCAGCGTTCACTCGAATCTTCCACTGATCGTAATAAGTCGTGGTACGAGCCATGTGCGCCTTCAGCAGCATATTTGCTCCTTGGGCGTTGTTTGAATGCTCGTACATGGCTGTGTCATCGGTGTACTTGACCAGCTTCGTATTCGGGAACTCTGGAAAATCGGAGACGTACAGGTTGTACAACTTTGGTGATAGGCACGATTCTTGCGGGATTCCCGCGCGAATGTCCCTCCGTGTTGAGAGTTTGTTATTGACTCGAAGGAGGACATCCGTGCTTAGCCCATATAAAATTTTGCTTGGATCAAACATCTTGAAGCGCTCCCATCGGATTGATTCAATTCATATATATACAATGGGCATAATTAGCTGGTCAATCAAATATTGAAGTCAAAAATATTTTCCTTTGTGATATTGTTCGGTTAATATTTGGTTGAATTTTAATATCTGCTTAGTTGAAATTAGATCCTTTTGGCATTTTTCGGCAAACGATCATATTTAGTGTCTAATATATCATATAAAATTTTACTTAAATTGATATAGGTATTAAATTAAAGAATATTATGAAAAGGAGTTACCTTCCATTAAAAAAAAAATACCACTTCCGGTTAAATCAAAAGCAGTAAATAAAACGGGTAGCACGTGTATACATTAATAAACATACAGGAAATAAACAGTTAGGTATATTTTGAGAAATAAAAAAGTTACAGGACGTTGCATGACTTTCGCGCTTCTCGATATGCTTTCATTTTAAAGAGTTGTGTTTTTCAGATTGAGTAGATAATAAATTTACGACATTAAAGTTAGGAGATTTTTATATACATTCTTACTTTGCAACTTGTGCTCCAATAAAAGTAGCTCCCAGAGGTAACACCCGTGCACGACCTCTCATGTAAGGGTCCACGCTGAGGTAAACAGCTTCAGCCAAGAACTCTAAAAAAACAACAAAAATAAATAATATAATTTTTGAATATGAACTTCTACATATGGTTTTATTTCAAAACTAGAATATCTTTCTACCTAAAGTAAATATTGCTTTGGGTAAAAACACATGTCAAAAATTCTTTAATAAAATCATGGATTTATTGCATATTATTACGTAAAGCAATATATCTGTTATTTCTTGCCACCTCTTCTGAACTTAAATAAGTATTCAATTTTCATGGTAGTTTTGACAATTTGTCTAAAAATATGTTAAATTCATATTTTCCTATATAGAGTGAGTGAAATCTATATGTTTGTGTCTGTTGCTTCGTGTAATATTTACATAATAGTTTATTATTAGATATAACCATTACCCATTTTAAATAACCTGACAAAAAGAACAAAGAATTTTTATTAAATATTTAAGCATACATGATCCTCGTCGAGACTTAACCCAGAGCCACATCATAGGTGCGCAGTGCCGTGGCAATTAAAATACTGGATATCTAGCTACTTTCGTCAGAGCGACAAATTAAAAAGTTACTAATATTTAAACATTCCAAAAAAAAAAAAAAGGATCAAAATAATTAAAACTTATTATCCAGTTGAAATTAACGAAACTCTAAATTAATTTGAGTAGCTGATACGGGGAAAACCTCAACGAAAAAGCCCGTTCAAGGCAACTACCGAAGCGACAGTATCCTAGCTGCCTAATCTATAATTTTCTACCCCTCTGGTCCAAAATAAGTTTTGACTCTAATCAAAGGTAATGTTGTAGTTTTGAAGAGGAAAAATAGAAATCAACTGAAAAGAGGGATAGGAAAGAATTAAAGATATAAAGGTTCGGTGGGAAAGGGTGGAGTAAATGGAAGTTGCGGTAAGTGAAAGGTTGGCTAGAGCGGTTGCTGGAAAATGGGTAACGCCTGGTAAGGATAAAACAAACCCTGTTTTATCTTGAATGGGGCATTCTCCTGTTTAATTTGTGAAATATTTTGGGTTAGCGGATATTACCCAGCTTGAGAGTATAGAATTTTTGTAAAATTTCTTGGATGTAGTCCGCTATTGCTCGTAATGTCGTGACAATGTACAATGTGCATAGATATCTCTGAGGGAGGTATATCTACCAGAATTCAATATGAGGCGCATAAATCTATGTTTTAAAACGTTGAGTTTTCTCCTTGTCGTCACCGGTATACTGCACCACATCGGCCTAATCATAACGGCGTAAATCAATTTTTTGTGTGTGCTTTAAGGAATATATTTCCTGGTTATGCATTATGATAATGCGCATACATTGTGTCATCGGTGTATTTGGCCAGCTTGATATTCGGAACCTCTGGAAAGTTGGAGACGAATAAGTTATATAACTTGTATGGGTGGGCACGGTCTTTGGGGGACTCCCATATGAATGAACCGCCGCATTGATAGTTTTGTGGGGACTAATGTCTTCTTATGTTAGACATATTATTTGGTTTACGTTGACTCATACATTCGTATATTTTTATTTCATGATTTAAATTATTTATTACTATGTAAATATCTGTAAATATTGTATATAATCTTCTCGGTATTTAAGTACCTTCCTTACCTGTCTTAAATTCCCATAACAATTTCTATTCTTTATTGCATTACCTACCATAAAACCTTATTTCTTAGTCGGAACTTTGTAATTATGCATCCAGACTAATACCTACTTAACAATCATCCTTTTGGGATTATCTCTAATTACGTAGTATACCCGACCCGGTTTTTCCAATTTATTGTACTAGGTACCTATTTGCCAAAGCATTTTTCAGTATACATTTTACCAAGATACAGACAGTTCAACTCCAAAACTCACTGTGTTAACATCGAGCTGACGCTCTATCAATAAAGAAGTAAAAACACAAATAGTTGTTAGTCTTTCAACATCACCGCAACACACCCACAAATGTATGGGGACTAATGTCTTCCACTACTCTTATGTTAGACATATTATTTGGTTTACGTTGACTCATACATTCGTATATTTTTATTTCATGATTTAAATTATTTATTACTATGTAAATATCTGTAAATATTGTATATAATCTTCTCGGTATTTAAGTACCTTCCTTACCTGTCTTAAATTCCCATAACAATTTCTATTCTTTATTGCATTACCTACCATAAAACCTTATTTCTTAGTCGGAACTTTCCCCTGTCCTTTGTAATTATGCATCCAGACTAATACCTACTTAACAATCATCCTTTTGGGATTATCTCTAATTACGTAGTATACCTGACCCGGTTTTTCCAATTTATTGTACTAGGTACCTATTTGCCAAAACATTTTTCAGTATACATTTTACCAAGATACAGACAGTTCAACTCCAAAACTCACTGTGTTAACATCGAGCTGACGCTCTATCAATAAAGAAGTAAAAACACAAATAGTTGTTAGTCTTTCAACATCACCGCAACACACCCACAAATGTATGGGGACTAATGTCTTCCACTACTCTTATGTTAGACATATTATTTGGTTTACGTTGACTCATACATTCGTATATTTTTATTTCATGATTTAAATTATTTATTACTATGTAAATATCTGTAAATATTGTATATAATCTTCTCGGTATTTAAGTACCTTCCTTACCTGTCTTAAATTCCCATAACAATTTCTATTCTTTATTGCATTACCTACCATAAAACCTTATTTCTTAGTCGGAACTTTCCCCTGTCCTTTGTAATTATGCATCCAGACTAATACCTACTTAACAATCATCCTTTTGGGATTATCTCTAATTACGTAGTATACCTGACCCGGTTTTTCCAATTTATTGTACTAGGTACCTATTTGCCAAAACATTTTTCAGTATACATTTTACCAAGATACAGACAGTTCAACTCCAAAACTCACTGTGTTAACATCGAGCTGACGCTCTATCAATAAAGAAGTAAAAACACAAATAGTTGTTAGTCTTTCAACATCACCGCAACACACCCACAAATGTATGGGGACTAATGTCTTCCACTACTCTTATGTTAGACATATTATTTGGTTTACGTTGACTCATACATTCGTATATTTTTATTTCATGATTTAAATTATTTATTACTATGTAAATATCTGTAAATATTGTATATAATCTTCTCGGTATTTAAGTACCTTCCTTACCTGTCTTAAATTCCCATAACAATTTCTATTCTTTATTGCATTACCTACCATAAAACCTTATTTCTTAGTCGGAACTTTCCCCTGTCCTTTGTAATTATGCATCCAGACTAATACCTACTTAACAATCATCCTTTTGGGATTATCTCTAATTACGTAGTATACCTGACCCGGTTTTTCCAATTTATTGTACTAGGTACCTATTTGCCAAAACATTTTTCAGTATACATTTTACCAAGATACAGACAGTTCAACTCCAAAACTCACTGTGTTAACATC
Organism: Leptura quadrifasciata; assembly: GCA_963675555.1. Classification (NCBI taxonomy): domain Eukaryota; kingdom Metazoa; phylum Arthropoda; class Insecta; order Coleoptera; family Cerambycidae; genus Leptura; species Leptura quadrifasciata. Next base: position 96,184,556 of record OY776673.1, read on the forward strand.
GAGCTGACGCTCTATCAATAAAGAAGTAAAAACACAAATAGTTGTTAGTCTTTCAACATCACCGCAACACACCCACAGTTTATTATTCACTCGAACTTGCAATGATCTGTCTGACAGAAATGAGTGAATGAGTTTGTGATATGCTTCGGGAAATTATAGGGGTGCATCTTGTAGAGTAGGCCCGGGGTCCAGACGGTATTGAAAGCCTTCTCGATATCAAGAAGCACCGTGGTGGTGTTCTTTCCAAGATTGTATTGTACCTTGTCGTCGTTAACTATCCTAACATCTTGCTGCGCCGTAATCCTGCCCTCTCTGAACCCGAACTGGCACTCGTCATTGATATTAAGCTTATCCTGGGTGGCGTTAACTTTGACCAGAATTTGGAGATCAATGACAGTAGTGAATAGGTCGATAAATGCCAGCTGGCGAGCTCCGCGTACTTATTCGGTATGAAAATGGGTACTAACACGACACATTTTCATTGCTTAGACCAGTGTTTAAACCACAGAATCGCGTTAACGATCTACGTTAACTGCACAATTCCCTTCCTTGGGAGATATTTGAGTAGCTTGCATTCAATACCGTATTTACCTAATGTATTGGTATTTGGTAAGGTCTTGGCAATTTTGGCTATTTCCGAGTGTTTGACCATGGCTTTTAAAAATTTTCGTCTGGTCAGTTGTACGTCATGGCCAATAACTTCGAGAATGTCATTTTCCATGCGGTCGTGCTCTAAATTGTTGGGTACATTGACGTTATGTACGTTTTCAAAGTGGATCGCTAGGTCATCGCTTTCTAGTAACTGTACTGGCAACGCTCCACTTAGCGCTCTAGAGTATCCTTGTGAACTCCTCCATAACATTACTATGGTGGTAGTGATAGTTTAGTCAGTATAAGAGTTGTGTTGATTTGTGCATTATAGAGGTGTCAGTCGGCATCCCTATAAGACGTGATATGACGTGTAGTGTCTTCCTCGCCATATCATCTAATTCTAAAAGCATCAAATTGTGATGAGACGTGAGTTCCTCTAACGCCACTGGTGGAGTTTCTCACGCTCTTATTGACCAATATATCGAGAGTAGATGGCGTTGTACCGTTATTCGGAAAAAGCGTGAGATCGTCCTAATAATGCAGGACGACAGTATGACTATTGACATAGTCAATTAGAGTGTTGCCGTTAGTGTTATTCTTGGCAATTCCAGTTACAATGTGTAGCATTAAGAGTTGTTCGGAGTGTATTAGTCATCCATGCTTCCAATTTTAATTGTATATGACTTCACGTTAATAAAATGACGCAGCCGAATGTACGGTGTGCTTGGAAAGAGAGAGATAGAGATGTAATAGAATATGACATTGGACAAATGTATTATACCTAATCTTTAAATTTCTCGGTACACTTGAGGACATTAGGGCTAATTTTATTTTAGTTCTACAAAAGGGAAAATGTTTATTTTAATAATACCTATGTGGGATGATAAGAATTATTTTTGCAAATCAAAAATAGAAGAAAAAAAAATTTTTATATATACTTTTTTTCTCTCATCGTCCCACATTGTAACATGTTTTTAATGTATTTTAGTGAAAGCCGTTTTTTAAAATAATGATTTATGTGAGAGTAAATTGAACCGTCTTTCCGGCTTATATCCGGAGCGCTCTTAAGGTCGCCTATGAGCAGGCAGCGTGAGCTAGCATTTAGTAAGCTCTGAAGACAATCTATTGTGTAGCCGTTCGTGGGCTTGACGCTGCAACTATGCTCATTCCGCTCTCTAACGTCACATACACGTTTTCCACAGAGTACGGAGATGTGCGTAATATCAGTCACTACAGGTGGAAATATGGAGAGATGGACAAACATCATCAGAAAAAGGTTCGAAAAAGATCATGTCTACTTTTTCTTACTTAGACATAGAAAAATAAATACCTTTTAGTGTTAAATATCTGAAAAACTTAAATAATGTAATGATACTTAAAAAATAGTATTTCTCGAATTCATGCATATATTCTCTGTATATTTTTATCTATGTGATAAAAATGTGCAGAATCATCATAATTTTATTAATATAATCTAATCGTTATATTCCCTTGTCTTGATTTAATGCAACGAAACTAAAAGATGCAAGAAATCAAAACTTAGGTTGTGTCAACTATATTCGCTAAAAGAATCTGTGTACCATTTTGTGACAACCTTATAGCCAATTAGCATTTATAGATATTTCTTTCTTGGTGTAGTGTGAATAGCTTTCCTGTCACTGTCATATATTATGAATATTGATAGATAAATGCATTTTTTGCCACCCTTCATGTGATAAATATAATTTGATTAAATACTTAATATCATATAACATTTTATGGAATCAAAATATAGCGCAAATACCTTATTTCTGCTTTTATTACTACACAATAAAATCTTCAGTCACATTTATTGCGAGTAAATAAATATAAAGTTGAAATGCTTATTAAATGCTTTCTTAATTTTAAACAACTATTTAAAATTGGGAGCTATACTTTTCCCAACATCGTGTAGAAAACTCATTTCATTAATTTCATTGTTATAACGGTAGAATAATTTTAACTTTTATAAGAAAATTTGTCATAAGCTAATTTATTGTAGTATATTATATTTAAATATAATCATGTAATAGAAAACTTGATTTTTAAAGTTTTTTAAAAGATAGAATAGATTTTTAAAAAATATACTGACCTCCATCTTTTAGTGGGGGCAATTCTTCTTCGATTAATTTTAAATCACCTTCTTTTGGCAGTCCATCGAATTGTTTATTGAAAATAAATACTTTTGCTTTCACCATTTTCACTTATGGAATCAATTAATATAATACCTGGTGTGTATTATTAACTAAGTGTGTAACAGGTGAGGTTAAAATTTGGATGTCTATAGATTGTAGGTGGTATCGTACCGTTATAATTAATCTCTGAAAGAAATACAGATAAAGAGAAAACAGTCGTATTGTATAAATAGATAAGCAAGATGTACAAAACGTATAACCTAAAACTTAACCTCTTTTTGATATTCTGACTTTCGTTGCCTTAGGAGGGTTTCTCATAAGCGTTCAGTAGTGATTCTACTTATACCTACCATTTTGGTTATCATACGCTACAAGCCAAGTAATCGATTTAGATATCTACACATACTTATACTATCGTCATATCACTACAGAGCGACTTCATTACTATCTGTCTTTTCCAAGCTATTTGATCTTGCATATGTCAGTTAGCTGAAAATTTAATTAAATAAAGATAATATTCCTCCATCTAGTCGGCATGGTTTTAGAGGGGCATACATTTTTACTTTCTAATGTATACATTTTTACTTTCTAATATGGATAAGAAAAAATAATTGTATGTTTATTTTTTGATATGTCCAGAGCATTCGATACGGTGAATCAAGAACTGCTAATTAACAAAATGGATGCTTATGGATTGAGTATTGTTGAGGTGACTGGTTCTAAAAGAGCAATCCAGGCCCACAATGGTCTCTTGCAGGAATGGAGTCTAAAGGTTTCCTTGGCAATTTAGGTTACGTCTCTTAACGAAATGGAGTTTGAAAATTGTAGGAAAATTAACCAACTATGTTGTTTTTGAAAAGTTAATGAATAAGCATAAAATAAAAAAAAGAGTCAAAATTTTCAATACGAAGCAAATTTTATCTATATGCAGAAAGATAAGCTATGCATAAGCTGTGCAAAAGCTATGCAGAAATGTATAAATATATAAGTAGAAATATATAAGTATATATATAAATATATATGTGTATAAATAAATATATAAGTATATAAGCTGATTTCGTAAACTATAAATTGCCAAAAAATAAAAAAAAAAATGTTTCAAACCATGTGGTACATATAGTATTTTAACTACTTATTAAATTAAAAAGAATTTACCTTGAATTTAAATTTATTATTGAGATCATTGAGATTACATCAAAGACAAAAATTGAAAATTACTGAAATTTTAAATTACTAATAAATGAAATTTACCTGGATGTTAAACACTTGTTAACGCAGATATAAAAATTGTAATATTAATTACTGAAGTCCACAGTTAAAATTTATATACGTTCGAATCAGTACAAAACCTGCAATCAAATGATTTCTTGGTGATTTTTACTAATAAGGTAAACTTTATTTATCCCACTACACAAAATTGAAAAAGATAGTTTTAATAATTAAATAGAAAACTGTAAAATATAGGAATGGTACATGTATCGCCATCTGTCAATTGATGAGTTAAGCGCAACAACTTGCAGGTCGCAAATTCTACAATTTCCTTTACTCGCAACAAAAATAGTGGCATATAATCGATAAAAGAAATCTATAGTAATAGTTTTTATTAATTCCATACCACAGCTGATTTACTTCACAATTTGTAAATACATAACCAAAAATAAGAACAGCCGTAATAAATAGTAAAACGTATTGTGAGAACACAGTAAATATATTACATTTTATAGGATATACTATATATAGTAATGAGAAAGGTAAGGGAAATAACCGTATGTACTTACATAGTAAACAAAAATTTAAATTGAAACACCCCCTCCCCCCCTCGATTAATTATAAACAAAAATCCTGGTCACGTGAACCAGTGAAATAACCCTCCCCGAGTAGTGTTAATTATAAATAGAAATCCTTAATCGTGAAGCAATCAAGAACTTATTAATTCCTACCCAGTAATTATTTATCTCAATTTTATATCAAGATAAATAAACAAATTGGCCATTTACGTGATCGTCTAGTTTTATGTGGCTAGGACCTTACTTACGTTGTGTGTGTGTAGTAACCCTTTATAATTACCCCAGGTTCTTTGATTTAAAGTTTGGTATTACTTGTTTCTGTCTGATACGATATACCTTAGAAAATTTATCACTCTGTTAATCTAAATACCTGGTAAACTTGAACACACTGTCTTCTAATCGAGAGACCTAGTTAATTATATATGTTATTTATGTAGTATTTTATTACTCAAAGTTGCACTGTACATTTATAGTTGAAGTTTGTTTTCTAATTTATTTGATTGGAAGGAAATCATTTATTTAGCTTATTACTTGCGGGATGAAAAAGGTAAAGGTGAAAGCAAAGACAATAATTGATGGGAAAAAGTTGTCAAAAAAACCCATTTTTATTTTATATAAATTGATGCGGCAAATAGCCGTACATGAAATCAAAACAATCCAAATATTTGAGACAATTGCCTAAATATTATAATAGGAAAATTTGCGCTGCTATAGTAATGACCATACTATAAATATGCTGAGTGTTTTGATGCAATAACAAGAACTGAGATACAAAAGTATGCTGTGTTATTTTAATAGTAATGAGAGACAACCATTTCCTCCGACGGTGCCAAGGCCGGAGCCGGGATTCGAACCCAGTGGCGCGAAACTCGTGTGATTAATAGCGATTGCCACCTCGCATCTCAAACAACACGACTATCGGCCAGACAATACTTATTTTGAACAGTTGTGACAATAGTCTGTAAATGTTAATTTTTTAATAGAGCTGTTAGCAATTGCTAGGTAATAATGTTTTATAATTAAAGAAAGTTGTTAGCAATCGCTAGATAATAATGATTTCGAATGCAAAACCAAGGACAAGAATCATGTCATGTTTATACATTATCAATAGTAAGTTGAGAAATGACCATTAAATACTCATGTAAGAGATCATAGAGTGTTGAGGAAATATCCTTTAATTATACATTGTTTATTGATTGAAATTAGAGTAGGAACAATCGTTCAGATAATCATATTAATCTTGCTGAGGTGAGAATTTACACTCACGTAAAATCCTTTAGAATGCTGCTGGGGAAATCTCCCTATAGTCATTAAATAGAGAAGCAACCAGAAGATTGCCTATGATTGTCACACATATGAAGCCGCGAATCCGCGAAGGTAAGAAAGTGCGGTTGCATCACCCTTCAATCGAACAAGTGACCAGGCATTGCTTGAAATATTGACATCCCTCGTTGTAACTGAGCCCAATAGGAGAACAGAACCAGCCAATTGGCCGTAGTCAATGGTTCAAACCTTTGTTAACGCAAAGTACACCGAATTCACGTGACGATAATTTTCAATTGTAGGTAGATGTTAAACAATTAGACAACCTTGTGGTTACAGTAGGAAAACATTCCTAGTGTACTTTAAATATAAAGCATTCTTGAAAAATCTTACGAGAGATGAGGTGGACATGAGAGTCAACTATTTGTTTTATAAAAACTGCAGAATAATTATTAATATGAAGTTGGACGAGTCTATGATAAAATATCTTGTTATTGCATAGCTCTAAATATATAGTTCTTGACTATAAACTTGTTATTTTGCAAACACAAATTTCCCTAGTAAAACATTCAGAAAGTGAAATTTTATGAATTAAATTCGTGAATGAAATCATAACTGAATAACTGGTAATATAATATTCTTTATAATAAAAAATCAAAGCTATTATTTCATAAAAAACTAATATTCCTTTAGTACCACAAATAAGCCAATTTCCCCTATCTCCCCCAAACCAGAATGTAAAGTCAATATTAAATAATAACGCAGAGAAGTAAATAGGTTTGATACTTAGATAGTTATGTTGGTGAAATTGTCGTCGTGTAAATTGCGAAGTTATGTTCTAGCAGCCCAAATTTTTTAGTAGCCAGCCTGGATTTATTCGTAGAATTTATGGATGTATTTAGAGAACTAAGGCGGGCTCGAGTATTTAATCGTCGACAAGCGTCCGGCAATTAGTATCTCTTAGCAAATTCAGAGGGTTCGAAAATCGACGACAAACATCCTCGATGAAATTTGCTATTACTGGAATAAGTATTCTTCCGGGCAAACCGAGAGGGCTCGAGTAGTTAATCGTCGGCAAGCGTCCTCTATCAGTTCTGCCAGGAGGTATAGCATCGCCTGGCTTTTATTCTGTTCTTCCAACAACGCGGTTCCAAAATCACAGTGCCAATTCTCCCATTAGCTGAACGTGGCTTGTATATTTGACACATGAGACGTGGCTTCGGTATCCTGCCCTATCTTCGTCTTATACGTTTGCATAAAGTCGCCCTATTCACTTCATACACAACTCTCGACGCTTTGCTGGTTTTACTAATGCATTAGTCTTGTTTTTAAAACTGCCAAGTTTTAGATAAGAATTAATAACCATGTTACAAGCTATTTTAAAGTGGCACTTGACATATGTACAACTTTCTACCCTAATAAGTTAAAACGTAACGGCGCCCTGAAGTCGGCTATCATCTGGTATTGTGAAAATAATTTCTGTTGTAAAATTAATGTTTGCATAAATTTGGAAATGAAATTAAGAATGTAATGTTTAAATAATTTCTGGTTAATTGTAGTTATAAAAGCGATATTTCCCTGAATTTAAAACAAATTTAAGACTTATTTTTAAAATAGGACGCCCCCCCCCAGGGCGGTCTTCTTCAAAATATATTTTTTTGATGTAAATAAATGTTTTTAGACAATTGTTTCCTTAGATGCTTTCACTTACAAAAACCGAATCAAAATGTTACACAGATCGTGCTAAATATAAACAAAAATGCTAGTTTTTATATAAAATTGTTATATGGACATAGGCCATGTAACAAGTTCAAAAACTCAAATGCTTGTGTTTACCAAAAATACTCCCGATTATAGCCTACTGACAAAAATCAACAATCAGTCTATAAAGAATAGCGAATGCGTCAAATTATTAGGCATAGCAGTTGATCAAAACTTATACTAGTTGAAACATATTGAATTGGCAAAGAAAAAAATATCTGCTAAATGCTATATTGTTTGGCAAGTTCGTGCTTATGTAAGTTTAGAACTGCTTAGAATTTACTACTCTGCACATGTAGAATCATTAACGAATTATGGGATTCTTTGCTGGGGAAACTCTAGTAGACTTAACAATCTATTCATAGTCCAGAAAAAATAATTAGAACCATGATGTTCAAGAATTCCACCTACTCATGTAGGGACTTATTTGTCTCACTTAAAATATTAACACTACCAGCTTTATTATATTCTGTCATGTGATATATTTTCTATAAGTCTAATATTGATGAGTTTACTTATTTTTCAGATCGCAATATACAATACACCCTGAGAAACACAAGTAACATTTTGATTCCTCAACCTAATTTATCTGCAGTTAGTAATGGTGTGTTATGCTTATTAAAATATATAATAATCTACCTAATTATCTAAAAGAAATATCCACAGCAAAACTATTTAAATTAAAGGTAAAATAATTACTATTACAAAAATCGTTTTACTCTATAGAACAATTCTTTGGTATTACCATTTAACGCTAAGTTTTTACTTGTTTAAATATTGTCTTTGTCTCTTATATTTTATCTCTGTATTGTTTTTCCTTATATTAAACGTTTTACACATTGTTTTTTGTTTATATTTATATGTTTATATATTGATTATGTTGTTATTAACTTAGTATTGCATTTTTGAATTTGGATAATTTTTATGTAATGCATGCCAACTTAAAAATAAAGAATATTATTATTATTATTGTTATTATTATTACTCTTTATTTGCCATATATCCACTATTTGGGGGTTTATAATTGCATAATATTCTGAAAGCTAAGAATATATTTCACATTTATCTTAAATGCATATCGATGATACAAAAGAGATCATCAGTTCTGCCAAATTATGATTTCTTGTCAAAGCTTTAAAGAAAACAATGATTTCTTCTCTATATCCAAATTTTAATTTGTTTATTTATATGTTGCTCAATAGAATTATTAATACCATATTATCCCAGTAAAATAAGCGGTTTTTTGGGCTTGAAAATAATTTTTGGGGACTCTGGCCTTTTTTGTTTTTCATCATAATATTTAGAGTGGTAACGAACAGTGAAAACGTTCGAGTAAATATCTTTCGTGGTTCATCCTCGAAGAAAAACAATGCATATTCTTTACGTCTTTCTCGAAACTCTTTGTCAAGTATATTAATTTTTAATACATTTGTAGCCCGACATTATCCGTCATCAGTTAAAATTTGGTCAAGAATTAAGGGCGATATAAAAATTTCAAATTTTGCAATTTTTTAACCCTTATTTTCAAATGCTAATAACTTGAAAAGAAAGAAAAAAAACAAATTTCTATATGAATCAGCAAATTGAGTTACTATTTTTTTACTGTACGAGCAGAATTGGGCAAGTTGTAACCAAAGAACTTAATGATTGCACCAAGGGGTTGCTAAGATGACGCAGCAAATTTATAAATAAACTGAGTTTTAAACAAATAGTTTTCATATGTAGTTAAAAAAAGAATAATAAAAATGAAATTAAGCAAGTTAAAAAACTAAAAAAAGTACTTTTATTTAAATTCAAATTATTTCGGCTTTCTCACACGACGTTTCTAAGTTTTTATTTTAAGTATTTATTAAATAAATTACGTAAGACAAACCAGGTATAGTTCAAGTAATAAGTTCCTGATACATAAAGAACGCAACAAAAACTTTACGACATAATTATTATCGCCGCGGGCCATGGCGGCATACTGCATCAAACGACCCGACGCACATTAAAAACCTATAAAGGTAAGCGAGTCAATTGCGGTCTAGACAGCACAAAGAGTATAGAGTAGTTTTTGTTACATTTTTTGTGTCTCGGGAAGCCCTTACTTGGACTATATGTATTTATGTTCATTGGCCTAGATCTGGCCTTCTAATAGATGAAAATACGATTTGAAAAAAGTTGAGTATTCCACTTTTGGATGCAATGGAGCAAGAAAATGTTATTGTAGGCTAATATTAACCTCCTGTGGTGGTCATTATTGTAGGTGATTCCGTCCAGCTCAGGGATTATGACAATATTTAGACAACGTGACAGATATGGAAGATGCCGATGTGATTTCGAAATTATCGACGATACGATTTGCATGTAGAAAAATATTTGAAAATGTTTAAACCGCTATTAATTCAGATAACAACAATGACTCTCTATGTTTAGGGGATTATTTTCAAATTTTTGGACTAATGAAGAAGGGGTCCTCCAATTTATAATGAATTCGATCACATCGGAGGCAAATTAAATATACAGTTTCTTTAATTTGTTTCAAATACTAGAACATATTATGAGATGCTTTTAAAAACGGTTATCTGTCTATAATAAAATGCATTTTATGTGATAAAATTTTATTAATGATTTATTTAAACTTTAACAACAGATTTACCAAAGTTACCACCTTTTAACATATCAACAAAAGCATTAGGTGCGTTTTCAAATCCTTCAGTTATTGTTTCCCGGTATTTGAGTTTTCCTTCCTCGATCCATTTTTTATTTTGTGTAATAGCTTCTAACATTCTATCATTCCATCTCCATACACGGAATCCTTCCATTTTTAGTTCTTTCGCAATTAAAAGCCACTGGATGACAGATGCTGAAAATTATTGTTTTTTAAAATATATTATTAGGATTGTAAGTAATTTGTTGCAAACGCAAAATCCTTTGATGGTTCTACTGACATCATGTGCAATTAAGCCTCAAATAAGCGTTAATGTTGTTTTTTTTTTTATACATTTATTTAACGTCGGCCTATTTCCGCTACTGAGGCCTAACACCGACGCCTGTAGACGAGCTACCCCCAACCAGGAATTTTGCCGAACCTCTTCCCTTAAGAAGAGTAGGGATCTTTTACTTGCCTAACATTTAATAGACAAGGGACCGACGGCTTTACATCCCCTCCGAAGGATGGTATATCTCCTATACAACCCTCGCCTAACGTTGTATAGCTTCCGCGCATACACTGATATACAAGCCGCTGGAAGATGTGTGAGGCGATAACGCGGTTTCCGTTGGAATGGTCACCAATCCAAGTACTAACTGCGTCTGTCGTTGCTTTACATCGCATACCGAAGTATGTACATAGTAAAGACGCACCTACGCTCGCCCCTAATGTTGTTTTTAAAATACAACAAAAACCAAAATTGAAACTTAATCAAAACTATACTGATTACTATCTATTTTCTTCGATTTAGAATTTTTTTTTAGATAAATATTGAAAGATGCTCGGTTGCCTATTTACATTTCTAAATTTAGAGTCTTATCTTTTCGCCGGTAGGCATTGCAAACCCAACTTTTATTGTCTCATATGTACCATTTTTAAGGAAGTTGAATAGGCAACATCATACTTAACTCTGAGCGTATTCGTACGTCCAACCAGGGACGGATTATCCATAAGGTACAGTAAGTCATGGTCTAGAGACCTATGCTTTGAGGGACCCTCGATTTTTGTTCAATTTTGCAAAATGTAAACGCAAAAGTGCAGAGGTTTGTTTATTCACCATAGCTCACGATTCGTCGATAGTTAACTAATTCTGGTGTGACATTTCTTTCAACTTTAGAGAGAGTAAAAATTTTTAAAAGAACTGTGGAAGATGAAAGAAAAAAATATCTGTGTGTATTTTCCATAGAAAATGATATTATTAATAGCATATCTACTAGTACTATTATTGAAGATTTTGCTCTTTCCAAAACTCTAAAAAGGTGTATCTAATGACATGCCAATTCGGATAAATTTGCCATTTTCTGACCTCAAATCGTCTATTCCTTGATAATCTGGAATTTGGACTTTTCACAACGCCAATATTTTATCTATCAGAATGTAAAAAAGTAAATTCTAAATGCAATGTATATAGGTCCTGTTGCAATCAAAATATTCACTTCAAAATATAACACAGCCTAACTTCAACAACTCTCATAGCGTCAACGTTAAAGTTAGTAACAAACTACTCGGTATTGTAACGCATTTTGCTCAGTAACTAATATTAACTGCTTAGTAAAAAGTGCTGAATGCTCAATATTTAACATAAGAAGATCCCAATATTTTGTATAATCTTGCACGGTAAAATATTGAATTTGCTCAGTAACCTATGCCCGATAGTTATAAAAGTTTCGCCCATTAAAAATTTTAGGTAAGAAACAACGATCAGTACAGGGAGATTCACTATAAATGTCCCCCCACCCCCCTCCAACTTGGTTATTTCTGGACGGACCGATTCGAGAACTTCAAAAACCAGATTAAATCATTTTCTAGCAAGTTTTTATACGTCATATTGAGAAAATAATGACGTTCAAACCTAACCATATACAGGGTGTTACGTTAATGGAATACCCTGTATCTAACTCGAGAATCACAATCCTCATTTTTCTCTGATTTCAAAAATATAATATATCGCATGGCTATCTTCTATAGTATTTCTAATATTTACAAGAACGTCGATAATTTATAAAATTAGAAACTGATCAGAAAATTTTAAGTAGGCATTGAAAACAATAAAACACCCAAGTGTCAATCTGAATTATGACAGTTAGTAATTTTATATTATGAAAGAGAAAGTTTATTGTTATAGATACAAAATGCCATATTATAGTGATGATATCAGATTAGATATATTAACGGTATATCTCAGTGATAATAAAAACGCTAGATCTTCAGTGATAGAGTATAGGAGACTATACCCAAATGGTCCCGTTCCAGAACTTTTCAACGCATGTTGGTCAAGATGAGTGATATAAAGACACTGAAAAACGAGCAAAAATTAGGAATAATGATGAAAACCGTGAGTTGAATATTTTGTTATATTTTGACGAAGATCGAAAGAAATCCCTTAGAGATTATTCAAGAGTTTTAGATATCTCCTATTCAACAGAGAACTCTTCACAAATATAAATATAAAGCTCGAAAACCAAGTGTATTACAGAAATTATATCCCAATATTATATAATATTGTGAGGAATAATTTTTGTCAAATTATGCTGGAAAAGTACAAAGAAGATCTACTAATTTTCAATCATATTTTTTGGACCGATGAGGCATCATTTAGCACATCTGGAATAAATAAGAGAAAGAATAATCATTACTGGGCATCGGTAAATATTCATATAGTGGAAGAAATCCAGTTTCAGGGCCGCAGAACTTTAAATTTGTGAGCTGGAATATTCAATAACAGGGTAATATATAAATTATTGAGGGCAATATGAATGGCATTAAATATTTGGATATGTTAAGAGAAATTATCGAAAATAGCATAGATAATCTTTCTCTTAATCAAATGATTAGAACCATCTGGCAACATGATAGAGCTCGTTATCACAATAGTGTTAATGTAACAACATTGTTGAACCAGAATTTCAATCAATGGATTGGTAAACATGGACCCATAACGTGGCCCCCTAGAATTTCCGATCTCACGCCGCTTGACTTTTTCTTGGGCGGCTATATGAAAAATGAAGTCTACAAAACAAGACCTGATAATACCGATCAATTGAAGGAAAAAATCATTGAAGTAATTCATCACGTAAATACGAGCAATATTTTGGAAAATGTGTCCGGAAATTTTAATAAAAGAATGAACTTGTGTGTAGATAATGACGGTTCCCACATAGAACAATTACTTTAATTTTTCTGTTACTTTCCTTCAATAAATTTCTTGTTTTGTGTTCAAAATAATTTTATTTTTTGTGTTATTTCATCAAACGAAATTTAACTTATTATGCATCAATCATCAATAATTAGAAAAAGTTCCTTTCTGGCATTCCACTCCGGACTCGGCCATTAAAATAACTGGAAAATGTTTTATTGTTTTCAATGCCTATTTAAAACTTTCTGGTCAGTTTTTAATTTATAAAATATCGACGTTCTTGTAAATATTAGAAAAACTATAGAAGATAGCCATGTGATATACTATATTTTTGAAATGAGAGAAAAATGAGGAATGCAATTTTCGAGTTAGATACAGGGTGTTCTATTAAAGTAACACCCTGTATATGGTTAGATTTAGACGTCATTATTTTCTCAATATGACGTATAAAAACTTGTTAGAAAATGATTTAATCTGGATTTTGAAATTCTCGAATCGGTCCAGAAATAACCAAGCTAGAGGGGGGCATTATTTATAGTGACTCATCCTGTACAATCATGCGTTTTCTTGTCGAAAATAACCTAAAAAGTTCAGTTTGTTCTGATAGTTTCGCGTGGTTAGTTAGCGTGATTTAGTAGATGTAAATTATGATAGACCAAGAAATACCCGAATATGCAAGTGACATAGAGAGTATAAGTGAAACAGAAGGGACAATTAATAAAAGAGCAAGTATTTAATGATAAAACCTCGGCATTAGCAGCAGTGAAAAAAGAAAATCTATGAGGCTTTCATTACAAGAACATAAACACTGAAGGTAATGTCAATGAAATATTTCGATACAACAGAGTCAAATATCGAGGTAAATAGTGTGAAGCTGGTGGATATTCGCATTATCTCTCAACTAATAATGAAGTAATTTTATATAGATCTGAACTTACTCACACTTGCAACGAAATTGCAAGAAACACAATTAAGAGTAAAATTAGCAGCGAGGTAAAGTCCTAAATTAGGAGCCTTTTCGATTTTGACTCAAAAATAAAGCCAAAGAAAATTATGGAAATTCTAGCCAAAAAATTATTAATTTTGTCAAAGAGGAATGAGTTGGATAATGGTTTGACGTCAATAAGAAAATCCAAATATGGGCCTAGTTCGGTAAGTCTTGGAGGAATTTTGTATCGATGATTCACAAGTACCTGAAGATGACGACGAGGTTTTCATAGTAAAATTTCAGTATTATATGAAGAAACTCCTTCCTTTCGTTTCTTTATGTCTTCCAAAAGTTTGTTAAAATTGTCTATTAGTACTAGGACACATTCATACCGATGCTACCTATAAATTAATTTGGCAAGGTTTCCCAGGATTAATTTTAGGAACAACATACAGAAACAGTATGTTTCAAATTTTTTGATTGACAGTTTATACCAACGAACAGACTGAAAATTTTATATTTTTATTCAATTTCCTAAAAAATGGTGTTGACAAAATATTTAGTGAAGTTATTAATTCAAGTATACTTGGGTCTGTGATGCTGCTTCAAGCATTAAACATATTTTCAAGCATATATTTGGAATATAAACTGAAATAAGGATGTGCTGAGCATACATGAAAAAACCGTTGCCCAACGAATCAGTACTTCAACATCCAGATTTTGTATCTAAGGCTTATACGCACTAAATCCCAATTATTTCCTTTAATAATAGAGTAGGGGTAGTAGAGGGGGTGGCTAATCTAAAAAAATGTTTAGAAGCCCTTGGTCCTCGTATATACACCAAATCCCAATTTAATATTTTACTCCCTTAAACAATACGGTGGGTGTGGAAATGGGGGTGGTAGAGGGGGTAACTAAATAAATTTAAAGGCCCTTGGTTCTCGTACACACACTAAATCCCAATTAAATTTTTTACCCCCTTTAATAATAGGGTGGGGGTGGCAATGGGGGTGGAGAGGAAGTGGCTAATGACAAAAAATATTTAGAGTCACTTGGTTCTCGTATACATATTAAATCCCAATTTAATTTTTTACTCCCTTTCATAATAGTGTGGGGGTGATAATGGGGGCGATAGTGAGTGGCTGATGTAAAAAAAGGTTTTGAGGCCTTAACTTTTCGTACATGCCCTAAATTACAATTTTATGGACTTTTACCTTCTTGCTTTGCCTATTTACTCTTATTTACCCCCGAATTAGATAAAAATATATTCTAGTTCCAGACCTCGTTATAATACATAAGTGTAGAGACATACCGACAGATAGACAGGCCGACAGATAGGAAATTTTTCTCACTCAAATTTAAAATCTCGGCGTTTTATGACATTTTAAGCCTATTTCAACAAAAAATAATAATAATATTTTTTTTTTTGCGTTACTATACTTCCACTGGAAGTGGAAGTAAAAAAAATTGTCAAAAAAAGCAGAGAAGCTTATAAGTCCAAAAGAAAATGTTATCAAAATACTAGCAGATATTGATCTTCTCAACTGAGCAAAAACAAGAAAGTGTTCGATAAAGTGCCCTGTTTGTTTGTTTCCAAGTGGAAAGGAAAATGTCAAGAATTTGTAGAATAATTTCGAAGTGAATGGCTTGAAACTGGTTTGAAGGTGTTGACAAATTAGGTCCAAGTACAAATAATGTTGTAGAGGCTTTCAATGGGGTAATAAGAGATGAGAAAACTTTAATAGAGAGACTTTCACTATCTGATAATTCAATAATTTAAAGGAATATATTCATAGATGGTTATTTGGTTATACAAGACGCACAAAGAAATTTCATTTTTAGCCCGTTGAAAATTTGTATTTATGAAATAAATTATATCAATGGGCAACGATGGAAAAAAGAATTACCTCAAAAAATAGCAGTAATGGTAAAATGTATGTAATTCCCTCAAAAGATGCTACAGACACGAACAACAATGATTTAGAGAAATCAAATACTATTTTTCATAGTTTTGAAGAGTACAGGGCTGCCATGTTTAACGTGTGTATCTCTAAATGGATACAAGGGGAATGCGACTGTTAATGTTAACACACTGTAATCATAACCATACGACAGGTCATGGGGCTGCTTCTCCTGAAGCGAACGCTATACCAATTGGAATGAAAAAGCAGATATTTGGGCTGAGCACTTTATTTTTATGCGCTCGTTTACTATTTTGTTCGAATCATTTATGTTTTTACTAAGCGTGTAGTACTTTACTGAGGGTTTAGTGTGTATATTGATAAATTTGCAATTGTTACCGAGCATTAAGTATTTTACTGAGCACTTAGTATTTTCACTCAGAATTAGAGTAAAATAATAAGAATGCATTTGAGTATAATACGGATCATTCTAATTCTCGTACGTGCCTTTGTAGATTTAAACATAAATGCTAAAGGCACGACCATCGGAGATGTAGTGCGTACGTTATATATCTGATGTTCGGGGACGTATCACGAGTCTTCAGAAAAGGGTTTAAAATATGTGTACTAGTAGGAGGTCTACATGCAGAATATAAAATTCGCAGGAGTGCGGTACTCCATACGGGGACACACTGTATATATTAAAAGATATAAAAAACATATCATTTCACATATCTATAGAAATGATTGCGAAAATGTTTAATAGAAACTAGTAAAATATAAGTACCTTTAGGGCTTTTTTCATTGTATCCTGTAATAGCTCCACAGACTGAAATTCGACCAAATTCCTTCATATGTTTTAAAATATTATAACTGATTTCTCCCCCTACCTAAAAGAATATTATATACATTTATATGGAAATGAAATTTATTGAAAAACATCCGTTATAAGTTAGCAGTACTAGTAGGAATTCTATTCCACAAACTTTAAGTTTCAAAGATACGTTAATATTTTTGATATCAACGTTTATTAGTATTTTGTGAAGCACCATTTTTAGCAAGCAGCTCACTAAAATCATTGTAAAAATTTAGCCGCTTAGATCATACAAATGTTCCACATTTCCTAGCTATAGTCATATAAAATCGATCATCTGCCACGGAACTTCAAAGTTATACAGGGTGTCCCGTAATAACGTGCAAAAAATTTAACTGTAGATTCCATGTCGAAACGACGGGTTCTTCGTACAAAATTTTTCAAAAGCTGTCCAGCTACAACCCCCTTAAAGGAGTGTGCCAAAAAACCGGTTTTTGATTTCTATCTCAAAATAACGTAATCTGAAAAAGACGTTTGGCACACTTGGTTAGTCATCAAAAGGCATCTAACGAAATAATTTTATCCATCTTGCATGTACACAAAGGGGTGAAACTGTCTAACCTTCTTAATATTTTGTAAATATCTCTTTGCTTGCTATTTTTTTTTCAATAAAAAAAATAACTAATTTTTTTTTTTATACATTTATTTAACGTCGGCCTATTTCCGCTACTGAGGCCTAACACCGACGCCTGTAGACGAGCTACCCCCAACCAGGAATATTGCCGAACCTTTTCCCTTAAGAAGAGTGGGGATCTTTTACTTGCCTAACATTTAATAGACAAGGGACCGACGGCTTTACATCCCCTCCGAAGGATGGTATATCTCCTATACAACCCTCGCCTAAGGTTGTATAGCTTCCGCGCATACACTGATATACAAGCCGCTGGAAGATGTGTGAGGCGAGGACGCGGTTTCCGTTGGAATGGTCACCCATCCAAGTACTAACTGCGCCTGTCGTTGCTTTACTAACTAAATATTATGATTTATTTAGAAACTTTATTATCTCTTGAGAAAATTTCGTAAAATCGACCATTGTTGAGAAAAAAAATTAAATTACATCTGCCTAAGTGATCAATTAAAAGCGTTGAGCACAATTATATTGATGTAAAATATTAAAAGTAGGCTGGTGTCAAATGATATGACCATTCGGTGCTTGTAAATTGCACGAGACATTCCAAATTAAAGACGAAAGTATTATATTATTAGTAAACTAAAAAAAAAACTAACACAAAATACACAAACGATGAATTTAAACAGTAAAAAAATTTAAACATGAAAACGATTATTGTTTTTACATATTAAAGCAATTTGTTTAAAATGACGACCTCCAACTTGCATAGTCTTTTGCAATCATTTCCTAAAATTGCCTTAAAAGCTATTTAAAACATGTGGAGAGTTTCGAACTTCATTGGCAGCATTAAAAATTTTCTCTCTTAAAATTTCGACGTAGAGATAGGTGTCGAGAAACAACATTTTTCAAGTGGCCCCAAAAGTAAAAGTCCAACGGATTCATATCTGGGGACCGAAGGGGCCATTTCATTGTGGCTTATCGCCCCCTTCCAATCCTTCTAATTCTAAATATTGAGTGTAGCCATTCTCGAACCTCTAAAGAACATTGAGGTGGGGCATCATCCTGCATAAATCACAGTGTTTGACGTAATGCAAGAGGTAAATCGTCTATAAATTAGAGGTTATTTTGTAAAAAGTTTAAATTAGCTGGACTATTTAATTTGTCTGGTAACTCAAAAGGCCCTATTAACTTATTGTCTATAATTCCGGCCCAATATATTTATTGAAAAGTTGTATTGATATCTTCCATTTACAATAGCGCCTGGTTACGAAAATTGAAAATTTCATGTCGAGTAAAGCAGCATTCATCTGTGAGTAGTACTTTTCTTGTAAAATTTAATGGCTTCCTATTTATAATTCTACAAAAATCACGTCTTACTGGACAGTCACAAGGGAACAGCTCTTGCATTCTCTGTAAATGATAGGGGTAAAGTCCTTGCCTCTTCAAAATCCTTCATACTGATGTTCTTGTTATGTAAAATTAAAGAGCAGCCTGTCTAATACTACATTCAGGATATTCACCAAAATAATGTAATATTTGTTCCTCCATTGCATCCCTTATTTGTCTCCGACGACCACAATCATGACTTTCTTTTTTAAAACACCCCCTTTCTCTTAACCTCAAGTGATCGGCTTGACTTTGCTGGTTAAGAATGTTAGAGTAGTGTTTTTTCCATCGGGCTCTTATTTCCTGGTCTTCTTTGAGGAGATTTCCATTTAAATCTTTAATAGGGCACATATTTTTCCACTGGGGCCGTACACTGCTTTTACTCCTTGAAAGAAATTCCTGTAGTCGTGTGAATCGGCGTAACTTTGAATTTCTCTGGAATTGCTTGCCCACCACTCGTTCTTTATTCTTCTGATTTCGCGTTGCGTTTCATACTTAGATTGGGTAAAAGCTTCTGCTTTTGATGAGTCGTTGGGGTGGTTGATAGCGTTTTGGAAGGCAATATGTTTGCGGTCAAGAAGTTCTTGTATAAAAGCTTCATTATCATTGAACCAGTCCTCCTGTTTTTTACTTGCTGCAGTGCCAAGAATTTCCTCACTCGCACTTTTTAAACTGTCTTTAATTTGTGTCCAGGTAGTAGCGACATCTACAGAATTGGTTTCTTCTAGTGCACTCAAATTCTCTTGAACTTTTTGCTTTAGCTGTTCGACGGTTTGTTGGTCACGCAATTTACTAATACAGATACGGGGTTTACGTTTTACTTGAGTTCTTCGGTGTTTGGGTCTCATAACAATTTTTATTTTAGAGACAAAAGGACGATGATCGGTCCAACATTCGCTGTCAATGCGCGCCTTTGTAATTTGAACGTCCTTGAGATGCTTCCTACGTACGATAACATAGTCCAGTACATGCCAGTGACCTGATCTGGGGTGACGCCAGGTGCCTTTAAATTTATCCTTTTGTCGGAAAATGGTGTTTGTTATAACTAGATCATGTTCGGCGCATTTAGTAGTAGTTGACCGTTAGCGTTCATGTTGCCCAAACCGTTCTTGCTTATGATGCCTAGCCAGGTGTCTGCATCTCTCCCTACTCTAGCGTTAAAATCGCCAAGAATAACGAGTCGTTCCGTTTTAGGTATTCTATAGAGGGTTTCTTCCAGCTGTTGATAGAAGCTTTCCTTGGTTTCGCGACTTGCATCCAGAGTGGGAGCGTAGGCGCTTATTAGATTTACCGCGTTGCCATCTGATAGCTTATAGCGTAGCAGCATTAGACGCTCGGATAGGCCTTGTGGTACTTGTGTTAAGTTGGATACAAGTTGATTCCGAACGGCAAATCCTACTCCATGTTGTCTTCTTGAATTGGTGGGAAGACCTTTCCAACAGAAGGTGTAGTACTTTTCTGTGAGAGAGCCTTCCTCCAAAAATCGGGTTTCGCTGAGAGCTGCAACGTCAACATTGAGTCGGTGAAGTTCTCTATCTATTAGAGCAGTTCTTCTTTCAGGCCGATCGGTGCGAGTGCTGTGGTTCAAAGTACGAACATTCCAAGCGCCGTAGATGAAAGAATTAGTTTTCTTGGATTTAACTTGTCGGTGTTTTACTTCCGGATGATTTTGTCCCACTTGAACGCTCCATCATTTTTTTAAGCCTTAATCGACTGAAAACGAAGCTGCATTTGAAGTTTTAGCTGGAGCAGGTATGCAACTGACCAGCTCGGTTGCGGAAGGCGAGTGGTGTGGTCCCATGGCACAGAAGGAGACTGCGACGATGGGGTAACCAAACGATTCCAAAAGCAACCTTTGTGTGCGGTGGGTTATTTTTACCGCACTCTTCGTGAGAAGGTGGATGTGCTCACGGCAAAAGGTAAGGGTTATTCCGCCCTTACTCGGTCGTTAGAGCCTCGTTAGTAAAAACAGGGTGCACCAAGTTCAAATTGAACTCATCGCGAAGGTGAGGTTAACAATTGAGTAGGAGAGGTTATAACTTGCGCTTGACTACCCCATTACACACCCTTTTAATTTATATGTACCATATAATAATCCAAACTTTGCTTCACATAGTTCTAGAGAGTTGAGCCGCCTAAGAGAAAAGTTATAAATTGAAAGGGAAAACGAAAAGGTTTTTCTTACAACGTCAACTACTGGTTCAATGTCCTTAATTTTATTACTAAAATTTTTGATATTTAAGAGACGTGTTACAAAAATCTAAACATGGGAAAAAACAGATGTTATGTAATTTACCTACATTATCAAAATAGGCATCGATTACTTTGGATTTTGCCACTGGTGTTGCTACTTTAATTTTATTACTAACATTTTTGATATTTAGGAGATATTGCGTTATAAAATTATAAATAAGGTGAAAATAAATGTATTACGTGATTTACTTACATTGTCAAAATATATATCGATTCCTTTAGGTGCTATCTCTGGGAGAACTTTATCGAAATCAGCCGTCTTGTAGTTAACAAAATGATCAAATCCTAATTCTTCTATTAACCACTTTCCCTTTTCGTCTGATCCTGCGACACCTATAACTGTGCATCCCTTAATCTTAGCAAGTTGTCCTACAATGCTGCCTACTGCTCCCGCCGCACCAGACACAATGACAGTTTCTCCTCTTTTTGGGTTCAGTAATTCCAAGAAACCAAAATACGCAGTAACTCTAAAATTAAAAACATAAATGTACATTATAAATTGAAACTAAATGTCTAATTTAATTATTACATTAAGGATAATTATAGATATTAACGCTTATACGCTCAAATTAAATTTATTTAGAAAGTTATGATTATTCCTAATAAAAATTGTACATTTAATTTAATAATATTCTGTAAAGTAACCCTGCCAATAGATTTTATTGTCTCTGCCATTTGGGTCTCTTTCGTCAACGTTCTTTAAAATTGCTAACGTTAATAACGTTAGCAACATATTTTGCCTGTCAATTTTTAATATTTTTCTACTGCAGTCTTTCTCAACTGTATAATAATTACAAGCACTAGTAGACGTAATTTCATGTTAGTAGTAGCAAAAATGAAAGCAAATATGGTCAGGATTCATGACAAATACGTTAATGACTGTCTCATCTGTAGAATCGGTAAAGCACGATAGGCCCAGCTGCAAATTTTTTCGTAGCCATACTCCACAGCACCCATTAGAAACTTTAAATATCAATATATTAAGACCACCTCAAAAGACCAAAGATGTGAAAAATTGCTACATCTTATTAGTGGAAGATATATTCGACAAATGGATTGGAATATTGCAAAATTTATTGATGATGGGATGCTGGCAAAATATGACGTACTTTGAATTACTACTTCAGATAACGGAGGTCGCGTCATTGCTGGATAGTAAACTACTTTCCGCGAAAGAAGTGGTACCGAAATATATTACACTCCGGCTTACCATCAAACATCCAACCCCGTGGAACGATGGGTGCAAAAATACAAAAGATTTTGAAGACTTGTGCACCATAAATCTTATGACATCGTTAAATTTTGCGGCAAAAAGAACAGAAAACCAAATTAGTAGAGATCACGTCGCTGAATTTTTGCATAGAAATCGCAGTTTCTTTAACATTTACAGGAAAATACGCTTCTTCGAAGTGGGCAAAAGCGTAACTTTAAAATGTTCTAATTAAGCTTTCCATGTTATTTAGAATCAATTGATGATAATGAAGTAAACATCGGTGTTCCGGAACTGTTATTCTTCATTAACTCAAGAAAAAGAATGTGATAGGGGTTTCCTTCTAACTTCTAATCTGTACTTGTAGAGCGAAAATGTTGTACTCACCCTGGCATTCCTAAGATACCAATACCTAATGATGGAGGTAGATTTCCAAAATCTGGCAATAAAGTAACTGGTGCAAATCCTGGTGTCGGCTTTCCATCTGATATGGTATGACTTCTCCAACCAAAATAACCCACTACATACTTACCAACTGGGAATTTGGAATTCTTACTCTCCAAAATTCTGAAAAAATACATATTATTTGCAAATATTACAGCGAATATAATAATTGAAAGCATTTGTATCGAAAATAAATGTATATTGAAAGGATCATAAAATCTAACGATTAATGCTACCGGCATAGCGCGGCGGTAACGTAAATTCCTGAATTTTGTTACATAAACTTTACATGAAGAAAAGCAGTTTAAGCTGTACTACGCAATATATATTTTCCCAAAGAAAATTATATCGCCTTACTAACATAGAATTAAAGTCACTTACTAATATTATTATTATGGTAATTTGATAACAACGAACTCAAATACAGCCAAATATAAACAGCGATTGTTTTTCCGCAGAAAGCAGAAGGAATGAGTACTTTGTGCGTACCTTTACGTTAAAATTTGAATGAACTTACATCATTTTTGCTATTATTGAAATGCATTCAGAAGTAGGTCTTTGATAGTTGCATAAAATAGTGGAACAGTTAAGTCGCTCTAGAACTCATTAAATTTTTTTGAGGCATAAAGCAATGGGACCTTAAGGAAGTGTTAAGGGATTGTCTCTCGAGAGAACCGAAAATTACGGCTTTCTTTCAGGCATTGTGACCAAAATTGAAACAATTTGTTTCATCATTTAACTCGGTCTAACTCAAAAATGGGAAAGTAAATTGTTGTTAAATTTTTACTGTGTTGTTACTGCATATAGTTGAAATCACGAATGTTTTCGTTTACGTCGTCAATTTATGTACTTATCAACGACATGCGATTTTTCTATCTTTGCAAATACAAAGCGCATAGGATGTGAATAACAGAAAGTCACGTCTGCTGAGGCTACGACAGAAGTTCCGAGCAACGATTCGTTTTATAAATGAATATTACAAGCGTTAGTCGTAGCCGCAACCAACGTTGAGCATTCTGTCAGTCATCTGTCAACTCATTAGCGTGCGGTGGATAAAAGGATGAATGTAGTAGCCAGACAGATAGCGGTGAAAATAAACGAGTGCTTTAATCACAAAAAAACGTAATGGATGTTCCCTTTTACCTTTACAAGAAACCAATGAGGTAAATTGTAAAATTAAATGCAGCAACGGATGTTGAAATTCATTGTATCGTATGCTATTATTGTATAGATATTTTCGTCACAAAATACTTGAGATGATTTGATTCGGAAATTAAAGGATGATGACGTGAACAACATTCATGATTTGAACTGTATTTCACATCAGATTTTGGTTTTACGCTATTATCCTGACGATTCGATGTATTTTAAATATAAGAAGCTCCTATCCTAATTTGAAGTATGAAATTTTTTTAGTCCATCTTAACCACTCCACTAAAAAATACTGTGTGCAACTGGGGTACAGAGGGTCATTTTTTAATTCATAGAAGCAGTGCTCTTTAAAAAATGATCATTTTTTACACCGGTGGCATTAATAAATAAAATTCATGATATTAAAACTTCTTACTTCGCAACCTGTGATCCAATAAAGATGGTTCCCAGAGCAAGCGTTGGTGCACGAGCTCTCATGTAAGGATCAACGCTGAGATAAACGGCTCCAGTCAAGAATTCTAAAAAACAAACAATATTTCTTCCTGCACTGTCCAAAATTTTGTAAAAAGCAATTGAAATGCAATTACGAAAACATGTGTATAAAAGTAATATCATCCAGACTACTCAATCAGGATTCAGATCAGATCACAGCTGTACAACGGCTCTTTTAAAAGTCACAGATGATATTTTTGAGGGAACGGATAAAGGTAAATTGACTATACTTGTATTACTTGAATACTCGAAAGCCTTCGATACTTTAAATCATCAAATGTTACTGTCAATCTTAAATTATATAGGTCTTACTGAATCAGCATCAAACCTGCTATCACATTATGTAACAGCAAGGTCTGAAGCAGTGGTTTATAATGATAATACCTCTATTTTCTTAAATATTTCCAAGGGTGTTCCACAAGGATCGATCTTGGACCCACTGCTATTCAGCATATATACCTCAAGTTTTTCATCCATGTTTGTCTCTTGTTCACAACATTATTATGCTGATGATACACAATTATATTCCTTCAATTTGAATGAAAGTGTGAATCTAATAACTGCATTGAATTACGATCTCTATAATCTAAACATCTTTTCCAAAAATCACTGTTTAAAATTAAATACTGGTCATGCCATTTTATTTGGCAGAAAGAGTGATAGAGCTAATTTCTTGCTAAGTTATTTACAGTGCATTCAAGTTGATGATAATATAATTAAATTTCAAGACAAGGTAAAGAATTTAGGTCTCTATATGGATACAGATTTGTGATTTTCAAGTCATGTTAGCGTCTGTCTTCAGAGGGCATACGCTAATCTCAAATGTATATATCAAAACAGGCATATCTTAGATATATGCATTAAATCGTTGTTGTGTGACTCTTTGGTCTTATTTGGAATTATTGTGATGTTTTGTATAACCCTTGTTTAAGTAGCTTTCATATTAATCGTAACTCCAAAATTGCTGCCTACGATTGATATTTGGCATATGAAAATTTGAACATATTAGTCATACTTTCAAAGTAAATAACTGGATAAATATGCGCAACCGAAGATATTTTCACTCTGTATGTTTCTTTAATAAAATTTTGCAAAACAAATCTCCGCCTTACCTATACAATAAAATAACCTTTCGAACTGATATACATAATATTGACATAAGGCACAAATATACTATAACACCTCCAATTCACTCAACCCAGTTTTTCAAATGGTCGTTTTCTTACAATATCGGCAAATGTATTAATGAGTTACCCTTAGATTTGAAAAATAAAATGCCTCTTAAGAGGTTTAAGAATCATATTCTTGAGGTCATTAAAGCTAAGCAACAATAAAGTAGTTTTATGCATTGTAACGGTTCATTATTGTCTATATGCTTAATAATAGCTAGTGAACTTTTTGTCACTGTAATTTTTCATTTCACTGTTATATTTTGTGGTAATACTTTTGCGCTTTCTATGGACTGTTTGGGGGTTAGGTGGCAGAACAGGGGTATTCTCTTGCTAGGCTGCCCGCTGAATCTCGCCCAAATTAATTGTTTATTTTTTATGTTTTTTTTTTGTAATTTATAACTTTCGCTAATAAAAGACTTTTATTATTATTAATATTATTTTAAAATATGACTATCATAATTTGTCTCTTTAAAATCACTCTTGCTAAATAGCTTTCGATCTAAAACAATTACTATTTTGGGTAGAAACATGTCGACTTAGTTATCGAGGAAGGAGCTGAAATATACTGTTTTTTTTATACGTTTATTTAACGTCGGCCTATTTCCGCTACTGAGCCCTAACACCGACGCCTGTAGACGAGCTACCCCCAACCAGGAATTCTGCCAAACCTCTTCCCTTAAGAAGAGTAGGGATCTTTTACTTGCCTAACATTTAATAGACCAGGGACCGACGGCTTTACATCCCCTCCGAAGGATGGTATATCTCCTATACAACCCTCGCCTAAAGTTGTATAGCTTCCGCGCATACACTGATATACAAGCCGCTGGAAGATGTGTGAGGCGAGGACGCGATTTCCGTTGGAATGGTCACCATCCAAGTACTAACTGCGCCTGCCTGTCGTTGCTTTACATCGCATACCGAAGTATGTACATAGTAAAGACGTAGGTGCGTCTTTACTATATACTATTAAAATATATTGTATATCATTATTACAGTAGAGAAAATGAATGCAAAAAAGGGTGTAAATTCTTAATCGTTACTAGTTCATTGTAAAGACTTGAAACCTTTTGCATTATGTTAAGAGTCGACAACGTATGAAATGTATACCTTTGAAAATTAGTGCACTTCCCATTTTACACCCCCAATTCTTGTAACTTGCAAAGTTTTTTTTGGAACTTTTGCATCAATTTGACCCTACAAAATAACGTATCCCCAAGTAGACAAAGATATTTAAAACTTTCAATCGATGACAACTGAGAGAGAATTAATAATAGAGGAAATGAATACATTTAGGTCTTAATCGTTACTACTTCAATGTAAAGATTTGTAACCGTTCGCATTATGTTAAGTTTCGACAACATATGAAATGCATGCCTTTGAAAATTAATACACTCACCCCGGGATGTTGCAGCCCCCATTTTACACCTCTAACTCAATAACTCGCAAAGTTTTCAACGAGATCGGCTGAAATTCATATCACAGGAGTTTTTGGGGTCGCCGATTACGAATCCGAAGTGAAAATTTAAAAATTCAAAATGGCGGATTTTAAGAATTAATTTCTGATTTACGCCGTTTCTATTAATTTTACTGAAAAATGTGTAGAGTAAAAAGTGTTTAGAAGGCCATTTTGCATCAGAATACACCATTTTAGTTATCACATTATTTAACCCTGTCAGTTCTCCCCCATGGAAAACCTCCTTATGCCTGACCCTTTCTTTCTGCAAAAATTGCATTATTGCAATATTGCAAATTAATTTTTTTTATTTTTTTTATTATAGTTTGATAATAACCCTAATCGTTCCATAATTTTACTGGGGGTGAATATAGAGTGACCTTCCAACAAATACGATTTTTTCTAAATCTTTACTACAAACTGATGGGAAAAAATATTGAAATATTACTAATAGTGTCTATTTTTATCAAATTATCAGTAATAATAATAATAATAATTGTTTATTGTCCAACAGGCTCACGCCCAATTACAGGAAACTTTGAAGTGTACAAAATATAGTACTATACTAAGTAATGTAATAGCTAAAATTAGGAGAAGAAAAAAAGAAACAAATACAATAAGAAAAAACACAATAGAGACCACAAACGTAAAGAAGTATAGCGTACATATGACAAGTGAGAGTATAAAAACAGTTACATACAAATTATAATTACGTACATCTAAATATTTGAAGAGCTAAAATATCTGTTTTAATTAATTGTAAGAAGAAGAAATATTAGTGTGTAGTTAAAGCTGATTGTAACATATATTTTTTACTTTGATTAAATTGCATTGGTTAATGTCGCATAAATGACTAATATTCTTTCCTATTATTTGGGTTTTCTACCATATATATTATTATCCTCTTCAAAACAAATCACCGAATCTACAAAAAAATAGAATTATTGGAAAAAAGCCTCTGCGCCCGTGACGTTTACGCCAAAGGAAAAATCAGAGGTTATGTTTTGCAAATAATATAAATCGGAACAAACACAGAAATAATGTATTTAGCTGACGTTTCGGAAAGTAATCTCTTTTCGTTTTCAAAGCTTTTTTTTTGGAAGAACTCTTATTTTGCTGTGTATGTCAACAGAACATAGAACTGATGATATTTTCTCTTAGATAATGTTGAGTTTGTTAAGTTCTTCTTTTAACATAGGTAGCCAGGTTGTACAAATATCTACAGAACAATTCGATACGCACTTATCTTCATTTAATAAGATTATTGCTGATTTCTTAATTTTTCTTTTTTTGGTATCTGTTTCTTTTGTTAAAATTTTTGCCGAGCCCCAGTTTATTCTATGTCCGTTTTCCCAAGCATGTTCACAAATCTTTGATTTCTGAATTTCATTTTTTCTAATGTAATTCTTGTGCTCATCCAACCTCACACTGAAAGGTCTGGATGACTCACCCAGAGTAGAAAACCCAAATAATAGGAAAGAATATTCGTAGAATACCAGAAATAACTTTCAGACAATATTTAAATGACTAATGCTGTTGAAATTAATGCACATTGTGTGTATTGGTGAATTAAAAAACACATTTGTCCTAGCTGTATCAATACGAAATGTGAGACTCTGCCTCGACACTTGCCTTGGAACTAAAAAATTTAATGCAGCCAGAAAGTCAGAACAATCGATTTCATTGTGTAACAGTTTGTGAAGGAAAGATAGGGAGTTGTATTTGCGATGAGTTTCTAAGGATTGGAGATTAAAACATTGCAGTAAATAATTATTATCTATTCCCCGCTCAGGATAATTATCTGTAGTCTTAAAATACAAAATTTTAAAAATCTCATTTTCACGCTTTCTAAGGCATATTTGTGGCAATAATAGTAAGGATTCCAAATTAAAACCGCGTATACCAGTTTAGATCTTACGTATGAGGCATATAGTGTTTTTAAAGCAGCGGTATTAGTAAACGATAAACATTACGTATAGTAAATCCAAGCATTTTAACTGCTTCAGACGTTTTTGTATTTATATGCTGGACGAAAGTCATTTGTGAATCAAAAATCACCCCTAAGTCTTTTATTGTGTTTTCTCTGACTAAAGTGTTACCATCTATAGTATATTCATAAGTTATATTTAATTGCTTCCTAG
The DNA here is from genome assembly GCA_963675555.1 of Leptura quadrifasciata. Classification (NCBI taxonomy): domain Eukaryota; kingdom Metazoa; phylum Arthropoda; class Insecta; order Coleoptera; family Cerambycidae; genus Leptura; species Leptura quadrifasciata. The sequence goes on from OY776673.1 coordinate 96,213,919, forward strand.
AATAAGTCATTACTTTACATTTCGAAACATTTAAATGTAGTTTATTAACATCACACCAAACCTTAATACTATTCAAGTCGTTCTGTAGGCGTACACAGTCCTCGATGGTATGGATATTTGTAAAGATTTTTAAGTCGTCGGTAAAACACAATTTATTACAACTAATATTGTTAAATAAATCGTTAATAAATAACAGAAAGAACAATGGACCGAGATTGGAGCCTTGGGGACCCCAGAGGTAGGAATAATTATCTGAGAGTTAAAACCGTTGTATGTAACAAACTGTTCACGTCTATAGAAATAGGATTGAAAGAACAAAACTAGTTGATTGCTGAAACCAATATTTAAAAGTTTGTCACACAATAAGTTATGGTCGACCTTATCGAAGGCTTTTGAAAAGTCCCTATATATCACATCCACCTGACTTTTATTATCGAGTTCTTTGTTCACAAAGTGAGAGAATGTGGCTATTACTAACAAATCCATGTTGAAAGGGAGATAAAATGTAATTAATTAGTTGAAAAGTAGATACGATTATATAAGATTATTTCAAAAACCTTTGCAAAGTTAGATAGGATGGATATTCCGCGGTAATTATTAATTTTTGCGATATCACCACTTTTAAATATAGGACAGAGTTTAGCAAGCTTCCACTTAGTGGAAAAAATAGCTAATCGTAAAGACATGTTAAACAAATGACATAACGGCTAAAATATAACTACAATCTTTGACCATAAACGATGGAATTAAATCGGGACCAGAGGTTAATTTGTTTATGAGTTTTTTGATCGCATCGTATATTTCGTCTACATTTATCATATCAATATGTCATTATTATTGTATAAGGAAGTTGTTTCATTCCTAAAATTTATATTTATATGATTATCAGCGGGCGCAAATATATTGCTAAAAAATGCAGCGAATACGTTGATAATGTCTTGCTGGTTATCATACGCTTCATTCTCAAAAACATTTTACCAGGAATTCTAGAATTACTTTTTTTTGACTGTATGTATGACCAAAAGTTTTGCGGATCTACAATTAGAGACGATTGAACATCAGACAGATAGATATCGTATGCAGCTTTGATTTGATTTTTTATTACACATCTTAAATGTTTAAATTGTTCCAAATAAAAATTATCCTTTGTTTCTTCATATTTTTTGTAATATTTGTATTTTCTTTTTATATTAGAAATTATCTCCAACGTATAACACTTGAAATATTTTTTGTTTTTTGTTATATTTTTACTGTTTTAGTAATAATGAATATACAGTATACATTTTTAAAACATATTTTAAATCGTGTTTAAAGGGAGGAAAAGCGCACAATCTCGTTATGAAAAAAATGTTTTTTACTACCAAAGGGGTGAAAATAATTTCTTAGGTCCGTAGAGTTTGTATGTAATTTTTGTTTTATTGTTGAACATGCCAGAGAATTTTCAACATTTTATTTATTTTTTGGTCAATTTTGTGGAAGGGTTAAATGTGTCCTCATAAACGTTTTTTTAGAACAAAAGACATCTACGCTGTTTCTATTACGTTTTAAGGAAAAAAATGATAATACATTATTTTAAAAATATTAGACGTTAACCCTTTCGTTCTGTCCTCGTAGGTAATCATGGTAGTCAAAAAATTACATTTCCAAAATGCGAACATCTCCGTTAGTATTGATTATATTATAAAAGATATCCCGATCATCGTTAGTCATACAAGCAGTATTTTAACATTCTAGAAGAGTCGTTCGAGATTTTTTAAATTTGTTCCTGAATTCCAAAGCCAACTAGAAATAGAAACTAAATGCCATTTCTAAGGTTACTTTTCATCTGATTTTTAATCTGAAAAAGCGTTGGAAAGAGAAATTACAGCTTTACAGAAAGGTGACTTAAATATACGAGGTGGTATGTAAAATACGAAAGTTGTGGCAATTCGCGGCCATACCGGAAGTGATTTTTTTTTAACACCGAATGGTGAAAATGTGGCCATTAGTATCTACATTTTATTTCTCTAATTTCAGAGTTTTCTTTTAAAACTGTACAAAAAAGTAGGGGTAGGTACGTTCTGGGTCTCCCGGTATGTATACATAATGGATTTTTGCATCATTGTTACTTCCAGAAAAATATCACACGCATAGCTGCACATATACTGGGATATCGGTAATCAGAAAAAACTCACAATGGATTTAAAATTGGTACATGTACCATAAAAAAAACACGTTAACTATGCTTTTTCAATGAATTCATGGGAAGTAAAAGGGCATTCTTTAGGTTTGAATAATTAAACAAGACAACTAGTTAGTTCTAATTCCCATATTCATGTGTACATACCATGATTATTTTTATCTTATGATAAAAATATGCTGAATCATGATAATTTTGTTAAGCTGATCTAATCTATATGTTTGTTTGTCAACTTTTATTGGGCTGAACTAAAACAACACAGAGTTAAGTAAACTTCAGTCACTTGATTATATTCGCTAAGAAAAAGTTGTGAACACTTCGAGACAGTCTTACAGAAAATTACTCGAAATACTTTTATATAATTTTTATCTGGCGTCATACTGCAAATAAATATAGTTTTGTTATATTCTGGATTTTAAATTTCTGTAATTCAAAATATAGAAAATTATTAACAAGGCAAACCTATCTGCTGTATATATTATTTATGTTTTCATCACTTCTATATTATGAAATATTCAATTCAATTAAACCTCTTGGGGCAAATATAATATCATATACTATTGTTAATTTTTTTATATTAACCAAACACATATTTAAAAATAAAGTACACTTTCCCTAATAACTCACAATGAAAACAGCATCTTTATTAACAATAGTAATGTAAATAGTAAAGTTAGTTTTAATGACCTTTTTTTATGATTAGAGATAAGTAGTTGTTGGGTTAAGGTATATTTTTTAAAGAAAACTATATTTTCTGAAATAGCCAACGTCGCGGCATTATATTATGCCTTTCCCAGGGCTTACAATGAATAAAAAATTATATAGTATTTTTGTATATCTATGTTGGACAAACGGATAGATACACAAAAATCCGAATAAAGGAACATGAAAGATGAAAGATCCGTAAAAAAGAAGAATATGTTAAATCCTATGTCATTGGTGGAACATCGTAACAATTTTGGACAAAATTTTTTATTCATAGATACTAAAGTAGTTGGAAAACAAAACATATTATATAAAAGGAGGAAAAGGAGAGATGATAAATATTAAAAAATCGGCAGCTACTGGAAGCGACTGGAACCTCCCCACTCGGTGGATCTTTGAAGCCGAAAAGAGCATTAAATTGTGTGACAAAATGGCACTAAACTTAATCCGAAGTCATCCAAAACCTTTTCAGATCTTCTGGGGCACTAAAAAAACCCTCAACTTAATGAATTTACAATCATCTATGCGAGTTATTACCTATATTATCGCTCGTTGAATAATATACTATTAGGATATTAACAACTTTAACATCACTTGAACGACTAAGAAAGTCTAGTTATCCTAAATACTACAGATTTGTAAAGCAACAATTTGAAAATTGGTAAAGTGATAATCTATAATAAATTCACCAACGAAGGTACAGAAAGCATATGATATTGTTATATCTACCTTTAAAGTTTGTGACAATCCACTAAAAGTTACAAATATGCCGAAGTTTTATTAACATGACATGACACCAACGTTATCGGATGATAAACGATGACAATGACAATCGTCAAAATTTGCCCATTGCAATCCGATCGCTCGCGGCTGTCTTTGTTAAATGAAACATTAGCATTTCAGTAATTTTACTAGTATCATGCGAAATGTGATCTATGCCATATTTGCTTTGTTTTTAATTTTTTTCACGGAAACCAAATCGAAAGGGTGGAAGTGTGATATATCGTTGAAATCAGAATTTTAACTGCTTTTCAATGGCTCCATTGCAAATTGAAAGTAATTATAAATTAAACAACTTGTTGCGTCAAAATGGCACTAAACGTAATCCGATCTCAACCAAAACCTTTTCAGATCTTCTGGGGCACTAAAGAAACGCACACGCAAAGTATGATTCAAATCCGTTCAGTAGTTTCGGCGCTATCGTGCTAACACACATACACACACGGACATTTTTCAAAAATCACTTTTTTGGGTTCCTAGGACCTCAAAACGTAAAGATTTGATGTTATCTCAATTTTCGTTTTTGTACCAATTTTAGTAACCTCTCACAATTTTATTGTGGAGAGGTTAAAAATACACAACAGTAATTTCGAGAATAGATACTGATAATCTAAATTGTTCCTACATCAACCTAATAAGTAAAATAAGAAAATAACCCTGTATGATAATGCTTTGGAATTTCACTATAAAACATTTTTAAATTCACAAACAATTTTGCATAGTAAAAGAGATGAATATTTTTTACATATTTTTTTTAAAATAAGAGTGGAATTGTCTACAAAATTTGTCTTACTAACAATTATTTTAGTCCCGAAGTCACCTACCTTTTATTTTACTTTAGAATTTAATCCAACGCGGAAAGCTAAAGATTTTAATTGTAAGTACCTATTGTTTTTTAATAAATTTCCATATCATAATTTTTACCGAATGTTTTTTGCCAGTTAATAGTTTAATTAAAATAATGTACTAACAATCACTTTAACGACTTTTAACTTATAAGTTTAATGTATGTAAAAAAAATTATATTTTTAATTCGTCTATTGTTAAATTATACTTATAATTTTATATTTATTGTAGGTTCTGAGGAAGGCATAATATAATGCCGACACGTTAGATATTTAAAAAATATAGATCTCTTTAAAAAATAGACCTTAACCCAACAACTTCCTATCTGCATTAATATAAGTGTCACAATCGTGCCATTGCAAAGTGTTAAGGTCAGTTAGTATAAAAATTATTAGATAATTTCATAGATTTATAAAAATATACTGACCTCCATCCTTTAATGGGGGCAATTCTTCTTCAATTAATTTCAAATCACCTTCCTTTGGCAGTCCATCGAATTGTTTATTAAAAATGAATACCTTTGCTTTTACCATTTTCACTCAATTATTAGATTCTGAATTTAATTAGTGCAAAACCGGGTATTTCTTAACTGATTATGTCACAAGGTTAACAGCGTGTGAGTAGAGATTTTGGACAGTGTCGTACCGTTATTATTAATCTCTGAAAGGATTTAATGACAGATAAGTAGATGTACAAATAAATGTCTAATTTTACATTGGTTTACTCTACTGAGCACTTTCCGCATTCGAAGTAGGGCATAAAGAAAATAATTTAACAATTTTCAAAAGAAATCACTGTCAACTCTGTCCCTTTTTACAGGGAATATTGGTAATATCACATAAATACAAAGTAAAGAAAATTTAATTACAACTACCTATTCTTCTTATTTACACTGCCTTGGCATGTTCTGTGACCACTAAGTCACCAGTTGGTCTCACGCTGTATGGTATGCCTAACAGCATCACGACATCTGTCGGGTTGCCTGTTAGCCTGTTAAACGTATGATTTCAACAAAACTCTTTTTCGTTGGTTTCTTAATAACAATAGGCCGTCTTGGAGGCTGTCCATTTCGCCTATTACCGAGGGGTAAGTGCCAGAGCCAGAGGTGGCTATTTCTAAAGCTGTAGTTGTTCTATATCATCCTAAATCCTAAATACGATACTGAGAGGTATATTTCCTGAACAATCGAGTTGTTAAAACATAATATTTTAGTCGCAAACTCCTCTATAAAGTCCTTATTTCAATGTGAGGAACGTAACCAGACTGCAACTAACAGCTACTCTCCAGGCTTACAAGCCTGGCGCATTCAGTGTAATAATTACATATTACCAACAGAACGCTAATGCTTCAATTGCAACAAACACCTGCCGAAAGACTAATTCCTATTTAAAGGAGCTCTCGTGCCAGTCGTCCCACACCACCTGCAGACTGTAGTTTCGAGCTGTTGGCTCTCATCAGTGTAAGGTAGGCTGTGACGACCGACACGAGGATCCTTCGACTATTTTGTACATTTCGATATCCTTAGTATAGCGACATGTAAAACAGTCAGCAGGCGCCATCTAGCGGCCCAGTGTCTGTCGCAATCGAAAAATAAATAACCAGGCTTATAACTCGTAATTTAGCGCTCGGCGGGGCACACAGCCCGGAGAGTAACTGTTGGTTGCAGTCTGATTACGTCCCTTATATTAAAATAAAGAACTTTAGAAAGGAGTTTGCGACTGGAATATTATGTTTTAATATTTTGTCCTCTAGAAGCACACATAAACTCAATCGAGTTGTTGCAAATACTGCCCAAGGAATTTATCTCCAGATCAATATTCCAGATAGAGTGTTTATGTAAGGATCTTATTTAGGCGTAAAAAGATGGTAAAAATTAAGGCTTTTATTTGTGATGTAGCGGTTTAAATTTCAAGAAATCTCCTAAAAATAGAAAACAGTTAGAAAAGTAATGCTTGTTTGTATAAAACACGTGATTGTTGCAATTATGACAGGTTTTTAAAAACAGATTTTAAAACAAATAAAAACAGACATTTTGGTAAAAGACGTTTTAATTTGCATATCTGAAACATAAACCAAAAATTTTATGATTTCATGAATATATCATATAGAAGTAAAATGGCGCGGAAAATGATGAACGTTTTCAAAATATATTATGTTGTATCCACTTTTGAGAGATTTTGAGTTTTGAAAAGCTTTCTAAATCTAAAAATGTCAACAATTTGTATTGATGCATTTTTTGAAATTAGAAACAGGATTATTGAAAATATTAAAATTGTATGATAATTCACGTTTCCCTATTTTTAACGCTTTTTGAGCAAACATGTTCGGACTTACTTCATTTTCTCCTCACTTTTGTGCAAGTAGGAACCTGATAAGACTTAGGGCGTGTCAGTTAATTTTCTTGAGTTTCTATTAAAGCGGTTGCTAACCAAAAACATCTTTTTAGGTTCCTTGCTTGCTACCTCAACATTTTACTTGATTTCTTAAAGAAATACGCTGTGTTCATAAGTTGTTGAAGCAAGGCTTAATTCCATTTTAATGTAGTTATTTTGTTCAAAAAACTGCACAAAATATATTCAAAGCTCGTTCTGTTGTTAACTGCTGCTCCATATTCAGCTGGCGAAATATTGTCAATTTTTGTTTAATGACAATGATTCAGTAAACACTAAAAGAGAAAAGTTTGGCTTGGACTGCAAGTTCGTCTTATTTTTATTATTTTGAAGCGAATGCAGTTAACCTTGTACAACGTTGCTTCACCAGAGCCAAGACATCAGTGTAAGTGTTTTGAAAACAATAGATATCTATCAGCAAAGAAATAATCACAAATGCGGTTTTGATATCTTGCGTTCACTATTAGAATTCGTATAAAATTTGTATTCAGGGACAAGTGGATCCGAATTACTAAGAAACCACATATTTGTGGTATATAGTATGATAAATTTCCGCCAAAATTGATTTTATATTTTGAAAAATTTTAGCGTGAATTTCTTTATATCCGTGATAAAGCTCCCGCTCGTGAGTTTTTCGATGAACTACAAATCCTTCCTCGTAACGGATATCTTGCGTACACGACATTTATTTTGGAAGTATGATATCACTTAATAATAATTATATACCTTTATTTATAGAAATGGGCAAAATTTATTTTGGTAAACTTACCATCTGTTCTTAAATTTTTAGTGCAGTTTGCAAATACGGTATCGAACACAAGTTTTTGATGCAATTTCTGAATTACTGCTTAAACTTAAATTTTGTTATAGTTACCAACGGGAACAACAAAGATTCGGAAAGGTAATGAAAATATATCTCTTTGTTTCAGTTTCTAGTAGAAACGATCTGAACTAAATTCTTGCTGCAATTTCAATAAGAGCATCTTTAATATAAACGTTACTTCCAAATGTTTTCATGAGAGCATTTTTACATGTCATACGCGGTTGCAAAGTTAGATTGCGTTGTAGTTCCTGAAAATCGTTAAACTAGTTAAAATGTTAAAACTAAAGAGTCCTAAGTATTTTAATAATGAAGTTTTACATATTAATGTAAGCATTTGGTTTAATGTGGGTCTATATAGTACGAAAAAACCGTCATTACTACAATGCAGTCGGGTATCCTCTGATGCCATATGCAACAAAAATTCCTGATGATATGAAGCTAAAAGTGACAAAATAAGTACTGACAGAGTAAGTAATAAACAGTTCAAGGTAAACTAACTAAACTTTATATTGGCATTTTTAATAAATATTTTATGTTTAATTAGTGTCAAAATGGGTGTAACATATATATATATATATATATATATATATATATATATATATATATATATATATATATATATATATATATATATATATACATATATATATATACATATATATATATATATATACATATATATATATATATATATACATATATATATATATATATATACATATATATATACAAAAATTTTTAATTTCCACCAGGGATACAGTCACGGGTTCAAAAAAGACAACTCTTTTTTAAATTCAAGCTTTCGAAACTTTATTGTTTCTTCCTCAGGAATTCTACAAAAATTTTAACTTATTATAATCAAAATTGTTTAATACAAGTGAAGGGTACTTACTAAATTGAGGTTAAAATTGAAATTGACAAGTCATCAAGTCATGTATATATATATATATATATATATATACAAACATAAAGTTTATTGAAGTCGTAGCCAGTGATCACTGACTGCAATCTCAATAAACTTTATGTTTTTACCTTAACTAGTCAGTCAAGACTATCTTTCTATCTTGCAGGTAATAAAAATCCGCACAATTTCGTTTTCTTTAACTTCGTACGACCGATTGGAGCCGAGATAGATTTTTTGAAATTTTGACAGTTTTGCGACGCAACGGAAACGCGCGCGTTTTTCGCTAAAATCTCGAAAACGGTCATTTGGATCGCAAAATGTTTCAAATGAAAGTTGTAGAGAATTCGATTACGAGCAATTCCTTTTTATTTTTCATTTCCATTCGATCAATATTGGCAGAGATATGAAATTTTAAATATCTTGTTTGATGATAAAATCGATAAAAACTCGAAAATGATAGATCGTGCGCATATAGTGTATCTAATGAAAGTTAAAGAGAATAAAATTTTGAATATGCTGGTGATGTACAAAATTGTTTTGATAACGAGTGAATGTAGATAAAAGGGAAAAACATGAAAAATTATCATTTTCAAGTGCATTTTGATAAATAGGTATTTTTTGATTGGCTTTAGGCAATAATGCCACTAAAGATTTTTTTTGAAAAGAATTAAATTGTCTGTAAAATGAGCTCCAAGTGACTTTCATACGATGAATGGTTCACGAGTTACAGCTGTTTAAAGCTATGAGCAAAAATTTATTTTTTATAAATTAAGATTTTCTTGCAAGAACTGTGCATAACAGTTTTTGAAAAATTAGTTTTGACCTATTTTTATTAATTTATATACATATGAAAGTAATGCAATAGCATAAGTCGTTTGCAAGGTATATTTTCTATAAAAAAAAAGGTTCTTGAAAACTGTTTTTGTTCAGAGAAATTGAACCAATATCATTTTTTAATTCCTTTTTTTGTATATATCATCGTTTCTTTTGACTTTACGACAAAATTTCATAAGACCTAAATGAAAGCTTACAAAATTGCCTACAAAAAAATACTTTTTTATATATAATTTTCAATAAGTAGCGATTAGGAACCGACGATTGAAGTACAAAAAAGTAAGTACGTTTAATAATATTTTTCACTTTTTGAAGTATCAAAAGTTATTCTGTGGGCATTTCTGAGTCATTTCATACTGGGCCCGTATTTTTAGTACGTGTAGTACTATTTACACAAAGAAGAAGAGTCAGTTGGCATGTTATGCAGCTGAGGTCAGGCGACCGTTGTATGTTATGACTCAGTCGTACTCTGCATTTTCGTATGCGTAAAAAATTGCGAATAATTACTTCTAAAAGTGGTGGTCATATGTATTTTAAAATTGTTAAAATTTCTACGTACATGACAATTTTTTGTAACTAGTCATTCGAGTATCGAATGCATTAAAATTAGTACTCGGATAATTTGTTAACGCCTTTTCATATTTTTAATTATACTTCATTCCATATCTGTTGCATACCATCCATTTTTCGTTATTATTAATTTTCTCCGCTATAACTCATCTAAGTATTACTGATTGTCCGTTCAAAAAATTCATATAACTGCGAATATTGATCGAATGAAAAAAGGAAATTGTTCATAATCGAATTCTCTACAACTTTCATTTGAAACATTTTGCGATTCGAATGAACATTTTCGAGATTTTAGCAAGAAACGCATGCATTTTCGTTGCGTCGCAAAACTGTCAAAATTTAAAAAAAAAAAAATTCCGCTCTAATGGGCCGCACGAAGTTAAAAAATTATTTTAATTATTTTTATTGCCTATAATTTTTATGTGCACATGTTTTACAGTAAAATTGATACTTTCCGAGTTTTTTGCGAAAAACCGATTTTTTTAACTATTTCCCCTCTCCCCTACCCCTCGCCGGCGTCTACGGGTGAGGACTTTTTTATTGGGCTAAGAGTTTACGATAGATTTAAACACTTCATAAGGAACTTTAACATGCAGTCTCTTAATTTAATTTTAATACTAGAATATATTATCAAATGTTTTTAGAAATGGCCTTTTGCTATAATAAAATGCATCGTTAACTGAGAAAATTTTATTAATGACTTATTCAAACTTTAACAATAGCTTTACCGAAATTACCACCTTGTAACATGTCAACAAAAGCATTAAATGTATTTTCAAATCCTTCAGTTACTGTTTCCCGGTATTTCAGTTTTCCTTCTTTGATCCATTTTTTAAGCTGTGTAATACTTTCTAACATTCTGTCATTCCATCTGAACACACGGAATCCTTCCATTTTTAGTTCTTTCATCACCAATACAAACTGGATAACAGGTGCTGAAAATAATTGTTTTTTAAGTATATTATTAAGATTGTGAGTAATTTGCTATAGAAAATGTATTATATAAATCTTTAAATGGTATTATTTACACCATGCATTGTGTTAAAGCTAATAGCGTTAAAAATTAAATATTATCAATAAACATCAAAACGGCAAACTTTAAATAGTCATAATATTGGCGCTAGCAATTTTATAAGATAAGAGCGAAAAAGCTAAACTTCAACTGAATTAAATATACTGAACATTAGCTGTTCTCCACTACGGCTATTTCTGGTTCTCTCTGATATACCAAAAGAACTTTCTTATAGTACTTCTCAGAAACCACATAAAGAGAATTAATCAGGAGGGAATTGATAGACTCGAGTATATAACTAAAAGATTCAAAAATTGGAATTCTATTTTTGTTTTGTTGTTTGTCGAGTTATATTATTTACTCATAATTTACATATTTTTTTTTTCATTTTAATTATCTGGTAAAAGTATGCTGCTTATATCTTTACATACACTTGATATATTGGCTGAAGTGCTTTTCCACATTATGATAAAAAATTCAAAAATTAACTTTAGTATATAAATAACTTTCACCTTATTATAAACTTTACGCCTGATAAATTATTTGAAAGAACAAACACAAGGAAGTTTTTGAAGATACTTGAACGCATATGCAATAATAGTAATTATAATACAATTATATAGACAAGGGATGTACTATAACGACACAACCACAAAATATTGATTATCTTATACAGTGCGTATTTTATACTGGCGCTATTTCAGGACATTTCAAAGCGAATTTTCTCAATTATTTCAAATGGAACAACTGTATATTATTGTATTTTTGAATTGTCACGTTATATCTCTACGATTTTTGTGAATAATATCCTACACCTGAAATCGATATTTCCAGAGATATTTTTACTTTTTGATAAAAAATCTATAATATTTTTCATCTCGAACTGATCTAGTAGCCATGATTTTGACATATAGGCCAGTAAAAATAATGGATCGACCTAAAACAAATTTGGGACAAGATGATTTTAGCGTGATTGTGTTCCCTATCCCCAGTGATCCCCAGAGCCAGACTACCCCAAAACCACCCCTAAAAGTACAATTTTAAACCTTAAAGTTTTCGACAAAACTTCAAGATACATTTCCGTAGAGTATACAATTTCCTATGCATTGGTATATATATATAGTACAAATTTCAGTGATTGCAAAGCCCTTTATAGTCTTTTGAAAGTAAATAAAATTTAACTTCTGCAAAATAATTTTCGATTTCGCAAGTTCTCATAAATACTTTAAAACTGCATAACACTACTTGTGTTTAATTGTATTTTTATCATATCTGCGTCATTTGTGTAACTCGAAATTATTTTTTTAGTTCCATAATAAGTGCGAAAATACCAACAGTACACGGTACTTTGGTAACACGATCACACAAATAATACGTACCGACACCAAGTAGTAATAAATCAGGAAATTCGAAAGTTATAATGATACAAAACCAAGATCATTTTTTAGCAGTTTTTTCAAATAAAAAGAAGCTCATTAATTTTTTAGAGGCCCATTTTGTTAATGTCGTTATTTCAGTGCAAGTAGCAATGACTGAAGATTATATGATTCCTAAAGCAGCTGTGGATTGTGCCATAGAAACTAACAATCCCGTAATTGTTGTGGCACAAGATATGGTGTTGTGTTGTGTGTTGTGTTGTATTATGGTGTTGCTTCTAGAGGCTCTAGAGTATTGTGCAGTATTATTTTGTAGATTCGGTGATTTATTTTGAAGAGGATAATAGTACATGTGGTAGAAAACCCAAATAATAGGAAAGAATATGTGCAGCTTAACATATTTGTATGGTGAGACCCGGTACACCTGGTAAGCCAAGTAAGCTAAGAAATATGTACGCATTACAAAATATATTAGATAAATCAATCGTCAAAATATATTATTTCTCTATGTGATACAACGTCAGCGTTTTTTAAAAAAGCGCAAGAAAACTGCATTAACAATTTAAAAAAATAATAATACTCTTTCTAACGATCTTTCCATATTTGAAAGCGATTTTCCCAATCTATCTGATTTAATAAAAGCAGGCAAAAATTCTATTTTAAAATGGTATAGCTAGCTAGCTGAAACTACTGAACTTCCTATTATAAGAGTTTACTTGCAAGTACGGATGGGCAGCGAATTAAATCCATAGGATTGGAGGTGAATGAAAAAGGATGGCGCACTACAACCGCAAATGAATTCAAAAGAAATTGCACCCGAATTAATTTTACAATGTTTATTTTGTGGATGCAAATCTAATTGCTCCAGAAAGTCCTGTATTTGCAGCAAATTTAATTTAAAATACACTGCAAGTTGTAGTTTTTGCCTGGGACAATATTGCAGTAATGTCGCATGAGGTGTGTCTTTTGTTGAAGATGATGAAGATATTTAGTAAATAAATAAATGATGAATTGGAGATAATCCATTCCGTATTCCTTTGTAAGTTATGATAAGGTCACAATGCGTCCAAATGGTATAAATAGTATACGAGTTCCAAAAAGTTTGAGTCACTACTTACCAACTTGGAAACCATACACTATTAGCAAATTCAAGTACTGAATGATCATAAGCTTTGTATAGCTAGACCCTGGAAGACTCCACAAAAATCTAAGTATACGACGTCATCGCATTCATCACGGTCTAACTTAAGCGACCAGTCTGATATAAAACATATAGAGTAAGTTCTCAGAGCCGCCAGTTCTAAGCCATTTTAGCCAAGCTAAAATTTGACAATAAATGTGTAACACGTAGCTAAAAACGTATTGCGTACTAGCTAGCTTGAAAGCGGGGCCCTTTTACAGATACTAGGTACTGAAGGTAAATAAAAATCTTACTCTTACGTTCATATTAACAGCCGTCCGTGGTGTAGTGGTTGAGTTGCTCGATTCTTACGCGTGAAATTGAGGGTTCGAATCAAGTCTTTACATTTTTTTTTCTACATTTTGTACGAGACGTATTTCGGCTCGATTAGCAACTAAAATGCCTAATATGTACATTTCTTTATAGAGTAAGATCCCAAAGCCCCAGAGCTACATTATTTCAGTAAATATAAGATTTACACAATGAATGTGTATAATATGTAGGTAAAAACGCATGTATATTTGCCTTTACGTTAAAGTAGCATAGCTGGTTTTTATATGTTTTACACAATATTATTAAGAACCAACATTTATTATTTCCGGACGCTTTTCGTGGGCCCTAACTTCCGCCAAGCGCTGTAAAGCTGGAGAAAAAATCGGGTACCTATTTTATAGTAGCAAGCCTGAATTTTATATATATTATTTGGGTGACTATTTTAAGACCTTTTGTAAGTGGCCAGGCTAAAACGAAGGGTCTAACATTCCACCAGTCACGATGAGAGATTCGCTGTGAGTGTGAGCGTGAGGGCATTAGCATGGATATAAGTGTGAGTGAGAGCATCAGAGGGCTTTATTAGACAGCGCCTGGCGGAAGTTAGGACTCACCACAAAAAACGTCTGCCAGTAATAAATGTTGGTTCTCAATAATATTGTGTAAAATATATAAAAACCAGCTATGCTACTTTAACGTAAAAGCAAGTACGCATGCGTTTTTACCTACATATTACACATTTATTGTGAAAATCTTAGCTTTGCTGAAATGACGTAGCTCTGGGGGCTCTGGGATCTTATTATATGAAGAAATGTAAGTATTAGGAATTCGAGTCAAAATACATCTTTTACAAAATGTAGAAAAGATATGTAAAGACTTGATTCGAATCCTCCATCTCACACGTGAGAGTCGGGCAACTCAATCACAAAACCACGGACGGCTGGTCTGGCTGCTCTGGGATCTTGGACTAATAGTAAATCAGTGTCAACAGATCGGCCTGGAATGAATCCGAGTCCGGCAGGGTGGATTTGATGTGCGACAAGAAAAGGCCGAATATTGTATGCAATGTTTGCCTCCATCATTTTGACAACTACGGAAATAAGGCTAACTGGATGAAAGTTATCACTGCTAAACTTATCCCCTTTCTTAAAAAAGGGCTTAACATGTGCTTGTTTCTACTCGGACGGTAATATCCCAGAAGAAAAGGACTTTATCATAATTATGCAAAACAGATGGAATTAACGCAAGCTAAGAAATATGGCAGAGTTTTCGTCAATACCAGAAGAGATTGATGCGTCCAATGTTCGAAATATTTCAGCAATTTGCTCTTCCTGGAAGTTAACGCCTGCCAAATCGAAGGGATATATATTTTGAAAAGCGCCGAAGGATTCCATTGTATAGGTTTGAAAAAACTATCGGCAAATAGGTTTGCTACTTCGTTGTTGTTATTGAAAATGGATCCATTCATTCTTCTGAGTTGAGGCATAGCGACTTTCGCGTCTAACTGCTAGGGAATATACCTGTACATTCTTGGGATATTAGTGCTAGCCACCAGCCTTATTCGAATTTCTCCCTGACACGTAATATCTACTGCGTCTAAAATTTTTACCAAAGTTCTGCTTTATGCCTAATCATTGTCATAATACCCTCAGTTACTACAATTTTGTAATGAGAATTCGATTTAACAAAGTTCAAAATTTTCTATTTAAAAGTATTCCAACAAAGTTCAATGTCAGCCATATTTAAAAGCGTATCCCAGCCCAAGGACTGTAAACAAGGAGGATGGCCAGATCCCTATATTTCAATGTTCGCCACTTCTCAACGAGGCTGTGACGTCAGGACGAGGCCTAGAGAGCTTTGTCTACATTTGTTTCTTCATGTTTGGTAGTGTTTTATAGGAGTTTATTTAATCTATTGTATGGTCGTGAGCAAAAAATAAAATAGGACAAGTCTTATAACGGTATTTTGCTAAAATCTAGTTGTGTACATCTAACTTTAATTTTTGTGACATTGTCAGTATTCATAATTTATTGCAAGTGTGCAAAAAACTAATATGCCACATATAAGCGATTTAGTTAAATCTGGAGTTATTGCTAAAGCAGCAGGTGGATGGTCAATGAGACAAATTGCACTGCATTATAATATTGACAAAAATTCGGTGTGTAACATTTTAAGAAAGTGGAGAATGAACGGTACGATTAGTAGAAATCCTGGATCAGGGCGACGAAGGATATCAACTCAACAACAAGATTTGCAATTGGTAAATGCTTTAGTAGAAAATCCACTTTACTCAGTTATTCAGGCTGCTGAAGAAACGAATTTTCCTGGATCGAGTAGTACTGGTCGTCGGCGAGTACGAGAATCGGAGCTATGCTGTCATGCAGCAGCACAGAAATACTTACTTAAAGCTGAATATAAAGAAGCTCGAGTAAGATTTGCGTTTGAATTTTTAGTGCATGATGTAAATTTTTGGAACAATGTAATCTTTACAGACGAAAAAATGTTCCAGTCAACACACAGTGGTCGTATTCGTGTTTACCGCCCTCCGAATACTCGATTCGATGAGACATATATATCTAACAATGATAAAAGTGGTAGATTTTCCGTCAATATGTGGACTTGGATATCGGCACGTGGTACTGGTGTTTTGTGGCATATTTAGGAACGATTTAATAGTGAAACGTATATTATGATTTTAGGCAATATTATGCCCCTTCTGTGTCACAATTATTTCCTAATAATGAGTTCATATTTCAACAAGACAACTGTTCCGTTCATACTGCTCATACCGTAACTAACTGGTTTCAAGATAACAACATCAATGTTCTTAACTGGTCCAGTCATAGTCCAGATCTTAACCCTGTGGAAGAAGTATGGGGACTACTCGTAAGAAGTATCCAAAAATGAACTGTGGGACCACGGAATGCTGAAGAATTACTGGAAATAGTAAATAATGCATGGGAAAAGATTATTACTAATGATTATTGTATAAGGTTATTTAATTGTATGTCCAACAGACTTATAGAAGTTATAAATAGAAATGGTGCAATAACGAAACATTAATAGTTAGTTTCTTGTTAAGTAGGGTATCCTTTGTCCTTTGATCCAGGATTTCTTCTAATCGTACTGTTTATTCTCCACTGTATTAAAATGTTACACATCAAATTTTTGTTAATGTTATAACGCAGTGCAATTTGTCTCATTACCATCCATAATTTACTATAGCAATAACTACAGCTTTAAAATAAAAAATAAATTAATAGTAGAAAAAATAAAAGTGATATCTGTTTTATTTCGGCTACTCATTACATATTCAAATAGAGACAGATTTACATTAGAAAAAAAAGTGTCCTATGTTTTTCTGCTCACTTGTACTTGTTATATCATGGTGAATTGTGTGTTTATAGATCTTTTCTGTTTGATACGTTTTTTAAATTATAAAAATATTTTTTAACAATGATCTCGTGTGTGCATGGACAATATTGCCTATACTATTTCGAAGTTTTTTAAGATTTCAAAGAGAAGTATTGTTAGTGTTCTATAGTAATTTTATATATATTTATGTAAGGTAAAATAAATTTCAGATTTTATTTATCAAATTTACATATTAAACGTTATTATTCAATTTTCAGTTATAGACCTAAAGGAAAATGTCAGGAATAAGGTGTGCGATTTATGGGTGTAATAACATTTATTCTACAACGAAAAGTACTGGGCATAGTATAATTTCCATGTTTTCCCGAAATTCAAAGTCTGGTGTCCCAAATTATGAGAGGCGAGTGGATAAACAGGTACCTATAAAAGGGAGGATAAATTTAACTAAATGTAACCCAGATACAAATATAGAATTTGCTCGGTTCATTTTGTGGAGAGTGATTATGAACGAGACCTACCAAATGAATTACTACGTAAAAATTTGCATTTCCCATATACTTGTACCTTTACATATGTTGTAGGGTTGCATGACACTACGTGAGATTTTATAAGGAAATTAACAAAAATCTATTACAACTTAAATTACATTTTATATCTTTCGGATTGACTAAGACGTTATCATTAAAGTTGTCATCCTACGGTTTTCTAATAAATTTTATATACAATTTCACATAGTGTCATAGAACCCTAACATAAAATTGAAATTATATTAACTTTTGTTTTAGTATTACCTTTGAAAAGGACATTTAAAAAACATTAATTCCTACACTGGGAATAAATACTGCAAAGAAAACTGACTGAGCTCGGTCTGGTAGGCTTTCCACGAGAAAGAGAAAACAGGAAGTAGCTGAGCTCATAACTACTGTGTCTGGTAGCAGCAAGCGGTCAATTTTGCATGCAAGTTTGGAAACTTCCTACAACTTCTGCAGCAAATTTTGTAGAAAAATCTGGACAGGCGATAAGACCCAAGGAGGAAAGAGTATTATAATAGATTTCACAATTAACTTCAATACACTCTTGTTTAACTTTGAATTACTTGTATATTTTATTTAACATACATGTTATTATATTTACGGTTCTTTTTATATTTACAACATATACAATAAAATTCCCGATAATATAAATAACTTAAACTAATTCAATTCAAATTTCAAATGAAGAAATTAATTTTCTCAGGCGGTTTTAATTGTTCATAATTACTAAATCACAATATACTAACTCATTCATTAATTATGTTTACATTTTGATTTCTTTTAGGCCCAAAATATGTAGATCATACATTTTTTCTTCATATGATTTATAATCCTTTAGATGATTTTTAATTATTTTTTGTTTTGTTTGTACGTAGATATGTATATTTGCACGCATGATTATAGCTGGATTTTTCCGGTTGAGTGTAAGGGTAATGCTTATATTGTATATAAGAAAGCAGACTCTATCGCTTGGTAATAAATATGTAGGTAAGTTTAGTTGCTTGTGTCCAGCCGCTCTGTAGACATGTATCAATTATTTGTTATCAATAAAGACTATCATTATTATTATTATTATTATTGTGTATTTGCCTATTAACTTTAGTATAATACTTAGTTGCCCCTTGAACTTGTGTGATGAGTAGGTATTTTATTTTGAGTTTTACATTATTTGTTTCATATTGTGATGGATACAAAAATGATAAAATAGAGCTTTTTATTTAAGTTTGTTTCATTTTATTACCATATTTATGTACAAAAATCATTGAAAATGTTGCATTTCTCAATCATATCAATAAATTGTATGTGTGCGTTTATATTATAAGAGAAAATATTTAAACGGAATCGCGCTGAAAGAGGCCTCGTGACTACGTCACAGCGATGGCGGTATTGCGCTGATAAATTTGGTCGATCTGGCCTCTTTGATAACAATCCTTGGTCCCAGTCAACTGCAAATATGTCGCTATCAAGAGGTGTAAAATTTGTGAGTTTTCTATGGGCAGACCCTTTTCGGGATTTATTTTCAACACAAATTTCGATGCTGGACTTCAGGACAAAAGTTTCCGATTGGTGAGAGTTATGTAAGGTCACCTAGCAGGTTCCTATTTGACGTGACAATTAAATCTTGTAGTACCTGGTTTTAACGAAATCTAATTGGTTCAGATATAATCTGAGAAACATGTGAATTTGACAAACAGTTAAGAGTTCCGTTTGCGTTCACGAAAAACATGAAATCGTAGCCAGATAACTGTGACATAATTAGCGAAGATATGAATACGAAATTTGGAGGGTAAATACATAAAAGTCCAGTCTATGTCACTGCGTGGAATTTTTTGAAAATTTACTTTTTTCTTTACGAATTTTCAAAATCTTAGAATGTGAAAATCAAAAAACTAAAAACGCAATAACGTAGAATATAATAACATTTATCACAAAAAAAAATTAATTATCTTAACTGTAAGTATTTTTAATTGTGTAGCTCTTTTTCGATTTTCGTATATGCAATATCCCCGCGCGTCTCTACGCGTATTCAGTGTTATTTGTGGCCTCATTTATTGCCGATTCTGATGATAATTCACTCCACAAACGGCACAATGAGCTCGACTCCAACTCTGGTGAAATCTCAGGTAATATTTACGCCAATAGCAAAACAATAACCGCAATGCAAGCTCCACCCCTCGGTACAGTGTTTTTATTATAATTTATCGGCCTAGTAGTTGTGTGCTTTGCAAACGGGACTCTTAATGAGTAGTTGAGATGATTCGGTCACGTGGGAGAACAGAAAGGCAGAGCTAAACGTTCAGAACCAGCAGAAGATGGAGGGTTGGGTGAGATCATATACTGCCTGAAGATAGCGTCTCATAAATAAATACAAACCCATCCTCCTTTGCGTGTATCACGGTCTTGCCGGAATATAGTGTACCCATGTAGAACAATTAAAGAATCTGGCATAGACTCACGTAGCCATGTTTCGGACACAAAAATACAAAGAGGAGAAAGAGCATTCACAAATGAAACGAAGTCGTCTAGTTTGGATTTAAGTGGATATATTATGTTAATATACATTGTAGACCAGTGAGAGTACCAAGGTTTCAGTTTGTTGTTCCAGTGTCAATAATTGTAGGGATGCCATTTGTGTACTTATCTTAAAGTGTTAGACATAAATAATGTATTTATTGTTTTATTGCTTAATAAATATGCCAACTGTGTGAACGGAGATATAAATATATATATCAATAAAGTAAATAATCGTCATCATGAATTTGCAAATTTTAATGTTGTAGATAAAACATTTATGTTAATTTAAATTCCAGAAATGATTGGCAGTTTAACACAATTATGAATTTTGTATAAATAATATGCAATAGATAAAATTATATTTATAAATGTAATTAAAAGTTATATTCTGATCATTATTGACTGATGATCAATGACTGATGACATTCACGAAATGCATGGTACAGAGTGAAAATAAAGAGCCTCGCTGTTCGATTGCTAATAACTCACAGATCGCACGATTTAATCATTCCCCAGTTGAACCAGTACGTAATGCGCATGCTCAGTGCTGACTAATATTAAATTTTTAATAAAATCAGCAAACTCTTTTCCCTCTCTACAACCAGTACAGTTTTCAATATTTCTAATTACCTGCTTAAACATTATTATTATTGATCATCTAAATGTCGCTTCTGAGATAAAAGTGGTTAATGAAACTAAGAAACTATAGATACCTGTAGGGGTTTTTTCATTGTATCCTGTAATAGCCCCACAGACTGAAATTCGGCCATAATCTTTCATATTCCTTAAAATACTATTACTGATTTCTCCTCCTACCTATAACAATAAAATATATAAGTACTCAAAATTAAATTTAATTGAGAAATATTTGTAATAAGTTTGCAATGGGAAGTTTTATCGTATGTGAATATATAGAACATAGAATGTCCATTAGAAATACGTATTACAAAAATAAATATGTAGTAACATATATATTACGATAGACCAAAAATTCCACTATTTCCTATAAAAGGAACTAAATTCATTGCCACCCATCAAGGTGCACAATGTGGATTGAAAATAATGCCCTAAAACTTGCGGCATACTACGTCTTCAATCGAACAAAAAAAAATCGTAAACAAAAATCTGATTGCAATAAGCCCCCGGCACACAAATCAAGAACTACAGAAAAGACCACAGTGGAGGGCTGTTGTGTATCACCAGCCGCAGACTAGTTTCGAGCTTGTTAGCTCTCATCAGTACGGCACAAGTGAATACAAAACAACCCCACACTGTTCCTCCAGTTTATATCAAAATGCAGACGAAAGGCGCCCACAGCTTGTTGAATGGCTCCATCTGGTGGCGACTTATTGCAATCTGAGTTGGCAACGTACTCAGATTAAATTATATTTAACAAAATATAAGGCCAACGCGAAGTGGATTATTAATTATTACAAAAATAAATATGCAGTAAAATACATACTAGGATGCTATTTTCTCTAAAGGGAACTAAATTCATTGCCACCCATCAAGGTGCACAATGTGAGTTTCCAAAACGATTGCAAATAATGCCCTAAAACTTGTGACATACTACGTCTTCAATCGGGAAATGCAAACAAAAAATTTGAATGCAATAAGCCCCCAGCAGACAATTTAATCCTAAAGAAAGGACTACAGTGCAGTTGCCAACTCAGATTGCAATAAGTCGCCACCAGATGGAGCCATTTATAAGTTGCGAATGTTATTGTTTGTAATTTGATATACTGGAGAATAGTCTAGGGTTGTCGCGTATTCGCCTATGCAGTACTGATGAGAGCTAACAAGCTCGAAACTAGTCTGAGGCTGGCGATACACAACAGCCCTATAGAATTATCGATACATGTAAACTAGAAAAAATATATTATAAAATAGTAGTCGATTTACAGTGGTTCCGCTGGTTTATTTGAATAATTTTCATAACATTTCTGATAAATCTGTTTGTTAAAAATAGTGAACTTAATAACAGTGTGGTTTCGCTACCTCAGACAGGTAGTGTCTGTAATGATACAGATGCAAAGTATTGTAGAAATCATTTGATACATGATAATTGTTTTGTAACTGACAAACAAACGAGAAGTATTATTTTTAGATATTTTCCCTTAACATTTCAACAACAAAACAACTAAAGGATCCACAAAGTTCAAAGTGGAATCACAAGTGAAGAAGAAGAATGTAAAGTACAAGTTTGGCAAATGGCGGGAATATAATTTAAAAAAAATTAGTGACGTCAAAAAGTATAATCGTCTTTTTTAAATTGTTGTAACTAATTTAATAACACTAAAAAAGATATTTCACAATTGAAAATATAAATTAAAATGGAATGCGAGCACCCCATTTTCAATCCAAAGTATTGAGTGCCATCTGGTGATAAGAGACAGTACTAATGCTTCGGTGATGTGAATGTTTCCGTTCTCTTACGCCCGAGAATTAAGCCTCTAAGAAGATAAATGGGTGGGATTCTTCCGAAATCTGTCAATTCAATTCAATTTAACATAGCCTTATTCAATATTCACGGTGTATATAGAATCTTCCTAACACCTGGCCCGGGGCCAACCAGATATCCAGTGAGCGAAGTACCGTCCCGCTGGAAGGGCTGGACGTCATAGGTCTGTTTTGGTGAAAACAAATGATAAAATTAAAAGCCTTAGCTCTCTAGAATAATTATAAATATTCAAAAGAATAGTTACAATACGCACTTGGTTTATTGTTTCATTAGTTTTGTTCAGATTTCTCTGACATATGTTTCGGCCTTGCGACCATTATCAAAGAGTCTTAAAAACTGACCTGAAAGTGGTGGTTCACAGTATATATCTTTACAAATCCTCTATTCCATCCAATTAATTTTAAGCCTTAGCTCTCTTTGTCAGACTTACAAATTAAAAAGGTATAAAAAGGTCTTAACATTTAAGAATTTCAAAGATATGAAAATAATTAAATCTTAAAATTAGCAAACATAAGTGCACAATAAATAATTCCTGGTAGCTAACACGGGAAAAAATTCCAACGAAAAAAAAAACGTTTTTCCAATTCTTCAATGCCACAGACAAACACTTTGGGTGTACAATAAAATTATTCCGGCTAATGACCTTAGTAGTCGATGCCGTGGAAAAAAATCATTCTCAATTAGTAGATGTTTACTATTTTCAGCATGTATCAACATATTCATGGCATTAATACCGCATCCCTACAATCTCATTTTTATAACAAAATTTACAATAAAATTTAATAAAACCGGCCATAATATTATAAATAAATTTAAATTGTCAACCCTTACGTCAGTAATTCTTAAATTTAAGCTGCTGCGTATAGAAGTATTCTGGTGCTCAAACTTTTAAAAATTTTAAGTAACATTTACATATGTGGAAAATAAATAATTAACTAATATTAGTAGGGAATATTATTAATTTAATTATGTTCCCTGAGAAGAAATGGAAACGGAAAATTGTATAACTTAATAATTCTTCAGATACTTGAATACTGAATTTCTATGAAATATTTCTGAAGCAAAGTAAGTTCCCTTTTATGGAAAACGGTAGTCTATCAACTTACCAAATTTTAATATTTTATTGCACTGCAATTTTTGATATCACAAGTTTTATTTTTGTTTATACCATATAAAATCGCAAATTTTGAAGTAGCCCTTTATGAAACAAATCATAATCTGTGAAGTGAAACCGGAAAGGTTGTGCAATATCAACTACTCATACTATGACCTTAATTTTGTTGTAAATTTTATTAGATATTTAACAGACATATGTAAGTATTTCGAAAGAAAAATAGAAAGGGGAATATGAATGTATTTAATGTACTCACATTGTCAAAATAGATATCGATTCCTTTGGGTGCGATCGCTGGAAGAACTTTATCGAAATCAGCTGTCTTATAATTAACAAAATGATCAAATCCTAGTTCCTCCACTAACCACTTTCCTTTTTCTTCTGAACCTGCGACGCCTATAACTGTGCATCCTTTAATCTTAGCAAGTTGGCCTACAATACTACCTACTGCTCCTCCCGCACCAGATACTATGACAACTTCTCCTTTTTTAGGTTTCATTAATTCCAAGAAACCAAAATACGCAGTGTTTCTAAAATCAAAAAACATGTATATACAAAATAAATTTAACTTTCCAATTTAAATGTTATGAGTTCAGTGGGCTTGTATTTACACACACATAAGAAATTAAATTACAATTTTTCAGAGCACAAGTTAAATATTATTTAATTTAAAAATATGCTATATAGATGGAAGAAAGTTGCCATTGGGGTAGGATTTGTTTTTTGAAACTGGTTTCTACAATTTTCATACTTTTTCCATCAACGACTTTTGACAGGAAATTATAATATCAGAAATATAGGTATAGTTGAGTTCATCTATTATCAGCACTCAAAAAATGCAACAAAAACTGTACGACCTTATTAAAATACCATTACTCTTTATGCTATATCGACAGCAAATTAACTCGCTTACTTTATAGGTTTTTAATGTGCGGCGGCTTGTTTGATGACAGCAGCTGCTTGGCCCACGGCGATAATAATTATGTCGTAAAGTTTTTGTTGCGTTTTTTGAGTGCTGATAATAAATTAACTCGACTATATTACTTTTAATAGTGTTATGTGCACGCCTACGGCCTCTTTCGAAGAAAAGGTTAATATCCGAATAGGAAGAAGCAAAGCATGGGATGATGGTTCGGCAGTCAGACCAAAGATGACGCTTCCTCATAGAGCGTATTAGAAAGGAGGAGAGTTCGTCCGTAACAGCCTAGAATGAAATGAATATATTGAGAAAAAGCGCCACGTAGTATATAAGAATCGGAACCAGCGCATTGGACAGTCAGTTCTGTACAGTTATAACTTAGATGAGCCAAGTGATCAGATAAGATAAAGAACAGTGGACAAACTATAGTCTGGCTGAAAATAGTAGATGCAGAAGCATGCGAATTTACGAATGTCGTAAATTCCATAATTCCGTAATATTGCGAAATTACAATATTTGGCAGTTACATAGAATGTCCTAGCCATGGTTTTCATTTCTGGTAGGGGACAACATTGGATAAAATTTTATATATTCCTATGGTAGAACGAGGTGCCCCTTCAGTATTAAATAACAGCTAAATCTTCTGACAAGAATGCCGCTGATTTTTGCTCTACGATATACTCTTTTTGCCTCCACTATACTAGTGAATCTATAGTAAATACAAATTATAATTAATGTGTAGTTTTTATATACATTTATTTAACGTCGGGCTATTTCCGCTACTGAAACCTAACACCGATGCCTGTAGACGAGCTACCCCCAAGCAGGGATTTTTGGCGAACCTCTTCTCTTAAGAAGAGTAGGGATATTTTACTTGCCTAACATTTAATAGACAAGGGACCGACGGATTTACATTCCCTCAGAAGGATGGTATATCCCCTATACAATCCTCGCCTAAGATTGTATAGCTTCCGTGCATACACTGATATACAAGCCGCTGAAAGATGTGTGAAGCGAGGATGCGACCTTCGTTGGAACTATCACCCATCCAACTACTAACCGCGCCTGACGTTGTTTTACATCGCATATCGAAGTATGTACATAGTACAGATGCACCTACGCTCGCTCCTAGTGTGTCGTTATAAGACCTAATTATTGTAAGTAATTTAGGTCCAGTTGTATAAAAGTGGATCAACGAATGTTCAGTTGAACTTGGTTCAAAATCCGTGGATACTATTGTTGTAGCAATTGTAACCCTGGATTTTAAACCAAGTTCAACTGAACTTCAGCCGATCCACTTTTATACAACTTGGCCTTAATGATTTATAAATCAGTGGTCACTGGTAATTCGTGTTGCAATTATTGAACCTACGGTCGAGGTATTTACCGGACGATGTAAACACGTAACAATTGATGTCAGAAGCGGAATGTAACAAAATATCTGGAGAATTCGAGGAAGTTCTAGAGTGTTCTATTTGGAAACTGGTGCATTAGTTAAGTTTTGTCAACTGAAAAGTGATACAGACATTAAAAAAGACCTATTTGTGACATTTTGAGAAAATTTCTAGAACAGTCAACTCCGGACTTTGTGAAAATATTTTACATCTACCAGATATAGACTCTAAATAAGACTTAGTAGTGCTGTTTCGAGAACTAGTTTAATGGAAACGAGAAGTATGGCTACCGAAGAACACAGGACTTACTCGTAGAACTAAGAAAAATGATAGACCAGGAAATGAGACATCAAGAAGAAAAGGAAAAATAAGAGAGACGCGAAGGCGAAAGAGAAAGAAAGCAACAAAAATGTAAAGAAGAGCAAGAGCAACGACGTCAGGAAGAATTATCAAAAATTATGGAAGACCTGGAATAAGACTTCATGAGGAAAAACAGGAAGAAAAGATATGTCAGGAAGAATCAAGAAAGGGAGAAATGACATACCAGGAAGAATTGAGAAAAATTATACAGGTGCTACAAGACGCTATCCTGTCAGCCACTGATGAAATCAAAAATGAAATTAAAGAGGATATAAAGAATGTAAAAGGTGAAGTCAGTGATGTCAAAGAAAAAGTTGATGATATTAAAGAGAAAGTTATTGGCGTCAACGGGGAAGTTACTAGAATTAAAGGAAAAGTTACTGTAAGGAAGGAATATTTCGTCAATTGAAGGAGAAGTAGAGCGACTTAAACGGCAGCAGAGTTAAAAAGGGAGCCAGTTAGTAAGTAGTGTCATCCATTTTAGTCGTTCGGTGATTTATGAAAGAGCTCGGCTTCGCCTTGACCATTCAAAAATCACCTCGCACCTAAAAGTAAACTTTAGAATTTAATAATCTAAATAATTATTTATTCAGTAGGTTCTGTAAACTAGTGAATTTTTTGTTAAAGGGTAAAACAAAAGTTGTGTAGTAGTTTTCAAAGGGTACAATCAACTTTTTTCTCAGATTGTAAGAAAAATAATAGTTATTAAATAAGATTATAACTAATATCCATGGGCAGCTCCTTTCCTTGCACGCCATTGGTGGCTTAAATAACGTATACAAATTGTATATCAAACGATAGAAAATATAGTGGTCTTCATTTATTATATCATGTAGAATTATTATTTATTGGGTCGCTTTGGAGTTATAGCCGAACATATGTTATTCTTAGAGGACCCCGCTCTTCCGTTTTTACTATAAAGCCTTACACAAGAGAAACCAGTAAAATATAAACAAGAAGTCCTTCTGGATGGGGGCAGAGAGAGCTGATATGCTCAAAATCTATTTATTTTAATATGACCTGGTATTTGGTTTTACTCAAAAGTGGAAGTATCAAACACCTAAATAACTAAGTTATATCAGTTGTTTGTCTAAACGTACAAACTTTACACACTCTTCAAGGGTAAAAATTTCTTTAGGGTTGCAGGAAGGAGATGCGGTTTTTCAAGTATAAATATTTTAGCAAAAAAATCGAGTTTTTTTTATTTATAAAATATTCATTAATTTGATACTATACATCCAATTTGGAATTAGCTCTTATAATGGTGGAATTATCATCCATTTACATTATTAGTACTATTTTTTCTAGGTAATATGAGAATATTTCTATAGTTTTAGCTTATTTTGCGCAAAAATATTAAGTTGATTGATGGATCAATTCAATATATTCAGGAAAATTTAATAATCTTTAACGTTGATTTAAAAAATACTGGAAGATATATAGGCAAGACTTGCACTCGTACAAATGTTTTGTATCCTTATTTTTTATCACATTGTTATGAGTTACTTAAATATCAAATAATTTTTATTATCGGTACTTAAAGTTTGATGATGTCGTTCTTAAAATTAAACCTGATAATTCTTTGCCTTGAAATTTAGACTAAGTGATAAAATGTAACATCAAGATTCCTCAGTTTCAGGAATCAGTTTTTTTAATATGAACAAAAATTATTCCACTCCTAAATTCTTTAATAATGAGCTATTGTTATATTAAAGTGAGTTACTGAAGTTTTTAAAATATGAGAATTTTCTCTAACATGTACTGTGGTCTAAGAAGAAAATGCTTGCGGGTTTCAGGATCCAAGCGTTGGGGCGTTTTCATATTTTATGCAAATGAATATATTTAGTGTCTGCGAAACTTTTTCTCAAAACGGTAAGACACTTTGTAATGAAGTATACAATACTACAGGAATACTGTATACTTTCATTCCAGTTTAACTTATTTTAATCATAAATGGATCAAGTAGTTCAGTTTTAGATTAGTTCAATACCTGATTAGTTCTTTTTTTAACTTTTAATTCTAACTTCATCAGGCCGCAACTTGCGTGCCGTGTGCATTGCGTGCTGTGTGCAAAACCACGTGACCGTGATTTTTGGGTATAAAATAGCTAGCCAGAAACCAGTAAATTCAGAGCTTGGCTTTCACCTTTCTCGAGTGTATTGAACTGAGATAACCGGAAGATCAAGCTTCTCCGGCGCCGTGGCAGCCGCTGGCCAAGTATCTGTTAGGGAGGATTCGAGTGCGTTGAACTGGACCTCCTGTCAGATTGATTCGAGTGTATTGAACTGGATCTCTCCTGAAACAGATTTCTTAGTCGCGTCTGTTATGTCCTGGAACTTCGATTAGAGAATTGGGGTTACGACGACGTACATAGAGGAAATATGTTACACTCTCTCTCTCTCTCTCTCTCCGATTACTATGATGTACTTATGTAATAACAAGATTGTCGCAACCTAAGCCATAAAAGATATAGCCACACTGTACATATAATTATTAGGAGAATAAATGTCTTATTTTGGATCTGGATTTTAATTAATATTAACATTGAACCCTGGAATAATCTCCAAACCAGCTACCCGAGCAAAACAAGCATCACACCACTACACTTGAATACACCACGCCACGTGTGTTTCGCTAACATTGGGAGTTCATGAAAACTATATCAGTTTTAATTATTTCTCGAAAGAAGAAAGAAAACCGTATAAGTCGAAAGAGGTTTAGTCCAGGGAAGTTAGGAAAAATAGCGGAAATTTTTAGGCACAGCAGATATCGAGATGCGGTTTTCTGCATTGTGTTTAGGAAGGTCCCAGGAAACGACTCTACATAGTCTGGTTTAGCCATTTTTTGAAAAATGCCTTCTGGGCCGAAAAATGCATTTTCCAATTGCATCATTACTTGCACCATTATAGGAACGACTGGAAACTCGGAAAAATCGCTCAAAAATCGTTACGCGGGGGGTTTCGGGGCTGCCGAACTCGATTCTGGCATTAGAATTACCCGGGGGTGGCTCTGTGGGGGTGCGCGGGGGGTGAA
The DNA here is from genome assembly GCA_963675555.1 of Leptura quadrifasciata. Taxonomy (NCBI): domain Eukaryota; kingdom Metazoa; phylum Arthropoda; class Insecta; order Coleoptera; family Cerambycidae; genus Leptura; species Leptura quadrifasciata. The sequence goes on from OY776673.1 coordinate 96,243,491, forward strand.
TTGGGGGAGAAACGGCAGCGTGCATGAAAATCGCTCCAAACTCGTTACTCGGGGGTTTTCGGGGATGCCGAATTCAATTCTGGCATTGGAATTACCCGGGGGCGCTCGGGAGCGGCTCTGCGGGGGTATCCGGGGGGCCTTTTTGGGGGGGGAATTGCATAGTCCATGAAAATCGCTCCAAACTCGTTACTGGGGGGTTTTCGGGGATGCCGAATTTATTTCCAGCATTAGATTTCCCCGGGGGCGCTCGGGGGTCCCTCTGTGGGGTTGTCTGGGGGTCATTCTGGGGGGGGGGGGAAATAGCATAGTCCATGGGAAGCGCTCCAAACTCGTCACTCGGGGGTTTTCGGGGATGCCGAATTCAATTCTGGCATTAGACTTCCCCGGAGGTATGAATAATAAAAATTTAGATTGAATATTAAATAAATAAATATTACACATATTATAATAACAATTGCTTTGGAAGTAGTTTGTGCCTCGAAACTGGATTTAAAAAAGGCGCCAAAGCTATAAAGAGAGTAGAGTATCGTTACCACGGGGACCGGCGCGAACAGAAATATTCTGTATCGATTGAAGAGAAAAAATATGGGTCCAGTTCCCGCGCGCAGTCGGCGTCTGTGTGGCATCAGTATTACATCTGTCGTTCAGGACCACGTTGATTTTTCGTTGTATGTAAATACAGTGCTACAGTTATCAAGTTTCTTGGATTTTGGACCTTTTTTTGGTGTTTGAGTTCTGTCCGGCACTCTTATACCACGTTGGTTTTTTGTTATACCAAAGCTATCGAACAAAAATGTATGCTGAAGCCGCCAATTCTAAAAAAGCCGATCTTGCAGGCATAATTCCGACTGCCAATGCGTTAACCGAGCATATCGAGCGTGTCTATTTCCAAGTACAGGCTTGGTATGGTTCACAAGGTCAAGACGAGACCTTAGATCCGTTGGAATGGGGGGTGGGAATTGATGGATGGAGAGCTCAGTCCTGTCACTATGACCCAGGAAGCCGGTCCCGAGAAAATTTTAAGCAAAATTTCTTGTTCTTGTCAAACCGACTGTGGCGCGAGGTGCGGGTGCCGCCGAAGTGGGTTGGAGTGCTCACTTGCATGCAAGCATTGCGATGGCAATTGCTCAAACCAAAAAGGCACTTCCAACGGGGCCGAGAATAGTGACGAGGAAGAAGATGAAGAAGGGGGAGAAGATGAAGACGGGGAAGAAGAAGAAGATTTTGAACAAGATGTTTACTATATAAGTTAAAAATTGAAGTTTATAATGAATAATTCAACATTAATAAAAACTCCTATTTGTTATTTGAATAAAGTATTATTTTCAAAATTTGTGATTTTTCACTTTCTCCTTTACCATTTCCCACAGAGCCACCCCCGAGCACCCCCGGGGAAGTCTAATGCCGGAATTTAAATCGGCATCCCCGAAAATCCCCGAGTATCGATTTTGGAGAGATTTTCATGGACGCTGCCATTTCCCCCCCAATCACCCCCAGACAACCTCACAGAGGGACCCCCGAACGCCCCCGGGGAAAACTAATGCTAGAATTGAATTCGGCATCACCGATAACCCCCGAGTAACGAGTTTGGAGCGCTTCCCATGGACTATGCTATTTACCCCCCCCAGAGTGACCCCCAGACAACCCCACAGAGGGACCCTCGAGCGCCCCCGGGTAATTCCAATGCCAGAATTGAATTCGGCATCCCCGAAAACCCCCCGAGTAACGAGTTTGGAGCGATTTTCATGGACTATGCAATTTCCCCCCCAGAATGGCCCCGGATACCCCCGCAGAGCCGCTCCCGAGCGCCCCCGGGTAATTCCAATACCAGAATCGAGTTCGGCAGCCCCGAAAACCCCCGAGTAACGATTTCCGAGCGATTTTTCCGAGTTTCCAGTCGTTCCTATAATGGTGCAAGTAATGATGCAATTGGCAAATGCATTTTCCGGCCCAGAAGGCATTTTTCAAAAAATGGCTAAACCAGACTATATAGAGTCGTTTCCTGGGACCTTCCTGAACACAATGCAGAAAACCGCATCTCGATATCTGCTGTGCCTAGAAATTTCCGCTATTCGGGCGATTTTGATCTAAATGCCCTGGACTAGTTCTCGCACAATTTTTGAAAACTTCAATAGTTCTTGAAGTATAGATTGTTTTCAGGGGTCGTTTGGCTCTGAGTAGCCTTGCTTCACTTCGACCTAAAAGATCTTTTGCGATTTATTCTACATCTAGTTGTTGCCCAGGATTCCAAGATGTTTTGCAAAGCTTGTGATTTTCCTGGGGGCCAATTTCCCTATGCCTTCAGGCGTTAATTCCGCCTGTTCCAGGTACTTTAGCCTAACGCGGATTAATACCTTGCATTCACAAAATATATCTTCCGCAGTTTCAGTTGCAGTATCGTAGTATCTGCATTTGTCGTCTACTGCCTTGCCCATATTCTTGAGATGATATCTCAAGGGGCAGTGGCCAGTTAGAAGGCCTGTTTTCAGTGTTAGTTCAGACTTTTCAAGTTCGAGAAGCCCTGTAACATTCTTTGCCGAATAAATAATAAACTTTTTCGCTTATCTTTGGCCTGGAGTATTCCGCCAGTAGGACTTTTTCTGGTCCTTTTCCATTTTTTGGATCTGCCCCGTTATGTGCCCTTTGGCCAGGTCGCAAAACTGTTCTGGTCCAGTGAATGGTGCCTCAGCCCCTTTTTTGTAAGGCTGTCAGCAAGTTTATTACCTTGTACTCCCTTATGCCCTGGCACCCACATTAAGGTTATCTTATTGTTGTTAGCCAGTTGCTTCAGGGATTTACATTCCCAGGCAATTTTAGACTCGAACGTATAGCACCTTAGAGCTTATAATGCTGCCTGACTATTGGATAGTATATAGATCTTTGCCCTTCGAATGCCTTTATTTAGGCATTCCTGGGCACACAGATCTGCAGCATAGATTTATGCCTGAAAGATGGTTGTGGTGTTATCGAGGGCTCTGAAAAGCCAACATTTAGACCCTTCTACTCCCACTTCTTTCCCTTCAGCCATCTTAGATCCATCTGTATACTAGATGAGTGACCCTTATTCCAATCGCACTGCCTCTACCTTGCTCGTCCGACGGCATACAATTAGCACGTCAAACGAATAATTAAAGTCCTGTTTGACTGACATTGAGTCAGTGGGTTTGGTCATGGACTCGAAATGGATTAGCTCCAAAATCCTCAAGTGACCAGCCATATTGCTTGGTTTAAATTTGCCTGATGCAGTCTTAAGGCATTAAGTGCTACCTCCTTCCTCACATGCAAGTGCAAAGGAAGTAGGTCAAGCATTGCCTCCATAGCTGCTGTGTGATACGAGCACATTGCTCCTGTAGTCTCTAAACAGGCAAGGCGTGGCAATTTTTGCAACTTTCCTTGTGCCATTTTTCTTCTGTTTTTGGCTACCATACACATGATGCGTAGGTCACCATAGGTTTGACAACCGATTGGTGGGACCAATGTATTATTGTCGGCTTCAGACCCCAAGTCTTACCAAATAGCCTACTAACTCACATTTAGCAAGGACACTTACTAAAGCAGCAGCTTTAATAAGTGTCGTTGCTAAATGTGAGTTCCATGCAAGTTTTTGACCTAGGATTATTCATAGTTACTCGACCTCACTGGAGAAGTTTAGAATCGTTCCATTCAGCATAGGAGTTCTAAAATTAAATTTTCTCCTTTTGGTGAATGGAACAGTAATTGTTTTGCTCGGATTGACATTGGGCCCATCTGACGAGCACCAGTTGGATATTATGTTTAAGGCAATTTGCATTTGAGATCATAACTTCATGTCTGCCTCTCAAAGTCTCATCTGCATAACCCCCCTTGAAGTATATGTAATTAGTTCAATGTAATACGTATGTTATAACCTAACATAGTTAATGGACAGTCATGGAAGGAACCAATGTTTGTACAGAAATCCGTTTCATAATACGTTACATTGAAATATCGATTTTCTATTTATATCCACATGTAAGTTGTATACATGCAGATGTACGCGTGTATATGTATGTGTACATAGGTAAATAGATTCTTTATATAATACATTTAGTGGGGTCGATCTGGATTTGCAAACGGACTCGTTTTTTTCGATTTTTCTTGTAATGTTATGAAGTCAAACCCCCTCTATCATCCGGAAAATTTTCCGGTGGAACTTTTCACGAGGAGGGGGAGGGAATTTACATGTAAAGATAGGGAAAATCAGTCTATCGGACATAACTCGTTTAGTTTGATTCGGAACATCGTTCCATGTTCCCCAATAAATGTAAGATAAAGCAGCTGCATGTACCATTGATTCGAAATTATGTTTCCACATCATGAAGGAGTAGCAACTGCAATGAAATATGCTATGATTTTTTTTCTTGTTTTGTTATTTAACCCTACCAATTGCCATTCTACACGTATTTTGTCGTATATTATGTAGTATTGATAACTTACCCTGGCATTCCTAAGATACCAACACCTAATGACAGAGGCAAATTTCCAAAATCTGGCAATAGAATTGTCTGTGAAAATCCTGGTACTAATTTTCCATCTGATATGGTATGACTTCTCCAACCAAAGTAACCCACTACATATTTACCAACTGGGAATTTTGGATTTTTACTCTCTAAAACTCTGAAAAAGCATATTTCATTGTAAAGTCTACGGTGATTCTGGAAACTGGCAATACCATACATAAATTTTATATGATCAAAATTAGGGACATTAGGGTAAACTATAAACTACAAGAAACATTATTTCTCCAACATATTTTTAGGGAAAGGAGCTCTTAATGCCCTACTAAAATATTATTAAACTCAGTGATATTGTGGTTACAGTAATTTGAACCTTTATGAAATGGAACAATACTCGAGAAACGCAGGGAATTAGTAAAAAATTTATTTGAATCTATATATCTCTACAAATAGTGTGTATGAGTCGGAAAAAAGTCGAAAATTGTAAATATTTTGCTATGCAATGAGAGTACCTCCTTCCCTCGTTTTCGAGGATGCTGAACACGATGGTGCTAGTAGAATTTCTCTTTGGAGTTGCGCCGCCCCCCAAACGGCCAAAAATTAACCCCAAAAGGGGTTAAACGCTTATCACATCTTTTTCAACAGTGAAACTTAGCGAACCCCCCATTTTCGAGGATGCTGAACATTTCGGTGATCCTGAATGTTTCTTCCGAGCCCCAACAATACCTCTACGGGCTAATAAATATCACCGAAAGGGGTAAAAATCTTTTTTTATATATATCACCGGCAATATGCATGTAGCTCATGTTTTCGAGGATGCCCAATGGTGATACTGAATGTTTTTTCTGAATCCTTCCAACCCCTCTAACGGCTAACTGAAAGGGGTGAATTTTTTTTTTTGTAAAATATCAGTGGTAAAATTATTGACCACCCGCTCGTCTTCGAGAATGTTCAGCATGGTGGTGACGAATGTTTTCTGACGAGAGTACATTCAAAGTAGGTAGGTAGTGTTTTTTGTACAAATTGCCGGGGCGAGAATTGGCAAAATATTACGGTACAAGGCGAAAATGACCTCCATGAAGCGGAACGTAATGAGACTGAAAATGATATAAACTAAATATTGTTGAATTTTGTAGCGGAAATTCACATCAGCGATTCTGACACATTTTTTGTAATAAAATAAATTGTACGTATCAATGATTCAATAGACCTGTTTTTGTAAGTACTCGATTATCTTTTTCAGTTAAAGGGTACAGAAAGACAGTTATAATCACGAAGAGAAGCATGATTATTTTTCTCGTTCTCAGCATCTTCGAAAACGGGCGGTATATACATTTTGCTGGTGACATATAAAAAAAATGATTTTCACCCCTGTTGGGATGTTCGTTAGTCGTTATAGGGGCTGGAGGGGGTCGGGAGAAATGTTAACCATCATCACCGTGGTCAGCATCTTCAAAAAAGAACGTTACATACATTTTGTCGGTGATATAAAACAAAACAATTTTCACCCCTCTCGGTGCTGTTTATTGACGTTAGACGGGTTAGATGGTGTCAGAAAAAATATTCAGCATCACCACCGTATTCAGCATCTTCGAAACAGAGATTAAAAAATACAAAAATGACAAACAGGATAAAAAACAAATATGACAAATAGGCTAAAGAAAAATACACAATTATAAATTAAAAGCTCAGATCAGCATTTAGAAATTCATTTAATCTATAAAACGCATTGTCTAATAAAAATGTCTTAAGGGTTGCCTTAAAACTATTATAGCTCCGATTTCTAACTTCTGCAGGTAACGTATTCTAAAATTTGATAGCGGAATACCTAGTTCCATTTCATGTTTTACAAAGACGTAAAGAGTCAAGACTAATATTTTCATTGTTTCTAGTGGAATAGGTATGCATTTGTAGTGTGAGGTGTACAGATTAATGTTAGTTTTTATATGAAGGAGACATTGAAGTATATAAATGCATGGCAGTGTTAGTACTTTTAGTTTCTTAAAAGCTTCTTTACAGTCATCTCTGCAATTTAGCCGTGCTACAATTCTTATAGTCTCCTTTGTATACTGAAGACAGATGCACTATGAGTCCCAGACTAAGATAGCATAAGAAATTCTGGAATGTATAAGTCCAAAATCGGTTGTAATTAAACTTGTTTGTGATACCAGATTTGCTAGATTGCGCAACAGGTATATATTGCTGGAAACATTCTTGCAAACGAAATTTGTGTGGTGTGTTTATTATCCAAGTAAACACCTGAGAACTTTACATAATCAGCTGTATCATTTTGTATGTTAGCGTTGATTTGGCGAAATGAAAATACCATATTCTCTGATTTAGATGTACTTAAGGTAAACTTATTCGCCAAAAACCACTTTTGAACTAACGACTGTGTATCGTGATATTTGGTAACAAGATATTTATCTGCTTATTCCTTGATACAACAGTTGTATCACCAGCAAATATGACAAAAACAGCACTAAGAGTGATACTGGACAAGTCGTTTACATAAATAAGGAAAAGTAATGGTCTCAGTACCAAACCTTGAGGGACACCCTCCATAATAACGCATGGTTCCGATTTATTACTACCTATAGACATAAACTGAAGACGGTTAGTGAGGTAAGATTTAATAAGCCCTATACTGCTATTATTAAATTTCTAAAAAAAAACTAACTTTTCTATTAAGATTTTATGGACACACAATAAAAAGCTTTAGTTAAATCAAGATATTGTGTGTAAATAAAATCTCTTTCCTCAAAACCAGTGTTTATAATTTCAATTAATTTATTTATAGCATGCGTTGTTGACATATTACTTCTAAATTCAAACTGGCGTTTACTAGAAAGAATATTGACTTCAAAATAATGTAAAATTTGTAACTTTAGTATAACTTCAAATATTTTTCCAAAAATTGGTATAATAGAAGTAGGTCTATAATTAGAGGGATTATCAGTAGCATCTTTTTTATGAATAGGTACAATACGTGCTAATTTGAGTACATCGGGAAAAACATTATTTAAATTACAAAAGTTTATCAGGTTTGTTAGAGGAATTAATATAACATACTTGATAGAATTCGAAATTGTGTATATTGATTTCATAAGCGTCCTTGTTGTTGGTTTTCTTCAAGTTATTTATTACATCTAGAACTTCTATGTATGATACTGTAGATAAACTAAAATTCCCCGGTATAGTATCAGTATTTAAATTCCTCATATAAACATCAAATGTATTATTGCAAGGAGGTAGATCATTTATTAAATCGGTGGCAATATTTCTAAAATATAGGTTGAATTCTGTTGGTGAGATTCCTTCTAAACGATCCTGTTTTTTTGGTTTATAATTATTTACAATATTCCACATAGCCTTCCGTGGATTTGGTGACTGGGATATGCAGGTATCATGAGCAATTTCTTTTGCTTTGAATAATTCATTTCTGTAGTACGATTTTTTTGTATTTATTAAGGTTTTTAAATCCTCCGAGGGGTGCAGTTTATAGATGTCGATTAGCAAGTGGAGTGATTCTCTTATATGTTTAAGATCAGTAGAGAACCAGTTCAGTTTGACTGAATTAGAATTGTTAATTATGTTAAATTTGAGGGGAAAGCTATTTTTAACTGCACAAGATATTGTGTCAATAAATATTATAAAGTTACCATGTACGTCTAAAGATGAATCCTTTAAAAGCTCCAGTAAACAGATCGCAAGTTGTTATGTAGATTATGTAAGCCCAAGCTACTAATTGGCCTAAAATAAATTTTTCCACATGTACCCATTACCTGTGGAATGTTTAAGCTTAATTTTAATCCTAGATGATCCGAAAAGGATGTATTTACAACTGTACTGGTTATGGAGTTCTTACTAAAGTTTAAAAATATGTTCTTGAGACAGTTTAAATTTCTTGTGGGAGCTTTATTTGTTTAACTCCTTTTGGGCGTAGTTTTTGGTCATTTGAGGGGTTGCGCAATTCCAAAGAGAAATTCTACCAGCACTATCTTGTTCAGCATCCTCGAAAACAAGAGGAGGAGGTGCTTTCGTTGCATAGCAAAATATTTACAAGTTCGTCCGACTCACACACTCCACTAAAATATATATCACTACATATAATTGCACGACGTAAAATTATGCAAAATTGTATATTCTTTTCAATAACATTTTACATTAGGCACTGTCTATTTAGAATTTCGAAATACAAAGTGTCTCGATGGATATGGAACAAACCTATAATCGGTCAAAAAATAAATGTTACAGGTTACAAATATGTCAGTGGCAGATATTATTGCCGCTTCATATTTAAAATATATATGTTTCTCATTTAAGCAAGACATCCTGCATATTTCCTCATTTAGAGATAAACTAATAAAAAAGAAGAAAAAAGTAATTATTGCTTTCTTTAATTATTTATGAGTCATTTCACATATAATTTACCGTATTTTATTAAATTTAATTACTATTCTTACTTTGCAACTTGTGATCCAATGAAAGTTGTTCCTACGGTTAGGTGAGGTGCATAAGCCCTCATGTAAGGGTCAACGCTTAGATAAACAGCTTCAGCCAAGAACTCTAAAAAATAAATAGTATTTAACAAAATCTTGTTGTCATAATTTGTAAACGCATAGAAAGTGCGCCACATAAAATAGCAATGTTCTACTTGGTCTCAAGTAGATGCACTTGGACAGTAATTTCTTATCGATTCATGTCCTGAATATATTATATGAAAATTTGTTTCTGGATCGTCCTTAGAACCGCCACTGGTACGTCAATGAGAAATTTGAAAAATATATTTTCGATACAATTTTCCATCTTGAAAAATTTCCGTAACAATTGTTGATTAGATGAAAAATTGTTTTTTGGCCCTCCCTGCAGCTTTCTTAACATTATGTTTGTGACCTTTCTGGGGTCGTCACTGCATTACTGATAGGCCAGTCACCACGGATTTCGATAGTAAAAAGTTTAGACAAAAATTGCGAAAGTTTTTAAATTTTGAGACAACATTGGAAGAGGTAGAACGACGTATTTAAAAAAATAATAAATATGCAGCTTTTACCAGATTCTTTTTATACGAATGAAATTTTAAATAAACTGCAAACTATCCTAGAAAGATAGCGTAAAGAGATAAAATATATTTAGAATTTTTGACAGGGTTGAAAATTCACAGGAGTATTTCAATACATTATTTGAATGTTCTATGAAATGTGCATCTTTTTTCAATTTTTTAAAGTCAAGTATAACTTTATTGTTTAAATAATTGGTAATTTCATTAAGTTCCGGGACATTTACGAGGTTACAAATTCAGATTATGTCAATTAATATCACAAACATTCACAACCCGATTTTAAGACTTTCGCAATTATTTATACCTCCATTTATTGTTTAAACCGTCAAAATCGTGGATGTTCCAGATAAAAAAATGTGAAAAAAAATCTTCCGCTATAAAAAATTTATGTAAAGCTACAAACGGGTTATGCGACCTATTCTGAACTTTCGCATTTTTTACGTTTTTTGTTAATTGAATGTTAATGTTCTGGGGGGAGGAAAGGGTACAAAAACCGAATTTGTTATTTTTAAACCCTCCAATGTTGTCTTAAAGATTTAGAACTTTCGTAATTTTTCATACCTTTTTTTACTCTAGTGACTGAGAAATCCACAAATCAATGTTTGTCTGACGGAAGTCCACTCCTTCGCGTTTCACTCTCTTTTCCGGGGCGCTTTTGACTGTTTGGTGGGTGGGTTTGCATCGGGGATGATTTTCAAGGCTGACGTCGGTGTCAGCATCCTCGAAAACGGAGATAAACCAGTGTTCGTTGGAGGGACGTCCGCTCCTTCACGTTTCACCCCCTTTCCCGGGGTGTTTTCGGCTGTTTGGGGAGTGGGATTGCATCGGGGATGATTTTTAAGGCTGGTGTCGGTCTCAGCATCCTCGAAAACGGGGATAAACCGGTGTTTGTTCGACGGAAGCGCGCTCCTTTGCGTTTTACCCCAAATTGGGGGTGTTATTTGGCCGTTTGGGGGTTGTGCATGCTTAAAAAAAATTTGCCTACCACCATCGTTTTCAGCATCCTCGAAAATCGGGGTGGTCTGGTCGCGTCAGAAAATACTTACATGTTCGTCCCACTCACAAAATCCACTATATGTGGGCGTTTTTATTTTTGCGATATCTGTACCGGTTCAATAGTTACTCGAAAACCGAAAATGTGCGTGTTTCGCCGGAATCACAGGAAAACGCGAAACACGCAGTCTTTAAATGCTCACATCTCAGAAAAACTGTTCGCAGAACGCCGTACGATGTCGATACGGAACGGGCGAGGATGGCAATGAAAGCAGTTCGTAGATTCGACCGTCCGAATCGAAACTTCGAGCCGCCATGCCAGGAGCGTTCAAAGTTTGACATTTTGTGACATACTGTGATTCGCCGTGGACGGCGGATGGCGGCCATGATACCCTCTGTGCTCTGGGCTCAAATTAAAATTTCAAAAAGAGAGGCAGCTGACATTATTAAGCTAATTAATACAATTTGTCATTCTGAACAATTTTTATTTGAAACATTTTTTGATTTGACGAAAAATTGTTTTTAAATTCTCTATGGAGCCTCCTCTGCATTTCTGGCGAGAAATTTTCTGAAGATCTTCTCGATATAATTTTTCATACTGCACAATTTTCATTTAAATTGTTTTTGGATGATGAAAATTTGTTTTTTGGCTCTATCTGGAGTCGTCCCTGGTGCACCGATTTTCAATAGCGTTCTACACTGAACTTCTCAAATTATATGTCTAAATTTTGAGTGGTGACCGAGAGAAACGAGTTGTCCACAAAGAGATTGATAGACACACAGACAGCATGCCGATTTTGATGTATTTGCTTTTGACAAAGTCAGTACTTCATCTATAGATGAGAAAATAAAATATAATATTTAGCAACCATTAAAATTCTTTTTTAATGATTTTTATAAACAATTAGTCCTTGAAAGGATATTAAAGTATTAAAGTTTAATTGTGATAAGACTACGGGACAAGATACGAGATAAGAATATGTGTAACAACGTTGACCAACATCACTTTTATGATGTAAACCTAGGCATACTATTTTATATATTTCGATAACATTTTAGAAAAACACCAGCGTGGATTAAGAAACAATAGTCGCACAAGTATTACTAGAAATATATTATGAAAAAGTACTTTTTGGGAAAATTCCTTTAGTTTCTGCATATATTTGATTTTTTGATCTGTCTGCGTATCTATCTGTCAGTTTGTAAGTTTGTCGGGTTGTCGGTCTGTTAGTCTGTCTGTGGATCATATATTTTTTTTTTCGAAGACTGCTCAACGTGGGAAGTTGAAATTTAAGACGTAAGAGCTAGGAGGTTCAAGGCAGAATGCTGTTGAATATTGGTGAAGTCGATGAAAAGGGGTGATTCCAGGCAAGGCCAAAAAATATTTTTTCATCAAATCTAAAGCTGCCTAATATAAAAATTAATTGGGATGGAAATTGTATTGAAATAATGCAAATATAGTCCAGTCAAAGAAGGAAAATGGGCGGAAATAAATCATGTAGTCCTTGATTTTCTTACAATTTTAGGGGCACTTCTCTAAACAAGATACTAAAAGCCCTGACCGCTGGTGTGTGAGTGCTTGGAGGGGAGAGGGTCGAAAGGTCCGTTTTCACATTTTTTTAGCGGAAAAAGTGTTATACAGTAAGTAAATTAAATTTCTTATCAAAATAGTCCTATTAATTTTTTCTTAACGATCAATATTTACCGAGATACAGGGAGTGGAAAAATCGAAAAGTCTGAAAAACTCGTTTTATTCGAGTAAAGTGAATGTGTACAACAAATTTAGAAATAATAGCAAAAGTAAATATTTGATGGTTAATGATCATGTAAATGTTAACAGAGAAACTCGTCAAGGTCATCGGAATGTTCATAGTCGTCGAGTAAATCCTCCGCTGGGGCACCATTGGATACATGTACCGTGGCACATGCTGCACACCATCGAACACCGGATCCCAGCTTTCCTGCATGCACAATGACTTCCACATCCAGTGGGATATCGGCAGAAAATATTATTCAAAATAGCATATTTCATGCCGCTCATGCTATGGAACGTGTTCCAGCCATCGATGGTTGATATATTGAAATCGGCATTGTCGAAGATGTATTGACAGAATATTTCCTTTGGAGCGGGTACTTCAGCAAGTAGATCAACCAAGTTTTTTTATCCGAACATTCTGTGAATGAACAAGGTGACACTGTGTAGGATAAGAGATACAGAAAGAAGATCGAGCGCGAACGGCGGCAATCAGGGCATATTGTGATATAGCCCTTTTGGTTGTTGCTAAGCAGTCCATAAAGGCCCGGAGCGTATCAGGTAGCCTTTTATTTGCGCTACTACGGAATTTTTCAGCAGGTGGAAAAACAGAATTGTCATATGCCATTGACTCAATATCCTCCAATATTATTTTGACTGCTGTTCTGACGATTCTCTGCCGTGTCTTTGTGGGTCTTTTGACCTCGAAGAATACCACATATCATTCAAGAATTTTTCACCTGTAGCGCGAAAGCACACAACAGTTCTCTTATTACTTATTTGACTGAAAACAACGCGGTCCTTATATTTGTGCTTCAATCCCTCTCTTTGATAGTTTTTTGTAGTAAGTATTGTTCCTGAAACTTGCTCTAATAACTTATCCAAGGAGAACTGGCACTGATCTCCTCCATTACGTCAGAAATTCCTTCATCCTTCATCGCCTGGCTATCCTCTTTTCCTCGAGGTTCGTTCAGACGCTATGAAAAATTTTTGGTGGCAATTTTCGTGATAGATCGCATCTGCAGCGTAAAGATCGGCAACAACAACCGTTAAGAGACGGACAATACAAAGAAGGGAGGTGGCTGACCTCGGCCGTCGTTATTGCGTTACGGACAGGGGCTCTGCATAGCCCAAATATATTTATGGTATTGATAGTAGAGATTATTTAAAAAGTCAGAATTTTCCATTGTTCCACCCACATAAGTATTGATCGTAGAGAAAGAATGAATACGACAATTCTGGTAAATTTAACTTACTTTAATTTTTTATATATATATAAATAACACTTTTTCCGCTAGAGGCCGCCGTTTTCGAGATATTCACGGAAATTTTGGAAACGGATTTTTCAACCCTCCCCCTCCCAATGCTCACACCCCAGCGGTCAGGACTATTAGTAAGTTGTTCAGGGAGGTACCCCCTACCAATGTACGAAAATCTGGGACTACACTATTTATTTCCGCCGAGCGGCCTTCTTGGGGTTCGTTGACTGAGTTAATATCGATTCGAGACAATTTGGACAAACTTTCCCATTTAGAAATAAATATATTTTATTCCAATTATTGTAAATCTGCCGAATCTGTATATTACACCGTTCCCGCAATACATTTTTATTTCCAAAATTTCTCAATTCTTCGTTATTTTTCCTTGATAAAATATTAGACACAATTCGAAAAGTATCAAGCTGAATTTCTAAATCCAAAATAGCCTATTTTTAATTAATTTTACTTTTACTAATGTTATTTACTAATCCTTTTCCTCGCAGACTATCTTCCTGCGTTTTCTAGGAAGAACTAGGAGGATTTAGTCAAGTCATCTCATAGTTATACTAATATACTAATAGAGCATGTATGTATTAAATTTAATGAAAATTGTTATTGTGGTTTTGGTAAAAATAATTATTTAATTATTTAAACTTTGTCCCTCAATGTCTCTTCCTACATTTTTTTAGAGGAAAACATATTCAATACGTTAAACGATACGCCCTACAATATCCGTCCCTGCATTTTTTAAGGATAACGGATCATGTCATCTTATTATCTTATGCAAGTACCAAAAGAGTATCCATATGTTAATTTTGATAAAATCGTTACAAAAATTTTAGAGGAAACAATGATTCAATTCTTGAAACCACACCCCGGCAACTTCCCTTCCTGAATTTTTTAGAAGCAACTATTCTTGCCATCTACAAAGGAGGTGTTCATGTGCTAAATTTGATTAAAATTATTAGAACCATTTTAGAGAAAAAATTATTTAGCTCTTTTCACCTTATTCCCACAGCCTCCATCCCTGTATTTTTGAGGGGAAATGGGTCAAATCACCTCATATTTGTGCTAAGTGAGCATCAATGTGTTAATTTTGATCAAAATTTGTAAAATCGTTTTTGAGAAAAAGTTATGTAATTCTTTAAATCACTTCCCTTATCATACACCATCCCGAAATTTTCTAGAAGCAACTAGTCTCATCGTCTTATGCTGACACTAAGAAAGTATCCATGAGTCAAATTCGTTCAAAATTGTTAAAACTATTTTAGAGTAAAAAAATAATTTAATTCTTTTAAATTTTACTCCCACACAGCCTCCGTCCCTGAATTTACTAGAGGTAACGGGTTATGACATCTCATACTAGTGCTGTACACGTGTTGAATTTAATTAAATCATTAGAACTTTTTTACATATTTTACATTTATTAATATTTTGGCATATAACTCAGGGTGTGGCTGTTCTGAATACGCATAATAAATTTGAGCAAAATCGATCCAGTAGTTTGGGTTCTACGCGCGCCCACGTGACAGATGGCACACTACAAACCGCAGACATTTTTAAAAGCAACTTTTTTGACTTGTAAACGTGTAAATTCAGCGGCTTGTATATCAGTGTATGCGCGGAAGCTATACAATCTTAGGCGAGGGTTGTATAAGAGATATACCATCCTTCGGAGGGGATGCAAAGCCGTCGGTCCATTGTCTATTAAATGTTAGGCAAGTAAAAAATCCCTACTCTTCTTACGGGAAGAGGTTCGGCAAAATTCCTGGTTCGGGGTTGTTCGTCTACAGGCGTCGGTGTTAGGTCTCAGTAGCGGAAATAGGCCGACGTTACATATATGTATATAAAAAAACGTGTAAATTCATTATAAACTCGAAGTTTATTTTTACACGATCACAATACTTTTGCTATACCTACATATGCATATGTGAAAAAGTAAAATAAACTAATTTTCAATGAAATGTAGATATAGAACAAATGAAATGTAGATATAGAACAAATTCGATTTTAAACTGACCTCCGTTTTGTAATGGGGGTAGTTCTTCTTCAATTAATTTTAAATCACCAACTTTTGGCAGTCCATCGAATTGTTTATCAAAAATAAACACCTTTGCTTTCACCATTATCACGACTGTCACAAAATTATACAATTATATTTCTATATTCAACAAACAAAAACTGGTGGTTTATCAGCGAGTAATGTCATTACATATATAAACAACTTTTCCCCCATACCATTCATCAAAAGAAGTGATTTATTGTGGTGTTTTATATATAAATAGCGCTAAGGTGGGAAGGAGAACTTAAGGCGCGTTTACATTATGCAGTAGAACAGCTATATAGCCCAGCGATCTAGTTCAGTTTGGTTCAGTTATATAGCTAAACCATAACATATAGCTCGACTAGATAGTTGAGCTATATAACCGTGATAAAATCGCAGGTTTATATAGCAATAATTTTACTCCTTCAAAATAACAGGCGGGAAACACGTAATTCTTGCAGCTTGTGCAATAAGTAATATTGATAACTCAAAGAATAGGTGAGACATATCTTAAGGTGAGAAATAAGTACAGCTTTAGTGACCTCTTAAAAAATATAAATCTAGATCATAATTGCGTTATGAAATTAGCTATGATGAGAGTTTGAATTTTTGTTTATACGAATGACCAATGCTGATATCGAATACTTACTTGGGATAATTGGATACAGAATTGGAAAGAAATACACAACATTCAAAGACGCTATATCTTCTCACGAGAAATTAGCTGCTACCTTAAGATTATTTGCTGCTGTTGGTTCCAACTGTGTAAAGCCCTGATCGAATCAATAAATGAATACATTAGGGTAAGTGTATCTTAAAATAGTGACAGTTTTTTTATAACATTATCCTCATCATCAGCCATTTACACATATTTCCTTTTGTCATTAAATATATTCTGTAATGACGCTTTAGCAATTGGTACTGGTTCTATTTGAATAGTTTCTTCAATTTCATTTGCAACGTCTGCCGGTATTCCTGCATTCTGATGGTTTCCATTCTGAAAATACGCATAACTTAACACAATATAACAAATATTACTTAATGTCAAATGCCAACATTTAAATAATAGTGGAAGAGGGTGGCGACTGAATACAACCGTACATGGAATTTTCCATATTGTGTGACTGGTGGTCGAGAGGTGAGCGCACTTGCCTGTCACCCAAAAGTTCCGGGTTCGATCCCCGGTCGTGGCAGTGGAAAATACTGTGAGAGGGATTTTTCCACTATACACGAATATTGGGTGTATGTCCCTTGTCTCTAAATGTGTAGCCCCCTCCCACACAAGGCTCTTCTAGTCCTTCCGGGATAAAGGGGGTCGTCATTACCTGTGGTGTTATTTATTTATTATTATTATTATTCAGGCTGCTATCATTAACTATAAAGGTTTTTTAGTATTATGCTATTTGCTACAGTGGATGAGCATAACTCTTTTACATATGTTACGGTAAGTTGCCAAAGAAGAAGTTCCTATGGTGGCGTGTTTGTACATACAACATTCAAAGAGATGATGAAGGAATCAATACTAAACATACCACAGCCACGTACATTGCCTAGCGGAAAGTATCCAGTTCCATTGGTTATAATTGCAGATGATACATTCCCCTTGAAATAGTGGATAATAAAGCCATACCCTGGCACTTGTCAAGAGCAAGGAGAGTGGTAGAGAATACTTATGGGATACTGTCAGTGGTTTTCAAAGTCCTGCGAAAAACAATGTTATTGGAGCCTAAGAAAGCTGAAAAAGAATTATGTTGACGTGCGTATATCTACAAAATTTTCTCAGAAGAAGTGACATATCTGACGCAACGTACATACGACATGCCCAAATATCCCAACTACGTACAACCTCGCGCTTGGAAAATGGAGAGTTGATGAAATTGCCTGAGCACACATTACTTTGCTTGAAACGCGTCCCAAGAAAAACGTCAGTACTAGCTTAAGAGATAAGAAATGAACTTAAAGGATGCTTTACAAGTAATGGAGGAACTGTGTCTTGGCAGATAAATATACTTAAGTTATATATAAGACTGTATTCACATAAAAATATACAACTATACGGTAGGTTTTATTTTATATACCTGATTATTTTCATAGTCTTTCAAGCCTGCCTCGATCCAGTTTCGAACTTTCGTTTTGTCTCTCGGGAAATGCAACGCGTTAAAATAAATCCATGTTGGTACATCCACGTCAGCTCCAGAGCCACCTTTATTTTTCTTTACGTTTCTTTGGTACTGTCCCATCAATCACCGTATTTTCTTCTCTACTTTATATTTAAAGTGTGTGTGTGTGTGTTCTATAAAATATGACTTTTATAAAATCTCTAAAACTTTTGTCACTCTATTTTTGTTTCGCTCATATTCACTCAACACTGTTTCCATTTCACAAACTCGTGTAAACACAAGAATTGGTACTGGATACAACAAAAATCCCCACTGATAACAAGAGCACAACTAAATAAACCGACCAACCGCGACCATTGCTATATGTAGCTCTGCTACAAAAAGAAATGCGCCTCCAGGCTGGCTATATAGCACAACCATACAATTTCCTTTAAATTATACCGACAACTGACAGATGCCTATTTTCCAGCTATATAGCTTCTGAATTCGACTATAAAGTCGGGCTATTCGGGTGGCGCTTTCAAGATCTTGCAGTAGAGCTATATAACTGTACCGCAACATAATGTAAATATGCCTTTATATTATTTTATTGATTAGATTGAGTGTAATCCAAGCGAGATGATACTCGTTAATTACCGATTAATTTTATAATAAAAATTGTGTAATTTTAGACGATATGCTTGTAGCGTACATCGGGATTAAAATAATGGCTCAATGACTTAGCACAATTTTATCAGACTGATAAAATTTTGGTAAAATATTTACATAGATAAAAGACATAGGCGGCAGTTTCGATACAAAATCGCTTAAAAAATAAATTATGTGGACGTGCCCGCGATGGTATCAATAACAATAACGCGACAGTAAAATAATGCTGCATGTTCTTCAATGCAGACTTCATCATCATATTCTGACAAATATCTCCCGACTGTGTCACTGGCAGACGTGGATACAGGATTTCGTTTAGAGGAGGGGGGGGACAATTTTTCTGTGATTTTACCTATCTTCCAGAAAATTCGTTTTAAACAAAAAAATTGATAAAATATTAGTTTGTTATGTTTGTCTGTTTTAAAAAAAATATGAAATAAAAACACATAAGTATAGAGAAAGAAAAACAATTTAATTTGAATAAGTAGGTAATGTGCTTCTTAAATATTAAACTCCAATCCCTTCCTACGGCCGGTTTTGCAAGTATTTTAATCATTTCTCGATGTCAGTACGAATATACCTATGGATGTGCATAAGGGCAAGACCAAGGAAACGGTTTTCAGTCATGGCTGTTCTTAAATTTGTTTTAAAGCACCGCGCTGCAACGACGAGAATGACCTCTCAGCAGATGCATTTGTCACCGGAAGTATTGTAAGGACCAGTCCAAATTCATGCATTATAGGCACCTAGCCAATATATCCAGAGCAGTTATGCAAAGCTTTTTTATCAGAAGAGAAGCAGCGCCCTTATCGACATCAAGAAGCAATCCGAAGCGGTCGATGAGGGACTTTATACTTTTGACATTTTCACCAGGAGAATTTTTGACAATATTTTCTGGAATGTAAACTGATAGCTGAAAGACAGCTGATAATCTTTCTCGCAGATCTGTGAGAATAAAGTCTAGTAAGGGTGCATATATTGATACTTTGTAATATTCATCGGCTGAATTCATTTGATGGTTGGCATGATAAATTTGTCGTCCACCATGGCGAAAGGAATATTCAGCTCGATACCCAATTGATCGGCTAGATATTCTGCACGCTGCCAGACACAATACTGATACCATGAATTGCGTTTTCCTTAAAGTTGTTACCAGTGAAGCAGCCTTGCCAGCTGTGCTTGGGTCACGTCACTCTGAAATATTTTCTAAGATCTCCATAATCTTTGCGAGGTCAACAGAACATTTGAGTGCACCTTCATGGTACTCTAATAACCGGGTCTCACAAAGCGATGTGAGCGCACATCCCAAGGTGCTCATGAGGACAGTTTTTCGTTTTGGATGTGATTTAAATAAAGTAACTGCAACAGCTTCCCGGATATCAGACACGTTGGAGCTAAGCGAAATAGAGTTATTCAGATTGTGGCTATAGCAAGGTGTCTTGGCAGCGTTTTTAACTTCCTTTTGTCACTGGAGAATAAATGCTGATTATATGACAACTAATTGAGAACAAAAAGGAAAGTTTTACTTCGATAATTACGTTCCACAAAAATGCAGACGCCACCTGTTGAAACTCCAACTGAATTCAACAATACAAAAGGTCGTTCATAGAGAACTTGTCGACGAATACTTATTTAGTACGTACCTAGTATACGCCCACAAAATGGCAGAAGTCCTAGAACAGACCGCTAAATAGCTTCTACAGGCACCATACACAATATTCAAACTATAGGATAGCTAACGTTTAACTTTAAACTTCAATCGGTTTGCTAAAAATTGGAAAATAGATGAAAGGAGGGGGGGGGGATAAGAGGCACCAATATGCCAGATCAGACATTTTATCGTGGAAGCTAGAGACCACTGGCGATAAATCCAACCAACAGAAGCAATTTTTAAAAAAGATACATTGACACAAGAAGTAGGGAACTATGTCGGAAGAATACATCATTTTGTTTCTATTTGGACGAAAATAACTTCGAACCAACACATAATAAACTCTGTATCAGGGTATAAAGTCAATACTATGGCCTATCCCCCAAAAAATCATTTTACCGTGGGCCATGAATCCCTTTCTTATGGCGCTATAGAGGATCTCGTTTCAATAGGTGTGATCGTTCCGAACACATACTGTAAAGATGAATTTTCATCTCTCTACTTCTTAAGGATGAAACCTAATAACCAATATTATTTTATATGAAACCTAAAAGAAATAAATAATTCCATATTTATAATTAAAGGACAAGAAGACCGTAAGAAATCTCGTACCACCACACTTGACTTAAAAATATATACCATTTCCTTACACCCATACATTGTATATGCAGAAAATTCGATTTCGGCAGCAAATTATATGTATCTGAATTTACTTGTTACATATTCGGGTTGTGGACAGCCTTATAAATATTTTCAAAAGTATTAAAATCAGTCATCTGTCAACTGAAGTGTCAAGGTCACTAAAATATTTGGCCGAGTTCACTCTTTTCGGTAAATCTGAAATCAATAGTAACTGTAAAGTCTTTCTTTTTATTAAGATGTATTATAAACTGGGAAAAAGCAACTTAACTTCAGTCAAATAAAAGCAAGCTTTATAGGGTTCAATTTTTCATAGTCAGAAAATGTTAATCTCTTTACCACATGAATAAATAGAAAAGTATTACTGTATATTATGTTCCAGGAGCATGTTATGTACTGTCGTGAGCAGAAAAAAATAGAACAACTTTTTTCTAATGTAAATCTGCCTCTATTTGAATATGTAACGAGTAGCCGAAATAAAACAGATATCACTTTTAATTTATTTTTTATTGTGATGCTGTAGTTATTGCTATAGTAAATGATGGATCGTTAATGAGACAAATTGCACTGCGTTATAACATTAACAAAGATTTGGTGTGTAACATTTTAAGAAAGTGGAGAATAAACGGCACGATTAGTAGAAATCCTGGACCAAATGACAAAGGATATCCTACTTAACAAGAAACTAACTATTAATATTTCGTTATTGCACCATTTCTATTTATAACTTCTATAAGTCTGTTTGGCATAGAATTAAATAACCTTATACAATAATCATTAGTAATAATATTTTCCCATGCATTATTTACTATTTCCAGTAATTCTTCGGCATTCCGTGGTCTCACATTTCGTTTTTGGATACTTCTTACGAGTAGTCCCCACACTTCTTCTACAGGGTTAAGATCTGGACTATAACTGGGCCAGTTAAGAACATTCATGTTGCTTTCTTGAAACCAGTTAGTTACGGTATGAGCAGTATGAACGGAACAATTGTCTCGTTGAAATATGAACTCATTATTAGGAAATAATTGTGACACAGAAGGGAGCATAATATTGTGTAAAATCCTAATATACGTTTCACTATTAAATTGATCCTCAATATGCCACAAAACAACAGGACCACGTGCCGATATCGAAACCCACAAATTGACGGAAAATCTTCTATCATTGTTAGATGTATATTTCTCATCGAGTCGAGTATTCGGAGGGCGGTAAACACGAATACGACCACTGTGTGTTGACTGGAAAGTTTTTTTGTCTGTAAAGATTACATTGTTCCAAAAATTTATATCATGCGCTAAAAATTCAAGCCTAAATCCTACTCGAGCTTCTTTATGTTCAGCTTTAAGTAAGTATTTCTGTGCTGCTGCATGACAGCGTAGCTCCGATTCTCTTACTCGACGGCGACCAGTACTACTCGATCCAGGAAAATTCATTTTACCAGCGGCCTGAATAACTGAGTAAAATGGATTTTCTACTAAAGCATTTACCAATCGCAAATGTTATTGTTGAGTTGATATCCTTCGTCGCCCTGATCCAGGATTTCTACTAATCGTACCGTTTATTCTCCACTTTCATAAAATGTTACACGCCGAATTTTTTTCAATATCATAACGCAGTGCAATTTGTCTCATTGACCATCCATCTTCTGCTTTAGCAATAACTCCAGATTTAACTATATCGCTTATATGAGGCATATTAGTTTTTTGCACACTTGCAATAAATTATGACAACTAACTGACAATGTCACAAAAATTAAAGTTAGATGTACACAACTAGATTTTAGCAAATATCTGGTCTTCATTATTCCTAGTGGTATGAAGAAAACTTTAGTGGTGGTACCTAATTTAAAATAGTAAATTCGACAACTGATTTTTTACAATAAAGACTATCAGTATACCGTTAATAAACGCAAAGTTCCTTTGGTGCTTGCAGTTGCCCATTAGCATCTTCTTGATATTCAGTTAGGAATAATAATAGAAACACAGCGAATTAATTTGTTAAAATTTATTCCGACCAAAATTTTCGAATAATTCGGCAACGCCACGTCAAAAGCAAAAAATCTGGAGTTCGCTGGAAAGGTAATTTTACGCTGAATACATAAGTGTAAAAATATATAGGATGTTCCATTTTAAGAAAATTATCTCAAAAATACTCCGCTGTAGCGAGTCACCCTGTATATTTCAAAATATTTTTAAAATGTACGCCTTTTGATACTGTACCATTTCCATAAAAAAATAGTTTTCCAAATTCTTCTAATAAGGTCGATATTGGGCTTTGACGCATACTATTGGGACATTGTAAATAGAGCTGTTATACAATATGTCGCAAATTCTCTAGTTAATTGCAACATAAAAAAATATAGTTCATTTTTACTTCTGCTGTAACGTAGACGAGTCGAATAAACGGAAACCAAATATCGATTTTTGATTCCTATAAATTTAATTAAAAAAGTGCATAATGTTTTTTAGAAAATATTGATTGTATTACCTATATGTTTGGATTTTAAAGATGGTTGATATTTAATTACTAAATTGGTAAATATACTTTACATACACATTGTCAGTTCGTAATTTTTTTCTTTAGTTCATTTAGAGTTTATACATTTATCCTTCTTTATTACTCCATTCGTTTTACTGAAATAAAAAAATTACTTCTAATTACCACTAAAAGTGGAGAAGCATTTGTGTAAATGGAATAAAAGAAAAAGCCTGCTGATTGTTTGTAGCACTTCACATAACTCCTTAATTACATTTTATGTAAGTAGCCGCCTCTGAAATGTGAGAAAAACCGTAAAAAAGACATAAATCCACTCCATGGATTTGCTCTTGAAAAAATACATTATCGACTAGCTATTAAAGAGGTAAAAAATTCCCTACAATATTTCCTCGGTCAAGTTAGGAGGTTAAATAGATTTTAGACAGAGTGCTGCTATAAAAAAGTGTTAGCAGCACTTTATCACGGACTTTCAAACAAAGTTTTTACAATGGCTTCAGTTCTCACTGATTCATTGTACTACAGCAGAATGTTCACTGCAAATCCAACAATTTTAATAAGAGTTTTACAAAGGCACTCTATGCTACCTTTATTTTACGACTTACAATAATAACAAACCAGGTCAAGACGCATGCAAAGTACAGCTCCTTGGCATTTCTACATGAAAGACGTTATAGGATACACAGGAATCTGACAGGCGAAGGAAATAAGAAAAAATCTTTGGTCACATTGATAATTTGTAAACTGTTTGCCATGAGAAATGCGACTCTCAATAAAATATAAATCTTGGCATTTAAAACAGTATGTGGAAATATCATAAGGTTCTTATTTTATGAACTTGCAACGACAAAAACTTTGATAAATTATTAATGAGTGGATGACATACGGACTCTTATCTACTACTTTACTCTGTCAATTTAATGGTTTATTTATTTTTGAGATATTAAATAGCACCTTAAGAAATTAACTGACAATTTTTTTAAAAATTGAGAGATGCACTTTTAATCGTTAGTTACGAATCTGGATTTATAATTTTCTCACATATAATGGCGGCCTTAATATTGCTAATTGAAAAACAAATGAATCCTTTGTGAAATTAGAAACATGCTGTGCTGGGTGTCAA
Source organism: Leptura quadrifasciata (assembly GCA_963675555.1). NCBI lineage: Eukaryota > Metazoa > Arthropoda > Insecta > Coleoptera > Cerambycidae > Leptura > Leptura quadrifasciata. The sequence goes on from OY776673.1 coordinate 96,267,754, forward strand.
CGGATCATGGTGGATCCCCTATTTCTTCTTATTTTTTAGAATATCAGAATGAAACTTGGTAGCTGTATTATTTGACCAAGAAGACACTTTGTGACATAACTGTCAATTTTTTCCCCCTTCCGGTTTCATCACAAATGACCCTAACTAGAACACCCTGTATATTATTATATTGTGGGAAACCTTGAAAAATTCCAAGTACGGTGATACCCCCTAAGTGGCACTTCGACTCCATGAAAAAAAAATTGACTCGAATTTTATTGGCGCATCTAGGGTCCTTGACAAGACGTACTTTTGAGAGAAAATCTCATTTTCCTGGTATATGGCACAGCCGATTCTGCTATTTTTAAGCGAGCTATCGGTGAATATATATTCCTAATTACTTTAATCCGTATTTAATTTTGTTTTAAATACTTTATTGTTTAAAAGCGCGTTATCTTCGAAATCTCTATAATACACCACCTGTCTATTTTATGAGGGCCACACCAAAATCTCACTTAATATCTATTGTAGAGAAAAATGAGAAAAATGTATACATATATCTATATAACTAGAATTCACAAAGATGTATAGAATGTAATATACGCATACGATATACTAAACGTTAATATCGCTATCAAGGTATTCTTGAACAGAATATGCACATATTTTTAAAATATGTTTTTTGACAAACTTCTTAAAAACCAAGGTGTTTTTAAAATTTTTATATGACAAAGGCAAACGGTTATATAATTTTAGTTCTAAGATATTGTGGGCATTTGCGGATATATTCAGATGTTTAAATGGAACGTGGAAGTTGCATTTATCGCGCGTGCCATGAGAATGTATAGTATCATTTCTATTAAATTTATGCTGATTTGTTTTTGAAGCATTGAACAACAACAAGTTTTTACTAAACCAGTTACAAAGATGATCAACAGTAGTATCAATTTTACGTTGCAGTGAAACATGAGACATATCAGAAAAAAGAAGTGTTGCATCATCAGCGTACAATGAAATAAAAGATTTAGTAAGCATGGTAGGTAACTCGTTAATGTAAATAATGAACAGAATGGGACCCAGTACAGATCCTTGAGGCACACCCATTTCATTATCTAGTAATGTTGACATGTAAGAGGTTTTCCTATTTTGTTCTGAGTAATTTATTTTCACCATTTGGTTTCTTTCACTAAGATAGGAGACAATGCAATAGCATGGTTTGCCTCTTACTCCATATCTGTTTAATCTATTCAGCAATAAATCATGTTGAACATAATCAAACGCCCAACTCAGATCACAAAAGATTCCAGTTGAACTTTCACCCTTTTCAATTGCGTCCAATATTTTTTCATAGAAAGAATGTATCGCCGTAATTGTTGAATATCCAGAACGGAAGCCGTGCTGGTTATCATTTAATACATTATTAAGGCGTAAAATTTTTATTAGCTGTAGTACCATTGTATATTCATATATCTTGGATATTATAGGTGGTACAGATATGGGTCGATAGTTGTTGATATCTTTAACGTCGCCCTTTTTGAAAATTGGTGAAACTACCGATGTTTTAAGTCGAGATGGAAATGTTCCTTCGCTAAATGATGTATTAATTATATGAGTTAAAGGATGTATAATGTGTTCAGCAATCATTTTAAGTAAATTACCTGAAATGTTATCATTTCCAGTGGAGTACTTGTTTTTTAATTTATATTTTATGATGAACAGAATCTCTTCCTCTGTAACGTATGAGAGAAACATGCTGTTAAGAATTGTGGCTACATTGAGATTTAAATTTGAATCTGTTTTTTGTATTTTATTTATTGTTTCATAGGGTGCATTTATAGAGAAATTATTAAATTCGTTACATATTTCTTCAGGCTTTGGAGTATTAAGACCGTTTATTTCTAATTCAATATTTTTTTGGTGTCTATGTCTACCTGCTAGTTCAGATATAATATGCCAAGTAGTTTTATTGGAATTACTGGAATTATGAATTTTATTTGAGTAGAACTGACTTTTTGTTTCGCTAATAAGTTTATTTATTATGTTATTTTATTAAGTAATTTCGTACTTACTTTTTAGATTAGGATAGCTTTTTTGTAAATAGAAAAGATTTTTGAGGTCTTTACTAGATTCTTTAACAGCAATATTCACCCATTCTTTACCAGTTTTTTTATAATTTTTTTTATAACTTTGTGGATATTCTTTATTAAAATGATAAGTTAGCGTATCGTGAAAACAATTAAATTTAGCCTCAGCTCCATTAGCTGAATAAGTATCATTCCACGTTTCGTTTGATAACGCGGTAGTAAAACAATTCATATTTACATTGCCGCACATTCTATTACTAACAGTAATTCTATTTGGGTTATAGTCTTCCTCGCCAAAATTCATTGCGAAAAGAATTGTACGATGATCAGAAATTGTATTATCTAATACTGCACTCTTGCAATCAAAAAGGTTTGTATATATCTGGTCAATTATTACTGTTTGACTTGTAGGACCTATACGTGTTGGTTCAAGAATCTTAGGACTAAGATCATATGAGATAAGCAGTTCTGAAAAATTATTTAGTTCGTTTTTGTTTAGTGAGTTTGCATTGAAATTACCGGTTAAAAATATAATAGTTTTAGGTTTAAAAATAAGTTCTAAAATTAAATGTAGATTAGTCATAAAAATGTCAAAATTGCCATTAGGAGATCTGTATCAAGTTAAAATAATAATACTTTGTTTCGAATTAGTAATCCACGTTAAACCAGACACTTCAATGTTCTTTTCACTACAGTATTTACCAAGATTTAGGCGCTGTACCATTAGTCCTATTTTACACCATATTAAGTAATAGTCTATTAGAACTACATTAGAAAGAATGAAATTCAGAAATCAAAGATTTGTGAACATGCTTGGGAAAACGGACATAGAATAAACTGGGACTCGGCAAAAATTTTAACAAAAGAAACAGATACCAAAAAAAGAAAAATTAAAGAATCAGCAATAATCTTATTAAATGAAGATAAGTGCGTATCGAATTGTTCTGTAGATATTTGTACAACCTGGCTACCAATGTTAAAAGAAGAACTTAACAAACTCAACATTATCTAAAAAAAAAATATCATCAGTTCTATGTTCTGTGTAAGTAGTAAGTATCTATGGAAATAACATAAACAGAATCTTAAAGCTGTGTATTTGACATACACAGCAAAATAAGAGTTCTTCAAAAAATAGCTTTGAAAACGGAAAGAGATTACTTTCCGAAACGTCAGCAAAATACATTATTTTTGTGTTTATTCCGATTTATATTATTTGCAAAACATAACCTCTGACTTTTCCTTTGGCGTAAACGTCACGGGCGCAGAGGCTCTTTTTCCAATAATTCTATTATTTTGTAGATCCGGTGATTTGTTTTGAAGAGGATAATAGTACATGTGGTAGAAAACCCAAATAATAGGAAAGAATATTCGTAGAATGCCACAAATAACTTTCAGACAATAATAGTCTATTAGTTCATAACCGGGAAAAGTAAAATTTGTTAATGTTAATGATTAGTTAATATAACCTTGCTTCGGAATACCAAAAGCTTGAGTGGTGCAGGTGGCTAAAGGGTTGAAATAAGGGCGTAATCTTGTAAGTAAAAATCTAGATTTCGACCGATTTTTCCACACAAGTTCATCGAAAGTATAAAAACATACATCGTCACTAGCTCGAAAAACATATTGGCTTGAGTGGCGCGAAATTACACTTTGGGATCGGAAAATTTGACGGAATTTCTTTTCGATTATTCAGTTATTTCTCCATCAACGAAATTAATTGCAATAAAACTTATGTATTTAAGAGTCCGTAAAAAAATAATGGTTTGAGTGTAGAGCGTGGCCTTTAAATTTTCAGAACATAGGAAATTTGCAGGAAAATTGTATGCAAATTGCCACCATTTTCTCACGCAAGCCGTTTGACATATCCTTAGCAAAAGCGATTCAAAGACTATATAACAAAAGGCTTGAGTGCCGAATATGGTCATCATATTAATTATAATAATTTATTTAACAAAGAGCTGACAAAAAATCTAGAAATTTCCACCATTTTCCCACACAAGCTGTTTGGCTTATGCTTAGAAAAATTGATTTTAAAACGATATAACCAAAGGCTTGACTATCGGACACGGAGCATATTATTATCTAAGAAAGAGCTGATAAAAAAAATCTAGAAATGTTTATAAATGCAGGGTTATTATTATTGTTTATTATTCGTATTATTATTCCGTTATTACTCGTATAATATTTTAAGTTTCTCTAATATTATAACTTTAATAACCTTGAATATATAATATTATTTAAGGAAAATGATATCTCTTTTTTATATTTGAGATGTAAATGTTAATATGAATTTTGTGCGTAAGTAAACAGTATGTTTATTTTAAAGAAAAATTTATATATTCTTTCAATGGTCATGTAAAATATGTATGACAAGAGGAGGGGGGCGGATTTATGTCAAATTTAAATACACATCATTGAAAAGAAAGTATTTGGTACTTATTATTTGATTTTATATGTTTTTCGCTTTCAACACAACTTTAAATTAATTTAAATTACACTGCAATAGATCAAGCGGAAGAATTAAAAAAAAACTGTTGAACTTTGACGCTTGCAAGTTGCCACCTTGCAAGCACGAATTGCATCAGCAGATATTAATCATCCTATATAGGCCATTTGTGGCGGAATTCCTTCTCACCCATACCGTCCACTAAATGAACTGCAGTATGGTTGGAAAGTAGAAAATGGTTCGTATACCTTGCTGTGGTTCGAAGATGATGAGCTACCAGAATGCGCTGGTGACATTTTAATCGATGCGAAGCAAAGTAAAGGTAAAAATATGATTTTTTTAATGTTTATATCAGTTATATATTATATGTAAAGAATTCTACACTATTTTTATTTCAATTTTGCAGCGTCAGAGGTCAATGATCATGAAAATAATGAAGATGACGTTGTCGAAGATGATAATGACAATGAATATGGGGACGATGAAGAAGAAGAGGAAATAAGTGAGGACGACGATGATAATGATGAATGAGTTATATATGTAAATTTAGCTCGTTATGAGATATTATAAAATTTGTACCATAATTCAGTTTGTAAAATTATTTATAAAATTAACTCATTTCATTATCAAAATTTTTAAAATAATTTGTATATTATATGATGGCCATATCCGACGCACTATTTCATAATATTATTTTATAGTAGGAAATGTATGCTAAATTATACAATCAAAATAATTACTCTGCATAAACGTTTCTAGATTTCTTGTCAGCTCTTTTTTACATAAATAATATGCTGTCCGACACTCAAGCCTTTTGTTATATAGTCATAGAATCACTTTTTCTAAGCATATGTCAAACGGCTTGCGCGAGAAAATGGTGGTAATTTGTATACAATTTTCCTCCAGCTTTCCGATGCAAGTCTTCATTCCGTCCACATCCGATTGTCATACCAATTTTATTATAATGTCTAAAACATCAATAACATTCTATAGTTTCAAAGGCTTGCATGAAACAATAACTAACAAATCGACAAAAATTTTCATAAAACTTTGCGATCCCAAAATCCATTCGCGCCACTGAAGCCAATATGTATTTCGGGCTAGTGACACCTCCCTCAGAGACCTATACGCACTTTGCCACGACATAACCCCAATAGCGGACTACGTCCAGGATATCTCCCAGAAATTCTACTCTTTCAAACTGGGTGATAGTCCGCTAACAAGAAACATAACACAAATTAGACAGCATAATGCCCTATTTCGGATTAAACACACCCTACCGTACCAGACGTTATTTTTATTATTATTATTAGCCGTTACTCGAGTCCGAGTATAAAAATGTTACAGTCGATAAATTGTGTACAATAAAAAACAAGTAAAAGGTGTAGTCTATTGTAATTCCCATTCATCTACGGTGCACACGACTATGGCTATAGAGGCCAATTCGGGAGAGCACATGTCGACCGCAGTCAGGACAAACATAGACCTGGTTAGCTCTTGGATTCGGCCTTCTTGCAGCAACATTTCCTTGATAGCTGGCCACAACCCCTCGCCATTCGGTTCTGTCCGCTGCAAGTTGTTCCCATTGCTCGTCTGCAATACCGCAGGATTTTAGATTTTCATGGAGAGCGTCTTTGAACCTCTTTCGTTGACCGCCACGCCTTCTTCTACCGCTTAGCAATTCACCATAAAGTGTACATTTAGGAGGGCGGTTATCATGCATACGATGAACGTGACCTGCCCATCTTAGGCGTGCTCTTGAAATAAGCACCTCAATTGGTAGGCTGTTTGCTCTCCTGAGTACTTCCACGTTTGATATGTGATGGAGCCAACGGATTTTCATCATACTTCTGAGGTGTCTTTGCTGAAAATGTTCTAATTCTTTCACATGACGACGGTAAGTGACCAAGCTTTCACATCCATATAGCAGTATTGGAATGACAACTGCTCTGTAGACAGCCATTTTCGTTGACAAAGCAAGGTCGTGGTTGTCAAATACTCTCTCTCTAAGTCCCCAGAGTGCTCTAGATGCAGCGTTAATTCTATTGCGAATCTCACTGTCCATGTTTGCTTTGTCATTAACAACGTTGCCTAAGTAATTGAACTGATCCACCACTTCAAGAGAATTTCCGTTAAGTGTAATGTCTATTTGGTTCACTTGATGAGGAGTTGACATAATCTTAGTCTTTCCAGTGTTGATTTTAAGTCCCAAGGAATCATAGCTCTGGGCATACACACCTAAAAGTTCTTGAAGCTCTTCCGGCATAGAGGCTAAAAGTGCACAGTCATCCGCATACTGGAGATCACAAATGAATCGTGTGCGTGTCTTTTTTGTGAATGCTCTAAAGCGCCCTATGTTAAAGAGACCGCCATCAAAACGGTATCTGAGACCTATTCCTCTGACTGACAGTTTGTTGTCAACAATAATTGTTAGAGCAGTGGTAAACAAATTAAAAAGTAGGGGTGCCAGGACACATCCCTGCCTAACTCCAGTGAGGGTTTGGAAAGGTTCGGTTGCCTCATTATTATACATAACCTGGGCGTTGTTGTTTGTATGTAGACTGCGACATACTTCCACAAATTTTCTAAGGATACCTAAGCGGAACATAATTTTCCAGAGCACTTCCCTGTCCACCGAGTCAAACGCCTTGGTCAAATCAATGAAGGCCATGTGAATTTCTCCTTTATGTTCGAGTGCTTTTTCTTGAAGCTGTTTAAGTGTGAAGATTAAATCCGATGTGCCTCGGTTTGGTTTAAAGCCACTCTGTGTTTCAGGAAGTAACTTTTCCATAACAGGTGTTAGCCTATTTGCCATCGCTTTAGTGAGTATCTTCCCTCCAACAGCCAGGAGAGCTATACCCCTGTAATTTCCACAGTCCGCAGCGCTCCCTTTGTTTTTGAAGAGGTTGATTAAAAGTGTATTACGAAACTCCTGCGGAGCTTGACCACTTTCCCACACGACATCAAACAGTTTTTTGAGGTAGGGTATGAGCTCTGACGACACAGCTTTAAAGAACTCAGCTGGGAGTGAGTCGGCGCCGGGAGATTTGTTATTTTTTAGCTGCCCAATGGCGGTTAAGATCTCTTACCGATCTTCCGGCAACCTCTGTAGCCAAACTTCAACAACTATAACTTTCGCTTACCCTATCCACCTTACTGATATTTTATACCTTTACATCTTTAAATCTTTCCTGTCCCCCTCTTATTTTCTGTTTGTTTCTTTTTGTCTCGTTTGTTTCTCGTTGTCTCTTTTTGCATTTTTGTCTCTAAATTCATTTTCCATCAAAATTTTATAACAAAATCAAAGTTTTCCGAATGCCAAAATTTTTTAAAACCAAAGTTTAGACCAGCCTATGCGCAGCCCGGCATTTGCATGTCTCGCAGATGGTTCCTCGTCCAGATTGAGGTACCAGCGCCAACAGCCAAATTAGAAACAGTGAAGTGCGCGAGCTACTAATAAAATTTTAAGTTTTGTTGAATCTGTTTTTTTTTAGATGTTTGTAAATTTGGTCACCTTTTTTAATCTGCGTTCTGCAGAAGGAGCCTAGGTATAAGTTTTAATTGTTTTAAAACCGAACCAGGCCTAGTCCGCCCGGCCCTGCAATCCGCCACAGCGAATAACGCAGTGGTTGCACGGTCGGACCCGGGTTAGGCCATGGGGAGGTAATTATTGTATAAGTTGCTGTTAAATAAAGAAGTTTTGAATTGAATTGGGCTAGTGATGATGTACGTTTTCATACTTTCGATGGGCTCGTGTGGAAAAATCGGTCAAAATCTCGATTTTTCCTTACAAGATTACGCCCTTATTTCAACCCTTTAGCCACTTACAACACTTAAGCCTTTGGTTTTCCGAAGCCAGGTTCTATTAATTAATCATTTAGTGAACACGGCTTGCGTGAAAATATTTGCAACGTACACCTTTTATTTCTGTTAAGGAAAATCGAATTTTCCATATGTTATCCCCAGGGGCCACTCGTAAATTTCCCTTCAGTCTGCTCAATATCGATGTACTTTTCAACCCTCGTCGAGGCTTGTATGTGAAAATGGGGCACCTAAATCTGTCACTATCTGACGGTCTATATGTATAACAGTACTACCTACTACCATATTGAAAAGAAAAGTGTATATTTATTTTTCTAACTACAAATGCTCTAATTCTGCACCATGCATTCTAATACACAAACGTGCTCTACGAGACACCCCACGCATTAACATTTTGGAGCATTTCAGGAGTAATTGCCTCACATGCGTTTCTATAATTCTGGTTTTGATGTCCTCAATATTTTCAAGGGCAGTTTGAAATACCTTGTCTTTAATGTAATTCCAGAGAAAAATCCAAGGAAGTAATGTCTGGTAATCGAACTGGCCATAGAATGAGTCCATAGGTGCCTATCCAGCTATTTGGCATAATTTGATTTAAATAATTTGTACATATTACAGCAGTGCGAGGTGGAGCACCATCTTGTTGAAAATATGAATAATTTAGTCTCTCTGTCACTGTTACTTCATAAAGAAAATCTTGAAATTCGTTTTGCAGGAAATTAAGGTATCTGCGAGCGGTTAATTTGCCATCATAAAAATAAGGTCCAATTACTTTAGGCCCACTCAAACATTCGTAGAAAATCTTTCTTGGAAAGCAGTCTATCTGCATCAATGTGTATTTTCTCGTGTCCACTTATAATGCATATTTCTATTGAAAAATCCATTAAGTATTAGAAAAATTTGATTCGTCTGACCAAAGAATTTTGCTACATATCAGGGTCATTCCTTTTTTTATTTAACAGCCATCTACAAAATCTTACTCTCTTCGGCTTATCTCCCTCATTTAAATATTGAACTTTCCTCAGCATCGAAATCCGATTTTTTTAAATTTATTTCTTGCACTGTCTTTTTTTATGCGACAGTTTCTCTGAATTTGTCTCAAAGAGGTTTCTTTATTTTGGTTAACATAATACAATATTCTATTCACTTTTCTTACATTATCCACAACGTGCACTCGCCTCACTAGTTTTCTGAAAAGGAACGGTTTTTAGATTTTGAACTAACTTCCTAAACATACTTCGATTTGGCTGCGGAGCATCTGGAAATCTGTCTCCGTAAACCGTGACTGCCATCTCGGCATCAAAATTGCACTGACAATAAATGCTAATCATATCGAATTTGTTATTATTGATGTACACCATAATGGAGTACTAGCAGCTGACGTCACAACCAGCTGCAACTTCAGATTCGTAGGCGTCAAAATTTTTTGTAGCATTTACGGTCATTTAATTGTCCCAAGTTTTAAGGAATTTTAGAGCCTTTCTAAAAACCTTTTTTGTTAAAATTAATTAGTAATGTTCCCTTTTACTAATACGTTTGGTGATTTGTTGAACTGACTTTCATTTTGTGTTTTATTTGAGTTTTTTAACCGACCTGTTTTTTGCGTACCCAGTAACAAGAATATGGTTATTGGGGCCTTTTATAGTATTAATTAAACAACAAGGCCAGACTGAGAGTTTGCAGTGTGCTTTGGCATTTCACAAAGATTTTTCTATAATTTATATTTGTAAATTATGTAGTTATGATATTTAAGAAGTAATGGCTTTATATAACTTATATACAGATGTACGCTTGTTAAGTTTAGATGTAAAATATATTATTGTAAACAACAAAACCACTCTATTTAGTCATAAAATAAGGTAAAAATACTATGCTATTCTATCTACATTTTATATATTCATCGTACTGTTGTTCCTGAATTTAAAAATGTTCAGATACACAAAAAGATTAAAGGAAGTTTTTCAAAACAGCATATTTCTTCATTCTACTATGTATTTTTCAGTGTTTACTATATTCAAATTTTAACTTGATCTTAAAACCTACTTCATTTATCACACCCAAAAATATGTCTGTTCACATATTACTCTAGGAGGAAGTAATTAATAACCATATAACTACATACTCAATTAGTTTTATTTGTGTTATTAACAAACATGTTATTATTTTACACAAGTCAATATATAATAAACACTATATTAAAATCTATTTGCGTGAGAACATAGTTATAATATGTAAAAAAAAACGTACTAAAAAATCATGTTACATATCACCTTACAGACAATCTACGTTTTAAGTAAAATTTTAAGAACATTTATATATCCTATTTTGACTAAGTTATTTCACTGTCAAGGTTGCAATATGTTACAAAATCATGTAAAAACTATCCTATAGGCAACCATAACAAAATGTTCGGAATATTATTCTTGCATTATTTATTTTTAATTTGAGAAAATCATCTCTACAGAGCGCTGCTGGACTGGGCACGTATTTTTATTCTTGCAGGTTCTACTTGTCATCTAGTTTGAATGGACGGAAATTCAGAAAATCTCGCTGTTCATTTTCGACTCATCGATTAGTGCGCTCAATAATAGGCGTCGTTGTCATACTGTTCCTAAAATGGAAACAAATTAGTTATTAGAAACTTTTGAGCTTGAAGTAAAACACCCTGACAAAAACTGCTCATAGAAACATATAAAAATAAAGATATCAGTATTTGGAAGATTAGTCAATTCTACAAATACTCAGATCAATATAACCATAAATATTCCAAGAGATACATTCCTCCTCAATATGGTGAAAAGTGGCTGTGCAATTGGCTGCAATAGAACGTCACAGAAACTCATAGGTAGAAATGATATCGTTATCTAAATAGACCCTCGTCATTCTCTAGAAAAGTATACATTTTTAATTACTCCATGTGCCATTTTTGGCAGGGAATTAGTAATATTGTCAGAAAATATAAATTTTACTTCAATAGATATTAATCTTTTATAAAACCATTAATATTAGTAAATGGAAATTACTACTACCTAACCTCTATTATATTCTATGTCACTACTGGCTTATACCACATCTAAAAATGCATATATTAAATGAAAAATTAAGCAAATAAGTCATATATTATCATATATCTACTTTAAAAAAAAGCAACCAAAAACTAAATTATTAGTGTTATTATGGTTTATTTTTACAATTTACGAGTTAACAGAAATGTCAACATACCTGACAACAAATTTTCTTTTTCCAACAACAGTACTGATACGATATACATCGAAATTTCTTTCAAACTAGGCTTTTAAGAAAACGTTAATAAGTATCACCATACTAATTTGATATTAAAATTATGCACCACTAATATTTAAATCGATCATAAACTAACACGTCCTCTTATGTCAAATTCTTCAAAATGCCCACGGAACCGTTTTCAGGCTGTTAAATGGTGACGTCACTGCTAGTACCCCATTACTGATATAAAACTTGTCTTACGCCCGTATTCATCAACTTTTGCTTAACTCACCGATACTAAACTGACTGTTAAAATTTATCAGGTAGTTAAAGCAATATCGTATTCACCAACGAAAATTGACTGGAAGTTAAGTAACACTTTGTTACCAGAAAGGAACTAGTATTTTTGTGCAGTAGTTGATAAAAACCGATCTTGACAGAGTTTGCAGTGTTATTTATTTATATCGTATTCTAACTTGTGTAATATTTTCGCAATCACTATTTTGCAATTTTACTGAAAAAGGAATAGAAACAAAATATATCTGTACAATGTAAGTACACAAATATGTCATATTATATCAAATATAAAGAAATAGTATGATAGAACATGATTAAAACCAAATAATTTAATTCTTCTGTTAGGGAACCATAAAAACTGGTGGAGGATGCTTTAGGCAAAAGTTACGAGCAGTGATGAAAAGATTTTAAATCTATTGTGTAAACAGTATTCTACAATTGAAACCGCCTATGCCATAAATATAGCAATATAGGCAACCAAGGTGACTATATAATAATATCGTACGTGAGAATTACTCTAATGCATATCTAGACTCTAATACAGTTTTATTATCTTCTGCAGAAATAGAAGTTGACCATGGCTAAATTACTGTTTAAAGTTCTTTAAATAATCAAAAAGAAAGTACTGAACCATCGGTTACAGAACTTATTAATGACAGAAACTTTAATCACGGAAGTGATGATATGAAAGGGAAAGGAAATATACTCATTAGAATACTTAATGGCAAATGTCAAAAAATTAAAAACTAATTTACCAAAGTGATATTTAAAAAAGAATGATGTAGTCGGAGAGAGCAGAACTAGAAAATTTAAGAGGAAAAATAAGGATAAAATAAAATGTATTATAAAAGAGAGTTATTAGTATTGAAAATAGAAAGAATTTAATATAAATTGTTTTCATAATTTGTAAATGCATTATTTTGTGTATTATATATGATTCTTATTGTATATAGAATTGTATAGTTAATAAAAAACTTATAAAATTTTTAATTTTTTTAATAGCAAGATACATATGACTGTAATATTGTACATTCTAATTAAAAGTTGTATTTATTAACGCTGTTCTGATGATAAGAGTACAATGACATGCTATTTTCTTATATGTCCCTCTGTTTTGGATATATTGATCGAATTTCGTAATGCGTCGTCATCATTGGTTGGAAATCAAGTCTATCTACCTATTTAAAATTTCATTCTAAAATGGCTCTTTCAATAATATTTAATATCTACACGTAAATTTATATTCCTTTGACTCATCACATAACCTCAACAAAACGCTCTATTAAGAGCTTAACTCCCCAATATTCTCCTGTTAACTTTGACAGGTTGTTTTCTCCTAACTGTGATTGGTGAATTCGTCCACAAATATTTAACAGGTTGTTAACGCTTTAACAGCTTGTTACCTATTTAACTAACTATGGTGAATATGGGCGTTAGAACTCGACAACGCAACATACAACATAAAACAGTGACAATCTGTCAAATTTGCTAATAAATGTATACATTGTTTTTCACTAATCATGGCATAGCGTTTCAATGATATGAATTGTGGTTTTCGTAAAATATTAAATATTGACGCTAAAGAGAAGGTTTGATACATTCGGATTCCATGATATTTATGGGGGTGCTTTAGAGAAACCCGACACAAAGTCTGAAACTTTTGTTTTGATTGACCGCCGATCCGTAAAACACAGCAACATAATTTAAAAAATGTGGATCTCTCCACGATTTTGCCAGTCATTTTCGGACAGGGGCCATGCTATCTGTTTATATTATATTACTTAATTTTCTCGGGTCAAGTGGTTGATAAAAGGTCGAATATTTTTAGTTTATCTTTATGGGTATACTAATCTTCCTCAATTTTATTTATAATAAATCAGAGATATTGCGTGCTATATTCTGGTATGCTAAGAGTAGGTGCCTACAATATTTTGTCTTTTGTCAGACAGGCGACTAGTACTATTCCTAATGTGAAAAACTCATTTAAACATTATGCTTTTAAGAAAAATAAAGTAATTATTTTATAATCACAACATGTACAAGTTGCTTTTAGCCCGGTACAATAAACTTGTTATATGCGTTCATACAAACGACCTCGAGGTGGCTGCTTGATGGCTTTGAATCTAAGGTAGATGATCTTAAGACTTAGCCACGCTCTTTTTCGTGTTTCTTCGTCTTGACACGGGCACGCGATGCTCCACGCGAAGTACCGGAGATGAGAAGCTGAACGCCTCTAAAGTCTGTAGCCACCAGAAGCGGTTTATTTTTTATTCATGGTGAACGTAAACGTATAACGAGTTTACGGCCTGGGAAAGGATATTATTTCTTTATTATTTTTAATGAAGCAAAGTGGTACTTTGCATCAAAGGGTAATAACTGTAACAATGGTTTTATATTTAAACACGTACTTTAATTTAATTTTTAACAAAGGGTCTTTCCAAATAAAAATTATGTATGAAGTTAATAAACTTATTTATGTATACCTAAAACTATTAGAAATATATGTTATATTAATAATTCAAATTGTAATTTATACGTCGGAAAAAGACAAAATTATCTTTAAGTCCATTTCTCATTTAATAAATCTGACATATACCTACCACTGGTTTACGAGGTCTTTATATTTATAAAACACTGATAAAACCTAAATTATAAATAATAAATAAATAAACACCACAAAAATTAGACAACCCCCAATTCCAGGGGCTTGTGTGGAAGGGGGTTACACATTGAAAAAACGCAGACATACAACCATTTCCTCTGACAGTGCCGGAGCCAGGATTCGAACTCGGTGGTGCGATGCCCGTGTGATTAGTCGCGATTGCCATCTCCCGCCTTAACCCAATTCAATTCAATTCAAAAAGTCTTTATTCAAGGTAAAAATGGTATAAACACTGCCTCCCCAGTACCCATCCCGGGACCGACCCTGCGACCACCGCGTTAACGCGTTAACGCGGTGGTGCCTCGCAAGGCCGGGCCGAGACGGGACTGGTTTGGCGAAAGTAAAAATTGAACAATACAAAAAACAAAACAGCCTGAACTCCTTTTGCAAAAGGGCAAATTAAAACAAGTAATATGATAAAAGGTGCTTATAAAAGAAAGCTTAACATAAAAACTGGGCACTTAAACATGGTATTACCGCTGGAGAACTGGACTTTTTAAATTTTTGCACTGACGCCGACACCATAACTCGTACGAAGTGCCATCCGCGAGTTGCTTCAACTACAGGTTGCGCAAGGCAGGCCTAAACTGTGATTCTAAATTTTGATTGTTCTGGTATAAAAAATTTGGATACTGTTACAATATTAGTGACGGAAGAAAGAATTTACAGACAAAAATGTACAAACAGAAACGAGGGAACAACAAAGGCGACACAAAAATATACAAAAACAAAAGAAAAGGGGGACAGGAAAGATTTAAAGCGGGTGAAAGGTATGACATATCAGTGAAAGGTGGATAGTATCAGGGAAGGTACAGTTGGTGAAAGTTTGGCTAGAGTGGCTGCCGGAGGATTGGCAACGTCTGGTAAGGTAAGGGGTGTTTAATCCGAAATGAGGCATTATGCTGTCTAATTTGTGTAATGTGTCTTGTTAGCGGATTATCGCCCAGCTTGAACGAATAGAAGTTTTGGGAGATATGCTGGACGTAGTCGGCTATCGGGGTTATGTCGTTGCAGCGTTCGTAGAGGTCTCTGAGGGAGGTGTATCTTCCAGAAATTGATATGAGGCGCATATATTTGTGTTCTAGCACTTTTAGTTTTTTCATTGTCTTGGCCAATATGCTGCACCACACCGGCGCCGCGTATGTGATGGACGGTCTGACCACCATCGTGTACAGCAATTTATTATTTTGTCTGTTTAGTCTGCTACCCCTGACCATGAGCGAATACAGACTCCTGGACAGGGAGTAGACCGTCCGTATGGTTTCGTTTATGTGGGTGTTGAACGTCAGTCTTCTGTCCAGTCGAACCCCCAGATACTTCACGCATCCCCTGATAGGAATTTGGTTGCCCCTGATCGAGATTGGTGTAATTACGCGGTTCTCTGTGAACCGACGCGTGAAGCATATCGCCTCGGACTTCTCAGCGTTGACTCGAATCTTCCACTGGTCGTAATAAGCCGTGGCACGAGCCATGTGCACCTTCAGCAGCATGTTTGCCGCCTGTGCGTTGTGTGAATGCGCGTACATGGCCGTGTCATCGGCGTACTTGGCCAGCTTGGTATTCGGGAACTCTGGGAAGTCTGAGACGTATAAGTTGTACAACTTCGGTGACAGGCACGATCCTTGCGGGACGCCCGCACGAATGTCCCGCCGAGTTGACAGTTTATTATTCACCCGAACCTGCAGGGTTCTGCCCGTCAGGAACGAGTGGATAAGTTTGGTGATGTGCGTCGGAAAGTTATGGTTATGAAGTTTGTAGAGTAAGCCCGGGATCCAGACCCGCCTTAACCCACTGGCTATCGACCAGACATTAATTAATCCAATAGGTTATTAAACTGATACTGGTACTTTATGCTCACATGTCAAACAAGTTTGTAAAAAGAAAAGACTATTTACTACAGAAATTCTGTACCAAGACTTACTTAACATTAGGAAATTATATGCATGCGAGTCCTTAATGTGGATGTTTAAAATTCAAATGCATACTATAGGAAATTGCTATAATACTAGGTGGAATGAACATATTCCAGTAGAAATCCCTCTGCTTAATAAATCCCATTCGCAAAGGTTTATATTATGAGTCGCAGCTTTACAATATGTTGCCTAAAAATATAAAACATATAAAAAATTAACAAAATATAAGGTAGAATTAAAAAAAAATTTAAATGCAAATTATCATCTACTTTCAAATCTGTTTTAAGTATCTTATGTTTTACGCAGCATAATAAATATATTATTTAATAAATTTTCCCATCTGTCGTCTTTCCGATTATCATCAGGTATTCCATTTAGCTTCATTATTTTGTCGTATTTATTATTTTGCATTTATGTATCAATATAGATTCTCTATTTTAATAATTTTGCATAACCAACACAAGCTCCCTGTATGCTTAGGTGTTATGCAAAAATTATGCTGTAATATCGAAACCGAATAAATAAATTTCTATTTCTTTTCTTCTATAATTATTCATCCACGAATACACTGTCCAACAGGTTTATGAACCAATTAAAGAACAGGGGGTAGAGTACAAAAAAGAGTGGTATATAATAAATAGTAAACAAAGAACGAAAGTACAAACAATAATTTAAACAGCTACAAACTAATACAAACATAAGTTGGCAAAGAAAGTAAAGAGAAACTTTGTTCTCATTTCAGAGTTCATAACGAGGGACTTAGTGGTAGCAGCTGTGGAAATGATTACAGAAAGGGTGCCTACAGAAAGGGGAAAAGGGCAGGTCATAGTGGCCTCTGCCTATTTCCCCAGTGAAGAAGGCAATCCACCCCCAGAAGAGGTAAGAAACCTCATTAGCTGGTGCAAGAGGAGAAAAAAAACCCTACATGGCGACGCTAATGCTTACCATCATATGTGGAGGAGTACTGATACAAACACTAGAGGTGAGTGCCTGTTTGAATATTTGTTGGCAAATAATATCGACATTATCAATAAGGGCAATGAACCCACCTTTATGAATGCGATTAGGAAAGAGGTTCTTGACATAACCCTTGCTGATCCACTCATAACCGACTTAATTAAAAATTGGCATGTTTCAGATGAGCCTCCCATGTCGGATCATAGACACATACGATTCGATTTGGAAGCAGCTGCAACAAGCCTCGGGGAATGTAGAATACCTAGACTGATGGACTGGAGTGTTTATAAAGAACACTTGAGGACGGAGGTCGAAGATGTAACGCATTCCATCGACACAATAGAGGAACTAGATATAGTCTCATATCAACTACAAAACATCATGACATCATGTTATGAAAAAAGCTGTCCCATTAAACAAAGGGCAATCCAAAGAGATGTGCCCTGGTGGAACAGGAATCTCAGCCGTCTCAGGGCTGAGACTAGGAAAGCTTTTAACAAAGCCAAAAACACTGGAAACTGGGAGGACTACAAAAAAGCCCTTACGGAGTACAACAAAGAATTGAGAAGATCTAAAAGAAGATCATGGAGATGGTTCTGCGAAGGGATAGATGAACTAGCCCCAGCAGTCCGCCTACAAAAAGTCCTTGCAAAAGACCACTCAAATGGAATAGGGCTACTCAAAAAGCCCGATGGCGAACACGCAGAGAGTCAGCAGGGAAACATAAGAGTGCTTTTAGGTACTAATTTTCCAGGCTGTCGCATAATTCAGGGTGAAGTTCCACAGGACTATCTGGGTGAGGATGCTCATCGTCCTACCAGAGAAGGAAGACGCCTGGCTAGAAAAATATTCACCCCCAATGAAATTAAAAGGCGGTATCTACCTTTAAGCCCTTTAAATCGCCGGGCAGAGATGGCATCTTCCCTGCCCTACTTCAACATGGAATTGAGGAACTTATCCCATGCTTGAGAAGTATATTTATAGCAAGCTATATAGTTTGGTATATTCCCCGAGCTTGGAGGGCTTGAAGGTGGCGTTTATTCCGAAAATAAGCAGACGTCTACCAGGCGACCCTAAGTCGTATCGCCCCATTAGCTTAACCTCATTTCTCCTAAAAACGATGGGGAAACTTTTAGATCAATATATTAGAAGTGAAATCCTTACACGAACAGCGCTTCACGCAAAACAATTTGCCTATCAACCTGGCAAATCAACAATAAATGCCCTACAGTGCCTGGTTCAAGGCATTGAAAAGACATTTACAGTAAAACAAGTGGCTATGTGTTCTTTCGTAGATATAGAGGGTGCTTTTCACAACATCTCCTATGAATCCATATAAAAAACCGCGGAAAAAAGGGGAATATAGCTCCTACAATTAAATGGACACAATCCATGCTCAGAAGCAGAATTATTACCACAAGTGTGGGGGATGAGTCGGTTACGGTGACTGCAGTCAGAGGTTGTCCACAAGGTGGAGTCCTATCGCCCTTGCTGTGGTCAATGGCGGTCGACGATCTCCTACATAAAATGAGTAATTCAGGCTTCAACGTCCAGGGATATGCAGATGACCTGGTCTTCACTGTGAGAGGCAAAAATGAGGTCATGATTTCCAGCCTCATGCAAATTGCCTTAAATATAATATCTAAATGGTGCTCGTCAGAGGGGCTTAATGTCAATCCCAGCAAAACAACTATTGTTCCGTTCACTAAAAGGAGAAAACTCAATCTTAGAACTCCTGTACTGAATGGAACGGGACTAAATTTTTCCAGTGAAGTCAAGTATCTAAGAGTAATCTTGGATCAAAAACTTACCTGGAACTCACATCTGGAAAGGACTCTTACTAAAGCAACAGCGGCAATTTGGTAAGACTTGGGGTCTAAGACCGAAAATGACACATTGATTTTATCTTTCGGTTGTCAGACCTATAGTAACCTATGCATCATGCGTATGGTGGCCAAAAACAGAAGAAAAAATAGCACAGGCAAAGTTGCAGAAACTGCAACGCCTTGCCTGTATAGGGACTACAGGAGCAATGCACTCGCGTCCCACAGGGGCTATGGAGGCTACGCTTGACCTACTTCCCTTGCACTTACATGTAAGGAAGGAGGCAGCTAATTGAAAACCGCCAGACGAGCAAGACAGAGGCACTGCGATTGGAACAAGGGTCACTCATCTGGTATACGGATGGATCTAAGATGGCTGAAGGGGTAGGAGTGGGCATATCAGGGCCTAAATATACGCTATCCTAAGCCCTCGGTAACACTCCCAACCATCTTCCAGGCAGAAACTTACGCTATAGATCTGTGTGCCCAGCAATGCCTAAATAAACGCATCCGAAGGGCAAAGATCTATATATTATCTGATAGCCAGGCAGCACTAAAAGCTCTAAGGTCCTATATCTTTGAGTCTAAAATTGCCTGGGAATGTAGACAATCCCTGAAGCAACTGGCCAACAACAACAAGGTTACGTTGATGTGGGTGCCAGGGCATGAGGGAGTACAAGGAAATGAACTTGCTGACAGCCTTGCAAAAAAAGGATCTAAAGCACCATTCATTGGACCCGAACCGTTCTGTGGCCTGGCCAAGGGACACATAGCGGAGGAGATCCAAGAATGGGAAAAGGACCAGGAAAAGTCCTACTGGAGGAATACTCCAGGCCAAATACAAGCGAAGAAGTTTATAACTTATTCAACAAGGAATGCCACAAGGCTTCTCGAACTTGAAAAGTCCGAACTAAGGCTAATCACAGGCCTTCTAACTGGCAACTGCCCCTTGAGATATCATCTCAAGAATATGGGCAAGGCCGTAGACAACAAATGCAGTTATTGCGATACTGCAACTGAAACTGCGGAACATATACTTTATGAATGCAAGGTGTTAGTCCGCACTAGGCTAGAATTCCTAGAACAGGCGGAATTAACGCCTGAAGATATAGGAAAACTAGCCCTCAGGAAAATCACAAGCTTTATTAAAAGTCTTGGAATCCTTGGCATTAACTAGGTTAACTGGTTTATTCACAAAAGATCTTTAAATTGGCGAAAATTTTAAGATGTTTGTACGAGGCGTGGCTAGGTAGTACACGTTACTTTGACGAGATGTCTAATGATGTTAATAATGTTGTATAGAAACACTTGTGAAAAGCATTTTCGTCTGAGACTTAGACTAAATAACGAATATCTGTTTAGCAGTTCATCTTGTGGAAAGCCGATCTTTAGATATGCATCTTCTGCTCTAAAATACATTACGTTGCACCGATTCCAAATGGTTGAAGTGTGGGGTACACACAATTGAGGCATACTCAAGCTTCGATCTGATATAACAATTATAGAGCATCCTAAGTGTCTCTAACTTCGAAAAATCATGGGAATTTCTAACAATAAATCCATACGTTTTGCTAGCTTCAGAAACAATGATGTTAATGTGACTGTGCAATGCCAATGTCTTATCAAAAATGATTCCTAAGTCACGTAACGTTTCAGGGCTTTTCAATCTTTCAGTCTATTGTTGCTGATAGTATACTATATAATAATACTGATTATAATCAGTAATAGTTTAAAATTGTTCACTAGTTATTAATTTTAACTAGGCTTTCTTGCTAGTGGATACAGTCATGAATAGTGTTGATCTTGGGATAAAGTTTCAAATCATCAGTATACAATTTAACTTTGTAAAAAATGTAAATAATAAATCATTAGCCTTGATTTTCTGTAGTGAGAAACTCTTAAGTTCCCAAAAAATAAATTACCTACTTACTGTGGGAGATAAGGCGCACATATAAGGGTAGGTTCCGGTTAACACAATAAATTGTAATCTTTACTATAATTCACTTTAAAGTTCAATGCCTAACGCTAAAGCAGTAGCTACTAAACTTCACTTAAAATCATAATAAATGTACCGTTTCCACCCTCTCACCCCTATAAAATGACGTGATTATTAAAGAAGAGATAATATTGTATAATATACTTGTTTCCACGGCACCCCAGAGGTAAAGTACTTGGCGCGTCTTTTTACGCGGTATCTCTTGTAGGTTTACTCCACTAATTATCAGAAGGTTACCTACGTTAATTAATCTTTTTCGTCTTCCATAAACTCATGCATGCTTGTCCGTGGCAATGGTAACACATTATGTAGTAACGTAATGCATCGTACGGTCGTGAGCAAAAAAAATAGGACGTCTTATAACGGTATTTTGATAAAATCTAGTTATGTACATCTAATTTTAATTTTTGTGACATTGTCAGTTAGTTGTCATAATTTATTGCAAGTGTGCAAAAAACTAATATGCCTCATATAAGCGATTTAGTTAAATCTGGAGTTATTGCTAAAGCAGAAGATGGATGGTCAATGAGACAAATTTCACTGCGCTATAATATTGACAAAAATTCGGTGTGTAACATTTTAAGAAAGTGGAGAATAAACGCTACGATTAGTAGAAATCCTGGATCAGGACGATGAAGGATATCAGCTCAACAACAAGATTTGCAATTGGTAAATGCTTTAGTAGAAAATTCATTTTACTCAGTTATTCAGGCTGCTGAAGAAACGAATTTTTCTGGATCGAGTAGTACTGGTCGCCGGCGAGTACGAGAATCGAAGCTACGCTGTCATGCAGCAGCACAGAAATACTTACTTAAAGCTGAACATAAAGAAGCTCGAGTAGGATATGCGCTTGAATTTTTAGCGCATGATGTAAATATTTGGAACAATGTAATCTTTACAGCCGAAAAAACTTTCCAGTCAACACACAGTGGTCGTATTCGTGTTTACCGCCCTCCAAATACTCGATTCGATGAGAAATATATACGCGCATGTGAGCTAAAAAGCAGAAAGTCACATCTCTTGGGGCTACGACAGAAGTTCCACGCTTCCACGCGTAACGATGCGTTTTAAAAATGAATAATACAGCCGCTAGTCGTAACCACAACCAGCGTTAAACATTCTGTCAGTTCTCTGTCCATTCAGCGGCGATGCATATATTATTATCAAGTTTATTAATTTTCTAGTTCTATTCGTTTTTTATAAGTTTTTAGTGTTCTTACCGTGCGTTTCAAATTTAGTGTTTTGTTGTTGTTGTTGTTTAAAATAATTTGTAAGTGCTTTAGTTTTACAGTTTTACCAAAATGCCCGGCAAAAGATTGGATGAAGTAGCTAGAGGTATGGTTATGAAATTAGTTGAGTACTTCAACCAGGAAAAATGTAACGGAGGTCCCTTTCTACCTTTGCAGCAGTTAATGAGGTGAATTGTAAAATTAATTATGGCAGCGGGTATCTATAAACGGATTTGCAAGAAAACTTGTGAGGAGCAGGAAGCCCCAAATTCTACCGTGGCAAAATATGAACGTAGAAAGAAAAATAAAACCGAGGATATGATGGAAGCAGTGAAGATGGATGTGAGGGATACAATTTATAATATGTACTCTGAAAATAAGTCTATAGCGTAGTTTTTGTTGTTAGTCTGCCATCCATGTCAATAGCTCAGTTGGTTAAATAGTTAAACCATTAACCTTTCACCCGATTATCAAGGGGCCCGTTGACATATTTTATATGAAAATCGGAATGCTGAAGTAGTGTTACCGCTTGGCGAAAATTTTATAATATTAAAATTGCATACAATAATAATTGTTATTTTACAGAAAACATGTAACTATGAAGACCTTAAAGGAGGAAATGGCCACGAAGAAATTAATAGACGTAAGTGTGTCGTCCTCTTGCCGCCTATTGCCGCATATTTGATTTAAATATAAAAAGGATGATAACCGGAGGGCCTTAATGAAAAGAGCTAACATTGCCGCGCAGAGGGCGGTGTTTCTACACAAATATAGGCAAAACCAGAACTCTCCCATTAAACTACAAGATAATATAAAACAATGTAATATTTGAAATGAAAAAAAAAAGATTGCATATGTTTTCGAAAGTGAAAAATCATTAAAATTGTATTATATTTTTATTACACGTTTTACACGTTTCTGTAAATAATACTAAAACCAAATATATTTTATTTTACTATAACGTTCCAATAGTCAATAAGGTAATTTAATATTAATAAGATATTTTATACTCTGTGTTATATTTAATCATCAATATAATGTATGCTCTACAAATGTATGTATGTTTCTAATTAATTAATAAATTCCTCTCTAAATAAAGTAATACTTTTACCAGCAAACAAGACATTGGATGGGGAACAAACATATTAAAGTTTGTCGTGCTTTTAAACTTTCTCAAAGAAATACTCTTTCTCTAACTCTTATTTTTATATATTTGACAAAAACAAATATAAATAAACACTGTTAAGATTCATTGAATTGCACGTTTATGTCCATATATTTTCATTACCAAATACTTCCCTTTCATGTTTATTGATACGTCCATACGTGACATTCTGTGTGACCTTGAGTTAATTTGGTTCAGAAATTAAAGGATGATGACGTGAACGACAACATTCATGATTCCAACTATATGTATGAAGAATTCAGAGTGATATAATAAGGCCCAGTTGTATAAAAGTGGATCAACCAATGTTCAGTGAATTGGTTTAAAATCCGTGGATGCTATTGTTGTAGCAATTGTGACCTTGGATTTTAAACCAAGTTCAACTAAACTTCGGCTGATCCACTTTTATACAACTTGACCTAAGAGGTCTACTTACAAGCCTACGTATAGAATATTGCTGAACTTAGTTGAATAAAATTTTATTTTATTTGAAAAGAGGTTTTTCCTTATTTTGTTCGACGACTGTTTATGACTTCCTAGGACAAGAAAAACTTTTTATAAAGAATGAGTTTTTCTCGGAAAGTCAAAAATAACAACTGTTTACAAGAATGCGAACCTAAAAAGACCAGCAATGGACAAAATAAGCATTAATTGAATTTTTCTAAGAAGTATTAAAAATATGACCTAACTTGTTCTGAAAATATACTAATTATTATTCTATTATGTCTAATTAGTTCATTCCAACAAGCGACCGACAAATAATAGATCCATCTTTCATGTAAACCGCAGTAGTTTCAAGTTAACACGCAAAGCACCGTAGGTGTCTTTCAATTGCACACATGCGGCGTTAACGACTCGTTGGAAATTCTTAGACAAGTTATTATTTAAAAGAATACATGTTGGAAAAAACAACATGAACCATGTGTCATGAGAATTAATTTTTATTTTGTGGTATTTGCAGTATAATACACACAAATAGTCTGGAATAGTCTAGAAACTCAGGGTGGCTTCTATCGGTCCGAGTTGGTCCAAAGAAATTCTAAAGAAGTTTTTTCAAAATGGCGCCGAACACACAAGCGCGCCATGGTCGAAAATGAGTATTTATCATTGTGGGGTTTATATAGTATTGTAGGAAACAACTACTCAGCGAGCAAATACCTGCATTGGATTACACCTGCAAATCCTGATGGATCGGTAGTCAACTATCATTTGTCATGGTACCGGAACTCCACACATGATATTTTTCCAAACAATCTCTCATACCCGATCATCCTATCCTGGAAGTAGCTCATAGTAAGTCTTACGAGATACGGGGCTATCCCCGTACTCTGCATCTTCCTGACAATTATCGCCCATCCCGCCGAATTAAAGGCATTTTTGACATACAGAAGCACGGCGCATATGCTCTTCGCGGCTAGAGCTTCCTCCGCCGTCTCCTTTAGTAGTCTAATGGCGCTGACCGTCGATTGTCCTTTCCGGAAACCGAATGGCTTTCAGATAAGCCCCCCTTCTTAGTTATCTCCTTTTCTAGTTTCTCAAGTATCAAGTACTCGAGAAGTTTGCCCATTGAATTTAATAAACATAGCGGTCGGTAGGATGACGATTCATCCGGCGGCTTACCTCCTTTCTGGATCAGGACGACCCTAGCCTTCCTCCATCTGCTCGGGAAATCCCCCCTCTCTAGAGCACGGTTCATTACCCTTAAGATCTCCCCTGGATACTCTTCCGTAACTAGCCTAACTATTTCAGGCGGAATCTCATCTAAGCCTGCCGCCTTCCCACTTTTGAGCCTGGCACGTGCTGCCTCAAGTTCTTCCTCCGTAAACGGGGGGACCGCAGTCACCTCTACCGCCCTTCATCTAATTATGTCCCTTTCTGGGACCACTTCAGCCACCTTTTCAGCTTGAAAGGCCTGAGTAGGATTTCTCATTTGTCGGGTAGCAATCTTATAGACGTCTCCCCAGACATCCTTATCCACACTCTCACATAGTTCTCTTCACCTCTCTCTTTTTGATCTTTTAATAGCCTCTCTCAAGTTTCTTCTGGCATTTCGATACTCCTCAAGATATAGGTTCTCCCCGGGCGCTTCTGCTCTCCTATTCTGCTTTGCACCCTGCCGACGGATCGCGATGCATTCTCCTCTGAGAGCTGCGATCTCCTCCGTCCACTAATAGACCTCCTTCCTCAATCTCCTGATTCCCCTCATGGGCATTGCTGCATCACAGGCTCTAGTAACCGCATCGGTGAGTGTTTCCTCCGTTTCATTCAAGGTTACTCGAAAGGATTCCGCCAGACTGCATTTGAATGCTTCCTTGTTTAACCTGCCAGTTTCCAGCCTCTGCCTTTCACCACTTGAGTGAGTTGTTTCTGCCCTATATCGTAAATAATATAGAGATGATCACTTAATGTCTCTTCCGCTGTTAAAACTCTCCATTCAGTAATTCGGTCCATTCCGTGCCTAAAGTCAGGTCTAGAATTGAACCAGTGTCTCCTCTTACGAAGGTATAGGCCGTGTCCTCGTTTAGTATATGCAGGTCTTCTCTGGCTATCCACTCGCTGACTACCATTCCTCTCTCGTTGGTCCGATCCATGCCCCATTTTGGAGACCAAGCGTTAAAATCACCAGCCACTATAACTTCTCTCCTCCCTTTCCTGTTCGCTCTCATGGTCCTTCCGAGCTCCTCCAATGAGTTACCCAGTTCCGCTATGCCGGCGTTGGGTGAGAAGTAGCAGCTAAATATGAAGGAATAAGGTTTAATATCGCATATTAAAATAAACAAGCGGTATTTAAATTTTATACTTGGAAAATCTGCTCGAGGTTTAAAATTTATAATTATTGAAGGGGACTATTTGACAGGTATTAGCAAATAAGAAATTTGTAAATTAAATTTTAATAACTGAATCAAACAGTATCATTGGATGACTGTCCTATGACAGTAATAAATATCAATAAATCAAACAGTATTATTGAATATTCCGACACAGGACTGACCTATAACAGCAATAAATATCAATAAATCATACCTGAACTTGTAATAATTAAAAAAGGTATAAGGATAACAAGTATTTATTCTACGTATACATTCGTAATATTTTATGGCAATGGCAATAGGTCAAGAAATAATCTACTCTATATAATGTATTGCTGAAAGATCAGATCTCAAGCAATATCTCTTTTGCTTTTGAATTAGAAATGAATCGATCTGAAAAAACATCTTCCTGAGTAAAAGCAATTTGAAAGAATGTTGACATACATTAATTTTTGGAAAAATATAGAAAATTTGACATGTCATGATATAAACAATGGAGTACTGAATTATACTGTATCTACTATGGTTTAAACTCAAATTTTAAAATAAGAAAGTTATTGGCAATCTTAACCTAATAATTTAAGAAATTCAAACTTACCCAGAATATACTACTGGATGATACTCGCTAAGTAATTCCGAATAAATCGAAATTTCAATTAAAATAATCCAAGATATTAATTGAAAATATGTGAAATTTTGTTTTTGAACCGTTACCAAACCGAGTAGCAACCGCGTGCCTTTTTAACTAAATTAATCATTTAGCAAAGTTTTCATTTTAAATTTCTTAATCAAAGAGCAAGTTTGAAGGGACTTATAACAAAAACAAGAGAAAATGACTTAAACTGACAGCTCGACAATCGACTGTCATATAGTACCACCTTGAGAAATTTTAAAAACTAAATCAATTTTTATGGAATTTTCGATCATTAGCTATCTTAATCTTATAATTTTGTAGACAATTTTTATACATCAATTGTTATGATAATAGTTCATGTTCTAGATTTCCTATGATATAGGCATCTATTTAATAAATTGGTATATTTTCCTACTGGGAGTCATCTATTAGCAGAAAGCTTAAATTTAGATGATAATTTGGATAGGAAATTAAAGCGTGGTGACATCTATCGCTGAAAATGTAATTTATTAATATAGATGGGTGAATTGATTGACCAAAATCTTATTGTTACATGTTACTATTAATCTGTCGAATCCAGCGAAAAATTGCATGTCACAAAGTAAACCAAATAGAAATTTATATCCAGGACCAAAGGGAAGTAAATTGAATAGAAGCTAGTAGAAGAAGATACAGAAGAGATAATTTATAGATAGTATACGATCAAGGATAAAACGATATAAAGATCTGGCAAAAAGTCGTGAGATTAACATTAGGAGAAAAACAGATTTGAAGCAATTATTACATCCTTCATTAATCACAGTTGTATGAACAAGAGTAGCACATCATAGTGGGCTAATAAATGTTCAAGAAAGCATAGAAAAGATCCAAATGATTATAAATAATAAATAGTAGATATTTAAAGTGGTAAGAAATAATGAAACTAAAAACAACGCAGTGCTTTAAATTACAACTAAATCTAACACGGAGCTCTAAAAAGGACATAGATAGGTCGATAGCCGAGTGGGTTAAGGCGCGAGGCAATCGCGATTAATCACACGGACATCGTACTACCGGGTTCGAATCCTGGCTCCTGGAAATGGTTGCATGTCCGCGTTTTTTCAATATTAACCCCTTTTCGCACAAGGCCTAGCTTCTGGAATTGTGGGTTGTCTAATATTTGTGGTGTTTATTTATTATTTATTATTAGAAACATATTACATTTTTAAACCAACGATAGTGTAATAATAAAGCAATTTAAACAAATAATACAAGCTACAACAGATGCCCAAAATGACCCCCATTCATGTCAATATAGCTGACTTAACGTTTTCTCATCGATGATCGCTAGTACTCTCTCTAAAATTCCAGGTGGGTTTCTAATTACTTCATTTTGATTTATTAGTCGTTCTTGAAGCTGGGTTTCATTTTCAATTGATACAGAATACATTAATGCCTTTAAATATTCATATAGTAAACAATCCAAGGAGCTAAGATCTGAAGAAAAGGGGTGCCGTTGTGGTATCGGGCTTCAAAAATAACATGTGGATTTTCTTTCGTCCACATAATATATTTATTATGAACATTTACGACACCTTCATCCATAACTTTGTCAAAAAAATGTAGATGTAAATTAAATGCACGCTCTCCATTCGGGAAACAGAAAATATTTTACCTTATAAGGTGGTATGCAAACTTGCAGTATAAGCTCCTGCAAAAAGAAATTAACTTTTAACATTAGTAAATAAATACTTAAGCGCCAAAGAGTTTTTTGTTTATTTGCTGTTTCTTGGACAAATCGTCCATTAAGTATGGTAGTGGAATTTCCAAATACCCTGTATTTTTGAAATAAAATGCAATTAAATATCAAACTTCAACTTTGCTCCATGCTCGTTCAGTTTTGAATTGCTTAATGGGCAAGCCATCAAATACATCAGCAAACTCTACAATTTCTTTAACAATGCGAGGGGTTGTGATGGATGTGGTGCTATATATATACTACATAACAATGTATTCGTACTATTAAATATTCAATCAGATAATTTTGTTACAAAGAGAATATTTTTGTGATTTTTTCATCGTACTATAATCCTGTTATAAGCAACTTACAACTAAAATGCCCATTAAAAACTTGATGTAGTCGTTTATTAATTTATTTCATTTCGATATCTTTTAACAATATTTAAAATAAAGTGTCTCATTTTTCTACCCAAAGGTTGATTTGTTTTTATATGTAGTAAGTTAAGTGTCTAGCCTACAGAGAGACGAATATTACGTGTTTAAATAGATGTAAACCTGATACGCAGCCAGTTTAATTTCAACGTGCGATTAAAATCTTGCTAATAATACTTAATATTACTTGAAGTGATGTAGTTATTTTCTTGTTACTAATTATAATAAGTAGTTTATTACTACATGTCACAAGATCATTAGAACTTCTAATTATATATTCGAACATTTTAAAAGTAAATAATTTTAAACATACATTTTTGTAACCCAAATTTAAATACACACAAATATTTCCATTTCTCAATTGATCGTACAAATGTGGACAATTAATAATAGAACTATAGGCCGGGATTAGGCCGGGATACTAGAGAAGAATTGATAAAATGAGACGAACTGGTGCATCTCTAGCATAACCAAAACACTAATATAACCATCGACAGATACATTTCAAAGGAACAGAATATCCAGAAGAAAAACGACAGCCATAGAGCAAAGCTAATCTATAATATATCAACTCAGGGTAAGCGTCGATTCAAGACGGAGAGCCCCAGGCACTGCCAACAAACTTCACACATCTCAGTCAGTTTGATATGGGAAAGTAATATGATCAGAGTAGAAAAGGAACTAAGCTATGAAAATAGTGGAAATAGACGGTGATTAAATAGTGAGTTAAATAGTGAAAAGTAGTAATTAGCAGAAGTAGTAATTTTCATCAATCATTTCAATCATGGTTTTATTCCGTTGTAGATCCAAAGAAAAGCCCAAATAAATAATAGCCATATGGAGCAAAAGTAAAAGTACAATATCTAAAATCCAAGATTTTTAAGTAGTCACTCGACGGTTAAGAAAACATTTAACACATAATTTTAAAATAAAATTGATACCTATATCAGCAAATATATGCAAAGTTCTTTCGAATTTGAGATACATTGTACATTAAATTTTCATGTTTTTATATATTTAATCTAAGACCGTAGTAATTTTGCGGTGTAATGATATAGAATGTAATTTATACAGGGTATTTCATGAGGAACTGTACATACTTCCAGGGGTGGTAGAGGACCACTTGGGTATTCAGGAATGGCCATTGAAATTTTCCTGTCGCGCTTAACCCTTTGAGGACTGAATTATCAATTTTAAAAAAACTGCTATTTTTATTGAATATTTATTAACAAATAAATTAGAAAACCAAAAAAAATTCAAGAAAAATTAATTTTGAAACTCAAAAATATTTAAAAAATGGTGGTCTACCATAAGGACCACTAGGCCTTCTAAGTTCCATTGAACAAAATTAAGATTCGTGATGTAAGCAGTTTAGTTCCTTTTGTAGACATAGTGGTACATTGCAACTTTGACATACAATATTTGTGCGGTGCTACAATAGTTACACCTCCTTTTGAAAACTGCAATTTTATGTTTGTTTTGAGATTTGCTGCAACCAGGTCAGTATTTTTGGTCTAGCTCCAATAAGACCGGTAGCCACAGAAAGTCTAAATGATGTAAGCATTTACGACACATAAGTAAAAGAAATAAAAAAATATTCGATGCCACCATTTCTCGCTCTTCCGGTTTACTTCATAAAGTGGTTTGAGCATGTCAGCTTTGTATACTCCTCCCTTATACCGGTTGTAATGTTTTATGACTTGTGGGCATGAAACTTCTACTACTTCAATTCTGTTGTCGACTTTCTGCTTTCTATTTACTACTTCAACATTAGCTGGATCATGAAAATTTGATCCCATCATTACAGAACGATTGTCCTTCCATTTAAAATACACCACCCCGTTTTTTAACATCCGGTAGTCTATATCTCCTTTTTCCATCTCTTTGTCATTTTTTAGTACAGGAAGGTGCTTTCTGTCGCGGCGCATTGTTCCGCATCCATAAACTTGTTCCTCTTGAAGTCGAATAAGCAAAGGTATAGAATTGAAGAAATTATCATAATATATTTTATGATTTTTATCCATCAAATCTCTATTCAAGTCTGCCACTACACGTTCTCCCAATAGCTTTTCGACGAGATGGTCCTTTTTTCCCGTATAAATTTGAAATTGATGCACAAAACCTGTAATACTATCTGCCCTCACCCAAACTTTATAACCCCTTTTCATAGGTTTTTTTGGCATATATTGTTTGATACTCGAACG
Organism: Leptura quadrifasciata; assembly: GCA_963675555.1. Taxonomy (NCBI): domain Eukaryota; kingdom Metazoa; phylum Arthropoda; class Insecta; order Coleoptera; family Cerambycidae; genus Leptura; species Leptura quadrifasciata. The sequence goes on from OY776673.1 coordinate 96,299,151, forward strand.
ACTTTTAAATTTAATCATGGACTCGTCAATGGATTAGTGTTCTCCTGGCACCCACAACTGCTTGAATGTTTCTGTTATGAATCCAATAAAGGTTGGACTTTGTACAACTTATTATAACCACGTTCTCCCTTCTTAGGTTGCACCGAATTATAATTTATATACAAGTTCCCCAAGAGCCAGCTAAATCGATCTCGTGACATCAATGAACTTATATAGTCATCCCGCATTTCTGGTAAGGACGACCAATAGTCTTTGTAGCTTGGAAGTAACTTCAAACCCATCATAAGATTTATGCCAATAAAAGTCTTTATTTATTCTTTTGTTGTTGGTATGTACGTTTTACTAGCCTGAGTGGCATAAAGATTAGTTTGAAATGATAGGTGTTCAAGTAAATGTTCTGTAAATAGTTGGATAAATGCTTCTAGCGGTGTTTCGCACTCAGAAATGGGCCCATTATCCTCTGCAAAATTATGGACAATTGGAGGAGTAAAAATACGTCTCCAAACTATTTTTTCTCTTAGATCCGATACAAAATTTATCAACGGAATATTCTCTTCATCGAGAATTTCTTCTTCAGTAGTGTCTAGTACAGTTTCGAAGGTGACACTGCAATTTCCATTGTCATCTAAGGTTGGAAGCTCCCCTTCCCCTTCCTGCTCGATTACTTCATCTTCACTTGCTACCTGTTCTTGAGGTTGCTCAATTTCCTCGCAATGTGGTGAGGTAACTACATCGAAGGCATTTTGTTCTTCTTCATCAGACACATAATCACTGGCATTGGAATCAATATCTGGGGGAATTTCCTCAATTAGGATATTGAACTCATCTGTAGAGAGCTTTTCCAAGTCTTGAAAATCCCATTGCTTTTTTTTTAAATGAATTCACGCAGTTTATCTGTAAACAAAAACAATATCTGATCAAGCCAAACAATACAAAAGAAAATTACCCGTAGAACGTGAGAGGCCTAGTGGTTCTTGCAGGAACCACCAAACTTAACCGCAATTTGAGGTAAATTTTCCGTAAAGCCAAATATATAGTTCATTTATTTGATTCTTACTGCTATTTGTTTCACTTACCAGCCATATTATCCTAAAAATTAGTAATCTATGATTATTATGAACACACAAACGTATTGGCAACTAGCAAGCACTGGCTGTCATAGCTATACATTGATTTATATTGATCAGGTCATCTTGCTCATGAAAATCAATTATATTTCCAATAGAGAGCGCCTCAGATTACATAGTATGTGTGGTCACTCAGAGATGGCAGTGATATAAATTCATGAAAAGGTGGTATCAATATGGGACCACCAGTCCCCAAAGGGTTAATTTCTGAGATACAGAGTAATAAATTGATTTCGGTTTAAAATTACTTGGGCCAGAACGTTCTTACTATTGATCGGATTTTGTTTAAATTTTAGATACTTGACTTTATCAACTGTGATAAGTGTTATCACAGTTGATAGACTGCTATTATAATTTTTTAAATTCCAAGGCCGGACTTTTTTAATTCGCTTTTTCCTGAAAAAAAGATCACCTTGTGTATATATTTGTTAATATTGAGTTGCCAATTATAAAAACTCATATATCTCTAAACAAAACCATGTAATTAGATTTTTCGTCGCATCTTTATTAATTTTTTTACAAGCGATTGAATTTGGCAAAATGGGGAATTTGGAGATAAACAGCTTCATTTGCTTATTGCTTACATTAATTGTCCAAATAAATAAAAATGGTCAAATAAATATTTACAAAAGCGTATTTAAAAATATTACAAATACTTAGAGCAAATTTTCAAAATGAGAACCTCCAATTTCCCTACATTTTTGTTGGCGTTTATTTAAATTGCCAATACATTTTCTAATTTGCGCAAGATTGTTTCTAATTTGCCCACTGCAGCGGATAATTCGCTGAAGTAACTATTCCTACTATTTATTGGGATATTGTAGACTTAAGTTTTGAGATATCCCTATAGAAAATAATCGACGGGGTTGAAATCTGGTGATCTAGCCGGCCAAGGATGAGGTCCCCCACATCCAATCCAACTGTTTAAATGCTCATTATTCAAATGCCTTCTAACCTCAATACCAAAATGAGGAGGAGCTCCGTCATTCTGGAAGTATTGCCCTCTTATATTAATACCTATCATTAAACCAGGTGAAATATTTTGTAAGAAATCTAAATATACCACTGTAGTTAGCTTTTCCGGAAAAATCTGTGGGCCAATTAGGTTGCTGTTAATCATACCACACCAAACATTTACCGAGAACTTATGTTGAGCATGAGGATTGTTTTCGGCCCAGTTCGATATATAGTCCACTGGAAAATTCTAACCAATTTACATTTACATTGTCACCCTGTTGAAATCTTTGCGCTTGCTGATTATGATATGGATGAAATCTTTCTTTATTTGGAGTCCTCCAAATCCGCGCATGAGGAACTTCTAATTGGACACTTATTCGTCGGGTATTTACTTCAGGGTGTTTTTGAACAATATTAATGATATTTTTTTGCTCCTCAACGTTTTGAACAATACTTCATTCCACTTTTGATAATGGAAACCTGCTGTGCTCCTTTACTTAGCGATTCACAGTCGAAAATGTCTGAAAATTTGGTGTTCTTCTGTTAGGAAAACGAATATGGTATAATTCCTCTGCCAAACTCTCTAGGCCTATTATAACTATAATAAAAAGGAAACTGTTGAAATATTCCTATTTTAAAATGTACCTACTTATTTGTACGCTACACTTTCTTACACTTATTGAACATTGTTAACAGAGTTTAAATTGACCATTTTTATTTATTTGGACAATGATTGTAAGCAAATTAAGCTGTTTTTCTTCAAATTCTCCATTTTGCCATATTCAATCGCTTGTAACAAAATCAATAAAGGTGCGACAAAAATCTAATTACATGGTCTTGTTTAGTGATGTATGGGCTTTTATAATTGGTAACTGAATGTTAAAAAATATATATACAGGGTGGTCTTTTTTACAGGAATCGGAAAAAACAAATTAAAAAAGTCCGGTCCTGTAATTAAAAAAATATAATAGCAATCTATCAACTGAGGGGTCTAGAATAAAAGGGGTACAAGTGCAAGTTTTTTCATAATATTTGTGTTAAGTACAGATTTGAAAACCTAAAGTTCATATTTGTTTGGTGTAAAATAGATTCAAGTGATTTTCTGACTTTTCCTGACATCTGTTGACGAGTAGAAATATGATGTAAACAAATAGTAAAATTAATTCTGTGTACAAGGGATACAAGCGTCACTTATACCCATTTTATTCCAACTAATATCAAATATTCCGGCGAAAGTTTTATAAATATTTGGATGTTTTTAATTATTATTATTGAAACCTTGTTTCCCATCGCGCCTTGACCGCAATATCAACTTCAGCGGCAGACTTTGTAAATTCAGCTTAAACATGGATAGTGAAGATCAAGAATCATATGGGGGACAAAACAAAAATAAAAATGTAGCAAAATTGTTCATGTTCCTGGTCAAAGCTACAACAATTCAAGAAATTCATCATAAGTCTCTAGAGTCAGGACACACTTTTATGGAGTGTGACCAAGATTTCGAAATTTTAGAAAAGGTTAAAGGAAAAATTCCTCAAGTGTTTGTACTAGAACACTGGAGAAATATTATCAAGAAGTCTCGTAAAAAATTCTGTTCATGATATGACTAATGAGAACTTTTACAGTTTCTCTAATTTTCGCGAAACTCTCGGTGATCCTAAAACGGATACGGACAAGCATGTAATTAATTAAATGGAGGCAAACTCAGCATTTCTTTTTTCAAAAAATCATCAATCATTTTGCTTCTACTATAAGCCAACACTAGATCTGGATTTTCCCTTCAACAAATGTATTTGCCCTGCTAAAGTCACTGGTCGGCCTAACATAGCTTTTCTAAATACGTTTTCACACAAGAAGGTTTGAAAATAAACTAACTCAAGTGGAAAAATTTGCAATCTCTTTTGGAGTACATTCGTCCAGTATATTATAAATTTTATAATAGCATTGAACACGAGAAAAGAGAGAAAAAGAAAAAATAAGCAACACAACCCGGCGTAACGCGAAAATCAGGGAAACAAAAGCATAAATGTAGCTGCTGAAGATCGGGAAGTTGATCTTCAACTAACGGAAAAGGAAGAAAGAGACAGGGACTGTTATGACTTAGATTTCATATTGTATTCCTATTATTAAGGGATAAATAATATTTGCTTAATGTTTATATGACACAATATGAGTTTTTTGAAAAGTAATTATTTGTTATTGTGTACTATAAAAAAAAAGTTTGGCATAAAAGGGGTGCAAGTACATTTTCTAATTTTTATTGAATTTTTACTAATTTTGAAACATACAAAATACAGTAAAACACAAATTTACAAATTTAGTAACCAATAAAAGAGAAATACCTGCCCGAACTTTTTTCAGGAATTTTTAAAGTTCATTCAACTTTGATTGCCAATATCTTAGAAACTTCAACATTGCACTTATACTCCTTTTATTCTAGACCCCTCAACTGTGATAAGTGTGTACAGAGTCTAAAATTTAAACAAAATCCGATCAATAGTAAGGACGTTCTGGCCAAAGTAAATTTAGACCAAAATCAGTTTATCACCCTATATCTCAGAAATTAAAAGCGACAGGAAAATTTCAATGGCTGTTTCTGAATATCCAAGTGGCCCTCTACCGCCCCTGCAAGTATATATAGTTCCTCATGAAACACACTGTATAAATCATGATAATCTACACGTCTTTGGTGATTACCCTGTATGACGGATATGATCTAATTTCAATAAACTCGATTTCCCCAGAAAAAAATTGTCTACAATGACTATTAAAAACTTTTATTATAATATTATCTTTGATTAAATCATATAGGTATAACAGAAAATCGATGCGTACAATTAATGTTTAAGCTACAACATTCCATTTAAAAAAAATTAGTACAGGCTTATAAATATGTCTAGAGCCAGTTCTGTTAATTCCAGTTTTTTAACAAAAAATCAATCGCATGAATTATATAGTACTAACATTATATATCATCAGCTTAATTGGATGCCATTTAACAGGTTTCAATTTAGATTCTTGACATAAATGGAATAAAATAGAGTTATTTTATTCTTGTATTTCTCATGTTTCTGACTTGTCTCGATATCTTTCCTTAATAAAGTTTCAGTAGAGTTAATATCAAAATGCGAAAGTTCGAAATAATTTTTCGATCTAGATGAATAGTATACCGGGTGTCACAAAGTAGTGGCTCATCCCTATAAATTTTTGATTTTTGAACATGTCGAAATTAAACTAGGGATCTAGAGCCACTCAGAAAACTGCATTTTTTGACATATGAAGTAATTTGATACCACCGGTTTCGCAGGAAATGATCCTAACTTATGATTACCCTGTATATTATTACATTTGTGGATTTAGGACGAATTTTTGAATATGCGTGATTTTTTATAAATTTCTGATCAGTTATTATTTTGCTATAGAAATAATAAATCTTGATCTAGACTGCTATGAAATAAAAAAATACGTACTTTGTCATCTTAGTTTCTACGGAAAAAAATATTGATACATAGTTACTATTATTAACCATTTTGTAGGTGTTTTAATGCAAGTAACTTAGTTATTTTCAAATAACTCGTTTTTTTCAAATGGGATGGTGGTAGCTCCTTGTGTCCATTAAATTGCCCTTTTATACGAATCCTTTGGTACTACTATGATTGGGTTTTTATGGACATTTGTTTTAAAAAACTGTAAAAATAGCTTGTACTTGTAGTATTTTAAATCTACGGTTATTATTATACGGTTATCAAAAAATTTCGCATCATGTTACCTTTGCATTTTAAAAGAGTAACAAAATAATCGAAATGACACTTCTCTAATTGAAACTTTCAGTTAAATATTGTTACAACGGTGTATACAAATAATGAGGAAATTGACATGTTTCTCATTTAAGGAGAATGTCGCCACGCGGCACTTGCATGGTTGGTCTCCGGGATAGATTCTAAGGCCGCACATGTACCCATAATAGATAATAAAGACGTTTTGAATTGAATTGGAAATGTCGTAAGAATGGAAAGCGTGCACACGAAATCTATAGTGAAAGATTTCCGGAAAGAATACATCCATCTTGACATTACTTTAAGAAACTGGAAAGGAAAATGCAGCGGGAGTAAGTGAAGAAATTGAAATTAATGTGCTAGACATAGTAAACTATGATCCAAGTGCTTCTAAAGGGGCGAGCGTAGGTGCGTCTTTACTATGTACATACTTCGGTATGCGATGTAAAGCAACGACAGGCGCAGTTAGTACTTGGATGGTGACCATTCCAACGGAAACCGCGTTCTCGCCTCACACATCTTCCAGCGGCTTGTATATCAGTGTACGCGCGGAAGCTATACAACCTTAGGCGAGGGTTGTATAGGAGATATACCATCCTTCGGAGGGGATGTAAAGCCGTCGGTCCCTTGTCTATTAAATGTTAGGCAAGTAAAAGATCCCTACTCTTCTTAAGGGAAGAGGTTCGGCAAAATTCCTGGTTGGGGGTAGCTCGTCTACAGGCGTCGGTGTTAGGCCTCAGTAGCGGAAATAGGCCGACGTTAAATAAATGCATAAAAAAAAGCTGCTTCTACGAGACAAATAGCAGGGGAATTGGTGTCACATAAGGAAACTCTAAGGTGCATATTAAATAAACACAATTATCATTCTTTTAAATACAACTTACACCAGCATCTTTATGATGGTGTTAATGATCGAAATGTACAATACTGTGAGTGGTTACTTAATAAATGTGAACAAGACAACAGATTTTTAGAAAATGTGTTATTCTGAGATGAATCCAGATTCATGATTAATGGAATGTTTAATCGACAGACTTGGTTACTCACCCCGTACGGTGGTCGGTTACAAATATTTATTTATAGTGTGCCTAATTTGGAGCCAGAAGATGGGAATACTACTACTTTTAAGAGGGGATAGGTACACTGGTTAACTAGATTATTGTGGGGGTCGCGGTTCACTTTAAAGGTTGAATAAGCTGAATTGGGTAGTGGTTGCGTAATATAAAAAGATGCCGTGATTTTCATCAATTTATTCTAGAAGTTGTGTTATTTCGGCTATCCATCTTATCAGGGCACTCGAGAATATCTCACTTAATATCGGTCATACAAAAAAAAATATTTTTATGAAAATTGTGCCGACTTATATAACCTACAAAATGGTTTATAGACATTTGAAATCCATGGCCTACTTTAAGAGTTATGGCGGAAAATATAGAAAATGCTGAAAACGTCTAGGCCAAATACCTCCGTTATTTGAAGAGATACGGGAAAAATTGTAAGGCGAAAATATTTTGTAAAACAGAGTGTTTCAACGAGGTTTTATCTAATTTTATTCAAAACCGCTGTATTTTGAGATTTACTCTTCAGGCTGTTAAAAAAATTATTTTGAAATGGGCGGGAAATGGTGCCACTAAATAGAGTATTTTCCTCCCTTTTCAATGATATATTGCATGCCATATTTATTCATTGGTATTACGTTAGTAATTATAAAAACATTTTTTTTAAACCAATAATTTTTTTTTAACAAGCATTATACTTGCCGTGGAGAAGTATGATTAAATAAAACGATAAAATAATTCAATAAGTTGTTCAAATCTTTGCTATAATAAAACATTAACACAATTGAGAAGAATAAAGTAAATTCAATTAACAAAAACAAAATAATAACCAAGAAAGCAACATGGAGCAATTATGAAAAGAGTATTCGCAGTTATGCCAAAGTATAGAGGTCCTCCATAAAAGCGTCACTCCTTGCTCAGAAAGTTAAAATGTCTTTACCAATTAATTTAGGAAGAGTCTCGGTGTCCGCAATTGCGTATCTTTATCCTGTTCACTGGAAATCCTCAAATGTAAAGTATATGGGTAGTTTGCGGATCTCTATTCTGTAGGTTATAAATCCGCAACTTGCAATGTGTGCTGTAGACTTGCAGTGTTGTGGGTAAAGAAAATTTATTTGAAGTGCAATAATATTAGGACAATTAAGTACCATTAAGTAAGGAGGTAATAGTTTAGTTTAGTGACTTCTGCGAAAATGGCCAAAATGTAATAGGGTTTTTTGCTAAAATCTTTGGTTTTGCCGTAAAAGGCGATTTTAAGTCGGGGGAGCAAGGTTTTTGTCGCTAAAAATGTAAAAAGATGCGAAATATTTGATTGGACATATTCACTAAAGAACCCAAACTAACCTTTGAATGGAGATGTTGGGAATGAAAATAAGTTAGGTTGGGTTAGGTTCTTGTATTTTTAAGTTCATGTAAACAATTCAGATTTGTACTTTGTGAATTTGTATGTAATTCGTTAATAAATAAACAATTCTTTACAAATTTTTGTATTTTAACTTTTACATTTTCCCATTTTTTCCATTTTTCCTTTTAAGGTACGGAACCCTTATAGGACCACTTTCGTAACCGTCTATCACAGAGGTTTTTCTCGAAAACTATATAAAGTAGTTATTTTAAATTTGGCATAATGTTAGGTCTTGATAACGCAATTTACGAAACTCTATTATACGTAATACAGATCCGCAATTTGCGGAATTTTATTATACATAATTTAGGTACGCAATTTGCGGACCCCGAGACTCTTCCATTAATTTAAGTATAATATCCATTTGTTTGTATTTCGTGGTTTCACGATTACTTCAATTATTTTAAAATAGTTGGCTATGAACAAACTTGATAATTTAAGTTTTCGACAGATCATCTCAGTTAATACTTAAACTCTCACTCAATCACACTCGTTTAAGAATTTATATTACTTCGGTATGCGATGTAAAGCAACGACAGGCGCGGTTAGTACTTGGATTGGTGACCATTCCAACGGAAACCGCGTTCTCGCCTCACACATCTTCCAGCGGCTTGTATATCAGTGTATGCGCGGAAGCTATACAACCTTAGGTGAGGGTTGTGTAGGAGATATACCATCCTTCGGAGGGGATGTAAAGCCGTCGGTCCCTTGTCTATTAAATGTTAGGCAAGTAAAAGATCCCTACTCTTCTTAAGGGAAGAGGTTCGGCAAAATTCCTGGTTGGGGGTAGCTCGTCTACAGGCGTCGGTGTTAGGCCTCAGTAGCGGAAATAGGCCGACGTTAAATAAATGTATAAAAAAAAAAAAAAAAAAAAAAAAAAAAAAAAAAAAAAAAAAAACAAGAAGAATTTATATTTTCAAAAATGATTTTCACTCACATTGATCGTTATAATATGTTCGTTATATATTGCCAATGCAATTTTAACTCTGGATTAGCTCAAATAGAATATAGAAACAGATTTCCACAATCACCACAGCCGAATAAAACTCTGTTCAGAAAATTAGCTACGAAATTGAAAAATAATGGTTCATTTTTAAAGAAGAAGACAAGGTTGAACAGTGTTACTGATAATGTAAATAAGGTAAACCGAGTTATTAATTATGTAAGAAATAAAAATACAGAAAATTTGGAAACATCATTAAGAGAAATTCAAATTGCTTGTCATATAAATAAAACAAGTGCTAGAAAAATTTAAAAACAAGTGGTTACCGGTGTTATAAAGCCAAAAAAGATCACAATTTACAAGCGGGGGACAAACCAAGGAGGACGATCCATTAATATGTAGTAAAATACTTTTGGTCCGACGAGGCAAATTTTTCCAATAATGGATATTTTAATCGCAATATTCATTACAAATGGACTTCTGAAAATACACACTGGCATAGACTGACTTTGTTTCAATATCGTTTTTCAATAAATGTGTGGATATGTATTTTAGGCAATTTAATAGGTCCTTATTTTTATGACGGTCACCTCAGTGATCAAAGGTACCTAAACTTTTTGAGAAATGAATTTAATGAAATCTTAGATAACCTACCTTTAGAGAATCGAAATAACTTTCAATATTTTCAACAAGATGGAGCTCCTCCCCACAATTCCCAGATTTGCCTAGATTATTTAGAGAAATTTTACCTCAACATTGGATAGGTACCAATGGATTTATTCGATGGCCCCCTCGTTCTCCAGATATAACCTCAATGGATTTTTTTCTATGGGGTACATTAAAGATACCGCAAAATGTAGAGGACCTAAAAGCTCGAATTTAAGAGGCATGTATTACAGTTACCCCTGAAATGTTAATAATAATAATGTTTTAAATGCAGTGCCTCGCCGCGCTCGATTGTGCGTAAGAAATCGCGGTGGACACTTGATATGATCTTAAAAATTATTTTGAGGATTAAATAAATATTAATGTTTTGTGTGCTATATTCTTTTTATTATTAATTTGTTTTTGTTATCTGAATTTACTTTATTCTTCTTAATTATGTTAATGTTTTATTATAGCACAGATTTGAACAACTTATTGAATTATTTTATTTAATCATACTTTTTCAAAATAATTATTTTAACAGCCTGCAGAATAAATCTCAAAATACAGCGGTTTTGAAAAAAAAATAGATAAAGCCTCGTTGAAACACTCTGTTTTGCAAAAAATTTTCGTTTTAAAATTTCTCTCGTATCTCTTCAAATAACGGAGATATTTGGCCTAGACGTTTTCCGCATTTTCGATATTTTCCGCCATAACTCTTAAAGTAGGCCATAGATTTCAAATGTCTTTGAACCATTTTGTAGGCTATATAAATCGGCACAATTTTCGTAAAAATAGTTTTTTTTGTACGACCGATATTAAGTGAGATATTCTTGAGCGCTCTGATAAAATGGACAGCCTGTATATAGATTGTTCACTAAAGAGATATTTTTGTGCTTACTGTGTAGCAAGAATTTTAGATTAAGATCTCGATTAAATTCGTCGTCCGAGCACGTGATCACACTAAGCGACGCAATATTTTCACATATATGATTATGCCTGCTGTTAATAACTATGTATAGGTGAAATAATAAATTGATGTAAATTTTACATTAAATTTGGTGAAAATATGTTCTACAGTCTAATGACCAGAATGATAAAACAATGAATACTACAAAAAAACGCACTATATCCAGTTACTAAACGTAAAGGGGACAAAGACTATACATACAAAAAAATACACAAAATTATACAAATAATACATGGCTAAATGATGAACATATCAATAGTTATATCTTGTGTGTCTCTTTGAACATGCAGGTAGGTACCTATATAATATTGATATTGAAAAACCATATAAAGTTATGACACGAAGGTGTACAAGATGCTCACAAAATTAATACGACGGTTGCTAAATTACTATGGAATTAATTTCCTTGCATAAAAAAAGGTTAATAACGCATTAAGTTAATATACAGCTCACTGACGATATTCGGGGAAAAGATCAAAATATCGATGGAAAAAAACAATTTTTAGCAATTAATAAAAGTATGCTTCGTTATTCCTTTACTGACCACGCCGTCTTCGCGGTCTCAGTATCCACCCTGGTCTGGAGCGACTTCGCTAAATACTTCGTAGTTGCCCCTCGTATATACACCTATTCAACACTGGTAACTTTCGGAGGGGTGTGAAAAAAAACCTGCAAGAAGGTATGATATTAGATAACTCTCATAAGAATATTAGGAAGATAGTTGGTATAATAAGAATGGTAGGAAAATAAGTCATTGCGCTTACTTGAAGTTCTTAAACGGGTTTTCAGTGGTCTCTCGGAATGGAAAACGATAGTATCAAAAAGGAAAAAAGAGATTCCCAGATCTAGTCAACTGCTCTCGGAACAGAATAATATACCAACCACTAATTATTCCTGCTCTTCCTTGGATCACGCTAAAAATACACAAAATTGGGCCACAATACAGGGTGGACCATTAATATAGGGCATAGTCCAGGGGTAGATTTTTTGGGATAAAATATGAGGATATAATCAAATATGCTTTAGTAAAATGTTGCTGTGGAAAAAGATACAGGTTGTCAAAATTCAAATTATTTTTTCTTTTTTTTTTTGCATTAACTCAACAGCGTCTTGTCTAATCTTCGCCAAATTTGCTAGAGGAACTTTTTTTATTCTAAGAAACAATTATTTATGTATTACATCACGTTAGGTCATAGAGGTCGCCGCAGGACTTGTATCTGATGATTAATTTTTTTCATATTTTTTTGACGAAACGTTGTGATACATCTGACCAGAAAATCTGATGAGGGCATCATTTCAATAACGTATAAAAGGTATACTTTGTAGAACTTGATAATTGCAACCGTTTTCGAGGAAAGTGTCGTTAAACATTTTAATAATTTTTTGGAAGACAAATTCAAATTTAATGAAACAAAGTCTATTTATTGAAAAAAGCACAAAAGGTAATGTAATACATACGTGATGCAATACATAAATTATTGTTGCTTAGAATAAAAAAAGTTCCTCTAGCGAATTTGGCGAATATCAGTCAAGAGGCTGCTGAGTTATTGCAAGAAAACGAAAAACTAATTTGAACTTTGACACCCTGTATCTTTTTCCACAGCAATATTTTACTAAAACATATTTGGTTATATCCTCATATTTTGGGCCAAAAAATCTACCCCCGAAGTATGGTTTATTATTACTGATCCACCCTGTATAATTATACAAAAGGCAAGACATCCAACTCTCCCTTCCTCGGACTCGTCAACCTCGTCCCTGAATTCCTTTCTTTTCTTTTATTGTGGCCCCCTCAAAAAATCTTATCGCTACGTTCCGGCACGGTGGTCGGGTAGAATTTTATTTTAACTTTACTCGTTTTCATGTCAAATGCTGGGCAACCAACAATACACCAATCGCAGATCTTAATTTAGCGCTAACATCTATCGAGTGAATACTAAATAGCCCGCTGAATTGATATATTATTCAAATTGTTACGTGTTAAGAAACGGAACCGTAACATGAAGTTGAAGAGTTACCATTTACTCAATAAGGAAACTTATACTTTCAACAAGATGGTGCTCCTCCACACAATAGCGGAATCGTCTCACCGAGAAGTATGGTGAACAAGTAATAGCAACTCATGGTCCAGAAGGTGGCCTGCCAGGTCCCCTACTTAACCTGTTTGGATTTTTATTTAGGGGGATATATCAAGGATAAAGTGTACGGGGCACGAGGTTTTACATTAGGAAATCTAGGAAATAGAACAAGAACTGCATTCAATACTATAACACCTGAAATGTTGGAAGACGTCTTCGAGAGGTAGAGCATTGAGCAAGACAGTGTATACCTCATGGAGCAGGCTATTTTGAACATTATTTGTAATTTTTGTTAATTGTAAATATTTTAATTTTAATGTACTTTTGTTACAAAGTGTTGTTATTTATAAAGTTTCGATGTAGAATTTCAAATAATAATAAACATATATACTTTTTTCTCTAGAATGCAAAAGTAACATGACGCGAAATTTTTTGATAGACCTATGCGTATAATAATAAGTGTAGAGTTAAAATACTACAATTACAAGCTGCTTTTACAGTATTTTTAAATATAATAATTTCGTTCTCCTTTGTGACTTTTTATAAATTTAGGGCAAAAAACATTTTTTAATTCGTGATAACTTTGGAAACATTTAATTTTGGACAAAATTAGAACAAGACCAAATCTCCTTTACATCGTCCACACAATAAATGAATTATCTTTCTTAAACAGGAAATTTAGGAACATCAGTGAAATTGGCAAGTGTTTTCAATATCTTTCATTGGTATAGAATCTACAGTCCGTTTTATAAATCTTCTGTCCATTACCTTTAGTCATCCGAGTTACACATAACGTTTAATCATAGACTTGTTATGGATATTTGTGTTTCGATTTCGAAGTTATCATAGTGTTTACTAAAAGTATAAAGTGTACCTACAGCTTTTCTAGCTTATTATAATTGTTATAGTGAATTAATAATATAAAATATTAATCAGACAGGTAAACGGTTTTTTAATTTCAAACAATTAAAAAACGGATTTTTTTTATACATTTATTTAACGCCGGCCTATTTCCGCTACTGAGACCTAATACCAACGCCTGTAGACGAACTACCCCCAACCAGGAAATTTGCCGAACCTCTTTCCTTAAGAAGAGTAGGGATCTTTTACTTGCCTAACAAGGGACCAACGGCTTTACATCCCCTCCGAAAGAGAACCTAAGGTTGTATAGCTTCCGCGCATACACTGATATACAAGCCGCTAGAAGACGTGTGAGACGAGGACGCGGTCTTCGTTGTGTAGAGGAGTGAGCCCTCAGTTTGGTGAATCTGGAGCAGTGGGGGTTTAGAGCTGAGACCCTAGAGGGCGCTCGTGCACTTAATTTTGATGCGAAAAGCCTTTGGGTTCGATTTCTGTTGTGATAGATTGGGTCAAATACTAGACCCTATATATTGTGGTCTGGAACCGTAGTAGCACTTTGGTTTTTAATTTTATTTTTTAATTAACACTGGATAGTCCTTGAGTTCTGACAGGGTCAACGGCTACACCCTGTATATGGTATTCTTGAAAAAAAAACGCTTGGTTTAAAACGGAACGAACAATTATTTTATTTAAGATTTTTCTGAACAGAGTTTGAAAATAAAGGGTAATTTAACAAAATTTTCTTCTTTTGCGGATGTAACTATTCGACAACATAAATTCGGACTGTGGAATTTAGCAAAAATGTTTATTAAAGTATTTGTTTTGATTTGTCTAAAAAATTTACTTTGGCTTGAAACTGTGTGGGCCGTAAAGGCGAAATAAAATGGGGTCACTTAAGACGAAATAAAATGGGGCCACTTAACGCGAAAGGATTTTACTAAAAGATAAATAGGGGCCACTTAAGGCGAAGATAAAAATGAAAAGGGGGCCACTTAAGGCGAGGAGTTATTAAAACTACATGGAGCTACTTAAGGCGATTTCCTAAAACTACTCTTTTAAACCAGGTTTCGGCCGCCTGGGAAGCTAGTTCTGGACAGCTACTCCCGAAAAGTATGCTAGGACAGGGAGTAAGAAAGCCTAACTAGACGGTGGGTATCTACAACTTAAGTTAAATAGTAACCGGACCGGAAGCACTAGCAAATTAGCTTATTACACTTAAAATCACTTTTAAATAACTTTTTCCATTAAATCACTTCGCGAATACTAAACATAGGAATCGCCGTCACAACTTAACTTGCCTCGGGTAGGCTGTGCTCGGGTATTTATACGTTTGGCAAAGTTTCGTATACCGCGCCCCATCGAGTCTCGCATCCCGTTTTAAAACGGCTGGAAAGGCTGGAAATCGCTCCGTGCGGGCGAGGATGAGTCAGTCATTGATTGCAACATATTGCGCAATACTGGAGATTTAAGATTTCGAAAATGAAAATTATATAGAAAAATTGGCAATGAAAAGAGGAATTTTTTGAGATAAGAACGAAATTTGGATCTATTTTAGTTTAGAAGTTATTAGCGTTTAATTAATAAAATCTGACACGATCCCGTAAAATATTAGCGGAGGTCCGATGTTTAAAAGTTGAAATGCAATGAGAATGTTCCCGATAGGTGCGTAGTGTCTGGAAATAAGATATGAAAATGTTCCTAACGGGTACGAGTCAAGTTGAACCGAGATATTGTATGCTAGATTACGAGGAGCAATCAAAAATGGTGGAAATTAAAATAGCAATCGGGTTGCAAGAAATTGATGAAATTAAATTGGAACTTTAAGACTCGAGGCACGGAACATGGTTTGAAGTATACAGGGGGCGATCAAAAAGTAAGAAGAAATAAAATGCGAAGTGGTTGCAAGAAAGTTATGAAATGGGTTTAAATATTAAGTTTTAACGTAGTTAACGTATACGAGGGATGGTCAAGAAGTATTAAAATTTTGAAAATGAAATGGTTTATAGAAAATTTACGGATTGAAGTAAGACGTTGAAATTTTGGGTTTAGATAGTGACTTGGGTCATGTTGATGAATATACGGGGGCTGTATTTTTAAGTGGCGTTTTTCGTAGTGAATCTGTTATGAATGAACTTGAATGAATGTTTGAAGTTTGATATTAGTGAATTTATGTTATTTTTGAATTATCGAGTGCTTGTGAATTTTTCCAGATTTATTTGACTTTGGATGTAAATAGTGTCTGGTTGACTTTTTTATGTAGTTTGCCATGGTGCATGGATTGATATGATTTTTTGGTTATTTTTGAAATTTTTTGTTTTTTGTTTATAACTTGTAGGGGACATACACTACAACAGTTGGAACTGTCACTCATCCAACTACTAACCGCGCCTTACGTTGCTTTACATCGCATATCGAAGTATGTACATAGTAAAGACGCACCCACGCTCGCCCCCCAAAAAATATTTTCCAATTACCGTAATCTTGCCTTATGCATTCTTTTGCATTTGATGAATCTATTTAGGTGTGACGTCAAGACTATCTAAAAGTACCCGAATGTATGCAATCACACACTACAACTACAACTACAACTTTACGACTATAAAATTATAGCTCTACAATTTATTGAAATGTGAACTTACACAAAATATTTAAATATTTCTACTTTCTACGTGATGTTGTAAACAGATGCAGTAGAATTCTTCATATGTGAGTAAAAGCCTTTAAATATTCCATATAAATACGAATTTATATGAAATATGGGACGACTGTTTATGCAATTTAATTTTGGTCCTTATATGTACATAAAGTTCACAATAACACATGACAAATTTTCATTGAACGCACTATGACTTGTTGTAATATAAGATTGCCTACTTGCCTACTAATCCTTTTGAGCTTTTACAGGAAACACTTTTCAATTTTCGTAAAGCTCTGTATAAAAGTTATTTTATCTGAGAATTTCATGAAATTTAGGATATTCATGTTATAAATGGTGCTAAGCATTGCTACATTGCCAAATTTTCGATAAAAAAATCGCTAATAAAGTATGCCGTGAAGTGGTAACCTGACTGTCGCAATAGACTATCCAAAAACATCTTAGGGGCACTTAGTTACAAAATAAATCATCTAAATTGAGCGGCTAAGTCAAATTTCAAAGGGGTGTGAACTTGAGAATTGAGATACACTAAATAAATTAATATGAAATTAAATGTTATTTAGCTTTTAAAAATTAAAGTAGTGCCATAAATGTACTAAATAGTTGTCTGCTTCGTCACGGTAATGTTAATTAGATATTACGAAGATGCATACAATGAATTTTTACTTACAATATTATAGCAATAAATATCTTTGGAAATGCTTGCATTCCGCGAATGAAAAAAAAAGCATTTCTCCTTAAATTTTACACTATATTCGTGTACAACACGCAATAGTTTTAGTACATGTACGTATAACGGGTAACGTTATGTCCCTTTTATTTTTTTTATTACTGTGTATATTACGTGGTACTTCATTCAAGATAATAATGGTAGCGTGTAGCTTTGTAATTTAATTTTTCTGTTGATACTTGAACTCACTTACTTCTAGATTATTATCTAGAAAACAAAAATGAAAATAATACTGTTGTTATATACTCAAGTACGCAATGTTCAACCTAGTTCTTGCGAAATATAATGTTCTAATGAAGACATTTAGCTAATTCCGTTAATTCTCATAGCTCTATTAATATGAGTCTGCGCTATTCGGTTAGACATAATGATCATAAGCAATTCCAGATTCAGTTAATAATATCACTAGGTATTTTCAAGAGGGCGAACTTTAAGAAAGGAGTTTTCTAGAGTAAAAGTGTACGAATGTATGTGACACTTTCTAGATTCTTATATTATTTTTTATTATGCGCCATTCTGATTCATTAAAAATATATAAAAAAATTTCTTGATGCATGCGGAATCCAAGTTTGCCAAGTTCATATTGGAGCAAAATATGTAAAAACAGCATATACTCCAATTAGTCAAGTCGTGAACTAATTAGAATCCCACTTCCGACTAATACAAGTTACAATTTAAGACTTGAATAGGAGATTGATTGCAGGCTTAAATAATTTATTTAAAAAAAAAATAAGAGAACTAGATTTAATTTTTAATGTATACTGACACTGTAAGTCTTTCAAAAAATATTATTCGATTTTTTCAATGATAGTCTATTTTTTACATTAATTATTTCCTTTTTTAAGGAGAGTGGCTAACTTAAGTGCATTTTGTTCTTCTCTTCTTTTTTAACTTTTTTACCATAGAACGCTCTGAATGCGTACAAAAAAATCATAGAGAATGCACTTAAAATATTAAGTAAACGTTAATTGTGATGTTCTGTTCGTGTTATTTTCTTATTTTAATAGGTTTTTCTACTACATGTGTCTTCTGATCACATATTCTACAAGAAGATAACAAAACTAACCAGTATATTGGAAAAATTATCTCTACCCCAGTGGAGTTTATGTCAAAGGAATAGTCAGAGGCTATTTTTTGCCAACTAGGCCATTCATATTAGCTTAAAAATAGCCCAATAGAAAAAAATTATCAAGTTTTGCCACTTGGGAATTAAAAAGAATTCCCAAGTAGAGAAGATTTTATCGAAAACCGTTTATTTCTACAAAAAAATATATAATTACAAAAAATATTTTCAGTAATATTCTGCATAAAAAAGTGTTTATTACCTAAATTGTTTAGAACAGAGGTTTTCGAGAAATCGGCTATTGAAGCTAGGGGTTGCATTAACAGAAATTTACGAACATGGTATATAATGTATCACTTATAATTCTAGGCGGCGCGGTGGCCGATATCGAACACGCGACATTCTACAAGCAGATATTAACACCGCTCCGCTTATAAGTCAACTCCAACAGAAATTGAGCAAGCTGTGGAAAAGTTTATAATGGAGCTCTATAAAGCTAAATCATTAGAGGGCAGTCTCAGGAAGCAAAGATATGCTTATTTTAATAAATTTGTTTGCCAGGCGGGCAGTGCCGTGATTCTTTCAAAATTACCGCCCACGTCGGCAGCGGCACAACAGCATTCCCGTCGTAGTTACCTTCAAGTGCAAATATGGCGTGGACAACATTTGCATCCTGAGCATTGGGGCTGGAAAAATAATTATGATGCCCTGTCACCTATCTACCACTGAGCCACTCGCCCCGGCTTCTATTTTAAAATAGATAGCCTGCCGTTGCAAGCAAGGTTGTGGAAAGAGATGCAGCTGTACTAAGGCAGGCTTACATTGCACAAATATGTGCAGAAATTGCCGTGGCCAGAGCTATACCAATACAGATACCACAGATGATGCAGGTACTACCGAAGACATATTATAAATTTATTTTAACTTAGTGGATTAGGTCTCAAGGAGAAACCGATTTAAAAAACGCGCCGATAACTCCTACCTCAGTGGTGGTGTGGAAACGAATGGTCTTGTATAAATCGCAAAACTTTTTTTTATAAACCCCTCACCATAATACAACCTTATATTAAATCACAGAGTTCCAAAATTATAGCTTTTTTAAAAAAAATTTTATACATTTATTTAACGGCTTTACATTCCTCCCGAAAGATGGTATACCTCCTATACAACCCTCGCCTAAGATTGTATAGCTTCCGCGCATACAAAAATTACTATGCTTACTACTTGCTTACTAAAATACATGATTATACTATGCTCGTGAATCTCTGTTAATGCAACCCCTATCTTCAATAGGTGATTTCTCGAAAACCTCTGTCCTAAACAGTTTAGGTAATAAATATTGTTTTATGCAGTGCAATGGGGGGGCAATTGGAGTGGTGGGAGGCAATTAGAGTGGTGTGTAATTAGAGTATTGGAAGGTAATTAGCGCGTGGTGAGGCAATTGAAGTGACGCGGTAATTAGAGTGGTGGTAGGCAATTTAAGTATAATTAAGTGTAATTGCAGTAACAGTGGGGGTAAATGCAGCAAAAATAAGGGTAATTACAGTAACAATGGGGGTAATTGCAGTAACAATAACGGTAATTACAGTAACAATGGGGGTAATTGCAGCAACAATAAGGGTAATTAGAGTAACAATAAGGATAATTGCAGTAAAAATAACGGTGATTAAAGCAACTATGGTCCAACAGTCGGTTCGCCAGCGCTCATGTCTATCTGTCCGTTATTACACTTTGTATTTTTTTACGATGAGATAACAAAGCGAGGATGGGCTACAATAAATTCATGCAACAATGTCCAAATTCAATGTCAATTATGTCGCGCACTTTTACACTATCGGGTCATTCAAGCATGCTCAGTGCCGAATTTTATCCACCCATTGAATTAAATACTGCTAGACAATATGGACTGGGATTAATATGATTCTATTCTTACAACTCCATATTCAATGTAGACGAGAAGAATAATCGATTTTGTTATAAAACTAGATCGAAAGCGGCCCCCACAGTTGTCCTATACCATGCGGGATCTATGAAGTTGATGAAATATATCGCATAATACTAAAAGCAATGTCGAATGATAATAATGAAGAGTTATTCCAACTACGAGTCAACAATAATATGCTGAAGTGTGAAATTTGTTCAAAATATGGCATTGATTTTACACAACTAAACACTATTGGAAGTCTATTGGTATTTGAATTGATATATTTACATCCAAACAAGAACCATGAATCAACACTCCCTGTTAATATTATGAAAGTGCGAAAGATACGGGTGGATGGTAACATTATTTCTGGAACCTATTTGAATACTCTTGAATCCCATACCCTATTCGAATTTGACATAGATGCTAAACCCGGTTACACACTTACTAAGGAGCTGGCTAACACTATATATTTGCCTGTCACACCTGAAGAGCGTCAGTATATCGATAACATTACACTAAGCATATTGGATGACAAAGGTGATTTAATTAATTTTCGAGGTGAGAAGATTATTGTAAAGCTAGAATTGAGGATCATACATTAACAATAGTACTAATTACCTCTAGTGAAAAACTTGAAGTGTTCGACGAGCCTGTATATGACCAGTCAATTGTTAGCTTACATGAGCAATGAGCATATATATAAACCATATGGTTCGCAATATTATAAAAACTCTGATGAAATACACATTCTTATCAATTTTCAAGATCTCATACACGACAGTGCAGAGAGCTACATTTATATAGAAGGAATTTACACCTAAGGATGCTACCAAACCGTGTTATTTATCTAATAATGCACTAGCCTTCCTATTCGATGAGATGGGTGGACAGCAAGCGGCCGTTGTTAGAAAGCCTGGAATAACTAAAGCAATGAAAACTATGGTATCATATGGAGAATCACATCTCCGATCTCTAATAACAACAGGTTCGGGACTTACATAACAGAAGCAGGGCATTTTAGATAATACTACCAGTCATGTGTTCAGTGGCAGACCCCCTCTTAAATGCCTCATGGGTTTTGCTGAAGATTACACCAAAGGTATTTTAAATGCAAAGCAAGAATTAATTCTAATCATAGCTCGATCCTTCAAAGACTGTTATATTGGCGAAGTTGATGCAGAGCTGGAAATTAGTAAAATTGAGTGGAAGATTAGACATATAAGACAGGCAATGGCTTAAAATATTAAACAGAATTAATAAGAGTGGTAATAATGCTAGAATTCAGATGGCTTATCGTATGTGGGATTTATATGAGCTACCTACTTTACATGATACTGCTACTGACATATGGACTGTTAAAGCTGCTAACAGTCTCGAGAAACCTCGTTACATCATTATTGGTTTTCAAAACATTCGGGTATATCTGAATGCTAAAGTATTTCCATCAGAACCTTGGAATTTAGATTTTGCAAAGAAACTCGACTCTGCAGCCTACTATGCATACGAGAGCTTTCAACGTAGTTATTATGGTAGAAACATGGGTGAACCTCTGATGGATCTTGACGAATTCAGAAAAAAATCCATTGTTTGTTATTGATTGCTCTTATCAACCAGATGCAATTAAATCATTCACTGTCTACATTAAGATAGAATTTGAAACACGAAAGACAAAGTTACCCGAGCAAATCCGAGTGTATGCGCTTGTACTTCACGATGCTTATTTAACTTATAGTGCATTGGATGGTTCAGTCCAGAGCGGCTTTGTTGATGTTAGACGAACGATGGTGCATACATTTCCTACTTTGATCATTGACTTACAAGATTTTCAATATAAGGACAATGAGTTTATAGTCAAAGAATTGGCTGCTGTAACACTAAACAACAAACATATTATATTTTCAAACCACCATACCCATTCTCATCATTAACAAATAGTGAATAGGTACAATATCAATGGTTGGAGAAGAATTATCATGGCTTAGAATGGAGTCATAGATAAATTGAACTGAAAGAATTGCCACCAATTTTTGAGCAACTTTGTCAGAATGCTGTTAACAACTATCAATGTAATTTATTATTAAACGATGTTATAATACTATGCAAAGGTGCGATGAAGAAGAATTTCCTACTACAATATCTACAGTGGAATAAAATTATTAATGGAGTCATGGATAAATTCAACTGAAAGAATTGCCACTAATTTTTGAGCAACTTTGTCAGAATGCTGTTAACAACTCTCAATATAATTTATTATTAAACTATGTTATAATACTATGCAAAGGTGTGATGAAGAAGAATTTCCTACTACAATATCTACAGTGGAATAAAATTATAGATCTTGAAGATTGTTTACCGCTTCTACCTAGCCTTAAATCATTGACAATACCAGAATGTCTGGAACATTGCCAGTATAATTGTTATTGGGCTCTCGCAAATGCTCATTTTCTATACAAATGTATTGTAGATTTGAATATAAATGTCTTTAGTTATGGGTAATAAAGTGAATGTATTATACTAATCTTTGTTTTATTTCTAACCTCATCATAATATAAGTAGGCTTTGTAATATGTCTCCCCCACCTCACTTGCGGGGTACCTAAAGCCGTTAAAGAGGGAGCGCTCAAGCCCTTAAAGTGCAATCACAAGGCAAATAATGAAAGACAGGTAGGCACAAAAGGTAAGGATAAGACAGGTACAATAATTGTTGATCGGCATAAAGATAAGGTAGGTAGGTCGCAATTGAATATATTTCAACCTTTGAAATGCAATCATAAGGCAAATAATGAAAGACGGGTAGGGACCAAAGGTTCATCAATGTAAGATGTCTCTAAAGATAAGGTAGGTAAAATAATTTTGTAACTAATCAAGAACGAATGTTTGATATGTCATTGTAAAAAAATACTATATGATAATGCAATGAGCAGGTGGGCAGACAAACGAACAAATTTTTACTGCAATTGTGCTTATTGCAACCAAATTCCTGCACAGTCTTTAAATTTGGATAGTGGTCAAAAATGAATGGCCAAGATGAAGACATCCAAATCAACACTGTGCATTATTATCTCTGTATTTAATGGAAGATTATACTTTGCTTGATCAAAAATTCTCGTATCTGCTTCTAGATGGTTTGTTTATGGCTCCGTTACCTCAGATATAGTCTAAAGTCTAAAGATATTATAAAAAATTATGTATTCTAAATTAACCTTTTTTTACACTTTTAGTGCGTCAAAAAACGGCAAATTGGAGATTTTTCAATTTTTAAAAATTAATATTACTGAAAATATCAACTTTACGAAAAAAAGTTATTGAACATTTCTTGCTGGAAATCGATTAAAAAATATAAAAGGAAATTTTTGTTATGACAAATTTTTTATTTGTCATAAAATTGTTTTCAAAAATAACAACCCAGGTTACCGTCTGGTAACATGGATTTTCATAATCGGTACTACATTCTGAACTGATTCCAGCAAAAAATTAGAATCCGAATTTAATTGGAAACGACAGGGCACATACCGCCTAGTCTAAATTATAACAGAAATAAGGATAAAGTATTCCTCTGACGTTTGGGAAACTAAATCTGTTCAAATGTTCAAAGTTATGAAAGACAATTCTTATTTACTGTTCATGTTAAATACATACTTACACAACAAATAAGAATGGTTGTTTTTGTACTGTATGTATTTATGTATGTATGTATAACATGCTATTGTTTGTTCAAAGGTTGAATGTGAACTAAATAATAATTTTTTTTTCAAGTGCTTTTAATGGGCAGTAAAATACTTTTAGGACAAAGACTGTTCATTTTAGACGAGCGGCGGCCGCTCGGAGGCCGCCTATACCGCACATACTTATCGTCTCATTAAATGTAACATACCAAAATTTTAACTATTTTTATTTATTAAATAATTATTAGACGATGCCTGTTGTAATTTGCAACTATGGATAGTGATTCGGAAGAAATTTTTTTAATTCTAATTGACTTATTGCATTGCCAATTGAAGAAAAAGAAAAATCGACGTATGTGGATTCACCCAATAAATAAAGAAGGTTCGGAAAAGAGTGTTCTATAATTTATTTAATGAAAGATGATGACAAAGGTTTTTTAATTTCGTCAGTATGTCCAATAAGTCATTAAATGAATTACTTAGTTACATAAAAGTCAACATTTGAAAATAAATTTATATTTTCTTCCCAACTGGATCTTTTTCATCATGTCCTATATTACCAGTCTCTTCTGATATTAATTCTTCCCAATCAAAATTGTCGCTATCATCAATTTTCTTATCACGCAAATCGCAAAGTATTTTTTGTAAATAGATTTGGCAAGCACGCGTCAACCCTATAACATAAACACACAATCTCATCTGTGCACCAATAGACGAAAGGACGAGAGTCAATGCTAGCCAATGAGCGGCCCATAGTCCAAACGATGTGCCGAGGTGTATCGGAGAAATTCAAAATTTGTGCGTTTCTATGAAGTAGTATAGAACCATGGGTCGAGTCGGCTGTGGAGCGGCCGCCGTTCGTCTAAAATAAGCCTCGTATATCTTTGTCCTTACTGCTGCTCAGAGCTCGTGAACGGTAGCAGAAGAATTTTACTTCCGCTCAGATGAAGTGTGATAGTTTAAGGGTGGCGGTGCCTATTTAAAAAGATGATTTCGTAATTCGACAATTTCTCCTACATCCCTGAACTGACTAAAAAAAATTAATAGACGTTTAGAGAACGCTCGATAGAATGGTACTGGACTATTGAAAACTAAAAAAAGATAATTGTTTTCACATAAGAAAAATTTTTTGTCTTTCATATAAGAAAAAATAGTCCAGAACTAGCGATTTGATGGTAAGCAACTAGCAGTTCCAAATCACTAGGAAACACTAAAGAGGGGAGAAGTTATAGCCGGTAGAAATCTGGCACTACTCTGTGCTGGATGTCGGGGTGTCTTCCGAAGATTTACCCCTCCCCCCCCTAAAAAAAATCTGAAAAGTTAGACACTTCTGGGCAAGGGCTAGAAGGCATTCCCCCTCATTTTTTGCGACGGGGAATCGATCGCGATAGGTCCGAGGGGGAAAATCTGCCTTCATCCCGTATTAGCCAAAAGTCACTCTCAAAACGGGCTTTCCGCGAGGTAGCAAGTGAGGCGGAGTTTTTATGCGGAACTTTTCCTGATTTTTGATATGGGGCCACGTGTTGATCAATGGTGGTGAAGAATAAAAACGGTCGTAATTGATTTTTTCGCGCTGTTCGAAAGGAATGTAACTAAAAAAGATCGAGGAGGATGTGGCAGGTAAAATTCAACTACCCACTCCTCATTTACATCAAGGAGATTAAAACTAGCCCCTGCAGGGATCACCTGACTATCGAATTCTTTTTGGAAAATCGGCAAAGAAATTGAGGGGGCCGGTGATCCCTGCAAAGTGTAGTATTCACCCCCTTGACTGGAAATAATGGGTGAGTGGTTGAATTTTAACTCCTCATCCTCCTCGACCTATATTAGGTATATTCCCTCCGAACAGCGTGAAAAGATCAGTTACGACCGTTGTTTGCCTCAAAGGGATGGTATTAAAAGTAACTTTTTAGGGAAAATTCCGTATAAAAACTACGTTTCAACTTATCACACCACGGAAAATCCATTTTGAGGGTGATTTTTAGCCAACAGGGGATGACGGCATAACACCAGGTTTTTTTCACCCTCAGAACTATCGCAATCGATTTCCGCCCTAAAACACGGGGGGAGAAATGTCTTTTAGCCCTGGCCCAGAAGTGTCCAGCTTTTCCGCTTATTTACCTGGACTTGATTCAGGAAAGTACAATAAATTGCCGGAATACATCCACGGCCCCGCCCATCTTAAGTTCACAAAGTTTGTCATTATAGTTATATTTTCTCGATTTGAAGAAAACAGTACATTGTTTTATAAGGTGTACATCTTTTGTGCCGAAGATAATTAAATTAAATATATGAGTAGGAGGTAGTTATCTAATTTTTAAATCTCTGGGAAATACAACTCTTATAAAAAATATTTTTTGAAATAAATTAAAAAACAAAGTAAATACAAAATAACGGGTATATTTTCAAATTATATACAAATTAAGTTACCATGCTTTCGCGATAAATGGAAATTTAAGACAGTTAGCAAAGAGTTTGCGAGAAATGTTAGCTTAGCTGTGAATATGGAGCGTTGGTCAAATACTCAAGGTTCCTATGCGGTTGAAGGTCATTTAAAAAATAAGTATTCTGTTGTAATCACCCAGCATTTATTTCGTCGTCACTTTCATTTAACTACACGACATCCAGTTGCTAGTCGAATAACAATTACAAAGTTGGTACACAAGTTTCACAATACTACTTAATATACCAGAGAAACACCAAAAGGAAGAACTCGTTCTGTACGCACACCTGAAAATGCTGAGTGTAAGAGCAGCTGCGTTACGAAGTCCTAAACGATAAGCATTAGCACTAAATATTTAGAACCGTAGTTATTGCCACATTCTGAAAGACTTACACTTCCATCACTACAACATTCAAGTCGTATAAAAATTTCTGCCACAAGTTATTGTAATACACGTTAATTTTTGCGAACATTTTGAAAGGCTATTTGCTAAAAATCCGAATATTGTTGATTACTCGCTGATGTCAGATGAAACTCATTTTCATCTGTCCGGATACTAGATCCTTCGCTACTGGGCGACGGAAAATCCTCTGTATGCACGAAGTACCGCTTCATAGCAAAAAGGTTACTGCGTTATTTGCAGTATCTGCGTTTGGAATTTTTAGGCAGTTTCTCTTTGAGGAAAATAACTTGACGTTTACTGGTACATCAAAATGTTACCAACAGGTATTGCGTAACTTTGAACAACAACTTCGTAATGTTTGTGTGGATATTCGAAGAATGTGGTTTCAGAAGAACAGAGTCACTTCCCACACTCCCAGTATTCTATGATCATTTTGCAAAGAATGTTTTCTGGTCATGTCATTTCGAAATTTGGAGACATCAGCTGGCCGGCACGGATACCAGGTCTTACAGCTTGTGAAAACTTTGGAATAACTAAAATATAACATTCGGACAGAGATTAGCGCAACTTCAATTAAAATGTTGGAGTGGGTGATGAAAAACTTTCTTGCTAGGCTTCAAGAATGTTAGCGGCGAGGAGGAGATCATTTGACTGATGTAATATCTCAAAAAGAAAATTTTCGTGTTTCTTTAAGAACCTTGTGTTTAATTTTTGAATAAAAATTTAGCCATTAATAAGAACAACCGATTTAAAATAGATTCATTCTGCCGTTACATTAAATAGTTATCTGATTTTCTCCATTACAAATTTTTATTTTTCGTTTATTTTAAGATTCAACGAATGAAACAAGAAAAATAAGAAAAAGAGAATATTTAAGTTTTTTAATATACGCACTTCTCCTCAAGTGTAATAGTGATTAATAATTAAATTATATTATTTAAAAATAATTTAAGTTCGATACTAAATTCAAACATGTATTACTTCCTTACCGTTTTTCAAAAAGTTTTGCTTTTTTTTGGTTTTTATTAATTTACTGGCGTCTCCCTAAAGGTAAAAAGTTTCCAGCAAATCAAAAATTATTTAAAAGTTATAAATACATGCAATTAAATTTCATAAGTCACATTAAAAA
This sequence comes from Leptura quadrifasciata, assembly GCA_963675555.1. NCBI lineage: Eukaryota > Metazoa > Arthropoda > Insecta > Coleoptera > Cerambycidae > Leptura > Leptura quadrifasciata. Next base: position 96,326,986 of record OY776673.1, read on the forward strand.
TACGGTATCAGTATAATGATAACGGTCCCTAATGGCAAACTTTATAGGATCTAAATTCGACAAACCCTACAGCAATATATTTAGATGATATCATGTATTGTGATTAATTTACTTGTAAGACCGCAACTTGTTCTTCGGCTGATATTTAATTTATAGAAAATAGCGAAAGTTTCTTAAAAAATGACTTCAACAACATGATATGAATTTAAAGAGGTATAGGACGAAAGCGCATCCTCATCCCTTTCAATTTAGTTAAGAGTAGTAATTTTTTGAGACCATTATTTTAAGTGACTCTATTTTTTAGTAAACTTTATGTTAGCTGTTAGGACAATAGGAACTGGATATTTCTGTATTTAAAACTTTCAGTATGTATAATTAGGCATTGTTAAATTTTCGAGTGTACGCCCGATTATTTCATAGTTTCCTGGAAGCACTGTAGTTACTTATACACGTGCGATAGAATCACATTAACCATTATTAGATTCTAATAATACCTTACTGCTGCTTTTTGCCACTCGGATTAAAAAATAACCTTATTCAAAAAGCAATTCACAAATATATAGAACTACTGTGGGGGTAAATCACAATTAAAAACAGCTTTTTTAAAACATTTATTTAACGTCGGTCTATTTCCGCTACTGAGGCCTATCACTGACGCCTGTAAACGAGTTACCCCCAACCAGGAATTTTGCCGAACCTCTTCCCTTAAGAAGAGTAGGGATCTTTTACTTGCCTAACATTTAATAGACAACGGACCGACAGCTTCACATCCCCTTCGAAGGATGGTATATCACCTACACAACCCTCGCCTAAGGTTGTATAGCTTCCGCGCATACACTGATATACAAGCCGCTGGAAGATATGTGAGGCGAGGACACGGTCTTCTTTGTGAACACGAACGGTACCTCTGATTTGGAAAAAATAAAATATTTTTGGCTGGAGAATTTTATGTGAGACTCTAGAGGCCGTTCGTGCACTTTATTTTGTTTGATTCGAAGTCGGGGTGGTTAAACTTGAAAAGCTGGAACGGGTCAAATGCTTCGCTCTGTATACTCTCGGAGCTAATTTCCACTTGAAATTAATTTTATTTAATTTATTTAGCACTTTGCTGAATTTTATTTCAGCTGGCAGGGTCAAATGCTACACCCTGTATCGTATGTTAGCACTAGCTTTTAAATTAAACACTTTGGTTTAGTGCGAAAATTAACAGATTTTATATTTACGATTTAAACACAGAGTTGAGTATTAAAATATTGGAAATTAAAATTTTATTCACACAAAAAATATGGTAACGTGTCGATACTAGACATTTGCCTAAGTCGGCGTGGGTTTTATTTGCTTTATTTAAATGATTTATTTACGAATGAGAAAATTCACTTATATTAATTTGCGCGACGGCACGGCGGTTAGATTTAATTTATGCACTGGGGCGATTAATGAAATAATATATAATAATACTTTTTTACTAGGATCTGCCTAGGAAGATGCACGGGTACTGGATTTCAATTCGCGAGATAAACAGGAAGACACATTTGGATTAATGCGCTGGGCCAAACGAAGAGGTAACGCGGGCACTGGATTTACTTGCCGTCGAAAACACAATTTGCCGGGGACTTGGCGTGCTCCTTTATTTATACTGATGATGGGGACTTGGGTTGCTGAAGTCTGGATGAAAGCCGGATCGGGCGCCAGCCGCTCCAATGGGCTCGTATTGCGAAATATTGCACAATAAATGTTGAAATTTGGATTTTCGGTTTAAAAATTATATTGTTAAATCGGTTATGAAAAATGAAACAATTTGGTATTAAAATGTCAGTAGAATCTAACTTTGTTTTTGAAATATGATCGATAACTGTCTGAATAACATGGTAAATTGAATTGGTTCCGTGTAGTATTGTTGCGAGGCTTACTTTAATCCATATGTGATGTTATATTGTCATGTTAATCAATATTTCAATGTTATATTATGCCATATTAATGTATCGCGGTGTTAACTGGAGCGAGAGTCAATTTTAGGGTAATAAAATAATTTGTATCAATCTGTAACCTACTAAAGCTCTTTCAAAGTTTTCTCCTCAAATATGAATATTCCTTACGTGACACATTTTCTCCTTTTAGATAGAGCTAGCCCCTAGCTCTAAAAAACACATTACTCAACATAGAAAAAACTAAGTTTTCAACCTAACACTAAAAAAAAGAAAGTCATTCATCCATTTAAAAACTTTCATTCAAGATAACAAAATTATACAAATTGGTAAAATACGCTTCAAAAAAATAAATTTTTTCTATAAATTAATATATTAATTCATTACGAGGAAATATAGTTTTTGCGGGCACACCTTATCTAGTGTTTTTGCACTTACACTGAGTCATTACTTATTGAGTGGATTGGAGGTGAAGTCGCTGAGTTAGCTGTAGCAGACGCCTGGGTTGCTGACACTTGTAAACCATAAACAAAACGTTTATCCGAAGGCAGTTAGTGCAGCTATGATGGGAACTACTGCATTATAGCTAGGTGGCTAGCTTCGGGAACTGCAGCAGAAATTTTAGCCCTTGGCTGGCTATAGATGAATGGATTATCCCTACGGCCCTTACTGGAAATCCATTGTCACCACCATGTAGTGGTTGGGGAAGTTTAGGTCCCATGTTGCTTGTCTCTGAACATTAATAATGACCTATATACTATGGATGGTCCATGTGCCTATTCCTTGCTCTGCTCAGGATCCAACCCTCCTGGTTTCGCAATGTCAACTGCCATCCTCTGGTCTTCAGTGCTAAGTGTGCCTCGCCCTCGTGCGTTTTATTACATAAAAAAAAATACAGAAAATATTACAATATAAATATTCTTACAAAAGCATTATTACTAAGGAAAAAATTTCTTTAAAACATTATTATAGAAATATTTTTATAAAAGCATTATTATTCCAGAAATATTGTTTATTTCCCAAAGAAAAAATTTATGTACATCTAAGTTTTTTTTTTATTATTATTTCACCAGAGACAAGTAAATATAAATGAAAAATGGGGGAAGTTCTACTAAATTCATCAAAATATTTTTCTCCTTGAGTTTAAGTTAACAAATTATGCAAAATGTTTTCCTGCTTCCGAGTATATTTAAAGTTAGTTTTATCTTTTGGCATGAAATTTGACTTTTCTAGGACTATTTCTTGTATAAACAACTTTCTACTCAAATTTGTACCCTTCGTGTTAAAATTTAACTTATTGCATATAAAAAATATTAACAAAACCCGTCTCACTTATGTACTTATGTACAAAAAACTTTAATTGATGGGGCGGACGTTCAGTATCACCGTGAAATCATCTTCCACGTCTTCCTCATCTGTCACGTTGCATCTCTTTGTGCAACAAACCTCACAAAATCAATGCACCTCATAATATTTACCATAATAAACCTCATATTATTCATCATCATAAACTCCATAAAACACTTGCGTTTCTATACGCAAAAACCTCATAAATATACTTGCATTTCTTCATGCAAAAACCTCATAATAATCAACATTGTACACTTTTATACATAATTCTTGAGACGTTAATTATTCCCTATGCACATACAAAAAACAAATTCTTTAACACCTAGTTTGGTACTGTGGTTCTTCTCTATGTCCTTTTTTACATACTTAATTCTGCCTTCCTAACTTTTAATTTACTATTATCTAATGTCCTTCCCATAATATTTTTGTCCACAGAGCAATTCAACAAACAACGTATGCGACGTTGGCCACTGTCTTACTGTTCGTGTGAATTACTCATAGGTTCAAAAAATCATTTAATTCTAGATTGGAAATTAGAGAATTCTTTCCCCCCTGAAAAATTAGTAAGAATAATGAAAAGATTTCAAAATAAAGATTTTTCGATTACTTCCCCGCAATATATTTTACATTACTTCTTCTTCTATTACTTAAGAATAAATATTGACTGATATGGCTTTTAAAATATTTTCAATTTAAATGTTTATATTGAAGAATGAAAAATTAATGAAATAGAAATTAAATGACGTTAGTATTAGAAAAGAAAAGCTATCTAAAAAATTATTTAATCTAGTGCTTATCCCAACATTCCCCGACACCATGTGATAGCAGCAAGATCACTCCCATACAAATTCATTGTTTCTACCTGTTGTACATATGACACTCCACAATTACTCTATTTGTTATCTACTATATTGTTACGTTATTATATATTTATTTATATATCCAAGTATATATATTTATATCAAAAAACAGTTTAATACATGTATACTTCATAAACTACAATAACAATATTCAATAATCAATCAACGTACAATATTTATATTTACCCATATACTGTAACACATGTATACATGTAAAACAATTACAATATTTAATAAACGACATACCATTCATAATAACTCAATATATTTTATCAAATATAAACATATCCTGGTCATGGTCTAGTTTCACTACAATTATGCAACGTCTGCAAGGTTAATGAGGCATCTAATTTGTTTTTTGTTTGTCAGCAATGAAATAAAATAGTTTTAAAAGGAACTCTAGATATTTTAATAAAAAATAACTAATATACAATCTGAAGGTCAAAACAAGAAATTATTCAATTAATTATCCTCTGGGAACCTCTTAGAACGCCAAAAATTATATCCCATAGAAGAAAAAATGAAAAATTGAAAATTAAATTCATTTGCTGAAAACAACACCTCGTACTTTACGCACAATAAACGAAATAAAAACAAAACGCGATTATTGACTTAGAAAACTTTATGTTGTAAATTCGGGCCTACTACGACAGCCAAATCATTCCTTGTACGAAGCCGAAGCCGGCGCCTCCACCAAATGTCACGACCCCCCTTTCGGGAAGCCACGACTGACGGCCTTTTGGCTTGTGAGAGAGGGAGATTGGGTAGTCAAAGTAGAAGACGAGTTTAAAACAAATATAATTTATTAACAAAATAACAACAAACAGTGTCACAGTACAAACAGGCACAACAGCAATAGTAACAAATGGAGCTCTTACCAACATCACTGATGTGGGGAAATGCGTCAGGATAAGGAGTCGCACTTCTTAACACATTAAGAGTAGGACTGTCTTAAGAATTCGACAGTCGCCCGCGTTAATAAAATTCGTATTTATAATTTTACTAGTTGTTTACTTAGCAGGTTACCTATTGAGTACAAGTTCGTATTTATTATTTGTTTTTAATAATCCAGTGTCAGGTCTCGTTCTCAATATTTGTTTAATATTATTGCAAAGTATATCAATTTAGAATTTGGAAAAATAATTTGTATCAATATGTAACCTACTAAAGCTGATTTATAGTTTTCTCCTAAAATATGAATACTCCTTACGCAACAATATGAAGATGGTTGCGAGTTGCTAGCATCTGATGGGGAACATGTAAATTGGACTTATGGAATTTGAACGGAATGGAAGCTAATTGTAGGGTAATTGAAATTAAGATAGTGGCGAGTTGCTAGCATGCGATGGGGAACGTGTAAACTGGACTTATTTTGGGACGGATGCCTTTTGGGCTGGCTAGAAAGGTGAATGAAAGATATTTTAATATATTCATGGAACGTTGAATTTGACGTTAAATTGAAGAGAAAGGAGCTTATACAAAAATTTGGAAAATGAACTAAAATAGTTTGACTTGATGTTTGGGGAGTAATTTAGAAGTGATTTGAGTTGATGCAGGGGCTGCATTTTTTAGAGCGATCTTTTGTAAAGTTGTAAGTGTATTTTGCTGAATTTTGATGTTGGGATGATTTCGTTGATGTATTCGGATTATTTGGGAATTATCGATGTTGCGTGAATTTTCTCAGAATTATTTATTGAAAATTGTGGTTTTTGAGTTCCACGAGTGTCCTAATGACCTTTTTATGGGTTTTGCCAAGTTGACCTTAACGATTGAATTATTTAATAAATTTTAATAATTATTTTTCGTCGGCCATCTTGTTAATATGGAGAACGTACTATAACATTTGAAACGGTCACCCATCCAAATACTAATCGCGCCTAACGTTGCTTTACATCGCATATCGAAGTATGTACATAGTAAAGACGCATCTACGCTCGTCCCGAAAAAAAAACTGCTTTACTGCAATGTCTATCCTTTAATACGAAAACAAGTAGTATATTGTTTTATATGAAGTAAAAGTGACATTTTTTATATCCTGGATGTACTTGCAAGAACTACACAGACACAAAAAATTACTTTATTCCACATGAATTAAATAAATGCTGTTATTTTTTCTTCAAATGCTTTTAATGTCGCTAGTGAGCAACAGTAAGACTTTCGCTGTGTAATGGTCATAAAATAGTCCTTAACTGGTTTTTTAGTTTCATTTACAAAAAAAAAAAAAAGATCTTAGTATATCTGACCTTCTATAGGGACATACTTTTGTACAAGATCAAATGTGCAAAAAAATTGATGTGTACTGCAGGCGTACCTAAGGAACAGATATACTGAAATGTTAAAATAAATTTTGCAAATCTAGGTTGTACAAAGGTCACTATAAAATTTGGTGTTCATGTTTTACAAACAAAAATATTAAAACTTAAATAGTTATTTGTGATGATTGCGAAACGCCACTTTTGCATCTGAAAATGCAAAAGAATTTCGCAATCAAGTATCAAATAATATTTTTTCAAAAACTGTATCTATCACACAGTTCAAAAATTGCTAAAAATGTGAAGAGAAAATTTTGACATTTACAATAATATTTTTTGATATATATGTCATCTACAATTTGGTGCGCATGTTTTGATATAAAATATTCTTGGGCGTGTTACTAACGACAGCAACGTAACACACAACTTTTAGGAAATAATCAAAAACTCTATTAAGAAAACACGCGTTTTTTAAATTGACTTTGTGGCAATCTATTCAATAATTTTATCATTGGAATTGAATAAAAATATAAAACTGTTATCAAAGAGTGATGAAGATCTATCATGTGAAGTGTCTGAAGCAATGAAAGTGTAATTTCTGGACTTATTCCCGGCAAAAGGATCAGGCAATGTGAATCTGCTTACATAGATTCTATGGAATGGTATGAGGCCCAGATGAATACTTCTTATTAACAAAGGTGGGTCACATTAATTTATTAGTACATATTTTTATAGATTTGTTGATAAAGTACTTATACTGTTTTAGGTTATTTTAATATTTTGCATATATGGGGCATGTAGAAGAAGCGACCTATTGAATTTAACAATAGATGCTATTGATGATAAGGATTCAATTATTATTGTAAAAATCCAAGATTCAAAAACTCACACTCAAAGAACATTCATCATTTCAAATTAGACCCATATTAAATTATATCGAAAATATTATATTTTGCGTCCGGAGTACACTACCAACTGTAGATTTTTTATTAGATATGTCAATGGGAAATGTGTAAAGCAAGTTATTGGTATTAATAAAATTAAAAATACTCTAAAAGAAATTGAAACATTTAGAATGACCGGAAGTAGATAGCCACACTGGTCATTGCCTCTGAAGATCATCTGCTCCACTGCTAGCTGATTCTAGATATGATTTCTACAGTCTAAGGCCGAGCGCAAACACAGCCACTTGTGGTCGCCACCGGTGGCCACCACACGGTGCATATTACATTTTGTGTGCCCTAGCCTGTGGCTCGGACCAGCTACTATGAAAGCTGTTTGTGCGGTGAATCTATGACAAATGTACACAAAATGCAGTCCGCGGCGTGTTGCGACCACAAGTGACTGTGTTTGCGTTCGGCCTTAGAAGTCATGGGGGCTGGCGGTCATCGACAGTTGCGGATATATATATTGAGCAATCAGTTGAGAAGAAAATTTAAATTTCTAATAGTATCTTATCTCCCAAATTTTGTGTTTCTTCAATAATTACCCAGTGCTTTAATCAAGAAAAGATTGCAGTGAGCATTTACCATCCTTGAGTAGAATCAGTTTTCAAAATTGTACAATTACGTGTTAAATTGATTGTTAATTAAATTGTTTATTAATGATTGTTTGTTAAAATTTATGTTTCTGTTGATAATAATAAATAAACTGGTGAACTGATTCTATCATATTATATAATTTCATTGATTTTTGTAGGCAGACAAAAAAGTTTTTTGGACAAAAAACTGTCGTTTTGATATTTAATAATTATCTTCAACTTTCAGCTTTAAATTTAAGCTACAGAGTTTTTTTTATAGATACATTTATTTAACGTCAGCCTATTTCCGCTACTGAGGCCTAACACCGACGCCTGTAGACGATCTACCTACAACCAGGAATTTTGCCGAATCTCTTCCCTTAAGAAGAGTAGGGATCTTTTATTTGCCTAACATTTAATAGACAAAGGGCCGACGGCTTTACATCCCCTCCGAACGATGGTATATCCCCTATACAACCCTCGCCTAAGATTGTATAGCTTTCGCGCATACACTGATATACAAGCCGCTGGAAGATGTGTGAAGCGAGAACGCGTGAGAAGCCTTTGTGTTCAATTTCTGTGGTGATAGATTGCGTCAAATGCTACACCCTGTATATTGTGGTCTGGAACCGTTGTAGCACTTTGGTTTTTAATTTTATGTTTATTTAACACTGGATAGTCCTTTGAGTTCTGACAGGGTCAACGGCTACACCCTGTATATTCTTGAAAAAACAACACTTGGTTTAAAACGGAACGAACAATTATTTTATTTAAGGTTTTTCTGAACAGAGTTTGAAAAAATAAAGGGTAATTTAATTTAATAAAAATTTCTTCTTTAGCGTATAACTTATTCGACAGCATAAATTCTGACTGTGGAATTTAGCAAAATGTTTATTAAATGGGTTGTCTTGATTCGTCTCAAAAAAAATTCACTTTTGTTTAAAACTGTGTGGGCCGTAAAGGCGAAATAAAATGGGGCCACTTAAGGCGTAAAGATTAAAATTAAATAGGGGCCACTTAAGGTGAAGATAAAAATGAAATGTGGCCACTTAAGGCGAGGAGGTAGTAAAACTAAATGGGGCCACTTAAGGCGATTTCCTGAACAGCTAGTCACAAAAAATATGCAGAGACGGTGGGTATCTATAACTTGAGTTAAATAGTAACTGGACCGGAAGCACTAGCAAATTAGCTTATTACACTTAAAATCACTTTTAAATAACTTTTTTCCACTAAACCGCTTCGCGAATACTAAACATAGGAGTCACCGTCAAAACTCAACTTGCCTCGGGTACGCTGTGCTCGGATATTTATACGTTTGGAAAAGTTGCGTTTATCGCGCCCCATCGAGTCTCGCATCCCGTTTTAAAACGTCTGAAAAGGCTGGAAATCGCTCCGTGCGAGCGAGAATGAGTCATTGATAGCGACACATTGCGCAATACTGGAGATTTAAGATGTATAAAATGAAAGTTATATAGAAAAATTGGCTATGAAAAGAGGAAATAAGAACGAAATTTATATGTATTTTAGTTTAGAAGTTATTAACGTTTAATTAATAAAATCTGACACGACACCGTAAAGTATTAACGGAGGTCCGATGTTTAAGAGTTGAAATAAAATGAGAATGTTCCCGATAGGTGCGTGGTGTCTGGAAATAAGATATGAAAATGTTCCCAACGGGTACGATTTAAGTTAAACCGAGATATTGTATGCCGTATTACGAGGAGCGATCAAAAGTGGTGAAAATTAAAATAGCAATCGGGTTGCAAGAAATTGGTCAAATTAAATTAGAACTTTAAGACTCGAGGCACGGAACGTGGTTTGAAGTATACAAGGGATGAACAAAAAGTAAGAAGAAATAAAATGCGAAGTAGTTGCAAGAAAGTTATGAAATGAGTTTGAATGTTAAGTTTTAACGTAGTTAACGTATACGAGGGGTGGTCAAGAAGTATTAAAATTTTGAATATGAAATGGTTTATAGAAAATTTACGAAATGAAGTAGGCCGTTGAAATTTTAGGTTTAGATAGTGATTTGGGTCTTGTTGATGAATATACGGGAGGCTGTATTTTTAAGTGGCGTTTTTTTGTAGTGAATTTGTTATGAATGGACTAGATTGAATGTTTGAAGTTTGATATTAGTGAATTTATGTTATTTTTCAATTATCGAATGCTTGTAAATTTTTTCAGATTTATTTGACCTTGACTGTGGTTTTTGGATGCAAATAGTGTCTGGTTGGCTTTTTTATATGGTTTGCCATGGTGCATGGATTGATATGATTTTTTGATTATTTATGAAATTTTTTGTTTTTGTTTTTTGACTTGTGAGGACATACCCTACAACAGTTGGAACGGTCACCCATCCAACTACTAACCGCACCTTACGTTGCTTTACATCGCATATCGAAGTGTGTACATAGTAAAAACGCGCCCACGCTCGCCCCCAGCTACAGACTTATTTTACAGAAATTTTTCTAGAATAGTATATTGGTTTATACGGAGTGAAAGTGACATTTTTTTGTGTTCAGGACGTACTTGACAAGAACAGCCGAGACTCTTATTTAATACTGTTATTTCTTATCAAATAGAATGCCAGTTAATGACAGTTTAAGTTCAAAAAACCTATCACTAATATCATGTTCTTTTAACGTTTAAACAAAAAATATATTTTCCGATGTTTTGTGTCATGCTCTACAAATTTGTATTAGTACAATCAAATATTACTTTGGCCTGGAAAAAACTGTACGTTCGAATTTGTCATGCTCAACGTTATCAGAACCAGTTAGAAGGGCCATTTTGAAAAATTTTTGAATTGTTTGATCTTGTGTTCTATTGGTCACACCGAAAAAGTTATTGAACAAAAAATGTTGTAAATAAAATCCTACATATTTTCGGCAATTGCCGCGATGCCGAGAAGTTAATGCTTCGAGCGGTAGAGGGCGCCGAAGTTATTACCAAAAAACAGTTTTTTTCAAAATTTAATTGGAAATCTAAAATCAATGGAATCGAATTTATTTGGATATGTGTGTATGGCTAATATTTTTATCTAAACAGACATTTAGCCAATTCGATCAATGGTCAGCGTCAATAAGACGGCTGTTAATATAGTCGGTAAGTTGAATTTCACAAACTGCTTTCAAAGAACTGTTTTTTGGCAACTTCTGCGCTCTCTACCGCTCCAAATATTAACTTCTCGGCATCGCGGCAATTAACGAAAATATGCAGAGTTTTATTTACAACATTTTTTGTTCAATAACTTTTTCCGTGCGACCAATAGAACACGAGATAAAACGAATCAAAAATTTTTCAAAATGGCGGCTAAAGCAAAAGGGGTGACAGGAATATTAAAACATAATATTTTAGTC